>CM077003.1:40266523-41516523 GCA_039090855.1 Macrothele yani | reverse complement strand
AATAGTTAAGGATTGAATTAAAATGATTCATCATCATCATCATTGTCAACCATTATCAATCCACTGCTGGACGAAGGTCTCCCCAAGTTTCCTCCACAACGGTCTGTCTTGTGCCAGTCTCCTCCATGTCACCCCTGCATACTTTCGAATTTCATCCACCCATCTCCTATGTGGTCTTCTTCTGGGTCTTTTCCTGTTCCTTGGAATCCAATCTAAAATTTCGGCTGTCCATCGATGATCTGTCCTTCTGGCAGTATGTCCAGCCCATTGCCATTTCAGGGATTTAACTCTGATCATGATGTCTTCCACGCTTGTCATTTTTCGGATCCACGAGTTCCTCTTCTTATCTCTCCTGGTTACACCAAGTATGCACCTCTCCATGCTACTTTGAGTTGTCTGCAGCCTTTGTATGTCTCTTTTAGTTAAGGTCCACGTCTCTGCACCATACGTAAGCACTGGAAGGATGCATTGATCAAACACTTTTCTTTTAAGACATAATGGCATATTGCTCTTGAAAATTATGCTGTTTCTTCCAAAAGCTCTCCAGGCAAGTTTTGTACGCCGATTAATTTCTTCATCAATGTGACCCTCACTTGATATCTGCTGTCCAAGATAAACGTACGTGTCTGTTATCTCCAGCTTTTCTCCATCAATCGATAAATCTTCATTTCTTGTAAAAGCATTGAACATCACTTTTGTCTTCTGAAAGTTCATTTTTAATCCCACTTCTTTACTCTTGTCAGCAAGTTCCTGGATCATACTCTGCAGCTCTGATGGGGTAGTTGCAAAAATGACTATGTCATCAGCAAAACGAAGGTGGGTTAGATAATCTCCATTAATCTTTATCCCCTTGTTTTCCCAGCTCAGCGACTGAAAAACACCCTCCAATGTGGCATTAAAGAGCTTCGGAGATATGGTGTCACCTTGTCTCACTCCCTTTCCAATTTTTACGTGTGTTGTATTTTCAAACAGCCTAATCTTTGCACTTGCATTTTCATAGATGTTATTAATAATATTAATGTATGCATCTTCAATACCGCAGGTTTTCAGAGCCATTGTAACTGCTGATGGTTTCACCGAATCAAAGGCTTTTTCATAATCGATAAAAGCCATGCACAATGGAAGTTCATATTCCCTCGCTCTTTCAATTAGTTCTCTCAGCACGTGGATATGATCTATTGTGCTGTAGCCACTCCTGAATCCAGCTTGTTCTCTCGGTTGAGCCATGTCTAGTGCTACCTTCAAGCGGTGTGAAAGAACTTTAGTGAAGATTTTATAAACTACTGATAGGAGGCTGATAGGTCTGTAGTTTCCGAGATCCTCAATGTCACCTTTCTTATGTAGCAGGATCATTGTAGCGGTGTTCCAATCCTCAGGGATCTTTCCTTCATTAAGGCATCGAGTGAAAATTTGGGCGAGTACTGTTTTGATTTCTCCACTTGCTTCTTGTATGATGTCTACAGTAATTCCATCTTCTCCTGGAGCTTTTCCTCGCTTCATTAAAATGATTAAATATCATTATTTTGAAAAATGATAAAAAACTATGACATACCTTGATGGTTTTTATTGCCTTACTTAAACAGTTGACACAGAGGGAAATATAGGTTAGGCTTAGTTGGAAAAAAATTTCAACTGCATCAGCATTCGTGAAAAGTTGCGCCTAAATCATAATCTGTTGGCTTAACTTATCATGAAATCCTGTCACAGCTGAAAAATTTTACACCTAAACCTAACAAACAACCTGCTGTATATCAGCTAAGAGTATGAAAACTAACAAGGTATTTCTTACGTTCATATCTTTTTTTACAATAATGATCTTTAGTCATTTTAGTTCAAAACTTATTCTTACGGCCCACCCACCATTTATAATCTCATGAAGGTTGGTTACAGAGAGAGAAAAAAGAAACGAGTGTTTGATATTTTCAAGCTCACAGTATTTTTGTTATCTTTCCTGAACTTCAAAACAAGTTTTTCTTTTTTTCACAAGTTTTGCATATTGGTGATTGTGAAACGCAAATATATTCTCTAGTGTATTAAAGGTGGTAATCTGTAGGTGCAAGGTCTGGGGAATACGGAGGGATGGGGTAACACTTCCCATCCAGTGTCCAGGAATTTTTCTGAGTGGTTAAAGCTGTATGGGGTCTTGGATTGCCGTGTTGCTAGGTGACGACACCTTTATGATTAACCAGTGCTGGACACTTAGATATTTCCTTTTTTTGTCTTGACAGCTGTTGGCAGTACAGTTTAGCATTTATTGTTTATTTAGGTGCAAGCAGTTCATAGTGGATTACCCTCTTAAGATCCCACCATACACTTAACAAGACCTTTCTCAGGTGCTCCAACTTTGTATACAGTTCTTCCAGGCTTTGCATTTTTGTAAGGGACACATTTTTCATCTCGTAACTAATCGTTCCAAGAAAGGTTCATTTCTGTGACATGCAAGGAAAAACAAACAGAACAGGTGGTCATTTTTTTCCGATGGGTTCTTGCTGATAGGTCATGTGGTTTCCACTGATCAAACTTTGTGATAAACCCAAGCGCATGCATCATCCTTCTTTCTGGTTGTTCTGTTTACAGAAAACCTTTCTGATAATTCTTCAACAGTTAGATGTTGGCCATTTTATATGGCTTGGTTGAGATCATCTTTAGAAACCTCTGATGGACGTCCAGAACGTGGTTGCTGCTTCTGTCTCCTTTGTGGATTTTCTAGAACAAATAGTGACGTGTGCTTTTATCTACAGCATCCTCGCCATACACTTCACAAAAGTTGTGGCAGACTTCCGCTGTACTGTTGCTTTTGTCAAACTCATTAAGCAAACAGTCCTAATGTAATTGCTCAACATGTTAATTAACCCTTGTGTGACTTGTTTACGAATGAGATGCACCTGTATGCCTGGTGCCGTTTTATAGCCTACTCCTCAAAGCAATTTTGACATCACACCAGGGTGGGAAATTAGTGGGTGCAAGACACAAAATGTGACCATAATTTTTCGTTCTGCGACAAGTATTCTGAGGATGGGTGCAAATTTGCGACTGCACAAATTTAGAAGAAATTGAAGATCTGGATTAGTTCAGTTTCCCGGTAAGCACCTTCGAAATGTTCGGTCTTATAGTTGCAAAAGTTAATGCTGGCTTATGACTACAAATATTTTCAGATATTTTGGCAGGTATTAGTGAAACATTCATCAACCTTCCTAAATCCCTCAAATTTTTTGTACACCCAGTACCTTTGGGGACATATAGGCATGCATGAGATTCTTCAGCGGTTTCGTGGAATTCCGCTTTTTTCGTCATCATTTGGGTCATTCTGGGGTTCAATGCAAACTGAAGAAAACAATTTTGGAGGTATTTGTTGGGGGATGATGGACTCATTTTCCGTTAGGAAACGATATTTCATCTTTTAAAACTTTCAAAACAGTATTTAAATGGAGTGAAGATTTTTCCCGTCATCGTAATGACCTTTACTCGCAATGTTTCTTCTGCTCAGTGTTGTTGTTATAATTTTATTTTATAAATATTTGTATTTCAGCTTAAAATACAGAGGCAAAATTTCCGAAAATGTAAGTTAGACGGCGAAAAAACTTCCCCGTAATCTTCGGGCATGAGATTGTTCGGCAGATTCGAGGTATTTCGCCTTTTCCATCATCATTTGTGTGGTGATCGAGATCGATACACAACTGAAGAGAATTTGGGGAAGGGCGTTTTCTGTCGGAGAATGGAATTATGACTTTCGAAATCTGAAGTTAGACGGAGTCAAGAGTTCTTCCGTAATCGTTATTTTTTTTTTCATGCAATACACTTCTGCTCAGTATTGTTGTTAAATATCATTTTATTGAATAGATATGTGCATTTCAGCTTGAAAATGGAGGAAAAATTTCCGGAAACAGAAGTCAGATGGAACCAAGATTTCGCCCGTAATCATTATTCTCCCCTCTTTGTGCGATGTGTCCTCTATCCTGTGTTGCCAAATGTTAATAATTTTATATTTTGAATAGAGTGATGTGATCCAGTTTAATATTTACATAAACAGATTAACATGAACAATTTTGTTTTGCTCATGCAGTGTTTTATTCACACTGTTTCACCTCTCATTCTGATTTTTTACCCAGTTGAAAAGTTCAGCTTTTTTTTTTTCTTCGATACTCTCATGTGCGCATATAAGACCCCAAGGTAAAATATGTAACACTTACAATTACTCAAAACTTATAATCATTAAAGGTTTGGTGCTTTGTACCATATAAATAAGTCACGAAATGACGTTAAAAAACAACAACCACAAACCCCAGATGTCATAGGAAGGTTAATGAATCTTTGATTTGCAACACGTATGCATAGAAAGGTGTCTGGAAATCGTATATAATTTTTGTAATTATAGCTTAGTTGCAATTTTTGATGCATGGACTAAGTATGTTAACTTCTGTGACTTACGTGGTGTAGTTGATGAACTCAGTAGATGTGGCTAAAGATTTTCCGTTCCTCTTCATTTTTTTTTAAACTGACAAATCAGTGGGACCTATATCAGCAGTTCCCAACCTTTTTGACTTGCAGAGCCCTTTTTAGAATCAATTTCTGTGGCGGAGCCCCTTAGGCCTACCCTATGTCTTACAAGTTAATGGTAAAAGAGTAGTGTTATGAGGGAGGAAGAGGGGATAGATAGTAAGGGAATGTAAAGTCACAAAGAGGTCAAACGCACAGAAGAATCGCTAAGAAATCAAAATGTCATCGCTTTGAAAATTCAGTGTGAAGTGACACCAAATCGACTAGCCAGCCTCTATTTATATGGGGCTAAGTTTCGAGAAGCTTCGAGCGGATTCCAGGAATTCTCAAAGGGTCGAGAATGAGCGAGAAACTTCTCGAATGTGCAGTTCTAAGAAATCACTCGAACATTCAGTTCCAGGAAGGGTCATTAAAACGCGGCACGCGATAGGTCAGCGCCCAGCTCAGCCTCATCGTCTGTCCGTCTCGTGCTACAATAATTTTGGAGCTAGTGGCAGCAGAATGACCAAGCATAGTCTACTAGAGGAGGCGTGAAATTCAACTTGACAAATTTCCGTTCAGAATGTAATTTCTAGTTTTCTTATTTTGATTCAACTTTTTGTTTCTTATTCTTTAATTTCATTCAATTTTTATTTATTTTATTTTCCTGGAGCAGTCGCGGAGCCCCTGGGAAGTGCACGCAGAGCCCAGGTTGGGAAGCACTGCCCTATATTATTATTATACCCTATATTTATTATTTAATTCACAATTCCTTTTAAATACATGTGGGCATATCCGTTATATGCTTTTCGTTCAACAAACAGATTCTGCATTTGGTACTTGTAAGATTTGCGCTTAGAATTTTAGCTACAGGCGCGTTTTTGCACGTGCCAATTTTTTCTAATTTCCCACCCTTCATCACACATGCCATCTGTTATTGCACTTGCTACTTTTTTTTTTTTTTTACTTGGGCTTTGCGTCATGAAAAATGGGTAGAACTTTTACATACATCTAATATTTCAGTCAGGAGTTAAAAGGTTGGGAGTTCAAGATGCATTGCTGACTGTTTGCTTCATGGGTTTTTGGAAGTTTTTCGTGATCCTCATTCCATATATATAAAACCAGACACACTGTAAAATCTTCAGTGCTTATTTAAAAAGTGTAAATCTGTTGCATTAATTTAGGCTGTTTCATGTACAAAAAAAATAATTGCGTAGCATTAATTAATAATGTGTGCGTATGTCACTGTGGATTTTCATGTCATTGGATCTTTGTATTCTTATATCTTTTTAGGCTAGTCAAGTTTCACTGGAATTTTGAAGGCTTGTAAAACTTGAAGAATAGAGTTGTACAACATGGAAAGCACTACTTCTTTTGATGACTGCTATTTTTACTATTATTCCTCTTGTACCAAGGTATGTAAATGTGGTTAGATACATTGTAATTATTTTGGTTGCCTTTTGGCATATAAAATTTTATTCAACAAAGCACAGGTTTGCAGAGTTATTTAAAAGTAAATAGTCAAGTGATTTCACATTTTTGCTGTGTATGCCTTTGCTTTTTTGATGTTCAGCAATGTACAGAAAACTAGCGGATAATGCTTACCTTGGCATTCCTTTCTAGTGACGGGAACATTTCACGCACGTGTTTTCCGGTCTTTGTTGAGGTTATTGTCCTAAAGTCCGTTGTATGCGATGACTGGCTTTACTTCTCACACTTTTCGCTGGGTATACTCATTGGATCTTTGCCTTAGGATTCAAACGTCAATTTTTACCGTTCTTTATACTCGAAATTTTCGCCCATACTCTGGGCATCTTCAGGAGCGTGGCGACTTTACCACCGATGTTTGTGGTTAACTTCGCACTAATGGAGTCCGATACTCCTTGTTGCCATTCGTCATCGGTGGTAAAGTCGCCACGCTCCTGAAGATGCCCAGAGTATGGGCGAAAATTTCGAGTATAAAGAACGGTAAAAATTGATGTTTGAATCCTAAGGCAAAGATCCAATGAGTATACTCAGCGAAAAGTGAGAAGTAAAGCCAGTCATCGCATACAACGGACTTTAGGACAATAACCTCAACAAAGACCGGAAAACACGTGCGTGAAATGTTCCCGTCGCTAGAAAGGAATGCCAAGGTAAGCATTATCCGCTAGTTTTCTGTACAAGTTACTTTGAAATATCGCACGTAAAAGAGAATAGTACAATAATTAGAGCTATATAATAGTCAGAATTAGAACTACTAAGTGGAATTGTTCAGCAATGGTTGATTATTCAAAATGGTGACATTGGAAATATGCTAATTTTTTTTTTTTGTGTGAAGCAAGTGCCACTTAATTTATAGTGAGTATTTGTGCAATAAGCATTGAGAAATACTGAAAATATTCAGGGACCTAGCTTAATGCTGAGAATACATATTTGGCAGCTCTTCACAGTCTAGTAATATATGTGTTATACTTATAATATCCTTGACTAATATAGGTTTCTTCATTAGGGGAAATGTGCATTCATCAAGTATATTAAAACATATGGTGACACTCAGTTTTTAACGAGATCCGAGGGACTGCAGAATATTGCTCATGATATCTGTTATTGTAACTATATTTTACTTTGGCTGTTACTCTACTTTCATCATACATATGCATACAGATGTGTAGTCTGGTTAAAGGGATATAAAGAAAATTGATAAGTAGCTTTACTATTATGCAATTAGCAATTTTCACCTGTATTCGATATATTTACACATTTATGCACTACATGATTAATCAAGAAAAAAACTGCAGACATACGTAATTTCATTATTCAGAAAGGCTTGATGGAATGCATTAGCCATATATTTTTTAAATAAGTCTTTCAATGTCTGTTTCAAATTTATTTTAAGGTGAAATTTATGAGTTATGTCTTTCATTTAACTTGAGGTTAAAAACAAAATTCTGGGTTGATGTCATTGGTTTCATGAAACAAAGAAAGTGTTTAAAACAGTTTATGTGTCTGCTGTTGACCACTCTCTTAACTAAATATTGACCATCTTCTTTTCCCCCTTTGTAATCTTCAAAAGCCTCAGTTTATCTGACAGCTTTGTGAATGTCTTCATCTGTCTGCAGTTTGGCAGTCACAGTTGTCAACGATCTCTTAATCATCTATATATATGCCACTCTGAATATGTGTTTTTTCAGCCACATCGATAATAGAATATTGTCATAATTTTCATCAGTGTCTTCAACTTTTGTGGGTTTATTGAAACAGTTTATGATTGTGTCACGCCGTTATTCCATGCCTCACTCATGAATTGGATGTAGAATTTTAATTTTAACTTTAATCTGTCTCTTACTTTCAATGGATACTATACGTGCAATAACAGCTTGATCCATTGGTTGGAGAATACAAGTTTAGTTTGGTGGCAAAAATACAAGTTTGATGTTAGTTTGAGAAAAATTATATGCGATGGGCAATTGTCTAAAATTAGCAAAAATTTCCTATCCCTTTTTCTAAACTCTTTGTACCAGCTACACACTTCAAAAATAGAAGATGCCGTCCAGAATCTTTTGTTTTAAAGCCATTAATCACTTTTTGTTTACATCACCAGATTATTACCATGAACAATATCAATGGGTTAAAGATTTGCTCATTCATTATACCCATGAAGCTCTCAACGATATGATCATTTTAACCATGAAGTTTTGCTCATAAAATACAAAATTTCCAAACAACTCTTTTTATGTTTGCTCACTATAAGTGAGTTCGGCTATATATTTATAGGGCAAGGTAAATTTTAATCGGGGAAGGGTAGTTAAATTTTTGTGATGTGTTTATAATTGTTTCTATTAATACTAGATCAATACCCTCAAAACTTGGTTAAATTATTTTTATTCATTTATGTCCTTTTATTAGTATCACTAAATATTATTGGAATGTAATCAGCAATGTTCTGGTTTCATTTTCTATTATGGCATGTGCATACAATTTTAAAGCTGCACAGTACTGCTAATTTTATCTGGCTGAATAGTAAGAAATGCTGTGCTGATAAAGTGTTTTGTAGTCTATAATCATGCCCCTGTTCAGAAGTGCTCCACATCGACTCAAATCATACCATAAGATCATCAAGATGTAAGAATATGGGACAAGTGAGCAAAACCGTCCAAACAAGGAATCCAAAGGATACAAAGCCACTTTATTGAAAAGGTAGCTTCGAGCACAACTGGATAAAAGACAGAAATGTCCATGTGACAGGCGGCTGCCAAAAAAAAAACAGTCTTCAGTAGGGGATATGATTACCCCTCACTGCGTTGCGAGATTTACAATGTCTGTCCATGCTGAGGACGAGGTTGTCAAGGAGCTGTTGAGGCATCGTGGCTCATTCCTCTTGTAGCGCCAATTGCAGCTGCAGAATCGTTGCTGGTGCCTGGTGACGTGCTGCCAAGCGTCTCCCGAGAAGGTCCCACACGTGTTCGTTTGGATTTAGGTACGGGGACCTTGCGGGCCAGTCTATGAGTTGAATATCTTCACTCTCCAAAAGCTATGCGACAGCCACTGTACGATGAGGTGTAGAGTTGTCGTCTATGAAGAGGAACTCAGGACACACAACACCTCTAAACAGACGCACGTGAGGCAGGAGAACCTCGGTACAATAGCGGACACCAGTGACTGAACCTCCTTGGAAGATGTGGAGGTCAGTACGGCTACCAAGCATGATACCGTCCCAAACGAGAAACTCCGCCACCTCCAAACCGGTCCCTTTCGATGATGTTGGAGGTGTGATTGCATGTTCCCTGCTCTCTCCAGATGTGTATACGCCCAGAATCTCTTGTCAGACTAAATCGGCTCTCATCTGTAAAGAGAACTAGACCCCATTGCTGATGTGTCCAGTTCTTGTGTTCCTGGCACCACAGAAACCGCCGTCTCCGATGAGCAGGCGTTAATGGCACACACCGTACTGGTCGTCGTGCAAATAGACCATTTTTGTGCAGCCTCCTGGCCACAGTAAAACGCGATAATGGACGTCCAGTTGTCTGTTGCATGTGCCGTGCGATTTCTCCCGCTGTCTGCTGTCTGTCTCTTCTCGCCTGTAGGACAATATACCGGTCGTCCGCCGCTGTGGTTGCTCATGGACAACCACTGCTAAACTCTCGGACAGCTGTTCCTGTCATTTGAAATGCTCTCCAAGCTCGTGAAACGATGCTGTGAGCGATCCCAAACTCCTCTGCCACACTAGTCACACTTCAACCTTCTTCCAACTTCCCAATGAAGCGACCTCGGGTAAAGTCATCCAAATGTCGTCTACTAGATTGCCTGTTGGCCATATCACACGGTGGCAGCAACTCGTCGTCGTTCAAACTGATGTACACCGTGCAATAGCTTTTACCGAATTGCTGAGCATACACCGCCTGTGTGCTTTACACCCTTCCGACACTCCCCCTACGTCATGCTGCATATATGCGCATGCCCTACCGTACTGGACCCTAGTCTATCTCCTGAGTGGTCTTTCAGTCCGTTCTGCTGTTATGCTAATTTCTCCTGTTCGTCCTTAATATTTGCACACCAGTGTACTTAAAGCTTCTGATTGGTCGGTGCTGGAATGTGGATGAGTGTCGGTTTATTCAAAGCAACCTCCCTCCCCTTACACCTGCAACCATCAAAAATTTATATAGCTACACCTTACACTATTAAGAATTTATATAGCTGAAATAGGCTTCAAAAATTATCAACATGAGCCATGTTATGATTTTTCTATTTGAGTGTTACGTTTTTGGTTCTGAGAGGTTGGCAGGTCTGTGTCAATTGTCTTCCTAAATCAGGGGTGTTCAACCCACGGCTTGCGACGTGCCACTTCTGATGTAGATGTAGATAATCTTGAACGTGCCGCTCCACCTTAACCTACCACCCCCACCCCCTTTCCACAGTTGCCAGAAAAGATGCAGAAATTATGTATCTGTATACTTCAAATAAAATAGTATTGAAGACGAGAAAAATATTGTGAAACCAATACTATTGTAACAGAACACTAATAATAATCATTCAAGAACTACACTGGTGTTCAGAATTAAGAGAATTTGCACATTTTGTCGATTTTCACAAAAAGTGCGGAACCAAAGGTACAAATTATGCCGCCGAATAAGAATGCAAATTTGTAGTGTCGAATACGTAAGCGTACACGTGCGTGTGGGCGGAGCTGTGACAGCGGAGGGCATGAAAATCATACATGGCTTTTTCTGCGTTTAGTTCGCTCGTACTCCTGGGCGACATTCGTTGTGTTTCTTGCAGGAGTTGGTTCAATTTCATAAGCAATCAGGTAAAATGAGTTGCCACGAACGTATTGATAACGGAATGAGGTGGAGAATCGTTGGTAGATTGGAGGCAGGGCAATCGTAAGTGCAGGTTGCTACAGAGCTCAATGTAACGCCCAGTGTCATCTGCAGTTTGTGGAAACAGTTTAAGGACACTGGATCCATATTGAGAAGGCCTGGGCAAGGTCATCCAAGAGCCACAACGGCCAATGAAGATCGTTACTTGGCACTTTCAACGAGGCGCTACAGGACTGCTACAGCTGCACAGCTATCTCGTGAGCTGCATGCTGCCACTGGAACCCGAGTTTCAAGGGTTACTGTTTCCCGAAGGCTTCATGAGAGAGGGCTTTTTGCCAGAAGACCCGCTGTTTGCTTCCCGCTCGCTTCAGCACATAAGAGAGCGTGTTTAGCATGGTGCAGACAACACCAGCCTTGGACCAGACTTCAGTGGGGTAACGTTCTCTTCACAGAGGAGCCGCGATTCAGCCTGGACACTGATTCTCGACGTACCTTTATCTGGAGAGAACCTGGGACCCGATACCTTTCCTCTAACATCCAAGAAAGGGACCACTATGGCAGGCATCATGTTGGACGGCCGCACACCTCTCCATGTGTTTGACAAAGGCTCCCTGACTGCTGAGAGGTATGGGGATGCGATCTTACAGCCCTATGTTCGACTTTTCAGGCCTGCAGTTGGCCCTTGGTTCCTTTTTATGGACGACAACGGTTGTCCACATAGGGCTCACCTGGTCGACGATTATCTTGAAAGTGAGGATATTCGCTGGATGGATTGGCCAGCCAGATCGCCAGACCTAAACTTTATTGAACATGTCTGGGATGCTCTTGGGAGGGCAATTGCAGCTCACCATCCAGGAGCTGAAAACTGTGTTGCTGTAGGAGTGGGACTGACTCCCAGAGGGACTCATCAACTGTCTCGTTTCCAGTATGACGTCGCACTGCGAGAGCTGTATGACTGTGAGAGGGGACTATACCCCATATTAGAGTCATTTTATGTTTGATCTTGCAACATGGATTTTGGACATTCCTGCGCTGATGAGCTTTACTGACGATCATGAGTGTGTACCATGACTGTTGTATAGTATAATTTTTTTCTCTTATATAACTGTGTATCCATACCAAATTTCATTAAAATGTGTCCATTAGTTTTTCAGAAATTCGACAAAATGTGCAAATTCTCTTAATTTTGAACATCAGTGTAGTTTACTAGTATATTAAAAACACAAATTACTTGCAAAGAAAGAAACATATTCCATCATTGTGATTACATTTCCATTCACATGAAACAAACCCTGCTTAGTTCTTAGTGAGGCTTTTGGATGTTTTTCCTCTTCACCAGTTAGTTCTTCAGTGTTGGGATTCAGAGATGAAGCATCAAGAACAAGCAGATTTTTGTGATGCTGATCAGTGAGTGCTGAACGGTACTTAACTTTTCACCAAGTTCATGGTAGAAAAAGTATTTTCGCATATGCATATTGACCCAAACCTGCAACAATATTGCAGGGCCATGTCTCATAGAGCAAGGCCCTGCGATATTGATATTACTCCCGCAGAGCATTATCATCTTCATACTTCCTTTTTGAACCACACGGCTTGCTCAGATCCATATTCACTAACACAGCAGGCACTACAGTTCTAAGAAGACTGAGGGTGAGAACCAAAGCTGAATAAAGGGGAAGCATATCTTAACTGCAGTGGCTGCGCAGACAAACAAAAAGCCTGCGAGCGTTGCGATCACCTGACTTCTGTCTTCTTGACCTTGCAGGGAATGGGAGGGAAGTGGATGAGCGTTTTCAAGTCAAAACAGGGAAACTGCTAGGCGTGTTCAAGTAACAACAATAGTGTTGAGCCGGAAAATGACAGAAAGTGATTTTGCGTTTGTGGCACTCATGCAGTGGGTTGGCCACCCCTGTCCTAAGTGATCACTGAATAACAAAGCTAAGGGGAAAGCACTTTCTGTTGCATAGGTTCACTTGTTCCAGCAGCATTTGGTCTACTTCTTAGACAGTGGAAATATTCCTTCCAGTTGATTTCAGCCCGTTTTGCTAACCCCAAGTTAATTCGTTCCTGCATTTTAAAGTGTTAAAAGATTTAAATGAACTCGTTCCAAACTCCTTGCATTCAAGTAAGGCAACATCCTTATGTGTCAAATAAAGTTGCATACTTTGAGTTATGCTTATAATGAAATTATATGTATAATTTCTATAATAAATTCACTTCAGAAATGTATAGGGTAATTCAAAATGATTCATCTGATTTCAGAAGAGCATAATTCCATACCTAACAACCATGTATGGCCTGGGCATACACCAAATGAAAGACGAAATCTCTGAGTTTCAGTAGGTCACCATGAGAGGGCTCCACTGTCATTATGGGGGCTGTGTTATCGGCATTGTGCTGTTCACCGTTTCCTCAACAAAATGCTCCCTTGCCATTGGATTGGTCGCAGTGGACCCCATGACTTGGTGCTGTACAGCTGGCCACTTAGGTCGCCTGAACTTACACCATGTAACATCTTTTGGGGGTATGTTAAGGATACTGTGTACATGCCACCTTTGCCTACAACCCTGGAGCTGATCCAGGGTTGTAGGCAACCTGTGTAATGCACAGGTTCACTCATTCCTGCATGTCCGTTGTCACAGACTCCACCACACTAACAATGCGTTATTTGAGTTCATCCAGGGTTGTAGTCAAAGGTGGCATGCACACAGTATCCTTAACATACCCCCGAAAGAAGAAGTTGTACAGTGTAAGTTCCGGTGACCTCAGCGGCCGGCTGTAGAGCACCAAGTCATGGGGTCCACTGCGACCAATCCAATGGCAAGGGAGCAGTTCATTCTGGAAATAGTGATCAGCACAATGCCAGTGAGGCAGCCCCACAGTGACAACGAGGCCCTCTCATGGTGACCTACCGAAACTCGGGATTTTCTCTTTCTTTCGGTGTATGCCCAGTCCATACACAGTTGATAGGTATGGAATTATTCTCTTCTGAAATCAGATGAATCATTTTGAATTACCCTGTATAATCAATATACATTTGAGGATGTTTCATACAGTGGGATCCTGTGTTCCTTTCTTCTTGTCCCCCCCCCCCCCATGACTTTTTAAGATGTATTTTTCTCGCATTGTAACAGCGGATAGACGGGCCACAGTGCAAGAAATCACTCGGCAATTTAACGTTGGTGCACAAAAACGTGCAAGCGGCCACGCCATCCAGAACCATCTCCTCACTGTAGGGTACAGTAGCCATCGTCCACGAGGGTACTGCTGCTGACCGCACATCACAGGGTGCAAAGATTAGCATGGGCTCACTGGATTCAAGCAAAACTTTTTCTGGTAACTTAATTTGACCAAGTTAAAGCATCTATAAAAAAAATCAGCTTTTTTAAATGAAAAGCGCATCATCCTGCTGAAAGATGTCCTCGGAATACACCATATGTACTGGTGTACCTTATTCATAGTGATAAGAAACTTCTGGCATCCGAATGCTGTCTCAGTGGTTTTAAGAAACACAATGCCGGCCATGAAAACAGACCTCAGACCATTAGACTGCTTCCACCAGCTTATACAATTAAAGCTACGCAGCTGGAAAATAAACACATCAGTCCAAAGTTAGATATCTAATTTCATCGATTAGAATGCCATTATTGACTACTGCTGCAGCAATTATTCAAGCGCATGCTTTCCGAAATCTATTTTCTTAGCAAATGTTGCAACTAAAGTAATCTTTAAGCAGTGGTGGTGGTATCTACACTTGTGCAGATGAAATCTGAGAGTAATAAAAGTGCTCATAATTATAAGGACAGCACAAGGACACCATAAATACTGGTGATGCACCATACAAAGTAACTGCAGGAACAGGAAAACCTTATATTTACGTAATTGATGACACAGCATAGCAGAAACATTATTTTGTATTTGTTTTTTTCATTATAATTACAAGAAACAAAGCAAATGCCATTTGGACACAGGTCCAAAATTATAAGGACAAACATAATTGTGTAAACACAATTATTTTACATCCATGTGTATTTTTTAATGTCATGGTTGATGTATTCCTTATGTTTATTTTGTTTTGCTTTGCATATGACGCCTTCATCAATTGTCAATATTCATTTAGGGTTCTGATTGTTCGTTCCGGCATTGTGAGGCAGCTTTAGGAACAGAGACAGTTTGTTCCCAATGGAGGCAAGGAACATGCTACAGGAGTAACTGCAAATTTCGTCACATGGAAAGTAGGGTATGTACACACACTTATCAAGAAACATAACCGTAACTGAGGGAACTGCAATAAAGATATTTCAATAGAACTCTCATTTGTACGTTTTTTTTTTTTATCCCCCTTTACAGCCTGAACAGCAGGTTTCGTATCTGGTGTGAAACGATGGCATCGCATGATAAGAAGTAAAGCTGTGTTTAAAACCTAGAAAAAAAAAAAAAAAAAAGTACCCTGCAGAAAGTGTAGTAACAAAATCCAAACTGAAAATAATTCATTGTAAATAAAAGAGAAAGGGAAGGAAAAGAGAATGATGTATATATTAACCGTGTTGGTGCAACATATTCATTTGTTATGTCACACCTGTATACATGAAGGCATTCAGGTTGTTGAAGCACAAAACAATAAATACAGACTAATAAAAGCATAAAATTAAAGCCTATAAAATTATGCTGATTATACCTACAAGCTTTCCCCATTGTTTTTATTTATTTATTTATTTAGGCCTCTCGCAAATTTCTGGCACGGAATTCTTCTGTGGATTTGCAGAATTCCCCTTATTTCGTCATCATTTGGGTGTTGCTCGAGATCAATGCAAAACTGAAGAGATATTGGGGGAGGGGGGTATTCGAGAGAGAGAAATCCTTGCACAGAATATTTCCTACGAGAAAGAGACTGAATGGAGGAAGTGAAGAATGTGTAAATTGGCATTTTCCTGGTGAAGACACTCTTTTGTTGGAAACAAGCACCAAGATGCAAATGTGGTTGGCCAGAAGTTGGGAATTCAATTCAATTCATTTATTGTTTTATATGATGGGTGGCAAAGTCATTAGAGCTTCGCAGCCAGAAGAACAGGAGCTGCATCTATTGCCTTCTTTTAAGGTAAAACTGCTCAGTGACATCACTTTTTCCATTAGTTGTTTGCTGCGATATGATAAATGGGATTTTTTTTATTTGTTTTTTTGTTTCATAATGATGCACCTTATCTCAATCCTTGAACCCAGTAGACATGGTTGTGTAAGTTTTCCTTCTTAGGACAGGAACTCTGTGTTTCAAACTTTCCGAATACGGACGTTAGTCTGAGTGAAGATTTCTCTGTTAATCATAATTTTTTTTTTTTTCTCATGATACTCCTTCTGTCAGGTGTTGTTGTTTACGCTTTCCAACCATAGGTTGAAGAAGCATATATGCTCCAGCTTTTTTCCGTAACTCACATAAAAATGGTTTTACGATAACTCACATAAAAATAATTCGATTTCGATGAAATTTTAGTATGTGGTAAGGGACCCCCTGGGGACGAACCCTATTGAAAATGGGACAAATGGGGTTAAAGGTCATGGCATAGGAGCATGATCCATTCCACTGCCTTTATGCCTCATAACTTGCGTAAATATGGTTCGATTTCAATGAAATTTTAGTATGTGGTAGTGCACCGCCTGGGGACGGAACCCTATTGGAAGTGGGGTCAAAGGTCAGGACATAGGATCGGGATCCATTCCATCGCCCTTATCCCATACTATTAAGGTGGATGTCAAGTAATTTTGCTTCCTATATTTTCAATGGAAAAACTTTTCTACACATTTCCTTCAGAAAAAATGTGTTACCAAGGATGGAAATTTGAACATCGAATAAAATAAATTTGTATTATAACTTGGACTACTTAACATTTTCTAAAACATAACCATAATTATATTTAAAAACAATAACGTTTCCTTTGGTGGTGTTGCAACCAGAAAAAGATGGTGCGACCTGCACTTTGATGACGTCAGTAGACAAATAAATGTTGGATTGCATAATTATGGTTATGTTTTAGAAAATATGAAGTATTCCAAGTTATAAAATGAAGCTATTTTAATCGATGTTCAAATTTTCATCTTTGGGAACGCATTAATTGTGAAGAAAATGTGTACAAAAGTTTTTCCATTGGAAGTATAGGATGCAAAATTACTTGACATCCACCTTAAAGGAGCAATTCTTGTATGTATGTAAATTTTATTTTGAAAACGGCTCTAAGGATTTTGGTGAAAGTCATTTACCTACCATTTTCTGGTACTAGAAATCGATTTAGCTTGATCTTGACTTTGGGGAAATTCGTTTAGGGAGTTAAATAACAACCCCGAATTACCAGGTTTTTAGTGTGGTGTCATGGCGTCGTCCCATTAGATGTTGGCGCGCGGTCACGCCATCTGCCTCATTACGTCACTCGTTGTGTGCGTATGCCCGTCCGCACAATAATTCGCGTAAAAATCGTTAGATTTCGATGAAATTTTAGTATGTGGTAGGGGATCACCTGGGAAGGAACCCTATTGAAAGTGAACGAAATGGGGTCAAAGGTCAGGACATAGCAGCGGAATCCATTCCACTGCTCTTATGCGTCATAACTAACGTAAAAAAGATTCGATTTTGATGAAATTTTAGTATGTGGTAGGAGCCTGCCTGGGGATGAATCCTATTGAAAATGGGAGAAATGTAGTCAAAGGTTAGGACACAGGAGCGTGATCTATTTCATAGCCCTTATGCATCATAACTTACGTAAAAATGCTTCTATTGCTACAAAACTTTATCATGTTATTTCGGAGGTTACTGAACTGGTTCTGTTGAATATCGTCGAAGTGGGATCAAAGGTCAGGGCACAGGAGCGAGATTTATTCCACAGCCATTATCCTCATAACTTGAGTAATGATTTCTGGTATGTTGGAAGGCATATTATAATCAATGCATTGCATGATTTTACTAACTTGTTAAATATCATTTTATTACATAAATGTTTGTATTTCAGCTTGAAAATTTAGGTAACAATTAGAAAAGCACAGAAGTTAGACAAAGCAAAAATTTCCTTGTAATCTTAAATTCTGTTTCACGCAATGTTTCCAGTGCCCTGCATTATTGCTAGGTAGCATTGTATTCCATAAATATTTGTATTTCAGCTTGAAAATGAAGAGAAAGTTTCTTCATTTTCAAGCTGAAATACAAATAAATATTTGTATTTCAGCTTGAAAATGAAGAGAAAGCGGAATTTGGACATCGAGGAAAGATTTTTCACATAGCTGCAACCCCCCCCCAATGTTCCCTTTGGCCTGTATTGTTGTCAAATGTTATTTTCCCCCATAAATGCAATAGATTTCTGTTTGCTAGGGGAGGGAAAACTTCCGGAAATGGAAGTGAGAAAGTTAAAATATTTGTAAGAGTTGATGCATGGTGTTTAACAGTATTCATCCTCTCCAAGAAAGTTACATCCCTTATCAAAAATATTTAAAGGTTTGATATCATGCATTCATGGTTTACAGGCTAAAAGTCCTTTCAGCATGATGAATGAAATTATGGTCATAAAATCAATCGGGCATGCAACCAGGATGCTTCCTTGGAGGGAACTTGCTGGCAGATAGGGTGTGCGATTTCAGTCAAAGTAGAGAATCTAATAACAGTAACAACACACAACAACATATTATTATTATTATTATTATTATTATTGTTATTATTATATGAAATATCTGATGGAAAGTTTGACTAAAATTAAATGCAAAAATTAAATGTTAAAGATCTTGAAATATTTTATATTTCATTTTAGGTATACTAAGCCATATTCACGGTATCCGAGAATTATTGGACACATTACAAAATTATGCACAAAAAACAACAACTATGAGCATTGTCTGTTTTTCTATGTCACGTATTACTAACACGGTTTCTATATTTTTGTTTTGCAGAATTGTTATTCTCAGAATCCGATAGATGGCGCTAGGTGTGGCTTGATGAGGAATGTATGAGAAATGTGCAATCAGTAGTCATGTCATCTGTACAGCAGAAGGCAATGTGTGTGTTATGGCTTGCGGAATTAAAGTCTGTCATTAAAGTTAAAAGACAGTACCGTTTAGAGTGGTTGTAATACATCAACAAACTCAAATAAGTGGTGGATGAAACAGTTTAAAGAAACTGGCAATGTGGAACATCGTGGAGGAGCCGGTAGGCCTAGCGTCAGCAGTGAGACGGTTGACCAAGTTAATGAAACTTCCGACGAAGCCCCAGGAAATCCGTTCGTAAAGCAAGCAGAGAACTGTGCATTCCGAAATCGACAGTTCACAATATCTTGCACGAGAAATTAAAGTTTCATGCTTATAAAATTCAAATAGTGCAAAAAATGTGTGTAAATGATCACGCTATGTGATATGATTTTGTTATGGATATGCTGAATCAAGTGGAAAACGACGAAAACTTTCTCAGTACTGTAATTTTTAGTGATGAATCCACATTTCATGTATCAAGTATTGTGAATCGTCACAACTGTAGGATATGGGTCAGTGAACCGCCTCATGCTGCTATTGAACTGGAACGTGATTCTCCAAAAGTTAATGTGTGGTGCGCCCTATCAAAAAGAAAAGTGATTGGCTCTTTCTTCTTCTGCAAAAAAACCATAAATGGTGACATTTACTTGGATATGCTAAAAAATTTCGCTATACCCCAGATCAAAAGATATGACAACGTCGTTTTCCAACAAGATGCATGCCTCCGCATTGGTCAATGTGTGTACCTAAGTACCTAAATGAGCATTTCCCCAACAGATGGATTGGGCGTGGCGGTCCCATTCTGTGGCCTCCTCGCTCTGCAGATCTAACTCCATTGGATTATTTCATGTGGGGTTATGTGAAGGATTGTGTCTATCAGATGCCTTGTACTAATTTACAGGAACTGAAGCAGCATATCACAGCTGCTATTAATTCCATAACTCCTCAGATGCTTGCCAATACATGGCATGAAATCGAGTATTGCTTGGACGTACTACGTGCAACCAAGGGATCTCACGTCGAAATTTATTAACTTGTGTGTAGTTACATTGTAAGTTAGTACAGTCAGTTTCTTTCTGTTTAATGTTTTGTTTTATATAATTTTGTAATGTGTCTAATAATTCTCGGACACCCTGTATAACATTCTGCTTATTCCCCCCCCCATTTTTCACTCTGTATTATGTACATTGATCTCAAAAAATCACAGAGAACAAACACATACAATAAAATATTTTTCTTGTGAGAGTGTGGTGCAATTTCAGTCGAGGTTTTTTTTTTGTTCGGGAAGATGCATGGCAAATAATGTAAAAAATAATATGACTGTAAGAGAGAAAATTTTTCTCGAAAGTGACATGCAAATAAAAGAAAGAAATTCACAACAACCTTATACTGCTCTTGCGTGTACCCTTGTTGTGATTACTGAGTAGGACATCTGAGAGAAATAACCAGAATTTCCAAATTGCCATAAGCTGTTGATTTGTGGTGTGCATAAAACGATAAGTGCCGAACCCCATAGTTCATCTGTAAACTGAAGCAGCCCACAAACTACGACCAATGCATTCAACTTTAATTGAATCTTGCAGGCATTTATCAACTTGTTATCCCATGAATGGAAGGACATTCACTGCTGTTTTGTTGGATAGCAACTAGATTTTACAACTTTTATCTTTTTCTTCCTTATCTTGCCCGTGTAAAACAGCTGTGTGAAGGCAGCACAGCAATAAGCATCAACGCTCAGGGTGGGAGAAACAAAAAGGCTGTCTGAAAGAGTGAGTACAAACAATAAACTTGGTATAAATACATGCTGATCGTATGTTTTTTTTTTTTTTTTTTTTGTTTATTTAATATAGATTTGGGTAAATTTTTGGTTATATAATAAATCAGGACAAAAATTGATAATGGCAGTTCATTATACTTAGATCGTTCTGTGAATCAAAGATGATACTTTTTAAAATGCCAGTAAAGGAAACTATAATGGGACCATGGTTTCAGCCACTAGGGCTCTCGTCAGCCATCAAATCGCGTACGTTGTCCCATTCTTGTTCAGCTTTTGAATCTTTTATCACAGGGTTGTGGTGTTGTGCTGCCATCTTCTGGCTGGAATCTGTTGAATTTTCAAAAGACTAATTGGTTTTTAATATTTTGTGATAATGATGTGAGAAAATTATCCCATATTTTGTTAATTTTGAGGGATGGGTCCTTGTTACAAGCTTGATAGTTGGCTGACATTTCGATAGATTCACAGATAAAAGTTCATTTCCAGCCTGTGTAATGTGAAATGACTTTTGCTTCTTCCCAAGCAGCTGTAAATTCTTTATTAATAACTGTTTTAACTAGATCTGTAGTTTTTTGGGAATATTTAATGCTTCGTTTATGCTCTTTAATGCGGGTTGATAGAGCTCTTTTAGTCATTCCTATGTATTTTTTCTTAGTGCAACCACCTGGTGAATAAAGAGGTATAAACTCCTTTTTTGTTCTCAGATTTTGATGGGTCTTTATTGCTCCTCAGTTGTGCAATTGAAGCTCCTTGTCTGATGCCTATTTTGATATTTTCATTTTTGAGCTTTTTTTAATCCAGTTGGAAATATTAAATAGAAAAAAACAAAACATGAAAATGTTTTAATAGAAGTATATAATATTTAATATACACCCGGGCCTCTTTTTTTTTTTTTTTTTTTTTTTTTTTTGGAAGAATCCTTTTACCATTTTCTTATTAGCCACATCTAACTCCTTAATTTATTTCCCAATGCCATATCAGAGGGTTGGGTACGTCTAAACTGCTGCATTGTATTACAGACAGTTATATTTCTTGACCAACCTTTTTCTTAATGCAAATAGTTGTGTACAGTTGATGTGATGCTCACTTTATTAATTCTGTACAAGTTTTCCTGCTTCATGAATTACTACATCTACATAATTAAAATCTGTTATCTGTTTAAGCACACTGTCTTGTTCCAGAGCTACACAAGAATGAATCTATCAGTTTGACTTCATAAATCAACTTATGTTTTGCATGGGTGCATATTTTCCAGAAATTAGCAAAGAAATGTTTTGTCGTTGTATTTGGGAAGTTAGCAAAGAAATGTTTGGTGTTGAGATTCAATCACCACTGCAGCTGACAAAACTTTGTTATAGAATATGTTGCAAAGCTGGAAAATTCATCACAAATCAAGTAAGGAAAGTATGATTGAAGGCATGAAGTAATTGGAGATCATTTTCTTGGAATAGATAAATATCAGCAGTACAAAGATTGTAAGTACAAAGATTAGGGCAAGCTATAAAACTACAACACAATCTGTCAACATCAAAGCAGGGATCTGGATGCAGTAAACATAAATCAGGATTTGCAGCAAAATAATAATTTTTTTTTCTAATGCATTAATGAAATATTAAGTTTTTCCGTCGTAAGCAGCATTAATGTGTTGAACAGACATGAATGCAGCTCCACATTCAGTGAAACATTTTATTCAACTGCAACTAAGAGTTTATTCCATAGTTTTGCATACAGCAAAAACTTCACTGTGAACTCGTAGTGGTTATGACTTATGGTTCAATATACAAATCGTTCAAAGTACAAACTAAAATTGTGTCGTATACATTTCGTAATCTTTTCTGCGCAAGAAAATACTCAGTTGACACAGGCTGGTGGCAGGCATCAATTATGTAAGCTGCTTTTAAATTTTTTTCTCAGTATTTTACTTTTTATAAGCATTACTTTGAAGGATCAAACACTGGAAATTTTCATTTTATAAAGGCCACAGTTTAAAAGAATATCAGAACTTGGGAAATAAATTATTTATTATTATTATTATTTTCCATGAAAGTATTGATCTACGTTAATTTCAGGAAATTCGATTTCACAGAATAAGCACCCCTGGAAAAAGATTTGCTGTGTTCTCAAAGCATATGTTTTTTTTTTGGGGGGGGGGGGGGGCAGGTCCAAAGCATTCAAGATTTTATTTAGCTTCTTTATGTTCGATTACTGTGGTTGCTGGATCATAATCAGTGGAAGCTGTGCCATTATTTACAGTTGAAGAAGCAATTACTTTCTTGTTACAGTGAATGCATATCTTATTTCCATGCATCACATTTACACAAGTAGATTTTAAAGGCTTGCACTTTTCCATTACCTGTAAAGATATTTTTTATTGGGTTCTTAAGTACAGAGAAGTCTTGATGATTAGATGATTATTTAACACAATGATGAGTAGATGATCATAAATAATCACAAATCCTGATGATTATTTATTATTCTCTTTAATCTAAACAGCAACTTATCTAACTGAATTGTAATTTTTGAGAAACCTTCTAAAGTTAAACACTATCTTGGTATTGGAAAAACTATACTGCATATGTCTTTTGTAAATATGGGAAGCTTTTTATGTATATATATTTTTCTGTCACTTGAGGCCATATATCAAAGATCATACATAACTGCATTTTAAGTCATGTGCCTGCATCTTTCTCAATAGATTATGGCATTTAAGAAAATCTTCATGTGTGTGTGCTTTTTAAAAAAAAATGGATATGTTTCAATTTACTTCACTGATTTGGAAATACCCAAAACAAGACAGTTTCAAAATCTGCATATAATGCTTTGTAGATTATATAAATATCATAATTTCCCCTGCAATAGCACCTTAATTAAACGAGCATTGTCAGAAAGCAATTGCTATGCTCTCTTACAGCAGAAGGGGTTTTACACAGAAACTATGCAGTGGAACAGAGCTAACATTCTACTGGTGTTTGTTCTTATATAAGTGTTATATCTGAGCCAAATATTATGGTATTCTGAGATGAATTGTGGCATGGCTTTGTTGAAATGATTTCTAATGACCCTAAAAGGAATTACGGAACACTGATTTTTAAGGTAGGACAAAGAAAAAAAGAAAAATAAGTTTTATGTTATTAAATATATTTTCATATTTTTTTTTCTAGGTATAGCAAGAGAAAAATAATTGAAATGCAACATTTTTGTTATTTCAATGCAAAAGTGTACATTTAAGAAATGCCAAATTTGCATGCTAATTTCCATTTGCAATTTGCATGTCAGTTTCTAAAATTTAGTTTGCCAAATATTTAATATGTTATTTAATTACTTAGATTGATCGATCAAGCATACCTTGTTTTTGGGAAAACATGCCAGGAGGTTGTCGCAAGCCCCACTGTGTTTTCTTCCACCAGAAGTATCGATCAAGGATGAATGATCTTGCAGAAACTGGAGGACGTAAGTATCCCATCCATCTTTGTGTACTGTCTTCCCTATATGAACTTGATTAATTCCAAACAAGTAGATTACCATGAAAAATTATCTTTTAATAAAAATTCTGATTACTATGTGTGGAAGCGCATATTTTCTAAGATCTAAAAATTAAATTTCCAGCTCATTTTCATTGTAACATGGTTCTTTTCTTGGTGTAAAATTGTAATGGATATGCATGTTTCTGGTATTCACTGTCATATTAATCTGAAATGTAATTACTATCAGGGCTTGAAAAATAATATGCCTGAAGCATGTAAGTTATTGGCCTGGGCAGGTAAATAAAAATCTAGTTGTCTGGTCTGGGTAAAAGCACTCTGTCCTAAAGTGTTTTTTCAAGTTCTGGAATAGTTCTGCTGGTCTTGTTGATAATTATGTTTTTGATTTGGTGCAGGATATTGTTAAACATATCCTTAAGGAGAAAATTAATCTCAATGGGTTTTCTAAGAATTATGTGGCTATCAGATTTCTCAATAAAAAGCTATGATTACCTCAGTATCAGGAAGTTGTTCTACAATAATGCCAGCATTTTTCCTATTCCTAGGCACCAATCTGTTGTTAGCTTTAAATATATTAAAACCTTAGGTTCCATTGTGTAAAACTAAAATTCAGTTTTTCTTCCACTACTGACCCAGCAGCATATGAGTGTTCTTGTGAAGGGTATAAGGATTCAAAATATGTACTATAATGGTTACTACAAGCACATTATTACCGGAAACTTAAAATATTGCTGAGAATGTCAGGCTTCGTAAGTTATTAGGGTTAGGTACCAAATTTAGGCCCTCTTTCAGTATCTCTAAAAAGCAGATTCTTGATAATTTCAATGAAGACGTTAATAGGTATATTACTAGTCTGGCATTCAATCAGCCAATTGAGGCTTTTGCAGAGTGGAAATACATCATTATGTTTGGCTTCTCTAAAATATTGGCCGGTCTTAGGATATGCTTTGAAAGAAATCTGCTCTTCTCCAAAGCTTCAAAAAGTTTTTCTTTAAACTTCAAGATAAGTATATTTTTACAACCACTGATAAAGCTAGCAATAATTTTGTGATTATTTGTAAAAGTTTCTATTATGAATTAATTAATCAAGAACTTGATAATAGAGTAACCTATGAGCCAGTCGGGTTCCAGTACCAGACAACTAGCTAATCTACAGGGTGAATCAGAAGTCCTTAGACAAATTTTAAGGGTAGGTCTAGCATACAAACACAAGTCATTTTGATATAGGAACGTGTGTTTGCAGACGCAACGGACAACTGCTAGAGGGGGCTCTTTGATAGTGAATTAACCAAAAGAAAAGGATACCAGATAAAGTGTACAACACAGATTTAATGCAATAGAGGTTTACAATAACACAACAACACAGGTACAACACAATTTTACAGGTTCAAGTATGAATAATAACAGTACAATGACAAGTAGTACGTAGTATTACAGTTACATGTATCAACAACAAACCTTTTACAGTACCTTAATACTTAAAAGTAAGTGTTCAAAGGACTTGCCGTCCGAAGCGATACACGCTTCGCAATGTCGACCGTCGTGCAATTTCAAAGATGCCAGGCCTCTCCCGGATCCATGCAGCTGCTTCAATGACTTGCGACGAGGTCTTCGTCGATCGTCACAGGGGTTTCGTAAACAAGGTTCTTCATGTAGCCCCCACAGGAAGAAATCAAGGGGCGACAAGTCAGGGGATCATGGAGGCCACATGACTGGGCCGCCCCGGCCGATCCATCTTGCTGGATAAGTTGCATCGAGATAGTGCTGCACAATCTTGCTGAAATGTGTGGGCGCCCCATCGTGCTGAAACCACATGTTACAGCGAATGCCTGCCGGGACGTCATGGAGTAACACATCCTCCAAAAATATCCGATACGTTCTCCCGTCGATCTGTGGCAACAGAAGGTATGGGCCTAGCAAACAATCTCCCACAATGCCTGCCCAAACATTTATGGTGAATCGTTTGTTGTGCACCATTGCACCACGTGGCCTTGTTGCTCGTGGGTTTTCATACGCCCACATGTGCCAGTTACGCACATTCCCAACACCATCCCTTGAAAATGTAGCTTTGTCCGTGAAACAAACCCTGGCTGGAAAATCGGCCTGCGTTGCAGCTTCTTGCAAAAACCAAACTGCAAATGCGAGTCGTCGGGGGGGGGGGGGGGTAATCTCCAGCTCCGAGTGTCGGGACACGTTGAATGTGGTAAGGGTATATAAACACTCGTCGTGCAAGTACGCGCATCACACTGGATTGCGAAACGCCGAGATTACAAGAAATGGTTCGCGTACTTGTACTTGGGACACGTTCCACTTAGTGTATGATCACTTCTTCCGTGACAGGTGAACGCGTCGTTCGGTCTCCACCGCAATGTCTGCTTACTTCAAATGACCCTGTTGTACACAATCGTTGGTGCAAGCGCCCAAACGTCTGATGATGGGGCACCCGCCGATTTGGCTAGTGTTTGCCGATACAAACGCTGTGCTGCACGGCCATTTCCTTTTTGCTTCCCCATAAATTAAATGCATCTCTGCCATCTCCATACGAGTGTATTCCTGCATCCTACTCCGGCAACGTCCGCACCTTGAATGATCCTGCCACGCACGCCCCAACTCGCTTGCAAAGAGCCCCATCTATCGGCCGTCCGTTGCGTTTGCGACCACAAGTTCCTATGTTAAAAAGACTTGTGTTTGTACGCCTGACCTACCCTTAAAGTTTGTCTAAGGATTTTTGACTCGCCCTGTATTCAAAGCCTACCACAGAAAACTCAAGCTTCTCCTAGTTAGGGGTTATGAACCTGAGGTTATATTCTGTTTTTTCCCTGAGGTTAGTACAATTTAAAAAGAATGTATCTCCCAGTACCACTACACCTTTGTATTCTGATTAACCTGATCACATTTTGCTCCCATTTGTGTGTCCCCAACCCTCGCTGCTTGCAGCTGAGTAGGAAAGATGGGGTAAAAATGCTGTAGAATTGCGATTCCAGGTAACTCCTGAAAAAGAGAGAGCAAGAGATGAAAAATAGCCTGACGTATAAGATTTAAAATGGCGTTTTTTAAAGGTATTCTAATATGCTGGCACAGAAGTTTAAAGTCAAATCCTCAATAAAGTTAAAGTAAAAAGTTAATGCAATTTTTATAGTAATTTTAATGTTACAAGTGAAAACTTACATGTATGTACCCTAATGATAACATAGTAATGAGATAATTATGCACCTCTTACATTTTTTAATTGTTGTAAGCGTTAAATAGTGCCAGCTATCGTAGTTATAGCACATGAAACTGATTAAAATCAACAAAACATGCATGTGCATAATAAATCTGCTTTTAATCGATATATTAGATGCATTTAATCAATACGTTAGAAAGATCAGTCAGTGGATCATGTCAATTAAATGTACACTGAAAATTTTTCACAGATTTTAATTCTTGAAAGTTGGCAGGTCTGCCCAAGGTTAAGAGTAACAAGGCCAATGTCATCCTTTTTCAAGTCACCACCTTTTGTAAAGTACCATGTCTTTACTTTTACTTTTTCAAATTACCACCTTTCGTAAGTGCTTTGTCTAGACTGCAGGCTAATCTTAGTTCTATTTTAACTTGAAGATTTTTCAATCTATCCTAACATATATCTTTTCTGTGCTGTCAGGATCCTAGCAACACAGAATATATATCTTCTCTGCATTGTTAGGATCCTAACAACACAGAAAATATATATATCAGAATGACTAAGCGATCCTTAGATACGAGATGTAAAGAACACACGCAACATGTTAACCAAGTCATGCAGAATACAGCCTTCGCCGGAGAAATCATACATTCATTGGCCGTTCCTGTGTGGAATAGTATTAGAAGAATTGCTCCTTACACGAACTTTAAAAAGACTGCCATCAGGGAAACAGTCGAAATCCTATCCAGCAAACTAGCATGCAATGATATGGTCTCTATTGAACTACCAATGGTTTGGCATGTGGTATTAAAAGATGGACACACTTTGCCTCACACCGTATAATTGCGTGATTAAAATTCACGTAATATTACTCGTGATATTGCCATTTTTCTTTTAAATCCTGTTTGTTTCATATGTGTTCTAATAACCTGCATTTTTATGTCTACCATTGCCTTGAAAAATCCTCCCAGTGGAGTGAGAAAGCTTGGCAAAACTTTATGCATATTTTCACCAGCGAATAAACAAATTTACTACGCTATAAGCGTTTTCTTGAATGTGTACGGTCTGGTGTACTTTGAAATTTATGTATAACTTGTCCTTCCAGTTTTGCTTTACACCAGTTCTGCTTATTTTATTATTTTCATTTGCTGTGTATTATTTCATGCTTTTGTTATTTGCTCAAGGACTAGTTGTCAAATCATCCTTTTTTTTTTTTTTTTATGTTTAGTCATAAATAGTTAGTGTAACAAAGATAGTTTATGTTGAAAAGCACAATAAATTTTGACACCAAAATCAAATCTAACAGCTGCAGCTGTGTTTTCTAGTTCAAATGTTGTTTAAGACTGAAGATGTGTTGCTTTTTTAATGTTGAAGTAACTCACTCATGCTGGTTAGTAGCATTGGCAAATGCGAGTCAAAACCTATTGTGATATGCTTTGACATTATTTAGAAGCTATGGCACACTCATTTGCAAAATCATACAGTATGTACTACTTGAGTGAAACTTGATGCGTGTTGAAAAAGGCTAACGAGAAAGAGGTTTTAATCCCCAGTCAACGGAATCTTGCTAGTTCAAAAGTTTTAGAGAAGGTTGGTATGGGAATAGGTGTGCTGAGAATAATTGTTATTGCCACAAATATGACCTCTTCTGTAGCATGTGAAAATTGAGCTGTTACTAAGGAGCTGTGTGATATCTTCAAGATAATGGTTGGCAGTCTACATTGTTATAAAAATTCATTTGAATGTGTACCACACTTGTGTGCACAATGAGCTTCTGTGCATGAAGCTTCTTACACAGGAATTAATTTCAAGATTTACAGCCAACAACTTCAACAGAGCGGGAAGCTGTGTTGAAGCTTCTGGTCGTAAATTGTGTTTCGAAGAAAGTGAATCCACACACATTAGTGACAATATTAAAATTGATAATTACCTTGGCCAAATAGCAAAATTCCATTTTAAGTATGCTTTGTTTGTTTTTCAGCACTACTTGTCATAGTAATATTTTTTGATTATTGTGGAATGATTTAGGTGCACACAGTAGTACCAAACATAACTGTCATTGCAATTTATTATTTAATTTTCATGGACCACTTCAGTAGTAAATCATTGGAGCATATTGACATTGAAGGCTTCATCATGATAGTGCCAGACTACATATTACAATCAGTTCAATTTTTTATAAGCTCAGTCACTCTATTTATTACCTACCCTACCTACAAAACTAAGTCTCATTTTTGTAATGTTCATAGCCAATCTGAAGACAATGTTGTCAATGCTGCACAGATAACTTTAATGATGTCTGAAAGTGGATTCCATCATTTATTTGGTAAACGATGAAAGCAATGGGATATTATGGAAGTTTGTTCTGAAAACAGATACACTTGTAATGACTCTGAAGATCTGGTTTTATTTATAATAATATTGTAGTAGTAATAATAATAATAATATAATAATTATAATAATAATAAAAACATTCTTTCAGAGTCTTTCTTAATCAGCGCTTGTGCATTGTTTAACAATGTTGAATGTGCAAAATATGTGATTAAATGTGATATGTTTTCAGTAATCCTGCCTGTTGCATCACAACCAGTTTCCCCAAGTATGTCTGTGGACAACTCCATGGAGAGCAAATGGGAAGCAGGGGATAGTCATTCTCTGAGTCCATCTCATCCCATTCAACCTGTTGTAGTTAGTCTTGATGAAGGAGAAGGTTAGATTTCTCATTGTTGTAACTTATGATGTATGTATGTTAGAGTTTGTGTCAGTGAACACAACTTGTCAATTCCTGTCCCAGAATTGCAGGTATTTACTGTCTCTGTTATCCTCTTTTTCCCTACAAAAATGTTCAGTGCTGTGGGGGGGGGGGTGCATGGCAGAAGCTCTTGAATATATTCACAAAGTTAGAAGACATTTTTAATGTGTTCAGTGCAGAGAGCAATTTGCCATTTTTGCATCACAGAACTGTACAAAATAACTGAATCTCCCCTCCAATAAGTAGGTAGTTTAAAATAGAATTTTCTTACTTTAATATTACTTTTCAGGGCTATCTCCAGGTCTTAAAATTCAGGGCGGGATGGCACGGTTTTCGCGGAAAATTTTAAACTCCCACCGAAATAAAGTTGTTAGAAGGGAGTCTCCTGCCTTAAGAAATTTTAAGAAAAAATATACATAAATATAAAATTTTAGTGTCTGTTTTTGGACCACCCACAAAATTCGAGTATTAAAAATGTGTCCTTTATAAATAAATGATGTGTGTTAAAAACGGACCCTTCAGAGTTCCGAAAATTTGCAGTCTGATACATCATTCATGTTGGGAATATAATCAGTTTATTGGCACGTGAACCGGCTTCCATATGAAGCTGAAGAGAAGTCTAGTTTGCATATTGCGAACAGTTTTAACCGAATTCCGCTGTTTTCACCATCATTTCGGTTATACTCAAGATAGATGCAAAACTGAACATAATGTTTTATTTTTGAAGGGTTGGTGTGTGTGTGTTTGGGGGGTCATCTGTTTTTCAGAACTTCCGGAAACAATAGAAAACGGAATGAAAACTTTTCCCACAATAGTAATTTCTTTTTGTTGTGAAGTTGTCTCTGTTCAGTATTGTTACTAAATATCAGTTTATTGCATAAATGTTTGTGTTTCAGCTTGGAAGTATAAACAACAATTGTCGATGACAGAAATTGTTCTAAGTTGTTAAAGTTTGATGGAGAAAAATTTTCTTGTAAACTTTTAGGCTCTAGTCTCTTCTGCGGATTTGAGGAACTCTGCCTTTGTTGTCATCATTTGCGTCATTCTCGGGAACGATGCAAAACTGAAGAGAATTTTTGGGGGATGGGGATTGGTGTGTGTGTATTAGTGGAAGGGGTGGGGGACATTTTTCAACTGGGGATGGAATTTCGTCTTTCAGAACTTTCAAAAATGGAAGTTAGGCTGACATACTGCAGATTTAGTCCGTAATCGTAATTTTTTTTCTCTCGTGATATTCCCTCTGCTCAGTACTATTGTAAAATAAATTTTGTTTGATAACTGATTGTGTTTTAGCTTGAAAATGGAGGAAAAGTTTATGAAAACGAAAGTCGGGCGGAGCGAAGATTTTTCCATAGTCATAATTTTTTTTCACAATGTTTCCTCTGTCCAGTATTATTGTTAAATGTTATTTTACCCCCATAAATAGTTGCAAATTCTTTATATCAGAAGAATGGTTGAATCAACCAAGTCTCGAGTATTTGAACAGCAAACATCTTGTATTCAAGAAAAGATTTTTTTTTTTTTTTCAGAGTTGAAGGGAAACATGTTCGAAATTGATAAATTAGTTGCCCCTTGTAATGGAACAACTACACTGCAGATTTCTTTCCTCCACAGTGGAACTCTTTTTGAAGTTTGTGTGTATAGTATCTGAATCTGTAAAGCAATACATACACACACTAACACTCACACACAAGTTTTTGTGCAGTCTTTCAAAAGCCTTGCAGACTAGCTTTTATTTTTCTTATTTTTGGGAAAAATTAATAAAGCTGCAGTTATGGAATATTCACTATTCAAACATAGCTGTAAAAGAATGAAGAGTATACAGTATGTGCTAATTTCCAAAGTTTTGTAAAAGTTTTATAAGCAACGACCAGCACACATTTTAGTGTTAAAGGTTCTCTTCTGCAAGTAGGTCTTGTGTTGTGTTAAACAAATGTGCCATGTGAATGTGGCTTTGGCACACAAAACAGAATTAAGACAAAATTCAGAGATTCGTTGAGCAACAAAAATCTTAATGCATATTTCTGAAATTAGGCCACATAAAACCTCAGAAAAAAAAAACTGATCAAAGCTTGCTAACTGTGGCAAGAAATGAAAGACAGACACGAACAATTTAAGAGCAATTTTATGATGCCAATGTACTGCAAAACAAACAACTCTGTTTTTGTAAAATTAATCATGGTACTTTGTATTGATTGAATATAGTAAATTTTTTTTATCTAATTCATCTGTTTGTTTTAAAAACCAGTATACACTGTGTATCTTATATTGTTTGAAAAATTACTAGTTTTCCCAGCCTTTTAACATTAAGTCGCCTATTCAAAACTCCCCACATGGATTTTCAATCCCCACCATTTACAAACACAGGTGGGGAGACTCCCTTCAATTTCAGATTTGAATTTTAAGCTGTGAGCTCTAAGAAATTTGAAGTGTTAGCCGTAGTTTTAGCCAAATTTATTAGCCATATTTTGAAAATCTTAGCCAATATTAGTGGTGTAAAAATTGTTACAAAGAAGAAAAAAAGAAAAAAGCATGTCAGAAATGTATAAAATAAAAAAACAAACAGGGAAAGTAAATCAAACATGGAAGAAGTTTGCCTACACCGGAAGTGTGGATAAAGAAATAAACAATCTATCTTCGTGATTTCTTCATGAAACTACCTAAAATGTTTACATACGCCATAGTTGACAAAGAGACAATGCCAGGGCTTGAAAAATATCTGAAAAATTACATGCCCAGCTGGACATGTGCAAAAATTATTTACCTGCCCAGGTAGTAAAAGCTGGATGCCCAGCAAAATTTATCGTTTAAGATATCTTACAGAAGCCTAATTTTTTTTTTAAGTTTAAAAGTACATGTGTTATTTATATGTCAACATATCCGCTGTCATATAATTCACTGTTTCTCACGTTATCACTAAATTGAGCACAGGAAACATCAATATTATAAATATACACCAAAATTTCAACATGTTACTCACATTCCTTCACGTGGTCCCCAAGATATTGCAGATTTTCAGCAGTTGAAGTCGTCAAACGGATATGGAAGAAGTCTTCATATGAATATTTAAAAGGCAGCGTAAATGTGACCAAATATTGCAGATTTTCAGCAGTTGAAGTCGTCAAACGGATATGGAAGAAGTCTTCATATGAATATTTAAAAGGCAGCGTAAATGTGACCAAATTTATGCTGTCTTTTAAATATCCATATGAAGGCTTCTTCCATATCCGTTTGATGACTTCAACTGCTGAAAATCTGCAATATCTTGGGGACCACGTGAAGGAATGTGAGTAACATGTTGAAATTTTGGTATATATTTATAATATTGACGTTTCCTGTGTTAAATTTAGTGATAACATGAGAAACAGTGAATTATATGACAGCAGATTTGTTGACATATAAATAACATAAATTGTAACCACGTAAAGAATTCGACAAATAGAAGTATTTGATGAATTGATATAATTAAAAATACATACCTGCCAACTACATGGAATATCAGTAGTTTTTACGGATTTTGTTGTCTGACTACGGAGCTATGGAACTCACTGTCGAAACTATAGATTCAACTAATTTTCATTTTGTGTAAAGATTTCTCTATTTTTGCTATTATTTTGATATACACGGGATTCTTAAGTGGATTCGCAGAATTCTGCCTTTTTTGTCATCATTTTAGATCATTGTCAAGATCGATGCAAAGCTGAAGAGAATTTTGGGGGTTGGTGTCTCTTTCTGTCTGAGGGACGATATTTCGTGTTTCAAAACTTTATCAAACAGTTGTTAAACGGAGTAAAAAAATTTGCCGTAAACATATTTTTTTTTTTTTTCTTCTGATGTTGCCTTTGTGTCCAGTATTCTTGTTAAATATTTTATTACATAAATTTTTGTATTTCAGCTTGAAACTGTAAGCAACAATTTCCGAAAATTGAAGTTAGACACTACGAAAATTCCCCCGTAATGTTCAGGAATAAGATTCTTAATTCCACCATTTTCATTATTATTTTTGTCATTTGTGACATCGATGCACTATTGAACAGAAATGGGTGATGTTCGTCGAAGGATGGAGTTTCATCTTCACGAAACTTTCTAAAACAGAAGGTCGACGGAGTTAAGATTTTTTCTGTAATCGTAATATCTTTTTCTCACGATATTGCCTCTGTCCAATATTATTGCTAAATAACATTTTGCTGTATACATATTTTTATTTCAGCTTGAAGTTAGGGGAAAATTTCCAAAACTGGAAGTTGAATGGAGCAAAGATTTCTCCCATAATCCCCCAACCCTGTGATGTTTCCACTGTCCTGCATTGTAAAATATCCCCTGCCCCATAAGTTTTTGCATTTAAGCATGATAAGGGAGGGGGAAATTCCTCAAAACGGGAGTGACGAAGTTCGAAAATTTGTTAAAGTTGACGTTTTTTTTACAAATTTTGCATTTCCTGTCTGTCAAGCAGGAATTCAAAATTTGTAAAAAAAAGTAATAAAAAAATGTAATTTTGAACTTACCTCGCTGATTTTTACTGGTGAAAGTTTCGAACTTAAAGCTCACAATGTTACCTATCGTGCCCTTGTCAGGGGAATCAACTTTGTGTTTCACATGTGTTAAGTTTGTTCCATTAGTGTCCTTGTTTGTTGTAACATTTTGTTGTGGCACATATTTCTTTTTCACAAAAAGATGGATTGTTTTGTTAGAAAGCAATCTATGTGTGTCACGCAATAATGCTAGCTACTACTGGCAAGGTTCTTGCCAATGTTAGAAGGTATAAAAATATAATTGAAAATATAATGAACTATTTTTACATATGTTTTGCATTTCATTTTAATGGTCTGTATTCAAAATGTTCAATGCACAAAAGCATGTATCTCAAGTTTTAAGATGATGCTGAAACTGGAATGAAGATGAAATTGGCATTTGAGAAATATAGTGATTCTGCCATGTTCTTTTCTTTGAAATTTTCACCTTCTGTCATTATAGTACATATTTTGAATAGTTCTATCAGATGCATGCATCCCGTCGCTGACTACAAAACAACATTTAGAGCAAAATTACATATGGTTCCAATATCTAGACATAGAGCATAATATAATTAAAAAGTGATATTCTTCGGTCCTTAGCACTCCGTAACAATAATACAACTTTTGGTCATTAGCAGTCAAACGAAACATGACATGTGACGACTGTCTTTTTCCTTGTAGTTAGAAATTCTATTTCAAACTTTTCCATTTTTAAATTTAGTTGTCCAGTCCAGGCAACAAGATTGCTTTTTTTACCTGCCCAGACCAATAATTTTCATGCCCCGGGCATGATATTTTTTAGACCCTCAAGGCCCCCAGAAATTTCAAATTAATCGGTAAAAAGATATTAAATTTGCCGTAAAAAAATTTTTTTTTTTTGAATTCTGTGCATGCCAACCACATTAATGAAGCCTGAATAAAAAAATTTTGAGGCTAGTTTCTTAAGCTTTTTAACCAGTTCACACAAAATTTAGGTGGCTCATTCCTATTAGCAATTTATGGTGTTGACGAAAGTTTTGCTCATTTTCTTAGAAAACTTAGTCAGATACTGTTTTGTGTTTTTAATCTCAGTTGAGAGTAAGTTGCACATTAAAAGGCAAAAGACCAATTCACTGCAAGCTTTCCGACCTGATGCTGTGGTGCGGAAGCCAAAGCCGAGGGCTGACCCACTCATAAATTACTGAAGATTTTCTTCCCTCCCAATATCCCCCACCTCCAGCGGCTCTTATTTTCATCCAGTTCCCCTAAATGACTCCTGAGTAGCTGTGATAGGTCTTTTACAGGACTCCATGACAATTGCACTGGGTAGCACCATTTTAAGTGCCATAGCTTTGGAAATCAAACTTTGAAATCATATCAGCTGTGGTTTAGCGCCAAAATTGCACTTTACCTGGGAGTCGCCAAAGATTTATAAAATCATTTGCCTCAGTTTTTGATAATTCTAATTTTTTTCTTCATATTTCGAATATAGTCGCATTTAATGTTATCGCGAGCCTGGCTTTTTATAGAACAGCTGACCATATTATGATGGCTGTCATCGGAGATCCTGGCTAATTTGCATAGACACTGCTGTTTTTGTGAATGGCAAAGGTGATTGTGAAGTGAAAAAAAAACCTCAATATAAAAATAATGCATATTATTTATATATGATGCTGTACATATTGTCTTCGAGGTTTTATCAAAAGTATCTGACCGCATTTCCCCCCTCTATACGCACAGCGAAGTAGCCTTGGACTTAAGTGTGCAAGCGTGAAATTTTACCATGTTGTTGGCTGGTTCATTTGGTGCTTGGAAGGATTGGCATTGCAAACTCTGTGCCCATAGCATTCTTGTCTTGTGACCCAATGACTGAGCGAGTTGAGCAGTGAATTTGCATCGAATTTTCCCACAAAATCGGCCATACATTAGCTGAAACAATTCAAATGATTAGAAACACCAGAGTGATGTAGCTATGGGTGCCAAACAAATCGAGGAGCTTTATGAGAGCCTCAAAAATGAATGAGCATCTGTTTGAGAGTGACGAGTGTTTAGGAAGTATTCCACAAGCAGGTTGTGGAATGATCAAGAAAGTGTGGGCTGTAAGTAAACTGTAAACAAAGGGTTCTACCAGGTATTTCTCAGTCACCTACGGGATGCAGTATGATGGGAAAGACGTGTTGTAGCAACAAAGTGACTGGCAGCTGCGCCATGACCATGCCCTTACCCATTCGTGTCATTTCATGCAGGCTTTTGTAGCCAAACACCGTATTCCACAAACGCGGTAAGCCCCTATACTCTTCAGACTTGGCTCCTTGTGACTTCTGGTTGTTTCTGAAATTGAAACTGCCTTTGAAGGGAAATAGAATTGGAGGCACAGAGGGCGTTGAGAAGAACGTGACACGTCACCTATTGGTGATCCCTAAAAGTGACTTTTGAAAATGCTACGATCAGTGGGCAGACCATTGGAACGAGTGTGTAGTGTCAGAAGGTGTCTACTTTGAAGGGTACTAAGACAGCAACACAATAGGTTACTTAGCTTTTTTTATCCCCCCTCCCTGTTCCTAGGTTGGATACTATTTGATTGGACCTTGTATATCACACACACACACACATCAACTAACTATGCAAGTAAATAATTAACCACTGGTACCTGTACAGTTTAACATTCACTCTTTTTTTATTGTACCACTTTTTAACATTCACTCTTTTTTTTTTTTATTGTACCACTCCCAGTAGGTTAGAAATTTTTCAAAAATAACTTTCTTGAAGTCGAATTTCTCACTCCAGATTTTTTGGGGTCAGTCTATGAAAGCATATCTATCAACTCCTACACATTTGGTGTAGATTCAACGCACCATTCCTGTGCAGCTGTGCTTTTATCAAAGCTGCTAATATTTTGGGCACAAAAAAAAAAAAAAAAAAAAAAGGTTAGTTCTAATGATGCACGTTTTTAAGAAAATTTCATTCCTCCTTCAGTGTGTGTATTCATTAAACACTATATTAACAAAAGTAACCGGACACCTCTTCAAAAGCAAATGAATAATTCCGCTGTGTTGTTAAGATGCGTGGTACAGTGCAAATGGTATAAAAACAAATGGTATACAATATGATCACAGCTGACCGTGATCATATCGCACTGTTATGTTGAGTAAAACTGTTGCAGTGGGAGAGAACTGACTTTGAGAAAGGAAAGATTGTTGGGTGTTATATTAGTGGGTTGTCCATAAGAGAAACCAAGAGGCATTTAAGCATACCCAAGTCAACTGTTTTGGATGTACTGAATAAGTGGAGACACATGGCGTGCCTGAAGCAGCAAAACGTACCAGCAGACCAAAGAAAATCAGTGATAGAGGACGTCGAAGCCTTAGGAGAGTCATTACAGCTAATTGACAGAGTACTGCAGAAGACCTCAATGTACAGGTAAGTAAAAATGCTGGAACCTCGGTATGTACAGGTACCATTCGCAGAGAACTTCATTCCATGGGTTACCATGGTCATTCGGTTGCTCATAAGCCTTTCATCTCCACTCGGAATGCTATTCGTGATTTAGCATGATGTTAAGAACATTTATCGTGGACCGTAGATCAAAAGAAACTGAGCCTTTGGACTCATGAATCCAGATACATGATCCATCAGTCTGATGGCCGTGTGTGGGTATGGCGCCAGCCGGGTGAACACTATTTACCACAGTGTACTGTTCATATGGTCAAGTTTGGAGCTGGCAGTGTACTCTTGTGGGGGTGCTTTTTGTGGTATGGTCCCAACCCATTGGTTATCGTGGACAAACCTGTTAACCAGCACGTCTACCTCAATATTCTGGACAATTATGCCCTACCAACTCTGTGGCAATACTATGGGACCAAGCCTTGTTGGTACCAGCAGGATAAGGCACCGAGCCATAAGCAAGGACTGTTACGCCGTGGTTTGACGATAATTCTGTATTGTGTGTGGGCTGGCCAGCACAGAGCCCCGATCTTAATCCCATAGAGCACCTATGGGATGACGTAGAGCACCACATTTTATATGATTTTTTGGTATTCTGTATGATTCAGAGTGGCACACAAAATTATTTCACGTGCCATAGGTTCGCCACCCCTGTCCTAGAATTATTTTACTAAATTGCCACTTGAATCTCTCAGTTAATTACTCATTCTGTTTCCTAATTATTTGCTCTCCCATGCTTACTCTATAATTTATGCAATTTTCCCTCTTTTACCATCCTAGTTTGGAGACCCGAAAAGTCTTCCTTTTTCTTATTGCCACGCAATCTCTCCTCTTGGTAACTTCCGCTTTCTTCTAACCACTGTCTGTCCTGGCTTCTGCCCTTAGCTCGAAGGGGACAGCACTCGACACCTTCATTAAGCCATCTCAATTGCCTCTTGAATCACAATGCGCATGTTTGCAATGTAGGCCAATAAAGTGATAAAAAACACCGTTTTCTGAAATGACTCTTGAATACAAAGAAGGACTCTCTATTAACACTGTTTTACAACTTCTAATTACCCTTTCTGCCTGTGAAAGCTTCTTTGAACTTTCTCATGCTGACTTGACTCTATATGAAAATGAATTAATACTAAAATCTTGTAAAATCTCCTAAACTCACATAACTCTAGGCATAGCTAATTATTTAATCCATGCTATTTCTGTATGAAACAATATTGTATTTGAGGTATGGGTGTAAACTCTCTTAACATATGCTCTAAAAGCTGCTAATTTGCAGCTTCTTGGGTGGTTTGAGTTTGCTGGCATAATATTTGGTGTGTAGGTAGGGTTTATATATATATATCATCATCATCATCATCATTGTCAACCATTATCAATCCACTGCTGGACGAAGGTCTCCCCAAGTTTCCTCCACAACGGTCTGTCTTGTGCCAGTCTCCTCCATGTCACCCCTGCATACTTTTGAATTTCATCCACCCATCTCCCATGTGGTCTTCTTCTGGGTCTTTTCTTGTCCCTTGGAATCCAATCTAAAATTTCGGCTGTCCATCGATGATCTGTCCTTCTGGCAGTATGTCCAGCCCATTGCCATTTCAGGGATTTAACTCTGATCATGATGTCTTCCACTCTTGTCATTTTCGGATCCACGAGTTCCTCTTCTTATCTCTCCTGGTTACCCCAAGCATGCACCTCTCCATGCTTCTTTGAGTTGTCTGGAGCCTTTGTATGTCTCTTTTAGTTAAGGTCCACGTCTCTGCACCATACGTAAGCACTGGAAGGATGCATTGATCAAACACTTTTCTTTTAAGACATAATGGCATATTGCTCTTGAAAATTATGCTGTTTCTTCCAAAAGCTCTCCAGGCAAGTTTTGTACGCCGATTAATTTCTTCATCAATGTGACCCTCACTTGATATCTGCTGTCCAAGATAAACGAACGTGTCTGTTATCTCCAGCTTTTTCCATCAATCGATAAATCTTCATTTCTTGTAAAAGCATTGAACATCACTTTTGTCTTCTGAAAGTTCATTTTTAATCCCACTTCTTTACTCTTGTCCGCAAGTTCCTGGATCATACTCTGCAGCTCTGATGGGGTAGTTGCAAAAATGACTACGTCATCAGCAAAACGAAGGTGGGTTAGATAATCTCCATTAATCTTTATCCCCTTGTTTTCCCAGCTCAGCGACTGAAAAACACCCTCCAATGTGGCATTGAAGAGCTTCGGAGATATGGTGTCACCTTGTCTCACTCCCTTTCCAATTTTTACGTGTGTTGTATTTTCAAACAGCCTAATCTTTGCACTTGCATTTTCATAGATGTTATTAATAATATTAATGTATGCATCTTCAATACCGCAGGTTTTCAGAGCCATTGTAACTGCTGATGGTTTCACCGAATCAAAGGCTTTTTCATAATCGATAAAAGCCATGCACAATGGAAGTTCATATTCCCTCGCTCTTTCAATTAGTTCTCTCAGCACGTGGATATGATCTATTGTGCTGTAGCCACTCCTGAATCCAGCTTGTTCTCTCGGTTGAGCCATGTCCAGTGTTACCTTCAAGCGGTGTGAAAGAACTTTAGTGAAGATTTTGTAAACTACTGATAGGAGGCTGATAGGTCTGTAGTTTCCGAGATCCTCAATGTCACCTTTCTTATGTAGCAGGATCATTGTAGCGGTGTTCCAATCCTCAGGAATCTTTCCTTCATTAAGGCATCGAGTGAAAATTTGGGCGAGTACTGTTTCGATTTCTCCACTTGCTTCTTGTATGATGTCTACAGTAATTCCATCTTCTCCTGGAGCTTTTCCTCTCTTCATGTTCTTGATTGCATGTGCAACTTCTGCTGGAAGGACTGGAGGAACTCTGGTACTGGTATCTTTCATGATGTCTGGAGTGCATATATCATCCCTTTCATATAATTTGGAGTAGAAATCTTTCACTCTTGTCAAAATTTCTCCTCTATTTCTTGTTACAGAACCATCTTCTTTTCTCAGTGCCATAATCTGTTTTCTTCCCTTACTGAGATGTCCCTTTGCTATCTTTAGGCTTTGGTTGTTTTCAATTGCTTTCCTCACTAGTTCACAGTTGAATTTCCTTACGTCTTCAGTGATACTTTTTCTTACTGTCTTGCATAGCTCTATATATTCCACTTTGGAAGTCACATCTTTAGTTGTCCTCATCTCTCTTCTTTTTTGCATCAACATTTTGGTTTTTCCTGATAATTTGTTCACATGCAACTTGTTCTTAGACCCAGCTAATTTTGTTGCTGTTTCCATAAGAGCTTTGGTTACTTTTCTGTTAACTTCAGAGATGTCCACTTCTTCCGATGTTAGGCCTTCTAAAGCAGAGAACCTGTTCTTCAGTTCTAACTTGAAGGTATTATGGTGTTTTTTAAGGTTGGTTATGTCAATAGATTTTGTTTGTCTTATGAGCTTGCCACGTTCAAGTTTAGTGTTGAGGTGCATCTTACATCTCACCAATCTATGGTCACTACCTGTGTTGAACTTGTTTAGCACACTGCAGTCTTCTATGACGAATTTTTTGTTACACATAATAAAATCAATTTCACTTGTCGTCCCATTTGGATGTCTCCATGTCCATTTCCTGTGTGGCTTTTTCTTGAAGAAGGAGTTCAAGATGAAAAACCCTTCTGCCTCTGCAAACTCAACGAGAGTATTTCCACGCTGGTTTCTGTTGCCATGACCGAATTTACCTACTGAAGTTTCATTCTGTTGCTGTTGCCCTATTTTTGCATTGAAATCTCCCATAATTATTTTCAAGTGCTGCTTACCTTTATTATTTAGATGACAAATTTCCTCATAAAATTCTTCAATTTCTTCTTCAGGATGACTTGTGGTGGGTGCATAAGTTTGAATAATCTGAGCCTGGTATCTTTTCGAGAGTTGGATAACAAGTCGTGCAGCTCTGTCAGAGGAACTTTCAACTTCTACAACTTTATCCTTCAGTTTCTTGTTTATTATAAATCCAACACCACTAGTTCTGCCAGTATCTGTCCCACGATAGTAGAAGAGATGTCCACTTTTCAGTTCGATGAGATCTTCTCCTTTTCTCCTTACCTCACTTAGCCCCACGATGTCCCACTTGATCCTTTGTAGTTCCTCTTCCAATTCAAGAAGCCTTGAATCAGAAGATAGGGAGCGTCCATTGTAAGTAGCCAAGGTCAGCATCAGATGGCAGCCTAGTCCGGTTCTCCGGGGATTCTTAGCACCCTCTGCCTTCATGTCGCACTGGCCGCTGCCTTGGCCAGGTACATTCCAGCTGCCGGAGACTGAGGGCCAAGATTTAAGTTGTGGAATCATTTTGGAGGGGTTTGGCCATAACTCATCACGCTGGCCAAGCGGGTTGGTGAGTGTGGGATAGAATTTCCTCTAATCCCGATGGTATAGTTATACCGCTATGGGCGGTCGTCAGAGCCCCTTTAGTGGGAACAGGATGCACCACGAGAAGGCGGGGTTGACATTTGTCAAGGAGAGGCTATGATGTTACGCATATATATATATATAGAGAGAGAGAGAGAGAGAGAGAGAGAGAGAGAGAGAGAGAGAGAGATTTCATATTGTATTCCAGGTGTGTGCTCTTCTTAATGAAAAGAAAATAAGCTGACCAAATAGTATTCAAATGAAATAAACATATTATTCATTGTTAAAATTTGAAGAATGATAATAAAAAGTCATCTTAGTAATCCCAGCAAAATAAAAATGATTGTCCGACTAAATTTATCTTTTAGCTATATGCCCTTGTATATATTTGGTTCTTGTTCACTTTTTCTTAGAAGCAGTAAATTTAAATTAGTGATAGTTCAATAAGTAGGAACTGTACACCAAATTATACTCAAGGGAAGTCGAGTTCAAGTCTGCCGATCCTATATGGAGTGATGTAAAGAAATTAGCTTCATACTCCACACCCAAATCTACTGCCATTCGTGAAACCTTGAAAATCTTGACCAGCTGTGAGACTTGCAATGATAGTGTCTCTCTGGAGTTGCCACATATTTGGAATCAATTCTTCAAATAATGCTGCATTTTCTACCATGGTACCGCGTGCCCAACCAAAGTGACCTCGTTTTTTAGAATTATCACGTTTGTGCCTATTCATTTATTGTCTAGTCAAGTCACCGCATTCAAATTGTTGAAACGTTCTATTGTTCAGTTTGCAGTTAGCTTTCTACCTTCCTTGGAAAAGCCATCTGGTTGATGTGCAAAAATGTGGAAACTTTAATTTGTATTCTATGCCAATAAATTTCGGATTTTTAGTATAGTTATAATATTTTTAGTGATAGTTGTTAACTTCTTGCTTCACCCATCTGTGGGAATTCAAAAGAAAGAGAAAGAAAAAAATACTGACAGATAAGTAAATGAATATAAATTAATCAATCCTGACCATGTTTTTTTATGTATTGTTTGCAATGAAAGGTGTTCTTTTTTTTTTTAGAATCTGACACAGAATCTACTGCTAGCACTCCCATGAAAGCCAATCCTTCATTAGAAAAAAGAACTTCTAGTCCACCCAAAGTCTTGAATGATTCATCAGTAATTGGTAAGATGAATAAACTTACAAGTTTTGTAATTTTGTTTAAAAGTAATAGTGCATTAGAAAAATTTTCATATATTACGCCGATCATAACAATATTCTTATGCACCAAATAGTATTTCTGTATGTTGAGTAATATGATAACTTTGTGAGTTATTTGTATGCATCAGAATAGGAAGAAAATATTCGAGCAATGGTGTAAAAGCTACTGCAAATAGTAGCTGCATCACACTTCATGATACTGCAAATTTTATAGTTTAGAATTCAAATGTACATAGCAATTAAAATTATATTAAATCTCCAGGAATTTTATTAAATTGTGGAAAGTAATTTTGCCATCTATATTGAGTTATTACTTTTTATGCACCATTGCATTTTGACTAATATCCAGAGTTCATTATTTATGTGAATTTTAATGTAATTAATGGTTCTGTGCCATGCAATTATGAGGGAAAGTGCCAGTGGTAGTCTACATAATTTCTTTGTGGGCATGGATATATTACTGTGTTCAAAAAGTTCTAGAACTTTTTATATTAAAAAGAATGAATACAGATAATACCTGTTTATGCGGCGTTTCCTTCTAAGTAGTTACCTGTGCAACTATGCATTTTTGCCAGCGCTCATACAAAGATTTAAATGCATATTGCAAGCCTTCTTTTGCCACATTCTCCAGTTCCTTCGTCGCAGCTCGTTGCACTTCTTCGGAACTTGAGAAGCATGGCCCCTTAAGCAAATTATTCATCCGGGGAAAAGTCACATGGGGGTGAGATCAGGGGAATAAGCTGGTTGTGGAAGAACGGGAATATGATGTGTAGACAGGTAATCAGACACCAGGAGGGATCTGTGAGCCGGCGCATTATCGTGATGGAGCGCCCACAAGTTGGTCTTCCAAGGATTGATTGGGTCGCTTGCGTCTCACTGATTCTCGGAGACATTTCAGGACGTTGATGTACTCTTCTTTAGTGACTGTACAACCATGTTGAAGGAATTCCTTGTCTATGACCCCCTTGCAATTGAAGAAAACTATTAACAAGACTTTCCTTTGGAGCGGTCAGCCTTGAACTTTTTTGGTCGTGGTGATGACGGTGATTTGCACACTTTCGACTGTCAGTTGGATTGGGGGTCGTACAGAAAGCACCAAGTCTCATCGCCAGTGATCAATCGATTCAAAAGATCGGGATCTGAATCCACTGCTTCGATGTTATCCCCGCAAACTTGCATGCGCTCATCCATTTTTTCTTGTGTCAGGTTTTTGGGAACAATTTGTTGTTGGCCTACGTGATGCATGCCCAGTTTCTTGGTTAAAATGTCATGGCAACTTCTGCAATCGCTGCAACAGTTTTTCCGACAGTCATTTTTCACAATTACTTTGACAATGACGATTTGTTCATCCATTGTGGATGTTGAAGGCCGTCCTGACCTCTCATCATCCTCGATACTCTTACGCCTGTTTTCAAATCGTCAATGCCGCTCATAAACTCTAGTTCGACTCATTGCACTCTCCCCTTACGCTAACTTAATAATTTGAAAAGTCTCAGCGAAAGATTTTCTGAGCAGAACACACAATATTTTATGCTTGAATGCTGTTCAAAATTCGACATTGTTGTCCTTGCGACGGAGAACCTCGAATGCCTGTAATCACGAACTACACACATACACTGTGTGTGTTGGAACTGTATCAGACTGGTTCTGGCTGGTTGGTCACATCATGCTCTTTGTTTGCTCAGCGGGGAATGACGCAATTCACTGACATTTCGCAAATATTCAAAAAGTTCCGGAACTTTTTGAATGTAGTAGTATATGTTGAATAGTCATTTCATTAGGCATACCTCCTTTTAGCATTGTTCTTTCTGTCCATCTTTTACTTTTTCTGGTTTGCACTCTGTAGTGTGCCAAGGGTTTTGTGGCTGAGCACACCTTTAAAAATCAGCCCATCAACTCTTTTTCCAGAAACTATGACATTGACATATGATGTGGTGTACATGCTCAGTCAGGCCTGCCAACCCTCCGGGTTTAGCCTGGCAATTCCGGATTCCATTACATTTCTCGGAACTCTGGACTATAAATTAATTTCGCCAAATTCCATCATGATTTCCGTAGCGGGAATTAAAAAGTGACTAGGAGAAAAGTTCAAGTTCTCCGAGGCATTGGAGAACTTTGATGATTACCCTAGAGTAAATAAAAAAATAACGATGAGAAAAGTTCGAAGTTCTCCGAGGCATCGGTTCGTTATCGGAGAAGTTACCTTTCTCGTCCGAGTCAGCAATTCTACGGCGATGTTTACTCTTCTGTCTGCTAATGATCTCGGGCGCTGCAGGCATGGCTTGGCTTTGTCAGGCACCGTACGTACTGACGCAGATTCCTTGTCTGTTGACGATATCGGAAGCATGTGGTAGTGTTTTGCTTTGTTGGATGTACTTTGTCTCTCTTCACAGGAATTTCTGAGAACTTTCCGTACACGTGTTTAATCACACGACGGCTGGTAGAAAATATCAGTCTGTTTTTAAGAAATGCTATACAACAGATTATCCGTGTATGATCGAGTCAAGCAAGGGCCAACAATTTGCCTTTTGCTCTATTTGTAGGTGAGATTTTTCCATTGTCCATAAGGGCAAAGTAAATATCGTTAATCACATTTGTACGCAAAAACACGTGGACAATTCTAAGTGCATAAAAAATAACAAAACATAAAATTTTGCTCGAGATAGTTCCTCTTCCGATGCCGTTATCCATGCTGAGTGCTTGTTAATTCATTCCTCGTGGAACATGACTTACCTTTAAGCTGTGCTGACTATGCAGGTGTACTTTTTAAGAAAACATTGCAAAAAAATGTGCATGTGCCAGGACAAAAACATCGTGTGTCGTTGCTGAAATGGGGAAATCTTCAAAAATGGATTTGATTCCTTCTATGCAGAACGGCCCATTTTCCATTGCAACAGATGGCAGCAATAAGTCTGAAAAATACTACCCACTTGTTGTGACATTATTTAGTGTAAAAAGCAATGAAATTGAAAGTTCGTTATGGCAAGAAAAAATTTTCCCTTCAAGATAAAAGGTTTCAAATCTTGCACCATCAAACAAGCTCTCTAGAAAACGGTTATTTTTCCTAATTTCAGTGAGTCATTGCAGCAGAATTAAAAAAAAATCTTGTTCTGGTATTTTTTATTACATTGTGTGTATAACATATAATAATATAATATTTTTTACACATCATAGGGTTAAAATTTTTAAAAATCTCAAACTTCGTGATTTTTAAAAAAATTGTATTTTTCAAGATTTTTTTAACAGGTTCGGATGGAGTTTTTTCTGTACTCGTTTTTTGTTGTTGTTGTTGTTGTTAAAGACATACATATGTTCAATTTGTTTGCAATTTTTTATACGCCTGTGAAGATGCTAGTTTCTGCATTTCGGCAGCGTTAAAAACACCCGATTTTGAAAAATCTCTTACTGCCAACAATTTTCCCATTTTTTAAAATTCTGAAAATTAAATCACTGTTTTATTGTCAACAGGAGAATATCTGTGTACATTTTCACGAACCTAAAAACGCCCGTTTCTGAGTTAGACGCGTTTGAATTTGGTTTGAAAACCTACGATTTCTCGTGTTCTAAAGGCGTCATTTTGGAAAAATCTCAGGCGCAAAGTATTCCCTTCCCTGAATGAGAGCGTTGAATCAGCTGGCTCTGGTTGGATTCGTCCATCTCACCCTTCCCCGAGCGATAACATGCCTAAAAAACGGTCTTGGAACAAAAATAACCTATATATATAAAATTGAATGTTTGTTTGTTTGTATGTCCACTATACAAATCTACAGTTTTCAGTTTAGAACCACCAAATTTGGTATACTATCTCATGGTGCCCTAACTTAGTACGTAGATGGTTTCTGGAAGGGGTCGGGGCCCGGGGTCAACCCCTCCTCCCCACAAAATTTTCGTAAAATCTACAGTTTTCAATTTAGAACCACCAAATTTCGTATACTATCTAATGGTACCAGGCCGTGATTTCATTTTTTTTTTAGCAGTAGCAACACTTGCTAGTAGTCTTATTTTTTACTAGCAAATTGCATTATCTACTAGTGAAAATTTAACATGTTCCCCTCCTTTACTCAATCATGCTTTCCTCCTTTTTTTTTTTTTTCAACACATCAAAGGTGCAGTGCAAGGTGCTCACGCATTGTGCTGGCGCATTCTGGGCGATCGTTAACTCCTAGTAACAGGAGCTTGTGGACCTCCTCTATTGGGAATTAAAACACAAATACTTATTTTCCTGAAAAGTTAAGCAACTTATGCAATACTAATATCAGTTCAAAAATGTTAAATTCAACTTTAACCTATGAACGTAAATACGTGGCATATAATATTGAGTATATCGTGGTTTTCAGCGAACTAGTATAAAAACGTGAAGAACAGAAAAAATGACAGGACTTCTATGATATCCTGCTAATGAACTCAACTTATGCAATTTTTTTTGCAGACATTGTGATTTGCTATGAAAAGAAGATACCCCAAATTTTGCCAAAATGCATTGAAAACGTTTAAAATGAAGTCTAATTTTTTTATTAAAGTAGAAGGTCACAGATATCTTAATTTAAAAAAAATTAGGTGTAACTTTAAAAGTTATCGGTAAATGTTGGCGAAATTCGGGGAATCTGCTTTTCTTAGCAAATCCATAAGTGTGTAATTTTCTTAAATTTTTGAGAAAATAAGATTTTCACATTTTTATTCCTACTGAAATAGTGAACAGCAGATACGAATTTGGCAGGTCTGGTAGACAGAATCGAAAGCCAGAAAGAATTAATGATTTTATTAAAAAAAAAAAAAGTTGAAATGTTTTATTTTCTGAAAAAGGAAGTAAAACATTTGCCACCTTTTAGATAAAGGAGGCAAATGTGAGCATAGTGCCTAATTTGTTATGGTTTACTATGGGGGAAGGGCTTGGCAATGCCTCCCTGCTTTCACCCAGAAGTGAGTTACAGTCAGTCATTCAACAAGTTTTGGGGAAGGAACGCGCAGTCGTTGATATTTTTTCCAGCATGCTGGTGAATTTTTTCCACGTAATAAGTATGGAAGAGTATTTATCAGCAACACTGAACTGAGCATATGCTAGGGAAAACGATGACGGACTGCCCAGCTAACCAGTGCATACCTGCTAATTTTAACGCTTTACCTGTAAAATTAACAGAAATTGCACTTGTTTTACGGTTATTTTACGGAGTGTCATATTTTGTGATTTTTTTCTTTTTAGAAACAGATTAGGGCCATATATACACATAATATATATTTATATATATTAGCTAACCATGTTTAGAAGAGTGAATAATTATCTCAAAGGACTACATCGCTTGCATGTTTCTGATTGCCCTGATCGTAATTATTTCCAACGCTCTCTCATCTCATCCCATTTGGAAATACTCCAAAATGAACTTTGTAAAATTAAGATTTTACTGTAACTGCAGAGAGGCGGAGAGAAAGGAAATTCCTTTTTAAAGGTATTTTAGCATACTGACACAAAAATTTAAGTTCAATACCATTTGTAAAGAGTCAGTGCAATATATCGCTTATTGCTATAATTTTACGGTTAGAAATGAATTATTTTTTCATATGTGTAGCCTAATGACTGTATACTGATGACTTAATTATATTTTTACATTTTATTTGCATAGCATATGAAATCGATACACGATTCTCATTATGAATCGGTTTTTAATCGATATGCTCGATACATTTCATCAGTACGTTCGATATATTAGTCAGTCTGATATATCGATTAAATGTTCACTGAAATTTTTTTACGGATTTCAATTCTTGAAAGTCGGCAGGTCTGCCAGTGTCACAGAAGTTTTGAAAATGGCGGACTGGGATACCTAATGTTCATTTGCCATCTGCTGACTGCCTGAGAGTACAAATGGGAAAAATGCGGCACAGATTTATACACAGAAGTAAGTTTCTCCCAGTCCATTTCTCCCGTGCCATTTAAGACAACTTAAAAGCTTTTCACACATAAAGAGAACAAAGTGCCACTGACCAGAACAATAAAAAGATTGTCTGCGACAGCCCTGGTCTGTGAGCAGGTGGCTCGGTTTAAAAATGCTGCAGTTAATAGCCTGCCCTGAAGCATGAGAGGAGAGTAGAAGTTAGAGAGAAGGGACCACATTCACATTAAAAAACTTAAGGCAGCTGACTCACTCCAATTGTTTTGTAAGAGGGGAGGAAGTCGTAAAACTTCTATTTTTTCCAACAGTGGAAATTATTTAATCTTATCCTGCTGCTGTGTGTTGTGAGATTTCCAAATAAGAAAGGCACCGTACAGCGATTTTTTTCTCATTTAAAAAAAAAAAAAAAAAACCCTGCTCGTTCCGTTTTGCCAACTTAGAAATGAGCAAAGACTCGGGCCTGCCTGGGCCCCGTTCAGATGTCTAAGTGATACTGTCGATCGTGCAAAATGTGTTCAGCGAGCTTGACAGACTTCCATCATCTTTCCTGGCCACCACAAAGTTGTGATCTGAACCCCATTGAGAGTATATGGAACATGTTAGAATAACAAATCTGGAAGCAAAGTTCTCTTCCATCAAATCTGAGCTAGTTAAAGGGGCTGTCTGGTAAACGCCTGGTATGCTATTGACTGAAATGCACTCCAACACCTTGTGGAATCTATGCCAAACTAAATACGTGATGTAATTCAGGATAAGGAGGTCCAACCTGATATTGAATAGAAGTTTCTAATTCAGTGGCAGTTAGTTATGTGTAGTTTGTCAGTGCAATATAAAAAAAGTATCATTTTTCATCTACATAGAATGCACCCCTTTTATGATATGAGATATAACATAGGTGTTGTTCAAGTCCTTAACAAAAGTTTTCAGTTATAAAATACAAGAGCACTGACAATAAACTACACATAACTGCCACTGAATTAGAAACTTCTATTCAATATCAGGTTAGACCTCCTTATCCTGAATTACAGAACGTATGTAGTTTGGCATAGATTCCACAAGGTGTTGGAGTGCATTTAAGTCTATAGCATACCAGGTGGTCACCTTTAACTAGCTCAGATCTCTTAATGAATTTTGATCAGTAATTTATTTTTATTTTTTTAAATTTGAGCAGTGTTTCTCAAATTGTCTGCTGTGGTGGACCATCATATATTTTTAGTGCACCAGACCAACATGCCAGTCTGTGGATCACCACTTTGAGATGCACTGTATGAGATATTTTTTTTTTTTATGAGCAAGTTTTCAAGGATGACTTACCTTATTTATCAGCCCCTTGTCATAACACTGTGCTATCAATAATCAAATGGGTTTTATTTTTGATTTCACAAAGTCAGTTGCCTTGAGTTGATTTCACTGGATCATGAAGTTTGTGGTGCAGCTGGCACTAAATGATGTAAACAGAATCATTAAAAAAATGGTGTGAGGAGTAAAGAAAATGGTAAAGTAGATATGCTTCTATCACAGACATTTTTTTAAATTGTTGCAGAGGATTTCATCAAAGTAATATGCTGGCCTTTTGTGATGAACAGTGTCCCTTACACGCCATACTCCTTGATGATTGTCTGGCCTTATGCAGCATATTCATTATGCACATGTCTCAGGAAGTGCGATCTGGTGAATAGGGTGGCTATTGGACCTGTGCAATGCGGTGCTTAGCAAGAACTGATGCACAAGTTATGATGCATAGGCAAGAACGTTGTCATAGTGAAGTTGCCACTATCCACTCTCATGCAATACTGGCCTTTTGTGATGAACAGCATCTCTTAAGTGCCATACTTCTTGTTGATTTTCTGGCCTTATGCAGCATATTCATGATGCACAATTCCCTCATGGTTGAAAAAAAGTCAGCATCGTCCTGAAATTGCTGCAATTTCTGTTGTACTTTTTTGGGTCTGGCAGAGTTTGGGGTCTTCCACTGTGAAGACTGGGCCTTAGTTTCAGGGGCATACCCATAAACCCATGATTTATCACCGGTTATGATAGTTTTAAAAAAGTTTTCACCATATCGATTCACTCAAGCGAGTCACTAGCAGCTGAAACACGGGTTTGTTTTTGCTCATCTGAGAGCAATTTTTGCCCAAATTTGGCTGAGATGCGTCTCATACCCAAATCGTCTGTAACAATTTACCACACTGAACCGAAACTAATGTTGAGGTCTTCAAATAACTCACAAATAGTGATTCAGGGAATTTTCTTGCACAGCTATGTGCACAAGTTCAACATTGTTTTTACTTTTGCTGATTGTGGGCCTCCCAGACTGATTGTTCATCACTCTCAACACTTTCGTGACTGTTTTTAAAATATTTATACCACTCATAAACTTGTGCATGACTCATACAATTCTCCCCATAGACTTTCTGTAACTTTAAGTATGTCTTTGCAAGTGTCACCAATTTTTTGACAATCAGGCAACATGAAAAATGCTACAAACTGCTTCACACAGTAAGAACAAAGGGCTACTGTAAAAAAATGGATGGGTAGGGGAGACAACTCATGGCATATGTGTAGTAGATTTCAAGGTCAACCTGTGCCAAACTGCTTCCTTCTGTGTTGCTCGATTCCAAACTTATACAACCAGTCCGGATACTTTTTTTATCACACTTTGTAGTTCCTGTAAGTCCATTTCATCATTACTACAAATATCATCGCCAAAATTGCGGCTGTTTGCTTTTTTCATCAGAATTACGAACCAAATCATCTTCTGTATTATCCATGGCATTACTTATGGAGCATTATTTGAAAAGATTGTGACTTTGCACTACTGTCCCAGCTTAGCTTTAAATTATATCCCACTTTTTTGTCATAAAAATATAAGGGTCACCCAAATGAAACTGAGACTGTCGGTTTTTTGCCATAAGGGTTTATAGGCTGGAATATGTGAATGTACAGGAAGTACGAGTGGTACATGGGCTACATACCCGCTACACATCGTCGCCTTGTCGGTTCAAGCAAGTGTCCCAGTGCTGCACGAGATTGTGGATAACCTGAGCGAAGAAAGTCTGTGGTTGGCTGAGGAACCAATCTTCAGCGGCCAGACCTCAGCTGTGTTAGTAAACTGGCTGCCCTTGAGAGCATTTTTCAGTGGCCCGAAGATGTGGTAGTTGCAGGGCAACAGGTCGGAGCTATAGGGGGATGGTCGAGGACCTCCCAGCAGAAGCTCCGCAGCAAATCTTGGCACAATGTCGCCGCATGCAGGCGTGTCATACAGCAGAATAACCCTATTTGACATCATACCAGGTCACTTATGCTTGATGGCCATTTTGAGGTTGCATAACGTATTGCAGTATGTGGTTGCCTTGACCATACTGCCTGTGTCTAGCCAATCCAACAGTAATGGACCATTTTCATCGAAGAAAACCACGAGCATCACTTTTCCAGCTCTTAAGGAGGATTGAGTTTTTTTGGGGGGCATGGATAGTTGGGATGCTGCCATTTCATACTCATCCGTTTTGTGGCCGGATCGAAGTGGTGGCACTAAGCTTCATCTGCGACCACAATCTTGGAAAGAAACTATCCCTCCTCTGCGTGGTAACGATGCAGACGACCCAAGCAAGCACCCATTTGCCGAGTCTTCTGCTTCTTCTGGAGATGCTTGTGGACCCATTGTGCGCAAACCTTGTTGTATTTCAATCAGTGATGGAGAATGGTGTTAACTTACTCACAGACAATGTTGCCGCAAATTTTGTGGGTGGGATTCGGTTATTCTCCTTTACATGGTTGTCCACGGTAGCAATTGATTCCATGGTGATGGCCATGTGTGCTTGCCCAGGTCTCGGTATATCCTCTGTGCTCACACGTGCTTTACGAAATTAACTACACCAGCAGAACACTGTACACAGTGACGGAGAGTCATTCCCACACACATCCTTCATATGACGATAAATTTCGGCTCCACTAACACCTTCTGCCACCAAAAATTGCATAACTGCCCACTGGGCCTGTTCTGACGAATCCATGTCACAACCCTACATAGTCAACTTGCCTCTGCACGTGCAAACAGCATACTGACACGTGCCTCTGATAACAGCGTGCTTCCTGACATGGCACGCCATCTACCAGCGCAAACGCACTGCTCTGTGTAATTGTACAACGACACTATTACACAAGTCTTACTTTCATTTACGCGACCCTTGTATATAAATTTGTGGGCAGTCGTAGTGACCGATGGGTTTGCCTCCTTGGGGCGCTCCGTGGTAACAATGGCACACACAACAGCAACTAGGGCCTCTGTGAATCTTTTGGAGAGGTGCCAGCTGGTTCTGTGTGACATTGGTGAAAAGACCCCAACCCTCTGTGGTTTGTTCCAGAATCTTTAGGTTGAATGACCAGCTGAAACCCTCAGCTGTGGGCTAATACCCCACACTGATGTACTTACCTGATTAAAAAGACAAAAAGGAATATTAAAAATGACTCAAGTGTGGGATATGGTGGGCCTACCACACTTGAGGAGAACGGTCCACCACGGAATCGACCTGGACTTTCTAAATGGCATAGGAGAAAAAGATCTCAGCTGAGTGAATGTAAGATTGGTGTGTATGGAATACTAAAGGTATAAATGGCAAGATGAGTGAAGTGATTGAGGAGATGAATAAGTATAGACTGGATGTGCTGTGTGTAAGTGAAACCAAAAAGAAGCAAATTGGGGTAGAAGAAGTAAATGGCACGGTGAGTGTGTGGTGTGGAGTATTGGATAATGTGAGATGACAGGCTGGTGTAGGTGTGATTTTAAGTGAAAAAATGAAGAACAACTTGATTCACTATAGTTGCGTAAGTGAGAGAATTCTCTGGATTCGTTTCAAAGTGAAACTTCAGAGAATTGTAATTGTTGTAGTGTATGCTCCTTGTGACTCGGAACCTTTTGATAAGAAGGAAGATTTCTGGAATGAGCTAAAAGCTGTTTTGAGCCAATTTGGTGCTAAAGAAAAAGTTATAATAGCAGAAAATTTCAATGCTAGAGTAGGAGTGCAGAATGCAATTTCTGACAATGTTCTGGGTAAGTTTAATGATCCTTGTGTGAATGATAATGGTGAAAGATTAATTGAACTCTGCATTGAGAATGGTTTGTGTGTATCTAATACATTTTTCAACCAGAAGTATATCCACACATACACTTGGGAAAATCGTACTCTTGGTCAAAAGAGTGTGATAGATTTTGTTGTCTACAATCAGCGTCTGAAACACTTAATTGTTGACACCCGTGTGATGAGAGGTGCGGATGTTAGTTCTAATCATTACTTGGTAGTGTCATGAGTGAAACTTAATGTTGGTTGGAGGAAAAGGAATAGGAAGAGACCCAGGATAGAAAAAATAAAGGTTGATAGGCTCCTTGAAGATCATCAGCGGTATTCTGACTTACTCAGAGAATGACTGAAGGATCTGAAGTCTGGTGAGAGAGATGTAGAAAAGAAGTTGGAATGTTTTAAGAACTGTGTTGTCACTGCTGCTAAAGAGGTCTGTGGCACCACAATAGTGGGTAACAACAGAGGTGATGCTTGGTGGAATAGTGAGATTGAAGAAGCAGTAAAGAGAAAGAAGGAAGCCTATTTGGGGATGTTGCAAGGTAAGAGTCTCTGTGGATGAATATTGCTGTAAGAAGCGTGAAGCTGCTAAGCTGGTTCGCCAGAGTAAGGCAAAAGATAGGAGGAGAAGGTGGAAAGGCATGAACTGGATTTTTGGAAAGATAGGCAGTCCTTCTGGAAGTACATGAGACTCAGGAAAAAAGGGGAAACAAAGTTGTAAATTGTGTGAAGAATGATACCGGGGAAATGATATGGGGGCCCAATGAGTTAAGTGAAAGATGGGGTGAATACTTCTGTGAGTTATTAGATCAGGAAAGCAAAGATGATTCTGAGACAGATGCAGATGATGTCACAATGAGGGATGGAAGCACAGGAGGGATCTCAAGAGAAGAAATGTGTAAAGCTCTAAAATCTCTTCAGAATGGTAAGGCTCCGGGAGTTGATTGCATAACTGCCGAGATGTTGAAATATGTTGGTAACTCTGTAATTGACTGGTTAACTGAAATTTGCCAGTTGTGCTAGGAGTTAGGAATGGTCCCTCGGGATTGGAAGGATGCTATTATTGTTCCGTTGTATAAGGGTAAAGGTGATCAGACTGAATGCAAGAACTATCGTGATATTAGCGTGCTAAGTATGCCAGGGAAAGTGTTTGGTAAGGTTGTTATTGAAAAAGTACGGGGTCTTGCATCAGAGAAAGTGTGGGATGTTCAGAGTGGTTTAATGCCTGGTAAAGGCTGCATTAACCAGATTTTTGCATTACGCACAATGATTGAAAAGTATCTGGCTGTTGGTAAGAAAGTTTTTGCTGCCTTCATAGATTTAGAGAAAGCTTACGACCGAGTAAATAGAACACTTTTGTGGAAGGTATTGAATGAATATGGTGTTACTGGGAATCTACTTAATAGTGTAAAAGCCATATATGCTGGTAGTAGAGCTTGTGTACGAGTGAATGGTGTTTTATCAAAATGGTTTTCTATTCGTGCAGGAGTTAGACAAGGTTGTGTAATGTCACCATGGCTGTTTAATATATTTATGGACACATGCATGCGTGATGCCGAAATAGATAATAGTGGTTTATGTTTTGGTGATATCCATGTGTGCAGATTGCTGTATGCTGATGACACTGTCCTGTGAGTAAGAGTATTAAGCAACAAGATGTTCTCATCCTTGAAACATAATTTTGACTGTTGTTGTAACAGTAGAAATAAGTAGAAGGGTGTTTCCAAGAATGACTTCTGTGTATAATGAATTGTTTTGCTTTTCTTAGCTAGCGCAATAATTAACTGATTAAAGTTTATTGTGGATTGCTGTGTCTTCTTCATAAAAACTTCTGTCATTTTTCAGATATGTCGTGTGCGAGAGATTTCGGAATAAAAACACTGGAACAGATAAAGATGGCCAAAATCCATCGTGAATCTGAGCACTTTTATAATGCAGGTGATTGAATTGTAGCTCTTTTTTTAAAAACAAAAACAACTTCACCAGTCTTGTGAACCAGTGTATACCGGAAATTGGTGACGTGCTTCCATTTTAACTGGTCTGCAAATGGCGCCAATGATTTTAATATGCACACAGTATTAATTTTATTGCCCTTCTACAAGGCAGGGTACAGTGATGCATATAAAATTTATCTGAAATCAACAAATAATGTAGAACAAATACTATAAAAATATTTTCGCAAAATGAAATATCGATCATATAATATTTTCACCACAATTTGTATTCCAGCTAATGAACGTGTAAGTTAAAAATAGCTTTAATTAGTATTTTGATGGGTGTAGGTTTTTCAGAATATATATATATATTTTTTTTTATTGGGTCCATAGTGACACTGCCAGAAGTGGATCAAATCTAGCAATATCTGCGGGATCTGGTAATATCTTCATTAAGTTTGGAACGTGTCACTTTGGGCCAGGAAATTTTCAAATTTTTATAACATACCCAACATGCCCAAGAAATGCATGCCTGAACCAAAATTTTACATTCCTGAATACACATGCACCATGCACATTCTGTACCATTTTCTCTAAAACATTTTGGAGACAAAGCTCTTTTACTGCATTTCATGTAGTGCCCTCCCCCACCAATGAAATTTGAACTAACCAATATATTCAGTGCATTTCATGAAATACACCCAGCAGTGAAATGTGAACTCATCTGTAGGTCATTTCATTTCAAATCAACACAGAAATGAGTAACAATTTCGACGTGAGCCATTCTGATTTTCATGAAACTTCACTCAAGGCCAGAAAAAATGCCCTGACTAAAGTTTCATGAACTTGCAGGCTGTATAAACAAATCAGTGCAAAATTTCAGCTTCCATTGTACAATACATCTATGGTTTGTAGCACTTTGAAATTTGCTAAAAGAACCTTTAGTGCAAAATTTCAGCTTCCTTTATACTATACATCTATAGTTAAAGGACTTTGAAATTTACAAAAAAGAGCTTTTCTTTTTTTTTTTCTTTTTTTTTTTACCATGCAGATCGCAAACGACATTAACTGTAGACCAAATTTAATTGGTCAACTGAGCTCATATTAAGCCCATTTGAAAGCTTATTATTACATGAGCTTTCTTTTAAGATTTCACACATTCGTATAATGGATGATTTAGTTTTTAAGGTCATCCATTTTGATCTTTTCTCAAAACATATCCCTTTAATTGTATTAATTAAGGCAGGAGGGAGGGAGCTCTGAGTACTAAGAAAATTGACTTGGAAATAAAAAACATTACTTTTTTAAAACTTTATATCCTGTAAAGAGCTAGATTTTTTTACATGATCGTTTGGTCATCTAGAAAAAAAAAAAAGAAAAAGAAAAAAGAAGACTGTGTGAACAGAATTTTTACATGCTTTGGGCACGCCGAGTAATATAATTTTCGAACTTGGTGTCGCTGTTCAGTTTGTTTCACTAGTCTGTTTCGATTTCCCACATATTTCTGAATCCCCATTCACACTCCACTGATATGCAAGGAAAACTTTTAATCACAGCCAAAATATTTCTGTGTCCAATATAATACTGTGAATTCATGTTTTTCCATGACAGTTTACCAGGTTCTACATTGCAAGAATGCAGTGACTTTTTAAAAGAAATCCACTCAGCTTCTGTAGATGCTGTTTGATTTTCTACAGTATATCATTATATTCATCAGTCAGTGGTCTGATTCCCCAAAGTTTGCTAGATTTGCTTGTATTGAAATGAGAGTTACCCTATTCTCCTTGCAATATCTTAGCACTATATCAGCAACTGTTTGGTGGGCTGCCAAATCTGTGGCCATATCTTATCTTGAGCTGCTTCTTTTTAGCAAACTTAAAGATTTTCTCTCACCAGTGAATAGACTATGCAATTTTCATCCACTGGACTTTTTACATAGGATGGTAATAAATAAGTTACTTGCTATATACCGTAAATGAAAAATATTTTGCAACTTTATGGGCAGAGAGAGAGAGAGAGAGAGAGTGACTGACTGACTTCTTTCTGAAATAAATGATATTACCTGCATTGAACCATTGTTTTGATTTTAGTGGTTCCACTCAAATTTCAGTGGTCGCAGACAAGTACCAGATAATTTGAATGCTGCTGTTTTGTACATTACACTAGCATCCTTTTCTGTGAAATCATTTTACTGTGATAAATTTTCTTAAGTAGGTTTTGCAACAATAGCACAATTGGCAGCAGGAGCTGTGTATCTGAGAAACTGATTAAAAAAATATTGTTTCAGTATTAATGTAGTTAAAGTACCAGCCTATCTCATAAGCCATTGGCTAAAATACTCCATCCTGCTGGGGTTTGTTCCAAAATCAAAAGCTGGAATGACTAACCGCAACAGTCAGCTTTGGGCTGATTCTTCATACTATTTTATTATGATTTTTGGGTCTCGAAGTGAAACACTAAAGGATTTGAGAATGGGTTATGATAGACCTACACTAAAATCTCAGAATCACAAACTTCTTGTGATTCTTAGATTTTAGTGTAGGCCTATGATAATCTTAGGAGGCTAGTCTGTCATCAAAATGACCTGACTGTAATAATCTGGGTACGAAAATGAGGTCTCAGCAGAGTAAGTGTAAGATTGGTGTGTCATTGTGGATTAATAGATGAAAAGATGTTGAAGAAGTGGAAGAATTATGTGGGTGCATTTGAAAGTGAGAAAATGTAATTTTTATAGTGTATGCTTCTTGTGATTCTGAGATTTTAGACAGTGATTTCTAGAATGTGCTAAATGCTATTTTGAACCAGTTTGGTGCCAAAGAGAGTAATTCTAGCTGGATATTTTGTTGTTAGAATAGATGTCCAGAATGAGATTTCTGTCAATGTTCTGCTAAGTTTAATGTTTACGGCATAAATGATGTTAGTGGAAGATTAATTGAAACTTGCATTGAGAATGGGTTGTGTGCATGTGCTATGCTTTTTAACGACAAGTATACACACACGTGCGAAAATTATACTCTGAGGCAGGAAAATAGAAATAGATTTTGTTGTTTACAATCAGTGCCTGAAATATTTAATTGGTGACTCTCATGTGATGAGAGTTTCTGATGTTGGGTATGATCATTACCTGTTAGTGTCACAAGTGTAGCTGAATGTTGGTTGGAGAAAGAGAATTACGAAGATAACTGATAAAAAGAATAAAGTTTGAAAGGCATTCTGAAGAACCCTGGCATTACTCTGAAAGATCCGAAATGCTCAATGAGTGACTGAGTCAGTTGAAAGCATGTGAAAGGAATGTGGAAAAAAAAAAAAAGGGACATGTGTCAAGAACTGTGTTGTCACTTTTGTTGATGTGAAGAAGTCGTGGAGAAGAAGAAAGAAGTATATGTAGTATAGCTGGAACTATTGTTAGGCAGGGTTTCTTAAGATGAATATTGCTAACTTTATATTTAAAATTGAAATGTGTTGTAGTATACTGAAGTACATGTTGTTTCCTTTTTATAAATATATTCAGTATTATCCCCTTTGGTAACATGGCACATATCTTAGTGATAATCTCAATTCCTGCCTGATCCCGCCTAACATTGCCTTATCCACTTCCATGCTGGAACTTCCAGCATGGCTTCTGAAGAGTTTTCAACTCAGGTTCGGCATCGGAGTCATGTAGGCAGTATCCTTTACATAACATAGTCTTGTGGGTGGTTATTTGCCAAATTTTGGCAAAATCTAATCTGAACTCTGATTATTTAAACCACAACATGCACTAAGCCTTCTCCACCCGGCTGAGATAGCCATTTTGCTTGCTTAACTAATGTGCTTTTGTCTTATGGCCTATGCAAGAAACAGTTCTACTAAAAAATTTGTTACCGAAGTTTGTAATTATCCTGCATTTTACACATCAGCTACATGGGCAAAACCACATGTTTCATGATTCTAACAATTGTCGGAACTCTTGTAAAGGAGGTAGATGGGGGGAGGGGGCTTAATGAAAAGCAACTTAATTTCTTGAACCTTGTTAAGCCTTATTATTGTTGCATGGGACAAAATGCAAAAATGTAATTTACACATGCTTGTATTATATTAAATTACTGTTAGACAAAAACATTCTGTAACTGTTTTACAGTATGTATCAAATGATGAAATTAAATTAAGATATGTGTGTGTCAAGATTATTTGCAAACGAAAGTTAAATTTGCACTTGAGTATGTACAATCGTGGCCAAAGGTCCTGCACCAGTAGACTGAAAGTCAAATTTTTTATGTTTGAAGTCAACTTATACAGTGTAATGGTAAAGTCAGGAATACATATTATACATCATTTTAAAGGAAATTTTATGCTGAATTCAAATATTTTTACAAAGTGTTATTACTAGTAATAAAAGTGAAGTTACAAGCAAAAGTACAGTGTCTAGTAATAAGAAGCAACAAATAGCAGAATTTGTGAAATTAGTGTACAATGCATTTAACATAAAATTACTGTACAGTACATTATTGACACTTACAGGACACTTGAAATAACTGACCAACAAGCAAAATATGCTTTAATATTTAATTGGATAACCAGATTAACAAAGTGCACCTTCTTGGCATGGCACTAATGAGCTTCTGTAGTTGTCCATTGGTGATAACACGATGCCATATGGCCCTTACAAACTCAATTAAGTCTTTAATTGAGTCTGTAAGGGCCCCGTATGGCACCGTGTTATCATCAATGGACAACTAGAGAAACTCATTAGTTCCATGCCAAGAAGGTGCACTTTGTTACTTTGGTTATCCAATTAAATATTAAAGCGTATTTTGCTTGTTGGTCAGTTATTTCAAGCGTCCTGCAGGTGTCAATAATGTACTGTACAGTAATTTTGCGTTAAATGCATTGTACACTTATTTCACAAATTCCACTGCTTTTTGCTTTTTATGACTAGACGCTGTACTTTTGCTTGTAACTTCACTTCTATTACTGGTAATAACATTCTGTAAAAATGTTTGAATTCAGCATAAAATGTCCTTTAAAATGATGTATAATATGTATTCCTGACTTTACCATTACGCTGTATAAGTTGACTTCAAACATCAAAAATTTGACTTTTGGTCTACTGGTGCAGGACTTTTGGCCACGATTGTATATATGTGTGCATCACCATGATGGAAACAGTCGAAAGTCAGATATGGAGGGTCATAGTGTTTTGCACAGCTGCTGTGTACTATTACGCTGTATAAGAAGCTGTTGAAATGCTAGTTTCATTTACTTTTCTGTCACACTTAACTCCTACCATCTCTCTCCCTTGCACATGCTACAGTTGTTTAAATAATTACGTGTTGTTGCATGTTTTAAAAGGTAATTTATCTCTTACGCATGCCACAGTTATTTAAGTAATTAGATGTTGTTACATTGTGTGGTTATATCTTGATTTTAATATAATTATTTCTAAATTCGAAACAAAAAAATTGTGTTCAAAAAGGTACCAGAATATCATTCTTCCAGGAAGAAAGAAAGAACAAAGAACAAAAAAAAAACTGTATATATACTCTGAGTAATGAGTAATCACTGAATTATGATCACCTACCTAATGCTTTGTAGGTCCTCCTTTCGTCCTCAGTCAGTACAGCAGCTGTCCGATGTGCCGTCAATTCAGTAGGATGCCGGAAGCAATTGGGAGGTATGGCCAACCAAGTTGTGTGTAATGCAGCCTTCAATACAGGTATGGAGGTGAATGATATATCCAGATGCCTGATATGCTGTTCCATAGTGTCCCACAAATGCTCTATGGGATAGATGTTGTAGGAGTTTGGAGCCAATCTATATGCTGGAAGTCTGAGCTGTGTTTCTTAAACCATTTCTGCATAACATTGGACCTGTGGCTCGGCACATTGTCATCTTGGAAGATAATGTCTCCATTCATGAAAAAGTTCAACATTGCTGGATATACAGAGTCAGCAAGTCATTCACAGTAGTCGGCACCAGCCATATATTGTTCCACATACACCAGAGTCCAAGTTCCTTCCAAGTAAACATTCCCCTCACCATAGAACCACCTCCACCAGCTTGCACTGTGGAGACCATGCAGGATGGATCGAGTGCCTGATGTTGTTTGCCCCAAATACATGCACAACCATCCACCGAGTGGAGTAAAACACATGACTCTTCAGACCAGCCCACCTTTTTCCAGTCATCCGAAATCCAACTTCCTGATGTTTGCACCAAGCGAGTCTCGCGCTGCTCAACCGTAATTCGGAGAGGATGTCGTCAGGGTCGTCTGCCGATACAGTCCATGCTTGCAACTCATGGTCATGACAGGTACTGTTCCGGGTTGGCCTCTGTTGTGTTGGGTAGTCAACTGTTGACCATTGTTGCTGCGTCTGTTGGCCTTGATGAGTCATTGTACCTGCCTTTCACATCAGCCTTTTGCTGTCCTGTGCAGTTTAGCCTCCGGGCCATAGTGTTTGACCATTTTCAATCCAGTCCTGATACACTTTAACTTCTGCAGCTCACGAACAACCCACGAGTTCAGCCATTTAGGCAGTCGAGGCACCAGCTCTCCGAGCTCCCACAATCTGTTCTTTCTCAAAGTGCAATATACCCATTTACCCATCAGTCTATAATGCTCCAAATTTTACTACTTAGCCTACTGCTCCACTCACATCTTATATATGCTAAGTCAGTCGACTAATGGTGCTCTCTCAGAAATCACGTGGTTCAATGGGCTGCATCCACTTTTGATAGGGGTGGTCATAATTCAGTGATCACTTGGTGTATATATACACGGTCGAGTCACATAATTGTGACCACCAGCTGATATCCAGAATAGCCGCCGTGTGCAGCGTGGACAGCAGCTAGACGGGCTGGGAGTGGCTCAATAAGGTGCTGGAAGGTGTTCACAAGTATGTAAGCCATGCTGACTGCAGTGCATCTGACAGCTGCTGGAGGGTGCATGGTGGAGGATCCATAAAGTGATCAACACGATCGAGGTGGTCCCACAGATGCTCAGTTGGGTTTAAGTTTGGGGAATTAGGGGGCCAGGAAAGTACTTTGAAGTCTGTCATGCTCTTCCAACCACTCTCGGACATTTCTACCTGTATTACACGTCTCATTGTCGTGCTGGAAGATCCCATCCGCCCCAGGGAATACAATCAATCAGCATGTATGGGTGTACGTGGTCTGCAAGGATGCATTCATAACAAATTCAGTCCTTAGTGCCTTCCACAGGTATGAATGGACCTAAGAATGCCATGAAAACATTTCCCAGATCATAAAGCTGCCCCTACCAGCTTGTGTTCTTCTAGCAATGGTTGAAGAGTTTTTGTTCTCCTATGTTTCTCGCCTTATATGCAACGTCGATCCGTTCAGTGAAGCAGAAAATGTGACTCATTGGAGAAGGCAATCCTTTGCCAATTGTCGATGGCCCAATTCTGATACTGCAGCATAAATGTAAGCCGTTACTGCCGATGCGCCTTTGTTAGCATAGGTGCAGGGACCATCCGTCTGCATCGGAGCCCCATACGTAGCAGGGTTCGTTGAACGGTCATTTTAGGCACACTTGCAGTAGTCCCCTGGTTCATTCGGCCAGTGAGTTGCTCCACTGTAGCGTGTCGATCGGCCCTCGCACACCTTCACAGCCAACGTTCGCCTCTCACATCAATGGCACGTGGTGCTCCGCAGTTCGCACATCGCTTATTCACATTGGCGCCATGTCTCCAAACATGATACATTTTAACCACAGCAGCACACGAACAGTTCACAAACTGCGCTGTTTCAGAAATACTGCCAGCCTTGTCCCAAAAGCCAATAATCATCCCTTTTTGCAAATCTGATTTTATCTACGACAGCAACGAGTGATATATTTATAGAATGCCTAAAGCACACCTTATATACCCTCCAAGCCAGCTCACGACACATGCTTTCTTTCATTGGCTACGCGCTGTTGATGTCAAAAGTAGGAGGTAGTCACAATAATGTAACTCAACTGTGGAGAGAGAGAGAGAGCATGGGGAGAATCACTTTCAAGGGAGCAAATGTCTGTCATTGGTGAAAATAACCAGCAGTGGTTTTTTCCGAACAAGAATTGCAAACCTTCTGTGTAACCACCTGTAAATGCCTCAGTATCAGTCATATGGAAATCAAAGGGATTGCATGTAGCCTGTGAGTGTGATGTGTTGTATTCCTTGTGATTGAATGTAGTGATAGTACAGTTCAACCTTGAACTTTTAATTAATTTTTTTTTAGATGAAGCTGATTTCATGGATGCCGATACTTCATCAGAGTGTGCTAAATTGGAAACAGTGCTAAATGAGCCCAACACCTATTATTCTCAAGGTTTGTGTTGCAGTTTTATACATTCTTAGCAGATTTAAAATGATCACTTAACAATCTGTGTTGGATTAAACATTGTTGGATGTTATTGTGTATGAAATTTTAGTGAGAAAATTCTGATTGCAAGCAGGCAGGGCTAGTAATTACTGTATGCAGAAGTCATGGAAAAATCATGGAAGACGATAAACTTTAATTTTATTTTCTTTAACAGCTGGAAACTATGAATGCTATTCTGGTAGTCCAGAGCAAAGCTACTTTTGGCAAGCGTGGTTCCACAGAATTTCATTTGTTCAGGTGAAATCTTTTGGGTCCATCATTACCCATAACACAGAGAAGTGTGCTTGCTTTGTAGAAGTTTGTATGATGGGTGATTCGTTGTGCTGTGATAATTATTTTGGTGTCTTTCGCTATAATTTCGTAATCTGTTCCTTGCAATTCCAGGTAGGCAGATGTCCTTTTTATCCTGCTTGTCTTGAGTATGAATATGCTTGCTGGCTTAGGGCAGGCAAAAATAGGTTTAAAGTATGTTGCACATGGTGTGAAACTTGGGAGGTCAAAAACTACAAGATAGTGAGCAACAGACCGAAAGAAAAGCATTACTACATGAAGAAATTGATCAGTTAAAAAAAAAAAAAAAAAAAGATATATTACTAACAGGTGTTGATGCAGTCAGCGTTGACTTTTCTGACAAAAACTGAAAAAAAAAAAAAAATCTTGGATATCTAAATAAAACATTTTGGCGAAAATTGAATGAAAAAAGGGAAGAAGCTTAAAATGTAAAAATTGACTTTAAATGTAACACTTAAAGAGCTCAAAAATATTCATTGAAAAATTCATTTTGTGTAAATAAAGGTCATCCAGTAACAATGTTAGAATTAGAAATAAGTCTTTTACAGGCCCAGCGGATCACTAGAATTTGCAAATCACTGGTCTGCTAAAATGCCTACTGGTCTGTAAAAGAAAAAAATACTCAGATATTTACAATATATGCAGAAAATAACATATCATTTCAATGGAATTAGCTCTAGTATTTGTTTCTAAAACACCTAATTTGAAACTTACAAAACAAACAATGTTTCCAGAATAAGATTCTGATAGACTGGTGATATAGCAGAATAACAGAGCATGCTGAATCTGTTTTTAAGTCAGAAGGGAGGTAACAAAAAGCAACAATTGCCATTACAAGACAAGATCTGGGAAACTGCCTTTTAACTTGTGACAACTTAAAAAAAAAACAAAAAAACTTACTGGCCGTCCGGGCCAGTAAAATCAATAGGTCAATGGTCCGGCAGAAGTTTTACTGGCCAATGTTCAGTGGACCACTAGGTGATTCGAATGCTGCAGTAAGACCGGTTTTTTTTTTTTTTTTAAGGATTAAATTAGCATTTGCCAGCTTTGGTGATTCAGTATATTAAATGGTTACTAATTTTCGGACCATTAAAATGTTTGAGCATCCAGTGCTGCTCAAATATATGTACTGTATATATACAGTCAACTCACTTTAATTCGAACACCTGTAGTACAAACTAGCTCTGCAATTCGAATTTACATCTGGTCCCAACACACTTAATGTTGTCGCAATGCAAATTTCTGTTTGCTAATTCGAAAAACTTATCTCGCCGAAATTCCCTAACTCGAACAATTCTTTCTACCCCAAACCGGTTTTCTGCTTTCCCTGATTGCCAATCACTGAGCATCAACTCTGCCTCTCTCCTTGCCTGTTGGAGCCATTTTGCTTGCGGCTGGCAGACATGTCTTCTCTCTTGTGAGTGTTGCATTACATCATCTTGTTTCATGATTTGTTTAGCAAAATGGTGAAAGCAATAACTGAATACCGTGCATTGACTGTTGCCGTTAAGTTCGATATCCTTAAAGAAGTCTACAGAAAAGAGAATCCAAAAGTGAAATAGCATTTCAGTTTGGAATCCCTAAAAGTACTTTATCAACAATAATCAAAAACAGAAAAAAAGAAGCTGCGAAAGCAAAGGGAATCAGTGTTTCGTTGAAAAGAGTGCATGCAGCTGCTTTTCTGGATTTGGAAGAAGCATTAACCATATGGCTAAGGAAGATGCGGTCTAAGAACGTTCCAGTGGACAGCAACATGCTGAGAACAAAAGGCGAAGAGTTCACTGTGCAATGGGCACAGGGGACAAGATAAAATTTTCTGATGGTTGGATACAGCAATTCAAAAAAGGCATGACTTGACATTTAAGAAGATCTGGTTGTGATACGAGTATATATAATTTGAAGTGGGGGCAGGGCAGGTAGTCTTTTGCTTTTAAAATAATTTCCCAAGTATTGTATTTTAAACTCTTTGCCAAAATCAGTGCAGATTTGCTGGAATATATTAATATAAGTTTACAAGCTTAATTTTGAAAGTTCTCAACACCAATTAAAGCAAAATTTTGTACGTGAATTTACATTAACAAATAATTAGGCATTTATCTACCTGTTTTGACTGTTGATTTTTGTTAAACACTGTTACAGTACACCCAAGTTTTTCATAGACTGATTTCAAATATTAAATGCTTTATAATTACTCAGTATGTTTGAAATTACTTGAAGCAAAAAGCATACCATAAAAAAGCAACCAACTTCCTTAAGCAAAAAAGATATTGTGACATTGCTTTGAAAATTAAAAGAAAAAACCCTATAAAACCCACATTGAAGTGGGTTTTGTTGGATTTTTCAGAGTGAGTTTTACAAACCCTACCCTGGACAATCAGTTTTCAGGTAACTGAAGTGCCACCGCACCATCCAGGTGAACCCATTCTCCAGTAGCTGAAGTAGATGTTCTTTGGGAGCTGGTTGTCTGGATAGTGCAGTGATTGGCATTCTTGATTGCAAATTATGAAATGGTGACTCTGGCTCCAGAGCATTGCAATTTTCAAATTTCCTGTGGAGTTGGCATTATAGTGAGAGTTGAATATAGCACTTATATGTCAAAAAATAATATAACATGGTAACAGTATGTGCAGAATATGTGAACAGAAAGCCAGGTTTATCTCGAAAATAAGCTCTGTCATGACAGTATTATTGTGTGTATGCGCTCATAGATTTCTTGTTAAAGACATTAAATATTACAGCTGAAAAAGAGCTGTTATTAATAATGTTTTAAATTGTTATATATATTTCTTCTTTTGTAGTTGATTATAGCACAATGGCAAGTGAAGTCACTCCCATGGACTTGGAAGCTGAGTCCTACCAGAATGCTAGCCTCTATCCGACAGGTAATTATTTTTATTTTATGCATTTACCTTGCCATTCAGTATTAAATCATTGAGCTGAAATTCAAGGAAAGTTGATTACATACAAAAATGAAAGTACATTTTTAAAGTGTTAAACTGTTCAGTCTTTTCTTATAATAATATCAGTGTTGCCAGAAATCACACTTTAAAATAATTAATAAAAATTGAGTGCTGATTTGAATTTTGTTTGTTTCAGAAATGAACAACATGTTACATAGATCACCAAAGCCATCAAAATCAAAGCCTTTGAAGTCTTCAAAATCACCAGAATCAGCAAAGCGTGAGTAAACCTTGTGTGTGTTAGATGCATGTTGTTAAATTCGTTGTGAGATCTTGGAAGTTATATGGAAATTTTAATACAGGGAACCTTGGTTGTGTGTTTGGGATATGTGTTACTTGTGTGTGTGTGGGGGGGGGGGTAAGATGCTCTGATCATGTGGGGCAAAATGTTGTTAGTAAGGTGGGGACTAATATTCATAGGTGGTTTGGCCATGTTGAAAGAATGAGTGATGAGGTACTGACTAAGAGAATTTTTCAGGCCAAGTGGCAGGAAAGAAAGGTAGAGGAAGGCAAAGGAAATCATTGGAGGGCTGATTTCAGGAATGTCTGCAAAAGGTCTTGTGCGCTGCGTGTGATGGATGTTAATGAAGCTCAAGCGGTGTGCAGAGATCGTTGTACATGGAGACATTAGATACACCAACAGTGAGTAAATTCTAGTTCTATCAGTTAAATGTGTACTTGGCACATGGTCTTTCTTTGAGCAGCTAACCTGAATCTCAGAGAACAGCTTAATGATATATATGTATGTAACCTTCATTAACACATTTTTCTAGGGGATGGCCTTAAAAAAAGTTTAAAATGCTCCAAAAAGGACAGGGGGAGGACTTGTAATTTAGAATGTGTAAACTCCTAATACTCATTCTTTACTTAACAAGCACCACTCTTTTCAAAGCAGTCTGTGTACTAGTTGACTTAGCATCAGTGTAAGTAAAATATTCTCTAATCTTCACTTTTTCCAGATTTCTTGAATTCAGAGAAAAAAGAGAACTGTGAACAACATTATGTAATAAATTTTTAGTTGCATCTTCTATTTCATGACTGCAAAAAACGCCATCTCAATTCTGTCAAATTTCAGCATGGCCAAACCACCGAAGAATATTAGTCTCCACCTTGCTAACAACATTTTGTTCCACATTACACAACTGCAACACATTTTCATTCCTCACGTGATCAGAACGTGTCTTGCCACAAACCCCTCGTAAGTAACACATTTCTTCAGCACACGAATGACTCCTATGTCTCTTCTGTAGGACCCAGGTTTCACTGCCACACATCAGAGTAGGAACAATTAAACTTTCATACACAGCCATGTGGGACTCTCTTGGGAACCCATCATTCCTGTGAAAACCTTTTAAAACAGCTGTGACTTTCAATGAAGAATTCACTGGCCTACTAATTTCACCATCTAATATGTTCTCTCTGTCAAACATGCTTTTTAAATACACAAACTTATTCACCTTTCTATTGCACCAACCTCAGTGAGATGAGGACAGTCAGGCTGATGTTGAACACTTCTGTGGAAACATCATGATGCCTGGCTGCCACCGGCTGTTCGTTGAAAGCCAAGGGCAGCAATTAAAACACGCACACACACACACACACACACACACACACACACACCTACCTACCTACCTTTCCCCACTTACTGTCCTGCCACCCCAAACTTTTGTCACTTAGGAGGACTGTGTCATTCTCTGTGTAACTTGTGATTTGAGGAAGAAATAGAGCAGTACATTTTTAAAAACTGTGTCTTACTCATATCAGAATATCTTTGAATAAAAATAATAAATTAAGACTTTGAAATTAAAATTTTAAAAACAGGTCAGTGTACAGTTCTACTCTTTGTCTAATTATGGACAATGCAAATCATCTGCACATTAGTGTTCTTTGTACTGTATACACTGCTGGACATTGAAATTGCCCTACCTACGGGGTCTTAACAAAAGCTCTGCACACTGTCCCACTGTCCATTTTTGAGAAAAGTGTGAAGTAACAGAGAAAACTTAACTTATTGCCGTTCAATGTACTCCCTCCGCTGCTAATGACAGCTTGCCAGTGGTGAGGTAGGTCCTGGATGCCCCGTAGTACGCCATCTTTGTTCAGCTGTCGTATTACTCTGGTCATGTCTAGTGACAGTTCGTCTAGCGATTCGGAGCGGATGCCAAAGAGCCAATTTTTTAACTTTGGGAAGAGATCAAAGTCGGGTGGACTGAGATAAGGGCTATTATGGGGAGTGTGATAAAGTTTCCCAGCCATATTTCGACAAAAGTTCCCATACCGACGCTGCACCATGACGCACTACATTGTCATGTGCAGCAAGATCGCTACTGCTTTCAATAAGTTGGGGTCATTTTGATGAATTTTAGTTCTCAACTTTGTCCTCAGAAAGTCACAATAATATTGTGCATTGACATTTAGGCCTACTGGCACTCAATCAGAGACCACAACGCCCTGGGCATGGTACGCAAAAATCATCAGTTGCTTCCGTTTGGATTGTTACTGACGACACTTTGAGGGGCGTGGGGAACTTGGATACCTCCATTCTGCTGATTGTGACTTCAGTTCCGGGTCAGAATCATGGGTCCATGTCTCATCAATTGCGACAATTCTGTTCAGGAAAGTGTCACCCTCCCTTTCAAACCTGTGATCCTGTGCGAAGCTCACTCTGGCTGCCTTCTGCTCGAAGGTGAGCTGATGGGGCACCCAGCGTGTGGCAATTTTTCTTTATCTCAGTGAGTCGGTCAAAATCCAGTGAACAGACATGCAGACCTGCCAGGTTTTACGGTTTACCCGTAAAATTTATGGAAATGTGCCTTGTTTTACGGGCAAAATGTTAATTTTACGGATTTGGCAATTCTCCGAGATTTTTTTTTCTTTTTCTGATGATTTTGCACCCACTTTTAAAACTTTTTTTTTAACTTAATCCATTCAAAGTAAAGTGCCGATGTAAGTTACGAATAAGTTTTTAGTTACATGTGTTTATTTGGGAACATTTTGCTCCAGTTTTCCCATGTTTTAGGTTATTGTTTTGCCTTTTTTTAAACACTAGAACACCAACCAGCTGGGCTTGTTTAACCTTCCGTTTGGTTCTCTTCCTCTCTTGTGCATGCTGTTTCCCCCGCCTTTCTTTTCAGATGATGCATTTTTCATCTCCCGAGTCGCAACTTCTCAGAAGGCAAGCGTGGGGTGTGTCCGCGTTGGAGCAGGTGTCTTTTATCTTTATTCCTCCCAGTTCGAAATGCTATCTCAGAACGTAGTTATTGTAGAAAAAAAATTCAAGCGGATTTTAAATCTGTGGAATTTTAAAGCCCAGATCGATACCTAACATGACGAAATTAAGCAAAAACTGCCAGTTTTGTGAAATTAAAAATGCACTGGGGCATGCATGGTTTCGTAACTTCTTCTCTGGCAATAAATTTCACCTAACAAAAGAATGCTACTAGAGAAAGAATGCTCTAAAAAAAAAAAAAAAAAAGTAAGTCCAATCAATGTTCATTCGAGCCAGTGCTGCTCCAGCAATGATTTATTTTGCTGCTCCGTTAGTCAGTAAGTTTTCTACGCTTTCGCTTTCCAACCGTGCTTTGTTCATCGCTCGGTAACGTTCATAAAAATGTCTTGGCTTGATTCAATGAAATTAATATGTTTGGAGTACATACTAATTCATCTAATCCTTATTGAAAATGGTCAAAGATAAGGTCAAGACATAGGAGAGGGATTCATTCTTCCACCCTTTTGCGTGATGACTTGCGTAAAATCAAAGCATGATTGTGATGAAGTTTGGGTATGCTATTCAGCACCCATAGTGGACCTATCCTATTGAAAATGGTTGCTATCAGCATTCACGGGGACAGTGTAGTAGCACACGCGCAAGATTTGTTCGCTCGTGTTTTAGAATTTTAGCACAATATCTTCCGTGGAAATTGACCGATTTGGATAGAATTTTTAATTATAAAACGATGCGTGTGTAGCAGCTTTTTAATTTTGAAATTAACGGGCACAAAAAATGTTCTATAATAAAGCAAAAACACGCAAAATATCAATTAATTCATACTAAGGGATTCGTAAAGAAAACAGTAAAGTATCGGAGAGAACACTGTTGCTTTTGCAAACCCACACTTTTTTTGTAGGTATGAAATTTTGGGCTTTTAGTAAACAACTCTGAATTTTAAAATATCCGGATTTTGACAGCACGAGTTTAATCTAGGGAGGAAGTGGATTTTTTTTTATTCTTTTATCTGTTTGAAAAAAAGCGCCATTGGCTTTGTAACTTCTATCAAACCAAATTGTGTGATATTTAGAGATTTTCATTTTCTAAAACAGAATATGTGTATTCTACATTTTGTCATGTTAGGCCTTTTTTTTTTTTTTTTTTTTTTGCAGAGACATAAGATCAGAGTTAAAATCCCGGTTCAAACGTTTTATGCCGTGGTTACGCCGCCACAAAGGGAGCAGGGAACGAGATGGGGAGGATGTCGCCGACGAAGTGGCTGTATCGTTCCTGTTACGTCTGATGTAAAAGACTGTTGGTTTTGTTCCGGCAAAACACATTGTGTTAATTTACTGCAGGAGAGGGGTTGGTTCAGACGTTGATGGGCCCAGATTGTTTTTAAAAGGAATGACTAGAGAAGCTCTATTCGGTAAGATGAAGGGAGGGGGAGGACAGGAAGAGAAGACAGAACTATAAAATCAGTGCCATTTGGAATTATAACGGATGCCGCTAAAGGGATCGGATTTAGTAAAAGACAAGGCATCGATCCACCAGTGAGGAATGATGGGGTGGGAGGGGACAAACTGAAGGGAATGACTTTCGTAACGAAAACCTAAACCTTTGTTTCTAGATGAAAGAACCTTTCAGTTGCTCTCTGCTTTTCTAGCTGACCAGCTCGAATCTGATAACTCTAATTGGTATGTTTTCCTCTACTGTAGCAGTTTTTACTTACATTTTTTTCCCGAGTGGTAATAAATTTAGTATTAGTGATTCGCTATGAGCAGCAACATAAAAGGGAAAAAAAGTACTATAAAATATTCCGTGATTTGTACTCTGCGGAATTCCCGTGTATTGCGAAATCTTCAAGAAAGGAAAATATGTGTTTCGCACTATGTGCCGATGCAATTTCAACATTTCGCAGGGTGGAAGGAATGATATTACAAATCATATTTTTAGTGACAAGCATAAATATAACGTTGACTGCGTGGGAAAAAAATAACGAAATTAACTTCCTTTGTTAAAAGTTATAATGAACTCGATGTGATTCGTACAAAATGTTTGTTCACTTCATTTTTAGTTGAACATAATTTACCAGTTAGTGTCTCTCAGTCACTCTTACTTATTTAATTTTTTTTATTTGACTGTCTCGTCGTCCGTGTCTCCGTAAGATAAAAACCTAACATGAAAATGGTTCGTTTTTGAAAATATGTTTCATGACAGCGTGGTACACGATTCCATTGAAAGGGTAGAACATCCTTCCCTTTAGATGCAAACTTCTGTAAAAGTAAATTTTTATCACTTTATAGATCATAATGATAGCATAGTAATGAGAAATTATGTATAGAATTTATTTTAATCCATATAAATGTGCCGATAAATTTAAACATCTGTAGACACTTCAATTAAAAGTTGATGGTTCATTTGGGTAACATTGTTTTTTAAATCGATATATTCGGTACATTTAATCAATATGCGCAACAAGTAATTTAATCGAATATATCGATTAAATTTTTTTACGGATTTCTGTTTCTGAAAGTTGGCAGGTCTGGACATGGTGGACAAATTTGCCTGATGAGCAACCTCCTCGACTGTCACGGCGATTTGCTTCGAGAAGCATTGCAACAATGGTGACATGTTTTGTCTGTCACCGTTTGAGTTCGGTCTGAGTGGTGATCATCTTCGATACTGCTTCGACCCTCCTGAAAGCGCAATGCCCAGTGAGAAATTGTGCTTCGATCAAGAGTTCCTTCCCCACCGCAGAGTTTCTATTTTCACATATGAGCGCTGGTCTAACGCTGTGACTCAATTTGAGGAGCTGCACTTTTCCATTTACAAACTCTCCCCATCCACACAGCAAATGATAGTGCGTTGTTCTGACACTACTGCGTTGCTGAGAGTCTGACCTTGGCATGACAATCATTTTCCCGGTTGCATCATCCGCTGCCGTTGAACTTTTGTTATGGCCCTCGTAGAAGGAGTTAACATGTCAATCAGTATGCAAATTAGTAGGTGTTAGCTGGCAGTTGGGATATGCAAACCATTTGAGTAGGCAACTAATCATGTGAGATGTGCCAAATATAAAAGGGAAACATGGGCTGCCAAAACCAGCTCATGAACTCCAGGTCAGAACAAAGCAATGAAATATCGATGGCTTTTGCAGCACATTCAAAGACTGAAGATGCCTTGTAGACCTCTTCAGCAACCCTGTATATCACTAGCTGTGGATGGGTTTTAGAGAGGCAGAATTGTAGCCCTTCGTGAAGATGATTGGTTGATTCACCTCATCATAGCTCGTGTGCATGTGATGCCAGAACAGTTGGGTGTTGTTGGCAGCAGTGGTAACAAGAAAGCACTACTAGTCAGTGCAGTGGGACTGTTGCAGTCAGGAGGACATCAGCACTCGTCGATCAGCATATTTGTCATCACAAGATACTGTAGAGATTATTTGGCTGGCGGTGACTGTGGACATCGTCATAATCATACATGAGATTCTTCTGCGAATTCGCTGAATTCCGCTTTTTTCGGCATCATTTTGGTCATCCTCGAAGTCATTGCAAAAATGAAGAGAAATTTTTCAGAATTTTTTAGGGGGGGGGGGTCGTCGTTCTGTAGAAAAATCCTTGAAAAAGCGGAATTCCGCGATTCCGCTTTTGTGGAATAAAAGAACTAAGCGCTTTCTAGCTGAAAGCGTTGTTTTGGGAGAAGGTGGTGGGGGAGAAGAAATGTTGAAGGGTGGAGTCAGGAGCTCAATTCGTAATTCGTTTACTGTTGTCAACAATGGATGGGATGTCAGTCACTTGAGCATCGCAGCGCGAAGGGTGGAAGCTCCGCCTACTTCGTGCTTTAGGGAAACTGCTGCAGTCCACGAGAAGAACAGCCATGACGTCATTGCCAGGAACTCTCTCTCGTATCCGAATGCATTCCCGCTTTTCTGAGATCGTTTGAGAATTAAAGCTCTCGTGAAACCTCTTTCTATGGAGGACGCACAGAGATGCCAATTGCCAAAAATTATAGAATCTCCGTAATTATTACGGATTTCCCGGGTTTACGGGTGACTAACAAAAAATTATGGATATTCAGATTTTCGCTGTTATTAAGAAATTTTTAATGGTTTTGTAAATAATCGATGTAAAAGCCTCTGAACAAAGTTCGTACCCCCCCCTTTTTTTTTTTCTGAGGTGGCGGAATTTTTTTGCTTTGAAAGTGTGAAAAAAAAAAAAGAAGCACGGCGCCAAAATTGCATAAGCTCGGTGTGCTTCTTTCGCCATGGCCCGGGATTACGTCGGCCTGAAGTATCTCAATAAAGTTCGTGACGCAGCTTTCTTTTCTTAAACCCCCCCCCCCCCCCCCCCCCCCCCCAAGAGAAGGAATTTGCTTTGCTTGTTAGAATGCCAAGTGGAAAGGAAGAAGGAAGCACAGCGCCGTGCAGAAATGACGTAGCCCTGGCGTGCTTCTTTTGCAGTGATCCGGAATTACATTGACTCGGACGTGCCTCTTTCGCTGTGGCCCGGACATGCGTCCGCCCGATGCCTCTGAACCAAGTTTGTGACGCACCTCTTTGTTCTGTTTTTTTTCTAAGGAGGAATGTGTTTTGCTTGTTTGAAAACTTAGTGGAAAGAAAGCACGGCACCCGGCCAGTATTACGTCGGCCCAAAGCCTCTAAACAAAGTTCGTTACGCAGCTTCACTTTTTTTTTTCCTTCTTCTTTCTAAGGAGGAGGAATTTATTTTGCTTGTTTGAAAGCTAAGTGGAAAGGAAGCACGGCGGCGCCCGCTTAGATTGCGTAGGCCTTCCGTGCTTCTTTTGCTGTGATCCGGAATTACGTTGGCTCGGACGTGCTTCTTTCGCTGTGGCCCGGAATTGCGTCTGCCCGATGCCTCTGAACCAAGTTCGTAACACACTTCTTTTTTTCTAAGCAGGAGGAATGTGTTTTGCTTGTTTGAAAACTTAGTGGAAAGAAAGCACGGCACCCGGCTAGGATAACATCTGCCTGAAGCCTTTGAACAAAGTTCGTGACGCAACCCTGTTTCTTTCCTTTCTTTCTTTTTTTCCTAAGGAAGAATGTGTTTTGCATGTTTGAAAGCTAAGTGGGAAAAAAACACGGCTTCGGGCCAGTATTACGTCAGCCCGAAGCCTCTAAACAAAGTTCGTGACGCAGCTTTCCATTTTTGTTTTTCTTTCTGAGGAGAAGGAATTTGTTTTGCTTGTTTGAAATCTTAAGTGGAAAGAATGTGTCATGAGAGGCTCAAAAACATGGTTAAAAACAAGAATTCGGCAGAGAAAACCTCCCCACTTGCTTGACATTGATGGAGATTCATGTCACCATATTCACAATGCAAGTAACAAATTTTGCAAGCCATTTTAAGGTTACCTTGAGAAATACTTTGTTGACTTCTTCAATGACTTTAAATAGTCGGCAGATCAACGTGAAGCCCTTGCTGAAATTTGTTAAATTATAGGGCTGAAATTTACTGAAATTAAGAACATGGTGCAACACAGGTGGTTGTCATTCTATCATGTGGCACATTAAACAGTTTACATATCCATGATGCCCTTTTGCTCCTGTATTAATGCTTTGTGCAGCCTAATGAAAGACCAATATACATGGATATCATAAACAAAATATGTAAAGAAAGAAAAAGTTAAAATTCCAGGAGCTTTGGAAGAAATTACAGGGAAAAAAATCTAATAGAAGATGGAAGAAAACGGAAATCTAGAATTGTTGAAAAATTATTTGAAAGCTCAAAGAAAACCTTGCTTATATTAAATTTTTATGTTGCAGCTCTACCTCTTTTGAAAAAATACTTATGCTTATTTCAAACAAAGTAGCCATTAATTCATAAAGTTTTTGATGAGCAGAAGCAACTATTGGATTTCTTTGCTTGTTTCCTAAAACAAGAGACACTGAAAGGCAAACCTGTGAAATATTCTTGGATCAGGAACATTATTTTGGAAAGCAAATCAAATGACATTGCGGGGAAAATTTTTTAAGCCAGGCTGCTGAAGCGTGCAAAATACATGCAAAAGACACTACCATTATGTAGTGATCCTTTTAATGTACATATCAGCTATTGATCCTTCTACAAGGAGACATAATCTAACTTTAAAAAGACTGAAAAACTTCCACAGTTCGTTTCAAATATATTGAATTCAGAGGAAATAGAAAGCTATGCTCTAGAAATTCACCAGCATCAGTTTGATTCACGACTTCCATCTCCTGTTGATGAAGTTGGAAACTTTGTAAAAATTGATGCATGTGGGCAAAAGGTGTTTAACCTCCACAAGTACACTATGTTATCTAAAATAGTAAAAGCCTTGATATCATGCTTTCATGGTCCACAGGTTGAAAGTTCTTTCAGCATGATGGCTGAAATCATAGATATAAAATCAGGAAGAATGAACATTGAAACCTATTCAGCTATACAAACTGTGTAATATAAACTTAAAGCACAGTGTAAGTCTGCGGTTAATTTCTTCAGTAAAGAAATTTTTTTTGCAAGAAGCAGTTGATACCAACCTCTGCCAAAATCTTAGGACATCAAAAACAAGTTATACCAAAGAAACTGAAAGGAAAAGAAAAGGAATTATCAGCAAAAAGAAAAGGTTAGCAATGGATGCTGTTCAGCTGCAGAGTCAACGTAAAATAAATATGGTCGTGCAGCTTGCTGAGAAGAAAGCCAGGCTTGCTCAGAAGAAGAAATTTGAATTGTTGTGCAAGCAAGTACAACAAAAAGGGGCAAAATATCTTTGAAGCAACCTGTTTAAAAACCATAACTTCTAGTCATGTTGTTTTACATTTGTACATATTCAAATATATATTACAATACATATTCCAATTATCATTTAGTAAGAATCTGTGAATTTAACTTATTTCCACACACATGACTCTTGAGAGACATTTCATTTCTGAAAAATTTGGTACATTTGAGTGCTACTAAACCAACAAGACTGACTTATCTCTTGTGCTATGATGTTTTACCAAAATTAATCTGTGGATATATGTTTCTAATTCTTGCAAGTTTCTAATTGCTTGACTAAATGCACAAACTTTCCTAGACAAATACTTTTCACCTCAGGATTTAGCTAGTAAAGATTTACATGTACGTTTTAAATCTGATTTTTTAAAATATTTAATTTTATTTTGTTCTTAATTCCCTACTTTTCTATTGTGAATATAATAATGTGCTTCACTTTAATATTTACTTACATAATTTACAGAAAATAATTCCATATGTCTTGTGCAATCTTAAATACTGTATATGCTGTATTTGAATTTGCTCAAACCGCGCGTTCGCGTGTCCCAATTTTCCACCCAGTTAAAAAGTTCAGCTTTTTTTTGTCATCGGCCGGTCTCATGTATGCATGATTCAGATGAAGTGATGATGATTAATTAGTGTAGGCAGGTTTGCCTTTCTAGAAGCCATGCATCAACAGTCATTGACCGTAGAGCATCACTGAGCTTGGCTGGAGTTTTGTCAAAGTAGAGCTACATAGTGCCAGAAATGGCGCCATATTGTTCAGCAGTGAGTCCCAATTCTGCCTCGTTGCTGATAGATTGTTAAGTCTGTGTCTAGCAACATGTCCAGAGCTGGCACGATGTCACAAATACACAGTTTTTGATTTCATTATCAGAAAAGGGGAAGTAAAATGAATGGACTTATTGAAGTCATTGATATGTGCGTGTATTTTTTTTTTTTTTCTTATTCGTTGCTATGAAATTTTAAATTAAATGTCATGTGTTTTGGTGTCTAGTGGTTCAGGGCATGGCAACATTATTCTTAAACTAGCAGTCTGGAAAATTTTCCGGGTTTGCCAATTAAAGGGATATAAATTATTAACCTTTTCACCACTTTGTGAAATGCTGCTCTTTGAAACTATAAAAGTATTTTGAAATGTGGATTACTTTCAAGTAATATAAATTTATTGTGTTAATTAAAATAGGAGACCTGAGAGATGTTTTAAAAAGGAAGCGGTATGTTGTGCCCAATGAAGAACAACCTGCTACAGGTGAGATTTTTTTAAAATTAATTCTAAATGAATTTCGTACTTTTCTTTAATGCTGCCAAATACTTTGAAATTTGGATGTATTTTCAATTATTTTGTATTGTTTTTCTAGACTAGAGAAAAACTATTAGAATAATGTTATAATATTTTTTAATTGTGGTAAGAAAATTCAATGTATTGCATCTTATTATGCATTGTGTGAGAATAGCATTGTTACATACATCAAATCTTCCATTGCGACTTGTGGAACTATGTGTGGGAAGCATTTGATAAGATATAAACTTGATTGTAGTGCAGTGAGTGACATGTGAAGTGCTTGCAGTATGTATTGCATAATCCTTTGTCAATGTAAAACCAATTAAGAAGCCAATGGATGCCATTCTTCAGAGTTCAGAAAGTTTTATTTATGTCAGTCAGTAGCAGCAGAAAAAACTGAGTTACTTGAACATTTGCCACCTGAGCAGTTACCAAATTTTTAATGAAAGGAGGAACTGTTGGGCCAGCATTTGCAGGTGTATTGTTGGAGTCTAATAGAGATTCTACACCTCTTACCTACTGCATGGAGGTCTTCGTCATGTCTGAAACTAGTGGAGCACATTTTAAATCCATTGAAGATCCATAGTAAGCTGCCGAGGAGGTGGTGTTTGCACGATGTGTTAGTTTTACTACCTAGGACTAACACAACTGAAATGAAGATTAGTTGCAATAAGAGAATGGCTCCTACCACTGGGGTGGTTAGGTGTAAAACCATGTGATTCATTCATCCATTTGATGACCCATTCTTTTTTTTTTTATTATTATCAGTTCTTGCAGTTATCAGCTGAATTGAAATTCAAATATTTAATTCTATCATTCCTTGATGGGTAAACAGCTAAGAGCCTGGCTGATGTATGTAAATCATGCATAAGTAAGACAATTTCATTATCTTTTCTTAATGAAGCTGTTGCAGAAAACTTGGATCTCCAAGAAATTGTGTATCCTGAGATCTTCCAGACCTCTTAGAAAATAATTTATTAACACATTTATGGAAACTGAATAATAAAATTATCAGCACCAGCAGTTTTACAAGAAATAATTTTTTTTTTTTTTTTTTTATCATTTTTCTAAATGCCAGATAAGTTCTAGCCACAACTTCACAACTTTTGCATGGTATGGGTTCCTGCTAGTTTAATATTGACCAGGGATGGCAAATCTTTGACGTGTATCACTGGGTGGCACGCTGGTATTAAAATAATAAACATTAAATAAATTTTTTTTTTTTTTTTAAACAAGTTTTTGACATCATGTCTGTAGTGCGTTCTTGCAAATGACCGAGTTCTAACATACATACATACACATCACTAAGCTGTTCTCTGAGATTCAGAGGTTAGCTCCAAAAAGAAATACAAACTTCCAGATATTTTTACTTATTGTTGTCGTATCAAACTTCACCATTTAAAGCGATCTTGACATACAACTCGTGCTTCACTGATATCCATTACACGCCGTACACAAGATCTTTTATACTTCATACTCATAATCTTTTTCTCATGCAGACACTCCTGAATCTGATCCACCCATGTCTTCCTTGGCCTTCCTCTGCTTTTCCTTCCTGCCACTTGGGTTGAAAATATTTTCTTAGTAAGCATTTCATCACTCATTCTTTCAACATGGCCAAACCACCGAAGCATATTGGTCTCCACCTTGCTAACAACATTTTGCTTCACATCACACAACTGCAATACATCTTCATTCCTCACACAATCAGATCGTGTCTTGCCACAAACCCCACGTAAGTAGCGCATTTCTCCAGCACACAAACGACTCCTATGCTTCTTCTGCAGTACCCAGGTTTCACTGCCATACATCAGAGTAGGAACAATTACTGTTTCATACACAGCCATGCGAGACTCTCTAGAGAACCCATCATTCCTGTGAAAACCTCCCAGAGCAGCTATGACTTTCAAAGAAGAATTCACTCGCCTACTGATTTCACCATCCAACTTGTTCTCTCTGTCAAACATGCTTCCTAAATACACAAACTCACTCACCTGGTCAATCACAGTGCCATTTATACTTACATTACATTCAGTGCTACCCATTCCTCTCTCAAACACTATAACTTTGGTTTTTCCCTTATTTATACTCAGTTTGAATTTCATGCAAACTTTGTGCATCCGAGTCAACATACTCTGCAACTCACTTTTGCTCTCTGCCAACAGGTCAGTGTCATCAGCATACAGCAATCTGCACACACGGATATCACCAAGACATAAACCACTATTATCTATTTTGGCCTCGCGCATGCATGCATCCATAAATATATTAAACAGCCATGGTGACATTACACAACCTTGTCTAACTCCTGCACCAATGGAAAACCATTTTGATAAAACACCATTCACTCGTACACAAGCTCTACTACCAGCATACATGGCTTTTACACTATTAAGTAGATTCCCAGTAACACCATATTCATTCAATACCTTCCACAAAAGTGTCCTATTGACTCGGTCGTAAGCTTTCTCTAAATCTATGAAGGCAGTAAAAACTTTCTTCCCAACAGCCAGATACTTTTTAATCATCATGCGTAATGCAAAAATCTGGTTAGTGCAGCCTTTACCAGGCATAAAACCACTCTGAACATCCCACACTTTCAATGATGTAAGACCCCATACTTTTTCAATAACAACCTTACCAAACACTTTCCCTGGCACACTCAGTAGGCTAATACCACGATAGTTCTTGCATTCAGTCTGATCACCTTTTCCCTTATACAGGGGAACAATAATAGCATCCTTCCAATCCCGAGGGACCATTCCTAACTCCCAGCACAACTGGCAATTTTCAGTTAACCAGTCAATTATAGAGTCACCACCATGCTTCAACATCTCTGCAATTATGCCATCAACTCCTGGAGCCTTACCATTCTGAAGAGATTTTAGAGCTTTACACACTTCTTCTCTTGAGATCCCTCCTGTGCTTCCATCTCTCATTGTGACATCATCTGCATCTGTCTCAGAATCCTTTTTGCTTTCCTGATCTAATAACTCACAGAAGTATTCACCCCATCTTTCACTTAACTCATTGGGCTCCCATATCATTTCCCGATATCATTCTTCACACAATTTACAACTTTGTTTCCCCTATTTTTCCTGAGTCTCATGTACTTCCAGAAGGACTGCCTATCTTTCCAAAAGCCAGTTCATGCCTTTCCACCTTCTCCTCCTATCTTTTGCCTTACTCTGGTGAACCAGCTTAGCAGCTTCACGCGTCTTACAGCAATATTCATCCACAGAGACTCTACCTTGCAACATCCCCAAATAGGCTTCCTTCTTTCTCTTTACTGCTTCTTCAATCTCACTATTCCACCAAGCATCACCTCTGTTGTTACCCACTATTGTGGTGCCACAGACCTCTTTAGCAGCAGTGACAACACAGTTCTTAAAACATTCCAACTTCTTTTCTACATCCCTCTCACCAGACTTTAGCTCCTTCAGTCATTCTCTGAGTAAGTCAGAATAATGCTGATGATCTTCAAGGAGCCTATGAACCTTTATTCTTTCTATCCTGGGTCTCTTCCTATTCCTTTTCCTCCAACCAACATTAAGTTTCACTCGTGACACTACCAGAACCAACATCCACACCTCTCATCACACGGATGTCAACAACTAAGTGTTTCAAACGCTGATCGTAAACAACAAAATCTATCACACTCTTTTGACCAAGAGTACGATTTTCCCAAGTATATGTGTGTATATACTTGTGGTTGAAAAATGTATTAGATACACACAAACCATTCTCAATGCAGAGTTCAATTAATCTTTCACCATTGTCATTCACACAAGGATCATTAAACTTACCCAAAACATTGTCAGAAATTGCATTCTGCACACCTACTCTAGCATTGAAATCCCCTGCTGTTATAACTTTTTCTTTAGCACCAAACTGGCTCAAAACAGCTTTTAGCTCATTCCAGAAATCTTTCTTATCAGAAGGTTCAGAGTCACAAGGAGCATACACTACAACAATTACAATTCTCTGAAGTTTCACTTTCAAACGAATCCAGAGAATTCTCTCACTTAAGCAACTATAGTGAATCAAGTTGTTCTTCATCTTTTCACTTAAAATCACACCTACACCAGCCTGTCCTCTCATATTATCCAATACTCCAGACCACACACTCACCGTGCCATTCACTTCTTCTACCCCAATTTCCTTCTTTTGGTTTCACTTACACACAGCACATCCAGTTTATACTTATTCATCTCAATCACCTCACTCATCTTGCCATTTATACCTCTAGTATTCCATACACCAATCTTACATTCACTCAGTCGAGATCTCTTTCTCATACGCCGTTTAGAAAGTCCAGGTCGATTCCGTGGGGGACCGTCCTTCTCAAGTGTGGTAGGTCCACCATATCCCACACTTGAGTCATTCTTAATATTTCTTTTTGTCTTTTTAATCAGGTAAGTACATCAGTGTGGGGGATTAGCCCACAGCTGAGATTTCCAGTTGGTCATTCAACCTAAGGATTCTGGAACAAAACCCAGTGAGTTGGGGTCTTTTCGCCAATGTCGCACAGAACTAGCTTGCACCTCTCCAAGATTCACAGAGGCCTAGTTGCTGTTGTGTGTGCCATTGTTACCACGGAGCGCCCCTAGGAGGCAAACCCATCGCTCACTACGACCGCCCGCGACCGAGTTCTAACAAGAATATTAATCTAGCCAAGAAGTGTCCTCCAAAGGGGTAGTAAATGAACCTCACTTTTATTTAATCGCTTATGCATTAATTCCCAAAAGACAAGCGTCACATGTACACAATTATTATTTTTATTTTTATCATTCCGCTCTTACGAACTTCCACCACAAGATGTCCACACCTGCTTCGGCTTCCCTCCCCACCTTAGTGGGAGGGAGAAAACCAATCAGGCAGGGAAACGCGCCTGAGATGACGAGTTCCAGTGAGAACAGAAAGTAACCTTAAACAATGAATGGAGAGATTTCAGATTTATAACTTGGCAACACTGGGACCCCAGTCCGTCCAGAGCTTCAGTTTGTCTGTGAAGGTTGATTTGTTTGTAGCTGCTGCTTATTCCTCTTGTGTATTGGAATTTTTTTTTTTTTTTTTTGCTTTTTTTTATCTGGGCCATCCAAACATGTTTTCAGTTCCAAAAAAAAAAAAAAAAAAAAAAAAAAAAAACAGAGACTCTAAGACAACAAAGATAGTGGCTGAAAATTTCAAGGACAGTGGACATTAGAGTTCGGAATGATTGAAAAAAAAAAAAAAGAAGCTTTCTGTTCCCTGTGTATGGAAACAGTAGTGTCCAGCACATTCAATGTAAAGTGTCATTTTCAGAGGAATCAAAAATATTTGTTTCATGTCAGATAAAAAAAGAATGGAATACATTTCAGAAAAAAGTGAAACAATATTAGGTATATAAATGAGTTTTGAGGGATTTCCGTTCGGTGTCATACTTATTACTGCTCGCATGTATTTTAAGGTGGCAACACTGCAATATCGCAGTACGAGACGCCAGCTGTCAGAGTCAGTATACGACGTTCAATTGAGGTGCGAAGACGTATTTGTTTTACTCGATGGAAAATGGCAACTTTCGTCCCGACAAAACAGCATTTGCAGGAAGTGTTAGTGGGAAGTGTTAGTGCATTACTTTATTGTCAAGAAAAGTGCTGCTGACAGCAGTCGTTTAATGTCAGAAATCTATGGTGAACATTCCTCATCCATAAAAACATGTGAGTATTGGTTTAGACAATTCAAAAGGAACGATTTCAATGTCAGTGATAAAGAACGTTCTGGACCACCCAAAAGAATTGCTGACGCCGAATTGGAAGCTTTACTCAACGAGGATCAGTGCCAGACTCAAAAAGAACTAGCAGCAGCATTAAATGTTAGTCAACCATGCATTTCACGACGTTTAGCTGCCATAGGAATGGTGCAAAAAGAAGGGAATCGGGTTCCACATGCTTTGCGGGAAAGAGACCTTGAACGTTGGAAAACCATTTGCGAATTGCTGCTTCAAAGGCAAAAAGAAAGTTTTTTTTTTTGATCGTATTATTACTGCCGACGAGAAATGGATATGGTACGATAACCCTAAACGGCAGAAAGCATGGGTGAAGCCAGGTGAACCAGGTCCTTCAACGCCAAAACGCAATATCCATGGTTCAAAGGTAATGCTGTGTATCTTGTGGGACCAGAAGGGTGTGATCCACTATGAACTGCTGAAACCGTCAGAAACTATTGCTGGTGATCGGTATCGAACCCAATTAATGCGTTTAAAACGAACTCTCACGCAAAAATGGCCGGAATAGGATAATAGACACAACAAAGTCATCCTACAGCATGGCAACGCAAGACCACATGTTTCTCGACCTGTGAAAAAGTACTTAGAAGGATCCGACTGGGAAGTTCTATCCCACTCGCCATATTCGCCAGATATTGCACCATCGGATAACCATTTGTTCTGGTCGTTGCAATCAGCACTTTCTGGAGAACGGTTTAGTTCTTAACAAAACATCAAAAATTGGCTGGACAACTGGATCTCTTCCAAGGAACCGAAATTCTTTCTTCGGGGTATACATTCACTGCCCGAAAGATTGGGTAAAGTTGTACCTTCAGAGGGAGCATACTTCGATTAATATTAAAATATTGTTTCTGTTCTCCAACAACATGTTTTGTTCACCTCAAATCCCTCAAAACTTATTTATATACCCAATACAAAAAACAATAAAATTGTTTGGCATCTTTTGGGCCAACAAATAATATCACTGAGCAGGTTTTCATCTATCTTGCTATGTAACACACCATAGCAAACTGCTTTGTGACAGTGATTTCTTGATGTCTGCTTTCTTAACCATGTCCAACACTTTATGTGAAGATCTTTCCATCAAGCAAAATCAGGAATAGAAGTGAGGAAATGCCAGCCATGAGGAACAGTGTCAAAGATAGAATAACAAGAATGAGTGAAGATGTTTCAGACCAAATTAAATCTGCTTTGGACAATGCCGTTATGCTTTCAATACGTCTTGACGAAAGCACCCGTATGATGTCACAAACAAGGGTACTTGATTTTGTTAGATTTCATTGTGGAAATGTAAGGAGGGAGGAATTAATTAAATTGCTGAGTTTGCCAACTACTATTGCAGGGAAAGATATAATATTAACGTGTGAAGTGAAGCAAGAATTTGTAGTAAACATGGGGATGGACTTAATGGACTTAAATGAAATAGTTTTTGGCTACTGGTGGCACCCATAACCTTGAAGACAACAGGTTATGAACCAAACATAAATGCCTTGGTTAGTAGCATTCAGCAACAGTTTCACACTAATGTAATTCTGTAAGAATGATTCTCATATTATCTTTTTACGAATTAAATCAGGTTCAAATTGAAATTGTCTTAGTCTTAAAACTCACCTATTTACCTATTCTGTTAAATGTCATTTTTATAGTATTCACACACACACACACAAAATCATGATGAAATATTAATTAAAAAAAAAAAACTAACAGGAGAGGTAGCACACTAGTTGGGAAAAGTTCGCTATCCCTGATATATTGGGTTGGTGCGAATGAAATGTCCGGCACGAACGAGCAGTAGAGACAGCCCCCCCCCCCCAGCAAAATGGAACCACCCACAAGTGTTGCGGATGTTACGTCACAGAGTTACTATAAATAGCTAGCACGTAGGACGTGTGTGAAGAACAAGGTTCAGGTGTGGTTTGTTTGGATGTAATGTGGCTTGCGAAGGAAATGTGCAGATGCCGGATTTGAGAGTCATTTTCCTGTATGAATTGAAACTGATCCATTCTGCAGGAATTGCCGCTCAAAATGTTAATAAAGCATTTGGGGAGAATACAGCCAACGAACAAACCATTCGTGGATGGTTTGTGATGTTTCGAAACGGAGATACGGATCTGCAAATTGAAGCATATGGTCACCGACCTGTTGCTGTTTTTGACGATGTTCTGTTACGTGTGGTTGAAGCGGACCCCCGACTAACGTGTCGTGAGATAGTGGCAGAGGTCGGTGTCCACCGCATGACAGTTGTTCGGCGTCTGCATGCGCTGGGTAAGGTCAAAAAGCTGGACATGTGGCTACCGCATGAGTTGACAACTGCCAACAAGACTAGGCGTTTAGAAGTCTGCACATCGCTGCTTGCCAGGAATAAACAGGAACCTGTACTGCATCGAATAGTCACCTGCGACGAGAAGAGGGTCCTTTATGATAATCGGAAACGATGTGCACAATGGTTAAGCAAGGCATAGCCAACTGGACGGCATCCTAAGCCACCCCTACACATCAAGCAGATGATGCTCCTTGTCTGGTGGTTTACAGCCAGGATAATTCATCGGAGTTTCTTGGCAAAAGGCCAAACTATCACTGAGAACGTTATTGTGCTGAATTACACCAGATGCACGAGAAATTGACGCAGAAACAACCGGCTTTGGTCAACAGACATGGTGTTCTCCTGCTCCAGGACAACACTCGCCCTCATGTCGCACAACGAACGATGCTGACATCAAGTGCCTTGGGCTATGAAGAACATCCCAAGGCACGTGCCATGCATTTTCAGACAATATTAAATTTTAATAAAGTTCTAATGTCATCATTGACTCTTGGAAAATGGGTTCCATGCTCATGGAAAACTCCTTAAATTTACTACCCAAAATCAGTATGAACTCTGGAAATGTGACTTGTCTCAAAGACTTGATATATTTTTGTTTTTCCACATGTATACTAAACATAAAGTAAAGGAGAAAAATGTTACTTTTAAGAAGTGCATGTAATTAAAATAATTGTATTGTATATGTATAATTCTGTCTGTTTAAAAAAGGAGTTTTGTGTGTTCATCAGATTTGTGAAATAGCAGATCTAAAGTAAAACTTATTTTTTATTTTCATTTCAGAGCTATCTACCAAGAGAATAATTTCTTTAAAAAAGCCATCTGCTAGAGTTAAAGGTGAGTTATTTAGTTAGACTTACAAGTGTTTGTATTGATGGGGATAACAGCATTTGTTAAATTTTTTGCTTCTGTGATGATGTTATAGTATTGAATGTACTCTGTGCTTAGCTTAGCAAGCCATGCATGTACCACGTGTACCCTAGTTATGTACTGTGCTGTGGTACATTCATAGTTATTTGCTCTGTGGTGGTGGGTATGTAATCTTAGTGCTGTTTCTAGTGTTTTTTTTTTTATTACTGTCTGTAAATGCTGACCATTTTTTTGGGATCAGTTCTTGCACTGTAAAGCAGATTCATGCCAAATTTGTAATCTCCGGTTTTTTTTTTGGTTTTTTTTTTAATCATTTCCCCTTATCAGCTGCATGCATACTACTGTAGTGTTTCAATGTACAGTCGACTGCTAGTAAACCTTTGCGGACCCGCATATTTCGTTCACTATGTCTAAGGTTCACTAAAACCAAAGTGTCTTCCCTTAACCTGAATTGAGTAGAGTGATCCAAGTGACGAAGCAGATGATAGTCTGCCAGAGAAGTCCAGGGACAGAAGAACACCATGTCTGTTGACCAAAGCCGGTTGTTTCTGCAGCAATTTCTGGTACATCTAGTGTAATTCAGCACAATAACGTTTTGTAGTGATAGTTTGTCCTCTTGCCAAGCAACTCCGATAAATTATCCCGGCTGTGGACCACCGGACAAGGAGCATCATCTTGTTGGTGTGGCTTAGGATGCCATCCAGCACGCTGTGCCTTGCTTAACCTTTGTGCTGATCATTTCCGAGTATCATAAAGGACCCACATCTCGTCGCAGGTGAAGATTCGATGCAGTAGAGGTTTTTGTTTATTCCTGGTAAGCAGTGATGTGCAGACTTCCAAATGCCCTAGTTCTCGTTGGTAGTTGTCAAATCATGCGGCAGTCACATGTCTAGCTTTTTGACCTTACCCAGTGCAGCCAGATGCCAAACAACTGTCGTGTGGTGGACACCTACCTCTGCCGCTATCTCACGACATGTTTTTCGGGGGTCCGCTTCAGCCGCACGTCACAAAACATCGTCAGAAACAGCAAAAGGTCGGTGACCACGTGCTTTGATTTAGAGGTCCGTATGTCCTCTTCGAAACTTCACAAACCATCGCGGAATGGTTTGTTCGTTGGCTGTATTCTTCCCAAACGCTTTGTTAACATTTTGAGCAGCAATTTCTGCAGAATGGCCCAGTTTAAATTTATACAGGAAGATGACTCTCAAATCCGGCGTCTGCATGTTTCCTTTGCAAGCCATGTTACGTCCAAACAAACTACACCTGAACCTTGTCCTTCTCACACGTGCTAGCTATTTATAGTAACTCTGCGACATAATACCTGCTACACCTGTGGATGGTTCCATTCTGCTGTGGTGTGTGCCTGTGTCTATTGCTCAATCGTGCCGAACATTTCATTCGCACCAACCCAATATTTAGTAGTTATTCAGTATCAACATTTGGTTGGTGAAATAATTTCCAGGATAAAATATGTGCAGTATCTATTTTTATTGGAATTGTAACTCATATCAACTGAGCAGTTTTTTTTTTTTTTTTTTTTTTTTACTCGAGCATTTTTATTTTGTAAAACAATTAGATCGATACGAGAAAACAAAGCTAGGTTTTTAGTGATATTTTGTATGTGTACAATGTGTGAAATTGAAGTAATATAAACCTTTTATAAAGCTGAACATCTTTTTTTATTATTATCAGTTTATGGTATCTCATTAAATTTTTTTATATATATATATTCATCATCAGATGGGTCCCTTGCACTTACAGTGACATTTGGAAAAGAAAATGAAAAAAAAGGTAAACAAATTAGGTTACATTTCAGTAATAACCATTTCTGTGTTTCCATAGACATGTGACAGCTAATGGCTATTGTTACAGACTTTGTATAACAAACAGAAGTTGCAAGCTCTTTCACTTGGTTTTCTGTTCATAAATGATGCACTCAGTAGACAAAATGTTGGTTATAGGGGTGATGGACAGTTGGCATGGGCCCCTCAAAAAGAGTGGAACAAAACCGAACCAAACACACGCAAGAAATAGGCAGATAGCAGGGCTTCCCAACAGTGTATTGTAATTGGGAAACATGGTGATCTGAGTGACTTTGATCATAGATGCATTGTTGGTGCAAGACAGATAAGCCATTCTATCACCCAGACGGTATGAACCCCATGGTTCCCGAGGGCAACCCCTGTATCAAGGGTGTGCCACGAATATGCTATCGACAGTACTAGCACCCAGAGAACAAATGGTGACTGGCCCACTTTATTGATGACTGAGGTTGACGCAGACTATTCAGGCTTGTCCCACTGCTTAGCAGCAGCGGTGCAAATCACATTTAGGTTAAAGGTCGAAGACCCAGGCATCATCGGCAAATGTGCTGTATGGCATACGCTGTTATCGTGGTCTACAGGAGCCGACGATCTACTTGTGTACCACTGTTGACTGGTCATCGTCAGAAATTACGTCTCGCCTGTTGCCGGGAGCATCAAAACTGGACCTCTGCGACACATGGCACTGCATCATGTGGTCATGTGATAAAATAAATTCTGTTTTCAGCTGTACCAAACAATGACAGCAACAAGGGCCTCCGTGATTCTTGGAAACTGACACAATTTTAAGCTTCAGTATAAATTAGTGTTGAGGTACCAGCTAGTTCTGCGTGACATTGGCCAAAAGACCCCAATATACTGAGTTTGGTTCCAGAATCCTTAGATGGAATAACCAACTGGAACTATCAGCTGTGGGCTGATTCCCCACACTGGTGCACTTTCCTGATTAGAGAGACACAAAGAACTACTTTTACAGACTAGTGTGGGGTATGGTGGACCTACCACACTTGAGAAGGATGGTTCACCACGAAAACAATACGGAAATGGCGAATGAGAAAGAGATCTCTGCTAAATGAATGTAAGATTGGTATATGGAATACTAGAGAAATAAGTGGAAAGATGATTGAGGTGATTGAAGAAATGAGTAAGTATAGATTGGATGTGCTGTGTGTAAGTGAAACTAAAACGAAGGAAATTGTGATAGAAGTGAATTAAATGGTGAGTGTGTGGTCTGGAGTGTTGGATAATGTGATAGGACAGTCTGGTGTAGGTACGATTTTAAGTCAAAAGATGAACAACTTTATTCACTATTGCTGCATAAGTGAGAGAATTCTTTGGATTTGTTTGAAAGTGAAACTACAGAGAATAGTAATTGTTGTAGTGTATGCTTCTTGTGACTCGGAACCTTCTGATAGGAAGGAAGATTTCTGGAATGAGCTAAAAGCTGTTTTGAGCCAGTTTGGTGCTAATGAGAAAGTTATAATAGCAGGGGATTTCACTGCTAGAGTAGTTGTGCAAAATGCGATTTCTGAGAACGTTCTGGATAAGTTTAATGATTCTTGTGTGAATGATAACGGTGAAATATTAATCGAACTCTGCATTGAAAATGGTTTGTATGTATCTAATACGCTTTTCAACCATCGCACATGTACTTGGGAAAATCGTACTTTGGGTCAAAAGTTTGTAATAGATTTTGTTGTTTACGATCAGCGTCTGAAACACTTAGTTGACACTCTTGTGATGAGACTTGCAGATGTTGGCTATGATCATTACTTGGTAGTGTCACGAGTGAAACTGAATGTTGGTTGGAGGTAAAAGAATAGGATGAGGCCTAGGATGAAAAGAATAAAGGTTGAAAGGCTCCTTGTAGATCATTAGCATTACTGAAATTTACTCAGTGAACGACTGAAGGAGGAATGTGAGAGAAATGTAGAAAAGAAGTGGACATGTTTTAAGAACTGTGTTGTCACTGCTGCTGAAGCAGTCTGTGGCACCACAATAGTGGGTAGCATTAGAGGTGATGTTTGGTGGAACAGCAAGATTAAAGAAGCAGTTAAGGGAGAGAAGAAAGTATAGTTGGGGATAACAGATTTAGGGCAACTTGCCAATCTCTGGTTTTTTGCTCCATATTTCACATTTCCAGCACATAAGACAGCTGTCTCACGTGCTGGAAATGTGAAGTATGGAGCAAAAACCAGAGAATGGTAAGTTGCCCTAAATCTGTTATTGCAGTTTTGCATGTTGAGTTAAACCTTTTAGGTGTTGGACAGGTGTCCAATATATAAGGTAATCTGATATTTTCGAGATGTTGCAAGGTAGAGTTTCTGAGGATGAATCTCACTGTAAGAAGCATGATGCAGCTGAGCTGTTTCACCAGAGTAAAGGAAAATATAGGAAGGACAAGGTGTAAAGACATGAATTGGCTTTTTGGAAAGATAGAAAAACTTTCTGGAAGTACATGAGATGCAGGAAAAATATGGGAAACAAAGTTGTAAGTTGTGTGAAGCATAGGATTGGAGAAATGATATGAAAGCCCAGTAAGTTAAGCAAAAGATGGGATGAACACTTCTGTGAGTTTTAGATCAAGAAAGCAAAGGTGACTCTGAGGCAGAAGCAAATGATGTCACAGTGAGAGATGGAAGCACACGAGGGATCTCAAAAGAAAAGGTGTGTAAAATCTAAAATCTCTTCAGAATGGTGAGGCTCCGGGAGTTGATGACATAACTGTTGAGATATTGAAATATAGTGGTGACTCTGTAATTGACTGGTTAACTGAAATTTGCCGATTGTGCTGGGAGTTATGCTTGGTAAAGGCTGCACTAACCAAATTTTTGCTTTATGCATCATGATCAAAAAGTATCTGCCTGATAAGTTTTTGCTGCCTTCATAAATTTAAAGAAAGCTTATGACTGAGTAAATAGGATACTTTTGTGGAAGGTATTGAATAAATATGGTGTTACTGGGAATCTACTTAATAGTGTAAAAGCCATGTATGCTGGCAGTAGAGCTTGTGTTATGAGTGAATGGTGTTGTATCAAAATGGTTTTCTATTGGTGCAGGAGTCAGGCAAGGTTGTGTAATGTCACCATGGCTGCTTAATATATTTATGGATGCGTGCATGTGTGATGCCAAGGTGGACAATACTGGTTTATGTTTTGGTAATATCCGTGTGAGCTGTATGCTGATGACACAGCCCCCTGGCAGAGGGCAGAAGTGAATTGCAGAGTATGTTGTCCTGGATGTATGAAGTTTGTATGAAAGATAACACAACTTATCAGGCAGATCACACAAGAATCATGTTTGACAGAGAGAACAGATTAGGTGGCAAAATTAGTAAGCGAGTGAATTCTTCATTGTAAAGTCATAGCTGCTTTAGGAGGTTTCACAGAAATGATGTGTTCTCAGGAGAGTCCCGAATTGCTGTGTATGAAAGTGTAGTTGTTTCTACTGTAATGTATGACAGTGAAATCTGGGTACTACAGAAGAGACAGGAGTCGTTTGTGTGCCGGAGAGATGCGTTACTTGCAGGGGAGTTGTGGGAAGACATGTTCCAGTTTAAGTGAAGAATGGAGATGTGTTGCAATTGTGTAATGTGAAGCAAAATGTTGTTAGCAAGGTGGAGACTAATATTCATAGGTGGTCTGGCCATGTTGAAAGAATGAGTGATGAGATGTTTACTAAGAAATTTTTTTCAGCCCGAAAGGCAGAGGAAGGCCAACATTCTATTAGGTAGGTAGGTGTCTCTAATGTTTGTCCGTTGAGTGTATACCCACATATTAATTATGAATAGGAAAACAATCGAAAGAGCATGCTACTATGTTGTTGTTTTTTTACTCTGTTGTGCTTAATAAATGCACTCGCCTGTAAATATTACCAGACTTGCTTGTTTGAGTTTATGTATAGCTTATTTTGTAATGGCAGAAGAGTATATTAAAATTCTAAGTAAGTGGTTGTGAAGAAAGGTGAAGCATATAGAGGGTGATTCACTCGGGACTGAACACTTATTATGTGAAATAAATGAGATGGGGAATATATGATGAGCGTGAAACCCGAACGGAGTGGTTCTTTATTCCCTGATGAAGCAGTCGACATGCATTACCTGTGAATAAAATGTCTCCCCAGCAGCTGGGTGGCAACGTACTGACTCTCCATCTGTCTAGAAGTGGTGGGGGAAGCGTGTCTCCGCAGACAGTTTTAAGTGAGGAGGTTGATAAAGATGGTGTAGTCACTTGAAGAGCACGTGTTCATTGTGTGCCAGTACTGGGTAACCGGTTCCTTCAAACAACATCAGAAGGAGTTTCTTAAGAAATTTGGTGGGTGCAAACCACCCACCTGAACCACCATTTCGAAATTGGCGAAGAAGCTGGAGAGAATGGGAAGCTTGGCGGATCCGCATACGGGCGGAGAACTCCAGATGGCTGAGGACACAATAGAGGATGTGAAGCAGTGGTTATTAGCATTCTCATGAAGATCTATTTGGCGGCTATTCCACGAGGCTGGACGGTCGTATTCGACATGTCAAAGAGCAGCCAAACAGACGAAGATTAAGTCGTACAGTATCACGGCTGTGAACGAGTTGCAGCCACCGGATTTTGCAAAGCGATTGGCATATTGTCGATGGTTTGACAAATTTTTTGTCGAAAGCTCCGCCCTGTTGGACATAATATGGTTCCATTTATCCAGCTATGTAAACTCGCAAAATACATGGGTGTGGGCCGGTGATAATCCCCATGCCATCCATGAAAAAACCATTGCTTCCAGTGAAAGTCTGTGTCTGGTGTGTGTTATCCCAACGCTGTATCATTGAGCCAACCTTTTTAAAGAATCAATGTATGTTCTACATTAATTTCATTCAAATGTGCCTTTGCAATCGTGAGTTCATTAAAAAAAATTAAGTGTTCAGTCCCGAGTGAATCACCCTGTATTTTGATAGTTATACAGTGACAAAGTACCAAGGGACAAGAAAAGATTCAGAAGAGGTCCACATGGAAGTTGGGTAGATAATATTTTAAAGCCTGCTGGAGTGACTTGGAATAGACTGGCTCAAAATAAAAAGTTATGGAATAGACTTGGGGAGACTTTCATCTAGCAGTGGATTGATAATGACAGTAAAAGGTTGTGTACAGAAAGAAGCTGTGTAATATACTGTTGTACTAGGCACAAGCAAACATAAGGTTTAGTGGTTTCAAAATGATTTTTTTTGTTATTGGGACAGAGGTGGTGTATTTCCACAATTTCCACTGTTACCCATATAGTCACTCTTCAGAAAACTTGAAAATTAAAAAGAAAAAAAAAAGATTTTTCTGGAGTGGTTCAATTCCTGCCCCAAAGTGATTTTTTTTCTTCGAAGTTTTCTGGAGGGTCTGTACACGGGAAACAGTGGGTGCCAATAATTATATTCATTTGTACCTCCCATGTAATTGTGAAGAATTACTTTTTCCAAAGTATTTGTTTCTCGTCGATTTGTGTATTATTTGTAAGAAAAAAATGTACCACAATTATCTACTGTATGATAGTTAGGTTGTACAGCTTACTTACTGCCTTATTGGGTTCTGAACTCCAAATAGTTGAAAGCTTAGATTTAATAATGATGCATGTTTGATCTCCACCAATTTTTTGTACAATAATAGTTTTGTGTTCTGTTATCTTAATCCCATGTGCTTACGGGTCTCACGTTTTGTATGAATTCTGTTTTGGGATGGGTCTAAAATTTAAGCACATTGTCTGAAATACTTTCAAACAATGAATCTGTTATGTATACAGCAGAATTATATTGTGGGAGGGTGCTGGCTTGGACACCTGTTCTGTGATAAAATGTGGTTCTGCTGTATTGCTTGGTAAGCACAGGGTTCTTGGAACATTTTAACTTGATGTGTAGGAAAAGTTTGCATATTTATAAAATAAGATATGTATTTTTTAATTTTGTTGTGCTTTAATAAATGCACCCACCTGTAAATATTACCAGACTTATGTGTTTTCAAGTTTCAAACGTTTATGAAACATTTTTTGGGTTGTTTATTGGATGTTTTTAATACTGCAACATTTCTTCGATTTATATATATATATATATATATATATTCTATAAAGAAGATACCTAAGCAAAAAAATACATATATAATTTTGACTCACACCTAGTACAACATAGAAAAGGTTATGTATCTACCTGTGTGAGTAAAAGGAGAAAAGATAAAAAAATAAAATAAAACTACTGAATGTAGAAGGTGTCGAGAATACTGAGCCTTGGCTTTATCAAGGACCAGGCTCAGTATTCTCGACACCTTCTACATTCAGTAGTTTTATTTTATTTTTTTATCTTTTTCTCCTTTTACTCACACAGGTAGATACATAACCTTTTCTATGTTGTACTAGGTGTGAGTCAAAATTATATATGTATTTTTTTGCTTAGGTATCTTCTTTATAGAATGTGAATTCTGAATTTTCAAAACTGCTGCGTTGCGCGTTTTGATCTTCAGGTTATTTTGCAACCTTCGTTTTAAATTCTAAAGTTTTTCCTTAGTCTTCAGTTTTGCTCTTAAGTATATATATATATATATATATATATATATATATATATATATATATATTCTATAAAGAAGATACCTAAGCAAAAAAATACATATATAATTTTGACTCACACCTAGTACAACATAGAAAAGGTTATGTATCTACCTGTGTGAGTAAAAGGAGAAAAGATAAAAAAATAAAATAAAACAACTGAATGTAGAAGGTGTCGAGAATACTGAGCCTTGGCTTTATCAAGGACCAGCAAAAACTCTGCATTTTCTCACTTCCACAAAGACCTAGTTGGAAATGGGTTTCTGCAAGGCCTTGGAATTTCGTTATAGCTGAAAATCATTTCTAATTATTATGTCACTCTCACAGCTTGAGTTCTCTTTAATCTTCTTCTCTCTGTTTAATAGTAACAGATGAAGAGCATGGGTCGGGCCAGGAAGGTTAATGGATGCAAGCGAAATTGTTAACTAGTGCTAGGTCATGCTACTCTACGGAGGACATGACTTATATATATATTTTTTAAACTATTTTAGGTGGGAATGTTACTTGCATCTATGGCCTTGCAGAAACCCATTTCCAACTAGGTCTTTGTGGAAGTGAGAAAATGCAGAGTTTTTGCTGGTCCTTGATAAAGCCAAGGCTCAGTATTCTCGACACCTTCTACATTCAGTTGTTTTATTTTATTTTTTTATCTTTTCTCCTTTTACTCACACAGGTAGATACATAACCTTTTCTATGTTGTACTAGGTGTGAGTCAAAATTATATATGTATTTTTTTGCTTAGGTATCTTCTTTATAGAATGTGAATTCTGAATTTTCAATACTGCTGCATTGCGCGTTTTGATTTTCAGGTTATTTTGCACCCTTCGTTTTAAATTCTAAATTTTTTTCCTTAGTCTTCAGTTTTGCTCTTAAGTATATATATATATATATATATATATATATTTGCTGTGGCTGAAAATGTTTGAAAGTGTTGGGAATTATTGTTTTAGAAGGTGAGGATCAGATTGTTCCATAATTTTTGGAATTTTGAATTTTTCTGAACAAGCTGCATCCCCCCCTTCCCCATTTTTTCTGATTATACTATTTTTTATATTTTTCTGATCTTTATCATTTTCAATGTCTAGTAATGTTGAGAAAGAGAAATTTTGTATTTTTTAAGAATTTTTTTCTAGTGAAATGCATGATTTCCTATTTCTAACAGTCACTTTTTTAAAAACCAATCAGTTCAGCAAGCATTTTTGCCCCTTTCCCCTTTTCAGTGATTTAAATTTCAAAACTGGTACTTATTATTCTGCCCATGATGGAATCTGAGCCACTTCCTTGACTTGTGAAATTGTTGTCGTGGCAGAGTGATCAATGCAAATGCCAGTTGTTTTCAATATTTGATTTTGCTTAAAGCATGTGCTTTTCCATTCCTTAGCCACTTCTTGCTATATAAAGGGGGCAGAGTATGCAATTTTCTTTTGTTTAAAGCAAAATTAATGCTAAAAAAATGCTACTGTATGCTTATTGTGCAGAGGAAACAATTTTATGAGGAACAAAAGTTTGTGGCAGGGAGTTGAAGTTCTGATTTCAATTCTTTTTGTAAACAAAAGTAAAAATGTTTGCTCTTTTTGTCTGTTGTGATATAGCAAGAAGTGACTAAGAAATGGGGAAACCAGGCATTTTCAGAGAAATGAAACTTAAAAAAAAATTTTAAGTTTTGATGGTGTCTTCGACTTCTAGAAAATGGGGTTTGGACTGTTGGAAAATTGGTTTACGACTCCTGGAAAACTCTTGGGCTTCCAAAAATCAGTACAAACTCTGCTTTTAGTCACTTTATTTACATATATATATATATATATATAACTAGAATTATGACAATTGCAGTGTTTCTGTTATACCCCAGGGTTTTAAAAATGATTTTAGTACTGAAGCTTTTGAATAGTTTTAGTTTCGACTTAATCTTACTGTGCTCCTGTGGTCTTAATTGAACAAAAAATGTTTGCTTCATCCCAGCAAAAAATTGGATTGTCTGTGAGCAGCAGTTTGCTGTTGTGTATATTTCATGCCAAAGTATTTGTTTCTCATCCATTTGTATGAATTAGCATTGCCTTGTGTAAATGAACATGAAAGTGAAAAATGAAATTGCTCCTTTTCGTAATTGAGAAGAAGAAATTTCACTAAGTTTGGTTAAAAGTTTTTTTAAAAATGTGAAATTTACCTACAAGGTGGTCAAACTTTTATTCATTAAACATTAAAAAACATCAAATGTTATGAAATATTTTGCTGGCTCTATATTGGTCTTTTTAACTATTTCAGAATTACCCGTGGTTATCTGCACTGCTAAGGTGAAATCAAAAAACGAAGGTAATCCACTTAATTTGCTTAGTTTAAATTTGTCAGTATTATATAATCCCTTCACTCTTATGAGTATATGACATGCCATTAAATTTTTATGGGACTTTATATCCTAAAATTATTAAAAGTGGGATCATTTCGTGTCGGGTCAATCAAAATTGAATTATCTTTCTACCACCTAATCACCAATGCACACTTTCCTCATTGAAAGAGATTAATATTTGGCCTCCCTGCTGCCAATGCACCTAGTCTTACCATAAATACTGTTACAAAGTATTCAATAAAATTACAAAAGAAATATATTTAATATACCTGTGATATGACATAAGTAGTACACTTGTGAATACATGGCACCAATCACTTTTCAAAATGGCATCCTTTTGCCTTCACACAGTCAGGCATGTGATTCTTCCGCTAATTAGCGGAATTCCGAGAATTCACTTTTTAGAAAAAACGGAAATCCGCTAAATTTGTCATTTGCAATCTCAGGCTTTTTACAAAAGTTTGTAAAATTATTACTGATTGCTTTCTGACAGGATTACGTTGAATACTGGCTGCCACTTACTGCTTTCACCAGGCGAGCAGTCCTCACGGTACACGGTCGACCCTTTTTGGAGTGGTCAGCGATGGTCCCAGTCTCAAAGAACCTTTTTATAGTCCAGTAGACAAAAATTCAGCTTCTTCAGTATGTTGAAAATCTGGGAAGCTGATTTTCCAACTTTGTGCATTATAGCAACACAGTTCTCATAATCACCCCACTCCATGACAAGTACTTCACAAAACACATCTGCTCTGTGACTGAACACACAACGATTCACTAGCTGCTTCATGCTTTCTTGCAGGTCGGTGATGTTGCACGCCATCTGTCAAGCATTTGTAACAGTATTTATGCTAAGACTGAGTACATGGCAATAGATAGATGTCTCTAAGATAGAAAATCTTCAGTGCCATGGCAAAATTATTGTGCTAAGTTCCAGAGTGCTTCATTTAAGTTTTATACAGAGAAATTTTGCTTTTTCATTGAAGATGTAACACACTCACTGAAGAACACTGCATCAGCGAAACCCATAGAATTTCACAAGAATTCTAAATGCAAATTTCACCCCAATTTGCAAAATATAAAATATAGCACAATGATCTAGCAAAATTTTAAGCTCCTGGGATTTTTTTATGAACTCCTGGAAAAGTTCTGGAACTTATTTTTTGTAAATGTGTACAAACCCTGTATTCATGATTTCTTAATTCGAGTACTTCCAAGAATCACAAAGTTGTAGGAATACTGGAATCCTTCATTTTTAGTATTTTTCTTCCAGAATTTGTATGTGCTAAGTTCTTGGAGCAGAAAAGGGATTTCAAATACACTTCATTTGTGGTTTATTAACATTGTAAAAATTTGTGACATTAACATGTCAAAGTGATGTTGAGTGCGCTAGGTGTGCTTTCGGCATAGATGCCAACTAGTACGGATTTTACGTAATTTTACGGATTTTTGGTTGCTGTTACGGAAGTACGGAAACACCGCTGAAATTACGGAAAATCGCCATTTGATTTAATTTTCTGAGATAGAAAGCAAATTTTCATTAACTTAAAAATTTTTGTTGGTTCTTCAAGTTTTTCTGGGGGAAAAAATAAATGCTACATTCAGGGCTGCCAGACCTGCGCCAATTGCGCCAGCCCGCGCCAAAACGTTGTTCTTGCGCCATTCTGCTAAAAAATCGCCATTTCGACGAAATCTGCACCAATTTTGCGCCAAAAGTTAAAATTTACCGGTCATCGATATTTTAGCATTATCTTACGATATTCGAAATCGATTCAGCGGTGAATTCGTACGTGAGATTCATTCACGGCGTCCCCTCCGTTTTTTTTTTTTTTTTTTCTGAGATCGATGCAAAAGTGAAGAAATTTTCGGGATATTAGTTGGGGGGGTTGTATTCTGCCTGGGGACGTTGTTTTGTCTTTTTAAACGTTCGGAAACGGAAGTTAAACGAAGTGCAGATTTTTCCCGTAATCGTATTTTTTTTTCTCTCTCTCTCTCGCGCGATGTTGCTTCTGTTCAGTACTGTTAAATATAATTTCATTGCATAATTTCAGCTGGAAATTGTAGGCAACGATTTCCCAAAACGGAAGTTAGGCCGCCCGAAAATTTCCCCGTCACAGGGATCGCATTCCTCCTAAAATTCCTAATATTTTGTGACCCTCCTTAAATTCCTAAAATTAGACCTAAAATTTGCTATTCATCCTAAAATTTTCGTAAGCTTATTTTTATTAAAAACACAACCGTTATTAAAGCCAATAAATTTACCATTACGGTAAGGTAAAAAGACCTGTTATTGTAGAAACACAGCCTATATGCTGTGCTGCTGAAGGGAGGGGAAAATGACGCCATCGAGATGCACTTGCTTCGGGGCAGGCGTTCCATTTTTTTGCCTTCGAACAGTTTTCGAGAGTAACAAGAGATCTAAGGGAAAAGGGGAGGGGTCATTTTCACCCCTGGTTTGCGCTTTGCAGGCGAACTCCGTGGCACGCAGAAGATCGTACTTTATTTTTGTACATGCCTTGTGGAACCTCCTCTTTCTGCTGATGTTTTGTTATTGTAAACCGCAGGTGGGTGGAAGCAAAGAGGAAACATGTGGTCTCCTTCCGTAACCTCCGGTAATGACGATGGGATGGTAGCTGAGTATTATCTTGGCAGGCAGTAGAGCACGTGATCATTGACCTTCGATCATGCGTCGGCGACAGCGACCTTCGATGCGCAATATATCTCGGCTCCGACTCGCTTTGACTGAACTTGCGTGAGATGCGTATGATAGTTTCTGGTTTTACGTCTTTTATGCTGTTCTCTGTGCTGTGTGCAGGTTCAGTTCTCTAGTGGTGACCTGCTTTTTTTTTTTTTTTTTCATATCTTCTGACATCCTCGCAGCCAAATTTCGGGAAGTTGTCTGGTTTTGCAATATTGGAACGTGTTTTTGTACTTCCCTTTCATTTTCTGGTTAGTAATACAAGTGTTTAAGATGCCTAAATCCAAAACGAAATTTCAAGATGCGTGGCTCGCCAAAGAATTGGACGGAGTGAAGTTGAAAGAATGGTGTTCTGCAACTGAAACAATATTTTCTGCTAAGTGTATATTGTGTTCAGAAATTTTCAACATTTCTAATAGTGGCTTTTCACAAGTAAAAGCGCATCATAAAGGAAAAAAACATTTGCAGAAATTTCAAAGTAAATTTCAAAATAAGTCCATCCTGAAAGCCTTTGGAGGACGGGATCTTCAGCCCAAAACAAATATTAGTGAAGTACTGAGTCATGATTTACAGTTGGCTAAAGCCGAAGCATTATGGGCCATGAAAGTTGCTAAGGACAATATGTCTTTTGTTTCATGCACTGAAACAGTTGAACTTTTCAAAGAAATGTTTCCTGATTCTGCTATTGCAGCCAAAAATGCAACTTAAAGAAAAAAGTTGCTTATGTGATATCACATGGATTGTCAAAATATTTTGAAGAGGATTTGAAAAAAGACATTGCATCTAGTAGCCCAGGAAAGGTTACTATAGCATTTGATGAAACTACAAATACACAAGTGAAACGGCAGTTGGATGTGTATCTCAGGTACTGGTCTTCAGAAATAAATTCAGTTTCTTGCCGATACCTAACAAGCGTTTTTCTGGGTCATGCAACAGCAGATATTTTGCTAAAAGAAATTCTTGATGTGTTATCATCCTTCAATATTTCGTTGAACAGAATTATTTGTGTATCCATGGACAGCCCAAATGTAAATAAGTGCTTTTTACGCAAATTCAATGAAGTTGTAAAACAAGAAACAGGCCAGAAATCTTTGGAACTAGGTTTTTGCAACCTGCATGTTGTTAGTAATGCATTTAAAATTTTTTTGACAAGCTTAAATATAGATTTTGACGAATTTGCTACTGATATGCATTACTTTTTAAAGAGTAGTGCTGCAAGACGAGAGGATTATAAATCTGTCGAGGATATAACATTGGTCACTGCCAAATTTCTTTTGCGTCATGTCAGCAACAGATGGTTAACCGTTGGTTCTGTAGCCCAGAGGCTCTTGGATCAATGGCTAAATATTACAGAATATTTTTAAACTTCTTGCCATCTCAAAAAATATTTGAAAAACAACTGCGCAATTCGGCAAGGTATAAAAGAATTCACTGTTTCCTGAAAAATGAGCTTACTCCTTGCTATTTAGCATTAATTTCATTTTCACACCAAAATTTTGAAAAGTTTTAATTATGTTATCAGAGTGAAGAACCAAAAATACACCAGTTATATTCTGATTTAAATACTTTAATGAGGAATGTTATGGCTCAGTTTATCCAAGATGATGTTATAGCAGGGAAATTTGGAGAAGACCTAAAGAATGTAGATTTTGAAAACAAAAATTCATGGAAAAAACTAGGGGAGTTAGAAGTTGGTATGAAGACAAAAAATCTCTTCAGGAATGTTCAGGAGACCAGGCAGAAATTATTTCTCTTAGATGTAAGATCATCACTAATTGCAACCACAAAATATTTAAAGTCAAATTTGCCATTCTGCAATCAAAAGCTAAGAGACATAGAAGTTTTAAAGGTAAAAGAACCAAAGAAAGAGTCAACTCAACTTTCAGTCACTGAAGGACTTTCGGAAATAACCAGAATTTCAAGTGTTTTGCATCTTTCTGAGGAACAAATTGATAGAGTAAGAGAAGAGTGGAAACTTTTAAATTGCGATAAGCCAACTCTAGATGAACTAGTGAAATTTTCAGAGGAAGGGCATATTCCAGTGCGGATTGATCATTACTGGCGTAATATATTTAGTATTAAAGACTCTAGCGGAAAAGAAAAATACTCAAATCTTGCTAAACTCATAAAGTCAATTTTAGTTTTACCTCATGGTAATGCTGATGCAGAAAGGGGATTTTCGGTTAACACTGCTCTGTTAAGGAAGGACAAGGCTAACTTAAAAGACTCAACTATAACATCATTAAGAATAGTTAAAGGGGCCATTAAACACTATGGATGTGTAAGTAAAGTTCCCATAACAAGAAATTTGTTAAATAGTGTTTGTGATTCACATAAATTTTATAAAGAGTATGTTGATAAGCTGAAGGAAGAAGAATCAAAAAAGGTAAAAGAAAGGAAGCAGAAAGAGAGGGAAAATAAGGAAAAGCAGCTAGAGAAAAAAAGAAAAGCTGAGTTTGATGACAAAATAAAAGAAAATGATGCAGAAATAAATAGACTTAAAAACGATAAAGAAGCCTCCCTAGCAGTAATTCAAGAGGGAACAGGAAGAATGAGAAAAGCTGTAGAAAAACAAAATACTGTTGAAATAGCAGTTGCCTCTAACTTGATCATCCAAGGTTCAGCTGAAATAAAGAAAACTGAAAGTAAATTAGTTGTGGTGGAAGCAGAAAAAGATAGGCTAATCAGGAAAAGGTTAAAACAATAATATGAAAAAAGTAATTCAGTGAACAATTGTACATAGTTCTTGGTTTTCAATTACCTTTTTAGGATATTATAGTTTAATGTGAAACCTGAAAACTTTACTGTGAAAATCGTGAATTGCTTCTGGTTCAACAGCATATTAATGTTCAAAGTGAAACTTGAATGTGGTAAATATACTTGAATATGATAATAACACGTGAAAAGATAAGAACTGAACATTAGAAGTAAATCATACTTAAACTTTAGACATTAGACGTTATGCAAAAATTTGGGTGTGAACTTCGACCATATATACTAATGGACTGCGCATTGGCAATAGCTGCATCAAAGCCGCCATGGCTCAAACATTGGGCACGTCATCATCAGACTCCAAATTTCGTGTACAAATTCTATTATGATTACTAATTTACGCTGCAGAACTTCGGTGTTTTCGGTGTATTATGTGAATGCACCTCATATATAATGAAAACTCTTCAGGTAAGTTTATTTATGAGCTATATACATGCATGATCGTGTTGTTTACATTTTGTGATTTATAATGTGATGAACATTTGCGAAGAATTTGGAACATGCATTCCATTTTTTTTTCTTAAGTTACTATATTTTTATATCAATAGCTGCAAGTTTCTGGTTAAGTAATTGAACTTTATTGACTTAGGTATTTAATTCGTTTCTTACCCATGAAAAATCATAGAACTTTCTTTACTATATCGGTCAGAGCAACCATAAGCACAGCAGGAGTAACCCATCTTTTTGATTGTTGTCATGTGATTTTATGTTGGAGCCAGAAATTTTGATGTCATGCGCAGTCTATCAGTATATATGGTTGAAGGGTGTGAAGCAAACTCTTTACAATGTATACAAAGTTGTTTTACTAGATGTATACAAATATACATCTAGTTTTTATTGAAATACACTCCTAAAATTTTCCTAAAATTTTTCTAAAAATTCCTAAAATTCCTAAAATTCTAACCTAAAATTTTCCAGAAGTATGCTATGATCCCTGCCGTCATCTTCGGCGACGAGATTCTCACGCTGATTCGAGGAATTCCGTCATTTTTTGTTATCGTTTAGGCCATGTACGAAATCGATGCATAACTGAACTTAAATTTTGAGAGGATTGGTGGCGGCGGCGGCAGCGGGGGCGGAAGAAGGAATTTCCTCCTTTGAAAACGGAAAGTAGACGGAGATAAGATTTCTCTGGTAATCGTAATTTTTTTTTCTCGCGATGCTTTCTCTACCCAGTATTGTTAGATATCATTTTATTCCATAAATATTTGTATTTCAGTTTGAAAATGTTGGATAAATTTCCAAAAAGTGAAGTCAATTCAGCTTGATAATGTTGGATAAATTTCTGAAAACTGAAGGCTTGAAAAACCGTTATTTCAAGCCATGTTTCCCGATTCAGCGATCGCAAAAAATATTTGTGTGGAAGAAACAAGGCTACTGCACTAATTCAGCACATGGCCAGCGTTTCTACAAGTAACATCGTATCTGAAGTTAAAAAAATCCTTTTTCTCTATCTACGAACGGAAGTAATGATGCTCAAGCAAATAAACTGTATCCCATTACAATAACATATTTTGACGAAAAAATAGGGGAAAATTCAACTGTTTTGTTATCATTGGTTGAATTAAGGAATATTCAACGTTTTGAACAATGAGTTTGTTAAAAAAATATCTCTTGGAGCAACTGTGTGTCATTTTCCTGTGACAATGCTAACACTATCATAGGTCAAGTAAAAGGTGGTGTTTCTCACATAAAGAAGGTTCAGCCTGCAATCGTAGTGCAGCGATGTTCATGCCATTTAGTAAATTTAGCTGCACAGAAATCTGCTACTCAACTGAAAGGATTTAATGTTGAGCAGTTTCTGATACAGTTCTTTTTTTTTTTTTTTGGAGAAAAGTTCAAAGAGGAAACACAATATAAAACTGAGTCAAGCTGTTTGTGGTACTAAACCACACAAAATTCTAAAGCATGTCAATACTCGCTGGTTATCACTTTTGGAATCCATTGACATAATTTTAGAACAGTGAGAGGCTCTAGAACATTATTTTAGTGACAATGAAGAAGCTAATTCACAGTATAAGAACCTTACAAGTATGATTGGAAATCCTTCAGTCTAAACTTTATTGTCTTTTTTTATCTGCTACTCTTCCTTTGTTTACATCTGTTAACGTGTTCTTGCAGCAGGAAGCTCCGCTTGTGCATGTATTAAAAAGAAAACTTCATAGTCTGTTATCTGAATTGCTTGTACGATTTATCAAGCCATCGGCATTTGATGTGACAGCAACATCTCTTGCAGATGGAAATTTTGAAAGAAGGAGAAATCAAAAAGAAAACTTTGATCTCGTTATTGGGTCAAAAGCGAGATCTTATATAGGCACAACTGCAGATCTGAGTTGAAGACAGTGGCTACTTTTTATTCTGAGGTAAGGGAATTTTACAAGGCAGGCTGCAATTATATTTTAAGAAAATTTCCACTTAATGATGAATTTCTGAGTCATGCAGAAATTGCAGATGTAGCATTAAGGCAAAGTGTTTCTTTTGCATCAGTCCAATATATGTGTTCCCTGTTTCCAGTTTTGAAACCAGAAGAATCTGACAAGGTGGAATCTGAATTTACTCACTACCAGTTTGAAAATTTTAACTGTGCTGTTTCTTCTGGGAGAATGGATGAAGTGTGGCACAGAATTTCTTTAATGAAAAATGAAAGTGGCTAGTTAAAGTATGAATCATTAAGCAAAATTATGAAAATGATTTTAATAGTCCCTCATAGCAATGCAAGTACAGAAAGAATTTTCAGTATTGTGAAAAAAAAAAAATGTGAATGATTCAGACCTAATTTAAGTAGTCATGTGCTGTCTTCTTTATTAGTAGAAAAAATAAACAGCATTGCACACAGTGAACTATGCTATCAGAAGAAGTTTTTGCAAATTGAACTGAGGAAGGCCAAAATGGCAACTACAGCCAGTTTATCATTATAATTTGGCAACATTCCAAGGAATAATTTTTCTTCATGTCTGGAGGTAATTTATTATATTTTCGTGGTAGACAGTATTTTAAATTTTCCCACTAGCAAATTATTTTTTATTGTATTATTATTATTATTTTGTTAATAGTTCTGACAGATTAAAATTTGTTGCAGTGTTAAATACCCAAATTTGCCACTGTAGACTGGATGGATTACTGAAAATTACTGAAAAAAAAAATTGTTACTGAAAATTACTGAAAAATGAACATGTTGGTTACGGAAAACTACTTTTAGAGGTTGGCATCTATGCTTTCGGTCACATTTGGGATTCAGTGAATGAATAAAATAGTTCACCATCAAACTGCATTACTGACATTAAGAATTGTGTATTATATGGAATCAAATTGCACCTGCTTTTAATAACATGTGCTGGTGAAAGTAATGAATTAAGCTTGTCAAATTTTTTAAGAGCCTGGTTACTTCAGATAATAAAGCCACAAGTGCAACTGTACTGTTGGAAAATTTGGTGGAAGTGATGTGCTTTGCAGATATGAAGATAAAAATTGTAGATTTTGTTGAATTTCATTCTTAACAGTTGACTGCAGATGACCTTGGAGCAGTTGAAGTCTTAAATATTTCTTGCAAGCATTGAAATCACTTAAATACTAATGCAGTATGTTTTGTGCAAATAGTTTAAGCCATTTTTAGGTTGAAATATATTTCTTTGGTAAATAGCACATCACCAAAGAGGCTTACTTGAATATTTACAATATTTCACGCATAGTATTCTGCTGATGCATTCCTTTTATTGGGTTGGTGCGAATGAAATGCCCGGCAAAGGACCAGCACACGTGGACGGTGAGAATGGAAAAGTAAGACATCTTACCTGGGCAAAATAATCCCCCTCGGCATCGACACATAGTTGCCATCTGTCCGGCAAGGCTATGATCCCAGAATGAGAAAAGGCTTGTGCCTGGGACCCGAAGAAGTCATCAGCTGCACGTTGAACCTCGTCTGTCTTGAACTGTTTCCCGGACAGGAAGTGATCCAGGCGATGAAACAGATGATAGTCTGTTGGGGACTGGCAGGATGAGGCTGTGCTGCATACATAGCCCAAGGCGCTTTGTGTTAGCATCATTCGTTGCGCAACATGAAGGTAGGCGTTGTCTTGGAGCAGAAGAACACCATGTCTGTTGACCAAAGCCGGTTGTTTCTGCTGCAATTTCTGGTGCATCTGGTGTAATTCAGCACAATAACATTCTGCAGTGATGGTTTGGCCTCTGGCCAAGAAACTGATGAATTATCCCGGCCGTGGACCACCAGACAAGGAGCATCATCTTGTTGGTGTGTAGGGGTGGCTTAGGGTGCCGTCCAGCAGGCTGTGCCTTGCTTAACCATTGTGCTGATCGATTCCGAGTACAGTAAAGGACGCACTTCTCGTCGTAGGTGACGATTCGATGCAGTAGAAGTTCCTGTTTATTCCTGGCAAGCAGCGACGTGCAGACTTCCAAACGCCTAGTCTTGTTGGCAGTTGTGAACTCGTGCGGCAGGGGCATGTCCTGCTTTTTTACCTTACCCAGCGCAGCCAGATGCCGAACAGCTGTCGTGTGGTGGATACCTACCTCTGCCGCTATCTCACAACACGTTTTTCGGGGGTCCGCTTCAACCACATGTAACAGAACATCGTCAGAAACCGCAACAGGTCGGTGACCATGTGCTTCATTTTGCAGGTCCGTATCTCCGCTTCAAAACTTCACAAACCATATCCGGAATGGTTCGTTCGTTGGCTGTATTCTCCCCAAACACTATGCTAACTTTTCGAGGGGCAATTCGTGCAGAATGGTCCAGTTTAAATTTATACAGGAAGATTACTCTTAAATCCGGCTTCTGCATGTTTCCTTTGCAAGCCACGTTATGTCCAAACAAACCACGCCTGAACCTTGTTCTTCACACACATGCTAGCTATTTATAGTAACTCTGTGACATAATACCCGCAACACCTGTGGATGGTTCCATTCTGCTGTGGTGGGGGCCTGTCTCCACTGCTTGTTCGCATCGCACATTTCATTCGCATCAACCCGATAGCTTCTTTTGCAATGCAACTTCACAACGATAAAAATGTTGACTCTCTTTGTGAAATAGATGTTAGTAAAACATATGAGGACATCACTCAACGCATTTGTTTTCAATTTAAATTACTACACTTAAATTTCATTATTTAGATTATTTTTCAACTTTAATAAAATTCATATTTACAGCTTTCAGAAATATCTAAATATTTGAAATAGTCATTCCTCTCATGTTTCAGATGGGCACTATCAGTTACTTAGAAACTGTTAGTAAAAAACACATGGTTGATAACAGCTTGCGTTACCATAACACCATTTTTGGAGAATTTTGACTAAATAATTTAATTACAATAAAAGCACAAAAACAGAAATTACATATTTTTTAAGCTGGCTGTAAAGGATCATCTTTAGACTGTTAACATATTCTTCATTCTGATAAAAGTTCCAGCATCTTATTATCAAGGTTCCCATGGCTATGTGAAAATGTTACGCTCTGTGTTTATCATGGCTGAAGAACTTTACCTGGTTTATACTTCACCAGAACCTTGTACTTATTGATATTCTGAAGAGAATGATTTTTGTGAATAGTATAGTAAGGCTTAATTGCATTTTCTTATTTACATGTGCAATACCCAGAAGTTGTATTTATATTGATTTTTTAATGGATGTCTTCAGTTGCAGATTAATGCAGTGTTTTTTTGTTTTTGTTTTTTTACTTTCTCACAATAGGTCATAATATAGGTTTTAGAGTTAAAACTCTAGATGAGATTAGGAAAGAAAAAGAAAAGAGGCAAAGTAAGTAGAATTTTAATTTTGTGCATTTGATGTTCTATGGTTTGTTTAACAGTAATTAGACTAGATGATAAATATTTATAAAATAATTCCTCTCCCGTTTTTTATTTTTGTTTTGTTTTGTTTTGTTTTGAAATCAGATTTAACTTTTTCCATGTGATTCAAAACCAGTGTTGCCAACTATTCGCCAGAGCAATAAGCTAAAAATGGCAATCAAATAAGCTAGATTTAAGCCAGAGTTAGGAAAACGATTCAAATACAGTGATCATGTAAAACAATTATGTTTTTATCGATATGTAATTTTTTTTTTGATTACGTATAATAGCTATGTAAAGATGAGTATGTGCAGCTATGTAAACAGCTATGCAAAGATGCCCAATAAGACTTCTGGAGATGCCATGAGTTTCTTGAGCGTGAGGCCACAAAGTGTGGGAATTTAATGTTGCTTGCATGATACCCTACGGAGTTTCATTCAGATTCAGCTGTGTGTATTTTTGAATTGCGTAGTTCTGAGTTGTAGAAATCATGTTAACATAAAATCAGAATGAATTATCCTTCATAGACGAGTATAGTTTTCAATTTAATGTTATGTTTTGTTTCGAATTCACACAGGTGTTTCATGAATTTCAATTTAAAATAGAGTTAAGTATTCTATAAATCCTGTATTTTTTCACACATTGGCAGTAAGTTACGATGCAAAATTAGGAACATTTTCGACAAAAGGATGTGATTCGGCCAACACAAAATGCACTGCAATAGCTTTGTAAACCACCAGCTTTCCCACACTTTAATGGCAGCCGTTCACAGTTATAGGCTTCACGCAAAGCAGTACTGCTCCATTGACAAGGGCATCTCCAGATATTTTATTCTAATATATTTGGCTGAAGTTTCACTGTGTATGGTCGAAGGGCTGAAGGCATGGAAGCAGGAATTTACAGGAGCAACCTCAGAGTGAATTTTTAAAGTCAATCAAATGTGATATCCTTCCGCGCTTTTCACTACTCCTTACAGCATGACTTAAAATTGAATGAGGAACAAATGGCAGAGGTCACCACTCACATTCACCGAAAACAAAAAAACAGCAACCGCTGCAGGGATCAATATTATGAAGTTGTCATTGAACTATAAACCCATATACCAGCCTCAGTGAAAATTCGACTTTGAGAATGACTGCCTAAGGCCGAACAATGAGCCGGTGTCTCTACAAAATAAGAAGCTTCACTAGCTCTATAGCGAATCGTAAACAAACAGAAAGCTGGGAGAGGAGAATCAAATAGCGTTTACCATGGAAACACCCACGCTGCATGCCCATGCTACTGAGGTTAATAAACTCTGGTTGTGGTATCAATCAGTAATATGAAAAATTTGGAAAGAAAATTCAAATAAGCTAGAAAAAAAGCTAAACTACCGTCTTCCTCTGCTAGGTCTCTCGCTATCTGCTAAACTAAATTTTTTCCCCGCTAGACTCCCTTCCAATAAGCTAGATCTAGCGGAAAATACGCTAAATTGGTAACACTGTTCAAAGCCCATTCTTCTTTCTAGTAGGTTGATAAAATATTTCGTAAGAATTATTTGAATAAAGCTCATGTTGAAAACTGGCTTCCTAGTTTATTAAATTAAACAATTATTTTAAATTGCAAATATTTGGAAAAGACTTCCCCTTCATCAGGCAATCACTTGTTGCCTTTCTTTCTCCATCACTATCGTAGTTACAGTTAACCTTGATGGTTACGGTTATTTCTCATCAAATGTTGCCAGATGTTAGGCAGGGACAAACCTCTGCAGTCATTGAGGATGGAATTCTGATTCTTCTCAATTTCTATTCCTTCTCTTAATTTTGCTTTTTGAAAGTTACTTTGAAAACTGATGACTTTAAGAGAATTCCAGTCCATGCTGTGACTAATTCGTCTTAACTATCTAAACCTGTCATGTTGGAGCTTTTTTTTTTTTTGTAACTGCTGTATATTCTGCTATTCGAGTTTCTAGTCTGTGACCTGTCTCTCCTGTGTAAGGTAGTCCACAACTACATTCTACTTCATAGAGTACTTGCATTTTTTTAACCCTTTCCACCCGAATAACTTTTCACCCATACTTGCCCAACACTCGCATTTTTTTCTGCAGAAGAAGCCACAACTTAGCGGTGAAAGTTCAGCTTTGGCTCGCCAGCCCCAACACACGAGCTATAGAGGCATAAACCTGCCACGCGAGCTATTCAGCAAAAAAAGAAATGTCTCGCAAGATTTAGAGGCGCATCGGCATGACGGGTCGCACCTGGCAACCTGATGACATTTCTTTTTCTCTGTTTGGCGAAAAGAAATGTCTCGCAAGCCCAGACACGAACTATAAAGGCGTCATTGGCATGGTGGGCGACAGCTGACCTATTCGGCGAAAAAGAAATGTCTCACGAGCTATAGAAGTGTCATCGGCATGGCTAATGGTGCCTGACAAGCCGATGACATTTCTTTTTCTCTGTTCAGCGAAAAGAAATGTCTCGTGAGCCCTGACATACGAGCTGTAGAGGCTTCATTGGTGTGGCGAGTGACACCCCACCTATTCAGCGAAAAAAAGGCTTGCAAGCTCCGAAATACGAGGTATAGAGGCGTCACCGGCCATGCGAGGTGTTCTCCAATTTCATAATGTTGAGTGTCACCCAACAGTCAAGCAGAAAGGGTTAAAATATCTTTTTCTCTTTGAACTATATTTGGGGAAAATTTTTTTTACTTTATTCTTTAAACTTGGAACTAGTCTTATAATTCTTGCTAATTCTTTTTAATGGGTTGAATAAACCTTTTTGATAAGCAATTCTTCTAGGGAATTTTATTTGTTGCTGTTGTGTGTTCTTCTTAACTGAAATATTTAGAAGTTTTTCAATTTCAGTTTTTTAAGTTACTATCTACAGCAGAAATGAAAAAAGCCCACAAAGAAGAACTTAAAGACATCCTTACAAAGAAGTACCTATACTACAAATGAAATTGAAAAACTTCTAAATATTGCACTTAAGAAGAACGCACAACAGCAACAAATAAAATTCACCAAAAGCGTTATCTGTCACAAAGGTTTGTTCGAATCATTTAAAAGAATTAACAAGAAATATAAGACTAGCTCCGAGTTTAGAAAACAAAGTTAAAAAAATTTTCCCAAATATAGTTCATACCTTCCTCTCTTGGAAGGTATTTTTGAAATGCAAGGAATAGTCTGTGTAAAGTAAAATGTTGATGTGGTCTATCTTGCATAGGAGAGATAGGTCGTAGACTAGACTCGAATAGCAGAACATAAAGCAACTATAAAAAATTACTCCAACAAGACAGGTTTAGATAGGCATGTTAGAGAAACTGGTCACAACATGGGCTGGAATTCCCTTAAAGTCGTCAGTTTTCAGAGCAAATTTCAAAAAAGAAAATTAAAAGAAGGAATAGAAATTGAGAAGAATCAGAATTACATCATCGATGATGCAGAGGTTTGTTCCTGCTTAACATCTGGGAAGAGTTGGTGAAAAATAACCGTAACCACAATAGTGACAGAGAAAGAATGACAACAAGGGAGTTCCTGATGAAGGAGAGAAGTTTTCTCTGAAAATTTGCATTTTGAAATAAATAATTCCTAGAAAAAAAGCATAAGTTTAATTGTTTATTTCTTAAGATATCTTTTTATAAAAGTAATCTTGTCTGAAAGTAATTGATAAATGTTTTGCCAAGGGGCCGTCCATAAAGTATGTCTGAGATTACAGGGAAGGGGGAGGTTTAACAATTCGGATGTCCAGCAGCAAAAATATAGTGGATGGTATTTCTTCGTCTTGTTTTCTCTTCTTTTTTCTTCTTTTTACTAGTTAAAAAAAGGTATGAAATATTTCAGATTTCTGATTATATTTAGCTAAATCAGAATATTAAGTTCTCGTATTTGTACTACCAAATCTATCGTGTTTTGTAGATGGTATGATCGGGAGTGTTGCAACCTTGAATGCGTGTGTTCACTTGTCTATCTTCATTTCAGAATGATAAAGTTCAGGTAGCATTTGGGAATAAATTAATGCCTAAATTAAAATAAATATTTTCTGAAGCAAACATGTAAATATGTGGAAGATTCCTTTAAATAATTATAAGCTTTCTTTCTGTTTCTCAACGGACTTCTAAAAGCAGTCGTCAAAAATAAAGGGGTGTTGCAGGAATTAGGACATACTTTTTAGGGAGAGGGGTGTCAACAATCGGAAAAAAAGGAGCGCCAGGGGGATGCGGAAGTATAGTAAAAAATCACGGACAGACTTTATGGACGGCCCCCAAGTCATAGATAGATACATTGTGTCTGATTTGTTTTTGATAATTTTTATATTTTTTCTTCATTCCACAGTATCTCAAAAACTTAAATGTTTTCTCAGCAGGCAAAAAGAGAACTTACTTTATGCAATTTTTGCCATTTGTCATTATTAGACTTTTTGTACATAACTTTGAAGAGGTAGAAAGCCCCCCCCTTTTTTTTTTTTTTTTTTTGGTGCAGTGTTGGGTGATCTGTTGTGTTGTGATAAGTATTTTCACTAATTTCATAACCTGTTTATAGTTATGCAAGCAGATGTTCTTTTAAACCTACTTGGGTTTAAAAAGAAAAGCATTTTCCACTGATTTCAGTATGTTCTAATATCTTTGGACTTCCAATGTGGGGTGTAATAATGCATGAGTGAAAAGTTTTGTGTCCTGGGTAGAAAATTCTTGTTTTTCAAAAGTTTCCGAAATCGTAAGTGAGACGTAGCAAAAATTTCGTAGGTAATCATAATGTTAGTTATCATTTTTAAATGTAATTTTCTTTCATAAATGCTGGTATTTCAATCCGAAAAATGAGACTAAAATTTCCTTAAGTTTGTGATGGAGTGAATATTTCTTCTGTAGCTGTAATTAATTTTTCTCTCAATACTCCCTCTACTCAGTATTGTTAAATACTGAGCAGGCCAATGTGTATATTTCAGCGTGACAAGGGAAGAAAAGATTTTGGAAAACAGAAGTTCGATGAAGTGAACATGTCAAAATTTCTCCTGTAATGCAATATCTTTTGTTCTTTGATGTTCTGTCTGTCCTAAATTGTTGTTAAATGTCATTTCCCCCCTCATAAATATTTGTGTATCAGATTATAAAGGAAAGTGGAAATTTCCCAAAACGAAAGTTTGACAAAGAAAACATTTCTCCAAAAATCCCCCCCCCCTTTCACAGTGTTCCCTTTGTCTTGGATTGTAAATTCAACATAATTTCCTTCCATATATGCTTGTTTTTCAGTTTGAAAAAGAAGATTTCCTTAAGTATGAAAAATTTTACGAAAGATTTTATTTAGAGCTTTGTAAAGTGTACCAACAAACACTCACTTTGTTCTTTCCTGCGGAAATGCTGTTCTTTTTTGTAAAGTTGTCAAGAATCAACTGACTTTGACTTCTGTGGAGTGAAGTGAAATATGGGGAAAGTATGTTAAAGTTCGATGGCATTGTCAAAGCTAAATAATTTTTGATTGGGTTAAAAACTGAGCATTTTATAGAAATGTTATGACAAAAACATATGTTGGTGTAGGGCTCAAAAATGATTGAAATTTACAGCCTTCATAATTATGGTATGGTTTAAATTAGGGGGTTGTAGAAAAAAAATCAGTTCAGTATTATTGTGGGAGAAAGCCAAAAGGCATCCTAGCTTTCTCCCATGATAATGCTTTTATGGGTTGCAGTATTTAATTTTCATAATTTGATTGAATTATTAAGGTTTATTTAGAAGAATTTGTGGCTTTTTATCCTCTGTTAAATGAAACCTGTGTTTGTTTCAAATAAAGACATGCATTTTTTGCCTTGCAAGGAAGTACAATGCCAGAAGAATTCATTACTTTTTTTTCTTTTTTTTTTTTATGTTCCGTTTAATGAAACCCATATTTGTGTCAAATAAAGGCAAGTATTTTTTGCCTTGCAGCAAGTACAAAGCCAAAGTGTTCCATAAAAATTAGCTTAGTAGATATAGTTTAAAGTACAAGTAATGGGTTCCAATACAAATATATAAATTCAACCCTTGTAAACTATAGCTGTAACAGTTTGTTTTTCCTTTTATTTAGTTAGGAGGTTTGTTTTTACTTGCTGTTGTTTTGACTTACTAGCCACTTGGGTAAAAATTTTAGTTTATACACATTTGTAGAGACTCCAAGTACCAGGGGATTCTCTGTAGTCATTATGAGTCATGGGTCTGCTACAGAGTACAGGAAACATTCATTGAATATATTATGGAAATCAGAAATCTCAATGAAATATTATTAAGCATCTATGTAGAGTTTTTTTTCATGTTTTCAAGATTCTAACATTTATTTTTGAATTTTGGGATTGTTTCTTGGGTGTTTTCCTTTCCGTGGCATTTCTTCAATGGTTTCTCGATAATTTGTGGATGCTACTTTTAGTGTCTGGCCACATGCCTTGGAAAGCCCTTGATTTTTCATAATTTTATGAAAGGTCCTGGTATAGTATTGCAATGAACATTTTTGAGAAAAAGGTTAGAAAAATTGGATAAGCTGACCAGCTACTGGAAAAATTGGGGAAAGTTGGCATATCTCGCAGGATGTCTGTCACTGGCTGAAAATGTTCGGAACTATTAGAAATGACTGCTCTAGCAGTGATTTTTTTTTCATACACTTTGTTTAAATTGATGGTACACACTCGTGTCATTGGTTGTTACCATCTGTTGTATTCAGACGTGTGATTCTTCCGCTAATTAGCGGAATTCCGAGAATTTACTTTTTAGAAAAAAGGAAAATCTGCTAAACTTGTCATTTATTTGCGATCTCAGGCTTTTGACAGAAGTTTGTGATTGTTGACATGTTGGGGGAAAAAGCAGGTCAAGAGAGAAATATTTGTTAGGTAGGTGGCGATATTTGAGTCGTAAGGCGTATTCTTTCTGCTGCTGCGTTGCTGACTGGCAGCTCCGGGCTGACACTGCTGCTGCGGGTGACGTCACTGTAAACGTCTCGGTGTGCTCGAAACCGGTTTTCTTTGGGGAACACTCTGCTGTTTCAATTCACCTCCGTCCCTTCTACTGCTTATTTGTTTTATTTATTTGCTGGGTGGCAAAATCCGTTGAATGACTGGGCGGAGCCTTGAGCCGTCATACGCAGCTGCCCAAGAGATCAACAAGAAAGAAAAGTTCCGTTCACATGTGATTGGACATTTATGTTACAAACCTTCTCTCTCACTGGCGGGCGAAAGTGTAATACGCATCCAGAAATGCGAACCATTACAGATCCCCCCCCCCTCCTTGGGATTACGGAACTACGGGTGACTAACGAAAAGTTACGGAAATTCAGATTTTCGCTGATATTAAGAATGTTTTACTGTTTTTTAGAATAATTTCGCAATCCTCCGGGATTACGGATAACTAACGAAAAATTATGGAAATTCAGATTTTTGCTGTTATTAAGAATGTTTTACTGGTTTTGTAATTAATCAATGTAAAAGCCTCTGAACAAAGTTCGTGACACAGCTCTTTGTTTCTATTTCTTCTTTTTTTTTTTTCCGAGGAGGTTTTGTTTTGCTTGTTTGAAAGCTGAGTGGAAAGAAAGCATTCATGGCGCCGGAAGGGGGATTACGTCGGCCTGGCGTGCTTCTTTCGCCGTGATGGGACTACATCGGCCCGAAGTCTCTGAATAAAGTTCGTGACGCAGCTCTTTGTTTCTTTCTTTTTTTTTTTCTTTCCGAGGAGGAGGAATTTGTTCTGCTTGTTTGAAAGCTACGTGGAAAGAAACCACGGTGCTGGGCCGGGATTAAGTCAGCCTGGCGTGCTTCTTTCGCTGTGGCCCGGGATTACATCGGCCCGAAGCCTCTGAACAAAGTTTATGACGAAGCTCTTTGTTTATTTTACCCCCATCCCCCACCCACCACCACAGGAGCTGAAATTTGTTTTACTTGTTTGAAAGCTAAGTGGAAAGAATGCACGGCGCCAGGTAGGGATTTCGTCAGCCGAAAGTCTCTGAACAAAGTTTGTGACGCGGCTCTTTGTTTCTTTCTTCTTATTTATTTATTTATTTTTTTCCGAAGAGGAGGAATTTGTTTTTGCTTGTTTGAAAACTAAGTAAAAGAAAAATGCATGGCATCGGGCCGAGACACGGTCCCCTAGGCGCAGCACAAGATGTGCACCCATCCACATTCTTGAAAGAGTAAGTACATTTGTCGCTACTAAATATTATCAATTAATTTGAAAGTTGATTTGATAAATGGAATATTGTGCAGCGAAAAATAGGAAATGATATAAAATGTTATTAAATCTTTAATGTTAGCAAGGAAATTCGTACTTAAAAATATTGACGGGTAAGTAAAACACTTTAATAGTTCAGTGTTGCTATTTTTGCATATATATAATAAAAATAGCTATAATAATTTTAGCATTTGTCACGTTTTTGTTTTTTTTTTTTTTTTTTTTTACACGTGTATCTCCGAACAGCTTTTGATGTTTTCAGTTAATTGGATGCTTAGGCAATCACATGCCTGATTGTATTTAGTTATTGTATGTATTATCTAAATCAGAATTTCTCACTTTTGATGTATTAGATATTAAGGGTGCTCCACTTGTACCTGAGGCAGAAGTTCCCGCTGAAGAAGACAGTTTTGACAAGCCCGTTGAAAATATTTTTGGTGATGTAAAGGAACATTCCTTAGACAGCAGAGTGAAGCCTAAAGGCTCCAAAAGGAGGCTACGACGAAAGCCTATAGATCTGTACAAACCCCCACGTAAGCAAGCAAATGGTAATGTTGCAACTCTTGCCACTTTCATTTTATTTTGGTTTGTTACTTAACTGCTTTATATGTAGAAAAGTCTTACTATTCAACATTGCTGGTTAAAGAGTTCCTATTGATGCTTGTTGTGTTATAACAGTTGTATTAAACTCGGTCATCCAGTAGTTTTGCATTTTAATGTGTTTGGAAATGATTTAAAATCATGTGTGTTAATTTGGAAATGATTTAAAATCATGTGTGTTAATTTGGAAATTTTTCTGTATTGTAAATCATATTGATAGATATTTTTTTTATCTCTTGAGCTGTGTTGCACCATATTGCTTTGTACAATTGAAATTGTACAGAAAGACCCAAAAGCCATAAAATGTATACCATATTTATCGGCATATAGCACGCACCCTAATTTTAATTAAGAAGGAAGTTTGAGTAAAAAAACTTAAATTTAAAATAAATGACTTAGGAGCTCTGAACATTTTTTTAGATAACTCAACACACATGTTTACTAATATTTATACCACTTATAAGGCAAATAATATGAAAGAAAAAACGTCTGTTTGAACAAAAAAAACTTTGATATTAGACCTGTTACAATTTTTTTTATCAGAATCACTGCTATCTTGGAAGTGATGAGACAGACTAAAAAAATAAAAAACAGCCAGAAGTCTGGGTTCCTTAACCTGATGCCATTTGCCTATAATGAATGGTCATCGTCGCGAGAAATGATACTCTCGAACCACCATGAATTCACTAACGATTTTTATCACCAACCGTCAGCCACGGAGTTCAAACTTCAATGGAAGTTTTGTCGTATTTTCCCCAAACAGCTGCTGCTTAAGCAGGTTGTGCAGTGAAAGCAATTTAACGAGAGCAGACGTTTAGACTTAACATGGCAGCTAGCGCCCGCTGCTGAAGTGAGTGAGGTTACTTTTGTGCTCTTAAAAATTGTAAATCAAGAGTATCTCAAATTTTTTTGTGCGATTCTTCTTTCCGAAGAGCTGAAGATTGTATTGGTAGCACTTTTAACAAGATCCGTCAGAAAACGGAAGAAATATGCATTAGAGAAGCGTCTGCAGTTACCAAACTGTTAACATTTGGCAATGTCGAGATGTGTCGCACTCTGCAGCAGTATTCATTTTACCTAAGTTTAAAAAAAAAAAAAAAAAAAAAAAGTATTATACGTGTATAACACGCAGGTGGAATTTCAGCCCTAAATTTAAAGTAACAAGTGCATGTTATACGCCAATAATTATGGTAATTCCAAAGCTTTGGCCCCACATTTGAGGTGGTTAGAGTTTAACAGTACAACACCCATGTAGTAATATGTAAAAAAGTAGTGAGAAAAGAGAGCAAGATATAGAGTAGTGTATGAGTTTAAATGCAAGTTAAACCATCTGCTATTCACGGGAAACATATCGGGCACACAGAGCACCTAATGAACTACACCAAGTAATCACTGAATTCTGACCACCCCTATCAAAAGTGGACAGGGCCGGCTGACCACGTGATTTCCAAGAGAGCGTGATTAATCGACCGACATCGTATAATATAAGGGGTAAGTGGAGCAATGGGTAGTAAAATTTGCAGCGTGGTTGGTAAAATGGAAAGATTTATCAGACTTTGAGGAAGGACAGATTGTGGGAGCTCCAAGAGCGGGTGCCTCGATTTTCAAAATGGCTGAACTGGTGGGTTGTTTGCAAGCTGACGTAGTTAAAGCATATCAGGATTGGCTTGAAAATGGTCGGGCAATGACCCAGAGACAAAACTGCAAGGGACAGCAAATGTTGGTGTAAGAGGGGAGCGCAAGTCCGACGACTCGTACAGGTCACCAGATGCATCACTGTTCAACAGTTGGACTCCCCAATACAACAGAGGTCAACCCAAGAACAGTATCTGTCATGGCCATGCGTCGCATGCTTTCACGTATGGGCTATAACAGCAGACTACCCTGACAACATCCTCCCATAACCACGCATCATCGGTGTAAAGATCATGCAAGTTAGGCATCGGATGACTGGAAAAAAGTGTGCTGGTCTGAAGAGTCATATATGTATTGGGTGTGTGCAAAAGTTCTACCCATTTTTGTAATAGATGCAAATTGCGATCAAAGTAGTTACGTCGCAGATGACGCTGCGGTGCCGAATCTTCGGCCAATGAAGTGTGGAGCAGTAGACCATATTGAGGCACTAGGTTTGTCCGAGTAAGTCATTCGTAATGGAAATCACAGATGGTGTGACATGGAATACGATAAGGAGCACGTTAGACATTGTTTACTGTAAGAGTTTGATAAAGGCAGTACTGCAGCTGTGGCTTGCAGCAACATCTGTCAAGTGTATAGGGAGGATTCAGTTGATGATAGCACATGTCGCCGTTGGTTTCGGAAATTCCGGGACAGAGACAGAAGCTGTAAAAATCAACCACGTCCATCTGTGGTTTCTGACAAGGATGTAGACCAAGCCATAACAAATGACCTACATCCAACCATTCAGGAACTAGCAGAAACATTGTTGGTATACAGAACAACAGTCAAAAGACGGATGGGGTTCATCACCAAGTTCAATAACTGGGTTCTGCACCAGCTTTCTGCAAAGCAATGAGATGAGTGAATACGTACCTGTGTTTCTTTGCTTTCTCGTCACAGAAATGAACTGTTTTTGCGGTTATTTCTGGTTTTTATGGTTTTTTGCGTACCTGTTTTTTAGATTAATGTGTGCAGAAAGAACTTCTGTTATTACCGTCATACACATCAGGAAGGGAAGATTACTGCTGGCTCACAATCAAGGTGAACATCAGCTAAATCATGCCATCTGAGACAACAGATAGCTCATGTTCCCTCAGTTTGTGACAGACTATAACCAGGGCTTGCAGAGAAATGTTTCTGCTGACATACTTGCATGTGGGCTTTAGGATTCATGTGTCCATGTTAGCCAGCCATCATCAACAGGTCATCCTCTAGTGAGTATTGGAACACTGTTACTTGGGGGGGGGGGGTCTCGTAGCCAGATGCATCCATGTACCAGCTCCAGCATACTCATAGATTCATGTTCAGTGCTTCAACATCTGTAGTTGGACTCCATGGTTGGGTAGAAACAGGCTTTCAGCAGTGGTATCTGGTTAGGTTGGTATCACCGAGTCTCCCCCATCCTCGTCAAAAGCACCCGTTTCACAGGATCTTACCTAAGCATTTGTTTCCAAACTTGTGCTACTATACATGGTGAGTGTGTTTGAATGGCACTGGGCACTTTCAGCCAGATAATGAATGGCTTGTATTGCAAAGCCCCAGTATTGAGGAGGTATAGTTCAAAGTTCATTTCAAAATATTTTGTTTACTGGCCACCAAATTCCTGCAACTTGAATCTCATAAAACACTTCTTCAGGTCAGTTAAATGCAGCATTTGGCCGCCCCGGTGGCGCAGTGGTCTAAGGCGTTGGCCTCTGATCATTCGTCCGTAAGGGGTCCGGGTTCGAATCCCGGTCAGGCATGGATGTTGTGTTTGTCTTACGGCACTGGCTCTCTCCCTTCCCTGGAACCAGTGACCCTAAATTAGGGACGGGCGACTGCTTATAGCCCATTGAGTTGCTCACGGTGGTCGTTAAACCTCCAATCAAAAAAAATAAATAAATAAATGCAGCATTTGCTGGTCCACGCCTGTGCCTCTCTCTATCTCCGAACTCCGGATTGTCATTTTGTACCTGAGAAATCGTTCCTCAATCTAGTGGTGTTGATGCCACTCTCTAGGTTCATACTGTTATCACTGTAAAGAGCAGCCCAACATGCTACTAGGGGTGTGCTCATAATGTTATGGTCCATGAGTGTATTTCTGAGTTATATACAGCAATGGTAAATAGAACTCCCGTTCACAAGAGATCTGCAATCTTAACAATATGTAAAAGCAGATTTCGCAAAGTTTGTTTCACAGCACAATAGCCATGTCGTTCAACTTACACCTAGCCAGCTCTGCCACTGATGTGCGCATAAATTACCCCAAAACAAAAAAGAATAATTACAAATTCTGTGCATCCTTTGGAACCCACATTTTATATAAGATTTTTTTAACATGCCATTTGGCAAAAGTCAAATTTGTTAGGATTAGGGAAAGAATGAAAACAGCCAGCAATGCATTGTTTGTCAAAATTCTGTAAATATACAATATAAGATTATGTAAATGTACAAATGTCCTGATTAATTTATTAAACTTTTCAACTCTTTTAATCAAATTATTGGAACAGTTGAAATTTAAAATTTGAAAAACAAGCTTACATTTAATGAGAGCACTGTGAACGATTATACTCTACTAAAAGTTGTATGTCTGCTTCAATGATTGTTCGTTAAAAGTCAAGAAAACTGTTCAAGAGTAGTCATCACACAGTTCCTGTGTTTTGAAAAATAAAAACTTGCTCTGGTGTTCTGAGCTGACTTAAAATGCATTGGCTTTGTGTAGTTCCATTATGATAAAATTTAGTTGAAAATGATGAAATTTAATTCTGGCAGTATTTGATTAATTTTTGCTCTTTGAAAGCAGTCTTTTAAAAAAAAGTGTCGAACAATTTGCATTACATTTATTTTTCATTTGCTTCATCATCATCATCATCATCATCATTGTCAACCATTATCAATCCACTGCTGGACAAAGGTCTCCCCAAGTTTCCTCCACAACGGTCTGTCTTGTGCCAGTCTCCTCCATGTCACTCCCGCATACTTTCGAATTTCATCCACCCATCTCCCATGTGGTCTTCTTCTGGGTCTTTTCCCTGTCCCTTGGAATCCAATCTAAAATTTCGGCTGTCCATCGATGGTCTGTCCTTCTGGCAGTATGCCCAGCCCATTGCCATTTCAGGGATTTAACTCTGATCATGATGTCTTCCACTCTTGTCATTTTTCGGATCCACTAGTTCCTCTTCTTATCTCTCCTGGTTACACCAAGCATGCATCTATCCGTGCTTCTTTAAGTTGTATGCAGCCTTTGTATGTCTCTTGTAGTTAAGGTCCACGTCTCTGCACCATACATAAGCACTGGAAGGATGCATTGATCAAACACTTTTCTTTTAAGACATAATGCCATATTGCTCTTGAAAATTATGCTGTTTCTTCCAAAAGCTCTCCAGGCAAGTTTTGTATGCCGATTAATTTCTTCATCAATGTGACCCTTACTTGATATCTGCTGTCCAAGATAAACATACGTGTCTGTTATCTCCAGCTTTTCTCCATCAATCGATAAATCTTCATTTCTTGTAAAAGCATTGAACATCACTTTTGTCTTCTGAAAGTTCATTTTTAATCCCACTTCTTTACTTTTGTCAGCAAGTTCTTGGATTATACTCTGCAGCTCTGATGGGGTAGTTGCAAAAATGACTATGTCATCAGCAAAACGAAGGTGGGTTAGATAATCTCCATTAATTTTTATCCCTTTGTTTTCCCAGTTCAGTGATTGAAAGACATTTTCCAATGTGGCGTTAAAGAGCTTCGGAGATATGGTGTCACCTTGTCTCACTCCCTTTCCAATTTTTATGTGTGTTGTATTTTCAAACAGCCGAATCTTTGCACTTGCATTTTCATAGATGTTATTTATAATATTAATGTATGCATCTTCAATACCGCAGGATTTCAGAGCCATTGTAACTGCTGATGGTTTCACCGAATCAAAGGCTTTTTCATAATCAATAAAAGCCATGCACAATGGAAGTTCATATTCCCTCGCTCTTTCAAATTAGTTCTCTCAGTACGTGGATATGATCTATTGTGCTGAGCCACTCCTGAATCCAGCTTGTTCTCTCGGTTGAGCCATGTCCAGTGTCACCTTCAAGCGGTGTGAAAGAACTTTAGTGAAGATTTTGTAAACCACTGATAGGAGGCTGATAGGTCTGTAGTTCCTGAGATCCTCAATGTCACCTTTTTTATGTAGCAGGATCATTATAGCACTGTTCCAATCCTCAGGAATCTTCCCTTCATTAAGGCATCGAGTGAAAATTTGGGCAAGTACTGTTTCGATTTCTCCACTTGCTTCTTGTATGATGTCTACAGTAATTCCATCTTCTCCTGGAGCTTTTCCCCGCTTCATGTTCTTGATTGCATGTGCAACTTCTGCTGGGAGGACTGGAAGAACTCTGGTACTGGTACCTTCCATGTTGTCTGGAGTACATGCATCATCCCTTTCATATAACTTGGAGTAGAAATCTTTCACTCTTGACAAAATTTCATCTCTATTTCTTGTTAGAGAACCATCTTCTTTTCTCAGTGCCATAATCTGTTTTCTTCCCTTACTGAGATGTCCCTTTGCTATCTTTAGGCTTTGGTTGTTTTCAATTGCTTTCCTCACTAGTTCACAGTTGAATTTCCTTACGTCTTCAGTGATACTTTTTCGCACTGTCTTGCATAGCTCTATGTATTCCACTTTGGAAGTCACATCTTCTTTTGTTGTCCTCATCTCTCTTCTTTTTGCATCAACATTTTGGTTTTTCCTGATAATTTGTTCACATGCAACTTGTTCTTAGACCCAGCTAATTTTGTTGCTGTTTGCATAAGAGCTTTGGTTACTTTTCTGTTAACTTCAGAAATATCCACTTCTTCCGATGTTAGGCCTTCTAAAGCAGAGAATCTGTTCTTCAGTTCCAACTTGAAGGTATTATGGTGTTTTTTAAGGTTGGTTATGTCAATACATTTTGTTTGTCTTATAAGCTTGCCACGTTCGAGTTTAGTGTTGAGGTGCATCTTACATCTCGCCAATCGGGTCACTACCTGTGTTGAACTTGTTTAGCACACTGCAGTCTTCTATGACGAATTTTTTGTTACACATAATAAAATCAATTTCACTTGTCCTCCCATTTGGATGTCTCCATGTCCATTTCCTGTGCGGCTTTTTCTTGAAAAAGGAGTTCAAGATGAAAAACCCTTCTGCCTCTGCAAACTCAACGAGAGTATTTCCACGCTGGTTTCTGTTGCTGTGACCGAATTTACCTACTGAAGTTTCATTCTGTTGCCGTTGCCCTATTTTTGCATTGAAATCTCCCATAATTATCTTCAAGTGCTGCTTACCTTTATTATTTAGATGACAAATTTCCTCATAAAATTCTTCAATTTCTTCTTCAGGATGACTTGTGGTGGGTGCATAAGTTTGAATAATCTGAGCCTGGTATCTTCTCGAGAGTTGGATAACGAGTCATGCAGCTCTGTCAGAGGAACTTTCAACTTCTACAACTTTATCCTTCAGTTTCTTGTTTATTATAAATCCAACACCACTAGTTCTGCCAGTATCTGTCCCACGATAGTAGAAGAGATGTCCCACTTGATCCTATGTAGTTCCTCTTCCAATTCAAGAAGCCTTGAATCATAAGATAGGGAGCGTCCATTATACGTAGCCAAGGTCAGCATCAGATGGCAGCCTAGTCCGGTCCTCCGGTGATTCTTAGCACCCTCTGCCTTCATGTCGCACTGGCCGCTACCTTGGCCAGGTACATTCCAGCTGCCGGAGACTGAGGGCCAAGTTTTAAGTTGTGGAGTCATTTTGGAGGAGTTTGGCCATAACTCACCACGCTGGCCAAGCGGGTTGGTGAGTGTGGGATAGCATTTCCTCTAATCCCGATGGTATAGTTATACCGCTATTGGCGGTCATCAGAGCCCCTTTATATATAAATATTCATTATCTCTTGATTCCTTTGATTTTTTTAAAAGGACCTAGAATATCTCACAAAGTACCTACTTTTTAAAAATCTGTGGGTCCCTAGGACCCAGCTTGATTGATAACAGTGCAGTGGCAGCAAATAAAGAGGCACCATCATGATTGAGTTCATCATACAGGAGAACCAGCACTAAAATTCGCATGACCTCCAGCAACATCAGAGCTGTCTGCTGCTGAGTTACGAAACTGAAACAACACAAATACATTTTCGAAAGTTATGCCGTGACTCAAATTCTGTTTATTTCAGCTTTTTTTTTTTTTTTTTTTTTGACATTCAGTAAATATAAAAGTGTAAAAAACTTATTTTAATGCTGAAAGGAATACTTTGTGAAATCAATAGCTCTACATACTTGTGAACTTCTCACTCTGTATTTGGACCATATTATTCCATCATTATTGTATACCATTCATAGCCTGTGAAGGCTTTTGTTCTTCTACTTCGCTGTCAGTATTAGCGGGAAAACTGGTAGTTATCATATTATGCTTCCAGTTATGTCTTTTGTTGTATGTCAGTTAGATCTTTGTTGGACATAAGGTCTGAATAAGATTCAGTCAGTTCATTCATATACTGAATAATTTCATTTACAGCCATATGCACAGATATTCTTTGATGTTTCAGCAATATTTGAGACATGCGCTTTACCGACACACAGTTGAGAATTTTTAGCTGAACTCCATACCCTTTTCCACTTTTTCCTATAATGTGATATTTCAAACTGTTTGTTCATCTATTGATGTATGGAAGACAATTTAGAGGAGCAAATATGTAATGTATTAAAATTAAGTATATGAAAACCAAGTTTTTTTATTTTTCCTTAGTTTTTATGTTACTGTATGTAGCCCATGTGAAAGCCTGTTCATAAAATTCCAAGCCTTTGTGACTAAAAAGAAAACAAATTTGCTGACAGTGGATACATACATGTTATAAATTGTTAAATATTTTGTTTAAATATTTTTATGTGTACTGCTGACCACACGTGAGCCTTATTATGGATGCACACGCCGTAACAACCATCTTGAAGTACTCCATGTTAACTGTATTTGGCCATTACATCCTGCAACTGGTATTGTGACATGAGAAAGGAGGGAGTTTAGACACCAATAAAGTCATAAACATTTTATAGATTTGCATAAGATGACGTGAATGGCAAATAAAAATTTGCATTGGCATCTGAGAACACACATTTTTACAGGTTCTCATTGCTTGCCAAAATTAATATTGAAGTAAGTTCAACTGTGCAAATGCTGCAGCGACTGCCAAACATCATACATGTTGTGGATAAATATGTTGTATAAGTTGACTAAATACAGGGCTTCACACTAGATATGCTTGTAATTCATACCACTAATATCTCAACTACTTTGCAGGTAGAAAGGTTTGCTTTTTTTTTTTTTTTCTTCACTTTTTCTGAATGGATATTGTTTACTGCAGGTGGAGTATAAAAATTTAGATTTCTGATTTTTATGCACTTGCCACCACCCATGGCAGTAATACTGGTTCTGACAAAACTCTAGACTTTATTCTGATACATTTTTCAATTGAAATTATATGTCTACAACCAACCGCTGAAGAAGTTGTCCCTGGTTATACAGGGTATATCAGAAATGATGATCACAACTTTAAGGGGCGATAGAACACGGCACAAGGAACAATATTTGTAATACAAGGCGTGGTCGAATGTGCAATGTTAACACTCAAAACACGTGAAGGATGAAGAACATGGCATAGGAATAATCTTTACGGACGGATCATGTACAAAAAGGGATTTTCGGATATTTTACAATAATTGTTCAAAGGAACATCCACCTATAAGACATGCCTCACAGCAGCGGCAAAGCGATTGCCATACAGTTTGGAGGTTTCCCTGCATGTCATGTGCTTCGCCAGCAGCGTCGCTAATGCGGGCTACAAGCTCCTCAGGATTGTCGACGGGCATCTCGTACACGAGGCTTTTCAGATTTCTCCAGAAAAAGTAGTCCAGGCAGGAGAGATTGGATGATCTAGGGGGCCAAGCGATGGGACCACCGTGCCCAATCCGTCGGTTCGGAAATTGATTGTTCGGGTAGCTCCGCACTTCCCTGGTGTAATGGGCTGGCGCTCCGTTGTGCTGGAACCACATATTCGCACGGAGATGTGGTGGCACAACCTCCAGTAACTCGGGTTGGACCTGCTGCAGGAAAATACGGTAGCTTGTTCCGTTGAGGCGGTCTGGTAGGAGATAAAGGCCAATGACGTAGTCGTGGATTATCCACGCCCACACATTAATGGAGAAACTCTGCTGGGTGCACCGCACTCGTGTTGCATGCAGATTGACGGTGGCCCACACATGCTCGTTATGCATATTAAACATGCTGTCACAGGTGAAAGTTGCTTTGTCAGTAAATAGAACAGATGCTGCAAACTCTGGCTGCACTGTTGCAGGTGCCAGCACGCAAATGTCACGCGGCAAGGAAAATCTGGTTCTTGTAAGGCCTGGACCCCATGGAGATGGTAAGGGTGGAGGCGTTCCTTATGAAGCACACGCCATACTGTCTTATGACTCACTCCGCGGACACATGCTATCGCTCGAGTGCTGCCTTCCGGCCGATCTTCCCGAATCACCTCTATCTTATTCAGCGTTCTGACCGTCCTTGGAACAGCCTGCGTCCTGTCTGTGGGCGAGGTACGACCTCGTCTCACACAGTTGTCTGTGGAAGCGCTGGAAGGTTTGGCGATCAGGCACAGCGCGATGTGGAAAACGCTCCCAGTACAGTTGTTGAGCTTCGCCGGCGCTGCTGTTTGTGGCTCCGTACATGAAATGGATATCGGCCTTCTCAGCATTGGAATACCGCTACATCTCGGTGGCCGTACAGCTTGCGAATGACGGTGTGTGCGAAACACGCCAGCAAGTGCCCTCTACCGGCTAACCACGCCTTGTATTACAAATATTGTTCCTTGTGCAGTGTTCTATCACGCCTTAAAGTTTTGACCATCAATTCTGATATACCCTGTATACAGTGTTTATGAAACACCCATTATATACACTATCTACCAACAAGTAATTGGACACCCCTGCAATCGACGATATCTGCGGTCCTGATACACGTCACGGCCGCCACCGTTAAATATCGTGTGGGAAACAACGCAACCAGTCGCATGCAAGATGCCACGCAGTTCGGAGCTCTCTGATTTCGAGAAAGGTGTAATCGTCGGGTGTCACAGAAATGGCCAATCCATACGTGACATATCCAGCGAGTTGAAGTACCGAAAATCGACAGTGGCCTACGTGATTGGCAAGTGGAAGATGAGAGGTGACTGTCGGAATGTGCCCCGACCCAGCAGACCCATAAGACTGGGAGTTAGAGACCGACGGGTGCTGGCCTGAGAAATTCGGAAGAACCGCACCAAATCGATGGGCCACATTCGTGAGGAGTTTCAACAGGCATCCGGGAGTGTTCTTTCGATGAATACCATCCGTAAGGAAGGCCATCTGCTCGGTTATCATGGACGTGCTGCCACCCACAAGCCTTTGATCACCAAGTCCAATAGCGCTGCTCGGCTAACGTGGTGCAAAGAACGTCGACAGTGGACCGTTGAACAGTGGAAACAGGTTCTCTGGAGCGAAGAATGAAGGTTCACCTTCTACCGTTCGGATGGCAGGGTCTGGGTTTGGCGTCTGCCTGGAGAACGCCTCCTGCCGGAATGTATTGTGCCAACTATGAAGTTCGGCGGCGGTGGAATTATGCTATGGGGGTGTTACTCCTGGTATGGCATGGGACCCTTGGTCACAATTCCTGGTAGACTCAATGCCGAGACCTACTGCACCATTTTGGATGACCATGCGCTTCCTACGTTGTGGCAGTTTTACGGGGTGGACCCATGTTACTTTCAGGATGACAATGCCACCTGTCATGTTGTGAGGTCCACCATGGCTTGGTATGGTGACAAATGGGGTTAATCGAATAGACTGGCCTGCGCAGAGCCTGGACCTTAACCCTATCGAGCACCTCTGGGACGAGTTGGAGCGTCGACTTAAGGGGTGCCCCCACCGTCCGAAATCAGTGAAGGAACTGACCTGTCTTCTCCAAGCCGAGTGGAAGAAAATACCGCTAGCCGTCGTACAACGCCTGGTTGAGAGTGTGCCCCGGAAGGTCGCAGCTGTAATCGCCACTCGTGGAGGCTCCACCAACTATTGAAGGTGAATAAACTTTGTTTTCCTTTGCTATCACAGGTGTCCAATTACTTGTTGGTAGATAGTGTAGTCCCATGTTCACTTAAAATTTGGAGCCCTCAAACTTCTAGCCCTTTACTTAGGTGCAGTGATTTAACAATGGGGAGGAAAACTGGAATAATTTTTACTAAAATTTCTTGTAGTTTTATCCACTTTCTTTGAAATTATGACCAGCAGTATTTATTATTATTATTATTATTATTATTATTCTGTACGTTAGGTTTCTCAGTTGTCTCTTATTTTTTCTCCCCACAGATTTGGAAGATAGTCAAGGAAGTATGATACAAGAGCAGGATTCAAGTCAGGTAATAAAGATCTTCATATCGCACCTTAAGCATTTAATGTTGTGAATGTGTGTACAGTTTTGTGCAGTTTCTGTAAATGTCATACTTTTGGGGTAAGAAATAAGTTTGTTTTTCTTCTAAACTACCTGATGCATTACTAATCCCCAACTGTGTTCCATTTGATAATGATTGTTATTTATAGATTGATGAATGATTATGCTACCTTAGCACGGGGAGCCGCAGCTATTTAAAATTCATTGAGCAGGCCTTACTAATAGTGATTCCAATTAGAGATGTTTTTGGTAAACAGTCAGTTAATTCTTTAGTTCATGAAAAAATTGTAAAGAGTAAAGGTGGTTGTTATAGATTAAATTGTTTTGTCATCATTTGGTTTATTCTCTAGATTGATTCAAAACTGAAAAGAATTGGGGGGGGGTCCATCTGGGGAAGATATTTCATCTTTCAAAACTTTCGGAAATGGAAGTTAAACGGAGTCAAAAAAATTTCTGTGATCGTAATTTCTTTTTTCACCCCTCCGGTGGTGCAGTGGTGTAAGTGCTGGCTTATGACAGTTCGTCCAAGTGGGTCCATGTTCAAATCCTGGTAAGGCATGAATGTTGTGTTTGTCTTATGGCACTGGCTCTCTCCCTTCCCTGGAACCAGTGGTCCTAAAGTGGGGACCGGCAACTGCTTATAGCCCACTGAGTTGCTCACAAGGGTCATTAAACCTCAAAAAAAGAAAAAAGAAATGATTATTATTATAATATTTTTCTCATGATGTTGTTTCTATCCAGTATTGTTAAATATAATTTTATTGCATAAATGTTTGTATTTCAGCATGAAATTGCGGGAAGATTTTCCTGTAGTTTTCAGGCAGGAGATTCTTCCGTTGATTCGAAGGACTCTGCCGTTTCCATTATCATTTCAAGCATTTTCGAGATCAATGTTCTACTGAACAGAAATTGGAGTGGCAGAGGGTAGAGGGATTCATTTTCCGTTTGAGGACGGAATTTCATTCTTCGGAACTTTCAAAAACGGAAGTTAGGCACAGTGAAGATTTGTCCCATAATCTTATATTTTTTTCTTGCAGTGTTGCATCTGCCTAGTATTGTTCTAGATATCCTTTTATTACACAAATACTGCATTTCATCTTTAAAATGGGTGAAAAAAGTTTCCGAAAACGGGATTCGATCGAAGCAAAGATTTCTCCTGTAATCATTTTTTTTTTTCTTCCTGTGATGTTCTTATTATCCTGTGTTGTTCTGAAATGTTATGTTTCCCCATAAATTACTGCACTTAAGCTTGATAAGAGAGGGGAATTTTTCCAAAAACGGAAGCGAAGAAGTTTGAAAATTCATTAGAATTGATGCATGGTATTCAAAATTATTCATATTCTGAAAGTTACACCATTTATCTAAAGTAGTGAAAGCTTTGATATTATGCATTCATGGTCCTCAGGCTGAAAGTTCTTTCAGCATTGTCATCTTAGGTAGTAAAAGAGGGGGGAAATAATAATAAAAAAAGTGGTGAAGAAATGGGGAAAATGATATCACAGAAAGAAAAATTAAGCAACGGTTGTTGTGCAGCTGCGGAGTCAACAGAAGACAAATATGGCCATGGAACTTGCTGAGAAGAAACCCAACACAAGAGAAAAATTAAGCTGATGTTCTAGCCAGTACCAAAAAAAAAAAAAAAAAAAAAAAAAAAAAGCTGTGTTTGAAGCAATGTCTTTTAAAACAATTTTATTTTGTTTTGAATTCAGTAATTTTATATTATAAATACAGTGGTGTGCCCCTAAATAATTACATTAACAAATATTACAGTGAATAATTCCATCTTGCTTGTGCTGCGTTATATTAATTTTCTCGTTGCATGTTCTGATTTTTCAGCGGGTTAAAAAGTTCAGCTTTTTCGTTCCTTGGTCGGTCTCGTGTATACACATGATGGTTAGTCCTGGAGCTGGATTATGATGGTGATCAGGATCTTCATTCTCCTTTCTGCTGTCCTATGTGATCCATACTTGAGATTCTTCCGCGAATTCGCGGAATTCTGCTTTTTTCGGCATCATTTTGGTCATTCTCGAGGTCATTGCAAAAATGAAGAGAAATTTTTCAGGATTTTTTTGGGGGGGGGGGGTCGTCGTTCTATAGAAAAAAAAACGGAATTCCGCGATTCCGCTTTTTTGTGGAGTAAAAGAACTAAGCGCTTTCTAGCTTAAAGCGTTGTTTTTGGAGCAGACGCGGGGGCAAGAAGAAATGTTGGAGGGTGGAGTCAGAAGCTCAATTCGTTTACTGCTGTCAACAATGGATGGGATGTCAGTCACTTGAGCATCGCAGTGCAAAGGGTGGAAGCTCCGCCTACTTCGTGCGTTAGGGAAACTACCGCAGCCCTTTCCGTGTCTTGCGGGAAATCGCCACTCTGCATTCTATCAGGGCCAAACTATCTGCTTAATTCTATCCGTGACGTCATCGCCAGAAACTCTCTCTTGTAATTTGCAAATGTACCCGAATGCGTTCCCGCTTTTCTGAGATCGTTCGAGAATCGAAGCACTCGTGAATCCTCTTCCTGCGGAGTATGCCAAAAAAAAAATACGGAATCTCCGTAATTATTACGGATTTCCCCTGGGATTACGGGTGACTAACAAAAAAATTATGGATATTCAGGTTTTCGCTGTTATTAAAAAAGTTTTACTGATTTTGTAAATAATCGATGTAAAAGCCTCTGAACAAAGTTCGTAACACAGCCCTTTGTCTTTTTTTTTTTTTTTTTTCCTCAGGTGGTGGAATTTGTTTTGCTTGTTTCAAAGTGTGAAAAAAAAAAAATGCCTGTCGTGCTTCTTTCGCCGTGGCCCGGGATTACGTTGACCTGAAGCATCTGAATAAAGTTCGTGACGCAGCTTTCTTTTCTTAAATTCGTTCTACCCCCCTCCCCCCGAAGAGAAAGAATTTGTTTTGCTTGTTTGAAAGCTAAGTGGAAAGGAAGAATGGCGCCACGCCAGAATTATGTAGGCCTGGCAGGCTTCTTTTGCCGTGATCCGGAATTACGTTGGTTCGGACGTGCTTTCGCTGTTGCCCGGAATTGCGTCTGCCCGATGCCTCTTAACCATGTTCGTGACGAACCTTTTTGTTTGTTTTTTTCTAAGGAGGAGGAGTGTGTTCTGCTTGTTTGAAAACTTAGTGGAAAGAAAGCACGGCGCCCGGCTAGGATAACGTCGGCCCGAAGCCGCTGAACAAAGTTCGTGACGCAACTCTGTTCCTTTCTTTTTTTTTCTAAGGAAGAATGTGTGTTTTGCATGTTTGAAAGCTAAGTGGGGGGGGGGGGGGCACGTCTTCGGGCCGTCATTACGTCGGGCCGAAGCCTCTAAAAAGTTCGTGACACAGCTTTCCGTTTTTTTTTTTTTTTTGCTTTTTATTTTATTCTTTCTTTCTAAGAAGGAATTTGTTTTGCTTGTTTGAAAGCGAAGTGGAAAGAATGTGTCATGGGAGGCTCAAAAACAGGGTGAAAAACAAGAATTCGGCAGAGAAAATCTCCCCACTTGCTTGACGTTGATGGAGATTCATGTCACCATATTCACAATGCAAGCAAAAAATTTTGCAAGCCATTTTATAAGGTTACATTGAGAAATACTTTATTGACTTTTTCAATGACTAAAAACTAAGCTGTGGATATATGTTTCTAATTCTTGCAAGTTTCTAATTGCTCATTCACAAACTTTCCTAGACAAATACTTTTCACCTCAGGATTTAGCTAGTAAAGATTCACATGTAAGTTTTAAATCTGATTTTTTAAAATATTTCATTTTATTTTGTTCTTAAATCCCTACTTTTCTATTGTGAATATAATAATGTGCTTCACTTTAATATTTACTTACATAATTTACAGAAAATAATTCCATATGGCTAGCTTAATCTTAAATATTGTATAGATGCTGTATTTGAATTTGCTCACCGCGCGTTCGCGTGTCCCAGTTTTCCACCCAGTTAAAAAGTTCAGCTTTTTTGGTCATCGGCCGGTCTCATGTATGGTGATCTCACTCTGTAAATTATTATTTGTGTTGTATACATAGTTCCTCAATCTCACCATAGGTCTTCTCACACCCTGCTTGCTCATCATTGTACATCCAGTTTACAGTAGGGTGTCATTTAAATGATACGATAATTCAAATAATGCGGATTTTCATCATGAATAACGTACAACTTTGCGTTATTTAAGAGTTATACCATAGGCTTTAACTTATATATGTAAAGGAGATGGAATTACTGTGGATATTATACAAGAAGCAACTGGAGAAATTGAAACTACACTCGTGCAAATTTTCACCAGATATCTGAATGAAGGGAAGATTCCTGAGGATTGGAATAATGCTACAATGATCCTGCTACATAAAAAAATGTGACATTGAGGATCTCGGGAACTACAGGCGCATCAGCTGAGGATCTCGGGAACTACAGGCGCATCAGCCTCCTTTCAGTGGTTTATTTATAAAAGTTTCACTCAGGTTCTTTCACATTGCTTGAAGGTAACACTAGACATGGCTCAATCAAGAGAACAAGCTGGATTCAGTAGTGGCTACAGCACTGTAGATCATATCCATGTACTGAGAGAACTAATTGAAAGAACAAGGGAATATGAACTCCCATTATGCATGGCTTTTATTGACTATGAAAAAGCCTTCGATTCCGTGAAACCATCAGCAGTAACAATGGCTTTGAAATCCTGCGGTATCGAATATGCATACATTAGCATTATTAATAACATCTATGAAACTGCAAGTGCAAAGGTTTGGATATCTGAGGATACAGCACAAATAAGAATCGGAAAGGGAGTGAGACAAGGTGACACTGTATCTCCCAAGCTCTTTAACACCACATTGCAAAATGCCTTTCAATCGAACTGGGGAGACAAAGGGATAAAGTTTAATGGAGATTACTTAACTCACCTTCGTCTTGCTGATGACGTAGTCATCTTTGCAACTACCCCTTCAGAGCTGCAGAATATGATCCAAGAACTTGCTGACAAGAGTAAAGAAGTGAGATTAAAAATGAACTTTCAGAAGACAAAAGTGATGTACAATGTTTTTACAAGAAACGAAGATTTATCTGCTGATGGAGAAAAGCTTGAGACATCCGATACCTACATTTTTCTTGGGCAGCAGCTATCAAGTGAGGGTCACATTGAAGAAGAAATTAATTGGCATATAAAACTTGGATAGAGAGCTTTTGGAAGAAACAGTAAATTTTTAAGAGCAGTATGCCATTATGTCTTTAAAAAAAGGTGTTTAATCAATGCATCCTTCCAGTGCTTACGTATGGAGCAGAGACATGGACCTTAACTAAAAAAGACATACAAAGACTGCAGACAACTCAAAGAAGCATGGAGAGATGCATGCTTGGTGTAACCAGGAAAGATAAAAAGAGGAACTTGTGGATAAGGGAAATGACAGGAGTGGACAACATGCCCAGAGTGAAATCACTGAAATGGCAATGGGCTGGACATGTTGCCAGAAGAATGGATAACTGATGGACAACTGAAATTTCAGACTGGATTCCGAGGGACAAGAAAATGCCCCATGGGAGATGGATGGATGAAATTTGAAAGTTTGCTGGAGTGACATGGAGGAGACAGGCTCAAGGCAGACAATTGTGGAAGAAATTTGGGGAGACCTCCATCCAGCAGTGGATTGATAATGGTTGATGATGAAAAAATATGCAGTATGTATGAACTTTGGAGTCAACCTCTACCAATTGAACAGAACATTCCCCAAATCTCTTATATCGGAAGCACAAAAAATAGATTGAAAAAAGTTTGCTACAATATATTAAGTTGGAACAGGATGGAGGACAAAATGGTTTCGATCCAGCATTGTCTAAATAATAATCAGCACCCCAATTTATAAGATATAAAATTGTTAATATCCCATACAAATGAAAAAGAACTGAGGATTTCAGAGACTGTTTTGGTTGAAAGAAAAAAAAGATGAAATTTGCAACCTACATGACCCAGTGGTTCTAAATGAAACTAGGAAATTATTGATAAATATTGAAAAAGAAAATAAAGAAAAGAAAAAAATGACACTAACGTAAAATTAATGATACTTAAAGTATTGATGAAACTTAGAATTGAGGATATTGAACAGTAGATGGCAGCACATTACCTTCTGACTCCTATTTACACATGATGAGACTTGCATAATAGAAATTAAGACCATGCCCTTCTTCGCTTCAAAGAAGAGACGGTGCAATTTCTAGGTCTAGACATGGAACTGTTGCTGCGTAAAAACGGTGACCCGTGTCGCCAAAAGCACTTGCAGAATACTGGATAAAATCAGGTTTGAAGTTTGCCTTTTCCTTTGTTGTATTTTTAAAGTCTTTTATTGTTCAAAATGTTTTATGTTTTCCATTTTAAGCTATTAAAGCCTTGTGGCTTGACAGTATTTCACTTGGTTTAGTTTATAAATGTTGTTATTTTAGTCTTAAATGTAATGTTAAAAATTTACTGGGGGGAAAGGTTGTCTACAGAGTTCATATATACTGCATATGTTTACATATGATAGGTAAGTTATTACCAGTGGCATAACTCTTTAAATAGGGTGTTCGTTAGCACAGTTAGTCCATTTTGTAACATACATACATATCATTAAATTGTTATCTGTGATTCAGAGGTTAGCTCCTCAAAAAAAGGTCAAGATCATCTGGCAGACCAATGTTACTGTTGATGTTTGGTTTTACTTACTGTTGATGCATCAAACATCTTCTTTTATGGAGATCATTGCATGCAACTTGAGCTTGACATGCATCCATCACAAGCTTATTGTGCCACCACCAAAGTAACCACCTTTTTCTCTTTCAAGCATTCTTGAAACTGGTCCTCACATGATTTCCTTAGCCTTCTTGTGACTTTCTTTCCTGCAGTGTGTACTGGATAAATTATGTTTATTAACACTTTGCCATGTATTTATTTGCATGGCTAAACCACCTCAAAGTATTTGTCTGTGCCCTACATAGAACATTTTATTTAACTTCTACAATACACAAGCATATAGCCTGATTATTTCATAGTCATACAATACAAGGTATGTATGACTATGAAATAATGAGGCTATATGCTTGTGACAAATGAAGAGTGTTGTGCAGGTCGAAAGTGATTGGAAGACCATTGGCATTGAACTGTCTGTAACTGGAAATGACAAAGTTCATATCACTCACTCTGCATTAGTTGGTAGCACATGTCAGTGAATTAGACATGTTGTTTGCAGCATGTCAGGAAAAAAACTGTTGAGTTTAAGTATTGAACATCAGATAAATGTGAAATTTAAAGAAAACTACTACAAAATCTTTTCATATGTTGTGTAAAGCATGCCGGAAAGAAATCCTGTCATGTGCATGTATTTTTATGTGGCATAAGAAGTTCAGTGAAGGCTGAGAGTACATTAAAGATGACAAACATCCAGGCTGCCCAAGCACTCCAAAAACAAAAGACAATGTGGAAAAAATGTGTTCAACTATTTGAAATGATTTGACGACTGAGTATTAGAGTGATAGTAGAAATGGTAAATATCAATAAAGAAACTGTTACGCAGATTTTAACATGAAAATCTGAACATGGCAAAGGTTTGTGCTAAGATGGTTTTAAAGCTTCTCATGCCTGAACAAAAGAAAAATTAAAGTAGCGAATTTGTGCTGACATTCTGGGGCAAATGCAGGTTAACCTCAATCTTTTAAAAAGTGTTCCTGGTTTTCAACCTTAACCTTTTAGAAAAAGATCATGATGAAACCTGAACTTCCAATGCGACCCTTTAGTGAAAAAAACAAGTTACCTTGAAAAACACCAACATCACCAAGGGTGATGTGCTGTAAAACAAGTCCAAGCTGAAGACCATGTTAATTTTTATTTTATTTTTTTATATTAAGGATGTAATTTTAGCAGACTGGATTCCCAATAGAGCGATAATTAACTAGCGTTACTACAAACAAGTTCTGATGGCTTTGAGAGCGAAAGAAAGTCAGAAGAATGATGCTAGAGATGTGGAAAAATAGCTTCATCCTTCACCAGGGCAATGCACCAACTCATTCAGCACTGTCACCACTGTGTTTCCTTCATTCCTGGTGGTTTGTTGTAGGATCCTTTTTCTGATGGAAATTACTACCTGCGTAGCAGTGGAAGTGAACTTCACATTGACAAAATTTGCTAAAATCCATTCTTAAATTCGTGTGGAATATTTCATAATATGTATGAAATGCTTTAGTTAGCAAGGTGGAGACTAATATTCTGCGGTGGTTTCGCCATGTTAAAAGAATGGGTGATGATATGCTTACTAAGAAATTTTTTTCAGCCCAAGTGGCAGGAAAGAAAGGCAGAGGAAGGCCAAGGAAGTCATCGGAGGATCAGATACTAGAGTGTGTGCATGAGAAAAAGATAATGAGTATGAAGTATAGAAGGTCTTGTGTACATCATGTGATGAATGTCAGTGAAGCCCAAGTTGTGTGTCAAGATCGCTGTAAATAGAGAAGTTTGATACAGCAAGAGTAACTAAATAATCAGTTAGAAATTTATTTGGTAGTTTGTATTTTTTTTTTTTTTTTGGAGCTAACCTTTGAATCTTAGAGAACAGCTTAGTGATATGTATATATATACAGTCGAACTTGGTTAAGATGAGCTCGGGTATAATGAGGTCCCGGCTATAGCGAGTAAATGCCAGAAGAAGTTTGGTTTCATATGCAATTAGTGTTAAATTATCCCGCTTGTTACGAGTATCAACTCTGTTGTAGTGAGCAAATTTGCAAGGCTTTCAGATTTATTTTTTTTTTTTTTTTTACACCCAGTAAAGATAGCGCAGCATTGAAAGGTGGCGTCAATTAGCCACCTGCTACCCAAAAAGACCGTCTGTGTGTCACCTGCTCCGAGAGAAAAGCGGGGAGTGTTTTATGACGTCTTGCATTTCAGCCTAAGGGTAGGGGCGGCATTTGTGGGGGAAAGCTTCCGAGCCTTTCCTTTGCCACTGTTTACGAGAGGGTTACTGGAATTCGCTTTCTCTCATTGGCTGCCCCCACGCGTTTTCTTAGTGCATTCAGTATTTGCACGGGACATATCGTAACCTTTTTTTAATCGGAAAGTCGCACGCAGCCCTACTCTTGCGACATCACTAATCCTTTCCCTCCCCCTTTTTTATTAAGTGTGATATTGTGAGCAAAATGGTTGGTGTTAAAAGAAAGGCTCTCTCCATCAGGGAGAAAATGGATATTGTTCAGGAACTGCAAGATGGCGAGAAAAATTCAGCTGTTTGCAAAAAGTATGGGCTTTCATCATCTACTGTATCTACATTGTGGAAGAACAAAGATGCAGTTTTGTCAGCATTTGAAAACAATCTTACAGATAGTAAAAAAATGAAAAAGTGTGAAAAAAATGATATTGATAAAGCTTTACTTTGTTGGTTTGAAGTTCAACATGATGCTGGTTTTCCTATCAATGGACCGATTTTAAAAGTGCAAGCGGAAAAATTTGCAGTACAGTTGGGTCATGAGAATTTTATATGCAGTAATGGGTGGCTTGATCGCTTCAAGAACAGACACAATATTGTTTACGCAAAAATGTCAGGGGAATCAATGTCTGCAGATACGGAATCTGTAAGTCAATGGCTAAAAAGCATTTGGCCCAGCTTCATTTCTGAATTCAATGAGCAGAACATATTCAGTGCTGATGAAACGGGCATTTTTCACAAGGTAACCCCTGACGTGACTTTAACTTTTAAAGGCGAGAAATGCATTGGAGGTAAATTGGCAAAGGATCGGCTAACCGTTCTAATTTGTGCGAACATGACAGGAAATGAAAAAAGAAAATTATTGGTGAGTGGCAAATCGTTGAAAGTCTCGATGTTTTAATAATGTTCAGCATCTCCCGGTTGATTATAAAGCAAACAGAAAGACGTGGATGACATCAGATATCTTTACGGGAGAACTTCATAAATGGGATCGTGAACTATGAAAGAAAAACAGAAACATTTTGCTGTTAATAGACAACTGCCCAGCACATCCCAAATTAGAAAACTTGACAAATATCAAACTTGTGTTCCTACCACCAAACACAACATCAATTCTACAGCCTATGGACCAAGGGATTATTAGGAGCTTTAAGTGCCATTTTCGGCGATTTCTAACCGTACAATTAATCCAGAAAATGGAGAAGCTAGAAATTAAGATTTCCGTATTCGATGCTGTTCGTCTTATGAGAGAAGCTTGGTATAGTGTCACTCCGACAACCATTTAAAATTGTTATAGGGAGGCTGGTCTTCTAAAGGAGACTTTAGTAGAAAGCACTGAAGTGATTGATGACGATGATCTTCCCTTATCAGAATGGTTAAAAAGTAGAGATTTAAGTACCTTTAACAATTGCAATTCTCTTGATGATTTTATCGACATTGACAACACTGCGGTCCTAACAACTGGAATTTAACGGAGGAACAAATTGTGCAAGAAGTCATTGCGATGAATGAAGAAACTGAAACCGATAGTGAAGGCGAAAACATTACAGAAACACAAGAAGTTGTGACTTACAATCAAGCACAAGATACCTTGGATGTTTTGACTAGATTTTATGAAACTAATTCTGGCAATGAGTGTGTGTTCCTCCATTATCAGTTGTTAAGCGTAATCTGATGGATTTTCGGTTGAAGTCGAGAACAACGCAGCTAAAATTAACCAAATTTTTTCATACGAAATAAAAAGGATATGTGCTGTACAGATAGTACTGTACCTGTGCTTAATTTTATCTAAGTACTGTACGGTACAAAAATTACAATACTGTATAGTACATATTGTATTTCATTACAGTACTGTATAGTGCATATTGTATTTCATACAGTACATATGTAGTTTACATGTCCATTATTCAAGAATTTCAACTTAATCTGCATCACATTATATGTACTACAGTATGTATAATGGTACGTATAGTTCTGTGTGTATGTAGTACTGTACGTATGCATTTTTCAAGAATTCCACAACTAACCGAAATATTGTACGGTAATTTCAACTAAACATAAGTACTATGTATTTCTCAACATTAAACATTTTGTGTACTATATTTGATAACGAAATTTATTTTTTGAATGATTTCCTTGATATTTTGGGTCTTTCCCGGATTATACAAGTAACGGCTATAATGAGCAATTTGTTCGATCCCGAATAGCTCGTCTTAACAGAGTTCAACTGTATATATATATATATATATACAGTGGGAAAAAAAATCCCAACACCACGAAAAAATAGTTGTAGAGGAATGAAATGGCGGCAATACATTTGTATAGGTAACATATTTAATCGATTAAGGTTTCAAGATCACAGCTTATTGTAAGCGCGAGAAAAGCCATTTTAAATGTGAAGTGCTGGTACATTAATAACCGTTGTAACCGCCAGAATGTTGAATGCAAGCACGCAAACGTTCATGCATTGTGTCGTACAGGTGCTGGATGTCAGTTTGTGGGATAGAGTTCCATGCCTGTTGCACTTGGTCGGTCAATACAGGGACGGTTAATGCTGGTTGGGGGTAACGCTGGAGTTGTTGTCCGATGATGTCCCATACGTGCTCGATTGGTGAAAGACCTGGTGATCTAGCAGGCCACGGCAACATGTCTACACTCTGTAGAGCACCTGGGTTGCGACAGCGGTATGCGGGCGAGCGTTATCCTGTTGGAAAACACCCCCTGGAATGCTGTTCATGAATGGCAGCACAACAGATTGAATCACCAGACCGACGTACAACTGTGTCGTCAGGGTGCGTGGGATAACCACGAGAGTGCTCCTGCTGTCATAGGAAATTGCTCCCCAGACCATAATTCCAGGTGTAGGTCCAGTGTGTCTCGGCCGCAGACAGGTTGGTTGCAAGCGCTCACCTGGCCTCCTTCTAACCAACACACGGCCATCACTGGCACCCAGGCAGAACCGGCTTTCATCAGAAAACACAACAGATCTCCACTCCGTCTTCCAATGAGCTCTAACTTGACACCACTGACGTCGCAAACGGCAGTTGTTTGGAGTAAGTGGAATGCACGCTACAGGGCGTCTGGCTCGGAGCTGTCCTTCAAGTAACCGATTTGTAACAGTTCGTTGTGTCATTGTGGTGGCAACTGTAGCTCGAATTGCTGCCGCAGACGCGGTATGATGCGCCACGGCCATACACCGTACACAGCGGTCTTCCCTCTCAGTTGTTCCACGTGGCCGGCCGGAACCCGGTCTTCTTGAGGCAGTACCTTCCCTTGACCACCGCTGCCAACGATCATACACTGTGGCTACATTCCTGCCAAGTCGTTCTGCAATATTGCGGAAAGAAAATCCACCTTCTCATAGCCCTATTACACGACCTCGTTCAAACTCCGTGAACTGTTGATAATGGCTTCTTCGTCTTCTTAAAAGCATTCTTTACTAACATCAACACCCTACATCGAATCTCAACGATAACTAACGCTCACGAACGTTACAGCGCGTATTTGCAGCAAATCTGCTTTGCATGTTCTGAGGGCGCTACTAGCGCCACACATGCGCCAAGCGTGAAATTTGCATAGACGTCATCTTACAGAAGTACTCTCACCGCCTACCAACTGTCGTTTATGTAACATAACCGTTTCTTGGTGTTGGGATTTTTTTCCGTCAGTGTATATCATCATCATCATCATCATCATCATCATTGTCAACCATTATCAATCCACTGCTGGACGAAGGTCTCCCCAAGTTTCCTCCACAACGGTCTGTCTTGTGCCAGTCTCCTCCATGTCACTCCCGCATACTTTCGAATTTCATCCACCCATCTTCCATGTGGTCTTCTTCTGGGTCTTTTCCTGTCCCTTGGAATCCAATCTAAAATTTCGGCTGTCCATCGATGGTCTGTTCTTCTGGCAGTATGTCCAGCCCATTGCCATTTCAGGGATTTAACTCTGATCATGATGTCTTCCACTCTTGTCATTTTTCGGATCCACATGTTCCTCTTCTTATCTCTCCTGGTTACACCAAGCATGCATCTATCCATGCTTCTTTGAGTTGTCTGCAGCCTTTGTATGTCTCTTTTAGCTAAGGTCCACGTCTCTGCACCATACGTAAGCACTGGAAGGATGCACTGATCAAACACTTTTCTTTTAAGACATAATGGCATATTGCTCTTGAAAATTATGCTGTTTCTTCCAAAAGCTCTCCAGGCAAGTTTTGTACGCCGATTAATTTCTTCACCAATGTGACCCTCACTTGATATCTGCTGTCCAAGATAAACGTACGTGTCTGTTATCTCCAGCTTTTCTCCATCAATCGATAAATCTTCATTTCTTGTAAAAGCATTGTACATCACTTTTGTCTTCTGAAAGTTCATTTTTAATCCCACTTCTTTACTCTTGTCAGCAAGTTCCTGGATCATACTCTGTAGCTCTGATGGGGTAGTTGCAAAAATTACTATGTCATCAGCAAAACGAAGGTGGGTTAGATAATCTCCATTAATCTTTATATATATATATACAAACTGCTTATGTTTGTAGTTTTTACTGCTTTTGAAATTTATTTCCCTGCGTAACAAAACTTTTTTTTCTTTGTAGATGTCTGAAGATATGGCCCCCACTGATGAAACTTCTCCGAAAAAAGTTTCTATGGAAGTTCTTTTAAGTGTAGAAAGTGCAGGTATTTCTCTTTTATTATTATACTACTGGTATAGGTTTTTCTCTTGTTCATTGTAGATCATTGGGGAAATTTTTTTTTTTACTGTCTTTGTAGAAGTGTTACTAATGTCTCAGGGTTATCTCTTGTAGTACATATTGTGTAATATTTCTACTGAATGTTTTCATACTTAATCTAAATTTTTATCAAAGGGAAACCACAAAACATCCAGATCTTTGAATGAATAATTTAAATGGTGCCATCTAATGCAAAGCTAGAAGTCGCATGTATATATATCTGTTCGTTTTAAGAACAGTGTAAATCCCAATAGTTTTGGGTTCTAGCTGGCATTGCTTGGACTTTGCCATGCATGTAGTAGCAGTTGGTGCATACATATCACCAAGCTATTCTCTGAGATTCAGAAGCTAGCTCCTCAAAGAAAGCTCATCTTCCAGATTCTAGTTTAAAAACTGATGATGCTAGATTGTAACTTACTGTTGATATGTCAAGCTTCACAGGCATCCATCACATGTCTTACATAAGGCCAGAGTTGTACCGAAAGTAATGCAAAAGTGGGCATAACTTTTTTATTAAGTGACAGAGGTCGTTTAAATTACTCATGTTGGTAGAGTAACCCTTCCTCTATAGTAACCCTTCTTCTTTATTGCAGGTAAATAATGGATTCCAAGCAAAAGCAACATGCTGTCATTGAGTTTTTGACGAAGGAAGGGTGCAGGCTGTCCGACATTGGAAAACTTGGCTCGTGTTAGTATTGAGGGTCCTGCTATTGAAGCCTTTTCACCGGATGATTTTTTGGATTATGTTTCCGTATTTTCTTGTTCGTCTAATATATCGGCTAATTCCTGCAGTTCCTTTCGTCTCTTTGGACTACGTTTATAATATGAATAAAGGTTCATCATCATCATATTTATAACAGTTTCAAAATATGTATCTTTAATGGAATCTTTAACAGCCAGTTCAAGACAATGATTGAGGCAATGCATTATTACAACAAGCCATGGGCAATCTTCTTTTAGTTTTGTAGCCAGTCCTTGCCTAATAACCTAGGTTGACACTTGCACCATCTGAACAAAATGCAACAAGCTTCTTTTTCGAGTTAATTTCGTAGTCTTCCAATATACGTAATAAAAATATTTTTAAATCTGCTGCAGTTCCAGAAGAAACATTATGCAAGGCAACAAATTTAGTCTGCATATTTTCACTAGAGTCCTTGTATTTTGCATACACAGGAATTTTCTCGCAGGTACTCGTGTCTGTTGATTCATCCAACAAAACCGTTATGTAATTGGAGTTCTCCAGTTCAGCATATAATTCTTTAGTCAAGGTTTTGGCAATACAGTAAAATTCAGCACATTTTTTTCGATTAAGGCAAGTATCAGCAAGCTGAACACCATGCCGTTTTTCCAATTCAGCAATTCTGGGGAATATAGAGTATGGTAGCTCTTCTTTTGCTACAACGTACTTTATCATTTTCTTTATCTTCGATTCGGTTCAAACTACTTCCAATTGGAGTCTGCATCATTTGAACAATAGCACTTGGCTTTAGGTCAAAATTTACAGCTGATATATGCATATCAGATTTCATATGCTTCACAACATTGTCCTTCTTGAGTGCAGAACCGCTGATTCCAGTAATAAATACTGAACTGAAGTTTCTTTTGTACTTCAGTCGATCCTCATATCGTTTACATAAAGTGCAGCCTACCTTAACCACAAGATTTTTTTCATTTAGTTCATAATCTAAACAACTTTTATTTGGATCAAGAACATTAATCCAGTTTCTTATTGTTTACAACTGCACAGCCATGGCTAAACATGATTTTTTCAAAAATGATGAGTTCCAACACTTGTCGATACGTTGACAAAGACTTCTCTTTCGGTATTTCAGGGCTTTTGCGTTTGCGTGCGAAATCTCCCTTTCTGGTTGACTTTTAGCATTGGGAAACCATTCGAGCCTCTCATTGGTTAGTGCATAAGTCCAAACATGGCTCTTGGCCCGCACGCAGTCTGTGTGTGTGATTCTGGAGTGAGTGACGAGTGAACTGTAGTGATGGGCATAATCGAGTAGAAATAATCGATTCATTCTATTATGGAAATCTCTTGAAACATTTGATTACGCCAAATTCATTCGAATGAAGAAACCTCTCGAAAAAACTCTTGATTGCTCCTACACGATCTCCTTCGAACGAGTGCATTCAAAAGGTGAAATCGCTCGTCTACCTGAAAACATCTCGCATAGTACCGAGAAGTTTGTAAGTATACTCGTTTTTCGCATGATCGAACTATCTCGCGCAGGAAGGATCACTTGGGTTCATTCTAAGTTCTTGAGACAATTTATGCTATTCGAAACAATTTAGGCGTCCTTAGAGTCATTCCATCCAGTGAAAGAAAGCTCAGAGCGTATAGCACCAATTAAAAATTGCTCAAATGAATATCTCGATTTGTCAAACGCAGATAGTGGCTCTGAGCATATCGCCCCATCTACCGGTAAATTCTAAAATTAAAAATCATTCCAATGAATATCTCGATTTGTCATATCTCTTGATTACAACTTTCGATTCTTAAATTCAATCGATTATGCCAAACACTAGAGTGAAGAACGTTTTTTCCCCTTTTTACGCTAATTCTTTCATCTGCAGCCAATGCTTCCTCAGGGGCAACCCAAGTGCGATGTTCAGGCTCCCGAAACATCGAGAGAGGGAAGCGGTCTTTCTGCCTCTACTAATGTCGCCAATGGTACATTCCCCGTCACATAAATCAACGAAACTGCAAAAGCAAGTGATCACAACCGGTTTGACAGCATTTGACTCTTTGTCAACATGGGGAAGGAGCGAAGGAAGTGGTTTCTGCGTTGGAACATGCCGCCGTCGGTCTGGTTTTCCCCCAAAAAACTTTGTTCCGTATATTTGGTGTCGAGTCCATGTAAGATTCCAACGGAACTGCGGACAAATCGGGGGTGGGGGGTGCGCGGTGCGTCGTATGGATTAGATTTGTTGCAAGTACTGCGATGCAAAAATTATTTCATTTAGCATTGATCTATTTATGCATCGCAAACTGCGATGCAATGCTGCTTAATTCCTATGCTGCTTGTACCTTATTAATAATGTCCTTTCCGAGCACTTTCTTTAGCAGGCTTATACCAAAGTAGTACTTGCATTCAGAGAAGAATTTGATAGTTCATGAATTGTGCCTATTGATAATGACCTTTCCAAAGCACTTTCTCTAGCAGGCTGATACCAAAGTAGTCCTTGCATTCAGAGTAGAATTTGATAGTTCATGAATTGTACAGTTCATCTAATAGTTTTCTTTAAATTTTTTCTTGCTTAATTTTGTTAGCTTGTCTCTCTATGAGATGTAACAATTGAGAAGCAGGTTATGATACCAAATCACTTCCTTTTGCATATGGAACATTGCACAAGAAGTATGAAGATTCTTGTGGTTCATATAGAAACATACTTTTCTCTTTTTAAAGTAAAGTTCTAAAACACAATTCTGATATGGAAAGTTAAATCAGCATTTCATACCTGTATTTCAAACGTGATGTTCAGATGTATTTTGTTGAAACAGATGACTAAAATCAGGGAAGCAAGAACAAAAAATATAGTCATCCTGTGAGTTGCAACTTTGCTGTCAGAAATAAAATTTGGGATCAACACCATGTGCATACCTGCCCAGTTTTCCGGAAGTTTTCCTGATTTTGCTGTTGTCTTCCGGTTTTCAACATGTTTTTTCATCTCCAATAAATAAGCTTTTCACAATAGGGGCTGAAATTTGTGTCCTCCATAAGATGTAGGTGTGCTTCTGGTCCCATCCCCATTTGTAGGGCTCATAAGCTTCAGCGGGCCTCAGGTCGGGAGTGGTATTCATACATAAATAAGCTTTTCACAATAGGGGCTGAAATTTGTGTCCTCCATAAGATATAGGTGTGCTTCTGGTCCCATCCCCATTTGTAGGGCTCATAAGCTTCAGCGGGCCTTAGGTCCCCGGGGAGTGGTATTCATACATAAATAAGCTTTTCACACTAGGGGCTGAAATTTGTGTCCTCCATAAGATTGTAGGTGTGCTTCTGGTTCCATCCCCATTTGTAGGGCTCATAAGCTTCAGTGGGCCTCAGAAGGTATGTGAACTCTTTTGTCCTTAAAATACGTCTTTTAAGGCAACATTTTTACACATAATTCATCACCTCCCTGTCGATCTTAAGAAGCAAAAAAATCAACCTCTGAAAAGGAATCTCATCTTAAGGGTTGAAAATTTTGTTTTGTTTATTTCATATGAACAGTATAACCTTATGTATTAAGAAAATACAATGTTTGTCACAATTTTATTTTTTCAAGTCGATCAAGGCTTCACTGGGCTGTGGCCTAGCTTCATCAGAACAAATGGTATGCAAATATTCAAATTGTACATGACATACATGGTGACAAGGTTTGAAAAAAAATAATGGTGGCAGATTCTTGAAAAAATAAAATAATTGTGGCAAACGTATTTTCTTAATATATATAATCATCACAAGGCTGTGTAGTCTCTGATTTCAAGTGTACCTTATGGTTTATCAATTTATGAAAGATTGATGGAGAAATATTGTTACAGTAGATTCCGATTAATTGGGACACATTGGAGCTTAGAACACACACTTTTGCCCAGTTATGTGAAGCTTTATCCCAAAATGCTGATTTGGAACATTCTTCAAGAACTGTCCATATTAACTGGTGGCCCAATTGGCCGGAATCTACTGTATATGTTATTGTGGTCAAAGAACACTGCACACTAGAAAGCAAAAAAACTAGGGTCTCTCGTAAAGAAGACACTTCATTCTGGTCAAGCGGCTGCTACCCTTCAGTGAGGTGAAGCTACTTTCAATGGGCAGGTTTACATACCAGTTCTGTGACATTGTACAGCATGCCCATACTATATGAACGCTCTGCAATTTAAAATAAATTAATATCATAGTCTAAGTTGATACTATGAAGAATATTTATTTCTGTAGCACCAGCATGGCCCACACGCTGTGTAACAATTTTCATTTGTCATATCAAAATCAGTATAGTGCAGGTGTTTGCTTGCAATAAATTTCAGAATTTATCATAGTGACATTTCCCAGTATATTTTTAAAGTTGCCTATTCTGAATTAATTAACAGATATTTGTACTCTTACATCAGTTTAACCGTAATATCTTTCATTTGGATGCTATGAGTATTTTTTAAGTAGCACATGTGTTGTTGAAGTATTTTTTATCCTATTTATATTTCTTAATATTTTACAATTTTTGATCTGCCAACATGTTATTAAAATTCAATATTAATAAGTAATTTCAAACTCGCAAATGTTTTCTTCAGACCGTTTTTATTTCTGTGTTTCTTACTTAGAAGGATGTAAACGCAGCATTTCCTTGAAACGCACCTCTTCAGATGTTCCAGCACTCTTGAAAGTCCAGAAATCAAGTGCCATTCACACTAGTCCTCATCAGAAGGTAGACCCAGAGAGTGATGAAGAAAAACTTTTAAAAGTGATCGAAGTTAACAAGAAAATAGATGATTGTCTGGCTTTTAAGAGGTAACGTTTATTTATTTACTTATTGTAACCATAATTACAATATCACAAAAAAAAAAATCAAAAGGTTGATACTAAAATTACTTTGTTAAAAAAAAAAAAAGGTTCCTGTATGCAAGTGAATTTGATATTACAGTAATAATTAGAATGTCAAAAATTGTTTGAGATTCCACTCAAAGGTTGACTAAGATGAACTTGGTATGAGTATAACTTGAATACAAGGGTAATCCATTCTGCCCCGTTCTTTCTTATGGAATAATTTGAGGTTTTCTGCATTGTTTCTGTGTTGCATATGCAATGAGAGGTTACATGAATTTTACTTTGGTAAGACCCTTGTGTACTCCTTAAATTCAATACAGGTTGAGCATTCCTTACCCAAAATGCTTGGGGTGGAAGTATCTTACAGTTCAAGTTTTTTGTTTTGTTTTTTTCTTCCAGTTTTTGGAGTATTTGCGCATGGTTTATCTATATAATGAGACCGCTATAATGGTTTATCTATATAATGAGACCGCTATAATGGTTTATCTATATAATGAGACCTCTATAATGGTTTATCTATATAATGAGACCGCTTGGGAATGGCATCACTTCTAAACACTAAATCCATTTATATTTTGTGTACAGCTCGTAAACATAGCATGATGGTAGTTCTATACAATATTTTTTAATAATTTTGTGCATGAAATTAAAGTTTGTGTGCACTGAACTATTAGGAAGCTCAGCTATCACTACTTCCCAAATAATTGATCGGAATTACTATTCATGCTCAGCTGGGTGTCTCCATGAGGTTCACATTCCAGTGACAAAACACGATGTTATTCAGAAGTGTAGAAAATGCTATACATTTCTTGAATATTTTAAAACAACTTATGTAAAAACTAAGAGGTCTTTCATGTAAGAATTAAAAGAAATTAAATTTTAAATTGTTCACTAAACATGGGAAGTCAGTGAACGACACAAACAGATACAACTCTGGTCCTAGCATGAGCCACTCCCTGCAGAAATCATTCATTGGAAGTGTCAACAAACAAAACAAAGGAATCATTCCAAACAATTTTTTTTTTTTTAGTGAGTGAAAGTGAAGGACTTGCTTTCCTTCAAAAGAATCAGTTTTCCCACTGCTACAACAGAACAGTGTCGGAGCCCTACCCAGGGTATCTGAGGTCACATTTCGTAACCATCAGGGTAGACGGAGATTTGTGCAACACCTGGGAACCTTCCCAGAGAGTCTTCTGGGATTTGCCATTTGTGACAGCGCTCAGAAAAAGATCAGATTTTACAGTTTTTGGGGAATTTTCGGGTAGGTGCTCAACCTGGATTTAAATTTCTTTGCTTTCTGGCAATTTGTTAACAGAAGAAAATATAAGATGTGCATTAGCAAGTTGAGAAAGTTAATAGCATTGAAGTCGCGTAGGACTTCCAAAGAAGAATCGCGAAGATAATATTAAAATTGAAACATTGCCTTGGAAAGGCACTGAAGTTGAGTAGAATACTTAAATTATTGGAGCTGTTGATTTTGTGATGAGGCTGTATGTAAAAATAGGAAAGTTCTTGGTGGGCACCTGTAGTTAGTAAGGCATGTTGGAAATTGTAGATTGCTTGTCATAAAGAAAATGGTTGGTAGGGATGTTGAAGTCAAGTCTTTGGGAAAAGTAAGTATTTAGTCACAAGCAGGCAAGGAAAATTGTAAGAATTTGTTAGTGCAAAGTGGTACATCTGTATTGGGAATTATGTATGAGGAAACTTTCAGAATGGCCTGAATGTGTTTTATCATCTAATAAGCAAATGATGAATTATGAGAAGGTTTTACCCCAGGGTTTACTTGACAGGTTTATATTGAATAGATGAAATCATGTTATTTTGAAATTGTGTTAAATTTAGGAACTAGGAGTATTAATGGTGATGACTTCAAGGACCATAGGTGTTTGTGAAGTAAGAGATGCTATTTTATCACTGAAATGTTATAAAGTTACAGGTTATGATAGAAATATTTTTGGATTGGTTAAGCATAGTGGAGTGACGAGTCCTTTGGTTACACAGGTTTGTCAACATGAAATGGCAGGCCTTGACAAATATGATTCAGATTTAGGAGCCACCTCCAAAATTTAGGAGCCAGGGTTGTGTAGCAGGGGGGTATTCATTTTCTTTAAAGTTGATAAAATATCAATAAACAGAAAGGGGAAGACTAAAGGTTTATTGTTTTTACCTCTTATTTACTCTCAATTTTAAGAAATCTGGGCAGCATAAAAATATATAATCGAGTAGAATGTATTTTACATACCATTGACAAATAACATGAAACATATCAATAAGAAACATATCTTATGTCTAGGTGCTTGTTGAAATCACAAAGATATTTCAGTTCCAGAACCACAACGTGCAGTAAGTTTGCTGCATGACTCATAATTTCTTTAGAATTATGTCTTTGAATTTATATTTGTCTTTCAATTTACTTATGACAATAAAGCAGGGGATTTTTCACAATTCCTATAATATGGAGACTGTTTATGATATTGCTTTCAATTAAATTATATTAATATTAGCTGATATTGTGCAGCAATTGAAGGATTGAAATGTGGAAACTTTTTTTAAACAAATGAGATGGAATTAAATTACTGAGTAAAAGCCAAAAAAAAAAAAAAAAAAAAAAAGAGCATTGTAAGAAAACTAAATCCCAGATGCCCTATTATGGCCATGAATATGTCTTGTGGGTTTTAGCACCAAAATACCACTTGTCAATAGCCTTTGAAGGGTCAAATTCAGATAAGGAGGGGCCATTAAAGTTGATCATCATTAAATCATTTAAAGTCTCCGCTTCCATTGATGATCGAAATTTATTTTTAATAAGGTTCATCAAGCTGAAACCTCTTTCACAACTTACAGTGGAAACAGGCAATACTGACACTATTGATAAGAGTTTCCCTAAAACTGGAAATCTGTCACTGTTAGACATCACTTTGTTCAACAATTCGCTGAGCTTCATCCCTTGTCCAAGCACCTTAAACTCATACCATTCGTTCTGGAGAAGATTTATGCATGTTTTGCTATTCATATCTGGAGATGATAGTTGTTGTTTTTAAATGTTGAGCTAGGGCTCTTATCTCATCAACTCCAAACTTCTCCAGATCCTTTCCTGTTGGCCACGTGAAGGTATCAAAAACCCTGCAATGTTGAATGATGTTATGATTGTTCAGAAATCTTTCCTGTAAATATTGTGCTCCGCATTGCACCAGGTTTTTTTTTTTTTGTCAACTTCAAAGGAAGTACTTGAACTGGCATTCAGTCCATGCAGTTGCACTTCTTGATAAATGCCTTTCAGTGTTGTGCTACTGATGAACATGTCTTCATAGTGACCAGGAACATCGATCAATGCAGTGAGTGTTGTTACAGTACTTTTTATGTGCAGTTCAACAGCACTCATAAACAAGTGCACCAACTTTACTGGCAACCCATCTTACTTTGTAGAGAAATTGAAATTTTAAAAGTTGGCCCTGCAAAATTTCAGATACCTGCTTCTTTTTTTCTTTTTTTTTTTTTGATTGAAGGTTTAACAGCCACCGTGAGCAACTCAATGGGCTATAAGCAGTCGCCCGTCCCTAATTTAGGGTCACTGGTTCCAGGGAAGGGAGAGAGCCAGTGCCGTAAGACAAACACAACATCCATGCCTCACCGGGATTCGAACCCGGACCCCGTTTGGACGAATGATCAGAGGCCATCGCTTAGACCACTGCGCCACCAGGGCGGCATACCTGCTTCAGTTGACGCATTCTCTTTGGTGATGGCCGATAAAATTTGTACAGTTTCTTAAGAACTGTATCAATGTCATCAATGAATTTTACATTTTTTACAGCACTCAACACACTTAAGTTTAATCTGTGTGCAATACAGTGAACACCTACCACATAGCTCAATGTTTGACGAATCTTCTGAACTACACCATTCTCAACAATCATACTGGCTGCTCCATCAGTCCCAATACCAATCAGATGATTGGAACTTAACCATTCTGACAGCTCTAGTCTTTCAAGTTCACTATAAATTGCTTTGATGTATCCATCTGCAGTTGCACTTTCAAGTGGAATGATGAATAAAAATACTTCTTTTATTCCTTTGCCTTTCAGATATCTTGCATATAATATAAGTTCTTCTACACCTCCTTTGTCTGTTGATCCATCCAGCAATAAACTTACAAAATTCTGATCTTTTAGTTCACAAATCAGCTCATTTCTTATCCCTGCTGCAATATAAGACACAAATTCTTTACATCTTTTGTCATTGTTATATTCTTTTCTGACTTCAGTACCTAATTTTTCTGCCAATAACAATTGCTGTTCCAAGTCGCTAAAAGGTTTATTATTTTTAGCAATGAAATAGGCAATATTAAAAACAGATTTCATGTGCTCAAACATTTTTTGATCCATTTTTATTTTTTTTACACACACTGCAATAGGGGTAGTTTCTGGATGTAATTCTGCATTTTGTGCTACCATGCATTTCTGATGCTGATATGACTTCTCATGTTTTTTTAAATGTTTCCAGTTTGAAAAGTCCAACAAAACCCTTTACCACTTTAGAACTGACATCCGCTATCCCAGGAAATACAGCACATATTTCACATTGTGCTATACCTGTTCTTTCATTTCCTCCTTTTTCCACTGTATGCCTGACTCAGTGAAGGGGAATGGAGGTTCAGATCTTCTGTACTAACTTCCACCTCAGTTTCTTCTAATGAAATGGAAGGCTCAGGATCTTTTCTTTTTGTGGAATCACAAAAAAACTTGTTAAATGGGATTGCTTCCCATTTTCCAAATCTCTGCTTGCAGCTGCTCGTTTCATTTTTTGAAATGAATAAAACACACAAAGCTGAGGTTAAAAAAACACAACAGAATCTTGAAACCAAAATAAAATAAAATGCGTAAGCATGCGACTAAAGTTGAACTATCACCACAGAAGGGTTCTCTGTTAATGACAACCAGTTTGCAGGTACGCGACCTTTCGTGATGCTATCTGCCTGCAGGGAGAGTAAGGTAGAAGGGGAACAATGAAAGTGGAGCCAGAGAAATGGAATGTTTTCCGCTGCAACTCGCCCCCAGGTCAATGGTTAGTCACATGCTTTGTTTTGCCGACTTGCGGCACGCGGGAGAGGAAGGGTGCAAAAGAAACTAGACGGACAAAGGTCAAAACCAGGGTCGTAGCCAGAGGAGAGCCACCCGACCTCAATGACCTACCCCCCCCCCCTAATTTCTCTGCCTGGCTACGGGTCTGGTCAAAACACTTCCTGCACAACTGAATTTCAGCTAACTTTGAAGCTTAAAAGTTCTGTTGCAACATACAAAATCCGAAGAAAAAAAAAATTGATGTAAAATTCAATTCGCTGAACAAAGGTAGTAGTTGTCGGCAAGCATAATTGCCGAAGCTTCAGCCATCAGCCCGTTCGCTCCCGATAAGTTATGAGTTCCCACTTCCAAGCGCAGAGTGTGCTTCTCCACTAAAGGAGGAATTGCTTTGAGCACGCACACTTGCTATTATTGACGCGTGCATCCCACCTGAAGGATCAAGCGGCGCGGGAGGAGCAGCTTTCCTTTATTTTTGGATGGCCTTAAAACATTTAACAGAAAAAATTAAAGACAGTTCCTAGCAGAAAATGGAAAGCCATCTGCAGTTGCACTTTCAAATATTAACTTCCAAGAAAAGGCCTGCGGAATGATTACATCAAAGTACGATCTGACAAGAAATCAGTTTCATGTTACATTTATAATGAGGAACGTACTCCACTTCAACCTTTCACTAGGCTACATTGAAGGCATCTAGTTTCTAATACAAGCCACTCCGCATGCTTTAATACGAAGCAATTTCAGAAGTACTGAAAATATTATCACAACTATTACTCATAAATAAAGCAGAATAATCAATTATAAAAGTGCATTTAAACAGCTGTTTTTGGAAATGTGGAAATAATAGAAAACGAATAAGTCACCTGAGTTATGAATTTATAAGGAGCAAATGGAGGAATAATATGGTATAAAGGCAAGTTTTGTACTGTGCAATTTGGGAAATAATATGCATATGAGACCAACGAAAGATTAAAAAAAAAAATAAATAAATAACGCTGAACTTTTTAACAGGGTGAAAAATCAAAATTCGCAGCAAGAATGCGAACTACTTTCCGTTTCTTTTGTTGACTGCAGCTGCAGAGCATTCATTCTGTAATTTTTTATGTTTTTTTTTCTGCTATTATTCTTTCCCGATTTCTTCATTGTCACTTTTCTTTCTTTTTTCCTCCGATGACAATTTCATTTGTCATGCTGAAAACTTTCCTGCATGACTGCATGATATCAAAGCTTAACAAATACATCATGTAAATGGTGCAACTTTGAGAACATGAATGCTTTTAAACACCATGCATCATTTTTTACAAATTTTCCAACTCGTTCAGTTTCATTTTAGGAAATTCCCCCTCGCTTATGAAGCTTAAATACACCACAAGGGGAATAACATTTAACAACTCAGGAGAGGGGAAACATTGCGGAAGGGGGGATCATGATTACGGGAGATAACTTTACTCCGCCTGACTTCCGTTTTTGGCAAAATTTTCAAGCTGAAAAACAAATATTTATGTAATGAAATGATATTTAACAATAATACTGGGTATAAGAAACATCGCGAGAAAAAAACCCCACGATTGTGTGTGTGTGTGGGGGGGTTTAACTCCGTTAACTTACGCTTTCGAAACACGGACGTACCGTCCCCAAATGGGAAAGACACCCCCTCCCCTAAGAAATTCTCTTCAGTTTTGCATCGTTTGGAAAATGACCGAAATGATGGCAAAGCGGAATTCCACGAATACGTGGAAGAATCTTGCTATGAATATGGGATTCACGACTAGTAATTAATAATAATTGAGCCAGCATCGAAAATAGCATTGAAGGAAATAACACAGTCCCTCTCCGCTAAACCATTACAGAGCAATTGGGCGAAAGTAAAGTTATTACCACTGGTAAATTAATTTCTCTTTCACACAGCCTTATACATGCTAAAAAGATTAAAATAAAATAATCCAGTAGGTATATAAATTATTTCACATGGAGTTGTATAAGTCTGAAGAATTAAATGTATTAGAAGCTACATGCGAGTCCCGATTGAAGTGTTTTTAAAGAGAAAAATTATAATTTTAGTTATAGGAGTATACTACAAAGAAAAAGGATAATTATTTTTATTCTGACCCTGTGTAGTTGTCATAAAGTACCTTCCTGACATTCTAATAATTTTGATCACGATCATACCGGAATACACGCTCTGTACGTGCTTGCAGCGGCAGACGCCACTAACTCTGCAGGGAGCAAGCTCCTCCTACTTTAGCAGATCACCTCAACCAAAGGTCACGACCTGACCCACAGAGGAGACCTTGATAACAGCTGGTGCCTTGAGCGCTTCAGCGCCCTAACTACGGAGCAGCTTTTGTATGCGACAGATACAAGCGCGCCGATCTAGTTAGTCGCTGGTAAATTGCGGGACTTCCCTCTTCATGCTCTTCATGCAAAAGCTGTTTGCCATTTTCATCAATTTAATGACAGTAAAAACATTGACAAAGTAGATTTTCCCACTTCAGAATAGGAAAACCACATCTGTTAAATACATAAACGCAAAAAATTCTTGTCGCCAGCATGAAATTTTTAGGCGACCTGGCGCCGGGGTTTTTGTCGAGCCCTGTGAAATGGTGTGCTAGTTTTGTTTGTGAGGCCCAGCAAAAGTTTGCCAATCCACTAAAAAGGGTAGAGGCAGTATTTTGATTTGGGGTTTAAGGACTATCATATCTACTCGCTATTTCTAAAATCTCTCTCCATTGCACCCACAGTAGTGACCAAAATTGTGGAAACCTCTTGGAAATTGTGTTTTTGGGGGTCGATGGCTCATAGCACCACTTTTTTTTTTTTTTTTTTTTTTTAGTAATAGCATAAAATTATATATCAATGGAAAGATTATTTCATCAGGAATGTAATGTAATAACTTTTATGAAGGATTTTGTATTTGAACAGCAGTTATAAAGAAGAAAAGTGAAACACATAGAAAACACGAGATATACAAAAATTCTCACCATGTCAGTTAATACTTAGTTGGGTAACCTTTAGCATTATTTATGGCCTTACAACACCTTCCTATGGATTGAACCAAGTTTTTTAGTTCTGCAGCTGTTATAATGTGAAACCAAGATTGAATTATTGCTTCTATTAATTGGGTTTTTATTGCTGGGTTGCTTCTGACTAACAAGTTTCTTTAGGCGGCTCCATAGATTTTCGATGGGGTTAAGGTCTGGGATATGAAATATGTTTATCTTGAAACCACTTTTTGCATACAGCAGCCACATGACATGGAGCTGAAATATAAATGCTTCATTATATTGGAAAAGATCACGTGCAAAAGGCTTCAGTTTGGCCTCAAGTATTTCATTAATGTATTTTTGGCCATTTATATTCCCATTAATCACGCAAATTCTTCCCACACCTTTTGATGTCGTACAACCCCAGATCATAACACTAACTGGGTGTTTCACAGTACCTGTTTGTAATGCAATTAGAATTCAAATCTCCAATTCTTCCACTTACGTATTTTATACCATCACTACCAAACACGGAGATTTTGGTCTCATCACTCCAAATAACACTGTTCCACTGTCCAGTTAACATAGGTTTTAGCCCAGTTTTTTCTTTTCAACCTTTGAGAGAGAAAAATGGCTTTTTTCGTGGAATTCTAGCTTTTAGACCAAATTCCTGCAGTCTGCGCCGAACAGTCCTTGCACTCAACTTTACATTGCATTGTGCCATTTCATCTTGTATACACCCAGATTATTTTCTTCTGTGACCTAGGCACAGTCTCTTAATTCTTCTATCATCACTTGCTGTTGTGCACCTTTTCCTGCCTTTACCAGTCTGGTTTTGTAGTGACTGTCTCCTTATGCCTCTTCAAAAATTTAGAAATGCCACCTTTGGCTAAGTTTCCACCAATTTTTCTTCTAATTTCTTCATAACTGAAGCCTTTTTCACTTAATAGTACTATTTTACATGACTATCTGGGTGACCAGTCAACTCTTTGTGCCATTTCTTTAATTTTATTATGTTTTACAAGCTCACTAAATGAAAGAACACAAAAAAACCAACCAACTTTATAGCAATCAAATAACGCACTAACAAATGTCCTCCTCAGCTCCAATACATGACATCAATAGCTGAATCCTACTGTCACCTGATTGGCTCATTGCCAAAACAAGATGACACCTGATTGGCTCTCTAAATGCTCATTGGCTACATTCAAATGAAGGAAAGCTACTTCATATCAACCTAAGCAAGTTGTGCTTCCAGTTTCTGGTTATTTGGCTATAACTTTTCATAGAATGCAGATAATTGAACAAACTTTGTTGCATTACATTCTTCAGACCTGTTTGTAATCTGGGTGTAGCCCGGAATTTCGGGTTTTTGTCACATTCCAAGCCCGTTAATCCGGGTTTTTAAGTTTTAGAAGAATTTGAGATGCTTCGGACATTTCATTTCTAAAAATGCTACAAAATGGTAACTAAACTTCAGGTTCCATTTTCTTTGGGAATTACAGTGTTTGATTAAAAACACTGCGTGTCAGTGCGAATGGTGAATGTAGACGATTTGTGACACCTTGTGCGTTTCTTTTGTTATCTAACAAGCTCTCAAGATAACAGCCTGCTGAAAGGAAGGCTTCTTTTCATTATTTTGAAAGGTCAAATAATTTGATTATTTTTTCTAACTACTTTTAGAAATTGAACGGAATCCACTGTAGGCTTCAAGTTCAAGTAAAACTGGTCTACATAGACTGCTCAATTAACATATAATATGAAGTGCAAAATTTGAATTTAAAGATGCAATGCCTGAAGGATTTTGCACAGTGAAAGAAAATTGGGTACAAGAAAAGATGCGAAGTTTAACTGCACAAGCATTTTATGGTATTACTCTAAAAACAAGTGGTGTTATGAGCCATCAAACCTCAAAAATACATTTTTTCCAAAAGGTTTCCACAATTTTGACCACTACTGTAATACATTTGTCCCATAATGTACAGCAGATGGTTTTTGGACAAGGATATCAAATCACTTCTGTGGCTTTTTTAAGTTCCCAATAAGTCTTAAAACAGTGACCTTGCAATGGTTTCATTAATCAAAACGATGATTACATGTAGAAAATATACGTCAATAAAACCAAACCGTCGATACACGATTAAACTCATAGTTACAGTAAAAACTCCCTACAAGTACATGACAAACTTTACTAAAAGCTAAAAGAAGTATATACAAGTTAAAAATGTTGTAAGATCTTTCGGGAACGCACTATGGTCCCATCCTCAGACTAAACTTGTATAATACGTTGTGCTAACCCCTTATATTACCCAATGCGCAGAATGGGAATGACGTAAGTAGACATTAAAGAATTTGTTTTAGTGCCTGCACAACCCAACGGGAGGCAGGTTTACAGGAGGAAAAATAACGATTGCAAAAATAGTGAATACAGTTCCTCTTGAGAAGTGTCACTCTGGCTGTTGTGTTAAATCACTTGGAAATAAATATTTCCAAGCTTGCGGAATATCACAAGGTAAAGAGTCATTACAGCAGAGATGTATTTGAGAGTAAATGCATAAGCTCTCCGCCAGGAGTAGTGATGACTTGCTTGTTGGGGTTGTTAATATACGAGCTTCATCCCATACGGGATAACGAGTCCCACTATGGGTTAAACAGGGCTAGGGCTGTGTTCATGGCCCCCATCCGCACACTGTAAACTTGCTCTGACAGGCGAGTCTGCAAGGAGCGGCAAGTGGAGCCGATATACTGTTTAGATGGAACATTGTTGTCCACGGCTCGCATGGGAATACAGTAAATTCCATGTCGTTCACTAGGGTTAATGGAATCTCTATCGTTTTTAGTGATTGATAGGATGTTCGAAGTTTTAATACCGAATGCCAGTTCATAACGCTTGCATATATTAGACAAGATAGACGTTAGTGCAGGATAGTAACAGATGGACCCAATAAAGGTGGGTATACGATGCTCCCGTTGAAGGGTAGATGCAGAAGAGTTAAGTAGGTTTCTCAAAAGACGGTCAACAATAATGTCATCATAGCCATGTAATCTGGTGATCTCTTTTATTTTTGTAAGTTCCGCCCTGCGAAGTCTCAGGCTAGATGAATGTGTAATAGCTCTTTTTACCAAAAACCTAATAGCCGAGAGTTTATAGCTCATTGGATGAGCTGAGTTGCTAGGGATAATAGAAGAATTTGCTGTAGGCTTCCTATAAACTGAGTGTTGAATAGACTGGGTAACTGGGTCTCTGATCAAGAGAAAGTCAAAGGCGAGACGGTTGTCCACTTCAACTTCAAAAATAAAGTTAATGGAGGCATACTGGTTGGACAGGAATTCAGCAAATGCAGATAATTGTTCCATAGAATGTGGCCAGAACATCAGGATATCGTCCACATATCTTATATAAAATAAGGGTTTGTTGACATAAGTATTAAGTACTGTTTCCTCCAGTTCTTGTAAAAGGATTTCCGCTAGCACTGGGGAGAGTGGGGAACCCATGGGTGCCCCACCCGTCTGTCTGTAAATAGTGCCATTATACCTAAAGTAGGTTCGACTTTGGATGAATTTTAGTGCACTCAGTATGGTCTGAGTATCAGATGATGTGGCTCCTTGGTTTAGTAGTTTTGTCTCAATAATCGAATGTACAATATCAAGCGGTACATTCGGAAAAAGTGAGACAACGTCCAGTGAAACCAACTTAAACGAAGCATGTTGTGATGTAAAGGTTCGAATCCTCTGCAATGATTGAGTTGAACTAGAGACTGAGAACCCTGAAGTAGCTGTGAGAGGCTTAAGGTACCTTACAAGAGCTTTTTCCAAGTTGCGTGTAGATGAAGCGTAGCCTGATACGAGTGGAAGTACTGGTAAACCATCTTTATGTGTCTTAATTTTCCTGAAAAAATCAGGGACTCTACAGCCACTAGAGATCCTGAATGATCGTTTCAATCCGCCTAGTGGCTGTAGAGTCCCTAGGCGGATTGAAACGATAATTGAGAGTGGGAAGTGATGCCTGTGGAGGGGTTACGATGGAGTGACCAAAGCACTTCCTGCCCCCTTCATGCCTTTGTTTGACTGCCAGACTGGGGATAAAGATGGTGAAAACTAACTTTTTCTATTCTTCATGAAACTGGCTGAAATTTTTACATACACCATAATTGGTTAACAGAAGCTGACCCCTAAAATTTCGCGTGAATCGGTAAAGAACTTTTGAAATTATCCTTTAAAATTTTTAATGGGATAAATCTTTATTGTAGCGCTCTTACTGAGGGTTTCTGGTGAGCTTTGCCGTGCCTCAGTGGGTGTTTTAGGCTGGGAGAGCTAAGAGCTTACTGGTGAAGGGTCACTAAACGGGCTTTGAGCGGTCGCAATGACTGCGTGTGCCAACTGAGTTATTGCCTTCTTTAACGTTCCGAGACTTTTTTCGGAGTAAATGTTTATGGTTCACTGAATATGTTGCAGAATGCTTTTCATTCTTTTTTTTTTTTTTTACTGCTATTTAGAAAGAAGATGATGTGTTTGTATTCTATTTTTTTCCCTCTTTTCTCTGCAAGAAAAGATTTCGCTTCAATGTTTGACTTTTAAGTTTGTGTGCTAAATATTTCAATGACTACATCTATTCCTTTTCAAATTTTTTTTTATTTTGATATTTATTATAACCGCATAATAAAGTTATGAATTCACTCTCTGCGAGAAACGTGCTGCAGGATGACAAGCTTGAAATTATTATTTTTTAAGCTTTTTATCCAATTCGCTTATAATGATAAGCTTTTATCCAATTATTTTTTAAGCTTTTATCCAATTTGCTTGAAATTTAAGGGGCCCGTTCCTGTTAGTGATTTATGGAGTTGATTAAAGGTTCAGTCAGTTTTGCGAAAAATCCGCAAAAACATTTTCAACATTTTTTATCGCAGTCTCAGAACCCCATGTCGGATATTTCGTTATCAAACCAAAGCCTCTGGCCAATGTGAAAAGAGGGACTCCTGCTGGCGCGCATGCTTTTACCACGATCAGAAAGTTTCTGCCAACCCCCACGTCAGTGGCGGCGGAACCGCCCGGGCCCAGTCAATAATTTTAGCCAATATTTTTTGTTGTGATGAGCCTTAGAAAGTTGCTCTAGGTAAGTGGTCCTAATCCTTAACAAATCTCCTTAGGCATTGTTTTTCTTCTGTTTGTTCCGGAAAGCGGGAAGGGAGGGGAGTGCACCACGATTCAAAATTTCGGTCGCGGTCAACGAATTTCAATTTCCGCCACCCTCATACTGCAGAATTACTGCAGTTTGTGAGGATGTCTCGATCAAGATATCAGCAGGCATTAGCAGTTCAAAGAGAAAAGAAAAATAAAGAGATACAACTCGTGAAAAAAATCGCAAGGTGTCTGATCAGATAAGTAATTTAGTGCAAAAGAAAATAAAGTTGTCTCATGAGGTTCTTTTGAAGACAGGAAAAATTGACCAGCAAATTCAGGAATTGTCAAAACTGATGTAACTGTGCATAAAACTAACTAGATTTCAATGATTTCTTCTAGTATTCAGTGTAAAATTTATTGCAAGGAAGCAGTGACTTATTTTTGTTTCACTTTATATGTGTAGTTATAATGCGTTTACAAAAAAAAATCTGCCCAGATTTTTTTGTTAGCCAGTTAGATCTCAATGATTTTAGAGTTGCCTTTGAACCTCAGTCAGTTATTTTCATATGAGAAAAAAAAACCCTCTGGGTACAGATAACTTAAAAACAGCAGTATTTCATCATTAGGTATGTTAATTATTCAGCAGGATAAGCCAAGACCATACTGGTATGTGCAGAAAATTGCTTTTTCTTTGCTGTTCACCAATTTGTATTCCATATTTTTTAAATAAGAATGTAAACTTCTAAAACAAATTATATGACTCAGTAACTTGGGATAGGTATAATTGTAAGTATGTGCAGCATGTAATATGTTTTAGAATCTGTTATGAGTATCACTGTCTTGCATGTCAAAACACCGCATTACAAGAGTTAAAGCTAGTTCAATATCCTGTTATGGAATTGCTTATTCACAAGTTTCTGCTCAGCTAACTAAAACAATATTTTAATATCTTGCATGCAAATCTGGGAAAGTATCTAATTAGCCAGTATTTTTTTCTCATATGTTGTTAAGCATATTTTCAAAATGCCATTGCAAACACCTGGAATTTTACTCCAAACCACCTGGAAAAGTCAGGGAATTTGATTTCACTAACTGAGTGGGAACCCTGTTACAGTGATGGAAAGTTTGCGCCGAACTGCGCCAATTTCATTATCTTGCGCCAAACTGCTACAAATTATGAAAAAATTTATATTTGTGCCCAACTGCGCTGAAACGGCAATCCACAGCAAAAATTGCCGAACGAAAAAATGTTTTTACAGCAAAAAATCCCATTTTAAACGTCGAATCGAATGACGCTTTTTTAAGGTCTACGCGTTATTTGGTGTGAAAACAACACTTAATCAACGCATACTGTACCACCAATCCCAAAATTTCTAAATGTTTTTCACCTACCTTCTAATTCGTTGCTTTTTCGGCAAAAGTGACAAAAAAACAATGATTTTCGTGATGTAGGAAATTAAATTGTTTTTGCTTATGGAGGAGGAGTTTTGTTGTAATCACGTGGTATGTAAGAGAAACGATGCTGTACGTTATGAAATCCTGATGAAGATTGTTTACTGATAGTTTGGTGGTCTTTCGGAGTTCTGTGCAATTAAGATTGTTTATATGTCGTTCCCTGCTCTTTCGGATAGCGCAGTTATTTCATTTCGGGCGAGGTGCACGATTACGTAAATACAGCGTAAGGTGAGTCATTAGCTATTTCGTTAACGCAGAGGACAACTGAAAATGGCTCTCCCGTGGCAGGATACAATGGTTCTGTTTCTAAAGGATTCATAGGTATTCAGAGATGCCAACATTTACGGATTTTCAATCCATCTTACGGTTTTACGGAAGTCACCCGGAAGAACTACAGAAAAGCCCTTGCAAGATCCCTGCACACAATTTTTTTTTTTTTTTTTTTTTGCCGTCTTTTGGTTGAAAACGCACTTTACAGATAGTCCCTTATGCGCCTTCGATGTTCTGACTTCCCCGCCAACTGAGTCGGAGTTTGTCACGTGGTTCCCCATACAGCCATTTGAGAGTACCGTGCGCAAAAGTTGAGAGGAAACTCAGCTCAGCATCTTTTGCCAACTCTTTACAAATTACATTGATTGCATGTGGCTTTGTGCATGTGAAAATTTTGGTACAAACGTTTTAACCCTTTACACTCGACTGTCGGGTGACACCTGACATTACGAAATTGCCGACTAGCTCACCCGCCACTCCGATGACGCCTCTATAGCTCGCATGTCGGTGGTTGCGAGACATTTCTTTTTCGTCGAATAGGTCGGGTGTCACTCACCACGTCGATGACGCCCCTATAGCTCACATGTCGAGGCTCGCAAGACGTTTCTTTTCACCGGATAAAGAAAAAGAAACTTCATCCGTGTGTCGGGTGTCACCCACCATACCGATGACGCCTCTATGGCTCGCACGTCGGCGCTCGCGAAGAATTTCTTTTTCACTGAATAGGTCGGGTGTCATCCGCCACGTTTACGACACCTCTCTGGCTCGTATGTCAGGTCTTGCGAGACATCTCTTTTTCGCCGAATATCTCTCGTGTTTGGTGTCACCCTCCATGCCAATGATGCCTCTATAGCTCGCATGTTGGAGCCCACGAGGCATTTATTTTTCGCCGAATAGCTTGCGTGTTGGGTGTCACGCTCTGTGCTCATTACACCTCTATAGCTAGTGGGTCGGGGCTTGCGAAACATTTCTTTTTCGCCGAATATCACAAGTGTCAGGTGGCTCCCTCCATGGCGATGACGCCTCTATAGCTCGCATGACGACTCTCGCGAGACATTTCTTTTTTGCCGAATAGGTCTGGTGTCAGCTACCATGCTGTTGATGCCTCTATAGCTTATATGTCCGGGCTGGCGAGCTAAAGCTGAGCTTTCACTGCTAAGTTGTGGCCTCTATTGCAGAAAAGAAAAAGAAAAAAATGTGAGTTCTGTGTAAGTATGATGAAAAGTTATTTGAGTGGAAAGCGTTAATTTACATACATACATACATATCACTAAGCTGTTCTCTGAGATTCAGAGGTTAGTTCCAAAAAGAAATACAAACTTCCAGATATTTTTACCTATTGTTGTCGTATCAAACTTGCCTTTTAACAGCGATCTTGACATACAACTCGTGCTTCATTGATATCCATTACACACCGTACACAAGATCTTTTATACTTCATACTCATAATCTTTTTCTCATGCAGACACTCCTGAATTTGATCCACCCATGTCTTTCTTTCCTGCCACTTGGGCTGAAAATATTTTCTTAGTAAGCATTTCATCACTCATTCTTTCAACATGGCCAAACCACCGAAGCATATTGGTCTCCACCTTGCTAACAACATTTTGCTTTACATCACACAACTGCAATACATTCCAGCGCACAAACGACTCCTATGTTTCTTCTGCAGTACCCAGGTTTCACTGCCATACATCAGAGTAGGAACACTTACTGTTTCATACACAGCCATGCGGGACTCTCTAAAGAACCCATCATTTCTGTGAAAACCTCCCAGAGCAGCTATGACTTTCAAAGAAGAATTCACTCGCCTACTGATTTCACCATCCAACTTGTTCTCTCTGTCAAACATGCTTCCTAAATACACAAACTCACTCACCTGGTCAATCACAGTGTCATTTATACTTACATTACATTCAGTGCTACCCATTCCTCTCTCAAACACCATAACTTTGGTTTTTCCCTTATTTATGCTCAGTTTGAATTTCATGCAAACTTCGTGCTTCCGAGTCAACATACTCTGCAACTCACTTTTGCTCTGCCAACAGCACAGTGTCATCAGCATACAGCAATCTGCACACACGGATATCACCAAGACATAGACCACTATTATCTATTTTGGCCTCGCGCATGCATGCGTCCATAAATATATTAAACAGCCATGGTGACATTACACAACCTTGACTAACTCCTGCACCAATGGAAAACCATTTTGATAAAACACCATTCACTCGTACACAAGCTCTACTACCAGCTTACATGGCTTTTATACTATTAAGTAGATTCCCAGTAACACCATATTCATTCAATACCTTCCACAAAAGTGTCCTATTGACTCGGTCGTAAGCTTTCTCTAAATCTATGAAGGCAGTAAAAACTTTCTTCCCAACAGCCAGATACTTTTCAATCATCATGCGTAATGCAAAAATCTGGTTAGTGCAGCCTTTACCAGGCATAAAACCACTCTGAACATCCCACACTTTCTCTGATGTAAGACCCCGTACTTTTTCAATAACAACCTTACCAAACACGTTCCCTGGCACACTCAGTAGGCTAATACCACGATAGTTCTTGCATTCAGTCTGATCACCTTTTCCCTTATACAAGGGAACAATGATAGCATCCTTCCAATCCCGAGGGACCATTCCTAACTCCCAGCAGAACTGGCAAGTTTCAGTTAACCAGTCAATTATAGAGTCACCACCATGCTTCAACATCTCTGCAGTTATGCCATCAACTCCTGGAGCCTTACCATTCCGAAGAGATTTTAGAGCTTTACACACTTCTTCTCTTGAGATCCCTCCTGTGCTTTCATCCATCATTGTGACATCATCTGCATCTGTCTCAATCATTTTTGCTCTCCTGATCTAATAACTGACAGAAGTATTCGCCGCATCTGTCACGTAACTCATTGGGCTCCCATATCATTTCCCCAATCTCATTCTTCACACAACTTACAACTTTGTTTCTCCTATTTTTCCTGAGTCTCATGTACTTCCAGAAGGACTTTCTATCTTTCCAAAAAGCCAGTTCATGCCTTTCCACTTTCTCTTTCCTACCTTTTGCCTTACTGTGGCGAACCAGCTAAATTAAAGTGTTAATTTAGATTAAAACAAAACGAAACGTAGCAGTGAAACAGCTATGACTACAAAAAGAACGAAGTCAGATAAAACTTATCGTCAAGTGTATCGTGGCATGTATAGTAAAGAATGGCCTTTTTATAAAGCATCTAAAGTTTTGCTGAATCACGTTTTATAAGCCATGTGGCCGCGATGATTGTAGGCGTCGTGCGGAGAGCAAGAAGCACAAAGATCATGTCAAAAGTTTAAATGGAGATGTGAGTAAAATTAATGTAACCAAAAAACTTATGACAACTTATAAAGAATCCTGGAAAAAATATCAAGAGCAGATTAGCACTAGAAAAGTGCAGCAAAACAAGCAAAAAAGAGAAGAAATTGAATGTTCACAAGGTGATTTGAAATGGGAAGAAGCTGAACATTTGCAGCAGTTGGATTCCCTCATAAAATGTTAAACAATGCTGAGATGAACTTTGAATGTGGCATAAAAAAAAGACGAGTGCAATAGAAAGTGGACAGATTCTATTAAAAGAAGCAAAACGAAACATTGCTAATTACCTTAAAAAATTAGAAAAGAATAGAAGTGAGCAATTAAATAGGGAGAAAAGCAGTGAAAAATTTAAAAAAAATGTAAAATAAATGATTAATAATATAATTCTGCTATGGTTACAATTTTTTGATCTATTTGAAAACTAAAATGTTTTCATATGTGTGTGTGTATTTCAATGCAAGATGTTTTAAATTTGTGTAGGGTGCATCTATTTCCAAAACATTTTTTGCCTAATAGTTTGTTCTATCTACTAATATTTTACCTGCTCTAAAAAATGTTTTCTTACACCAAAAATGTATTTTATCTGCTCCAAAAATGTGTTTCACCTGCTCCAAAAACACATTTTGCTGCTCCAAAAAATGTATTTTACCTGCTCCAAAAATGGTTTTGCAACTTTCCATCACTGTGTTTGTTTTCTCATTTCAGGCGTAACATCATGCGTCGGAAAAACATCGATTTTCCTAATAGCCAGCCTGTTGTGGAAAATAAGGATTCCGAATGCCAACTTCAAAATTCTGATTCTCAGGAAGAGTTTGTTACCCGTACTCCTGAACACCTCGTTTCACCTGGTCAGAATGGATCCCTCGTGGAGTCTGAGCATTCCTGTGCAGAAACGAAAGAAGCCAAGACATCTGTTGTGGAGAAAGAAGCAGCAAGTAACGTCACATCACCATCCATTGTGCACATCAGGAGTGAGAAGAAGTCACTGACATTTTCCACTGTGGATGAACTGGATACATTGTTTTTAGGTTCAGATGGAGATATCTGTCTTGAAGAAGTTGATGCAAACACAGATACTAAAGCAGAAGATTTGTTCCTAGAATTTGAACAGATGCTTCAAAGTTAAAATTAGTCTTTTTGTACCATTTTGTGGTCAAACTTGTTTTGCTTCTGTGAAGCATTTTATGGGACTAAAATAATTACACTCTGTAAATAAGACAACTGAAGCAAAGTGTTTGAAAGTTATTTTGTTTCATAAAATTAAGAAAAAACAGCCTCTTTTCTTTGTTGTGTCTTCTCAAGGACTGTGTCTGCAAAATGCCAGAGAAAAAAATCCACTATTATTTTGTAGGAAAATAAAGTAATTGTATGGAGCCAGTGAGGACTTGATAAACCGTATAAAGTGTTTGAACCTGCTCTTTCAAGTTTTTAACATTTTGTGTGAATGAAGAAAAGTGTGCTTGGTGTACTTAAGTGTAGTAATAGTTGAAGGAAGGCATCACTTTCTGTGATTCATATTTATTTAATTTCAATGAGGTGTTGCCTGTTCATTTCCAAAGGTATTTTTTGTTATGAGATAAAACACGCATGCACTATTTGTATTTTTGTCAAACATAGCATATTTTTTAACATAAATCTAATTTTTGTTATGAAAAGTACAAATGATATTGCCATGTGTTATTGCTTTTCCAGTATTGCAAGTAAAAAATGCTATTTTGACCTTCCTTGATTTATGCACATTTTCTGACTAGAAACTTGTTGCCAAACTCATAACTGGTGTGTGCCATCAAATCCTAATGCTTGTACAAAGAATATATGAGCAGAGTACATTTCAGTATGAATATCCTGCACATCAGTAAAGTAGTTTTGATTCTGTGTTATGTTAACTAGAGAGGAAATGCTATTTGGAAATGCCTCCGTGCAAGTTTACAGAATTAGTGCTGATCTTTAAAATTGTGAAAGCTACTGTTGTGATGTGGAATGGTATATTTCATTATATAAAAGTGAAATATGCAACAAGTGCTATCATATTCATAGTTTTGAATAAAAATGTGTCACTGTGATACTGCTTTAAAAAAAAAAAAAAAAAAAAAAAGCTGTTATGGTAAACTATTCTCTTCCTTAAAATACAATATTCGTTTTTAAGCATAAGATGGGAGTTTTACTCTAGGAAAGTGATTTGTCGTTTAGCATACATTCAATGGCACGGAGTGCTAGTAAGAATGCCTGTTGCTCATCATGGATTTGCTTTTTACCATCAATGTGGTTTTGTTTTTTTAACTGACAGCAGTGAATGGTTTTATGTTTCGTGTATCATTTACATAAATACTGCAAAAATGTTAGTATGTGGTTTTTAATGTTACATGTAGCTTTAGTAACCAACCATGTATGTTTGTTTGTTTTTTATTTGCATTCTGCTGAAAAAAAAACTAGTTACAGATGATGTTTCTTTTGTTCTTGTGCATTGGTAATAAAATCATTTCTCTGAAATTGCAATCCACATGGAGTTATTCATATAGCTGCAGTTCTTCTAAATTGTTGGAAAGAAATAGTTGTCAAGCTTTCAAAACATTAAATGGAAATATAGGAATAATCTTACTGCCTGTGATAAGTTCCAAAAAAAAAAAAATTCAGCCAAATAATATCAAAAAATAAAGTTTCTTTTGTCCAGTTCAGATTTTTTTTTTTTTTTTTTTTTTTTTAATTACTGATGGCGCAGTGTTTTAGAAAGAATTCTGGTGCATAGTGACTGGGATTCCAGTGTACTATCTTTCAAACTGATCATTGACTTTTATGCTATACACACAGAGGAACAAAAATTTATTGACGTTATGGCCACATTGAGAAATGATTCCTGATCAATTGCCATGTACTGCAAGTTTAAAACTTTCAGTGACCACTATGCGCAACTCTAAGGAGACATGTTAAAGCTGATAATTTGAAACTTTTAAAGCATCCTGGTAGTCCATGGCAAGAGGAGGAAGAAACTGCACATCTATCTTATTTTGCATCTACCTGAAGTATTGTACACATTCCCTATTTTATCAGCATATAAAAGAAAGGATTTTCAGCTTGAAGGATAGCATCACATTCACTTCCCAGCTGTGTAGAAAGGTTCATTTTTAGTTGATTGAATCTTTCAGTTTGTACTCAATTCTTTATAGACAGTGAAAATGCATAGCAGTCTTTGTTTTCACAAAGTCATGCCATGTGAATGACATGACTTCCTTACCAGTTTCTCCATTGAAGAAGGAATAGAAATTCAGCTGTCATAGGAGAATTTGTTTTTTAAAAAAGCAGTGTATCATTACAGTATAAGTGGAACAGACAAGTGAAGGTCATTTCAGTATTTCTGAGGACGTGCTACATATGTTTTACCATGGACTCCAGAATAAATAAATAAATTGATGCGTGGACAAAACAGCCTCAGGCAAAAAAAAAAAAAACTTTTGTGCTTATTCTATCAGCAGAGGATGTGTCACCTTACATTTGAAGAGCAGAAGAATGAAAGTTTATTGAGTCAGAATCTTATGAAAAAAATTGCTTAGCTTTTTAATAGCAAATGAAATTTGGATATCTTCCATATGCCAACTAAAGTTCTCCTATGCAAATTAGCAGCTGATGACAATTTTCCTTCACCTGATGATCTGGAACCTGCTGTAACATGTATCTCTCAATGAAGCTGGTGTTTGAAAAACGTTGTGTATGCCCGGAAAAAAGCTGAAGAGAATTGTTTTGTTCTGCTGTGTATTTTCAAAGTATGGTGTGAATTTTTGTGCCACTTTGCAAAATAATGAGGTGTGTCAGTTGATGAGAAGCACATTTGTACCAATCGCAGAAGAATCGATGATGTAGAGACTTTTTTTTTTTTTCATGTACAGCTAGGTCACTTCTTTGTGTGAGTGAGCAAATGATACTTGATACAAGTTGTCACTCTTGACTTTGTGCACTAAATTTGATCGGGTATTTTCTCTCCCAGTTTCATGCATCAAATATTAAAATCTCTGCCCTTTAAATTGATATACTTCATTCACATGTGTTTAAGCAAACTGTTTCTCCAGCATACATTCAAAATGTTTACCAGCAGGTACGCTTGAAAAAATGGTGGGCTATTTTTAGCCTGTTTGGAATTGAGACGTTGTGGTAATTATTGAAGGTGCCTGCGAAATGGATGTGTTGTAAACTGACTGTTAAATGGAACATTCTTCTCATAAAAATGTCCCACATTTCACAAATTTCCTTCTGGCACTTGTATAATGAAGAACCAAAGTTTGAAACTTCTACGTGTGTGCTGTTCTTCGCAAGTCTGATTTGTATCTTCCTTATTCATCATGTGTGTAAAAGCAGCACTTTTTGAAAATTATTAAAAAAATAGATTTTGAGAATGATGTGAGAGTGTGTGTGATTTTAACTGCTATGTAGCACTAAGCATAATACTCATATTTCAATAAATGATGCTTATGAATATACTTAAGTTGCTAGATTGGTTAAAAAACTGAAAAAAAAAAAAAAAAAAAAGGTACACAACATTCCAACATGGCATTATCACAAAAGATAAATATTGTATGTATATTGTCTCTCAATAAAAATTTGTTGATGTGATCAAGGGTGGATACCTACTGTTGGCTCTATAAACTGTCCAAAGCGAAGTTATTGAACACTGCATTTTCTGTAAACTAGCCATATCTCTGTTTGAAATGTATTACAAAATGTTTTTTTACTATCTCATTTGAGTGCAAAACACATTTTAAGATTATAGTTTGAGTGCAACGTTGTATTGTGTGTTTAGAAATGCATTATGAATTGCATTGAAAAACAATGTAAAGTTGAATTGCTCATACCATCAACACACAAAGTAACTGGCCATGAAAATCAGTACATAGGATGGTATCCAACTTACTGGATATTGTTCCCTGTGATAAATACCAGCAGTGAATGTGTGACATGTAATGGGAAGCCAAATGTTGCTTCAACAAGCAGCAGTCTGTAATATAGAATTAACATGTAAAAATGAAAGTATCTACTGGATGAAGATTGATCAGGTCATGTTTCTGTGTGATGCAGTATTTTTGTGTCACTTTGTACATAAAACATTTATTAAAAAAATGAGGTAATAAAATGAAATTTTGTTGTGTGTTCTTTATATGTGTATCAAAATTTCAACAGTGCAGGTTTTTTTTTTTTTTTTTTTTTTTTTTTTTTTTTTTTTTTGGTTTCTTATGAAAAAATTGCACCATCACAAAACTGTGGCCATTATTTTTGTTTATCTAAAAGCTCTGCTCTTGTTTGTAAAGCCAAGTTTAAGTGTAATCGTTGGCAGAAATATGCCGTATTTTCACTGCTTCCATGTAGCTACTCCTACAGAAAACTTGAAAATTGGATTACCCTGGGACGGGAATTGAACCTGCATCTCCCGATTTCTGGTCGAGCATGATATCCATTATACCACTCATGACAATGATGTTCCAGTTTTTCTTCCTTTGCGTCCCCCCCCTTTGCTCTAGACATCCACTGCTGCTAACCCTATATCTTTAGAAAACCATGCAAACAAATGGAGTACATTTATTTTAAATAACCCAACAGGGACCTCTGCCATGTTTCATGCCTGGTAACTGCAAATCTGTTTCAAACCAGGCAACAATTGCTCCTAACAGTCAATGAAATTCAATTTCTGAAAGGACATTGCCACAAGAACTGCATAGCCGCCCCGGTGGCACAGTGGTCTAAGGCGTTGGCCTCTGATCATTCGTCCGAAGGGGTCCGGGTTCGAATCCCGGTGAGGCATGGATGTTGTGTTTGTCTTACGGCACTGGCTCTCTCCCTTCCCTGGAACCAGTGACCCTAAATTAGGGACGGGCGACTGCTTATAACCCATTGAGTTGCTCACGGTGGTCGTTAAACCTCCAATCAAAAAAAAAAAGAACTGCATACGACGAACATCTGGAGCAGAGTACCACAGAAGAGGCCTCTTTTTACAGCAAGTCACAAAGTTGCATGTTATCAATGGGTGCAGAGGCACCAAAACTTTACTGTGGAGGATTGGAAACGAGTAATTTGGTCTGATGAGTCTCGTTTTTGTTTGTACTCCAATGATGGGAGGCGACGAGTGCATCACATTCCCAATGAAGCCTTTAATCCTGATCATGTCGAAGATGTTCAAGCTGGAGGAGGTTCTGTGATGTTTTGGGAATGATGTTTGTACCATGGAATGGACCCTCTTGTTGCAGTGATGATGAATTTGAATCAGCATGCTTACCTGTGCATTCTGAGTGACGAAGTGCTGCCCTCTGCCCTACATTTCCAGGTGCAGCATCACATTTGCCACTCCCATCTTCCAAGACAACAATTGCCGTTTGCACAGGGATCAAACTATGATTTAGCCGCCTCGTTGGCGCAGTGGTCTAAGGCGCTGGCCTCTGATCATTCGTCCGCCCCGCACGGGGATAACTGGTTTACCAGTTATTTGGGGAGCGGCGCCCCCACGGCCCGAGCTGACCTTGTGACTGGTCAACATCTGATGTCATGCCACCGCTTGTTTTTTATTTTGGTGCTGTTGGTGTTTGCAGGGACGGCTGTTCATCCAGCTGTTGGGGAGTCGCGGCCCCACGATCCCGAGCTGGTCTTGTGTCTCGCTTTTTTGTTTTTGTTTATTTTCTCCACTGGCTAGTTGCCCGTGTTGTATCCTCTACCTAATCGCTACCACGTTATGTACTAACACCCCGGTCTTGTGGTTTTGTTACCCTCCACCACTAACTGTTTTATATTAACCGCTCAGTTCGTAGGTTGCTGAGATTCCGTTTAGGTTCCCTTCCAGGCTTTTGTCTTCCTTGGATTACTTTTAGCTGGTTTGGGTGCTAGACCTACCTGCATGTTTGCCGCGTGCGGAGACCCGTGAGGCGGAAATGGGATGTCTGGCGGCTGAGGTCGCAGGAGACCGGAGAAGTGCCTCCTGTGTACCAACACTCCTCTTCGACCCCGGCTTCGCTGTAAACGTGAGGCTAGAGACTAACCCACCTCTAGTCAGAAGTCATGTACCAAGTTGTGTACAGGGCTTTAGCGGCTTTTTTGTCGTATGGCACGGCAGGGTAAGCCCGGGGGCTGTGGGATCATGCCAAAGGCGTTGGCATGACGGTACCCGGAGGCCGAAGTGTCAGCCGAGTGCGTGTGATCACAGCCAACGGACTATATCTGCAACGTATAAGCTCCAGAACTGTGTCCAGCGTCATTTTCTTGGCTTGCAGACCTCCAGTTCTCCCTTGTAAGGCTCGGTGGTGGGTGGAGTAGTTTGCAGACGAATCTTCCTCCTTTTTTCCATGGGTAAAAACAAAACTCCAAATTTAAGTCACCTGAGAAAATGATAGTTGACACCAACTCTCCTTCGTCTTCTCAACCTACCAAGTCTCATACCCTTAAACGATCTTTCGACCTTGACCTGGACCAAGAATGTGGAACCTCTTCTTCGGCAGCTGTACCAGTCGCTCCGAAGCGTCGTTTGCTGTGACTACGCATGCTACACACTTAGTTGTTGAATCCATCGATCCGAATGAGAGACTGTCCACCAGATCTCCCTTTTTCATTTCTAAAGCTTTGGACGCTGCGGTTGGCCCCTTGAAGTCTGTGAGGAAGCTTCGCTCTGGGGACCTGCTTGTGCAAACTTGCAGTGTTTCTCAGAGTAACACTCTTCTGCACCTCACTAGTCTTCAAGGCATTCCTGTCAAAGTGGCACCTCACCCGTTTCTTAACACCTCTCGGGGTGTTATTTCGGAGTTTGATCTCTTGCCGTGCAGTGAGGATGAATTGGTGAGTGAACTTGCAGATCAGGGTGTTATTGCTGCACGTCGTATGATGTTCCGGCGCGATGGTTCTTTGATTAAGTCTAAAAATGTAATTTTGACTTTTAACTCCCCGAAAGTTCCGACCGAAATCAAGGCTGGCTACTTGGTCTGTGGAGTTCGCCCGTACATTCCCAGTCCTCTGCGCTGTTTCAGGTGCCAGAGGTACGGGCATTCACAACGTTTTTGTAAGAGTTCCGCTCGTTGCGCAAATTGTGGCTCCAGTGAACATGACGGGGAAGGTTGCACTTCTGCGGCCTGCTGTGTTAACTGTGGTGAGGCCCATGCAGCTTACTCCCGCAACTGTATGAAATGGAAGGACGAGATGGCGATCCAGCGCCTCAAGACCCTGGAAGGCCTCTCGTACCCTGCTGCCAAGGCCAAGTTGGGTATACCCACCAACCGACAGCGTACTTTTGCCGCAGTAGTTCAGTCTCTGCCACAACCCGTGCAGCCCTTTGTTCCGCGCCCTGTAGCTCTCGCCGCACTTGCCAAGCGATCTACGACTGAACAAGCGACACAGGTGGATTTCCCCGAGCTCCAGATTTTTCGAATAGCTGAGTCTGCGCCTTCTCTTTTGAAGACGACCGACTCTTCCAGTTCTCAGCAGAAAGCATGCACGTGCGGAAGACCCGGCCCTCAATCCGCAAAGGTGTGCAGTGTCCATCCAACTGTCGCGGTCCAACTGACCAACATTGCAACTGTCTCGGACTCAGCGAGGTCCCCACCCTCAACCAACATTATAGAGGAACATAGGAAGGAGGAGAGTGACAGTTCGTCCCCAGTCTCAACCAACATTGCAGAGGAACATGAGGGGGAGGACAGTGACAGTTCGTCCCCGCCCTCTGCCAGCATTGCAGAGGAGAGTGACAGTTCGTCCCCCTCCTGGTGACTCATCCTATGTGTAGTTGTGTTCGATTTCGTGCTGTGTTTTATCATTCTCATTCCTCAGTTTTACTTAATCGGCTTGTTTCTCACCATTGTACCGTGTTTTTCATACTGTTTGTTTCATTGTCTTTTTTGGCCCTTCCTTCGTACTCATGGATTTATGCCACGTTTTTTCAATTCTGTCTGTTTGTCTGGTGTCTGGCGCTCTTTGGCCAAAAATGGCCCTTGCGCCAATAAAATCTACTAACCAACCAACCAACCAACCAATCATTCGTCCGTAAGGGGTCCGGGTTCGAATCCCGGTCAGGCATGGATGTTGTGTTTGTCTTACGGCACTGGCTCTCTCCCTTCCCTGGAACCAGTAACCCTAAATTAGGGACGGGCGACTGCTTATAGCCCATTGAGTTGCTCACGGTGGTCGTTAAACCTAAAAAAAAAAAAAACTATGATTGGCACAACGAACAATCAGCAGCACTGTCTCACCTCGACTGGCCCGCCAAATCCGCAGATTTAAATCCTATTGAAAATCTGTGGGATCATTTGGAACTGAAGGTGAAACGCGGGAATAGACACCCATGTACTCTGGCCGAACTTCGGGACCATTTGACGCACGAGTTGCTGCAAATCGATATTCAATACATCCACAACTTTGTGTAGTCTCTACCACACTGGACAAGGCAAGAAGCGTGTCACGCGTTATTAGGAGAGTTCAGCCAGGGGTGACTAATTTGTTGTCCGGTGTGCTTAATTCGATGTCAGTGTGGATAAAAATTGTGAGTTTGAAAGAGATGATAGTGGGTTCCCTTCGCATGATTGACTATTGCTGAGGTGGTACAGGAATCGCAGTATTATCGTTGGACAGTATCAATATTGTATTGGAAATACGTCATTTCCTGAATAATATCCCATGGTGGACAGTGCTGTAGGCTGAGAACATGGCCGTCGACGTCTGTCTCTCATAGTTGCAACCAACTGGAGTGTGACGTCACAAATCACCACCGACTTCAATGACGGAGGTGCCAGAAACGTCTCTTCTAAGACCATCTGGGGATCATTAGCCACAATAGGTTGTGGGAACCTCCAATCCACCAGAATTTAATTGCCAACGCCACATCACCGGAATGTTAGCATCAACTGGGATAAGGAACATCTGCACTGAAGTTTGGATGATTGGAGACCGCTCAACGATGAGCCCAGCTTCCAATTATTCCAAGCAGGTAAAGTAGTGAGGATCTGGTGGAAACCGCACAAAGCGATGGCCCCGGAATGCCATCATGGAACTGTTAAGGCTTTGTTATGATTGGGGACAGATACAGCTAGCACATGTTAGGATGTCTGATATATCTAGATGCATCACTGAACGGTCCACGCTACGTGTCCATTCTTGCAGAACATCTGCTTCCATTCATGATCATTGTGCAACCACAGGGCAATGGACTCTCACCAGGGCAAACAGCCTATTCGCTGAGCCGTTCGTGGTTGCTAGAACATAGTCTGTAGAGCATCTTGCAGAAGTTCTCAACCTGGAAATGCCTTCCCGTTCACCGGACATGAATCCTGGGGAAAATGATCTCGAGCTTTGGATCCTCCACTCAGGAATGCGACGGCATTATGGACATCGTTTCAGCAAGCAGGGTTAGAAATGTCTATGAAACGGTATCGTGGACTTGATACCCTGCCGTTATCCGGGTGAAAGATGGTCCTACCTGTTACTAGGTTTGTATCCTAAGATTTCTATTCACTCAGTGTATTAAAAACACCACGACACTTTGTCTTGTCTGTACGTCCTCCTGTTTTTGATAAATAACTGCTCATGGAACCGTTTGGAGATAGATATGAAATTTTCTGGATGGCCTTCAAGAACAAGGAGTAACTGTCACACCATGTTTATACTTTGTCCGTTAACCCGCATGTCCCATGTTTTTGATGAATGTCCATGGAGCAGTTTGAGACGATGACTTAAAAGTTTCTGGATAGCCTCTAGTGACCAAACGCAGCCCTTATCCCATCTAAGCCTTTTGTCCGTTATCTTTCCAGGCGCTTCAAGTGATAAATGGGCAATCGTTTCAGCTGAATTTTGTCGTGTGCATAAAGATGTTCAATAATGAACAAGAAAGATGACACCGAATTTTCTGTTGTAATAAGCAGGTCTTCTAAATCCTATACACAGTCAATGAAACACGCAAAAAAAAAAATCAACCGGATTTCTACATTCGATAAAATGTCCAGAAATGGAAACAGCCACAAGCGGCCAAAAAGTGTGCTACCAAAATTAACAAACGTTGCACAAAAAAAATTCTCATAGCAGAAGGAAGATATCAGAGCTAAATTTAAATCGAACAGTTTAAAAAGAAATATAGAAGAAAATATATATAACTCTACGCTCCCGAGCTGAAGAATTTTTCAAAATTGAAAAGTTGGGAATATGAAGATTATTATTCTTAGCAAAAGCTATGCGAAGGGAAAAGCAGTTTTCAGATACGTCTCCGGTGGCGCAGTGGTCTAAGCGATGGCTTCTGATCATTCGTCCGTAAGGGGTCCGGGTTCGAATCCCGGTAAGGCATGGATGTTGTGTTTGTCTTACGGCACTGGCTCTCTCCCTTCCCTGGAACCAGTGACCCTAAATTAGGGACGGGCGACTGCTTATAGCCTATTGAGTTGCTCACGGCGGTCGTTAAACCTCCAATCAAAAAAAAAAAAAAGATACGTCTCCCGGAAGTAGAGATAGCAAGAAATAGGCTTTGACCTTTACGCTTGGGAGCATAGAGTTTATCGTGTTTCCTTCTATATTTTTTCCTTTTCAACCTAAAAACTAGAGCAAAGACATAGGGGCAAATTTTTTGAAACTTAAAACCTTTGCCCTATGTTTCTAATAGTAAAAACTTCTTTAAGACATTTTCTTCGCAATTAAGGAATCGCCAACAAGGAAAATTTGCGAATCCATAAAAATAACTAAATTATAGTCTAGTATACTTAATAGTTTCTGAAACTTAACCATGATTATATTAAGAATCGATAACTTTTCTTTTGGTAGTGTCAAGACCCGCAAATAGATGGTGCTACATGTACATTTGATGTACTCAATACAATCACGGCGCATTTTTCATTAATTTCAATAATTTTCAGGATCGAATCAAAATTTGAGTCTATACATGCGATAGTCTGCAGTGTTTAGAACGATTTGAGCCACTTAGTTTACATTTTCTGACATTAATTTAGCTGAAAATAGTGCAGAGTGAGCTTGCTGGTTTATTTCAAAATTAAAAATCAGCAGTACTCACAGTTTCAACTAAATTACTGTCAGAAAATTTATCCAAGTGGCTCAAATCGTTCTAAAACATTCCAGATTATCGCATGGTTAGACTAAAGTGTTGATTCCATTCTGAATATTAATAAAATTAATGAAAAAAATTGGGCAGTGATAGCATTTAGCAAATCACATGCAAACGTGAAACCATCTACTCTGACAAAAAAAGAACTACGCACCCCAAAGAAATACTCCGATAGGAATGAAACTTCACATGGAAAAACTTGTCGACCGAATATGCAAATGATAAAAAATCCGCACCCAATGAATGAATGAATAGCCGGAGCTACAGCGCATGGTGATGGTGTATATAAAGAAGCGAATTTCGCTTGCAGGAACAAATTCTCCAGTGGATTCGTATTGCGTGTTTCTACCTTGACTAATTATGCCTCACCGAAGAATTCGAGGCCACTACAACCATATGACGGAGTTTGAAAGTAAACGTGCCATCGGACTACATGAGGCCGGGGTGGAGTAACCGACGATTCGCTCTACATTTGTTTCGGAGCGATGCGGCAATTAGATGATGCTGGCAGGAATGGGTCCTGAACGGCAGATTTCTGCGCCAAGAGGGCAGCGAACGGCCTCGGGCGACGACAGCATGGGGAGAGAGACCCATTATCAGAGCAACTGTTACAACACCAGAATCATCGCTACCAACGTGTGATCACCCGGACCATTAGCGGAATCTACGCGCACGACGCCCATTACCCCGCCTACCACTGACCAGTACGCACCGTCGAGAGCGATTGCAATGGTGACGGGCCATATCAACGTGGAATTGTTCCGATTGGGAACGAATTGTCTTCAGTGATGAGTCCCACTTGGATATGAGCGTAGACGTGTCTGGAGACGGGCCCGACATCGTCAGCATCCCGTTCTTACTGCTGTCGCGCGCCACACAGAGTATGGTCTGGGGCGCCATTTCGTTTGATAGCCGGACCCCCTTGGTTGTCCTCCATAGCACCCTCACAGTACAGCGGCACGTTGACGAAATTCTACGAGCCGTTGTGTTGCCGTTCCTTTCGCGACACCCCGGGCTTAGTTTGCAGAAATATAACGCTCGGCCACACATGGCACGTTCTTGCGACACACTTCCTTGGCCCGCCAGATCTCTACTATTGAGCACATTTGCGACCTTCCCAGAATGTCGACGGATTAGCACCCCAATTGGAGGCCATTGGCAAGAGATTCCTCAGAACACCATCCGCCAACTTTACGAATCAATGCCACGTCATTTAACAGCTTGTATCCAAGTCAGAGCTGCACCAACGCCATATTGACTTGCTCACTTTGTTTAGCTCCTGCTGTCATATAAATCATCCAATTGTTCTGAAATTCTAATAATTTCATTTTCTGTGCATGTATGCATTAAACTTACCGCATTTTGCCTCAATTGGATATTTCCTTCTTAGTGCGTAGTTTTCTTTTTTGTCAAAGAGTGTATTTGCAGGTCTCGACACCAAAGAAAAAGCTATCAATTCTTAATATATGGTTAGTTTTAGAAAATATTAAGTATACCAGGCTGTAATATAAAGTTATTTTTATCGATGTACAAATTTTCATCCTTGGGAATGGATTGCGAAGAAAATGTCTACAGAATTTTATCATTGGAAACATAGGGCAAAGTTTTTATGTGGATCCACCTTAACCCTTTAACCGGCTGGAACTAACTAACTCGGGGTTTGCAAAATGGGCTGAAATCAGCTCCAACGAGGTCCGATCAAAAAGTTTCGAGACTAGGCCGATATACAACAAAGTACTTGCGTTACATAAGTCTGGCTACGTTTTCCCTCAAAGTAGTCTCCTTGGGCAGCGTTTTTGCCACTGTTGGAACGCTCCCTGGAAGTCCTGTTCGCGAATCGTGTCAAGCACCGTCTGAGATTCGCGCTGGATCTCGTCCACGGTTTCAAAACTTCGACCCTTGATCTTCTTCTTCGGGAACAGAAAAAGTCGCAGGGGACCAAATCCATCGAGTAAGGCGGGTGAGGAAGGGTAGTCATGCTATTGTGGCTGCAAAACTGACGTGTTGCTAACGCTCTTGACAGAGTTCGACACGAAGTGCCTTCTGTTGGGGGTTCAGAATCTTTGGCACAAACTTTGCAGCAATGCGGTGCATGTTCAAAACCGACGTGAATGGTTCTCTGACGATCCTCATGTACCAGTTCCCTAATTTTGTCCACATTTTCGGGGGTTTGCTCGTGAACGGTCGCCCTGACCTCTCGTCGTCTTCCAGTGCCGTTCAGCCGCCCTTGAAGCGCGAGTGCCACTCAAAACACCTCGCACGACTCATTGTTTCATTGCCATAAGCCAACATTTCATGCGTCTCCGTTCCCGGTTTGACGCAGAATTTGATGTTCGCTCGCTGCTCTAGTTTGCAGTCCATACCGAAACCGCAGCTGTGTTCTGCACGTGGTCACCAAATATCGTGTAGCACAGCTCCCGATGTTCACAGAACGACGCCACTCGGTACAATGGCTCGTAAAGGTTACATCCCTCTACCGCTGCTTGCGCATCCGCGTACTGCCATCTGTTGGCGCGCTACATACCTAGTCTGGGAACTTTTTGATCGCACTACGTATTCGCTGTCTAAAGAAAGACTGCAACAAGTGAATCTGCGCATCAGAAAACGTTGCTTTCCCCCCTTAGCTTTCTTGTTCAAAGAAAATGGTCATTTTCGGGGATGATTGGCACTTATTCTTTCTGATTGATTACCAGAAAGAATAAATGCCAATCAAAAGGGCTATAACAATGGCGACGAACCTATGAAATGAGAGAGATGTCTCTGTCACTTGTTTCTGTCCAGTTGCATGATGTCCGTGTCAGAGGAATTATCTCTTCTCCATCATGTCTTGGTTCATTGAGCAGAGAATATAGGGCTTGTGGTGATAACTTCCCACAGATGACAGGTTTACGGTCTATACCGCTGAGATGAGTGGGAGAAAGGAATCGTTTTGCCATAGTTTTTGTAAAATCCAGCAGCTTTGTAAACATTTCCGTTTGGAAAGTGCTGAAAATTTTTGTCTGTGGTTAAGGTATTTCTGCCGCTCAAAAAGGTTAAGGCAACAGAAGAAATTATAAAATGAAGGCGTTGCGCTGTAGTCGATTTAGTTTATTCGGTGTAACCACCCCTATGTATTATGATACACTGCCTGACGGCGAAAATGCTACACCCTGAAGGAATGCTCAAAAACAGGGCAAACTGTACACACATATGACCAAGTAGGTCCTGAACAAATGATTAAATTGTCACATACGGACTAGGCTCCAGTGGCCGAATATACAGGATGATCAATAAGGAGTGTGGCCCCCATTTTGGGCGATGCAGCGTTGAATCCGACGTGGCATCGAGGCAATGAGAGTCCGAATTTAGTCCTGGGGTATCGTGGACCATGTGGTGTTGATCCGAGTCCACAGTTCATCTTCATTTTGCACACGGTGGGGGAGGGGTAAACCGATGTCCAATCGTGTCCCACAGATGCTCCATGGGCGAGAGGTCGGGGGATCGTGCTGGCCATGTAAGCATCCGCACACAGTGTAAAGCATTCAGGCTGATCCGAGATGTATGCGGCCGGGCGTTATCCTGTCGAAAAATGGTGTTTCGGATGCCCTGTAGATACGGTACTGCCACGGACAGCAGCACCTCGTCAACATGGCTGCGTGCCATCAATGTGCCCGTAATGCGTACCAGCGGTGAGTGGCTGCTGGCGTTGACACCATGATTCCCCGTTGCAGGGTAGTGTGGCGCTCCACAATGGCGGAGAGATCCGCCCGTTGGCAACGTCGCCCCCAGACTCTCACGCGGCGATCATCAGTGTTGAGACAAAACCGCGATTCGTTGCTGAACACCACACTGTTCCATTAGGCACCCCACGCAACTCTAGAGCGACACCACGCCAAGCGATGACGACGATGGCTCGCTGTTAAGGGTAGCCTTCGCTATGGACGACTGGACAGCTAATCAGACGCAGCCAATCGGCGCGACACTGTCCGCGTCGATATCGGAGCATCCAAGCCTCCTCGTACACTTCGCAAAACGTCGCCCGTTGTGGCCTGTGGGTTCGCTACGACGTCAGATGTGACGATCAGTGCTGTCGGACGTTCGTCTCTGTGCTCCGGTTTCCCTACGACGTTGCACAGATCCTTCCTGGTACCACTGTCTCCAAATGCGACCGACGGTTGTGATATCACGTTGTGTTTCTTCCGCAATACTGCGCAAGGACCATCCGGTGGTACGGAGGCCTATGATGACACCTCTCGTAAACTCATCCGTTTCACAAAATCGTGTACGACGGGGGGCATCTTACCGGCATTGGGACCTCTTGTTCGTTCTCCAGACACGGTTACAACAGAACTACTCAATTCTCGCGGCCGTGACGACGTCTTGACTGATGGCCTTACTGGCTGGTTGTCCGCTTACATACCGCGCGCCGTTCGTGCGATTGGCCTGCAAATGCAATCGTTAGCATAACTTGTACGTGTGCACTTACCCTGCAATTTGCATGGCTCTGCGTTTAGGTCTTCGTGGTGTGGCATTTTTTCTGTCAGGCAGTGTATATATATAGTGCCGGATCTACATTGAGAGGGGCGCCAAATTAGCTCAGCGGAAAGAAAAGAATTTTCGAGAGGAACGAAAATAAAAGCGGAAAAGAATTTTTTTATTATTCCAAAAAAAAAAAAAAAAATTAAAGAAAAAAGATTTTTTGCTTAATAGACTTTTAGATTTTTTTTGCTTAAAGAAAGATAGAATTTTTTTGCTCAATGGAAAAAATCTGAGATAAGAAAATACCTCAGAGAAGGAGAACAAACGTTGTCCCTTTTGTGTGAAACGATGTCAGGTCAAATCGGGAACGCCGCCCCGGTGGCGCAGTGGTCTAAGGCGCTGGCCTCTGATCATTCGTCCGAACGGGGTCCGGGTTCGAATCCCGGTGAGGCATGGATGTTGTGTTTGTCTTACGGCACTGGCTCTCTCCCTTCCCTGGAACCAGTGACCCTAAATTAGGGACGGGCGACTGCTTATAGCCCATTGAGTTGCTCACGGTGGTCGTTAAACCTCCAATCAAAAAAAAAAAAAGAAAAAAAAATCGGGAACAAAAGTAGCATTATCGGAAAATTATGTGAGAACTGTTGGCAACACTGGCGCTGGCAAATCTAGTTCAGCCTTGCGATGGCTAAGCAAGGTCTTTTTCTTGCGTCTTCTCTTTTGCGCGTGCGCGGTAACATAGGAGGTAACAGCCTAGAGCTCTCTCCACACGTGCAGTGCTAAACTAAGCAAAAAAATTTTTATTCCCCGCAATTCCTAACGAAGAAGTAAGATGCTGTCAATGAAAATGAAAAGAAAGTTGTCAGGAAGTTAAAATGCTAAAAGAGCTCAGAAGAAGAAAATGGAAATTCAACAATCAGCAGAAATTTTTTCAACGTGGATGAAGTCGGCTGATCGTACTGACCAGGTCAGTGAAGAAGGTAAGGAGAGAAATTGTTATCGTCTTATATTGAAAACGTTGAAAATAGCCTTGTATTTTAAATAGAGGCCCGTGTAACCCCTCTGCCGGGGCCATAGTAATGGTTTTTAACCCTTATTAATATAATTGCCTTGCTGTTGATTTTTTGTTTTAAAATAACTTTTATTTTGTTTAATGTGATCGGAAAATATGTTTAACTGTGTAAAGGCCTGACAATTTATTAAATCCGGGTTTGTGATGGGGGGGGGGGGGGGGGGGGGCAGGTTTCTAAAGACGTTAAATCGAACAAAGTGTTTCGCAAGGTATTTTTATTTAGATATTTTTGTGTGTGTTTTAAACGGCGTAACTGAAAGTGATGAACGAGCTTTTTTTAATGGCCGCTTGCGTGTATGAAACAGTTGAATATGCAGGCTGAATTTTTTTATGTGGTGCTTGTGTGTAATTTATGGATGATTTCTTGATGTGGTTTTGAATGTTCAGTGTTTTTATTAATGTGCGTGTTTGAAATGTTCAGTTATTTCGGTGTGTTTAAAATTATGTTTATTAATACTCGTAATCAGCGATCGCGTTAACGCCTGGACAGGAGTATTTTACTCATCAAAAACGAAAATGAATTCCTAAAAAAGCTGGGACATATTTTTACTTCTCCAAAAATTTAAAAAACCGAATCTAGGTTGGATTTTTGTTATTATCATCATTAGTCATTACTATATATGCCCCCCCTTGAGTTGACTGTTGAACACAGAACTTGCGCCATCGATAATGTAATTCCTTCCTCGTTCCCCACCCCAAGCTCTGCCACTGTTCTCGGTTTCGCATATCTCGGGCTGCGGGAAAACACGACCCCGATAGGCCAAGGCATGTGTGGACAAACGACTATCTCTGTCACCACTTGGGAAGAGAAATTCCAGTGACCTTGATCTCTGGTGCCGTGCCCGGTGAACAACAGAGCTACAAAAACGCCGTAAATAGAGAGAGGAAGGCAACTTTTTTTTTTCGAGAGTTCTGAAGGGGAAAAAATAGCTGTTCTGTAAATAAAAAAAAAAAGCTTGGGGGTGGGGGCAGATTCTTGCTATTTACAACTGAAATGTTTTCTGTTGTACTTCTTTTTTTTGGGGGGGGGGTCTAAAAATATGAGCTAGTAAGCGTGGTATATAATATTTTACATATATTCTGCGTATTTTTATACTTTAAACTTAATGGAATTCATATTTCTTACGATTACCACAATACTTCCTTCATATAATTATCGTTATGATTTACATGCTGCATTTGTAGGAATCATACAATAGAACTTTATTTCATTTGTTGAAAAACTTCCTACTGTCCTACATAATGGTATTTTATTTCATATCTTCCCACAGATATTCCCAGAGAGCTGACGCAAATTGAAAATGAAGGAAGGCACAGTGAGCAAGCACCACGAGGAAGATCAGATAGTTGTAGTTAAAGAAGATCAGAACAAGTTCCAACTCCAAGAAAATGACATGAAGGAAAACGAGAAGCGTTCAGATCAAATGCAAGATGACGAAGAGGGTATAAATGTAGATTTACGTATTGGTGGTACAGGAAAAAATATTCCGTCAACTTCTGGTGAATTGGATTTAGATTATCATGATCCAGGAAGTTGGCCTGAAAAGTTTTGTGATGCCCAAAGATGCTATTTGATAAGGATGAGAGCTGAAATTCGAGATGTCCATGAGCCTAATGATCTTGCTAACAGTCTAAGGGATGGTAGGAAGCTTACCGAAGAATGGTTTTACAACAGCTTCCAAACAATTTCAGAGTTCGGAGATCATGGTTAGCGTACAGTAAGTTGAAAAAGGCACTTTTCTGTATCCCCTGCAGATTATTTTCAGATTACATTCCCGATCAAAAGTTATCAACTCTAGCTAAAAAAGATGGGTTCACTCAGTGGAAGAAATTAAGTGATCGAATTCCAGAGCACGAAAACTCGTTAAATCACAAAATGTGTTTTTGTTCATGGAAGACGCTGGAGTCATCATTGGTAACAAGAAAAGGCATAGATAAAGAGCTTCAAAAGCAAATCAGAGAAGAGGAAAACCATTGGAAAGCTGTGTTGCTATCTATTCTTGATGCCATTGTGCATTTGGCAAAACAATGTAGCCCGTTTAGAGGATCAGAAGAAACCAGTGACTTTGGTGACCCTAGCAGTGGAAAGTTTCTCAATACCATAGAGCTCGTTTCACATTACCATGCCCCTTTACGAGAACATATTGAACGCCACAAAAAAGGTCAGCTTACTTATTTTTCTCACGCAATACAAGATGAATTTTTGAAAATAATTTCAAGAAAAATTAGGGGAAAAATACTGAACGACATTAAGGAAGCAAAGAATTTTTCCATGATGTTTGACTGCACTCCCGACGTAAGCCATCAAGAGCAGATGTCTCAGATTATAAGGTACATACGGGTTGATGAGAATGGTCCAGAAGTTGTTGAGAGCTTCATTGATTTCTTCACTGTGACGGATAAAACTGGTTCAGGCCTGTAAGAAGCCATCATAGATAAACTGAAAAGGGATGGGTTGGATATCAGCAACGGCATGGGCCAGTTGTATGATAATGGTGCTAATATGGCTGGAAAGAACAAGGGTGTTGAGAAACGTATCTTGGATAAGAATCCCTTAGCCTTTTTTATACCATGTGCAGCTCATTCACTCGATTTAGTGGGTTTTCACGCTGCTTGTGTGGTGGTAGAGGCAGAAACATACTTCGGTACACTTCACCGCCTCTATTTATTTTTTGCTGCATCAACTTCAAGGTGGGAAGTTCTTCAGGCTCATGTGATAACCACACTGAAATCGCAGACACAAACCAGATGGTCAGCCAAAATTGAAGCCGTGCGAGTTGTTTTTTTCCAACTGGAAAAAGTCATGAATGCCTTAGATGAACTTAAGAACTACAGTGACTCAAACTTGGAAACGAAAGATGGGGCCAAAAATCTTTTGAAAGACCTATCAACATATGAATTTATTGTGATGACCTGTTTCTGGTTCAAAGTTTTGAGTCATATTCACCGGGTCAACAAACTTCTTCAAACAGAGGATATAACAATTGATATGTCTACAAAGCACATCCGTGGACTCATCAAACTTCTGGAATCGTCTCGAGATACTTGTGCAAATGATGCAATCACTAAAGCCAGAGAAAAGGCAGAGGAACTTGGGTTGAGCCCCAATTTCTGTAAAGTTCGAATGAGGAAAAGGAAGACATTTTTGGATGAAGAAGATGAAGAGGTTCAAATGTCTACAGAAAAAAAAAAATTCAAGATCCTCCTTTTGGAAGTAATGGACAGGGTGCTTTCAGAACTGAGAAGGAGATTTGAGGCAATCGAGGAACTAGATAAAAAATTTAGCTTCCTTCATGGCTCCAGGTTCCAGTCACTTTCTGCAGAAGAACTAAGGTCGAAGGCAGCTCAGCTTGGGGAGACGTATTCAGATAATATCTGTAAAGCTGAGCTTGAACTAGAAGTAGAGAGCTTTAAGCGTCACGCTCTGAGCCTGGACAGTAATTTGAAAGCTGCATCTCCTAAAGCTCTCCTAAATTTCATTTTTAAATGTAGACTTGAAGATGCGTACCCAAACATTTCAACAGCACTTAAGATTTTGTTGACACTTCCAGTGACTGTTGCATCAAACGAACGAAGTTTCAGCAAACTAAAGCTGATTAAAACGTACGTACGGAACACTATGTGACAGGAACGTCTCTCACCTAAGTATAATTAACTTTGAACACAAAGTGGCATCACAAATATCATATGATGAACTGATGAAGTCATTAAAACCTTTGCAGCCAAGAAAGCTCGCAAGATAAAGTTTTAGGAATTTTTTTGCAATCAGTTTTGTACACTTTTAGTAGAGTTTTTTGTGTTCACACCATAAGTGTAATTAAATAATACCTTCATTTTGATAATCTGGTAAAAGGCTTCCTGTATACACTTTTTTAAATAATTTTTTTTGTTCAAACCATAACTGTAAATAAATAATACCTTTATTTTGAAAATCTGGTAAAAAGCCTCGTTTGGAGTGGGGTGTGTGGCGTGGCTGTCTGAGGTTTTGCCCCACTAAAGAAAATTTCTAGTTCCGGCACTGGGCAGTGTATTTGCTTTTGCGGCATATTGCATAAAGTTAGGCATAAAACAAACTTGTTTGCCGAACGCTATAGTCTTCAGACAAGTAATCTAATCTTTCGCATCCGTCGTTAACAATACTTTCCTTTCTGTCCTCAAACAAGGGAGTATTCTTTCAAAGCCTGCTTGTTTTCGATAAGGACTCACTCCGTAAGCAGATAACAGCAGAGCTGACGTTCTGCAATGAAATTTGAACCCATTTCTAAGCGTGCTTGCTGCTATCGTACTTAAACGTCGTTCGGCTGCCATTAGATGAGCGAGAGAAAGCATAGAGTACCTTTCTGAGAGAATGGTAGTTTAGTTCCAAGTGAAAATCAGGTATGCTGATTTTCATTTTCGTAGTATCATTTAACTACGAAACTGAATAGACTTAAACGATACTTCTGTGTTATCGAACACCATTAAGTATTCACAAAAGGAAAGGATTTGCATGTTCAAGATACAACTCCTGGGGCTGTCACGTTGTTTACTCTAACAGCCTTCTTTTATTTATTTTTTGACCCGTTTTTTGTCAAAGAACCACGCTTTGGTAATTTTCCTGTAAACGTGAAATGTTAGGGAAAACCAATGTGCTTCTCATTTTTCACAGGTTGAGAATTTTTATCTGGAATTAAAAGACACTGATCTCATTTTAACGCATTATACCTGTAAATTCCAAGCACAGGAAATGGATTAAAAGAAATAGAACAATTCATGAACAAATTTGAAGTCAGAAAAAAAACAAAAAACACATTCTGCTGTTTTAGTAAATGACTGAAAAATTTATTTCGATGCTGTGTAAAACGAAGAAATAAACAGAATTCCAAAATATATCAAACAAATAAACATTTTGAAGATCCTGAAATATCCACGTAGACAGCTAGTCAGACGCTGTCCTCAGAATTTAAATACCTGCAAAGGTACTTGGAAGTTATCACGAAAATAACGAAGCATTTTATGAGTAGATCATCCAGAGAGGAAGCTTTTACACTTGTATAAATCATTCACGTTCTGAAATTCAGTGTTGTTAAACAAAACAGAAACGGTCATGTCGGAAGATAATGACTTGAGATCCACTGCACACAGAGTATGTGCCGATTTTCTGGGAGGAAGCTGGAATCACATCACAGCAGAACAGATCGAAATCTCAGAAATTAGGTAAGTGCTACTCCCGTTATTTTAAGGGATTTTTACGGCAGTCATTTTGAAGAGATAACCCGTTATCTTAAATGTACGTACATTATAAACAGTTGTAAAAGTGTACGTACATTATAAACAGTTGTAAACACACATTTTATACATCTGTGTTCTCATATGTACACAAATAAAAAAAAATACAGGTAGGCTCAGTTCTGATTGAGCCGTAAGTTTGCGGTTTGTTTTGGGGGAACGCAATGTGCTTATTAGTGTTTAAAAGTCTGGACAGATTCTTTCTCTCACGCGAACACACATTTTATATGTCTGTGTCCTTTCATATGTACACAAATAAAAAAAATACAGGTAGGCTCAGTTCTTATTGAGCTGTCAGTTTGGAATGTAGGACTACGACTTGCAGATGGGAGAGTTGAAATGAGCTAGTCGAGCATGGTATCAAAGCGTTTATTTAATTTGTTATGGCCAACACAGGTCTATGATATGAAAAATAGCGTACATAATTTTTACAAACAATGCTGGATACATTGCGAACACAAAGCAGATCGATGCATGGATTGCCAAACGTAGTGCTCTGTCTTCTTGGGCTTCTTACATTTCTCATCATGTACTCTTGCCTCTCTTTTTGATTTACTCCACTTTTTCTTGCGTTCATTCTGCGAAAACATTAACCTGTTCACACCAAAAAACGTTGTAGAAAACAACCCGTTCTCACAATTTTTTTGTAGAAAACGTTAACCCGTTCACACCAAAACAATTTTTAAAAATTTTAGTTTAATCCATTGCGATATGTTCTTTATATATTTGAATAGATCTCGTCGAGGGATTTAAAACGATATCATGCACAGTGATTTTGCATTCGCAGTTGTCCAGATAAACCGTGATATTGACAGGAGTGTTCACCGGTTCACAAGAAAACGATTTTTTAAATGTTCAGTTCTAACCACTGCAAAATGTCCTAATATTTGAATAGATCTCGTTGAGAGCTTTAAAACGATACCACGCACAGTCGTGTTGAGCTCACGGTTGCCGAGGTAGACTGAGTCAAACTCGGAAGCACCCCCAGAAATATTGCATCATCTCCCCGGCGCGAGGGGAGCGTAACGCGCACAATGTATTGTGCAGTACGCGAATTGGACTCCATGCTGTTAACGAGTATGCTAACACGATTAGTGAGCGGCTCATATTTTTAACGCTATAATCATTTTTGTCGCAAGCTGTCGGCCATAAGTCACCCCACTCTCCGCGGAGTTAGACGTACTCCTACGTCAAAAAATTAAAAATATTGCAATGAATAAAAACTAAACCCTAATAAATTTATAATTCAGATAAAAATGTCTATATCACTAAAAGCTAACTACGCGTCAGCTGAATGAGTTCGGGCCGCCCGGTGGCGCTGTGGTCTAAGCGATGGCCTCTGATCATTCGTCCGAAAGGGGTCCGGGTTCGAATCCTGGTGAGGCATGGATGTTGTGTTTGTCTTACGGCACTGGCTCTCTCCCTTCCCTGGAACCAGTGACCCTAAATTAGGGACGGACGACTGCTTATAGCCCATTGAGTTGCTCACTGTGGTCGTTAAACCTCCAATAAAAAAATGAGTTTGGGTTTTTATAATTGTGCAGCTGAAAAATAGTGAAAACATTTGTAATTCACTAATTGTTTTCCTACCCAATTATACATAATAGTCACCACAATAAATGAGCATATTGAGTTCATCGGCATCATGCTGTACACTGTTAAAAATTTTGTGGTAGGTTGCACAAGAAACTGGTACTACACCAGCTGCACCACTTTCTGAGAAATGATACTCAATTGTATGCTGCAAATAAAACAAAACAACATGGTGCAACTTTGCACCGCGTTATGGTACAAGGTTGCATCCCATAATGATGCAACGTTGCATTATGTCGTTGGGTTTCGTTTGCAGTATACAATGGTGTATATTTTCTCAGAAAGTGGTGCAGCTGGCGAAGCACCACCTTTTGGTGCAACCTACCACATAATTTTTAACAGTGTATCAAAACGACAGAAACTAAACACCTCGGTAATTTGATCTTACAAAGGAACACCTCAGACAGTGTTCATTTCTAAATTTAAGTTACCAAAGAAACCGTTCCTGTTCGACACCACTTCAAACAATTAGAGTTGCCATCTCTTCTTGAAACCATTGCGGTCTTGCTCAGCTGCTACACTGTTAAAAATTTCTGTTCAACATTTTACCATAGTATGGTCGGATTGAATGAGTTTCGCCAAAAATTGTTTATTTCAAAATTAAGGCAGCAAACACTTTTGGTGAAATCAAGCTGGTTTTGGGTGAAATCATATTTGCTAGCGATTCAGTCATTTAGGTACAAAATTTGGTTCAACCTCTCAACCAATAGCACGGCTGGAAATCATATGTAATGGCGGAGAAAGGTGGTAGAGAGCTGCTCCGCTTCAACGGTCGTGTCGTTCATTCAAATAAAGAATTTACCTTATTCACATGTAGGAAGGCATGTGTGTCAGCATCATAGGCAGAAAACATGTGAGTAGATACTTTTTAAAATTAAGTTTAATTACAGTTTGATAAAAATAACTACATCGGTTACACACATTAGATATTAGGCTTACGAAACTGTGTACATGTATTGCAAAGTTTCACTCTTAGAAATAAACATGGCTGAAGCAGCATTTGGATTTGATATAAAGCCTAGTTTTAATCGTTACGTTGTGAACAGCAATGTAAATTCTTGAAACATCTCTTCAAGAGTAGAGATTATATCTGAAAGGGGAAGATTAATATGTTGATTCTCAAATTCGTAGCTATTTATATCTTTGGGCCTAAAGGCTAAGCACTTCAGAAATCACTTAGGAATTGTTAATAATCAGGGCTTAAAAAATAAGGAAAGCTAGTTGTGTGTGCCCAGGAAAATTTATCTTTTAAAATATGCATTTTCGTTGTAAGGGTCTGTGCTCAAAATGTTCAGTGCACAGATGCATGTATCTCAAGTTTTAAGATGAGGCTGAAATTAGTATTTGAGAAATTTAGTGATTCTGCCATGTTCTTTTTTGTTGAAGTTTTCACCTTTTGTCAATAAACACAGGACTCTAGTTCCATCAGAGGCATGCATTCAGCCTCTTATGGAACTAGCCTCCTGTGTTTATTGACAAAAAGTGAAAACAAGATTTGGAGCAGAACTGCATAGGCTTCTGATTTCTGGACTTAGATCATATAATTAAAAAGTTATATTCTTCTATCCTTGGCACTCTATAACAATAACAACTTCCAGTGAGTAGCAGTGAAAAGCTACATACATGACATGCAATGACTGTCTTTTTTTCTTGTAGTAGAAAATTCTATTCCAAACTTTATTTGTAAATCTTGTTGCCCAGCCTGGGTAACTAGATTTTTTATTTACCAGCCCAGGCCACTGATTCACGTGCCCCGGGCATCTTGGCTATGGTATTTTTCAAGCCCTCATTCACATAAGTAAAATTATACACAGTTCATAATTTTATACATATAGATTAATTAAAGCTTACATATTTCATTACTACTTTAACAAAAACTTCCCATCACAAAGATTTTTGATCTGTACAGAATTGATTTCATTGATCTAAAATTATGCAACTGCCAATGAATTGCAGAACTAGTAATCTGGTTCATTTCTCCCTCATAGCATCCAATAGCAAGCACATTTGTTGACACCTAAATGATTCCTGAGCTTAGAGTGTATAAATCCATAAGCTGAGCTGGCAGGACTTGGCAGCAAAAGCATTGCTAGTTTAGCAAGTTTAGAGGCAGGCTCAGTTGTAAAGCCATTAAATTTAGAAATTCTTTTCCACCAATTCATGGGATTCGTGTTCCTTTCAGCGGCACTGGAATAAGAAGAGAGGGGGGGGATTTGTCAGCTTCGTATGCAATCAGCACACTCAAACACCCAACTGGATGAATAAAGTCTGGATCCCTTGGGGAAACTAGAACTTCTGTTTTATTTTCAGATTGACAATCTGTTTCCACACTAGTGTGTTACAGTGGCAAGCTATTTTGCAGATTTGTTGTGGAGACAAACTTGGACTCCGCGCTTCAGGCATACGGGAGAGAATCCGATTTTTTAAAACACAACGCACTGGCTGAACATATTGTCAAAGGGTTTTTTTTTTTTTTTTATGTTACCATGGCATTTTCTTTGTAAGCATTAGGTTTCATTAGACTCCCAACAATTGATGTAGGAGTCTCAAATATGGGTGGAGCTACAGATTCCCACTAATAGGTTGTCTCAAATAGCATCAAGGTTAAGTTGAAGTTAAAACAGATGGTCTTCTTCATACATAAAATTTAAATACAAGATTAGTATTGATATTAGTATAGATAAAAAAAATAGCCTATGTCCACCGGAAAGAAATAAGCTTCCCAACGGTGAAAGAATTATCCGAATCGGTTTAGTTTTCGAGATTAGTAAAAAAAAATTCTGTATATTATCGTGAACTACTTTTTCAAGTTGGGTGTGATCAGGTTGTATGTAAACAAAGCGAACGATACATGGGAAATTGGAAACTACTTGAAAGCGATGTTATTCGGTAGTACAGGCAAAAATAATAATAAATAAATGAAATAGCCTATGTCCTCCGGAAAGCTTCCCAACGGTGAAAGAATTATCTGAATTGGTTTAGTTTTCGAGATTAGTAAACAAAATTCTGTATATTATCATGAACTACTTTCTTTCACATTGGGTGTAATCAGGTTGTATGTAAACAAAGCGGAATGATACATGGGAAATAGGAAACTACTTGAAAGTGATGGTATTTGGTAGTACAGCCAAAAATAATAATAAATGAACTAAATAGCCTATGTCCTCCGGAAAGCTTCTCAACAGTGAAAGAATTATCCGAATGGGTTTAGCTTTTGAGATTAGTTAAAAAAATTCCGCATATTATCGTGAACTACTTTTTTTCATGTTGAGTGTGATCAGGTTGTATGTAAATAAAGCGGAACGATACATGGGAAATTGAAAACTACTTGAAAGCCTTGTTATTCGGTAGTACAGCCAAAAATAATAATAAATAAACGAAATAGCCTATGTCCTCCTGAAAGCTTCCCAACGGTAAAAGAATTATCCGAATTGGTTTAGTTTTTGAGATTAGTAAAAAGAATTCCGTATATTATCGTGAACTACTTTCGGTAAACCTTCCACTTTCGGCCCAAAAATAGTTTTATGAAGCGACGATAGATGGCGACACGTTATCGCTACATCATAAAGCGTTTCGTTATGTTGTGAAAGTGGCAAAGGAAGTGAATAATATGGATGAAAGGTGGCGCTTAAAAGGACCTTTTTGAATGTTGATTGTGGCATATGTGTGAAATATTTATTTTCATGGAAGAATATGAAACTGTGTAGCTAGCAGAATAAAAGCAAGGAAAGTTTTATCTGCTAGGAAAGAACTGTCTGATCGCAGGAATCAGGACTGCAAAGCAATGTTCAGAGGAAAGATGGCAATTCCGCCGGAATAAATATTCCAGAATATGGTCTGCCAAGTACATTTACATTGCGAGGCTACCATAAACTGTGCGACTAGTTGTCTGCAAAACGAATACCAGTCACTAACTGTCTCAGTGGATGTGGCCATGTGAGGCTTCTTCAATCGCCTCATCGTAAGACAATCCTTTGGGAAAAAATATGTGAGAACCATCACTCTATCAACAGGAATCTCAGCATAAAAAAAATGTGTACCAAGTGTGCGGGAAGAGTACTCATCATTCCCTGAAGCGTACTTCTTCCGACACATGAATTGTCCTAAACGATGAGACGCATTGACACATAGAGTCATGAGATGGCTGAATGCATTTCATGTGCGAGAAGAGCGGAGGATAGGTGAAGTGCTACCATGGCGCCATCTATTATTGCTTTCGGAACTAGCGGGGCTGAACATGGAAGTTCAGCCCTACTTTCTTTCACGTTGGGTTTGATCAGGTTGTATGTAAACAAAGCGGAAAAATACATGGGAAATTGGAAACTACTTGGAAGCGATGTTATTCGGTAGTACAGCCAAAAATAATAATAAATAAACGAAATAGCCTATGTCCTCCGGAAAACTTCCCAACTGTGAAAGAATTATCCAAATCGGTTTAGTTCTCAAGATTAGTAAAAAGAATTCCGTATATTATCGTGAACTATTTTCTTTCACATTGGGTTTGATCAGATTGTATGTAAACAAAGCGGAACAATACATGGGAAATAAGAAACTACTTGATAGCTATGTCATTCGGAAGTACAGCCAAAAATAATAATAAATAAACGAAATAGCCTATGTCCTCCAGAAAGCTTCCCAACCGTGAAAGAATTATCCGAATCGGTTTAGTTTTCAAGATTAGTAAAAATAATTCCGTATATTATCGGGAACTACTTTCTTTCACGTTGGGTTTGATCGGGTTGTATGTAAATAAAGCAAAACAATACATGGGAAATTGGAAACTACTTGAAAGCAATGTCATTTGGTAGTATAGCCAAAAATAATAATAAATAAACGAAATAGCCTATGTACTCCGGAAAGCTTCCCAGCGGTGAAAGAATTATCCGAATCGGTTTAGTTTTCGAGAATAGTAAAATAAATTACGTATGTTATCGTGAACTACATTCTTGCACGTTTGGTGTGATCAGGTTGTGTGTAAGCAAAGCTGAACGATACATGGGAAATTGGAAACTACTTGAAAGCTATGTTATTCGGTAGTACAGCCAAAAATAATAATAAATAAACGAAATAGCCTATGTCCTCCAGAAGCTTCCCAACGGTGAAAGAATTATCCGAATCGGTTTAGTTTTCGAGATTAGTAAAAAAAAATTCCATATATTATTGTGAACTACTTTCTTTCACATTGGGTGTGATCAGGTTGTATATCTACATCCCAGTCTGGGCAACTAGATTTTTTATTTACCAGCTTAGGCCAATGATTCACATGCCGTGGGCATCTCGGGCATGGTACCCTGATACATATAAGTAAAAATATATACCGTACATAATTTCATACGTATAGATTAATTAAAGCTTATATATTTCATTATTACTACTTTAGCAAAAACTTCCCATTACAAAAAAAAACATTACCTGCTTGTCTCTATGGGCACTATTTCGCAATTACAGTGTTGCAATCTTATGTGTAATGAAAATTTCTGTTGTACATTACTAACTTTTTAATGAAAATTTCGTAATGTTTTAAGGAAAATACATTGCTACAGATTTTTTTCTGTCCCCCTTAAATTTTGTTATAACAAGCTCAGACTGTTACTTTTTTTTTTTTTTTTTACTGAATCTGGTAAATGCTGGCCATGAAAATGACAGGAAACTATATCATGTACAGTTTCTTTTCTTTGTAAATGTAATTAATGTTAAATGAAAAAAAAAATCGAATGCATTCTAAATTTCTGTGAGTGAAATCTTTACCTGTGTCACTTTAAACAGGACTTGAAAAATATCTGAAATGTCTCATGCCCAGCTGGGTATGTACACAAATTATTTACGTACCCAGATAGTAAAACCTGAATGCCCAGGAAAATTTATATTTTAAGATAAATCAGAAGCCAATTCTTTTTTAAGTTAAAAGATATGAATTTTTTTTACATGTTTTGCATTGCTGTTTTAAGATGATGGTGCACACATTGGTACAAAATTATACGATGAAATTGTTTTTTGAGAAATTTAGGGATTCTGCCGTGTTCCTTTCATTGAATTTTTTTTATCCCATTGTCACTAAACACCTGATTTGTACATCAATGAAAAATTGTTATACTATCTTCAGGTATTCCCAATAAATTATAAGTACAACTATTTAATAGCATTCCAAAAGGTTTTTGTGTTCCGAAATGGTTTCCTTGTGGCAACACACCAAGGGAAGGACCACCTTAATCACTGAAGTCATTTCTAAAACATCCCAAACAGGAAAATTTAGTATTTTAAAAATATTGATGAAATTCGTTAATGTTTGGATTGATTCGTTCAGAATCATGGTCTAAACAAGCGTTTCTTTTCTGGGTGGGAGTCTGAGATTTGAAATGATGCCCCATCAAGTTCAAGCTCCCACTTCTATTCAAGCATATTTTTTTTCTGATACCTTAACTATGGGGAAGCAATATGACCTTTTAAAAGCAGCACTTCCAGTTTTTGACATAATTTTACTAAAAATGTGAAAAGTAGGTAAATATCCAAAAATTAGAAATAAGAAACGACCGTAAAAGTTGTGGTAACACTGACAACGCAGTGCTCAGTAGAATGTAAAATGAAATAGCACACAAGGTAGTGAATGTGAAAACAAGAAAAACATGACTCAACCCCATGTGAAATGTAGTACTAGCCAAAACCTTAATGAAAAACCAACTTGGACACCATTGTGGATTGAATAACCTATAGATACAATGTACTCGGTTACCAGTTCATAGATCTGTTTGTCATTAATATAACGTGTAAATATAAGAATATGCCTGTATGTATCTTTACTACATAACAGTCCTTTGTATTCATTTATGTAAATACTGTATTAGTACATGTGCAAAGTAAAATGTTTAAAAGAAACAGTGTATTGTTCAACCAGCTGTGTGTACAAAGTTCGTAAAGCCTAATGTCTAACAAATATGTGTGTAATTGATGTCATTATTTATCAAATTGTAATAAACCTAATTTTAAGACATGAAAATATCATTACTCACATTTAAAACTGAATTGATTGGTAATAAACCAAGAATCAAACACTTTCACACTCACACACTTCCACAAAAAAACATGCATTTAGCTGCACACTCTTCCACAAAAAATGTGCATTTACTGTAAAAGCTGGGTGGCTACTTGCATGAGGCTTAACTGAATATAATCAAACTTTATAAATACATGGATTGCTCTGAAATTCAAATGAGCAAGGTCAAACCTTTTAATTTCAGATTACGGCTTAACTGAAAACTGTATTCAGTTAATTAAGCCTGTGAAATTCAGTCTTAGCTGAATATGAACAAACTGTATTTTTAAAGAATTGCTATTCAAATTACGGCTTAACTGAAAACGGTCAAATTTTATTTTTACGGCATTGTCCTTCAAATTATGATTTAACTGAAAGCAGTCAAATTTTATTTTTACGAGCATTGCCTTTCAAATTACGGGCTTAGTATTTCCGGTTAAGATCTTAATTTTACTGGCTTTTACAAAAACGGGCCAAGCCGTAATTTTACTGGCAATGGTCGGACCCCTAGCTGCCGGGCGCTGCTCGTAATTTAAAGGCGAAATTTTTAATAGTGTGTAAGGGTAAGTTTACTTGTTAAACTATTTGTTATTTTTTAAGTGACCCGTGCATGTTTTAAAATGTGATGTTTTAAGTTTATTTCAAGAAACTTATACAGAACGGTAGATCACAAACCCTAAGCCTTATTTGTTATTAGAAAAGGTATGGCCACTGTTTATTTTTTTTACTTTTTCAAATCTTATGATTGTAATACTTATTTTATAGCCTAAACTTATTACATAATTTTTTTAGAACAATTTCCCAAATACCTGTATTCCATAATTTTTTGACTGCCATCTGGCGGAGCCCCCATCCCCTCAAAAATTGGCAAGCAATGACCTATTTGCAGTGTTAAAATTAGAAATAAATCTTCTACAGGCCCAGCTGACCACTCTAATTTCCAAATCACTAGTCCGCCAAAAAAAAAAAAAAAAAAAAAAAAAAGAAAAGAAAAAAAAAAATGGTACACATTTACAGTATATGTAGAAAATAAGGTATTGTTTTCATTGGAGTAGTATATCACAAATTTAGAACAATGTGTGTGTGTACACATGAAGATATTTCTAATAAATAAAACAAAACATGGTACGCAGTGGGAGAAATTTGAAAAAAGATGTGACCAGTGTATACCAAAAGTTGGTAGTTCCCTTCTTTTTATTGGTCCAGAAATTGCACAAAATATACTAATACATACTTGCCAACTTTTACGGTTTATCTGTAAAATTTATGGATTTTTGCTTGATTTTACTGATTTATGGATACAGGTCTTTTTTTATGGATTTTTTAATATTTCGATTGCTCAATCGAAATGATTGCAATGAAATTATCAATGAAAACTCAATCAAAATTATGTGCAATGATTGCTCAATTGCTAATCATTGCACATAATTGCAATAAGAAAGGTCACACTAAAAATGAATGCTGGCTACTTATACTTAAATATACCTATTTATTTTAAATATAATAGTATTCGATTTTATATTTGACAGTAGCTTACTTACACTCTAATAAATCATTTGATATGATCTTTATTTACAGCACATTTTATATAAATAAGGATCAGTACATGTTGTGAGGTTGAACTGAACATGTAAATGTGCTGTAAATAAAAAGCATATCAATTGAACCGTAATTTGGCATAAAGGTTGAACCATAACTTGGTGTAAAGATTGAACCATAACTTGGCATAAAGGTTGAACCATGACTTGGTGTAAAAGGTTGAACCATAACTTGGTGTAAAAGGTTGAACCATAACTTGGTGTTATGTTGACCCATAAGTTGGTATAAAAGGTTGAACCATAACTTGGTGTTATGTTGACCCATAAGTTGGTATAAAAGGTTGAACCATGCCTTGGCTTTTATGTTGCCCCAAGTTATGGTTGCAGCAAATTTTTTCCTTACTTACTCCATATTTTGGTACAACCTTTTACCAAATTTTTAACAGTGTATGTACCGAACTATTACTGATCAAGTAGATGCTGAAAGTAAATGTGGGGTATACGCGATCCCCTTAAAATCAGTAGATGCATCCAGCAGTGATTTAGTATATATCGGCTCTACTACACGGACATTGGGTACGAGAATAAAGGAACACTGCTATAATGTGAAACTGCATTCACAAACTACTGCATTATCACGTCTCTCCAGCCAGGGATCTTACCACCCTAGCTGGAATGATTCCTACATACACTGGCGGAAAGTGAAAAAAGAACACCAAGAAGGAGATCTCTGATACCAACGAAATTTATACAGCATAATAACGGAATACAGAGGATAACGTGATCAAAACATTATGGCGAAATACAGCTGTAGTTGCTGGTAAACTGAAAAATAACATTTCCATGTAACATTGTTAGTACAAGGTTGAACTGCGATGCACACCCTTTTTTCTTTTTCTTCGGGAGTTGCTCTTCTTCCGACAATGCTATTTATTATGTTTATACTGTAAGAGGCAACAGGACAGGTGGTAATTTCTTGTCGACCAAGTTGTCTCAGCAACTTTTTGGGATCTGTCTTTCTGGAAGACCAAGTAGCTTACGTACAGGAATTCGCTGCTTCCATCTCATCGAATGTTACATTTCCCTCGATGTTGTGTGGCCAATATTTAGGACCCAAGACTTTCTTCTTCTTTTTTTTTTTTTTTTTTTTTATTGGAGGTTTAACGACCACCGTGAGTAACTTAATGGGCTATAAGCAGTCGCCCCTCCCTAATTTAGGGTCACTGATTCCAGGGAAGGGAGAGAGCCAGTGCCGTAAGACAAACACAACATCCATGCCTCACCGGGATTCGAACCCGGACCCCGTTCGGACGAATGATCAGAGGCCATCGCTTAGACCACTGCGCCACCGGGGCGGCCCCCAAGACTTTCGTCCGTTCGGGTATTTGCGTGTCATTGTTTGACAAAAGACTGTTCCATGCGTTGTTTCAGGCTATCATAAAACTTTGTAGGGTCGAAAGAGCGATTTACACTAGCTGGTCGGCTTGTCTCTCTAGTCGGGCTTTTGGAAGAACCAATAACAATAGGACAGCATGATGACGCGATTTACGTCTTGCTAGAGCCGTATGACATAGTGGTTGGCTCAATTGGCGTAGGAGTGCGTGCCGTGCTAATTTTCTGCTGCTTAGAGCTAGCCCTGCTGAATTTTTAGTGCCTTCCTTGAAAAAGTTTACCTGTATGCGTGCCGGAGCATACCGGCTGAAAAATGCCCTGTGTATATATACCCCGATAAGCCATTACATTATGACCACCACCAACCTAGAAAAATGAGCGCGCGTGGAGACCTAATAGCGGAGCAGGTCAAATTCACAGAGCATTACATATACAACCCGAGGACCGGCTTTCGGTTAGTAGTGTGTTCGAAGTCAGAATGCGAAAAGTTGCCAATTTATCAGAGTTAAATAAAGGACAATTAATGATGGCACGGCAACTCGAAACTAAGATTTCGGAAACAGCGCGGATCGTGGGTTGTTCACGTGCCACTGTAGTGAGTACGTATCAAACGTGGTGCACAGATGGCCAAACGAAGAACCGTCGTCCAGCTGTGTGTCGTCCGCAGCTCATTGATGCCAGAGGTGAGCGGAGACCGTCGCGCGTTGTTCACAGCGACCGCGGGCAACAGTGCGACAAACCACCACCAGCTACTACAGTGGTAATCAGGGCAATGTGTCACAGCAGACAGTTCATCGTGGTATTCTGTGCATGGGCCTGCGTAGCCGATGACCCAGCCGAGTCTCCATGGTCACTGCACGTCATCGCCAACGACGCATGAAATGGACCCAAGATCATCGAGATTGGACCGTGGATGGTTGAAAGAAAGTGGCCTGGTCTGACAAATCAAGATTCTTGGTGCATCACGTAGGCGGCCGAGCGCGGATACGCCGATTACCAACGGAGGCTATGGCACCTGGTTGCACTGTTGGGCGGAAATAGGCAGACGGAAGCGGAGTAATGCTGTGGGCGATGTTTTTCTGGGACACTTTAGGCCCCATTATCCCAATAGCACAATCCCTGACAGCTGTCAGGTATCTGAAAATCGTTGCGGACCAAGTTCACCCATTCTTGGCAACTGTGTTCCGTGCTGGTGCGCTATACCTCACTGCAAGAATCATAAAGGAGTGGTTCGAAGAACATGCTGGTGCCTTTCTGTTAATGGCCTGGTTTCCAAATTCCCCTGACATGAACCCAATCGAACATTTGTGGTCGGACTTGGAAAAGCGAGTTCGCGCTAAATCACCACCACCCCGAAATATATGGGAACTGGATAACCTGCTGTTGACATTATGGTACCAGATACCCCAGGGTACCTCTCGCCACCTCATCGAATCGATGCCTCGCCGAGTTGCCGCTGTTCTGTGAGCTCAAGATGGTCCTACAGCTTATTAGGTAGGTGGTCATAATGTAATGACTCATTGGTGTATAGATATATGTATAACTGAAAACAAGATCCCGAAACTATAATAATTTAAGTACAACTGAAAATCTAAACGCGCAAAGAGATGCTGAGAAGAATTCGCGAGAAAATAGTAAAATACAAAAATGCCAGTAATAAACTTCACAAATCCAAAATAAGCCAGAATAGAATAAAATAAATCACAAGCTAAACGAAACCAATGAAAGTGCGCAGGCTCAGAACAACTAGACAAAAACAATACTAAACAAGGAGGGAACAAGAGGGAAGAATGCAAAAAGTATTGTACATAGCGAACTACTTCAAGGGCCAGCACAGTTCCACATTTACTCATTTCCATAGAAATCTAGTTAAACATGGGTTTCTGCTATGTTTCCTCCTTGTTTTGCATTGTTTTTCGTTAGTTGTTCTGGGCTTGTGTATTTTCATTGGTTTGGTTCAACTCATCGGCGGTGAAACCCAACAGTTGAAGGGGTTCCAACTTCTCCTAGAGTTAAAATAATAATAAAAAAGAAGAGAGAGAGAGAGAGAGAGAGAGAGAACAAAACATCGTTTGAGAGAGAGAGAGAGAGCAAAAGACATCTAGTTAAACCTGGGTTTCTGCTATGTTTCATTGGTTTGGTTCAACTCATGGGCGGCGAAACCCAATAATTACTAATTACAGCGGGGGGAGGGGGGCTCCAATTTCTCAGAGGAGAGTTAAAATAAGAATAAAAAAGAAGAGAGAGAGCAGAACTTCGTTTGACAGAGAGAGAGCAAAAGACATCTAGTTAAACACGGTTTTCTGCTATGTTCCCTTCCTGTTTTGCATTGTTTTTCGTTAGTTGCTCTGGGCTTGTGTATTTTCATTGGTTTGGTTCAACTCATCGGCGGTGAAACCCAACAATTGAAGGGGGTCCAACTTCTCTGAGAGTTAAAATAATAATAAAAAAGAAGAGAGAGAGAGAGAGAACAAAACATCGTTTGAGAGAGAGAGAGCAAAAGACATCTAGTTAAACCTGCGTTTCTGCTATGTTTCATTAGTTTGGTTCAACTCATGGGCGGCGAAACCCAATAATTACTAATTACAGCGGGGGCTCCAATTTCTCCGAGGAGAGTTAAAATAATAATAAAAAAGAAGAGAGAGAGAGAGAGCAAAAGACATCTAGTTAAACCTGGGTTTCTGCTATGTTTCATTGGTTTGGTTCAACTCATGGGCGGCGAAACCCAATAATTACTAATTACAGCGGGGGGAGGGGGCTCCAATTTCTCAGAGGAGAGTTAAAATAAGAATAAAAAAGAAGAGAGAGAGCAGAACTTCGTTTGACAGAGAGAGAGCAAAAGACATCTAGTTAAACACGGTTTTCTGCTATGTTCCCTTCCTGTTTTGCATTGTTTTTCGTTAGTTGCTCTGGGCTTGTGTATTTTCATTGGTTTGGTTCAACTCATCGGCGGTGAAACCCAACAATTGAAGGGGGTCCAACTTCTCTGAGAGTTAAAATAATAATAAAAAGAAGAGAGAGAGAGAGAGAACAAAACATCGTTTGAGAGAGAGAGAGCAAAAGACATCTAGTTAAACCTGCGTTTCTGCTATGTTTCATTAGTTTGGTTCAACTCATGGGCGGCGAAACCCAATAATTACTAATTACAGCGGGGGGGGCTCCAATTTCTCCGAGGAGAGTTAAAATAATAATAAAAAAGAAGAGAGAGAGAGAGAGCAAAACTTCGTTTGATAGAGAGAGAGAGCAAAACTTCGTTTGACAGAGAGAGAGCAAAAGACATCTAGTTAAACACGGTTTTCTGCTATGTTCCCTTCCTGTTTTGCATTGTTTTTCGTTAGTTGCTCTGGGCTTGTGTATTTTCATTGGTTTGGTTCAACTCATCGGCGGTGAAACCCAACAATTGAAGGGGGTCCAACTTCTCTGAGAGTTAAAATAATAATAAAAAAGAAGAGAGAGAGAGAGAGAACAAAACATCGTTTGAGAGAGAGAGAGCAAAAGACATCTAGTTAAACCTGCGTTTCTGCTATGTTTCATTAGTTTGGTTCAACTCATGGGCGGCGAAACCCAATAATTACTAATTACAGCGGGGGGGGCTCCAATTTCTCCGAGGAGAGTTAAAATAATAATAAAAAAGAAGAGAGAGAGAGAGAGCAAAAGACATCTAGTTAAACCTGGGTTTCTGCTATGTTTCATTGGTTTGGTTCAACTCATGGGCGGCGAAACCCAATAATTACTAATTACAGCGGGGGGAGGGGGGCTCCAATTTCTCAGAGGAGAGTTAAAATAAGAATAAAAAAGAAGAGAGAGAGCAGAACTTCGTTTGACAGAGAGAGAGCAAAAGACATCTAGTTAAACACGGTTTTCTGCTATGTTCCCTTCCTGTTTTGCATTGTTTTTCGTTAGTTGCTCTGGGCTTGTGTATTTTCATTGGTTTGGTTCAACTCATCGGCGGTGAAACCCAACAATTGAAGGGGGTCCAACTTCTCTGAGAGTTAAAATAATAATAAAAAAAGAAGAGAGAGAGAGAGAGAACAAAACATCGTTTGAGAGAGAGAGAGCAAAAGACATCTAGTTAAACCTGCGTTTCTGCTATGTTTCATTAGTTTGGTTCAACTCATGGGCGGCGAAACCCAATAATTACTAATTACAGCGGGGGGGGGCTCCAATTTCTCCGAGGAGAGTTAAAATAATAATAAAAAAGAAGAGAGAGAGAGAGAGCAAAACTTCGTTTGATAGAGAGAGAGAGCAAAACTTCGTTTGACAGAGAGAGAGCAAAAGACATCTAGTTAAACACGGTTTTCTGCTATGTTCCCTTCCTGTTTTGCATTGTTTTTCGTTAGTTGCTCTGGGCTTGTGTATTTTCATTGGTTTGGTTCAACTCATCGGCGGTGAAACCCAACAATTGAAGGGGGTCCAACTTCTCTGAGAGTTAAAATAATAATAAAAAAGAAGAGAGAGAGAGAGAGAACAAAACATCGTTTGAGAGAGAGAGAGCAAAAGACATCTAGTTAAACCTGCGTTTCTGCTATGTTTCATTAGTTTGGTTCAACTCATGGGCGGCGAAACCCAATAATTACTAATTACAGCGGGGGGGGGGGCTCCAATTTCTCCGAGGAGAGTTAAAATAATAATAAAAAAGAAGAGAGAGAGAGAGAGCAAAACTTCGTTTGATAGAGAGAGAGAGCAAAACTTCGTTTGACAGAGAGAGAGCAAAAGACATCTAGTTAAACACGGTTTTCTGCTATGTTCCCTTCCTGTTTTGCATTGTTTTTCGTTAGTTGCTCTGGGCTTGTGTATTTTCATTGGTTTGGTTCAACTCATCGGCGGTGAAACCCAACAATTGAAGGGGGTCCAACTTCTCTGAGAGTTAAAATAATAATAAAAAAGAAGAGAGAGAGAGAGAGAACAAAACATCGTTTGAGAGAGAGAGAGCAAAAGACATCTAGTTAAACCTGCGTTTCTGCTATGTTTCATTAGTTTGGTTCAACTCATGGGCGGCGAAACCCAATAATTACTAATTACAGCGGGGGGGCTCCAATTTCTCCGAGGAGAGTTAAAATAATAATAAAAAAGAAGAGAGAGAGAGAGAGCAAAAGACATCTAGTTAAACCTGGGTTTCTGCTATGTTTCATTGGTTTGGTTCAACTCATGGGCGGCGAAACCCAATAATTACTAATTACAGCGGGGGGAGGGGGCTCCAATTTCTCAGAGGAGAGTTAAAATAAGAATAAAAAAGAAGAGAGAGAGCAGAACTTCGTTTGACAGAGAGAGAGCAAAAGACATCTAGTTAAACACGGTTTTCTGCTATGTTCCCTTCCTGTTTTGCATTGTTTTTCGTTAGTTGCTCTGGGCTTGTGTATTTTCATTGGTTTGGTTCAACTCATCGGCGGTGAAACCCAACAATTGAAGGGGGTCCAACTTCTCTGAGAGTTAAAATAATAATAAAAAAGAAGAGAGAGAGAGAGAGAACAAAACATCGTTTGAGAGAGAGAGAGCAAAAGACATCTAGTTAAACCTGCGTTTCTGCTATGTTTCATTAGTTTGGTTCAACTCATGGGCGGCGAAACCCAATAATTACTAATTACAGCGGGGGGGGGGCTCCAATTTCTCCGAGGAGAGTTAAAATAATAATAAAAAAGAAGAGAGAGAGAGAGAGCAAAACTTCGTTTGATAGAGAGAGAGAGCAAAACTTCGTTTGACAGAGAGAGAGCAAAAGACATCTAGTTAAACACGGTTTTCTGCTATGTTCCCTTTCTGTTTTGCATTGTTTTTCGTTAGTTGCTCTGGGCTTGTGTATTTTCATTGGTTTGGTTCAACTCATGGGCGGCGAAACCCAATAATTACAGGGGAAGGGGGGTAATTTCTCCGAGAGTTAAAATAACAATAAAAAAGAAGAGAGAGCAAAACGTCGTTTGAGAGAGAGAGAGAGAGAGAGAGAGAGCAAACGTTTGTTCTCAAGTCGAAACTAGCAGGGAACAAAACAGCATGAAGCACAAGACATGGAAAGGAAGAGCTACCAACACGAGGAACCAGAACGTGACCCACGACCGAACAAGAGCAAGAAAAACGAACGTGACAGATCCGTTGAAGCAAGCAACAATCTGACAAATCCTGCAAAACGACGACAAGAATCAAGATCCATGTGCCAAGGTAACATCCAACGTGCAATTTCGATGTTACTGTGGTTTGCTGTAGGTTTGATTTTGTATATTAATTGGTTCTTTGGTGATTCTTCTTCGAGGAGACATTTTAACTACAAATTTTGTGCTTCATCTTCTGTGCCTTATAGGGGATTAGTGGGCATTGGTTTACCGGCTCTTCATTGGTAATTTGAAAAATCACTTCCACCAGATTGATACCCCCCTGAAGATTACAACCTGGTCGTATATTGTTTTTTGCCTTCAACATCCATTTTAATTTTCAGTTTTCATTTTTAATTTTCATCACGGGAATCTGTATACACATTTCTTATACAGTATATCCTATTCTGTATGATATACTGCATGTGCGCTATCTTCCGAGATAGCCATTATAAATTGCGTGGTACATTTTTTTAATTGCAAGTGGTATATTGAGTTTCAGACGCCACTCTAATATCTTTTATACACAGTCAGGTCACATTATTGTGACCTCCTCCTACTTTTAACGTAAACAGCGCGTAGCCAATGAAAGATCTTGTCAGCTGGCTTGGAGGGTATATAAGGTGTGCTGTAGGCACTCTGAAAGCATATCACTTGTTGCTGCCATGGATAAAAGGAGCGATTTTTGAGATTTACAAAACGGGATAATTATTGGATTTCGGGCAAAGGATGGCAGTATTTAACAGTGCAGCTTGTGAACTGTTCGCGTGGTGCTGTGGTTAAAGTGTATCGTGATTGGACAAATGGAACCATTGAGAATAAGTGACGTGAACACTGCTGAGCCATTGATTTGAAAGGTGAACGTCGGCTGCGAAGATGCGTGAGGGCCGATCGACACGCTACAGTGGTGCAAATCACTGTCCGAATGAACCAGGAGGCTACCGGAAGTGTGTCTAAAACGACAGTTCAGCGAACCCTGCTGTGTATAGCTCCGATGCAGACGGATGGTCACTGCACCTATATGGTAACGAAGGATCGATGGCAGAAAAGCTTATATTTGCACAGTAGTATTGGAATTGCACCTCCGCTGATTGGCAAAGAATTGTCTTTCCCGATGAGTCATGTTTTCTGCTTCATCGAACGGATGGACGTTGGGGTATAAGGCGAGAAAAATCGAAGAACAAACACTCTTCGACCATTGCTGGAAGAGCACAAACTGGTGGGGGCAGCGTTATGGTCTGGGGAATGTTTCCCTGGCATTCTCTGAGTCCACTCATACCTATGGAAGGCACTATGAACCGAATTCGTTATAAATCCATCCTTGCAGACCACGTACACCCACACATGCTGTTTATCTTCCCTGGGACGGATGACATCTTCCAACCCGATAATGCGACGTGTCACACAGCTAGAAATGTCTGAGGGTCGTTGGAAGAGCACGATGAAGACTTCAAAGTACTTCCCTGGCCCCCTAATTCCGCAGACTTAAACACAACCGATCATCTGTAGGACCACCTCGATCGTGTTGTTCCCTCTATGGATCCTCCACCACGCACCCTTCAGCAGCTGTCAGATGCACTGCAGTCAGCATGGCTCGGCATACCTGTGAACACCTTCCAGCACCTTATTGAGTCACACGCAGATCGTTTAGCTGCTGTCGCGCTGCACACGGCGGTTACTGTGGACATTAGCTGGTGGTCAAAATAATGTGACTCGACCCTGTATATACATATCATCATCATCATCATCAGTCATCATTGTCAACCATTTTCAATCCACTTCTGGACGAAGGTCTCTCCAAGCCTCTTCCACAACGGTTGCCAGTCGCTTCCATGTTACTCCCGCATACTTTCAAATTTCATCCACCCATCTCCCATGTGGTCTTCTTCTGGGTCTTTTCCTGTCCCTTGGAATCCAATCTAAAATTTCGACTGTCCATCGATGGTCTGTCCTTCTTGCAGTATGTCCAGCCCATTGCCATTTCAGGGATTTAACTCTGATCATGATGTCTTCCACTCTTGTCATTTTTCTGATCCATGAGTTACTCTTCTTATCTCTCCTGGTTACACCAAGTATGCACCTCTCCATGCTTTTTTGAGTTGTCTGCAGCATTTGTATGTCTCTTTTAGTTAAGGTCCACGTCTCTGCACCATACGTAAGCACTGGAAGGATGCATTGATTAAACACTTTTCTTTTAAGACATAGAGGCATATTGCTCTCGAAAATTATGCTGTTTCTTCCAAAAGCTCTCCAGGCAAGTTTTGTACGCCGATTAATTTCTTCATCAATGTGACCCTCACTTGATATCTGCTGACCAAGATAAACGTATGCATTTCTTATCTCCAGCTTTTCCCCATCAATCGATAAATCTTCATTTCTTGTAAAAGCATTGTAAATCACTTTTGTCTTCTGAAAGTTCATTTTTAATCCCACTTCTTTACTCTTGTCAGCAAGTTCCTGGATCATACTCTGCAGCTCTGATGGGGTAGTTGCACAAAAGATTACGTCATCAGCAAAACGAAGGTGAGTTAGATAATCTCCATTAATCTTTATCCCTTTTTATTCCCAGTTCAGAGATTGAAAGACATTTTCCAATTTGGCATTAAAGAGCTTGGGAGATATGGTGTCATCTTGTCTCACTTCCTTTCCAAATTTTATGTGTGCTGTATTCTCAAACAGCCGAATCTTTGCATTTTCATAGATGTTATTAATAATATTAATGTATGCATCTTCAATACCGCAGGATTTCAAAGCCATTGTAACTGTTGATGGTTTCACTGAATCAAAGGCTTTTTCATAATCGATAAACGCCATGCACAATGGAAGTTCATATTCCCTCGCTACATATATATATACACTGGCGAAAAGTGAAAAAAGAACACCAAGAAGGAGACGTCTGATACCAACGAAATTTATACAGCATAATAACGGAATACAGAGGATAACGTGATTAAAACATTATGGCAAAATACAGCTGTATTTGCTGGTAAACTGAAAAATAACATTTCGATGTAACATGGTTAGTACGAGGTTGAACCGCCATGAACTGCGTCACACTGTGCAATTCTGTCATGGAGTCTGTCGTACAGATGTTGGATGTGAGTTTGGGGTATTGAGTTCCAAGCATCCTCAACCTGGACGCGTAAATCGGGGATGGTCGTGGCTGGCCGTGGAGACCGGATAAGTCGTTGTCCCTTAAAATCCCACACGTGCTCAATGGGGGACAAATCCGGTGAACGTGCGGGCCATGGAAGTTGTCTCACACCCTGAAGTGCATGTTGCGTTGCACGTGCCGTGTGTGGGCGTGCGTTATCTTGCTGGAAAACACCACGATGGCACAACAACGGGCTGAATGATGTTGATGTAGGAGGTGCTGTTTAACGTACCCGGTACAAACACTAGTTGTGTACGGGAGCGATAGCTGATCGCTCCCCACACCAGGAGACCAGGTGTAGGCCCTGTGTGTCGCTGGCGGATGCAGGAAGGGTGGAGACGTTCCCCTGTGCGTCTGCGAACACACATACGGCCATCGGAGACTCCCAAGCAGAATCTGCTTACATAGCTGAACACGACAGATCGCCATTGCGTTCTCCAGTGCAGACGTTGGCGACACCACTGCAGCCGTTCCTGACGGTGGGCAGGAGTCAGAGGTACACATGTCAGAGGCACACGTGCACGTAGTCCTGCATCCAGTAGACGGTTGCGAATTGTTTGCACTGCAACGGCAGCTCGGATTTGCGTCGCAGTGGATGTTCTGCTTGACAACGCCGCTCTTCTTATGCGTCGATCGGTCCGCTCATCGGTCCGTCTGTGACTCCCTGTTCCACGTCTTCTCGTGTGGGAATGTTCCTCGGAACATCTACGCCACCACCGATACTTCCCGTCCAATTCGCTCCGCAATACGACGATACGACCACCCGGCCTCGCGGAGTCCGACTAGACGACCTCGCTCAAAGTCCCATAACTGCCGAAATCGTACACGCGTCCCATGTCCAGGCATTGCAGCTTCTTCAGGGTCTTCGCACGTGTCCGTACGCCGACGACTGATTACATTCACTTCCCCGTACTAATTAAATACCACCGACGATAATTTGCGTATTATGCCGTGCTGTGGCGTAAGCGCTCACCGCTTGGTCCCGAAATTAACATCACACCTACGTAAACTCGACCCCATTAACATATGTACAGTTCATGATCGTCTGCCAATTCCTTCTTGGTGTTCTTTTTTCACTTTCCGCCAGTGTATATATTATACACTGCCGGACAATTGCTAAGGACGGATGACAATAGCAACGATAGCAACCATAAAATGGAAGGCAGGAAAATGTGGAAATTAGCATAAGTGCGGGATACAGTAAGACGTGTTGTGCGTATGCAAATTTTGGATTGCCGAACTTGTTCGTGACGTCATAGCGCTGATAAGAGACATAAAGGATTTGACGCGTATTGACCGTTGTTGTTCAAACGCAAAGTTGAAAGGGAAAGAATCAATTGACGAACTTGCAATTTTCAGTATGTCTTCCCGACATCACCTAAATCATTTTAAGCGTGGCCGTATTATTGGCAAGATTGAAGAAGGGCGAAAAATAACATGTTGCCAGGGAGTTCGACGTCAGCTACAGTATTGTTTCAAGGCTTTGGAAATCATTTCAAACAAATGGAGAGTGTAGCAAACGTCACGGTGGAGGTCTTGTTCGCAGTACGACACCTGCAGAAGATCGGTACATAGTGCTATCAACAAAAAGACACCGGCGCAGCACAGCTAGTGAGGTAGCAAATCAGTTTATGGCTGCTACTGGCAAGCGGATATCCCGAAAAACTGTCGCCAGACGTTTGCACGAAGGAGGACTATACGCCCGCCGTCCTGTTGTGTGCATCCCATTGTCCAGACGTCACCGTACCGCCCGTTTGCAATGGTGCCATCAACATCGCAATTGGACTGATAACGACTGGTCTGCTGTCCTCTTCTCAGATGAGAGTAGATACAGTCTATCGTCTGATTGTCGACGATAACTGATCTGGCGTGATAGTTGTCCAGCAAACATACAGGAAAGGGACCGATATCCGACATGTAGTGTCATGGTATGGGCTGGCATCATGATCAATGGCCGTACGCCCCTCTATGTGCTTCCAACTGGGACTATGACTGGCCAACGATACATTAATGATGTTGTGCTACCTCATGTTCGCATGTTCCGTGGTGCTGTCGGTGATAGATTCATTTTCATGGACGACAACGCAACATGTCATCGAACAGTCGCTGTCCAGGAGTGTCTTGAGAGCGAGAATATTCAACGCCTCGTATGGCCAGCACGCGTTCTCCAGATCCGAATTCCATTGAAAATGTGTGGGATGCTTTGGGGAGGAGTCTTGCTGGTCGCCAATGCCCTCCAATAAACAAGGACACCCTCATCCGTGCACTGACAGAGGAATGGGATAAATTACCCCAACAGCTGCTTGATAATGTTGTGCAAAGCATGACACGACGTGTGGAATCTTGCATCGCCCTCCATGGTGACCATATCCCGTATTGACATCTTACGCCGGAACGCCTGCGGACGGTAATTGCATTTTTTTCACGTTTACGTATTCTGCACAAAATGGCCTGTTTGTCCCTTGAACACGTTCCAAAGCCTTCTGGATTTCAGAGCACAATAAATTGTCTTTCTTGTAATGTCCTGGCATTCTGACATTATTTTATTTTACTTGGCATCCAACCACACTTACTTTTTTATGCGCTATATAGCCGTTTATGATCCGTCCTTAGCAATTGTCCAGCAGTGTATATATATATATATATATCGTAAAGATAATGTAATGGTATATACACACACTGAGTGGCCACTTTATTATGACCACCCCCGCAGTACTTCGTTGGGCCACCTTTTGCCTTTAATACTGTGTCGATTCTTCGTGGCATTGACTCCACGAGATGTTGATAGGTGGTTTGTGGAATCTGATACCATGCTTGATGAATAACACTTTCCAGGGGTGTGAGATTGCAGGGTTGTGGATCCAGCTGTTTGATGGCTCGTTCAACTTCATTCCACAAATTCTCAATGGGGTTGAGATCTGGAGATTGTGGGGGCCACATAAGCAAACTAAACTCACAGGCATGTTCCTGAAACCAATCCTGTGCAATACGAGCACTATGGCAGGACGCATTATCTTGTTGAAAGTAGCCATCGCCATTGGGATAAACCATTCTCATTACAGGATGCACTTGGTCCGCAACGATGTTTAGATATGATGTGCTAGTCAGAGGTTGATCAACACGAATTAAAGGACCCAAAGCATGCCAGGAAAACATTCTCCAAACCATAACGTTGCCTTCACCAGCTTGAAGGTTTGTAGCAATGCATTTGGGGTTCATGCTTTCGTGCTGTTTCCGCCAAATTCTCACTCGGCCATCGGCATGGTGCATCTGAAAACGTGATTCATCGGAACACATAATTTGTTTCCAATTATCGACTGTCCAATCCTTGTGCTCCTGTGCAAACTGGAGACGTTTTCTCTTGTAAACTGCAGACAGCAAAGGTGTTCGAACAGGCTTTCGGCTGCCATATCCCAACCGATGCAGTGTACGGCGAACAGTGCGTGCAGAGATCATTTGAGGGGATCCTTGATTAAGATGGTCTGTAATTTGCTGCACTGCTGCCCTTCTGTTGTCTGTTACCAGTCTGTACACTCTCCGTTCTGCTCCCATCTTAACTAGTCGATGACGACCACACGTTGCACGTAGAGACCCAGTTTTTTGGCTGGCAGTCCAGTCTTTAAACACTTTAACAACAGCTGCTCTGTACCATTTCACGAATGCGGCGGGTTCGGTGATACTCGCTCCATGGCTCCGAGCTCCTACGATCATCCCACGTTGAAAGTCCGTCAAATCGCATTTCTTACCCATCTCGTCACCCAAAAATCACTTCTACTACTGTCGCAAGCACTAAGCTTTCCCTTTTTATACTAGCCTCGCCCTCTGGCAGCAACAGCGTGCAGCCATAGCTCATTTGCTTAGAACTGTTAGGCGGTCATAATAAAGTGGCCACTCAGTGTATATGATATAGTAATGGTGTATATATCCATATATGATATAGTAATGGTGTATATATCCATATATGATATAGTAATGGTGTATATACACTACTAACAAGTACAAGTAATTGGACACCTGTGATAGCAAAGGAAAAGAAAGTTTATTCACCTTCAATAGTTGGTGGAGCCTCGACGAGCGGCGATTACAGCTGCGACCATCCGGGGCATACTCTCAACCAGGCGTTGTACGACGGCTAGCGGCATTTTCTTCCACTCAGCTTGGAGAAGACAGGTCAGTTCCTTCACCGATTTCGGACGGTGGGGGCACCCCTTAAGTCGACGCTCCAACTCGTCCCAGAGTTACTTGATAGGGTTAAGGTCCGGGCTCTGCGCAGGCCAGTCCATTCGATTAACCCCATTGTCACATACTAAGCCATGGTGGACCTCGCAACATGACAGGTGGCATTGTCATCCTGAAAGTAACATGGGTCTACCCCGTAAAACTGCCACAACGTAGGAAGCGCATGGTCATCCAAAATGGTGCAGTAGGTCTCGGCGTTGAATCTACCAGGAATTGCGACCAAGGGTCCCGTGCCATACCAGGAGAAACACTCCCCATAGCATAATTCCACCGCCACCAAACTTCACAGTTGGCACAATACATTCCGGCAGGAGGCGTTCTCCAGGCAGACGCCAAACCCAGACCCTTCCATCCGAACGGTAGAGGGTGAACCTTGATTCTTCGCTCCAGAGAACCTGTTTGCACTGTTCAACGGTCCACTGTCGACGTTCTTTGCACCACGTTAGCCGAGCAGACAGAGCTATTGGACTTGGTGATCAAAGGCTTGTGGGCGGTAGCACGTCCATGATAACCGAGCAGATGGGCTTCCTTACGGATGGTATTCATCGAAAGAACACTCCCGGATGCCTGTTGAAACTCCTCGCGGATGTGGCCCATCGATTTGTCGCGGTTCTTCCGAATTTCGCTGGCGGTAGTCCATCGATGGTCTGTCATTCTGGCAGTAAGGTCAGGTGATGCGTAACATCACAGCCTCTCCTTGAGAAATGTCAACCCCGCCTTCTCGTGGTGCATCCTGTTCCCACTAAAGGGGCTCTGACGACCGCCAATAGCGGTATAACTATACCATCGGGATTAGAGGAAATGCTATCCCACACTCACCAACCCACATGGCCAGCGTGGTGAGTTATGGCCAAACCCCTCCAAAATGACCCCACAACTTAAATCTTGGCCCTCAGTCTCCGGCAGCTGGAATGTACCTGGCCAAGGCAGCGGCCAGTGCGACATGAAGGCAGAGGGTGCTAAGAATCCCCGGAGGACCGGACTAGGCTGCCATCTGATGCTGACCTTGGCTACGTATAATGGACGCTCCCTATCTTCTGATTCATGGCTTCTTGAATTGATAGAGGAACTACAAAGGATCAAGTGGGACATCGTCGGGCTAAGTGAGGTAAGGAGAAGAGGAGAAGATCTCATTGAACTGAAAAGTGGACATCTCTTCTACTATCGTGGGACAGATAGTGGCAAAACCAGTGGTGTGGGATTTATAATAAACAAGAAACTGAAGGATAAAATGTAGAAGTTGAAAGTTCCTCTGACAGAGCTGCACGACTCGTTATCCAACTCTCGAGAAGATACCAGGCTCAGATTATGCAAACTTATGCACCAACCACAAGTCATCCTGAAGAAGAAATTGAAAAATTTTATGAGGGAATTCGTCATCTAAATAATAAAGGTAAGCAACACTTAAAGATAATTATGGGAGATTCCAATGCAAAAATAGGGCAACAGCAACAGAATGAAACTTCAGTAGCTAAATTCGGTCACGGCAATAGAAACCAGCGTGGAAATACTCTCGTTGAGTTTGCAGAGGCAGAAGGGTTTTTCATCTTGAACTCCTTTTTCAAGAAAAAGCCACACAGGATATGGACATGGAGACATCCAAATGGGACGACAAGTGAAATTGATTTTATTATGTGTAACAAAAAATTCGTCATAGAAGACTGCAGTGTGCTAAACAAGTTCAACACAGGTAGTGACCATAGATTGGTGAGATGTAAGATGCACCTCAACACTAAACTCGAACGTAGCAAGCTCATAAGACAAACAAAATGTATTGACATAACCAACCTTAAAAAACACCATAATACCTTCAAGTTGGAACTGAAGAACAGATTCTCTGCTTTAAAAGGCCTAACATTGGAAGAAGTGGATATTTCTGAAGTTAACAGAAAAGTAACCAAAGCTCTTATGGAAACAGCAACAAAATTAACAGGGTCTAAGAACAAGTTGCATGTGAACAAATTATCAGGAAAACCAAAATGTTGATGCAAAAAAGAAGAGAGATGAGGACAACTAAAGATGTAACTTCCAAAGTGGAATATATAGAGCTATGCAAGACAGTACGAAAAAGTATCACTGAAGACGTAAGGAAATTCAACTGTGAACTAGTAAGGAAAGCAATTGAAAACAACCAAAGCCTAAAGATAGCAAAGGGACATCTCAGTAAGGGAAGAAAACAGATTATGGCTCTGAGAAAAGAAGATGGTTCTGTAACGAGAAATAGAGGCGAAATTTTGACAAGAGTGAAAGATTTCTACTCCAAATTATATGAAAGGGATGATGCATGTACTCCAGACATCATGAAAGGTACCAGTACCAGAGTTCTTCCAGTCCTCCCAGCAGAAGTTGCACATGCAATCAAGAACATGAAGCGGGGAAAAGCTCCAGGAGAAGATGGAATTACTGTAGACATCATACAAGAAGCAAGTGGAGAAATCAAAACAGTACTCGCCCAAATTTTCACTCGATGCCTTAATGAAGGGAAGATTCCTGAGGATTGGAACAACGCTACAATGATCCTGTTACATAAAAAAGGTGACATTGAGGATCTCAGGAACTAAAGACCTATCAGCCTCCTATCAGTGGTTTATAAAATCTTCACTAAAGTTCTTTCACACCGCTTGAAGGTAACACTGGACATGGCTCAACCGAGAGAACAAGCTGGATTCAGGAGTGGCTACAGCACAAATAGATCATATCCACATACTGAGAGAACTAATTGAAAGAGCGAGGGAATATGAACTTCCATTGTGCATGGCTTTTATCGATTATGAAAAAGCCTTTGATTCGGTGAAACCATCAGCAGTTACAATGGCTCTGAAATCCTGCGGTATTGAAGATGCATACATTAATATTATTAATAACATCTATGAAAATGCAAGTGCAAAGATTCGGCTGTTTGAAAATACAACACGCATAAAAATTGGAAAGGGAGTGAGACAAGGTGACACCATATCTCCGAAGCTCTTTAATTCCACATTGGAAAATGTCTTTCAATCACTGAACTGGGAAAACAAAGGGATAAAGATTAATGGAGATTATCTAACCCACCTTCGTTTTGCTGATGACATAGTCATTTTTGCAACTACCCCATCAGAGCTGCAGAGTATGATCCAGGAACTTGCTGACAAGAGTAAAGAAGTGGGATTAAAAATGAACTTTCAGAAGACAAAAGTTATGTTCAATGCTTTTACAAGAAATGAAGATTTATCGATTAATGGAGTAAAGCTGGAGATAACAGACACGTACGTTTATCTTGGACAGCAGATATCAAGTGAGGGTCACATTGATGAAGAAATTAATCGGCGTACAAAACTTGCCTGGAGAGCTTTTGGAAGAAACAGCATAATTTTGAAGAGCAATATGCCATTATGTCTTAAAAGAAAAGTGTTTGATCAGTGCATCCTTCCAGTGCTTACGTATGGTGCAGAGACGTGGACCTTAACTAAAAGAGACATACAAAGGCTGCAGACAACTCAAAGAGGCATGGAGAGGTGCATGCTTGGTGTAACCAGGAGAGATAAGAAGAGGAACTCGTGGATCCGAAAAATGACAAGAGTGGAAAACATCATGATCAGAGTTAAATCTCTGAAATGGCAATGGGCTGGATAGTGTATATATATATATATATATACTTAAGAGCAAAACTGAAGACTAAGGAAAAACTTTAGAATTTAAAACGAAGGTTGCAAAAAAACCTGAAAATCAAAACGCGCAACGCAGCAGTTTTGAAAATTCAGAATTCACATTCTATAAAGAAGATACCTAAGCAAAAAAATGCAAATATAATTTTGACTCACACCTAGTACAACATAGAAAAGGTTATGTATCTACCTGTGTGAGTAAAAGGAGAAAAGACAAAAAAATAAAATAAAACAACTGAAATATATATATATATATGTATATATAATGAAAGGACCCGCTGTGTTGTTAAGAAGCGCCGCACAGCTGCAAAGTGTATAAAAACAAGTCTGCAGTTGATCGCGATCATATTGCACTGTGATTCTGTGTGAAAATATCGCGGCGGGAGAGAACCGACTTTGAGAAAGGAAAGATTTTAGTGGTTTGTCCGTAAGAGTAACCGAGAGGCATTTAAACATACCCAAGTCAACTGTTTCGGATGTACTGAATAAGTGGAAGACAGATGGCGTGCCTGAAGCAGTAAAACGTACCGCAGACCAAAAAAAATTAGTGATAGAGGACGTCGAAGCCTCAGGAGAGTCGTTACGGCTAATCGACGGAGTACTGCACAAGACCTCAGTTTACAGGTGATTAAAAATGCTGGAACCTCGGTATGTACACGTACCATTCGCAGAGAACTTCATTCCATGGGTTGGCGTGGTCGTGCGGCTGCTCCTATGCCTTTCATCTCCACTCGGAATGCTACTCGTAGTTTAGCATGGTGTAAAAAACATTTATCGTGGACCGCAGATCAATGGTAACGGGTAGTATGGACTCATGAATCCAGCTTCACGATCGATCAGTCTGATGGCCGTGTGTGGGTATGGCGGCAGCCGGGGGAACGTTATTTACCACAGTGTACTGTTCCTACGGTCAAGTTTGGATTTGGCAGTGTACTCCTGTTGGGGTGTGTTTCCTGGTATGGTCCCGGCCCATTGGTTATCGTGGACAAACCTGTTAACCAGCACGTCTACCTCGATATTCTGGCCAATTATGCCCTACCAACTCTGTGGCAATAAATACTATGGAACCAAGCCTTGTTGGTACTAGCAAGATAATGCACCAAGCCATAAAGCAAGGACTGTTACGGCGTGGTTTGACGATAATTCCGTATCGTGTGTGGACTGGGCAGCACAGAGCCCTGATCTTAATTCCATAGAGCACCTATGGGATGAATTAGAGCGCCGCATAAGAAGTTTGGAACCGAGGCCTATTACTAAGCAACAGTTAGCGGCAGCATTATGTACTGAATGGAAGCCCATACCTATCGCTATGTTCCAAAACCTTGTCGAAAGCATGTCTCAAAGGGTCCGTGCATGCATGAAGGCCAAAGGTGTACCGACACCGTACTAATGTATGTCGATAAATGCTATGTTGTGTTTCTCTTCTAGGTGTCCCGTGACTTTTGTCAATATAGTGTATATACATATTTTTTTCCCCTTCCCTTTTTCGCAGTGGTGGACTATCTAACCACCTGTACCTTTGCCGACTGCCAGTTGATGTCGAAATTATTGATAACGAACCAAGAATCGCCCTTTTGAGAATATATGGTAACCAGAATATATCGGACGTCATGGACGTAGTCAAAGCTTCCGTAATTTTTCTGTTGCTGGCTGAGAGGAAATTGGGGCCTCAGTTGTACGGAGTGTTTCCCAATGGACGACTAGAGGAGTACATTCCTGTAAGTATGCAAATTATATTTATCTCAAGAAATAGTAGCATTCTTTCCTTTCGGTGCGAAGCGACTACAATTCTTGTTATGTCTTTCTTCCCTGGCCCAAAACACCAACAAGAGGCTCCCTCGGATTTAACTGGTTTTTCAATTATTTTATGTCAGGTTCCCCAACCAGTTGTGCCACAGACCTTGTTCTTCTGTGTGTTGTTGCAATACGTACGTCAATAACATATGTAAATTTATCCTAGTGCTTCTTCTGGAGACTCTGTAATTGGAGCAATCGGTTTATGATACCGTGGTGTTCTGGGGAGTTCTTAAAACATTTTTAGAATGGAAACAAAACATTCCTAAAAGTTGCTGCATGAAGACCTGCGTTTGACAGGAAAAAAAGGAGACTTGAATAAAGTATGGAGCTCTATCTTCTACCCTCACACACACACATACAGTACCTATTAGGTTGTCAAATAAGTTCATTCGGTTTTTTTTTCTAATTATTGGAATCCTTATTTTTCATGAAAAAGTTCTTACAAATCAATCAATAATATATTCTCCTTCATTGTTCACGACCTCTTGGCAACCTTCCAGTAGGTTGTCAATGCCTCGACGGTAGGAATCCCCGGGTTTTGATTCGAAGAAGTCATCGAGCCACCCTTTCAGCTCGACCGCAAAAGGTTATAATCTGGGGGCGCTTTATCAGGAGAATGCGGTGAAACTTCCCAATCCAGATCTTGAGTAGCAATTTTGGTGAGATTAGCGACGTGGGGGCGGGCGTTGTCCTGTTGAAGAAACACACCGTGCCGCCGGTTGGGTCGCTTCAGCTGAATTTTATTCCCTCGTTGAGTCGGTGCATTTGCTGAACGTAAACCTGTGCATTGATCGTTATGTTCTTTTGAAGCAATTCGTAGTGATTGCACCTTAGTAGTATGAAACGCCGGTTCCGAGGGCAAGGATGCATCCTTCTAGAGAAGGATGGGGGGCGTGGCTTGCGGCAGAAGGAGCAGGGGGCGTGGATTGTGACAGGAGGGTGTGGGGCGTGGCAGGTGGCGCTAGTGTAATGGGTCAATGCTAATGTGCTGCCCCTAGCGGTGTTTCTTGGAACTTTCGATGGATTTTTGAGGGATGGCAACGACCGAGGGGGGAAAAGGGCGTGGCAGATGGCGCTAGTGTGTAGGGTCGATGCTGATGTGCTGCCCCATAGCGGTGCTTCTTGGAACTTTATTGTTACGTTGGACCTTTGTTTTTGAGAGATGGCAACGACCGAGTGGGGGAAAGGGCGCGGATATAGGGGGATGTGTACGCGATGTGCTGCCCCCTAGCGGTGCTTCTTGGAACTTTCGATGAATCTTTGAGAGATGGCAACGACCGAGTTGGGGAAAGGGCGTGACAGGAAGCGCTAGTGTGTAGGGTCGATGTGCTGCCCCTAGCGGTGCTTCTTGGAACTTTCGTTAGATCTTTGTTTTTAAGAGATGGCAACGACCGAGTGGGGGAATGGGATGTGTACGCGATGTGCTGCCCCCTAGCGGTGCTTTTTGGAACTTTTCTCGGGAGATTTATTGGACTTTGACAAGTTTTTGGGAAGTCTTTCCAATATGTTTTGTTTTATTAAACATATTTTTAGAACTTCCGTGAGGTGTTAGGAATTTTTATAGACGTTGCATTTTTTATTTTTTTTATTTTCTCGGGAGATTTATTGGACACTGACAAATTTTTGAAGGAAGTTTTTTCAATCGAAGCATTTCCTCAAATTTGTTTTATTAAATTTATATTTTTAGGACTTCCGTGAGGTGTTAGGAATTTTTATAGACGTTGCATTGTTTATTTATTTTCTCGGGAGATTTATTAGACTTTGACAAATTTTCGAAGAAAATTTTTTTGTCGTTTCCAATATTTTTTTACTCGTATTATTTTTTTGTGTCCTATTTATTCTCTGTAATTTATTTTATTAAACTTATATTTTTAGAACTTCCGTGAGGTGTTAGGAATTTTTATAGACGTTGCATTATTTTTTAATTCTTATATTTGTCCTCCCTCCATTTTTAATTTAGACGAGGAAAAGGCTTTGTTTGAAAAGATTTCGTTCCCGTTGATTCATGTTCCGCCATTTTAGTTTCACCACGTTGTCATTTTGTGAGCCATGTGTTTTGGGATGTGTCACCATTTTCTCTTTGTCTCAGAAAATTTTGTATGACACGTGTTTTGGAATGAGTCACTATGATGGGTGACGCTGCCGTGATAGCAGACAAAACCATGACATCAACCAACGTCGTTTTCTCCTCAGCGGGGTCGGCGGTTGACGTCATTTGAGATTCTGTTAGACTTAGACACATTAAGCTCCAAAACTGATTTTTTTCAATAACTTGATCATTTTGCAACGAACTTATTCCTCATCGTTTCCTAATAATTTCCCATTTTATGTCCATAATTTTTTAACATAACGATTTTTTTTATTTTCTTTGAGGAGACTTCACGCATTTTCAACGGACATACCAACATGAAGACGTTTTCTAAAGTTTTGTGCTGCAGACATACTTTTAAAACACGATTGTTTATTAATGTATTTACGTGTTCATGGCATTTTCTGTTACATTTTTTTAACGTTGTACCTTTTTCCACCGTACAAAGCCACAATTTTTTATGCATAGTTAAATTGTTTATTTTTTCGTATTTTTTTATTTCTTCATGATTAATCAGTGAAATGTACGTTTTAATGCATTATCTGAATCTTTTTTTCTAAATGCTTGCGTACTCGTTTAACTTCTTGATGTACCAACATTATTGATTTTCTAACTTTTCAAACTAACAACTACTTTTATCGAGGCTTTATTTTTTCTGTCTATGAAGAATTTCTTTACGCTTATTCTCTCAAGATATGAAAATTAATTATAACGAAATCCTTTCATTTTTCTCTCTCGCTAAGAATTTACCTTAAAATAAGTCCTGGGCTACAGTTCGCTTTGTCTGGTTAAAGCCGTATAGTGATTCATCAGTAGCATGTTCGTGACCAGATAAGGTCTCCGTGCAGCTACTGTTTGAAGCGATGACGCATGATGACACAGCAACACGTGGCGTCGTTTCCTTGTGAACTGACGTCATCACAACTTCGATAAGGAAAGTCTCCGTGCAGTTACTGTCTGAAGCGATGACGCATGATGACACAGCAACACGTGGCGTTGTTTCCCCGTGAACTGACGTCATCACAATTTCGAAAACTGATTAAACTTTGAAGGCATGAGATGGTCAGATAAGGTCTCCGTGCAGTTACTGCCTGAAGCGATGACGCATGGTGACGGGTACGTCATGATATCATCCTTGTGAACTGATGTCATACTGCTTGAAGCGATGACGCATGGTGACGGGTACGTCGTGATGTCATCCTTGTGAACAGATGCCAGAAGAATTTCAGAAACTGTTTCAACTTCGAACCAATGACGTTTCTTCCAATGTTGGGGGTCAAAAGGGCATCCTGTTTGCTCTAAAACTAGCGTTAATTATTCCCCCCCCCTCAGTTTTTCTACTGCTTTCGTTTAGTACGTACGTTTAGTTTTCAACTACGTTTAGTTATCAACTGTCTTGCTGTCTGAATTTGTGTCGTGTTTTGGAATGGCATCTGAAAGAATTTTTTCATCAGTTTCTGCAATGGAAGAGGTAAGCGTTCGTTTATTAGCATGCAATGTTTTTATTTATTGTTAGGCCCCCAAAGTTGTTTGAATTAGGATGTTGTTAGAATTTCATGAGAGGATTCCCTTAAGGAAAAAGTATTCTAGCGTATTAGGAACAGTATGTGAGTTCTTTTGCATACCATTTAAGTTAAATTTTTAGGAAGGAAAATTCATGTTAGTGAATCGTTTATTCCTTTAAAACATAGTTCTTTTTTTAAATATTTTAGGAATTCATGTTTTTACGATAGCTCCCATAAAAATTTATTCTCAACGTAGGAATTTCGCATTTTAATGTTTATTCCATGAAAATGCGTTGATAGGGGTTTAAAACATGTTAGCGTATTAGGAACAGTATGTGAGTTCTTTTGCATACGATTAAAGTTAGATTTTCAGGAAGGAAACTTCATGTTAGTGGAATCGTTTATTCCTTTAAAACATAGTTCTTTTTTTTAAATATTTTAGGAATTCATACTTTTATGATAGCTCCCATACAAATTTATTTTCAACGTAGGAATTTCCCGTTTTAATGTTTATTTCATGAAAAATGCTTTGATAGGGGAGAGGGTTAATCTTTTTTTATTATTCTTTCACAGAAAGAATGGTGGCTGGAAGATGAACAACTATTTTTGCAAAATTCAGAAGTGTTTCAGGCATTAGAGGAAATTCCAATGTCGCAAGACCTACTTTCCTCATTTGTGCCTGACGTACCCCCTACCCCTTTCACTTGTAAGATCTGTCAGAAGGTCTTCACTTTGAAACAGAATTTGCAGAGACATGTCAAAATTCATTCTGGGGCACTTTTTCCATGTATGTTTTGTAGGAAGAGTTTTTCTAGAAATGCGTACTTGCAGATACATATTCTTAAATGTCATTCGAGAATGCAGGTGTGTGGGGGGGGGGCTCGTTGAATGCGTCTTCGGCAGGCCCCTCCAATGCTGCAGACCTCTCCAATGCTGTAGGCCCTTCAAATGCAGCAGGCCCCTCCAATACAGCAGGCCCCAGTCATGAAGTTGTTGCTAGCCCCAGCCATGATGTCGCGGGCCCCAACCACGTTGTTGAGGACCCCAGTTCCGAAGCTCCCATTGCTCCTTCATTGAACATGGGGGCTTACATCCAAGTGCAGTCGGTGGTTCAGAACCGACTACAAACATTTAAGATTGTTCCGGAAGAGGAAACAGCGGTCTGTCTCTCTACATTTTTGAATGATATCCAAAATTCTTCTGTAAGCATTCTAGAACATGCACTGGTAGCCCACCCATCCATTAAAGTGAATACATTTATGCAGGCAGCTTTTAAAAAGCCTAAACCCGATGACCCGGAGGAATTTGATATATGTTCTCGGAATTTAAAAACAACTAATAAGCCAGTGTATCGGTCGACAAATCTCGGGGAATTTTTTGATATCATGTCCAGGAAACTACTCACTGAATGTTCTGAATGCGAACTGAAAGGATCAGGCTGGATGTTTTCTCACGTGGAGTGGTTCGAACTCCGGGTTAACCGGTTTAGGCCATTGAAAGGAGGTTCCTTTATTATGTTTCCCAGCCATATTCAGAAGAAATATGCTGTCGTGAACGTTACAAATTCAGACGCCTTCTGCTTCAAATATGCCGTGTGGACCCCACGTCTTGAAAATCAAAAGTTTAATCGTCATAGGGTAGCATCCTATCTTAACGATCCTTATTTTGAAGGCGGTTACAAGTACGATTGCGTGGACTATCCCGTCAAGATTTCTGACATTCCAAAATTTGAGAAGTAACAACATCAGCATCAACATTTACGGGATAGATGAAGCTGGTAAAATATTTCCCATTGAAGTATGTGAAGAAGAGCTGGTGGACCACAGAGATTTGTTGTATTTAGAAAACGGAGGTTGCAACCACTTTGCTTACATTACAAATTTTGAGCGGCTTATTTCCAGTCAATTGTCAGTCAATAAAAGTAAAGTACACATCTGCAGAAAATGTTTTAAAACTTATTATACGAGGCACAATGGAGAGCAAAAATTGAACGAGTACAAGAAATTATGCAATAAAAACAAGACTGTCCTGATCAAGATGCCAGAAGACAAGGAATTAACTTTTAAAGATTTCAAATTCAGTCAGAGGGTTCCTTTTGTTGTGTACGCTGATTTTGAGAGCGTCTTAAAACCCATTCAAGGTCCGATCCCGAATCCAAGCGAGTCCTTCACCACGCCAACCCAATCTCATGAAGTCATATCATATGCTTATTTCATAAAAGATGTGGAAGGTCGTTATGATGTTTTCCGAACTCATAAGAGCAGAGCAGGAAGTTGTGAGTCATTTCCTTTACACTCTCAAAGAAGATGTGGAAGTCATTGAAAAAAATTAAAATAAATATCCCTATGATTGCATTGACGGAGGCTGAAAAAGATGTCTATCGGAAAGCAAGCATATATCATATTTGTGGTGAAGGTGGATTTAATTCCTGCAGCAAATCCAAAAAGAAAGTGGCGGACCACGATCATCGTACTGGGAAATTCAGAGGTCGCACATGCTTCCTGCAATATCAATTTCAAAAATCCTTCCTTTGTTCCAGTTCTGATGCATAACATTTCGGGATACGACTCGCATTTTATTATCAAGGAATTAGATTGCCTTCCAGGAGAAATTAGCGTGATCCCCGAGTCGACCGAGAAATTTATTTCTTTTTCTAAACAGATGGGTGGGATTGAAGTTCGTTCCCTGGACAGTTTTCGATTCATGCCAAGCAGTTTATCGAAATTAGCAAATAATCTTCCGAGAACGCATTTTAAAATTACACGACAACTTATTCCTAATGATGAAGAATTCAATCTCCTCACGCAGAAGGCATCTTTCCCCATGACTACATTTCGTCGTATAACAAGTTAGAAGAAACTTCTTTACCTCCCCAAAAGGATTTCTTCAATAAATTAACGAATTGTCATATAGCAGATGAAGAATATGAGCATGCCAAAAAAGTATGGGCGGTCATAAAGATTCAGAATTTAGGCCAGTATGCAGATGTGTACTTAAAAACAGATGTGCTCATTTCGGCCGACGTGTTAGAAAATTTCCGAAATATTTGCCAGGACACCTATACTTTAGATCCTGCCTGGTTTTTCAGTTTGTCCTGGCTTAAGTTGGTCCGCCATGCTCAAATGTACTAAAGTTTCTTTCCAGCTTTTAAGTGACTATGATATGCTACTTTTTCTGGAGAGCGGAAAGCGGGGTGGCTTGTGTATGTGTGTAAAGCGGCATGCTCAGGCCAATAATAAGTATCTGAAAAATTTTGATGCCTCCAAAGAAACCAGCTTCATCTCTTATCTCGATTGTTGTAACCTATATGGATTTGGAATGAATGAGTCACTTCCGGTGGCTTTGCGATGAAGAACTGTTGGATGTCACGTTCACTGTTGGATGTCACGTGTATAGCGGAAGATGCCAACACGGGATACTTTCTTGATGTTGACATCAGCTATCCTGACTCTCTTCACGATCTTCATTCGGATTTGCCTTTCTGTCCGGAAACGGAGGTAGTACCTGGAACCAGGCAGGTCAAATTATTAACTACTTTAAATACAAAATCCAGGTATGTGGCTCATTATCGTCTTCTCAAACAGGCAGTCAAAGCGGGTCTCGTCATAACAAAAGTGCATCGAGGTTTAAGCTTTGATCAAAGTAAGTGGTTGCAACCTTATATTCAACTTAATACTGAAATGAGAAAGAGGGCAAAAAATGAGTTTGAGAAAGATTTTTTCAAATTGATGAACAATTCCGTCTTCGGCAAAACAATGGAAAATATTCGCAACCGAACCAAAGTTGAGCTGGTGGCGAAGACAATCGACTGGAAAAGCTGCTCAGTAAGCCCAATTTTAAAGACCGCTCCATATTGAAAGATGAAGATGATGGAAATTTTCTTGTGTCTATGCATTTTAATGTCACTCACCTCACCTTCAACAAACCCATTTATTTGGGAGTCGCCATTTTAGACATCTCTAAAACTAGAATGTACGACTTCCATTATGAAGTGATGAAGCCTTTATATCGTGACAACATTTCCATTCTTTATATGGATACTGATAGTTTTTTCTATCACATCAAGACAGAAGATCTATATAAAGATATGGAAAATATTAAAGATGAATTAAACACGAGCGATTTCTGCACAAGCCACCCGCTCTATTGTCTGAAAAATAGAAAAGTAATTGGGAAATTTAAAGACGAGACCCAAGGAAGAGCCATAAAATAATTTGTTGGTCTTAGACCGAAGATGTATGCTTTTGCTACAGAAGAAGTAGTCAAAAAAGCTAATGGCGTGAGCAAAACAGTAGTTTCCCAACAGCTTCGTTTGAATGATTTCAAGTCTTCACTCATTCATATGTAAGAAAAGAAGAACATGAGTTATTGCATTCGAAGCATGAAAATTCGGTTTTCACTGTTGCCACAAACAAAACATCTCTTAGCTCATATGACAACAAGCGAGTCGTATCCCAGGACAATATTCATTCTCTTCCTTATGGGCATTATTCATTAGAATCTGAAGAGCCTCCCCGGAAGAAGTTAAAAACAAAATAGCTGCCTGTATTCGAACCACTCCATGTCGATAAACTGTTTGGCATGGGGGTCCACACGGCACACTTTGCTCAGGAAGAGAATGAATAATTCAAGTCTTCACTCATTGTTCGAGAAGATTTCTCTCAAGAAAAAAAATTTCTCTGCTCTATGAAATGCCTCCGTCATTTTTGCTGCTGCTCGCTTGGATTCATAGAAAAAAATTTTCGTCTCAAAATGTTTGTTTTGCTCACGTGAAGATATTTCGTCTCAATTTGCTTATACGAAGATATTTCGTTTCAAAATTTTTACTCTGCTCATGCGAAGATATTTCGTCTCAATTTGCTCACGCGAAGACTCAAAATTTTTACTCTGCGCGCACACATTCTTTTCCTGTTGGAAGAAATTTGTCATGAAAAACCTCCTCTCAAATGACGTCATTTTAAAAATGTGTGGAGACAGCCCATTTTTTTTTCAAATTTGTTGCTGATCATAGTTTTAACTGTCTGTACAGAAATAACGAGTGATCACGTTGCTTTGAATCTGCATTCCCCAGGGAGTGAACCCCTTTCGGAACAAATCATTTTGAAAAGAACAGAAGTTCAGCTTTCGGGGTTGTCAAAGATGCATTTAGCGAGAAAAGAAATTACAAGGGAAGGAACTTTAAAACCAGTAGAGGTTGTTTTTTTAATATAAATTGAGGAATGTTGTTACTTTAATATTGTGTCTTCATGTACGCATTTCTAGAAAATTTCTTTGTCAACGTAATTGGGGGAGGGGTAATCCCCCAAATTTCAAAAGGGTAGGACCTTCTGACAGAACAAGCAGGTGGGGAAGGGGGTAAAGCTGCTTGCTCTTCTCGAAAACCTGACGTCATACATCTTATCGCAAGCCTGCCTGCCTGCCTGCCTGCCTGCCTGACTCATTATCGCTTCGGTGCTTGGTGAGTGTGTTGACATAAAAAAAAATGTTGTCTCTTCGTCATAACAAGAAAAATCTCCATTTTCGTTACTCTCAGCTCTTCTCCCCTGCTCAAGCGATTCATTACTATTCTCGTTTGGAAGATGAAGTGGAATATTTGAGTGGTGAATTCTCAAAAATAAAAATTTTCGGAAAGTTATATAACATTCCTAGACAGCACGTTGCCTTCGGGGAACCCCAATCTGAAATACACTTTTAGCGGTTTGACTTTAGAACCTCACCATTGGACTCCATTGCTTCAAGAAATCAAGCTCGCTGTTGAGAAAGAATGCGAGGAGACTTTCAACTTTGTTTTAATAAACAAATACCGAACTGGAAAAGATAGCATCGGATTTCACATGGACAATGAATCAGATTTAGAACCTTTGTCGTGCATTGCTTCTATATCTCTCGGGCAAGAAAGAGACTTTGTTTTTAAGCGAAACGGGTTTAAACAGTTTCATTAACTCTGAGATCAGGTTCTCTACTCCAGATGCTTCCGCCAACGAATTCTTTTTGGAGTCATGGTCTACCGAATCAAAATAACGCTCCAAATATTAGGCTAAATTTAACCTTCAGAAAGATGATAGCACAGACGCCATTGTCTCATGACTCGTTCACGCGCTCACGCAGTAAACAGGATGACTACCAACCTCTGTTATCAGTTCCAAGATCCACCGTTTGTTTGTCTGCTGATAACAAACCAGATAAAGACAGTGCTCTTTCATCGTCAGTTCGTCTTGTGTATTCGTCCGAGTCACTTGTGCCTTCTTCCTCCTTGTTGGGTGCTAACGATTCAATTTCCCGAATCATGATGAAGCGTTCGTCGACCACTTCCTCGTCTGTTGCCAAGAAAGCCTGCGTAGCTGAGCCGAGCATTATGAACCGTTCTCTAACTGCAAATGATCTTCTCCCCCCATCATTTTCCTTTGGGAGGAAAAGTTGTGGTGAAAGTTACTGATTTCACAAACTCAGTCAGAGTCCATCTCCGGAGTTATCGGTATGACGGACAAACTTTCCAGCCCACCAAAAATGGAATTACTATGTCAGCTCTAACTTTCCGAAAGTTTATGGAACGTTCATATAGTTTCCGAGCTAGGATTGACGAAGTGATTGTCAGTGAACTGATTGTTTCTTCCTCTGCTGCAGGAGAAGTGGGGACAGTTGTGTGTATTCCTTTGAACAGATCTCCCGTAGAGTTCATGGTTTCCGTCGTTTAAACCCCATTTCCGTCATACTAAAGTGGGAAGAATTTGATGAACTGTTAGAGAAATTCGACGACATATGGAAAAGCATTACTCAGCTGCAGTTTGGATCCATTTTCAGAAAAGCTGTGTTAGAGCTGCAGAGTACGAACCGTCCAGGAACGAACATTTCTGATGAAGAGTTGATTTTCATCTTGACCGAGGTGCTCACGACACAAATAGAAGAAAAGGTAAACCTACTGTTTCGATGTCCGGAATGTCTCTTGCCCTATCATGAATTGCCTAACAACATCATGGAGCATGCCTGCTCTGATTCCATGAATAGTAAGTTTAGCACTCACTTTGCCTGCGCCGTTGCTATGCTGCAGCCTGTGGTTGTAGCGGAATCTTTCGTTGCTGCTTCGAAGGGACTCATCTACAAAGAATTTTTAGGATCTCTGGACATTACGAACTTGTTGAAAACGGTTCACGACTTGTATTGAGTTGGAGGAAACAGCAGCTTTTGAAAAAGTCCTTTTTAGGGCTCCTAAAAATTTGGGTAAGGGAAGGGGGAAGGGCGGTAGGTAAATTACTGAAAAAAAAGTAAATTTTTTTTTTGAAATGTTTAAAGTAATTTTTTTTTTGGAAATGTTTAAAGTAATTTTTTTTTCTATTTCTAGAGCCTGAATTTAAGTGTAATTATTTTTTTCATTCTAAGATATAAATTTTGCGAAATTATTTTTTTTATTAACCTAAATTTAAGTGAAATTATTTTTTTCATTGAAATGAGTCAAAATATTAAGCTTTCAAGAATTATAAAAGTAAAAGAAATTTATTTTTTGAAATGTTTAAAATAGTAACAGAAAGAATTATTTTAATGGGGAACTAGTGGTTTTTTTGCTAAAGACTTTTCTTAAGGATATTTGGGTATTTATTAAGGAAATGGGCCTGATGTTTTCCATCAGGCGGCCAATTGGGGGGATTTCCGACTGGTCTGAGAGCAATGCTTTATTTTTTTTTTTTTTTTTTTTTTTTTTTTTTTTTGATTGGAGGTTTAACGACCACCGTGAGCAACTCAATGGGCTATAAGCAGTCGCCCGTCCCTAATTTAGGGTCACTGGTCCAGGGAAGGGAGAGAGCCAGTGCCGTAAGACAAACACAACATAAATGCCTCACCGGGATTCGAACCCGGACCCCTTCGGGCGAATGATCAGAGGCCAACGCCTTAGACCACTGCGCCACCGGGGCGGCGAGCAATGCTTTACAGTATTGAGCCGAAACCAGAGTACACGGCTTATTTTCGGGGAGTATGAAATGTTTCAAACTGACTCGCTTCATTCTTTGTGTTGAAAAAGAAGAAGCGCTCTCACTGAAGACCCCTCTAGCCTGGGAAAACTAAAACAGTTGTGTTTTATAAAAATTTCTTTCCTTAGACATTTTTAGTACATCCAATTTTCAACTTTCAGGAACTTGCTGTGACTGTTTTTACTACATTCTATTTTCTACCTGATTTGTTTTCAACTTTTTCAAAAACGAACTTCAACAGATTTTTACTCGTTTCGAAACAGTCTTTTTATGCATGCTAGTTTCCCCATGTTATTCTATGGGAATTTCCCTGCTTTTCAAATCTGGATTTTCTCAAAATTGTCTACTTAGAAAAAATGAAGTGTTACATTTTTAACCCTAGGAAAGAATGAACTTTTCCGAAACGAACCTTATTTATTTTCAACTTTTTCTAAAACGATCTTTGCAAACATCTTTCAATCAAAATTTAAACCCTTCTCAATATGAACTTATAGAAAATGAATACATTTAAAAAAAAGAGAAAACATCAATTCAAAAGAATGATACTTTATGAAAAATAGATTAAGAAAAGAAGTTTTAAGTTAGATAGGGAAAAACAAGAAACGAAAGGAAGTAGAAAAAAGAATAAAGTTTACATGAGGAAATACAGAATTTGATGTGAAAAGAGCCACTTAATGCTTTGAATAGGGGAAACTTGTTTCAGTAAAAAATTTCTTATTCTTATGATTTCTTTAAGAAAAACTGACATTTTCAGTAAATTTATGCTTTCCTATGAAAGTTTTTCTCAAAGGACTCCATTAAGTTGATCTCAAGTCTTTGAAGTGAATGGGAAGAAAAATAACATGTCTATGTCATACGAGAAAATGAAAGAATTTCCTTAAGACAGTGTGAAGTGAATTGAACATCAAGCAGTTGTAAGATGTTTTACTATTGTAATATGTACATAAATTTTGGGAAAATATCTTCTAAAGTTAGAGGGGGAAATATATGAATAATAAAAAAAAACCTTCCTTAGATTTGCAAATAGAGTATCTGAAGTAGAAAGAGGGATGGAATACTTTGAATAGGAATTTCTTGTTTCAGTGAAGGGATTCTTATTCTGGAAATTTTTAAAAAGGAAACTATCATTTTCAGGAAATTTCTGGGGGAGTCGAACTTGGACATTCTTGGAAATTTCATGGATATATAGGAATTTGAAGAAAGTTTATGGAATGAAACATGAAGAGAAAGAAATGGTTTGAAAGACTTAAACATTCAAGCTTCGTCAACTTTTTTGGTTCCTCATACAATTCTGGGGAAATTTTACACTTTTGTGAGAACTCGTTTTTTGTTTCAAAATCAACCCTTTAGAAGTTTTTAAGATAGAAAAAATATTGACTAAGGGAAATATTAAGTAGTACAAATTCTGAATTGAAGCACTTTAAGTAAGAAAATATTTGTCTGAAGTAATTTTTCCATGTCTAAGCATTAACATCTGAGTATTCGTTCGTCCGAAATTGAATCCTGGGGAGGTTTAAGTTATGAACTTTTGAATTACGGCACTAGCTTTCTACTTTCCTTGGAAACAGTGGACTAAATCAGGGTCTGCTTACTTCCCTTCTAGTGGTTCACGACGGATCTCTTAAATGGTGAATGAACGGCAAAGTTCAAACGCTCTGTCCCATTGAGTCAGCAGTTTTAGATTTTTGTCATCTTAGACAGTTTAAGTTTGCTCAGAAAACTATGCTTTTGCGAGCTTGAGTTTGCATTCAAAGTTCAAAACCAGAATTTAGTTTAATCTCCCAAGCAAAGTGATTTCATGTCATATGAGGTTTTCCTGTAAGCAAGAGACGCGTGAAAACAGTCGCAGGAGATTGTCAGTTTCCGACAGAAACGGGGGAATTCAAAGTTAATTTCTTGGGGAAAGCTCACACACTGGAGGGAGCGTAAAAACACTCTTCTTTCATGTTTTAATGTAAACCTCGAGGAATTTGTATCTAACTACGAAAAGTAAGTTCTAAAGATTTAGGGGCATTTACACTAAAATCCTGCAATGACTTTATTTGAAACAGGGAAGAATCGGCCTTATAGACTAAAATACATCTGGAGATTTTAGATACATTTCTGTTCAAAAGCAAAGTCGAATGGAAAAATAAGAGTAATTAAATCGATAGGTTAAATCAGAAAAAAATAAGAAAAAAAAAGAAGTTTAATAAAAATAAACCAAAGTTTGAAGAATCATACAACACTGAATAGAAGGAAAAATATAATAAGTAAAATAAGGGGAATCCGATATTTTCACTATGGGAGTTTGGAAACACCTGCTTTTCTGAAGAATTAGTAAAACGTGAAATAAAAATGTTTAGAGGAAGTACGGACTTAGTCGCTATGTCTTCAGAATGAAAGCTTTTTCTGCTGAGACAATGAATAAAAAATACGATAATGAAAACCTAATTAAAACGAAAAAAAGGTCAATGAAGCTAAACGTCTAAAGAAAAATGCAGCAGGCACAGAAGTTAAAAATGAAGGGACAGACACGGGAGAACTGGACATTAAGTGAATGAAATATACGCGAAGTTTTGAAACATCTCAATTTAAAGCGAACTAAATGAGTAAAAGGAATGAGATTGACTTTGATGAGGTGAGTAAACAATAAAAATTTAGTTATACATGAAAAAAAAAGCTCGTTTAAGAATATGATTTTTGGTGAAAGTATGAAATTTTAGAAATTTTATTATATCGAACAGGATGCCCTTTTGCCCCCCCCCGACATCGGAAGAAACGTCACGAGGGGGTTTGAACTATGCGCTTTCTAAGAATTTTGTTGGTTCGAAATTGAAACAGTTTCTGAAATTTTTCTGGCATCTGTTCACAAGGATGACATCACGACGTACCCGTCACCATGCGTCATCGCTTCAAGCAGTATGAAGACATCAGTTCACAAGGATGATATCATGACGTACCCGTCACCATGCGTCATCGCTTCAGGCAGTAACTGCACGCAGACCTTATCTGACCATCTCATGCCTTCAAAGTTTAATCAGTTTTCGAAATTGTGATGACGTCAGTTCACAGGGAAACAACGCCACGTGTTGCTGTGTCATCATGCGTCATCGCTTTAGGCAGTAACTGCACGGAGACTTACCTTATCTGATCATCTCGTGCCTTCAACGTTTAATCAGTTTTCGAAATTGTGATGACGTCAGTTCACAAGGAAACGACGCCACGTGTTGCTGTGTCATCATGCGTCATCGCTTCAAACAGTAGCTGCACGGAGACCTTATCTGGACACAAACATGCTACTGATGAATCACTATACGGCTTTAACCAGACAAAGCGAACTGTAGCCCAGGACTTATTTTAAGGTAAATTCTTAGCGAGAGAAAAAATGAAAGGATTTCGTTATAATTAATTTTCATATCTTGAGAGAATAAGCGTAAAGAAATTCTTCATAGACAGAAAAAATAAAGCCTCGATAAAAGTAGTTGTTAGTTTGAAAATAAAATAATGTTTGTACATCGAGAAGTTAAACGAGTATGCAAGCATTTAGAAAAAAAGATAATGCATTAAAAGGTACATTTCACTGATTAATCATGAAGAAATAAAAAAATACGAAAAAATAAACAATTTAACTATGCATAAAAAATTGTGGCTTTGTACGGTGGAAAAAGGTACAACGTTAAAAAAATGTAACAGGAAATGCCATGAACACGTAAATAAATTAATAAACAATCGTGTTTTAAGAGTATGTCTGCAGCACAAAACTTTGGAAAACGTCTTCATGTTGGAACGTCCGTTGAAAATGCGTGAAGTCTCCTCAAAGAAAATAAAAAAAATCGTTACGTTGAAAAATTATGAATATAAAATAGGAAATTAGGGGGGGGAAATAAATAATAAATTCGTTGCAAAATGATCAAGTTATTTAAAAAAACCAGCCTTGGAGCTTAATGTGTCTAACAGAATCTCAAATGACGTCAACCGCCGACCCCGCTGAGGAGAAAACGACGTTGGCTGATGTCATGGTTTTGTCTGCTATCACGGCAGCGTCACCCATCATAGTGACTCATCCCAAAACACGTGTCATACAAAATTTTTCGAGACAAAGAGAAAATGGTGACTCATCCCAAAACACATGGCTCACAAAATGACAACGTGGTGAAACTAAAATGGCGGAACATGAATCAACGGGAACGAAATCTTTTCAAACAAAGCCTTTCCTCGTCTAAATTAAAATTGGAGGGAGGACAAATATAAGAATTAAAAAAATAATGCAACGTCTATAAAAATTCCTAACACCTCACGGAAGTTCTAAAAATATAAGTTTAATAAAATAAATTACAGAGAATAAATGGGACACAAAAAAATAATACGAGTAAAAAAATATTGGAAACGACAAAAAAATTTCCTTCGAAAATTTGTCAAAGTCTAATAAATCTCCCGAGAAAATAAATAAACAATGCAACGTCTATAAAAATTCCTAACACCTTACGGAAGTTCTAAAAATATAAATTTAATAAAACAAATTTGAGGAAATGCTTCGATTGAAAAAACTTCCTTCAAAAATTTGTCAAAGTCCAATAAATCTCCCGAGAAACTAAAAAAAATAAAAAATGCAACGTCTATAAAAATTTCTAACACCTCACGGAAGTTCTAAAAATATAAGTTTAATAAAACAAAACATATTGGAAAGACTTCCCAAAAATTTGTCAAAGTCCAATAAATCTCCCGAGAAAAGTTCCAAAAAGCACCGCTAGGGGCAGCACATCGCGTACACATCCCCTTTCCCCCACTCGGTCGTTGCCATCTCTCAAAAACAAAGATCTAACGAAAGTTCCAAGAACCACCGCTAGGGGCACCACATCGAACCTACACACTAGCGCTACCTGTCACGCGCTTTCCCCCACTCGGTAGTTGCCATCTCTCAAAGATTCATCGAAAGTTCCAAGAAGCACCGCTAGGGGGCAGCACATCGCGTACACATCCCCCTATATCCACGCCCTTTCCCCCACTCGGTCGTTGCCATCTCTCAAAAACAAAGATCCAACGTAACAAAGTTCCAAGAAGGACCGCTATGGGGCAGCACATCAGCATCGACCCTACACACTAGCGCCATCTGCCACGCCCTTTTCCCCCTCGGTCGTTGCCATCCCTCAAAAATCCATCGAAAGTTCCAAGAAGCACCGCTAGGGGCAGCACATCAGCATCGACACAACACACTAGCGCCACCTGCCACGCCCCCGCTCCTTCTGCCGCAAACCACGCCCCCCGCTCCTTCTGCCGCAAACCACGCCCCCATCTTTCTCTAGGTCTTGCGTGGATGCAGCTCGGCCTTTGAAGAAATAACGCAGAAAACGCGATTTACTTTTGTGCCCCCTAGCGGAAAGTCTATGATTTACTTGAAAATTTTGAATTTATATAAAAAACATTTTGCATCGGAAACACTATCCAGCAAAGAAGGAATTTTTCAAATCGGACTCCTAGAAGTAGAGATACTGACAAAAATAAGATATACGTCTACGCCCTCTGGCGTGGAAACCATGCATTATTTCAAGAAGAAAATGTTCCTAAATGGTTTGTCGACATGAGTAGTATCGGTCAACAAACGACTTTTTTTGCAATCGAGAATTTAGAAGCTCATTTTTTTCTGTAAATACATCAGAAGCGGAAATTAAGACTTTCGCCACCTGGTGGCCAAGCCATTTCTTACAAAACTTTGAAATTATATGCAAAAGATTTTCCATCAGGAGGTGTATCCGCTAAAGATAAAAGTTTTCAAATCGGAGTTTTAGAAGAAGAGTTATCGGGAAAAAATGTAGTTTACTTTTACGCCCCCTAACGGGAAAATCTATGCGTAATTTGAAAAAGTAACTATATCTAAAATACTCTTCGACATAAATGGAATCGAAAGATAAAATATTTTTTTCAATCGGATGTTTAGAAGGAAATATGTGGAATAAAACGTATTTTTGAATTCGACATCATCTGCATTTACGCCCTCTAGCGGCGAAATTGTACATCGTAAAAACAAAACAAAAAACGAAATGAAGGATCATCATTCGCGTAGTTGAAGCTTCCCAATGCAAAAATAATTTTTTCAAATCGGACTAATAGTTGCATAGATATCGTGGGTACAGACGGACGGAAAGACAAACCGGTAACATAAGCACGATCTTTTTTTACAAAAGACGTGTTAAAAAATGAGTGGAGCTAACTAAGATACCCAAAACGTATCATTTTCACACTGAATTAGAGGAAGCTTATTTCTTCACAATGTTTCGTGACAAGTGTTTGTGTTTAATATGTCGGGCTTCAGTTGCCATTCCTAAAAAAGGAAATCTAGAAAGACATTTTCCGAGTGTGCATAAGTCGTACCAAAGTTATTATCCTGCTAACAGTGAACTGTAAATAAAGAAACTATAAGTAAAATTATATAATTTGCTTGGAAAATAGTGTTTCAGAAATAAAAAAAAATATTTAAATATTATTTTTCTGTATTTGTTCCCAAACTTACAAAACCATACACACTAACAAAACACTCGTGATATAGGATTATTCTTATTTAAATATGCCTATATCACTGCGATAAACCATGGTAGGCCACAGTACGGAATGATAGCTTAAGGTAGATCTTGGTTTCTCAAAGTTTGGACACCCCTGTTCTAGAGAATATATACAAAGAAAAAATTCACAAAAGATAATCACAACATTTTTTTTCCTTTAGCATAACCTACACGAATAACATTAACCCTATGATCACGGTATTCACATTTCGTTACCACTGCATGTTAACAATGTATTTCATAAAGAACAAAGATGATCCACATGTATCAATACGAAGCTCTTCATGATTTCCGTTGTCGCCCCTAGTTCTCACAGTTCTTCTCGAGTATATAAAATAAAATTCCATGCTTTTCTTTTGAAAATAAATAAGCAGAAATGCGCTTGCTGTCGAATACTAGGACAAGCGGCCAACGATAACCGATAACTCAGGTACAGTTGGCAAATTTTGAGCGAAGCTATTGCAAAATCTAAGCTCATTAAGGCGTCTATTATAACAAATCCTAAAACACGAACGCGCAAAATTTATGGCTTCCAGAACAAAAGTACGAAACATTCTAAAAAAGAAATGCCTACAATTTATCGTGAACTACTTTCCTTCACGCCTTCACGTTGGTTGTGACCAGGTCGCATGTAAACAAAGCGGAAAGACACACTCAGATCGAGAACCACGTTTTTCATTTTGTATCGCGAAAGACAGACACACACACGTATACACAAACTTCCTTTTATTATTATAGATTAAGCAAGTGTTGAGCTAACAGACGGAGTCTTTCCATTTCTTCATTTTTCAATTCAAACGATTTTTTTAAATTAATGTTAGTGAGCCGACTTTCGTGAAACGGTTCAAGTAAAAGGCCATCTAGTTTTAATTGAAATTCCTCAATGACACGGAATTTCGGTAAGCGGAAGGAGTCAAAACCTGATCATGGACGATGTCCAATCGCATGCCAAAAATCACGGTGATCGGATTTGTCATGTCGTTGCTATGCCCGAGCAACTAATTGTCCCGATTCTCGTATAGAAAGCGGATTTTTTCAATTATTATTGAAATTGGCCAGTTTTTAATGGTCATTATTTTTATACGACACGACCAATCACCATGATACCAACCCCATGTCTCTCGCCATGTCCTTCCCTTTCTCTGTGGCAAGTGTCCCCGCGATCGACTGAAGATCTTTGGAGGAGATAGGTTTCAAACGACCCAATCTCAAAACTCGGAAAACCCACTAAAAATGCAAGTTTTTAAAAGGACGATTATTTTTTAATGACACGGAATTTCGGGAATCGGAAGGCGTCAAAACCTGACCATGGACGATGTCCTATCGCATGCCAAAAATCATGATGATCGGATGTTTCATGCCGTACCTATACCCGAACAACTAATTGTCACGAGTATCGTAAAGAGAGCTCTGCTCAATTATTAAAACTGGTCAGTTTTTTAATGGTCACTATTTTTATACCCCACGACCAATCACCATGATACCAACCCCATATCACTCACAATGCCCTTCCCTTTCTCTGTGGCAAGTGTCACCGCGATCGGCTGAAGATCTTTGGAGGAGATAGGTAACAAACGGCCCCTTCTCAAAACCCGGAAACCCCCTGAAAACGCAAGTTTTTGGACGATTATTCCTCAATGACACGGAATTTCGGGAATCGGAAGGCGTCAAAACTTGACCATGGACGATGTCCAATCGCATGCCAAAATTCACGGTGCTCGGATGTGTTATCTCGTACCTATGCCCGAAGAACTAATTGTCTCTAGTCTCGTAAAGAGAGCTTCGCTCAATTAAAATTGGTCAAACTTTTAATGGTCATTATTTTTATACGACACGACCAATCACCATGATACCAACCCCATGTCACTCACATTGTCCTTCACTTTCTCTGAGGCAAGTGTCACCGCGATCGGCTGAAGATTTTTGGAGGAGATAGGTAACAAACGAAACCTCAAAATCCGGAAAACCCCCTAAAAATGCAAATTTTTGGACGATTATTCTTCAATGACACGGAATTTCGGGAATCGGAAGGCGTCAAAACCTGACCATAGACGATGTCCAATCGCATGGAAAACATCACGGTGATCGGATGTGTCATCTCGTACCTATGCCCGAGCAACTAATTGTCTCGAGTCTCGTAAAGAGACCTCCGCTCGGCCTTCGGCCTCACTTCGCTCAATAAATTTTGTTAGACTGGGTGCGAAAACAGAGAAAGCCGATGAGGTACTTATTTCAACGCCATCCTGCCGCCTGTGTCTTGGAACGAAGGAGCTAAAATCTGGAACGGGAAAGTCTTCCTAGACTTGAATACAAGGGTGAATCAAAAAGTGAGGTCAGTGGTCTCATTATGTATAGGCAAGCAGAGCTGCGGCAGATTGCTATTTGGGGAGGGGAGGGCATGTGATCTTGACACGTGGCGAATGCAATAGCCAATCTTCTAACTGCAGTTACCCAGCAGTTGTAAGGGCGTAAACATGGCCGCTCGTTTGTTGTAATGCTCCATCGTCGAGCAGCGAAGTGTAGTGCGATTTTTATGGGCTGAGGGTGTGCAACACGCTGAAATTCAACGTAGGATGCTTCTGCAATATGGAGAGAACAAGTGTATGAGTCAGTACAAGTGAATAGAAAAGTTTCAAGCCAGTATAGAACGAATGTGTTTGATGAAGCTCGTTTGGGCCGTCCATCGACCTCTCGCACGAAGGACCATCTGGATTGCATCGATGCGCTCATTAAAGAAGATCGCCGGTTTATTCTGTCTGAGATCGCTCAAAAGGTAAACATCTGTTATGGTTCTGCATTCTTAATAGTGCATGACGATCTCGGATATCATAAAGTGTATGCCAGATGAGTGCCATGCTGCAGTTATATCTGATGCGCCCAAGGAGCAGCGCCTGGAAATTGGCAGAAATGTTTTGCAGCGGTATGAGTCAGATCCCAGTATTTTGGAGAGGATTGCCACTGGGGACTACACATGGGTCCATCATTATCACCCCGCGAGCAAAAGGCGAAAAGGCGAAGCATGAAGTGGAAAATCCGAGCTCCCCATGCAAAAAGAAGTTCAAAGTTGTCCCTTCGGCACAAAAACTAACACTGACTCTCGTTTTTTGACATGAAAGGTGACACAATCAACAGTCGGTCATATTGTGACTTTCTGAAAGACAAACTAAAACCAGCAATTCGCCCAACACGACAGGGAAATGTTATCCAAAAAAAAAAAAAAAAAAAAAAAAAATGCTCTTGCTGCACGACAATGCTCGTTCACATACAGCATTGGCAACTCAACAAACAATTATCGTGTTGAAGTTTGATGTGTTACCACATCCTTCTTACAGCCCGGATCTGGAGCAGCGCGACTTTCATGTCTTCGGGCCTCTGAAAGACGCTTTGCGAGGCCGCCATTTTGAAAGTGATGTCCAGGTTCAGGATGCGGTGCATTCGTGGCTGCAGGAACAACCCCAAACATTCTTCTCAGAAGGAATCCACAAGCTTGTAGGCAGATATAAAATATGCATTGAACGACAGGGAGACTGTGTGAGAAGTAAGGTAACTGTTATATGTATGCGTCTTAGTTTCTTTAATGTACGACAACATTGACCTTACTTTTTGATTTACCCTCGTATATTCATGTAATACATTGAACTACGAAACAAATAAATACAAATCAAACGAATTTAAATATGGAAAACTTTAACCTTTTTTACGCTTTCCAACCGTAGGTTGAAGAAGCGTACTATACCGTGCAAATTAATTGGGACAAGCTATTTTATTCTCAGAATTGTCATGTGATCGCCAGTTGATGTCGGAAACCCACGTAAACCGGTTTTATCAGCTGTGAGGTGGTGTGACTGTTAGAACTTGATAGTAAGAATGTTGTTTGACCGGTTTTAAATAGGAAATAGGCACTTCAGCTTCAGTTGTGAGCTTTCGTGTGCGACAGATGGATGTTAGTTTTTGCTCTCTGTGAGTACGTGTTGCTTTCGTGTATTGAAAAATGGATATTTCTCCAAGGAAGCGTGCAAAAATAATTGCTCTGAAGGATCACACTTCTATGACAGTGAGAGATATCGCTTCTGCAGTTGGTGTAGGCAAATTAAGTGTATCAAGACTACTTACGCGATACAATGCATCTGGATCATCGTCTACAAAAAGGAGAGGTAAATGTGGAAGAAAACAAAAAACAACTCCCACGACCCGATAGATATCTAATCAAAAATAGTAAAATGAATCCAGAAAAAACAAGCACCGACCTTCAAAGATATTTATTGGCTAGTGGTTGTGATGTTAGTGATTCAACTGTACTCCGTAGGCTTCTGGAAGTTGGCCGGAAGGCAAGAAGACCAACGAAAAAACAATATTTGAATGCGAAAATGAAGATAAAACGTTTAGCATGGGCCAAAAAATATAAATCATGGACTGCTGACGACTGGAAAAAGGTAATTTTCAGTGATGAAACTCATTTATTTGTGCAGAGTTACCAAGCAAATATCGTTAGACGAAGCAACTGTGAACCCTTAAGACCTGACCATGTCAAACAAACTGTAAAACACCCTCTGAAACAGATGGTTTGGGGGTTTTTTCACATCAAATGGCACTGGAAGCTTAGTTCCGGTTCAAGGTATGATGAATTCAGCCAAGTACGTAAAAATATTACAACTTAGGATTGTTCCATTGTTGCAAACTTTTGACGGGACATTTCAACATGACTTGGCCCCATGTCACAATTCGAAATTGGTCAAGCTGGAAAATCAAATTCATTTGCTTGATTGGCCTGGAAATTCACCAGACTTAAATCCCATAGAAAACTTGTGGAATATTTTGAAGAGACGTTTAGGTAAAATGGACTGTACAACTAAAGAACGCATGATATCGAATGCTGTAAAAGCGTGGTTCCACGATTATGAAGTCAGAAATATGTGCACTCAAGTAGTGGAGTCAATGCCAAAACGAATTCAAGAGGTCATTTCTGCTAAAGGAGGACATACTAATACAGGTATTTATCAGTGTATATCAAGGCATAGAATGATATAAAGGAATAGTTTTGGAAAAAAGAGTGATTTTTTACTTTGTCCCAGTTAATTTGCACAGTATAGTACATGCTCCAGCTTTGTATGTCCGTCTGTCAGCACGATAACAGCGTAAAAATGGTTCGATCTCGATGAAATTTTAATATGTGGTATAGGGGTCAACCGAGGACGAACCCTATTGACAATGGGCGAAATGGGGTCAAAGGTCAGGACATAGGAGCGGGATCCATTCCATCACCCTTATGCATCATAACTTACGTAAAAATGCTTCGATTGCAACAAAACGTTATTATGTTGTTCCGGAGGAACACTGAACCAATTCTGTTTAATATCATCGGAATGGGGTCAAAGGTCAAGGCACAGGTGCGAGATTTATCCCACAACCATTATCCTCCTAACTTGACTAAAAATGCTTCTATTGCGATAAAACTTGATCATGTTGTTCCGATGATATACTGAACCAATTCTGTTTAATGTCATCGAAATGGGGTCAAGGGTCAGGGCACAGGAGCGAGATTTATTCCACAGCCATTATCCTCATAACTTGACTAGAAATGCTTCTAATGCGACAAAACTTTAGTATGTTGTTCCGGAGGTGTACTGAACCAGTTCTGTTTAATATAATCGAAATGGGGTCAACGGTCAGAGCACAGGAGCGAGATTTATTTCATAGCCATTATCCTTACAACTTGAGTAATGATTTCCGGTATGTTGGAAAGCGTATAATAATCAATGCATTGCATGATAACTTTTTTAATTTTCGTTTTTCAGTCTCGCAGCTTAACGTGGAAGGATCTTAGGCAAACTGATGTGAGTATCGCCGTAGCCCAGACGCTGGCCCAAACGCACTCACTTCGGGTGCCCGTCCAGAAACAGCCAACGTTCCTTTTGGAAATTATGATCAGGTAACTAACTAATGAAAGTATTCTTGCCGAGAAAACAATATTATTTTTCCTTTCCCTCTACTTGATCTTTAGAAAAAGTAATTTGAGTTTTATCTGAACGTGATTCAGGTTTCCGAGTCTTTCTGGATCAGTGGTTAAAACGCGCGTTATCTGTTGAACCAAAACACTTCAGCATTACCGTTCTCCTGTGGTCCACGTACTAATTCCTTCGACCTATTCTTGTAAGTAAAAATTCCAACTCGGGTGTTTGACAGATGAGGGGAAAAAAGAATTTATCTACACTCTTTGCAAAAAAAAAAAAAAAAAAAACAGCAACAAAACAACAACAACGAAGCACCCAGAAGTAATCATCCAATCGAGATGAAAATTGGTATCCGCATTGTATAGGAAAGGAAATGACTACAACTTCAGAGCAGATGAGCCATTTATTCGGTTAAAAACAACTACACGAGTGGAACAAGTCAGTACATTGTAGCGCCACCTCTGGCTCAGTACAAGCAGTTACTCGGTATTTAATAGACGCATACAGTTTATGGATACTGTCCTGAGCTATAGCATGTCAGATGGTGTTCAGATTGTGGGACAGTTCACCGACATTCCAGAATGGGCGTAGGTTGCGCCCCAATGTCTCAAACATGTTCGATCGGTGAGAGGTCGGGCGATCGGGCTGGCCATGGAAGGATGTCGACATTACAGAGGCAGAATTGGGAAAGCCGTGCAGTGCGTGGCCAGGCATTGTCCTGTTGAAGAATTGCTCGGTGATGCTGTGACAAGAATGGCAACACTACAGGTCGTAGAATGTCGTCGAGACGTACCGTTGAGCCGTAAGAGTGGTACGGAAAACTACCAAGGGTGTCCGGCTATCGTAGGAAATGGCTCCCCAGATAGTCATTCCCGGTGTGTGTGCCGTTCCACGTTAAAGGCGGGATACGTGCGCTGGCCGGCTCATCTGCAGACACGTATGCCCTGTTCATTGGCGCCAAGTACAAACCGTGACTCATCAGTGAAGACAACATGACGCCACTGGATACTAACTCACGTCCATCGGGCCCTACACCACTGCAATCAGTTCCGTCAATGTCCTCGGGTAGCCGGTGGAGTGTTCTCCACGAATGTAGTCCCCCGCAAGTCGTCTGGCAAAGATCCGGATGGGCACTTCTTGTAAACGACGCAACATGCCCATGGATGGTTGAGAGCGCCGAATTCGTTTCTGTTCGTACTGCTCTCACAATCGCTCGATCGCGTTCTGTCGTTTCCCTCGGACGTCCACTGCCCGCATGTCGTTGGGTTGCGCCCTCCTCAATGCATTGGCCCCAGTATCGTCCGATTGCCACGTCGCTCTTACCCAAATTCCTGGGGCGATACGGCGATTTGACCAACCGGCCTCTCTCAGCCCGATTATACGTCCTCTCTCAGACTAGCTCAAATGCTCGTACTGTGCACTGATCCGACGTCGAGACATACTTCCAGTCCACGGAGGTTAATGCAACTGCAATCCGCTGTAACAAGTGTCCCTGTGTGCGAGTTTTACTCTTGATAAACCCTCCTCGATGCGTGGTTACCCATGCGCTGTGGTGGGCCGCTATTTAGTCATTCGTTGTTATGTTTTAATCATTTGCATATTCAGCCCATCAGCTTTTTTCATTTTATTATATGCCTTCATCATAAGTTCAATCACACTAATTTCCATATATTAAGCAACAAACCGAAAAATCGCGATAATTGGGCAATATATAGTTCTAATTGCACGAAATTACGGGCGAAGGTATACAGCATCGATGCATGGAAGACAAATGAGTGGTGCTGGCAGCGCTTTATGCAAATCCGCAAGAGCTTAAAACCAGCTGTTTCGGAGGGTCTCCAATTCATGTGCGGCGGTGAATGACAAGATTTCGAGATAGCAATTTTGTTAACGTGGCTTCGAGGCGTCATTTACCAGCGGAGTTACGCTACAGAGCGATAGGCCGACTCGAAGCAAGGCAACGGCAGGCGGACGTCGCAAGATGGCTCAACGTCGATCGTTCTGTGATCAGCAGGACGTGGCAGCAGTTCCAAGCCACTGGTGCAACTTTCCGAAGGTACAGCGAAGGTAGGCCAAGGGTGATGACCTCCGCTAATCACCAGTATTTGCGGCTTTCGGCACGGCGGAACAGAACGGCTACACCAACTCATCTCAGATCCGTGCCACCAGACGGACGGTACGCAGAAGGTTACATGCAGGAGGACTGTATGATTGGCGACCGGTATTGTGCGTGACCCTCACCACCCGCCACCGGAGGGAACGTATCGATTGTGCTCGAATGCATGTGAGCTGGACTCAAAATCAGTGGAAGTCCGTTCTGTTCACTGATGAGTCGCGATACTGTTTACAGAGTGTTTCTCGTCGAGTTTACATTAGGAGAGAGGCCGATACTTGCTATCTTCGCTCTAATATCCAGGAAAGGGACACCTATGGTGGTGGTAGTGTTCTAGTGTGGGCATGCATATCGCTAGGCGGCCATGTGTTGCCACATGAAAACCTCAATGCTCAGAGGTATAAAGACGACATCCTGGACCCTATTGTTCGTCCGTATGCGGCAGCAATTGGCGATGCCCGACCTCACACAGCTCGGCTCGTGCACCAGTACCTGGAACACGAGACTATAGTCCATATGGAGTAGCCAGCACGTTCTCCCGATCTGTATCCCATTGAGCATGTCTGGGATGGTCTTGGGAGGCGTGTTGCTGGCCTCCAGCCCCTCCCCAAACCCTGCAGGGGCTCCGCACTGCTTTTCTCGAGCAACGGACGCAGCTACCCACGAAACTGCTCGACACCATAATTAATAGCATGGAACATCGCTGTCGGGTTTCTATTGCTGTTATCACACTCCGTATTGAAGTACCTTTTCCTATTTCATCTTGATACCTATATTTCTGTATTTTTATATTTGCATCACTCATACAAAATGTAAATACACTGCCGGACAATTGTTAAGGACGGATGACAATAGCAACGATAGCAACCATAAATTGGAAAGCAGGAAAATGTGGAAATTTGCATAAGTGCGGTATACAGTAAGACGTGTTGTGCGTATGCAAATTTTAGATTGCCGAACTTGTTCGTGACGTCATAGCGCTGATAAGAGATATAAAGGATTTGACGCGTATTGACCGTTGTTGTTGAAACGCAAAGTTGAAAGGGAAAGAATCAATTGACGAACTTGAAATTTTCAGTATGTCTTCCCGACATCACCTAGATGATTTTACGCGTGGCCGTATTATTGGCAAGATTGAAGATGGGCGAAAAATAACAGATGTTGCCAGGGAGTTCGACGTCAGCCACAGTGTTGTTTCAAGGCTTTGGAAATCATTTCAAACAAATAGAGAGTGAAGCAAACGTCACGGGGGAGGTCGTGTTCGCAGTACGACACCTGCAGAAGATCGGTACATAGTGCTATCAACAAAAAGACACCGGCGCAGCACAGCTAGTGAGGTAGCAAATCAGTTTATGGCTGCTACTGGCAAGCGGATCTCCCGAAAAACTGTCGCCAGACATTTGCATGACGGAGGACTATACGCCCGCCGTCCTGTTGTGTGCATCCCATTGTCCAGACGTCACCGTACCGCCCGTTTGCAATGGTGCCATCAACATCGCAATTGGACTGATAACGACTGGTCTGCTGTCCTCTTCTCAGATGAGAGTAGATACAGTCTATCGTCTGATTGTCGACGACAACTGATCTGGCGTGATAGTGGTACTGCATATTGTCCAGCAAACATACAGGAAAGGAACCGATATCCGACATGTAGTGTCATGGTATGGGCTGGCATCATGATCAATGGCCGTACGTCCCTCTATGTGCTTCCAACTGGGACTATGACTGGCCAACGATACATTAAAGATGTTCTGCTACCTCATGTTCGCATGTTCCGTGGTGCTGTCGGTGATAGATTCATTTTCATGGACGACAACGCAACATGTCATCGAACAGTCGCTGTCCAAGAGTGTCTTGAGAGCGAGGATATTCAACGCCTCGTATGGCCAGCACGTTCTCCAGACCTGAATCCCTTTGAAAATGTGTGGGATGCTTTGGGGAGGAGTCTTGCTGGTCGCCAATGCCCTCCAATAAACAAGGACACCCTCATCCGTGCACTGACAGAGGAATGGGATAAATTACCCCAACAGCTGCTTGATAATGTTGTGCAAAGCATGACACGACGTGTGGAATCTTGCATCGCCCTCCATGGTGGCCATATCCCGTATTGACATCTTACGCCGGAACGCCTGCGGACGGTAATTGCATTTTTGTTACGTTTACGTATTCTGCACAAAATGGCCTGTTTATCCCTTGAACACGTTCCAAAGCCTTCTGGATTTCAGAGCACAATAAATTGTCTTTCTTGTAATGTCCTGGCATTCTGACATTATTTTATTTCACTTGGCATCCAACCACACTTACTTTTTTATGCGCTATATAGCCGTTTATGATCCGTCCTTAGCAATTGTCCAGCAGTGTGCTTTGTAACACATGTTCTTTCGTTTTTTTTTTGTTGTTGCGTTTGGTCTGATGAAGCTTACCACCAAATTTCATCCGAATTGGTTGCATACTTTGAGTTATCACGATTTTTCCATTTGTTCCTCACTTTATGAAAACCAGTGTATTTGCAGAAATTTGAGTGATACCAAGTAATACCTCATCCTTTCTCAATATACACTATCTACCAACAAGTAATTGGACACCTGTCATAGCAAAGGAAAACGAAATTTAATCATCTTCAATAGTTGGTGGAGCCTCCACGAGCGGCGATTACAGCTGCGACCCTCAGGGGCATACTCTCAACCAGGCGTTGTACGACGGCTAGCGGTATTTTCTTCCACTCGGCTTGGAGAAGACAGGTCAGTTCCTTCACCGATTTCGGACGGTGGGGGCACCCCTTAAGTTGACGCTCCAACTCGTTCAAGAGGTGCTCGATAGGGTTAAGGTCCTGGCTCTGCGCAGGCCAGTCCATTCGATTAACCCCATTGTCACCATACCAAGCCATGGTGGCCCTCGCAACATGACAGGTGGCATTGTCATCCTGAAAGTAACATGGGTCCACCCCGTAAAACTGCCACAACGTAGGAAGCGCATGGTCATCCAGAATGGTGCAGTAGGTCTCGGAGTTGAGTCTACCAGGAATTGCAACCAAGGGTCCCATGCCATACCAGGAGAAACGCCCCCATAGCATAATTCCACCGCCGCCGAACTTCACAGTTGGCACAATACATTACGGCAGGAGGCGTTCTCCAGGCAGACGCCAAACCCAGACCCTTCCATCCGAACGGTAGAGGGCGAACCTTGATTCGTCGCTTCAGAGAACCTGTTTCCACTGTTCAACGGTCCACTGTCGAAGTTCTTTGCACCACGTTAGCCGAGCAGACAGAGCTATTGGACTTGGTGGTCAAAGGCTTGTGGGCGGCAGCACGTCCATGATAACCGAGCAGATGGGCTTCCTTACGGATGGTAGTCATTGAAAGAACACTCCTGGATGCCTGTTGAAACTCCTCGCCGATGTGTCCCATCGATTTGGTGCGGTTCTTTCGAATTTCTCTGGCCAGCACCAGTCGGTCTCTAACTCCCAGTTTTGTGGGTCTGCCGGGTCGGGGCACATTCCGACAGTCACCTCTCATCTTCCACTTGCCAATCAGGTAGGCCAGTGTTGATTTTGGGTACTTCTACTCGCTGGATATGTCACGTATGGATCGGCCATTTTTGTGATACCCGACGATTACACCTTTCTCGAAATCAGAGAGCTTCGAACTGCGTGGCATCTTGCATGCAACTGGTTGCGTTGTTGTTTCCCACACGATATTTAACGGCGGCGGCTGTGACGTGTATCAGGACCTCAGATATCGTCGATTGCATGGGTGTCCAATTACTTGTTGGTAGATAGTGTAGTATATTCAGTGAAAAAAATAAGACAATGGGAAAGTGAAACTTCTGAATTTTTATTATAAATGTGATGCCCAGAAAAAAGTGCATGAACTGTAACAAGATAAAAGCCTTCAGGGATGATCGTGTAACCAAAGTAAGAGGAAAGCAAGAGTATATTAAACAAGTTAGTAAAATCATGCAATGCATTGATTATGATACGCTTTCCAACACACCAGAAATCGCGCGCAGACAAACCCTCCTCTCTACCCTGACTATTGATTCGTTCAGTATACCTCCGGAACAACATACTAAAGTTTTGTCGCAATAGAAGCATTTTTACTCAAGTTATTACTGACATTATGAGGATAATGGCTGTGGAATAAATCTCGCTCCTGTGACCCCATTTCGATGATATTAAACAGAATTGGTTCAGTATACCTCCGGAACAACATACTAGAGTTTTGTCGCAATCGAAGCATTTTTAATCAAGTTATGAGGATAATGGCTGTGGAATAAATATAGCTCCTGTGCCCTGACCCTTGATCCTATTTCGATGATATTCAACGGAACCGGTTCAGTATACCTCCGAAACAACATGATAAAGTTTTGTTGCAATCGAAGCATTGTTACGTCAGTTATGACGCATAAAGGCGATGGAATGGATTCCGCTCATATGTCGTTACCTTTGACCTTATTTCGCCCATTTTCAATAGGGTTCCTTCCCAGGCTGTCTCCTACCACATACTAAAATTTCATCGAAATCGAACCATTTTTACACGAGTTATCGTGCGGAAAGACAGACGGACAAAGCTGGAACATATACGCTTCTTCAACCTACGGTTGGAAAGCGTAAAAAAGCCAATGAAATTTCAAATGCCAAAGGCCGTTTTCCCTTGAAAATGCAGACTTTGTAATTGCACATGAGTAGTGATGGCATAAGTCATTCACGCAAAAGAATCATCCACGAACGATCATCGAATTGAATGGTCTTTCCATTTGCATCCAGTCCCAACCGGCTGTCTCGCTACACTTAATAAGAATAAGTTTTTGCTGCAAAGCGTCTGCCAGTACGAGGGCAAGCGGAAAATGGCAAGCTGCGCAAATACATGGCGCATATGTCAGCCGGGACCATGTATCGCTGTAGGCAGTCATCCGCTGAAGAACGTACATTGGAGAAATCCCAGTCAATTTGGTGTGTGGAACGTAACGTCACACACATTTATTTTTCGAAGCTCTGAAGAAGGGATTCTCTTACTTTCATCACACCAATGCGAGAACTTTAACGGCCAGGTCATTCTTGAAGTTCGAACGCCAATATAACGAAGTAAATTTCTCCGTCATTTTTGTCCACGCCGGGCATCGAACAAGTCGCTCTCCCAACTGAGCTACGCGGACATATGCGCTCGCTGCTATCTGCCTTTATCTCATGTGCGTCCTGCGTGGTAGACACGTCACGGTAGGCCGCCCCGGTGGCGCAGTGGTCTAAGCGATGGCCTCTGATCATTCGTCCGAAAGGGGTCCGGGTTCGTATCCCGGTGAGGCATGGATGTCGTGTTTGTCTTGTAAACGGCACTGGCTCTCTCCCTTCCCTGGAACCAGTGACCCTAAATTAGGGACGGACGACTGCTTATAGCCCATTGAGTTGCTCACGGTGGTCGTTAAACCTCCAATAAAATAAAAACAAAAAAAAAACGTCACGGTAGTTACGATGCTGAAGGCTCATGAGAGTACTTGTGTAGTTTGGATTATTCTATGGGAAACTGCTTGTAAGAATAAACAAGTTAGTAAAATCATGCAATATATTGATACGCTTTCCAACATACCAGAAATCATTACTCAAGTTATGAGAATAATGGCTGTGGAATAAATCTCGCTCCTGTGTCCTGACCTTTGACCCCATTTCAATGATATTCAACAGGACCAGTTCAGTATACCTCCGAAACAACATGATAAAGTTTTGTCGCAATCCAAGCATTTTTACGTAAGTTATGACGCATCAGTGCAATGGAATGGATCCCTCTCCTATGTCCTGGTCTTTAACCCCGTTTTTCCCATTTCCAATAGGGATTGTCCCCAGGTAGTTCCAAACCACATACTAAAAGTTCATCAAAATCGAGCCATTTTTACGCAAGTTATGACTCATAAGGGCAATGGAATGGATCCCGTTCCTATGTCCTGACCTTTGGCACAATTTCGTCCATTTTCAATAGGGTTCGTGCGGAGGTAGTCCCCTACCACATACTGAAATTTAATCGAAATCGAACCATTTTTACGCAGGTTATGACACATAACGGCAATTGAATTGATACCGCTCCTATGTCCTGAAGTTTGACCCCATTTCGCCCATTTAAACAGGGTTCGTGCGAAGGTAGTAAAATTTCATCGAAATCGAACCATTTTTACGTGAGTTATCATGCGGACAGACGGGCAAAGCTGGAGCATATACGCTTCTTCAACCTACGGTTGGAAAGCGTAAAAATGTCTAAGGCGTGCTGTTTGTTTGACAAGCAATAATTTTTTGCTGTGTTATAGGTAAGAACAGGATGCTTCTGCAGTACAACATCACCATGAGCATTACTCCTTAGAGTGAAAACGCATTCTTTTTCTTCACTGCAGGTCACAAATTGTCTGAAATGCACAAATTTTGATTTTCATGACCCCGATAAAGTTTACTTACGGCAGCTAGTAATATTACAGGGTTTTCATTTCGGTATTTACAGCTTGCAAAAAACCTTCATGGCCAACATTTCATTGGAGAAGTTGAAACCTTCGGAGAAAATAATAGCAGAAGAAGTGTTGAAAATCAATTTTAAAGAAGAAACAGAATGGCTTACGTAAGTAGTTTTATTCGTTTGCTTTTTGAGTTTAGATATTCGATGCATAAATTTTGAATTTCATGAACTTTATTAATTACTGACGTCATTTAACAGCGATGAAGCATTTGCGTCCTGTTAACAATCTCCATGAACATCTGGAGTTGAGGGTAACCTTCCATCTATAATTTTGGGAGGTTTGTTTTGGGTAAGGGACGCAACCGGCACCATGGTACCGCCCGGTAGCACATGACCCATGTGGGACTCTGACTCAGCATGGGTAATTGGCTAGAGGCCGGCTTTTCTAACCACTTGGCCACCGGGGAAGTCAAAATATATTTGGCAACCACATTACGTTCTACTCTTCTCCTTTGGTTCTCCATTTCTTACTACGAGGGCGTATAAGAAATGAGTTTCACTTAATGGTGACTATCGGAAATGGAAAGAAGGGAAGAACGTGGCTGCTGGGTGACGTCATACGTTTCATCATCTGCTTGTGAAGGAGTGTTGCACAATTGTGCTGCGTGGTTAACGGCCGTTTGTTATGGCAGTACTATAAAATGGCGGGTCCGGCGCCAAGGAGGCATCCTTCTAAGAGAAGGATGGTGGGCGTGGCCTGGCGCAGAAGGATGGGGTGTAACTTGCGGCAGGAGGATGAGAGGGCGTGGCAGATGGCGCTAGTGCGTAGGGTCGATGCTGATGTGCTGCCACCTAGCAGTGCTTTTTGGAACTTTCGATAGATCTTTGAGGGATGGCAACGACCGAGTGGGGGAAAGGGAATGTGTACTCGATGTGCTGCCCCCTAGCGGTGCTTTTTGGAACTTTATTATTTTCTCGGGAGATTTATTGGACTTTGACAAATTTTTGGGAAATCTTTCCAATATTTATTGTTTCCTCGAATTTGTTTTACTAAACTTATATTTTTAGAACTTCCGTGAGGTGTTAGGAATTTTTATAGACGTTGCATTATTTTCTTAATTCTTATATTTGTCCTCTCCAATTTTAATTTAGACAAGGAAATGCTTTGTTTAAAAATTTCGATCCATTTGATTCATGTTCCGCTAACTTTTGTCCGCCATTTTAGTTTCACTAAGCTGTCATTTTGTGCTCCACGTGTTTTGGGATGAATCACCATTTTCTCTTTGTCTCAGACCATACCATTTTGTATGCCACGTGTTTTGGGATGAAACACTTTGATGGGTGACACCACGTGCTAGCAGGCAAAACAATGACGTCAGCCAACGCCATTTTCTCCTCCACGGGGTCGGCGCTAAGCTTTTCTTGTGAACAAATGGAAGGAATTAAGAATGGGGTAAGAGGAGAAGTTGACGTCATTTGAGATTCTGTTCGACAAATTAAGCTGCAAGACTGATTTTTTTCAATAACTTTATCATTTTGAAACGAATTTATTCCTCATTTTCCCCCATAATTTCCCATTTTATATCCATGATTTTTCAACATAACGATTTTTTTTTATTTTCTTTGAGTAGACTTCACGCATTTTCAACGGACGTACCAACATAAAGACGTTTTCCAAAGTTTTGTGCTGCAGACATAATCTTACAACACGATTGTTTATTAATGTATTTACGTGTTCATGGCATTTTCTGTTACATTTTTTAACGTTGTAACTTTTTTCCACTGTACAAAGCCACAATTTTTTATGCATAGTTAAAATCTTTTTATTTTATTTTTTCGTATTTTTTTTTATTTCTTCATAATTATTCAGTGAAATGTACCTTTTAAGACGAAGAAATCTTAATATTTTTTTTTCTAAATGCTTGCGTACTCGTTAAACTTCTTGATGTACCAACATTATTTTATTTTCTAACTTTTCAAACTAACAACTACTTTTATCGAGGCTTTATTTTTTCTGATTCAAACAAGCAAACGTTTCTTCATTATTATTTCTGTTTCCTATGCAAAAAACTTTTCTTACTTGCTTTTTATGTATGACTTAATCTGGTTTTCTATATAGCTGTTTCATATTTGTGCAAGAAATATACACATTCGTTCGTAACAGTATCTTTTTTTTTTTTTTTTTTCCAGATTTAAACCAACATACGCTTCTTAACGACTTGATATCTGTTTTCTGGGGAACTTTTCTTTTTCCTTCATTCAATTTTATTCCAGATCACGAGACGAAGAAATGCTTCTTTAGAAACGATTTCGTTCCTGTTCGCAGTAATTATTGGACTTTGACAAATTTTTTGTGAAATGACTTCATGTTAATTCTGAGTCTTTGCAATATTATTTTCTCGTAATTTTTTTGTGTGTTCAAGAACTCTACAGGTCTTTCACAGTTAAAATTCTGCTGAAACAAAATTTTGTTACTTTATTTCGCATATCATTATAGCTTCCCAATTTTCGCTATTTTACTTCATCTTTTTTTTTTGAAATTTCGTAAAACTTTTCAGTATGCCAGTAATTTATTTCTTACTTGGCCAAACTTATGACTCCTTTTATTTAGCCTATTTTTTTTTCATTTCATTTCAGCAAAACGATTATTTTAGATGTAGCAAATCATCAGATTTTTGTTTCCTTATACAGCATATTTTCCAACTTGCTTTAAAGTATTTCTCAAAGTTTGCATGTATGTCAAATATGCATTTTTTTTATTCTTTCGTAGTTTGCTATACTTTTTCGTGGACTGCCCCAACAGGAAAGCATTCATTGTCAAGACATGCAATCTGTAACCTTTTTTCTTACGATAAAATTTTTATTCTTTGGGGCATATTTTCTGTATATTTTTCTGTCTCGTCCGAAAAAAAAACATTCATTCTAGAGGCAAAGCGAGTAATTCCGTTCTTCCACTAAACATTATTTTTTAACGTTTTACTAACTCACCAGAAAAGCAGTTATTCCCCATCCCCCTAGCAAAAATAAAGAAATACTTACTTCTGGTCCCTACATATCGACTCAATCTATTTCTTTTCGAAATGCTGATCATGATATTTCAACTGAAATTTCGTACTTTCACCAAAAATCATATTCTTAAACGAGCTATTTTTTTCTTTATTTCATGTATAACTAAATTTTTATTGTTTACTCACCTCATCAAAGTCAGTAAGTACTCCCTAATCTCATTCCTTTTCCTCATTTAGTTCGCTTTAAATTGAGATGTTTCAAAACTTCGCGTACATTTCATTCACTTATGTCCAGTTCTCCCGTGTCTGTCTCTTCATTTTTAACTTCTGTACCTGCTGCATTTTTATCTTTAGACGTTTAGTTTCATTGACCTTTTCTTTCGTTTTAATTAGGTTTTCATTATCGTATTTTTTGCACACTAGCGCCATCTGCCACGCCTCCTGCCGCAAGCAACACACCCATCCTTCTGCGCCAGGCCACGCCCACCATCATTCTCCTAGAAGGATGCATCCTTGGCGCCGGACCCGCCCTTTTATACTACTTATGGCGCAGCAGCTGGAGTGTTACTCGAAATTGTAGTTCGCAGAACAATGCGTTTTTTATGGGCAAAGCTTTTGAATCCAACTAAAATTCGCTGTAAAGTCTCAGCTGTTTATGGAAAAGAGGTAATGTCTCGCCAGACAATTGGGAAATGGTGTAAGTAGTTCGAAGAAAGACGTACGGATTTGACAGTGAACCGGGAAGAGACAGACCTTCGACTTCGACGACCGTCGATTACATTTCGCGCGTCAGGGAGTAGATTAGGGATACCGCCGCATTAAATTCATGAAATTATCAAAGATTTGGGCGTGTCCTATGGTTAGTGTACCTGCTATCATTCAAGAGAACCTTCATTTCAGAAAAGTGTGCGCAAGATGGGTTCCACGATTTTTAACAGAGCAGCACAAAAATCAGCGATTTGAGTCCAGTCTTGCGCTCTTGCAGCGTTATTCTGAAGAAGGCACAGATTTTTTTGTGCAGCGCATTCTCACTGGCGATGAGACTTGGGTGCATCATTTCGCACCAGAAATCAAATCAGCATCCATGATGAGGAAACACCCTAGCTCACCAACTGCAAAAAATTTAAAGTTGTGCCGTCTGCCAAAAAAGTGATGGTAATGGTCTGTTTTGACTTCGAGGGGCCGGTGTATGCAGTTTATGGCAAAAGAGAATACCGATGCAATTATCAGCGAGACATTGAAGAAGTTAAGGAAAGCATTTAAGGATCAAAGACGAGGAAAGTTATCAAAAGGAATCATTTTGTTGCACGACAGTGCAACCCCATACAAAGCTGCTGCCACGCAGGAGCTTCTTCGCAATTTCAAGTCGAAATTATGGCCGTATCGCCCATACAGTGCTGATTTAGACCCCTGCGATTACCACTTGTTTCCCAAAATGAAAAAAGCACCTTGCGAGGCAAGCATTTCGGAGATAATGATGAACTCAAAGAAGCTGTGAAGAGATATCTCCGTAAACTTGGAACGAACTGTTACTTTCTCGGTATTGAAAAACTGATTTCTCTTTCCAACAAGTGTTATCTAAAACTTGGCGATTACGCGGAAAAATAAAAGTAAGGTATATGTTCCAGAAATTATACTTTTTAGCACATCTTTTGTAAAAAACGATCGTGCTTATGTTATCGGTTTGTCCGCCCGTCAGTAGAAACCATATCTCTGCAACTATTAGTCCGATTTGAAAAATTCTTTTTCCATTGGAAAGCTTGAAATGTGCGAATGATGATCCTATAATTTTGCCACTAGAGGGCGTAAATGCAGATGATGTCGAATTCAAAATACATTTTATTCCATATATTTGCTTCTAAGCATCGGATTGAAAAAAATTCTTTTATCTTTCGATTCCATTTATGCCGAAAGTATTTTAGGTATAGTTACTTTTTCAAGTTACGCATTTTTCCGCTAGGGGCGTAAAGGTAAATTACGCTTTTCCTGATATCTTTTTTTCTAAAACTCCGATTTGAAATTTTTTTTCTTCAACAAATGCAGCTCCTGATGGAAACTCGTTTGCATATAATATCTTCTTTTTGGTAAATAATACTTTGGCTACCAGGGGGCGTAAGTGTTAATTTTTGCTTCTGACGTATTTGCCAAAACATCTGAACTTCTAAAATCTCGACTGAAAAAATTATTTGTGTTCCGATACCACTCACGTCGACAAACTTTTCGGAATATTTTCTTCTTCAAATATTGCATGGTTTCTCCGCCAGGGGGCGTTGATATATATCACATTTTTGTCAGTATCTCTGCTTCTAACGTCCCAATTTGAAAAATACTTTCCTTATTGGATAGAGTTCCCGGTATGACATGTTTTCCATATAATTTCAAAATTTTCATCTAAATCATAGACTTTCCGCTAAGGACGCAAATGTAAATTGCGTTTTATCCGATATCTCTGCTTCTAATACTCCGATTTGAAAAATTCTTTCTACACCGGAAACAGCTCCTGCTTGGAAATCCTTTGCATATAATTTCTAATTTTTGGGAAAACATGGTTTGGCCACCAGGGGCGTAAGCCTTAATTTCTCCTTCTGATGTACTTGCATCAAATTCTGAGCGTCTAAAATCTCATTTGAAAAAAAATGTTTGTGGACCGATACTACTGACGTCGACAAACCTTTTAGGAATATTTTCTTCTTAAAATAACGAATAGTTTCTACGCCAGTGGGCGTATATCTTATTTTTGCCAATATCTCTACTTCTAGGAGTCCGATTTGAAAAATTCTTTCTTTGTTGGATAGTGTTTCCGATGCGGAATGTTTTTCATATAAATGCTGAATTTTCAAGTAAATCATATCACTTTCCGTAGGGGGTGCAAAAGCAAATTGCGTTTCCCCCGATATTTCTGCTTCTAAAACTCCGATTTGAAAAATTCTTCCTGTATCGCATACAGCTCCTAATGGGAAATGTTTTTCATGTAATTCCTAATATTTGGTAAAGAATGGGTTGCTCACCAGGGATCATAAGTGTTAATTTCTGTTTCTGGTGTATTTGCAGCAAAATCTGAGCTCCTGAAAACTCGAGTAAAATTTTTTTTTCTTGGACCGATATCTCTCACATTGAAAAACCTTTTGAGAATACTTTCTTCTTAAAATAATGTATGGTTTTTCCCGCTAGGGGGCGTAGATTCATGTCTTATATTTGTCCATAATTCGAAAGGGAGTGAGACAAGGTGACATCATATCTCCGAAGCTCTTTAATGTCACATTGAAAAATGTCTTTCAATCACTGAACTGGGAAAACAAAGGGATAAAGATTAATGAAGATTATCTAACTCACCTTCGTTTTGCTGATGACGTAGTCATTTTTGCAACTACCCCATCGGACCTGCAGAGAATGATCCAGGAACTTGCTGACAAGAGTAAAGAAGTGGGATTAAAAATGAACTTTCAGAAGACAAAAGTGATGTACAATCCTTTTACAAGAAATGAAGATTTTTGGATTGATAGAGAAAAGCTGGAGATAACCAAATACCTACATTTATCTTGGACAGCAGATATCAAGTGAGGGTCACATTGATGAAGAAATTAATCGGCTTATAAAACTTGGCTGGAGAGCTTTTAGAAGAAACAGCATAATTTTCAAGAGCAATATGCCATTATGTCTTAAAAGAAAAGTGTTTGATCAATGCAACCTTCCAGTGCTTACGTATGGTGCAGAGACGTGGACCTTAACTACTGTAAAAGAGACATACAAAGGCTGCAGACAACTCAAAGCAGCATGGAGAGGTGCATGCTTTATGTAACCAGGAGAGATAAGAAGAGGAACTCGTGGATCCGAAAAATGACAAATGTAGAAGACATATCATGATCAGAGTTAAATCCCTGAAATGGTAATGGGCTGGACATACTGCCAGAAGGACAGACTATCGATGGACAGCCGAAATTTTAGATTGGATTCCAAGAGACAGGAAAAGACCCAGAAGAAGACGACATGGGAGATGGGTGGATGAAATTCGAAAGTATGCGGGAGTGACATGGAGGAGGCTGGCACAAGACAGACCGTTGTGGAAGAAACTTGGGGAGACCTTTGTCCAGCAGTGGATTGATAATGGTTGGCAATGATGATGATGATGATGATCTCTGCTTCGAAGAGTCAGATTTGAAAAATTCTTTCTTTGTCGGAGAGCTCTTCCGCTGCGAAATGTTTCTCATATAAATCCAAATTTTTCTTAACTCATAAGTCTGCAACTGGAGGGCGCAAGTTCACGATTCCACTTACCGCAATATCTTCGGGATTAAAAACCCGATTGAAAAACTTCTTTCTTCGGTCAGATACTATTGTTTTCCATACCGGCTCCATTGACTTTGAATAGCTTTGATAAATTTAATTCTCGTCAGTACGGATTCAAAAGACATGCTCATTACAGTCGAAAATTCGGCGTCATCTTTCTTGTTTGGTTTAACAAAATTTATGCGAAACACGTGGAACTTTTTTTGACAGTCGTGAAACCTAACTTTGGTAACTTAAGCAATCTTCCACTGTTTCCTGAATTGGAACTTAATTTTTTCAGGCAGTCTTCATTCTATCATTTATCCTTATTATCATTGACGGAACTTCAACGTGTGCAACAGTTTTGTATATGATCAAGTAACATGGTGCAATAAATACCAAAAGAGACAGAGAGAAAGAAAAACGAAGGCATAAAATGAATCCTGTCCTATCAGGTAATAGGACAGGATTGTTTTGGATATGACAAGATATAATATGATATAATATAATAAAAGAAATTTTGATATGATATAAGAAATTTTGGTATAAGAAATTACAGGATATATTGTAATATGACAGGATATCAGATATACGAGTATTTCGAAAGCCTTTAAATGTAAGTCAATCCAGGATAGGGACCTGTAGATGAAAAATTGCTAAATTTCTCTCATAGATGAAGAAATGTTTCGCTTGTAACAGTTTTTACCGTCATCTCAATAATATAACCAGTACTCCATCCGTTCGGTTATTTTCTAGCTGAAAACATGTATGTACTTCACAGTTAGAAATGAGTTGGATATGCAATTTGTATAAATATCGTAACTGCTCACTTAGGCAGTTTATAGAGGGGTTAGATAATAATAATACAGATATCAGTGGCTTTACAAATTTTGAAGATGACAATCCGTTTTTTTTGGTGTAAATATGACAAGGATAGTAAGTCAGATAATATCCGAAAACTTGAAAATTTCGTCCTCCTGGAGCGGAAATCGAACCCGCGTCTCCCAGAGCGCCCGGGTACGCTAGCCACTACACCACCCAGAACGACAAAGTCTCAAGTTTCCAATTAATTTGAATATAACCAATCATGATCAGTGACTTTTCTGTGTTAACTATAGAAGTTCGTTTAACCCGCATCTACCTTAACGCCAGAAACGACAGAGTGAAAATTTGCGTATGATGTTTGTATATGTTATTCTCAGTTACAATTTCTGTTTACTCTTCTCCTGGAAACTAAGCTATGAGCTCCCATGATACGGAGTATTACTGCCATAAGAAGCTGCTGATTAAATGTATAAGGGTTTTTGTAATATACAAAGTTGAATATTTGTTTGTCCACTATGCAAACCTACAGTTTTCAATTTAGAACCACCAAATTTGGTATACTGTCTCATGGTACTCTAATTTTAGCCGCAGACGATTTTTGGAAGGGGTCGGACCCGGGAGTCAAGGTGCCTCCATTCAAAATTTTCATAAAAAGTTCAATTTTTTTGCTTTTTTATTTTGAATTCGAATTTAATACTTTTTGTTGTGATAAGTGCAAGAATCGATTTTTTTTTTTGTGACAAGTGCTTTCCAGTGAAGAACTGCAACACTATTCAGCATCGGAACTGAAGCAGATCACATTTAAGGAGACAGGGGGCCCGGGGGCTGGACAGTATTTTGGGGCCCCAGTAATAATGGCACATACAGGATTTCACTATGGGTGGCCGAATAAATATACACTGCCGTAGACGGATATATTTATTCGGCCACCATAGGAAATAATTTATTTTTTCCCTATGATGGCCGAATAAATATATCCGTCTAAAGAAAATTTATTATTAGTAAATAATTAAATTTTGGGAATGTCTTCTGCTAACACAGCTGAAGACATTTCCAAAATTTGATGAGGAAACCGTAAAAATATCCCTGCTATATTAAAGTGTGCATCCCATGATTCATGGACGAATCAGTGGTAGCAAGAAAAGGTTAAAATGTATGTTTGAATAATGGACACCGGTTCAGTTCTGCTTTATCCCCCACGCAAGGGTTCATCTTTTGAAATTATATCGAAGTAGAGGACAAAATAGTACGATTCAAATATCATGATTCAATCGAATTCTTAATGTATGAAAATTTCTCCCAATTACAGATGTGTGCAAGAAACATCTGCAATGCTTTCGAAAGATTTGGAGATGGAGTAAGGGCGATTCTACTTTTTGTTTAATACTAAAAAAGCGGAAAGAAATACAATTTTTTTTTCACAAGGCAGTTGTTTAGTTTTTGCTGTGATATCGCCAAAAAAAAAAAAAAAAAAGTGTAGAACTCTGTCAATTGTTCAAACATCCTGCATAATACTGTGGCCCCTTGAAAATGTGAGGCTATGGGCTGCAGTCCCCGTAGCCCTCCTCTTAAATGGGCTCTGAAATGAAAATAAGTATTTCCATTCCTCTTCCTTTCTTTTTGGTTTCGTAAAAGTACATTAACTAAATCAAATTCTTTTTTCGCATTTGCAGCCATCATGGCTTAATAGCCTAAATGAATTAAAATAAATTTACTGGAAAATTACAGGAATATCTTTTTCATTCAAAATCTTTCACTCGCTGAACTTGGTGATCCCACGAATAGTAACATTTACTCGGGAAATGCCGGGTATCCTTGCTTATATGTATGTATATGAAAAGCAACAAAAGTCAAACGAAAAGCTAAAAATACTGTGTGCCTAAAGACTCTACAGAGAATAAATTTCAAATTCAATGAAGAAATAAAATACAGTATTAAAAATTAATCGTTTTCATTTGATTTGTACAAAATTTAGATAGTGAATTATCAGCAAATTCTCCCCAGCAATGCCGGGAAATTCTGCTAGTAATCTGATAAAAATTAAAGAACGTTGATTGCAATTTTTAAAATATGCTTATTTCTGCACTTCTAAAATGACATAATGACATAACCTTCTCCAATACTTTCAGTGGACAAATACAGGAACTGAAGTCTCCGGTGGTTTTTGCCCACCTTGATTTAGTGGCAGGTAATAAAAAGTGTTATTCATTTACTTTTTGCCGTGCTATTTCTGTTAGATAACTGCGTGCCATTTGTAATACATGCAAGTTATTTATTTGTCAAGGTATTCATTTTTTTCTTAATTTCTGGAAAGAACAAAAACCTTTCCAGTTGTCATTATGAAATACAAAAGTGTGTCAGTGGCGCATACACGGAGTAGGCCCGTCGGGCTCAGACTTTCCCCCTCCCCCAAGAATGTTCTTGTCTTTCATTCATTAGATGAAGGAAACAATCAGGGTTTTTTTAATTACCTTATTCTGACTAAGGCTAAAATTAAGAAGAAATTCCTTCTGCGCACAATTTTGTAATTGTTTTTGAGCCGCCCCGGGGGCGCAGTGGTCTAAGCGCTGGCTTATAGCCATTCGTCCGAGAAGGGTCCAGGTTCGAATTCCGACGGGGCATGGATGTTGTGTTTGTTTTACGGTACTGGCTCTCTCTTTTCCCTGGAGTCAGTGGCCCTAAATTAAGGACGGGTGACTGCTTATAGCCCATTGAGTTGCTCACGGTGGTCGTTAAACCTTCAATAAAAGGAAATAGTTTTTGAATTAAGTAATTTCTATTCCTGCTGTGTTTGTTAAGAAAACAGAAACGAGCTGGCTGTGATGTGATGATATTTTTTTTTCTTCTGAAATTTCATAACAAGGGTCGGGTGGCTACTGTCAACCCTTTGCCGGTTCCAACCGGTTCAAGGGTTGATGACAACTGGAAAGTTTGCGGGAAAACTCCAGTATTTGAAGTGGAGTATGGGCTATTGAGTGAAAGATGTCTTATGTATCAGTCTGTGGACATACCCCAAAAGCTAGTACTGTATAGCTATCAAATACTGTATAGCTACCAAATTTTATGTTTACGGAATTTGTAAAATAATGCAATGAAGTAGTGCATTTTACCTTTTCTTAAACATAACTGAAAGTCATTGCCAGTTTAAAAAATAATCTTCGGTTCCAAAACACGCTGTTGTTTTGATAAATCATGAAAGAAAAAATTTAATACATTTTGGAAAAAAATATTAAAAACGTATTCAGAAAAATAATTCGCTTCTTCAGAAAATAAAATGACTAATTAATCCGAATTCTTAACGAAAAATATTGCATTACCCGTGCCACTACGTTCTCCTGCATTTTTACGTTAAACATGAGATGATAAGTGTCTTGTTGGCTCAGTCAGCAACGTTTCATACTCGCATACAAAAAATTAAGAAGAAATTTGCCTTTGAACACCACCTAGAGAGAATTGTTTTTTCACCCGGTAAGAAAATCCCCTGCCTCAACGCACGAAGTTCTGCAAAACGCGTAGGGGATATTCACGACCGTCGCCATACTAACCACCCATATGATATCAACGAAAATCCCTGTATAGAGATTGAAGATGTCGAAACTTTGGAGAAATATTATAATATCTACATGGGTTTATGAAAGTAATGGGAACACCTGCTGTTTGTGGAGAACTTTTTATTAAAAAGCTGTAGACTCTCCTCGGGCTTTCAGAACAGAAGCAACTCGACGTGGGATAGATTTATACAAGTCATGCATATACCATATCGTAAAGGAATTTGGGATCATTTTTCCTGCAAAACATGTCCCAACTATGCCAGTGATGTTGAAGATGGAAAGCATGATCTGACCTTTGGCTCCAGATATCCCACAAATGTTCAATAATACAAGGAGCATCCTGAAAGCAATGCTTCCTCCTTAATAAATTTTGAAATTTTGCAGTGATGATTTTAATGAAACTTCACTAGCATGTACTACCGTACGTTACCAGTTAATGAATATTTGTTTTTTTTTTCAGAATCGGAAATAAAGATCATGAATGACAGAGAAAAGCAGCGCGCCGTAATTGAATTCCTGAAAAAGAGGGATGTGAGGCTTCAGAAATTCGCAGAAGAGTCCTGGCGGTGTATGGAGCTGCCGCAATCGATATCAGTAATGTCCGAAGATGGGTAAATAGGTTTCAAAAGGGAGAAAGCTCAATGTCGGACAAAGAACGGAGTGGAAGACCCGCAACAAGAATGACAGATGCCAACAGGCAACGAGTGAAAGGCCTCATCACAACTGATCGTCGTGCCACCATCCAGGAGTTGCAACAATAAGCAGTGCTCACTATGTGCAGACATTGAAGAAGCTATCGGAAGGAAAACACGTGACATTCCACTTCATAGTGTTGTTTTACACCATGATAACGCACGTCCCCCACACCTCAATGGAGACTTCACAGGCTATTGCCAAAATGGGGTGGATGGTGATTCCCCAACCCCCATACAGTCCTGATTTGTCTCCTTCAGACTTTTCCCTGTTTTCCCCTTTGAAAAACATTCTTCGTGGGAGGCGTTTCGACGAAGTGACAGACGTTAAACTGGCTCTGAACTCATTTGTGAAACTACAGCCTCAGGAAATTTTCTGAAATGGATTTTACCAACGGGTTCAAAGATGGCGAAAATGTACAGAAAGTGATGGACAATACTTTGAATAGGCTCGCATTATGAATAATATGTCCAAGTATTTTGCCATCAAGTTTCACATTTTTGCTGCTACAAATAAAAATCTTATGAAGAATAAGGCATTACTTTCAGGATGCTCTTTGTGTTAAGGTCTGGAGATTGAGGTGGCCAGAGCAGCTGCTGCACCATATCCTCATGACCCACAAACCACAACATGACAGGTTTCACACAATGTACAGGTGCATTATCTGCTTGAAACCAGGGACTGTCTTTAGGGAACAATGCTTGCAGCATTGTGTGCAGGTGGTCACCAAGAATGGATTCCTACGTTCCAGATGTGACATGACCCTGCAGATTGACCATATGACCCTGCAGAATCACCACATGACCCTGCAGAATAGCCAATGGCCCAAAGGAGTGCCATGATACAACACCCCACAACACGAGGGATCTAATTCCATGCTTCAGAAGCGATACTGAACAGTCGGGGTGGCACATTTCTGCATATTTTCGTCCGAAGTACACTCTACCAATGGTAGGAAACAATGTGAACCGCGATTCATCAGACCAGACGACACGTTGCCAGTCTTCAGCATTCCAGTTTTTATGTGCTTTGCACCACCTTACACATTTTGTTGCCCTTATGATACTAATCAGGGGGTTGTGGATTGCAGTTCTGCCATAAATACGGGCACGATGGGGTTCTCGACGTAAGGTTATGGCAGGAACGAGATCATGGTGTTCAACTCTGCCGCAATTTGAAGTGCTGTGGTCTTGTGCTGCTGTTGCGCAATCCACGCCAACGTTCGGGTTTCCCCTACCTGACATCTTCGTATGGCGTTCAAAATTTGCAGGTTTGGAGGCAACGTCGGGCCCTTTTTGATATGTAATCATCATCTTCGATACAGTTCCTCGTATCCAAGATTCCGTTTTTTATTCGTGCCAGTTGATATACACCAAAACTCAATGCTGTCGAGACACGATGCAAAAATATGGAAATCCGTCATCAGGTACTGCGGGGTGTAACTCCGCGAATTATATAGCCGGGGTCAAACACCCGCAATTTGAAGTGCTGTGGTCTTGTGCTGCTGTTGCACAATCCACGCCAACGTTCGGGTTTCCCTACCTGACATCTTCGTATGGCGTTCACAATTTGCAGGTTTGGAGGCAACGTCGGGCCCTTTTTGATATGTAATCATCATCTTCGATACAGTTCCTCGTATCCAAGATTCCGTTTTTTATTCGTGCCAGTTGATATACACCAAAACTCAATGCTGTCGAGACACGATGCAAAAATATGGAAATAACTGCAGATTTTAAAAGATGAACTTTTATTTACAATTAAAACCAGATTAAAATCCTCGCTAGATCTTTGAGGCCCACTATGGGTCCGTCATCAGGTACTGCGGGGTGTAACTCCGCGAATTATATAACCGGGATCAAACACCCACAATGCAACAGCATTAGAAGGGTGTCGCTTCAACCCACGAACGCGCACTCGACAAAACATACACAATGCAAATCACTACACAAAAACACGGTTATGAACTCGTGGGTTGAAGCGACACCCTTCCAATGCTGTTGCATTGTGGGTGTTTGACCCCGGCTATATAATTTGCGGAGTTACACCCCACAATACCTGATGACGGACCCATAGTGGATATGAAAGATCTTGCGATGATTTTAATCTGGTTTTAATTGTAAATAAAAGTTCATCTTTTAAAATCTGCAATTATTTCCATATTTTTGCATCTTGTCTCGACAGCATTGAGTTTTTGGTGTACAGTTCCTCGTGTTACATCTAGTACACTGCTGGACCATTGCTAAGGACGGATCATAAACGTCTATATAGCGCATACAACATTAAGTGTGCTTGGATGCCAAGTGAAATAAAATAATGTCAGAATGCCAGGAATTTACAAGAAAGACAATTTATTGTGCTCTGAAATCCAGAAGGCTTTGGAACGTGTTCAAGGGACAAACAGGCCATTTTGTGCAGAATACGTAAACGTGAAAAAAATGCAATTACCGTCCGCAGGCTTCCGGCATAAGATGTCAATACGGGATATGGCTACCATGGAGGGCGATGCAAGATTCCACACGTCGTGTCATGCTCTGCACAACATTATCAAGCAGCTGTTGGGGTAATTTATCCCATTCCTCTGTCAGTGCACTGATGAGGGTGTCCTTGTTTATTGGAGGGCATTGGCGACCAACAAGACTCCTCCCCAAAAGCATCCCACACATTTTCAATGGGATTCAGATCTGGAGAACGTGCTGGCCATACGAGGCGTTGAATATCCTCGCTCTCAAGACACTCCTGGATAGCGACTGTTCGATGACATGTTGCGTTGTCGTCCATGAAAATGAATCTATCACCGACAGCACCACGGAACATGCGAACATGAGGTAGTAGAACATCATTAATGTATCGTTGGCCAGTCATAGTCCCAGTTGGAAGCACATAGAGGGACGTACGGTCATTGATCATGATGCCAGCCCATACCATGACACTACATGTCGGATATCGGTCCCTTTCCTGTATGTTTGCTGGGCAATATGCAGTACCACTATCACGCCAGATCAGTTGTCGTCGACAATCTGACGATAGACTGTATCTACTCTCATCTGAGAAGAGGACAGCAGACCAGTCGTTATCAGTCCAATTGCGATGTTAATGGCACCATTGCAAACGGGCGGTACGGTGACGTCTGGACAATGGGATGCACACAACAGGACGGCGGGCGTATAGTCCTCCTTCATGCAAACGTCTGGCGACAGTTTTTCGGGAGATCCGCTTGCCAGTAGCAGCCATAAACTGATTTGCTACCTTACTAGCTGTGCTGCGCCGATGTCTTTCTGTTGATGGCACTATGTACCGATTTTCTGCAGGTGTCGTACTGCGAACACGACCTCCCCCGTGACGTTTGCTACATTCTCCATTTGTTTAAAATGATTTCCAAAGCCTTGAAACAACACTGTGGCTGACGTCGAACTCCCTGGCAACATCTGCTATTTTTCGCCCTTCTTCAATCTTGCCAATAATACGGCCACGCGTAAAATCATCCAGGTGATGTCGGGAAGACATACTGAAAATTGCAAGTTCGTCAATTGATTCTTTCCCTTTCAACTTTGCGTTTGAACAACAACGGTCAATACGCGTCAAATCCTTTATATCTCTTATCAGCGCTATGACGTCACGAACAAGTTCGGTAATCCAAAATTTGCATACGCACAACACGTCTTACTGTATCCCGCACTTATGCTAATTTCCACATTTTCCTGCCTTCCATTTTATGGTTGCTATCGTTGCTATTGTCATCCGTCCTTAGCAATTGTCCGGCAGTGTATTTTTGCCGTTCTAGTTACTGAAGCTCCTGCAGGATAAGCACCAAAGATCACGTATTTTTTAAGGTCACTGTGATCTGACATTGTAGACAATTACTTAAGGTGGTACCACCTAAAATCTCTGTGCCGCCCCGGTGGCGCAGTGGTCTAAGGCGTTGGCCTCTGATCATTCGTCCGTAAGGGTTCCGGGTTCGAATCCCGGTCAGGCATGGGTGTTGTGTTTGTCTTACGGCACTGGCTCTCTCCCTTCCCTGGAACCAGTGACCCTAAATTAGGGACGGGCGACTGCTTATAGCCCATTGAGTTGCTCACGGTGGTCGTTAAACCTCCAATCCAAAAAATCCAAAAAAATCTCTGCCTTTTGTTTCCGATGGTAAAACTTCTGTACATATTTTCTCCGTAATTAATGTATTCCCAAGTATGAAAATTTGCACATCGATAAAACTAACTTCAAGCTATAGCATGGGATACTTAATACCTGCTAAAACATAGCCATAATTATATTAAAAATCAACCATTTTTGATTGAGTAATGTTCAGACCTGTTAATAGATGGCGCGACCTGTACTTGATGACGTCAACAGACAAATAAATGTTGGATTGCTTAATTATGGTTATGTTTTAGCAAGTATCCCATGCTATAACTCAGAGTTAGTTTTATCGATGCGCAAATTTTCATCTTTGAGAATATATTAATTGCGAAGAAAATATGTACAGAAGTTTTACCATTGGAAACATGAGGAAGAGATTTTAGGTGGAACCACCTTAACAACAGCTGTTTCATCTGCAACTGTGGCATTGCTACGTGAGAGCAGACATCGTACTTCACTCTCTTTATGTTTTACCTCATATCGCGAGTGACATTGTCCCTGTGATTTGCATACGGTGTACTCCAGTCACACTCGGTGTTTCCAATATTTTGAGAAACCCCTGTGAATAAAAACGGAACTATCTGGCCTGAAATTTCTCTGTAGAAGCTGAAAGTGATTCCTGTGAAAAAAAAAAAAAAAAAGGAATTACTGGCTACGAAAAATCTGTTAAAATACTGAAGGTTTCCGTTATCAGAAACGGAAATTTCGTTAAAAATCTGAGATCTACCAGCAACATTTTGCTTCATGTTATTTCCAGGAATTTTCCGTGCGTTCCCACAGTTTTCACTGGATGGCACAAGTGCTTGCAACGGAATGGCAGTGACAGTTGTGTTCATACCCTTCAGCAGGTCAACGACTGAAATGAATCAGCAAGTACCTGTTATTATTAAACGTGTTCCAATTGAATGAACTGAATGAGGGAGAACAAGGTGTGGGCGCGTAGATTTTGTTATTCCTGCTGCTTTTGTTCCGTGGCTTCATTACCAATATGGATATTCTTAGCTCTGCAAGCAGTCGACTGCCCCTTGTTTTGGGCCACTGATTCCTAGAATCATCAATTGTGACTTACATTCTGTCCGCATAGCTCAGTTGAGAGAGCGACTTACTCCGGAGTGAGGGGGACCCGGTTCCATGGCCGGCGCGGACAAACTTGCACGATGTATTGGCGCCCGAGCTTCCAGGATGACCCGGCTGTTAAGTTTCTCGCCATGATGTGGTGTTCTTTTTACGCGGAGAGACAGGAAAATTGAGAATCCCTTCTTCAGTGCTTCGAAAAAATAAATCAGTGGGATGTTACGTTCCACACACCAAATTGTCTGGGATTTCTCAAATGCACGTTCTTCATGGGATGACTGCCTACAGCGACACATGGTCCCAGCTGACCGGTGGGACATGCCCCCGGCCCTCTTTCGGGAAAGGGGGAGCCACGGGCCAGCCCGTGGATTACCAAGAAAGGGGGAGATGTGACGTGCCTGTCCCGTAGGAAGCACATGAGATACAGTCAGATAGCAGTGAGAGCACATGACCGTGTTACTTAGTTGGGAGAACGACTTACTTCAGATGGAGGGAACCCGGGTTCGATGCCTGGCGCGGACAAACTTGTACGTTATACAACATGTATAACTTTTAGCTCTGCAAGCGATCGACTGCCCTTAATTTTGGGCCACTGATTCTTGGATTTACCAATATGGATAACTATTAGCTCTGCAAGCAGTCGACTGCCCCTAATTTTGGGTCACTGATTTCTGGAATTACCGATATGGATAACTCTTAGCTCTGCAAGCAGTCGACTGCCCCTACTTTTGGACCATTGATTCCTGGAATTACCAATACGGATAACTTAGCTCTGCAAGCGGTCGACTGCCCTTAATTTTGGGCCACTGATTCTTGGATTTACCAATATGGATAACTATTAGCTCTGCAAGCAGTCGACTGCCCCTAATTTTGGGCCACTGATTCTTGGATTTACCAATATGGATAACTATTAGCTCTGCAAGCAGTCGACTGCCCCTAATTTTGGGTCACTGATTTCTGGAATTACCGATATGGATAACTCTTAGCTCTGCAAGCAGTCGACTGCCCCTACTTTTGGACCATTGATTCCTGGAATTACCAATACGGATAACTTAGCTCTGCAAGCGGTCGACTGCCCTTAATTTTGGGCCACTGATTCTTGGATTTACCAATATGGATAACTATTAGCTCTGCAAGCAGTCGACTGCCCCTAATTTTGGGCCACTGATTCTTGGATTTACCAATATGGATAACTATTAGCTCTGCAAGCAGTCGACTGCCCCTAATTTTGGGTCACTGATTCCTGGAATTACCAATACGGATAACTTAGCTCTGCAAGCAGTCGACTGCCCTTAATTTTGGGTCACTGATTTCTGGAATTACCGATATGGATAACTCTTAGCTCTGCAAGCAGTCGAACTGCTCCTAATTTTGGGCCACTGATTTCTGGAATTACCGATACGGATAACGTAGCTCTGCAAGCAGTCGACTGCCCCTAATTTTAGGCCACTGATTTCTGGAATTACCAATATGGATAACTCTTAGCTCTGCAAGCAGTCGACTGCCCCTATTTTTGGACCATTGATTCCTGGAATTATCAATATGGATAACTCTTAGCTCTGCAAGCAGTCGACTGCCCCTAGGTTTGTGCCACTGACTTGTGGAATTATCAATATGGATAACTCTTAGCCCTGCAAGCAGTCGACTGACCCTAAATTTGGACCATTGATTCTTGGATGTACCAATATGGATAACTCTTAGCTCTGCAAGCAGACGACTGCTCCCTAGTTTTGAACCACTGATTTCTGGAATTAACAATATGGATAACTCTTAGGCCTCCAAGCAGTCGACTGCCCCTGAGATTGGTGTCCCGTCGCACCTTTTTTCAGATCAGATCAGGTCACACGTAGAGGATTTTAGGAAGAGAGTGTCTAACCCCGGGTCTTAAACAACCCTTAGAAATAGGAAGCTAGGAGATTTGGGCTAGAGTGCCTGATTGGAATGTGACACGGAAGCGAGGTAGAAAGTGGGAGGAAGGCGCCCTTATTTATTACCGGGGATCAGTACCCGGGGTACAATGGCTTAACGTGCCCATCCGACCCACGGCGGATATTTAGTGGTTCAAGTGTTCGTACCTGCTGGGATCGAACCCAAGGTCTTCTCCGTGGCAGTCGCGAACATTGACCACTAGGCCACCCGCGGCGCCGTCGCACGTTTCTTAGGTTTGAGGGAGTTACTTATCAGTAACGGGCAGGGACTCCTATGGGCTCCCCTCTCTCCTCCGTCCTCGCAGAGATTATATTTCAGACTCTGAAGGATAGTGTTCTTGACAATGCCCCCTTTTAGACACCTTTTGTTCATTAGGTATGTCGATGACATCTTCCTGTTTTGGCAGTATAATGTGAATTCGCTCTCTCAATTTGTTGAAGTTATGTCCTTGCAGTTCCCTTCATTAAAATTCATTTTGGAGCTCGAGCAAGAAGTATCCTATTCCTTTCCTTGATTTACTACTTTCACGCAAAAATGGGTCCAATGTGGTTGAATTTCGGTTTATAGAAAACCAAAGTTTCCCCCTGTGCTTATTATTACACCTGTGCCCACACAGGTCACTACAAGTTGGTGGCCTAGCGATTTTTGATTAGCATGGCCTTTACACATTCGTCCAGTCACTTTTCATCGTAAGGAACTTTCGATTGTCTTACAGATAGCGTTGAGGCATGGTTTTTCACGTGGAACCTTTTAAGGTGCAAGAAACACAACCTAGACTTTGGTGTCCGAGACCAGAACATTTTTTCACTGATACGGAGAGACAGTGATCCTGTTCGCCTATTGAACAAACACGGTATTACATCCGCTTAAAATCCAACTCAACGTCGTAGGAAGTTATGATATACATGGGATCTACACTTCGGACTCTTGGCGTCAGGTTATCTGAGTACAGATATACTCTATTCGTTCTGGCCTGACCAATACTGGCATTGCCAGGATTGTTGCTCAGGGTAGCCATACCCCGAAACGGGACCAAGCCAGGATACTTACCACTGTTTCCAGTAAGTACACTGTCTTGTTTACCGAAAGCTTATGTACACTTTATTGTCGAAAGTTACCGGACACGCCTTCAAAAGCAAATGAACAGATCCGTTACGTTGTTAAGATGCGCGATACAGCTGCAAACGGTATAAAAACGAGCCCGGCAGCTGACCGCTATCATATCGCATTGTGATGTTGAGTGAAAATGTCGTGGCGGGAGAGAACTGACTTTAAAAAAGGAAATTGGTGGGTGTTATATTAGTGGGTTGTCCATAAGAGAAACCGAGAGGCGCTGAATTAGTGGAAGACACATGGCGTGCCTGAACTAGCAAAACGTACCGGCAGACCGAAGAAAATCAGTGATAGAGGACGTCGAAACCTCAGGAGAGTCGTTACAGCTAATCGACGAAGTACTGCACAATATCTCAGTGTACAGGCGAGTAAAAATGCTGGAACCTCGGTATGTACACGTACCATTCGCAGAGAACTTCATTCCATGGGTTACCGTGGTCGTGTGGCTGCTCATAAGCCTTTCATCTCCACTCGGAATGCTACTCGTCGTTTAGCATGGTGTAAAGAACATTTATCGTGGACCGTATATCAATGGAAACGGGTCCTATGTACTGATGAATGCAGATACACGATCCATCAGCCTGATGGCCATGTATGGTTATCGCGGCAGCCCGGGGAACGTTATTTACCACAGTGTACTGTTCTTACGGTCAAGTTTGGAGCAGGCACTGTACTCGTGTGGGGGTGTTTTTCGTGGTATGGTCCTGGACCATTGGTTATAGTAGACAAAACCTGTTAACCAGCATGTCTACCTCGATATTCACCGAGCCTTGTTTGTACCTACAGGATAATGCGCCGAGCCATAAAGCAAGGACTGTTACGGCATGGTTTGACGATCATTTCGTATCGTGTGTGGACTGGCATGCTCAAAGCCCTGATTTTAATCCCATAGAGCACCTCTGGGATGAATTAGAGCTCCACATAAAAAGTTTCGAACAAAGGTCTACTACTAAGCAACAGTTATCCCCAGCATTATGTACTGAATGGAAGCGCATACCTTTTGCTGTGTCAAAACCTTGTCGAAAGCATGTCTCGAAGGGTCAGTTTTTCAGTTTTCACACAGTATTTAGTAGAAGAAAGATACAGGAGATGTGCTTGAATAAATCATCTCAAATGATGTAGGACAAAAAAAAATATTTACAGATGCTTGTAGCTTACGCTACTGCTTATTTACACGGTTCTGTACATTGATGATAGTAAAAAAACAGTTAATTGCACTCGAGTGTCTGGTGAGGCAACAAAAGTCTCTGACAAAGCAAAGAATAGGAACAATTCAGCTTGAAGAGCGTTATACAATATTAATTTTGCACAGTATTGATGCAAGGAATAATACAGAATTCGAGCTTGCAGACATAGATTCAACAGACAGGTGATGATAAATTAACAGAATGTGCAGCTTGCGCTACGTTAATTACAGGATTCGGTGCAACGTTTGCATGACAACAGTTAAGTGCAGTAGAAATCTGGCGAGGCAATATGAATCTCTGGTAATACAGAGAGTAAAATCAATCCAGAATGATGAGCACTATAGAGTATAAATTTTACACAATATTGATGAAAAAAAAAAATTCTGACCGAAAGGTGATACATTGTGGGTGACCTGGAAAACCAGGAGGTTGCAGGTGATCAAGGGACAAACATGAAATCGAAAGTTCGAAAGACAGATGATGAAAAATTTACAGATGAATGTGGCTCGCGGTACTACATGTTACATACAACGGTGATATGAAAAATAGTTATATACAATAATTTTCCTGAGAATACAAAAGAAAAAATAATCTCTGAAAATACAGAGAGAAGACACAACTCATCACAGTGAGTATTGGAGAACACAAATTTACACAGTTGAAAAGTAAAATTACACTGTTGAATCAGGAATTGAAGATAAGAATATACCGTAAAAACGACAAAGTTTACAGATGTCTGTGGTTCGTGAAACGACCTATATACATGATTCTGTACAATGAGAAGTTACAATTTATATATATTGGTTTGTCAGAGGTGGTAAAAAGAAATAGTCTCTGACATCGCAGAGAGAATACATAATTCAGCAAGATGAGTAATGAAAAACTAAAAAATTTACACATGAGTTATACACGAAATGATACATGTGAAGAGGATGAGAACAGAGGCTTAAAAAAAGCGTGAAAAGAAATTGACAATTATAAGTAGCTCATGCTTCGAACAATTCATAGGATTCTATACAATAATTGATCTACTAAAAGTGATGTACAATAGTGAGACAAACAAAAAAATTCTGATAAAATAGAGAGTACAAATAATATAGTACAGTTAATGTTGAGGAACAAGACTGCACTCAGTTGCGAAGCAAGAAAAAAAAACAGGAAATGTGTATAGAAAAATCGTCTCAAAATGACAAATGAAAAGAAGATTTACAGGTGCTTGTAGCTGACGCAACGAATTATTCACAAAGCCCAATATAGTGGTGAGAGAATACAGTTTATGTATGATAATTTGTCGGAAAAGACAAAAAATAGTCTCTGATGAAGCAGAGATTGAAGACAAGTCAGCATGGCAAAAATTGTATCTATCAGGAGGTAGGTGAAACAAAAGTTCCGACTGTAAGGTGAAGCGTTGTGGGCGACCCTGCAAACCAAGTGGTTGCTGGTGACCAAGTTGATAGGAACTGTGGTTCACTGCAGCGTGCAACTGCAGTGGTAAGTTCTAGTCGAAGGCGGGAGAGTAGGCGATTACGAAAATGACAAAGTAACGCAGTACTGACTTTATTTATGTCAGTAGAAGCTTCGGGGGGACGCTGAAGATGATACACGTGAATTATATGTTTTACAAGCACGAAGATGTAGGAGCAGACTGCCGGAAGGTGAATAGGGCGAGAAGAGTTCAGAAGCAGTGTTCGGTAGGCGCTGAAGGTGAGGACGGTCTCACAGGATCGTTGCGCTAGCGTGAAAGCGAGATGGAGTATTGGCAATAATACTGTGCAATACATGAAGGCATGCTGGACGTCAGCCTCCTCGCCACAATACGGACAGGAGGGTGAAGATAAAATGGTCATGCGATGTAAAATCGACGGCACAGGGAGGCGGTTGTGTAAGAAAAGCCAATGTGAATTGACTTCAAGGGGTGCTGAAAGTGGGGAAAGCGCAGCGGACCACACTGCGGAGGTAGAAGAAAGTGGAATTCCAGAAATGGGAAGAGGTGCGGAAGAGCGAGAGAGAAAACGGTAGAGATCAGCTGTTGAGAAAGAGACAAGAGGAAGAGGTGGACCAATGGACGACAGAAAAAATGGGAGAAGGAGAGAGGCAGAGTGAACAGAAATGAGACCTGAGGGAGTAGCAAGCTCAGGGAACAGGGAGATTATAGTAGAAATAAGAGAGTTGTGAACAAAGTGAGCGTTGGCATTGGAACGGAGAGCAGAGGGTAGAGAAGAGAAGGGGAGCCAGGAAAGATCGGTGTTAACAAGATCGCTGACAGTAACGATTCCAGCTCGGAGCCATGAAGGAAAAGCAAAACATGGGAGATGGGGAGGGTGTAGCAGAGAAGGAAAAAAAAGAGGTTCGGAAAGTAGGTCATTTGTGGAGGCAGGGAGAGAGCGAGAAAGAGGGAGGGAACGAAGAAAGGAGATAGCCTCTTTGTAGACAGGAGGGGAAAGTGTGAGAAGGGGACAGTGGTCCATGAGTAAGAACGAAAGGAGAGTAAAGCGTGGGTTATGCGGAGAGACTATGACATCACGAGCAGCAACTGCAGAGGGAGCAGGTGCCGCAAGTGATCGTAAAAACGTAGACACACGATAAGCCTTGTAATAGGATCTGACGTCGGGTAGACTAATGCCTCCGTTGGAAGGAGACAGGCTGAGTTGAGGTGCTCCGACCCAGTGATGGCCGGGCCAGATAACCTGAGTTTGACAGCGGGTGAGTTCAAGAAGACGTAGTGCTGGTTGCTTCGAAGCCAACCAGGAATACGTGCACATTGAAAGCAGGTAAGTATGCGTTAGACGTGCTCTTTGAAAGACGGAATTGCAGAATTGTGCGCGCCGCCAGATTGCGACCGAGCGATGTAGGCGTGGCCGGAGAGTCATCCAGGTGACGAGTGAAGCACCTGCTGGTTTTCCAAGGTGGACTCATAGGAATCGTTGAGAGGTGTTGGACCACTCTGCTCCCCAAGGAGAGTCAGTGCGGTTAGCCCACGAACCGGTCCATAGGCCTGTGCTTTTCGTTGTGTTTAGCGCTGCTCCGGAACATGAGGCGTAGGTATTGTAAAGATTGTGGAGATCGTGAAATTGTGAGTCTTGCCGAATGCAGAATGTAATATCGTCGGCGTAGGCAACATAGGTAGCAACATGATGACGTGTGCTAGCTACCACCGGTGGTAGTAAAGCAAAGAAGGATCGATGGACTGAGCGTAAAAAAGGTTCTATTGCGAGGGCGAAGAGCTGCCCGGATAAGGGGCAACCCTGACGCACGCCGCGACGAAAGGGTATGGGAGCTGTGAGAAGGTTGAGCAGCTTGACGTGGAAAACTGCGTCCCGGTAGAGGGAGATGAGAAGAGAAGCAAAGGAAGGAGGAAAGCCGAAATTTAGTAATGTAGCAAGAAGGTAATCATGAGAAATATTATCGAACGCTGAGCGTTAATCGAGGGAAAGAAGAGCAAGGGGTTCTGAGCGAGAGCGGGCGAGGTGAATTAGATCATTAAGAAGCTGAATATTATGCGAGATGGAGCGCCCGGGTACAGTATAGGTTTGATTAGTGGAGAGAATATGAGGGAGTATGGGGTTAAGCCGGCGGGACAGAAATTTAGTATAGAGTTTATAATCAGTATTTAAGAGTGAGATGGGACGCCAATTCCCCAAGCCAAGAGGATCACCCTTCTTGGGGAAAAGTACAACATGTGCGAGCGTGAAACTCCTTGGAAGAGATGTAAGATGCATGGCAGTAGAAAAGGCACAAAGGAGAAATGGAAGGAGGGCAGGAAGAAAAGCCTTATAGAAAGAAACAGGGGAGACCGTCCGGGCCAGGTGAAGCCCGGGGGTTGAGGGACGAGAAAGTATCAGAGAGCTCAGTTAAAGTGGGAGGATGGAGGAGGCTGGCTGAAAGATGAGAAGGGACCTGAGGCAAAGAAGAGAACAGAAGAGCAGAAGCCGTAGGGGAGGGAGGAGGAGTTTCACAAAATTTTGAAATGTAGTAATTACGTACCATAGAACAAATTAGAACTGGTTCGGATGAAGCTACTCCAGTTGGAAGACGAAGGTGCTGTAGAACAGAAGAGGATCGGCGAGTTGACTCAAGTGACGTAAGGAATTCGTACGAACAAGCATCAGGTTTCAGGTGTTGTAGTTTAAGGCGTTGAAGGGCTTGTTTTGCAAGTGGCACCAAAAGTGAATGTAATTCTGCCTGGTAGACTTGAAATAGGGGATCAGCAAGATTGAGCAAAGAAAGCATTTGCCTAGTATGATCAAGTCGCATCCTCCGTTGTGTCATGATCGTGTATGACAGGTTTCGTACCAGTAGTATGAGGTGACGTTTTACTTCTAACCAAACGTTGAGGGGGCACGGTGCAGAATGAAGCCTTGTACGCCAATCTGCAAGAAAATCTCGCACCGATGAGCAGAAGGCTGAGTCATCTAAAAGAGTGTCGTCAAAAGTCCGAGGCCGGATTGTACGTGGCTGTGTTGAAGTAGCAAAAACTGTTATGGCAATGGCGCAATGATCCGAGGAAGCTGTGGGTGTACAGCATGAATTTGATATTACTGGTAGAAGAAGAGAAGTTGCATAAAAGCGATCCAATCTTGCTGTAGGAGGATCAATGGCTCTTGGTGCACGCCATGTATGTGTAGTCTGGGTTGGTGACAAATGGCGTTGAACATCTACGAGTGAGAAGTCTGAAGTGATAGACTGTAAGAGATGTACTACTTCCGTACGGTGTTCTCTGGAAGAAGAAGAGCGATCAGTTAGGGGATGTAGAGTGCAATTGTAGTCACCTCCGATAAGTACCCGGTCGGTGATGGGAATACGTGACAGAGCCCGTCGAAGTTTTGCAAACAGCTCTGGCACGTGAGTAGGAGTGCAAGGAACATAAATGTTGAATACATGAAATTTTTCAGCTGCGACGGTGAAAGAGACTCGTAGTAATAAGTCTCGACATAAGTTTTTCACTGAGAAGGAGGAAAGAGTTGAACGAAAACGTGAGTGAACACCAACTGCCATGCCACCACGCGACAGTTGGCTGTAGGCGTGATGGAAAGTATGATCCCACTGACGCCATTGATGAAATTGAGTGGTGGAAGTACAGTTTGTTTCCCGCAGAAGTAATATACCAGCATTCAGCGGAGCAAGATCCTCTCGTACCAGCGCATTCGCAAGAGGTGTCGCAAAACCGCGACAATTAAGTGACACCACCTTGAATGTCTAGGTTAGTTGTGGGATGCAGTAGGAATTGACTGGCTGTAGTGATGGAGTGGAGTCGACGGAGAAAACAAGCACTCCACGGGACCTCGTCCGCAGTGCGCCGAAGAGTGTTTTCAAGTGAGTGTAATTGAACCAGCACTTGTGGAAGAGCTGCTTCATACTGCTGAATGGAAGTGCGTGCTGAGGAAGAGCTAGAGGACCCTAAAAGGCAATCCAGCACGTCCTCGTATATGGCAGAGGCTCAGCAGGGAAAGCATTTTCAGCAAGAAAAGTTGTGAATTCTTCTAGTGAGGGAAAGGCACCCTCACATGCTGTCTCAGAGGAAGTGTGTAGAGGCGACCTGGAGAACGGTCGTCGAGAGCTGACGGAGCGAGTGGATGAGCGGGTAGAAGAGCGAGATGATCTTCGGGACGCCAGAGTCTTTGACTTCTTCGTCTTGGGGCGAGTAGCACCACTGCGTTTTCCAGCAACCACTAAAGCTTCATGATCGTCTGGAGAGTCTGAACCCGAAGCGTTACCTGTGACTCGTGTCATGGAGCCAACGGTAAAAGCTGAGGAGTGGTCAACATGTACATCAGCAGTGGTTGTAAAAGTAGAAGGGGAGTCGATTTTGGAAGCCTGGGAAAATTCTTAGGATCAGCAGGAGGTGGAGGCATCAAAGTCGTTTGTTGACCAATGGCAGTAAGCTGACTTTTGGAAGATCTTGATTCCGCGACTTTCCTCGAATAGGAAGAAGTCTGTGAAGCGTTGGTGGACAAAGTAGAAGAAGATGTAGTGTGTGGAGCTGTTTGCAGGGAGGCACGTGGGCACTGAGCCCTTATGTGACTTTCGCTCTGACATATAGTGCAATACTGTGAAGTGATTATCTCAACTCTTCGGCGTTGCTGTCCACAGCGGATGTGCAAAACATTCGGAACCGCTTTCAGCTGAGCATCAGAAGAAAAGAGGACTCGAGCAGTGCGGCGAAAACCTCGAATCGATTTGTCTTCAGGGTCTCTGGGAGCCGCAGAGAGAGTTGTTATGGAGCCAACAACTCTGCCGTACCTGCTGAGCAAGGTGCAAACTGCAGCGTCGGATACTTCTGGTGGTACGGGGTAGAAGGTCATATGCACCGGGCGGTGTGCAACCGGTTGTGCTAACAGATGCACGTCATTGATGGTTAGACCTTCCGTAAGAACCTGGTCAGCATGCGCTTTATCCTTAAAATAGACCAAGACAGATCTGGGTTTTCGAGCGATAAAGTCTATTGCATCCTTTGGTAAGATAGTTTTGAGGGCTCGGCTATATTGCCACAGCTTAGTGTCAAGAAGCGCATCAAAATAGACGCCCCGTTCCATAGTGGAGGAAAAAAGGTGACCAGCTCGGGAATCCTCTGGTATGTCAATTGTAGCAGTAGAACCGACGACAGTGACATAGGATTCAGGAAAAGGCATAGCAGATGAAACTGGGGGTGTGAGGACCCCAGAAGTTGCAGAAGCATAGGACGCTTGGGCAGACATGGGTCGAGAATTCGATGAAGCGGCTTCTAGCAGTGAGGGCGAATCAGAAAGTTGGTGAGAAGTAGAAGCTATGAGCTCAGTATTGCTGATAACGGATACGTCATCATCTGCTGAGATGTAGATAGGAGACTTGGCACCACCGCACTTGGTGGGAGTAATAGCTGGAGAAGAAGAGGTGTCCATGACGTCGCAATGACGCTCGGGAGCCACCTCATTAAGCTGAGTGGTAGAAGAAGAAGAGGAAGCTGGCTGATCTGCCAAGATAAGGATGTGGGCGTCACCCTTGTCTGCCTCCGCCATCGAAGCAATGGCGAGACTTTAACGAAAAAAGACCAGCTTGGTTGAAAAATAAAACAGTGAATAATGAAAAAATATGGCACTCACCAACCTGGGAGATACACGAACGTAAAGCGTAGAACTTCAACTTGAAGATACACGCAACCACAGAAACTAAAGCACTCAATAAACACCTTATAGCAACGAAAATCACGGAGCTCAAAACCCAACCACTTCGAGCTTCGAAGGGTCAGTGCATGCATTAAGGCCAAAGATGGGCCGACACCGTACTAATATATGTCAATAAATGTTATGTTGTGTTTCTCTTCTAGGTGTCTGGTGACTTTTATCAATATAGTGTATACTTAAATATCGCAATATTTGTTGTAATGACGAGGTACCTTTCATGGTCCCTCACCCACGGAGAGCTTTACTTATGAACTTAGCACATAGGAATCTTACGCAGGCACTACGTGATTAACCTTGAACTTTTGCTAATGTTTGAGCTTTGTTGGTGACGTGTTTTGTGATTGCTAACGCATTTTGGGGCCTTACATACTGTATATATTGTATATTATGGGTATGCAAAAGTTTCCGCCGCCCTGCTAGCGGGCGCTGTAAGGGTCTAACCGGCTGGCGACACGTTCTGTCAGTTCGTACATGAAGCCAAGCTTGATGGTCGATAAAGTTTATTTGCGGCGCTGTTTATTATGTTTAATTTAGGGAAGAGTGCGAGTGAAGTATATGGTTCAATATGTCAAGCGTATAGCGAAACAGTGATGCGTGAGCGAGCGTGTCGAGAATGGTTTGCCAGGTTTAAGAAAGGTGATGTAAGCTTGGAAGACAAGCCACGTGCAGGTAGACCGCAGGAACTCGCAGACGAGGAGCTGGAATCGCTGTTGCAAGAGGATGGCACACAATCGACCGCACAACTGGCGAAACGTTTGAAAGTGGCTCAGTCGACGGTGGTACGGCGGCGTCTACAGGCCTTGGGAAAGAACCAAAAGATTGGTAAGTGGGTTCCGCATACTTTAATGGAGAGTAATATTGGTTAAGGATTGGGAATCTGCATGTCGTTGCTGAAGAGGTTTCAAGAGAAGAATTTTTTGTGAAAAGTTGTCACCGGAGAAGAAAAATCTGTCTGTTGCGACAATCCCGTACGCAAGAGATCCAGTGTCGACCCAGGCCAGCCGTCAACATCCACTGCAAAACAGGATATCCACGGGAAAAAGGTGCTGTTGTGTGTGTGGTGAGATATGCATGGAGTGCTGCTGTACTTCGAACTGTTGAAACCGGGCGAAACAATCGCTGCACAACGATATAGTGATCAGTTGATGAAACTGAACGCCGCAATCGAGCAAAAACGCCGATGGACAAGTTAAGAACGCCGCACAGTCATCCTGTTACACGATATTTGCCAGACCACATATCGGTGCGACCACGAAATCAACCCTTGAACAGTTACACCGGAAGGTTTTACTGCACCCGTCTTACTTCCTGGACATTGCACCCTCAGACTTTCATCTGTTTCGCTCTATGCAACATTCCCTAGACCAACAACGGTTTACCACAGTTCCAGAAATGGAAAATTTCGTCACTGCGTTCTTCATCTCAAAACCCGAGTCCTTCTATCACAGGGGCATTCGTTTGTTGCCTGAAAAATGGCAAAAGGTCATTGATGCTAACGGCCAATATTTCGTTCAATAAATGTGTACTGGTTTTCTAATTGTTCCTGTCTCCTTTCTCCTTAAAACGGTGCAAACTTTTCTATACCCTTAATATATCTGTGCAATGGTTCTTTGTGGTGTTCGGCCTGAGGATGAGGTCAAGGTGACCTCGAAAGATCTCGCCTTTACTTATTTTATTTAGTGTTTTTAGCTGTAAATAAATTTCATCTTTTAAACGTGATTGGGCTAAATGCACTGGTTTTGAACGTGCTTAGACAGCCTTTTATTTTACCAAGTCTTAAAACACCTGCCTTTCCTAACATGAAGCATTAACATTTTTGTCACTGTGGTAGTGTGCAGTTGACCGGTGTTGAGAGAAAAAAGCAATATGATAAAAACGATTAGACGTTCTGAAACTATAATAAAAGTTCATTGGACAAAAATTTTGTTACGCATGTTCTGGTTTAAAACATCGAAATCTATTTTCTGTGGTGCTTAGTTTAAAACGATGATACTTTAATCTTTTATATGCCAATCTGTGAAATATGCTCATCGAAATAATTTTATTTATTAATTTATTTGTTCCAGGGAATATTTTATTACCCGATAAGAGAGAGGACAACGTAAGAAAAAATCCCTTAATGTTCATAGACTACGAATACAGTTGCTACTATTACAGGTAACGTATTCGATAATACCGTAAGTATAACAGGATCTGTCTCATAAATTTTATTCTCCTGAAAAGACTTATAGTGGGGAAATTAAAGGAATGATTAGTAGCATTTTTCCTGAATATGAATCTGATGGATCGGGTACATGCAAGTGGTACATTAAAATCAGATATTGTAAGCGTAGACAGCGGAAAGCACCGAAAGAGGCGAAGAGAGAAAACTACAACTTGATATCAGAAAGAATTTGATAAAGTGCATTACTTCACAAAATGAACCTAATATTCTCATGCTATATTTGTGGTAAATAATATTCAGAACAGTGTGGCTCCTGAATGAAACACTATTTTCTTGAGAAAATTATTCCATGATGTATTAAGAAGTTTGAAATTTTAAGATTGTTTTGGGAAACAGCAGCCACTTAATAACTAAATGCTTAACAAAACTTTTCTTTATTGGGGGTTTAGCGACCACCGTGAGCAACTCAATCGGCTAGAAACAGTCGCCCGTCCCTAATTTAGGGCCACTGGTTCCAGGGAAGGGAGAGAGTTGGTGCCGTACGACATCACCCATGCCACACCGGGATTCGAACCCAGACCCAAACCAGACGAAGGATCAGAAGCTAGCGTGACCTGGTCCGACGAATCAAGATTCCTGTTGCACCACGTAGACGACCGAGCGCGGATACGCCGTTTAACAACGGAGGCTATGGCACCTGGATCGCCTGTTGAGCGGAAAAAGGGCGGCGGTGTTGTGCTGTGGGCGATGTTTTCTTGGGACACCAAAAAATCAAGGACACCCATCCAAAGCACCTATATACAAGAACTAAACGCCTAAAACCATCTACGCAAGAATAAGGATGTTGCTGTTTTGACAGCAGACAAAACCTCTCAAATTATCATTATGAACCAACAGGACTATCAGGAACGCATGCTAAAAGCCATTGATAATATTCCTCATGCTATTTGTAATTCTGATCCAACTGATAAACTTCTCCGAGACCTCAGCCATTTGAAAAACCACTGCCAACTTCCTGACTCTATGCACAAAGCTGCACACCCACCTATTGGCCCATAGGTTCCTTGTCTTTTTGGCAAACTTAAACTTCACAAACCGTCCCAACCCATCCGACCATTGGTTTCCAGCAGAACTAACCCAACTAGAAACTTAGAATCCGCTCTTGCCAACCTATTCCATCCACAAATTCAGACCTCCGAATATTCAATTAATAGCACTGAAACTTCCGTCTCAAGACGTAAACAGTTTGACTCTCATCGACAACCTTTTTTAATGATGTCTGTAGAAGTTGTATCCATGTACCAGAATACACCGGTATCCTTTGCACATAATATGATTAAACACAAACTTGAAGAATCTGATATGTATTCACCCCAGGAAATCACCTCTCTTATGTCTGCTCTTGGTCTCATTCAAAACAACAGTTACTTCAAATACAGTAACATCTTTTATAAGCAATTACAGGGGACGCCCAAGGGCTCCCCCATCTCACCGTTGTTGGCCGAAATTGTCATTAAGTACCTGGAAAACAAAATATTCCACTCAAGTATTCGAAAACCCATACTCTATCTCCGCTGTGTGGATGACGTGTGTGCTTTCTGGACACACGGGGAGGATTCCATAATGACTTTTTGCTCTGCATTATCTTCCGTCTTACCAACAATAAAGTTCACATATGAATTGGAATCTTATAATTCTTTACCATTCCTGGACTTCCTTCTATATCGAGACTTGTCTAACAAGCTCTCCTTCACCATATATAGGAAACCTATTTATGCACCCATCATCATTCCTAGCACCTCTTACCACCGGTTCCATGACAGCCTTCTATACTTTAAGCAGAAGAGCGTATACCTTTACCTCTGATGACACACTTTGGGATAAAAAAAAATCCAGAAAATTAAGGTTTTGGTTCAAAACAATGACTATGATATAAAGCAAATAGACATCATTTGCACTAAATACACTGGCGTGCAAAAATTAAGGGCGAGACGGTTTTCCGAATGGAACGTCGTGCAGAAGTGCTCCACATCGACTCAAATCATACCATAAAATCCCCAAGATGTAAGAATATGGAACAAGTGAGCAAAATCGTCCAAACAAGGGATACAAAGGCACTTTATTGAAAAGGTAGCTTTGAGCACAACTGGACATAAGACAGAAACGTCCATGTGACAGGCGGCTGCCAAGAAAAATCCAGTCTTTAGTAGGGGATATGATCACCCCTGACTGCGTTTCGGGATTTACAACGTCTTTCCATGTTGAGGACGAGGTTGTCAAGGAGCTGTTGAGGCATCGCGGTCCATTCCTCTTGCAGCGCCAATCGCAGCTGCGGAATCGTTGCTGGCGGCTGGTGACGTGCTGCCAAGCATCTCCCGAGAAGGTCCCACACGTGTTTGATTGGATTTAGGTCCGGGGACATTGCGGGCCAATCCATGCGTTGAATATCTTCACTCTCCAACAGCTCTGCGAGAGCCACTGTACGATGAGGTGTAGCGTTGTAGTCCATGAAGAGGAACTCAGGACCCACAGCACCTCTAAACAGACGCACGTGAGGCAGGAGAACCACGGTACAATGGCGGACACCAGTGACTGAACCTTCTTATAAGATGTGGAGGTCAGTACGGCTACCAAGCATGATACCGCCCCAAACGAGAACTCCGCCACCTCCAAACCGGTCCCTTTCGATGATGTTGGAGGTGTGATTGCTTGTTCCCTGCTCTCTCCAGATGTGTATACGTTCAGAATCGCTCGTCAGATTGAATCTGCTCTCATCCGTAAGAGAACTCGACCCCATTGCTGATGTGTCCAGTTCTTGTGTTCCTGGCACCACAGAAACCGCCGTCTCCGATGAGCAGGCGTTAATGGCACACACCGTACTGGTCGTTGTGCAAATAGACCACCTTTGTGCAGCCTCCTGGCCATGGTAAAATGCGATAACGGACGTCCAGTTGTCTGTTGCATGTGCCTTGCGATTTCTCCCGCTGTCTTCCGCCTGCCTCTTCTCGCCTGTAGGACAATATACCGGTCGTCCGCCGCCGTGGTTGCTCTTGGACGACTACTGCTAAACTCTCGGACAGCTGTTCCTGTCGTTTGAAATGTTCTCCAAGCTCGTGAAACGATGCTGTGAGCGATCCCGAACTCTTCGGCCACACTAGTCACACTTCGACCTTCTTCCAACTTCCCAAAGACACGACCTTGGGTAAAGTCATCCAGATGTCGTCTACTGGATTGCCTGTTGGCCATATCACACGGTGGCAGCAACTCGACGTTCAAACCGATGTACACAGTGCAATAGCTTTCACCGAATTGCTGAGCGTACACCGCCCGTGTGCTTTATACCATTCCGACCCCCTACGTCATGCTGCATATATGCGCATGCCCTACCGTACCGGACCCTAGTCTGTTTCCTGAGTGGTCTTTCGGTCCGTTCTGCCTGCTCGTTCCGCTGTTATGCTAATTTCTCCTCTTCGTCCTTAATTTTTGCACACCAGTGTATAATTATAAACATCTGAATACCTATTGTAACGACGAACAACCCATACAATACCTCACCCTTGGAGGTTTCTTATGAAGGCAGAAACTAACTTTCATCAACCTACTTTGGCGATTTCGTCAACTACCAGTGCATCTTCAACTTAACTTATTTGTAACTGCATTCTGTGACTTCCTTTTTGTGACTTGTTATGTGGCAACAGCCGATCTGTGTCATCTACGATATAGCATATCCGAACTCAAGACGTCATTAGGTATCTACGTTAAGTGTGTGTTTCGCTAGTCACTCAGCCACCATGGAGTTATTATGTCATATCTGATGATGAAACCTCCTGACGATTTCGAAAGCGCGCGTGTATTTATACGAATCAAATTTTTAACGCACCTAGACAATATTTTAATCCCACTATTTGGTACTGAAGTTAAAAGTAACGGAAATTTTGTTAAACGACGAACACTTCTTGGCAATTTTGCTGCACATTATTTTCAGAAATATTCTGTTAATTCACACACCACTTACGTTTTCACAATGTAGAGCTATAACCAGTCGCCCGTGTCCAATTTAGACAACTGGTCCCAGGGAAGGAAAAGAACCAGTGCCTTAAGACAAATACCTCACCCAAGCCTCTTCTCGGACTCTAACCCGGACTCATCTAGGACGAACAGTCAGAATGCCGTGCCTCAGACCGCTCGGCTAGCACGGTGGCAAACAATGTAATGATTTTTTTAATTCTACTACCCATTGAGATAAGAATACAACGTGTTCGAGAAATCACTTATTGTTATGCAAGCGTTTATTAACGACATTAAAAATACCTTTGTACACCATATTTTTTGTAAATATCTTTTCGGAATCTGGAAGTAGTTTTCCTTGTTCTGGCCCATGGACTACTTTAACTGTGACATCATCAAACCGTCGAACTCTTGACAATGCAACATAACGTTGTCCATGGCTAACACTGGTTCGGGAAGATACCTACTTTCTCCAGTGTTTGACCTTGAGACTTATTAATGGCCATAGCAAAGGCGAGTTTTACAGGAAATCGTAGTCTTCTTAAAGTGAATGGGAAGTCTATATCAGTACGTGCGAAGTCAATTCGCGGAATAAAAACAGTCTTACCACATGCTGAGCCTGTGAGTACTTCTGCAATGATCAAATTGGGTTTTAGTTCGTTAATTTTCAGTCTTGTTCCATTGCATAAACCTCGTTGTGTATTGAGGTTTCGCAGGAGCATGATAATAGCTCCAATCTTCAACTTCAGTCTGTGAAGTGACATTCCTGATAGAGTTTGCTCATTTAAAAGCTCAATAGGGTAATACTGTTCAGCATTTTCTTCGTCATCGGCATCAATTGAATCAGAGCTTAAGTATGTGCTTACTGTCCCCTCTAAGAGATCATGAACCTTTTCTTTTAATTTATCAACATCAGGGTTTTTGTGACACAGAATTGCTTTCTTTGCAAATGTTTAAAAGTCAAGAAATGTTCAAGTTCTCACCAAATATTTTTGGCTATACCTCCATCATATAAAATATGTGTAGGTACCTCTATCATTTCCTCTGGTAGGCCATCAACTGTTTCATGGGAATCATCACCAAGTCGTAAAAGCCATTCACTAAATGATGAATCAACAGATCAAACATTACTTTTGAGTCTTAAAATCTCAAACTTCTCCCATAATTGGGTGAATTTAATGCTGGCTTCGAGTATTTTGGTTCTGTCACCATGTTTGACAACAGGGAGTTTGTCTAAAGTTTCCTCCAAGTAAAAGGACTTTGCCACCAAACGTTTTCTGATTTCTCATAATATCTTTCAGTATTCGGTCAATTGCAAGTAAAGCAGCACCGGGGGCTATTGTAGTTTCGTTCAAAATGATGGCTTTCGCAGATCGAATTATTTTGGCGTCGGTGGAATTAATTTTTATATTCGATGTAGGCATTTCATTTAAAGGTGGCACTAACTTAAATTGGTTAAAGTATGTTTTGCCACCTTTTAACAGATTAGCAGCGATTCCTGTGGATGCAACAGGCAAAGCTATGTTTCCTTCTCCACGGATAGTGCTGAGGAGGAATTTATACAAGTAAGTGTTTTCTGCGCCCCCCCCCCGGGGCCATCAGGGAAATTTTTTTTTTAGGAAGATCATTATTAGTGGTTGCTGACATAATATTGTCATATGCTGCTTTTTGCTCTACATTTAAATTACTTGCCATTTCTGTAGTTTCTTGTCGTTCTAAGAGTGTCGTTAATCTCTTAAAGGGTCAAATTAAAGCAATTTTCACAACCTTAGTATATCCAATGTCATGTCTGTGTGCAAAATCTTCCCAAAGATGGGATTTATTTTTTTCAAACAATTTTTGTGCGTTTGGTGGTGAAACAAACACAAGAATGCACGCAAATAAATCTCGTAGTTGTCGAGGCATGCTACAAGCTGATGCTTCATCTCAGGTTTCTTAATGATTGAACACATAATGTCTTGGCATGTCGCTATATGAAATGGATCGTGCATCTTTATTGGCCTCATTTAGTTTGAACCATGGATACATGCTGTCAGCATTGTATTTCTTTGAGCATTATGAACAACTGCATTTCGATAATTGTTTAAACGCTCCGGATTAAAGGTAATATTTCGTACTTCAGGAAGGTGAACAGGTAATCTGACTATTGTATGAGATTGCTGATACATGTCATAACCAAGTATTCGCCATACTGCCTCATGTGCACTAACGTATCGGGAATCAACATGACTTTTTACTTCGTCGTATTTGGCGTTGCGCTCTGTTATACGCACATTTGCACAGTCATGACCTTTGTATACGTACCTGAAATAGTATTTCCCGCTTTTCATAGTAGCGCACACCTCAACATTAATGTGACAATTGTACTTTAACAAAAGATACGGATTATAAGGGATAATCCAGCTGTTATCAATGATTTTCCCACGTACAGTTGTGATTACACCATTCTTTCTACGGCGATATAAAGATACCCGCCTTTGTTAGCTACTGTTTCATTTTGGAAAGACTTCAGAAATTGCTTGGTACATTTGCCATCTTCCATACAAGGTGAATTGTGATAACTTTCACCACACGAGCCATGAACCATGTGTTTCGCAACAGTTGCATGTAAAACGGGTAAATGCTCTTTATCTAGAAGTTCTGCCGATACCATTTTCTAGGCAATGTTGGTTTGTCTTCTTCTTTCAAAATCAACAGCATATGAGCATAGGGAAGCCCTCTGTTTTGGGATTCGATTACATGAACTTTGGCCACCGTAACTCCAAAAATATGCCTTTTGGTTATATCATCCATTAATTCTTTCAACATTAGTTGGAAGACTCTTGCAACTAAATCTGGACGGTTTTCGACAGATTGACCGTTCAAGCTTTCAGTACTTTCTTCCCATTTCGGGTTGCAAGTCATAGTAAGGAAAAGATCAGGCTTTCCCTACTTTCTGACTATCACCATTGCATCCTGATAATTTTGCATCATATTTCGTGGACTACATTGAAATGATAATGGCAAAATAAGAGTTTTTACAGGAAGAAACTCATCATTTCCAGCATTCTGAATTTGGTACATCTGACCTTTATACTTTTAGATCCTTAACTGAGACTGATTTTGTCGTATGTAATTTAATCCATTGGCTTCTATTTTTACATACGCATTGACAATGTATTGCTGTGTGAGCTTTCCTGCGCTAAATAATGGATTGAATTCGTCATGGATGGAAAGAAGATTTTATTGTACTGCATTTGTGTCACCCTTGACCGTGGCTTTGTACATTGGTTAACAACACTTAGTAAAGACGTTGGTCTATGTTGCAATGGAATGCCAATGGCTCAACTTTGTGATCACCATATGGGAAGAGAAGAGGATAAACCAAAGGCTCTAAATTTGGATCAAGAATGCTGATTCTTTCTGTTTTTCTACTGTTGGTGCTTGTACTTGCACGGCAATGAATCAATAAGTCACGTTCGAATGGAGGTTCACCATCTGCATTTTCAAATATAATGGCAACCTCATTAGATCTTGGAGCATTATAACGCCTTTCATCATTTCTACAATCTTGAATAACAGTCATAGATACATTAGAAGGAACAGCATTATTCATTTGAGCATCTTGAATACTCTGTTGCTCGACTTCATAAAGCATTTTACATGCTTCCACAAATGGATTGTTTTCTGCCATGAATGTATTCAGTGTCTGTGAAAATCCTTATTGGCCCACTATTTTCTCGCATTTGCACTTTTTAGGCAGCAGCGTCATCAGGATCCAATATGTACAATTGCGTATATTTCCACTGTTTACCATTATCAGGTTGAAATGCTCCTGCACCATGATAGATTGATCCATTTATTCTAAAACAATAAGGCCCATAACCTGGTGGAGGAGCTATTTGTGCTCCCATCGATACAAAGTTTTTGGCTTTACAAAATTCACAAATTTGCTCAAGAGTGCCACATGAGTGTCTTGCTACAGTCTTTTCGTCGTCTATAACGTTTAAAACCACATGATGTGTAGATTTGTTTTTTGTTGTCGGTTCGTTAATTTCTCTCAAACCTCTCAAGCGCAGTGTTCATTCCTTTGTTCGGGGGGTCATAGTCTTATTTTGTGCCTCTGCAGTATGAACATTTCTCATGCGCTGTGATTCAGCTTCAATATGTTCCAACGTCATATTAGTACGACGATCACGCAAACGTCGAATTTCAGAATTTCTTTCAACTGCACTGCATTTTTGTCTCTTTTTTATCTGGCATGTTCGTCATTCCGGTGGTTAACTTCTTGTACTTCGACTACAGTGCGTCGTTCACGCCTTGCTCGATCGTAATCGGCTTTGCAGCGTTTATCTTCAATCTCTTCATCTAATAAAAAAGGTAAATTTCTTTTTTGACATGGCGTAGGCGAGGTTAAAAAATACAGTCAAGTTCGCGAAGGACACTAACGCACGTCCTTGACTTACTGAAATAAGCGATCCACGTTGTCACAAGTACGTATTAAAATGAATAAATATTAACGACCATCAAATGTTTTTAGGAGGAAAATGCACGAAGAAATAATAATCCTGTAAAACATCTTACAACGTAGAACTGTATGCTTACACTTCTATCGCACTCGAGAAAAAAACTAACTTCGAACGAAAGAAAAAGATGTAAACAAAGCATTAAACAGGAACGGTTACGGATAACACGGTGTGAACACCGAAATATAAATGTTTGTCTTTTTCTGTTAAATAGCGTGATAAAGCATATCAAGGATATGTAAAGTAGAACCAAAATTCCTGACGTAAAGTTTTCCTATTTCTGAAGAGTTGACCGTGTGACGTAACACATCTCTGATGTAATGTGAGAATGATTTGGATGAGATGATGTCATACCAGCAGTTGTTTTTTGTTCTTATGACAACAAAACAAAGTTATATACGTGTGCACTGTGTGCATGTAGGTGATGACGTCACCTGCACGAAAACACGAAAAGTTAAGCGTGACGTCACAAACATTTGTTTTTCGGTTGTTGCTATGACGACTTAAAAAGTGACACACGTCGTCGCAACTTAGCCTTTAGGATTATTTCAACTTTTCATTAACATCCTTTTTTCAAATTCTTTTAATTTAGCCCGAGACTTGCGAAAAAATTTGACTGAAGTAATGTGTACCGTTGATACTACACTATGTGGACAAAAGTGACTGCACATCCCCACTCAAGTGCAACAGTAGACACGTGGTCGATAAAGTATAAAAATGACAACAGGAGTACGTTCAGATTAATCGCTGATAAAATGGGAGTTATAATAAGCTGCTCAATTGGAGTAATGAGCTTAAGAAGCATTTCTGATGTCAGATAGGTCACTAAATCGACTGTGGCTTTTGCCATCAACAAATGGAAGAAGACGGGACATTGCAGGAATTCATCGCGACCTGGAAGACCCACCAAACTGCAACCCAGGAAGAGTGCTGCAGAGGGAGATCCAGTAAACCAGGTCCCGACTAATGCACGCCGTAGCACATGAGTTCCAGGTGGCCACAGATGTTATGGTCTCCACAAAGACACTTCGAAGAGAGGCCCATGCACTCAAGTATCATGGCCGAGCAGCCACCCATAAACGACACTTCGAAGAGAGGCTCATGCACTCAAATATCATGGCCGAGCAGCTACCCATAAACGACACTTCGAAGAGAGGCCCATGCACTCAAGTATCATGGCCTAGCAGCCACCCATAAACGACACTTCGAAAAGGGGCCCATGCACTCAAGTATCATGGCTGAGCAGCCACCGATAAACGACACTTCTAAGAGAGGCTCATGCACTCAAATATCATGGCCGAGCAGCCACCCATAAACGACACTTCGAAGAGAGGCCCATGCACTCAAGTATCATGGCTGAGCAGCCACCGATAAACGACACTTCGAAGAAAGGCCCATGCACTCAAGTATCATGGCCTAGCAGCCACCCATAAACGACACTTCGAAGAGAGGCCCATGCACTCAAGTATCATGGCCGATCAGCCACCCATAAACGACACTTCGAAGAGAGGCCCATGTGCACTCGGGTATCATGGCCGAGCAGCCACCCATAAACCTCTCATTACAAAACCGATAAAGCCACTTGGCTATGATGGTGTCAGCAGCACAAGAATTGGCCATTGGAGAAATGGCGGCAGGTGTTGTGGAGCGACGAATCCCGCTTAACATTATTCCGATCGGGCAGACGTGTCTGGGTTTGGCCGTTACCCGGAGAACGTCCGTCTGTTTACGGAGTATACAGTGCCGACTGTGAAGCACGGTGGCGGTGGTGTTATGGTTTGAGGCTGTTTCAGCTGATACGGTGTGGGTCCACTGATTGTTATTCATGGCAACATGAATTCTGTGCTGTTTAGAGATATCCTGGATAACTCAATGCTCCCAACGTTGTGGCAGTCATACGGACACGAGGATTGTTTCTTCCAGGACCACAATGCCACTTGTCATGTTTCCACGGCTACTGTGGAGTGGTATGAGGAAAATCAGGTATCGCGGATGGACTGGCCTACTGAGAGCCCGGACCTCAACCCCATTGAACACGTATGGGATGAGCATGAACGACGGGTGAGGTCTAGATCAACACGACCTTCTTCACTAACAGAATTGCTTGATTGACGCACTCAAGGCGGAATGGAGGAACATCCTGCTCTCCGGACTCTATGGACTTGTGGGCAGTTTACCTCGACTGGTGGCTACCGTAATCTCTGCAAATGGAGGACCTACCCGCTACTGATGTAAATACAATACTGTTTTTTACGCTTTCCAACCGTAGGTTGAAAAAGCGTATATGCTCCAGCTTTGTCCGTCTGTCTGTCCGCACGCTAACTCACGTAAAAATGCTTCGATTTCGATGAAATTTTAGTATGTGGTAGGGGACCACTGGGGACGAACCCTATTGAAAATGGGATAAATGGGGTCAAAGGTCACGAAATAGGTGCGGAATCCATTAAATTGCCCTCATGCGTCATAACGTGCGTAAATATGGTTCGATTTCAATGAAATTGTAGCATGTGGTAGGGGACCACTGGGGACGAACCCTTTTGAAAATGGGATAAATGGGGTCAAAGGTCACGAAATAGGTGCGGGATCCATTAAAATGCCCTCATGCGTCATAACTTGCGTAAATATGGTTCGATTTCAATGCAATTTTAACACGTGGTAGGAGACCACCTGGGGACGAACCCTATTGCAAATGGGTGAAGTGGGGTCAATGGTCAGGACAGAGGATCGGGATCCATTCCATCGCCCTTATGCGTTATAACGTATGTAAAAATGCTTCGATTGAGACAAAACCTTATCATGTTGTTCCGGAAGTATACTTTACCGGTTCTGTTGAATATCATCGTAATGGGGTCAAAGATCAGGTCATAGGAGTGAGATTTATTCTGCAGTCATTATCCTCATAACTTTAGTAATGATTTCTGGTGTGTTGAAAAGCGTATTATAATCAATGCATTGCTTGATTTTACTAACTTGTTCTATTTACTTACGGTGTCCAATCACTTTTAACCACATGGTGTATTAATTCTTTTGTTTTATTGCAGGGGATTTGATTTAGGAGTTTATTTTTCTGAATGGTGCATTTCCTACAACGAAGATGAGTATCCACATTTTTCTTTTGATTTTGGGCGATTTCCAACTGAAGAGCAACAGGTAGGCTAAACACGAATGTTTAACTCAAGAGAATAACTCCAAAATCGTTTATGTGTATGTGTACTACAGCCATTTTCTAGTTGTTGAGCCAGCTCATTGCTGAAAATTCTTTCGCACGTGAAACAATGAAAGCTACAATCCCTAATTTCATAACTGGAACTCGCTTATCGTTATTGGCGTATGAAGAATCTACACTACGTGACTTCCGGTTACACACACGATGCAATCAGTCTGACTAAATCCGCATAACGTAAATTAAATTTAGCTTCTACATAGTGGAGCAATTAAGGTGGCTCCACCTAAAATCGCAGCCCCGGTGGCGCAGTGGTCTAAGGCGCTGGCCTCTGATCATTCGTCCGTAAGGGTCCGGGTTCGAATCCTGGTCAGGCATGGATGTTGTGTTTGTCTTACGGCACTGGCTCTCTCCCTTCCCTGGAACCAGTGACCCTAAATTAGGGACGGGCGACTGCTTATAGCCCATTGAGTTGCTCACGGTGGTCGTTAAACCTCCAATCCATCCATCCACCTAAAATCTCTGCCTTATGTTTCCAATGGTAAAACTTCCTTACATATTTTCTTCGCAATTAATGTCTTCCCAAGGATGAAAATTTGCACATCGATCAAACTAACTTTAAGTTATAGCATGGGATACTTAATACTTGCTAAAACATAACCATAATTTTATTAAAAATCAATCATTTTTCATTGAGTAATGTTCAGACATGTTAATAGATGGCACGACCTGTACATTGAAGACGTCAGTAGAAAAACAAATGTTGGATTGATTAATTATGGTTATGTTTTAGCAAGTATTAAGTATCCCATGCTATAACTTAAAGATAGTTTTATCGATGTGCAAATTTTCATCCTTGGGAATACATTAATTGCGAAGAAAATACACTGAAGTGCCAGAAAAACTGGTACAAACGAGCTTATGCAAAATGCATAGCAGCGGCACCTATGCCCGTACTTGGTTGCACCCACCAGTGCGTATATAAAGCGATAGACATCCTTGCCAGCTGTCAGAGCTGTTTTCGGCATGAGAATGACAAGTAATAACGATTTAAGCGATTTTCAACGCGGAGTCATAGTTGGCGCTCGTGAGATGGGCCATAGTATTTCGGAGGTAGAAACGAAGTTGGGATTTTCACGGACGACCATTGCAAGGGTGTACCGTGACTACAAGAATTCCGGCAAAACCTCCAACCTACGATACCAGTGTGGCAGTAAAAAACCATTAGTTGAACGTGACCATCGTCGGCTGTCAAGAATCGTTTCACGCGATAGGCGTGCAACACTCTCGCAGGTATCATCCGAAGTCAATGCTGGAGCCTCAGCAAGCATCGGCGTCCGGACTGTGCAACGTACCCTGCACGATATGGGTTTTGGGAGCCGACGCCCAACTCGAGTCCCCTTGTGGGTGCACGACACAGAACTATGCGCCTCGCTTGAGCACGGAAACACCGCCACTGGACACTTGATGACTGGAAACAAGTACCCTGGTCTGACGAGTCTTGCTTCCAACTGTATCGGGCAGATAGAAGGATTCGTGTGTGGCGCAAACCCCATGAAGCCATGGATCCCGCCTGTCAACAGGAAACTGTACCGGCTGGTGGGGGGTCCGTAATGGTATGGGGTGTGTTTAGCTGGACTTCACTGGTACCCCTGGTACGTCTACAAACGTCTGTGACCGTCTAATGCCATGTGCGGATCCTTTCTGAGGAGGTACACCCGTTCATGTCCTGCATTCATGCTGATGGGTTGGGCCTGTTCCAACAATACAATGCACCTCCACACAAGTGTCGGGAAGCCACATTATGGTTAGAGAAGCATTCATCTGAGTTTGGGGTGTTGCCATTCCCACCCAAGTCCCCAGATCTGAACGTGATAGAACACAATTGTGATGCCATTTAACACGCTATCGAAGACAGGAATCTGAGACCTCAGAATACACCCGAATTGTGGAACGCTCTGCAGGAAGTATGGTGTGTATTGCCTACAGCATATTTCCAGAAGCTAGTGGAGTCCATGCCCCGTCGTATTTCTGCAGTCCTGCGCTCCCGTGGGGGATCTACCAAGTATTAGACTGGTGTACCAGTTTTTCTGGCACTTCAGTGTATGTAAAGAAGTTTTACCATTGGAAACATTAGGCAGAGATTTTAAGTGGTACCACCTTAAGTAGACTGAATTTTTTTTAATGGAAAAGCAGAAGAACTTACGTGATTATTTTATCCAAAGCACATTCCCCCTGCGTTAATAAAACAAGAAAGATGACACCGAATTTTCGGGTGTAATGAGCACGTCTTTTGAATCCGTTCTGGAGCGAATTAAATTTATCAAAGCTATTCAAAGTCAATGGAACCGGTACGGAAAACGGTTTTATCTGACCGAAGAGAGAAGTTTTTCAATCGGATATTTAATTCCGCAGATATTGCAATAAACGGAATTCTGAATTTACGCCCTCTGGTTGCAGACTTGTGCGATAAGAACAAATTTAAATTATATGAGAAACACTTCATAACAGAAACGCTCTCCAACAAAGAAATAATTTTTTTAAATCGGACTCTTAGAAGCAGTGATGTCGCCAAATATAGGATATACATCTACGCCTTCTGGCGGGAAAAACATGCACTATTTTAAGAAGAAAGTATTCTCAAAAAGTTTCTCGATGAAAGCGGATCGGGCCAGGAAAGATTTTTTTCTGTCGAGTTTTGAGGAGCTCGGATTTTAAAAGGTCCGTATCCTCTAGGTATTGTTCAAGGAACACGAGAATGACTTCCATGTTTTTCCATGGCTGTCCATGTCGCCCGACATGAACCCAATTGAACACATCGGGGAGCATAATGATTTGCAGCTGAGGGGTACTGATCCTCGATCACAGCATTTAATCGGATATGACTCCTCCACTGTCAGGAGGCCGATACAAGTGGACACTTTCCAGAGACACTGTGGACTTCGTGACTCATGGCATAGCTGCAGGCAAAAGGGATGGCTCACAGATGGTCTACACCATACTACAGTAGGTAGTTGGTCATAATCTTTTGCTACTACAGTGTATATTAATTCTTTAGAGAGGAAATATTTCTTACACAAATGCAGTATTTGTAGGAAAGGTGAAAGTTGGATTAGCTGTCATGTGTTACGACAAAAGTTAAAACAAAGAAGATCATTACATGATTTCATGATTTCTTAACCGTTGAGGGCAAATCTGTAAACAAGTTGGTGCCTGGCTCGATATGGGCAAATTTCTTCATCATGAAACAGAAGAAGAGAAATATCGTACATCAAAGTATACATTCTGTGTAACACAGGTATTTTAAGAGGAAAACAGTGATCCAATTAGCAAAAGTCATAAAAGAAAGGAAGGAAGGAAAAAAGTAACACGCTAAAGAACAAGTTATGCAAATCGAAGCAACTGCAGATAAATGACGTCGCGTGCGAAGGTCATGAAAGGGCATAAATAACACCTGACACTGAGCTTTCTGTTAATTAGTGTTTTTCTTGTTCTTCAGATGAGAAAGGCAGCGGACTTAAGGTGGATGTCTAGTGCATTTGCTCCCTATACTTCCAATGGAAAAAATTGGGACCCTTTTTCCTCAGCGAAGAAAGATTTCCCATACATCAAAATTGGCTCACTGATAAAGAACATCCTAACTTAGACTCTACAAAGGCCATTCCATAAAAACTGAGAGTAATTTTTTTTAATTGGCGACAGTACGAAGGGGAAAAATAACCACGCAGACGACTAACTGAACTAAGGAAGATTTTGTTTTTTTGATTGGAGGTTTAACGACCACCGTGAGCAACTCAATGGGCTATAAGCAGTCGCCCGTCTATAAGTTAGGGTCACTGGTTCCAGGGAAGGGAGAGAGCCAGTTTCATAAGATAATCACAACATCCATGCCTCACCGGAATTTGAACCCGGACCCCTTTCGGACGAATGATCAGAGGCCATCGCTTAGACCACTGCGCCATCGAGACGGTAAACTAAGAAAGTACCTATGGCAGCAGTTATTAGCGGTGGCAGACGATTCTGGTTATCTTATTGCGCAGTTGTCTAAGGAACGTCTGCATTTCGCCATACAACTATGGAGGTGAGTGATTCAGAATAAATAAGTGAAATGCGTTGTGCAATAAATTTTGCTATCGTTTGGGTGAAACGGTTCCAGAAACAGTTGATTTAATGAAAAAAGCTTCCAAATACAAATGTTTGGGTGAGTCAACGATTTTTAGATGGCACCATGATTTCAAAAAAAGGAGTTTATCGGCAGAACTCGCTCCTAGGCCTGGTTGACTTGAAAGTGTTGTTACAGAGCGTATTGTTAACACTGTGTAATCCTGCAAAAAGATCGACGAATGACGTGTGAAGACAGAGCGGCGTCAACTAATATTTCAAAAACGTCAGCATTCCGCATTCTACGAGACAAATTACTGCTGCATCGTGTGTGTTCCGGATGGGTACCTCATCACCTGACGAGAGAACTATTGTTAGCCACAGTTCAGGTGTACCATGAGTTGAAATAAATTATTGATCCAAACTTTCTCTAAGCCGTAATAACTGCCAATTAAACATGGGTCTACTATTTCGACCCCTTCATGAAGCACGCAACGAGTGTCTGGAAGCACACAGACTCGGCTTCTCCGAAAAAAGTCCGCCGAACCAAATCAGCTGGGAAGGTGTTGATGATAATTTTCTTTGATTATAAAGGTGTAGTCTACCAGCATGCCGTTCCTCCACAAATTACTGTCAATGCTGAGTATTACATTTCAGTCTTGAAGCGTCTGCGACGATACATATCGATTAAGTGATCGGAACTGGTGGGCAAGTGGACCCTACACCATGATAACGCCCGCCCACATGTGGCTGCTTGTGTTCAACAGTTTCTTACGAAATGCAATGTTGAAATTATGCCGCAGCCTGCCTACAGTCCTGATCACGCCCCGTGCGATTTCTGGTTGTTTCCAACAACGAAGGAGAAGTTCCTTGGTGCAACATTCAATACAGACGCTGACGTTATTTAAGATGTACAGGGGTCGCTAAAGCAGCTTCCACAAAATGCCTTCGCGACATGCTTTGAAAAGTGGACTGAACGATGGGACCGTACCATCCGAGGGAAGACAGTTTGACAAAGAATAACATATATTTCGCTGTACCTGTATTTCTTCATTTTGTGTGATTTTACTCTCGGTTTTTATGGGACGGTCGTTGAACATCGAACCCCGCTGAAAATGGGGTTGCGTACTCAAAGGCCGCTCAGAGTTCCCATGCTAACCGCGGTTCACCATCGAAAGCACCTACAACAAGCCACACCAGCATCAAAATTCGACCTCGAATGATTGGAAGAAAGTCGTTCGGTCTCTCGATTCTTGTTGCATCATGTGGACGGCAGGGTTCATGTGCGTCGTTGACCTGGGGAAATGTTGGCATCACGATGCACCGTGGGACAAAAACAAGCCCGCGAAGGAAGTGGAATGCTTTGAGCATTGTTCCATTGGAAAATCCTGGGCCCTGTCATTCGTGTGTAGGAAACTAGGACTTCTACCACCTACCTAAACATCGTTGCACATTAGATTCATCCTTTCATGTGTAGGAAACTAGGACTTCTACCACCTACCTAAACATCGTAGCGCATTAGATTCATCCTTTCATGTATAGGAAACTAGGACTTCTACCACCTACCTAAACATCGTTGCGCATTAGATTCATCCTTTCATGTGTAGGAAACTAGGACTTCTACCACCTGCCTAAACATCGTTGCGCATTAGATTCATCCTTTCATGTATAGGAAACTAGGACTTCTACCACCTACCTAAACATCGTTGCGCATTAGATTCATCCTTTCATGTGTAGGAAACTAGGACTTCTACCACCTACCTAAACATCGTAGCGCATTAGATTCATCCTTTCATGTATAGGAAACTAGGACTTCTACCACCTACCTAAACATCGTTGCGCATTAGATTCATCCTTCCATGTGTAGGAAACTAGGACTTCTACCACCTACCTAAACATCGTTGCGCATTAGATTCATCCTTTCATGTGTAGGAAACTAGGACTTCTACCACCTACCTAAACATCGTTGCGCATTAGATTCATCCTTTCATGTGTAGGAAACTAGGACTTCTACCACCTGCCTAAACATCGTTGCGCATTAGATTCATCCTTTCATGTGTAGGAAACTAGGACTTCTACCACCTACCTAAACATCGTTGCGCATTAGATTGATTCTTTCATGTGTAGGAAACTAGGACTTCTACCACCTGCCTAAACATCGTTGCGCATTAGATTCATCCTTTCATGTGTAGGAAACTAGGACTTCTACCACCTACCTAAACATCGTTGTGCATTAGATTCATCCTTTCATGACGAAGGTATTCCCCTCTAGTGGTGTCTTCTTTCAGTAGATAATGTGCTATGTCACACTGCCAGGTTGCTCGCAAATGGTTCGCTGTACATGAAGAATAGACTTCCAGGCATTGCCCTGGCCTACAGATTAGAGGTCTGCACGGGCCTAATTTGGTGAGCCCGACCCGGCCCAAGCCCGCGCGGTTAAGACCCGGCCCGTTTCAAATATTAGACACTCGGCCCATCCCGGCCCGGGCCAGTCAATTGAAGCTGTTATTTATGCCCGGCCCGTGATGTGCCAGTTGGTATTATTTTGTCTTTCTATTGTATTTTATTAAATTGTGAAAATTAAATAGTGAAATGGGATATTATTGAAAATATTTAGTTGAATGTAAGCCTAAAAATATTAACTAAACTTTGACAATTATCGAAAAATATAACCTTTAAAGAGAGAGAGAGAGAAAAAGAAAGACTAAGCGCGTTCAGAATCTTTCTTTCTCTGAACTAGGAAGCGGTAACACTACAAAAGTCAATCCCTATACAAATTAGGGATAGGAGAAAACTCGGTTTCGTCCCACTCTCTCATACAAACACACACATACACACCCCATTCCGCTGCAGACACAACACCCCGTTCCCCACTCTGCAGAACACACACACACTCTCTCGGGGTCGAATCTTTTTGTTGTCAACAAGCCTCAAAGTGGTTTTACCACCTGAATACCAACAGATTGGAAAAAAAACTGAGTGCCTCTTCTTGCTTTTCTGATTACGCCTTAGGCTATGTCATGGAAGTAAGTAAAGCCAGCAAAACAGTTTAACTGACCAGGAAATCGAGAAACACGACTGTTTTCTGTCTTTACCATTGCGGTAAAAAAATGGGTCGACTTGTCCCGACCCATTCGTAAGTGTCTAAGAAAAAGCCCGGCCCGGCCCGGCCCATTGCTTTGTTCTCTAAACGAAAAAAAGGCCCCACCCTGCCCGGGCTCGGGTTTGGCGGGGCAGCAAGCCCTGTTCAGACCTCTACTACAGATTTCCCAGTCATCAATCCAATCTGGCATCTGTGGTTTCTGTTGGAACAGCAAATCCGATCTGCGGTGGCTCAACCATTTAACTTACAAGGGTTAAAGGATCTGCTGATAGCATGTCGGAACCATAGATACCACAAACTTGTAGCGTCCGTGTCTTGCCGGGTAAAATCTGTTATGGTGGAACGTGGAGGAACCAACATCATATCAGGCAAGTGGTCATGGTGTTTCGGCTCTTTGGTGCACATTACATTTCTTAAAAGAGCTAAAAATGTAAAGTGCGTGCGTCTTAAAAGAAATTGTAAATTAGATCCTGCTTGTGCTTCATGGGGAAGTATAAATTCTTTTCCCACTGTGCAATAAAAGAAAAAGGAAACTGCAAAGTTTTTTGTAAACATTTCGAAGAGACTGTGTTCATAGCACGATTTTATTTATTGCTAGTTTTTAAATGAACTATGCATAACTGTTTTCTTTTTCATATAGCGGGTATTTATCAGAGCGTACTTGAAGCAAATGGAAGAACTTCAGCCACATACAGCACAAATGAAGTCCGAAGATCAAATTCTGAAGGAGATGCAACTTTTTGTTCCCTCTGCTCATTTAATGGCTTCTTTATGGGCATTTAAAGCGGCTGTAACGTCTTCTATTACATTCGGATTCTGGGTATGTATAGTACTGTTATCCCAGTTCTACTAACAATCGTGCTTTGCTTTCACTTCATCCGCCACCTGTTCTTACTTTATACAGTAGCTGTCTGTTCGCTATTTTTGTTTAGATATCCGTCTTTCAAGCTGGCTTAATCCTCGGATGCAATTGCCCCGCAAATGTATTCGATGACCAACGTACATTCAGACTGACCTAATCGTCGAATGCAACTGCTCCGCAGTAGCACTCGATAGCTTAATCAATTAATAGCGCTTCTTCATAAAATTTGGTCGACTCTTATCCTTAATGTTTCTGGACTTTTAGTTAAAAAAAGAAAATAAATTGATTTCATCCCCTAAAAAGACCGACTCAAAGTCTCTATAAAAATTTCCAAAAATTGGCTTTATTAAAAAAAACCCTCAAAATCCCCATAAAATTTTTCCGAAAATTAACTTTATTTAAAGCGGGTTCGAAAGCAGCGGAAACGCTCTCTTCATTAGAAAAAGAGGTATTAGAAGGTGAAATCATATCTCTCATTTATGACCATTCGCCCGAGAAGGGTCCGGGTTCGAATTCCGGTGAGACATGTGTCGGGCACAGCTGAGTTCAATCCGCCACTAGGCCTTACTGATTCCGAATCTCTCAAACGAGCCTGACGTAGGTTCTTTTGAGTGCCGTCGAGTTGAACTCGATCGCTGAAATACTGGAACGTGTAGTCGGCAATTACTTAATATCTAAGACAACGAGTAACTCCAATAACAAGTCCTATGTTAGACGTAACGAAATTTAATAGATGAGAAAGTAAACTCCGTTCGATTAGCTATCTCCACGTGCCAACAGGTTTCCAAATGGCGAGCACTTTACTATTGCTCAACTATCCCGGAAGACCCTCCGTCACATTTAACTTGAGTCTTTCCGTCCAAATTCTGGTCGATCTCTGATCGCCGAAAAACCCTGACTATTCCGTCAGCCAAAACGTAAATTCCCGAGCGATCTAACCGACACTCTCACCTCGCACACGCCGTGCGACCACGTCGAAGGCAAAACACTAAAAACCTCTTGAGCGATCGTGTCGCCCCCTTTTATATCTTTATCCTTCTCCCCGCCCCCTTCCGCCTTTCTGGAAAACTGTTTCCGTGGAGTTCGCTTCTCTCTGGGAGTGGTGACCTTTGACCGATACATCAGGCCCAGTCGTCAAGGTCAACGGATGCCGCTAGGCACATGCCTGACTCGGCACTCCCTAATACGGCGATACAAAAGAAATGTGTCACGTGTCCTCCACGTGCGTTGGAAGTTGCATTACATTACACTTGAAATAATAAATTGTTGCAGAAAACGTTGCTACATGAAAATAATTATTGGGGGCTTGACTCCGTCACGTTACAGCATGTATGTTGTGCTTGTCTTACGCCACAAGCTCTCTCTTTTCCCTGGAACCAGTGACCCTAAATTAGGGACGGGCGACTGCTTATACAAGGGCGTATTTAGAAGGGGAGGGGGCAAAGAGCCTTGGAATCCCGAAAACGTTTAATGGTTTTTGGTTAAAATGAGACTAACATTTAAAAAATGCTTACATTTTTTTCTTCAATATTTCATAACCTTTATTTTGTTCTGGTGGATTTCAAAATCTTCCACTTTTTGTCACCCTCCCCGAAAAAATAATTCTACAATTTATACGCCCTTGTCTCAAATGAATAAAATGTTTAACAAAAGCACAAACATAATGTTTAGCAAAAACGAAAAAAAAAAAAAGAAAAAGAATTTTGTCGATCCCATGGCCCGAGGTAAGTTCTTGCAGTTATCCATGAATTTTGTCTAAAATATTTCATGAGCCGACCAGTCGCCCCTAAGGATTGTCAGCGTGAAACCACAAGAAACCACACCAGTTCCAAAAACCCATTCAATGTGTTCATGAATGTAACTAGCTTTCCAGACACACTTGAAATAATGAGCCTGGAAGGTCTCCCATTACCAGGTGTTTCTAGGTAGTCGTTTCTGATAGCAATGTTTCCTGCTAATTTTGGTTCTACGTTTTACTTTATCGAAGCTCAGTATATCCCCCCCCCCCCCAAAAAAAAAAAACTAAAAACATGTCCTCTCAGATATGCTAATTCCATTTACAAGTGTTTTTAAGCAAATGCTAATGTAACGCTTTGTCCGTCAGTCTGACTGCCTTTGCACGCCAAAACACCTTTTCTTTCTTTTGAATTTGCGAGATAATCATTACTGCACATTTTAAAAGCATTTTTATGTGTTTTGCTTTAGCTTGGCATCACCCTGAAATCTGTTGTTCTAGGCACGATCCTAGGTAGATATAAATTTGAAGATCCTTGGTATACAAATTTTGAAGATGACAATCCGTTTTTTAGTGTAATTATGACAAGAATGATAAGTCAGATAATATCCAAAAACTTGAAAATTTTGTCGTCCAGGAGCGGGAATCGAACACGCGTCTCTCAGATAGCGCTCGGGTATGCTAACCACTACACCACCCAGAACGACCAAGTCTCAAGTTTCCGGTTAATTTGAATATAACCATCACAAGTTTTCGGATATTATCTGACTTACCATCCTTGTCATAATTACCCAAAAAACAAATTGCCATCTTCAAAATTTTGCATTATATGGTGTAATCCCGTATTTCAGTCATTCAAGATGAAAGTATGTTGGTTAAAGTATGTGGTTAAGTTGAATTTTACCACACAGTATAGTTTTAATTTAATTTCTCTGAGCAGTAATCTTTAGTTCGGGTTTCTGATAGCAAATTTTACACGTTCTAATTCAAGAAAACGTAAGTTTCTGGTTAGACTCACACCCTTTAGTATTTAAGAAAGTCTTTGAAGTCCTGAAAGAACTGGAGATGTGTCCGAATCAACATCATTTGAATAGAAGCAACACTGTATAGATCAACATCATCTGAATAGAAGCAACACTGTATAGATCAATATCATACATCAACATCATTTGAATAGAAGCAACACTGTAGAGATCAACATCATTTGAATAGAAGCAACGCTGTATAGATCAACATCATACATCAACATCATTTGAATAGAAGCAACACTGTATAGATCAACATCATTTGAATAGAAGCAACACTAGATCAACATTATACATCAATATCATTTGAGTAGAAGCAACACTGTACACTATAAAGAAAAATCTGAATCCTTACACGAATCCTTTCCTGAATTAACGAACTGTATTTCCGGTACCTTTTCATGAAATGACGGTAAAAACCTGAATTTCACGGGTTTTTCGTACGCCAAGAAATTTCTGAGTTTTTAAAAACTTTTCCGCAATTTCTTTCTACCACCGGTGTAGCACAGTCGCTGTGTGGGAGTCGAACGTTTCTGATGGCTGTTCGAATCCCGGTCCTGCCGGCCATCTAGTCTGCTGTTTTTCCGGGTTTTCCGCAGACTCGCTGTGTTTGGGGACGCAAATGCGTAGATGGTTGCGGTTCCCTGTGAAGTCGGTCCCGGACGCACTTTGTCCCTTACACGTATACAACAGCAGAATGGCAAGCCTGCTGCATTAATTTGCCAGTAATACTCTGGGGCCCGTTGTCGTCTTTGCGGAACTCAACCCACCATGGGCGGACGAGAGATTAATTTCTTTCTTATATTAACGGTAAATTGCTCGTTTTTAAGAGGTGTTAAGTGAAACTTCATAATTTTCAGAAACTTATTATCGCAATTTCTTTCGTATATGAACGGTGAACTGCCGTCTTTAAAAGGTGTTAACGGAAAATTCTGAATTTTCAGAAAACTTTCCGCAATTCCTTTCTTTATATTGACGGTAATTGCCGTTTTTAAGAGGTGTTAACGGAACATTCTGAATTTTCATAAAACTTTCCTCTATTCCGTTCGTATAGTGACGGTAAATTGCTGTTTTTATGGTATTAACGGAAAATTCTGAATTTTCCGAAATCTTTCCGCAATTCCTTTCGTATATTGACGGTAAATTGCCATTTTTAAGAGGTTCTATTGGAAAATTTCGAATTTTCAGAAAACTTTCCGTAATTCCTTTCGTATATTGACGGTAAATTGCCGTTTTTAAGAGGTGTTAACGGAAAATTCTGAATTCTCGGAAACCTTTCCGCAATTCCTTTCGTATATTGACGGTAAATTGCCTTTTTTAGCACGTCTTTTGTAAAAAAAGATCGTGCTTCTGTTATCGGGTTGTCCGTCCGTCCGTCTGTACCCACGATATCTCTGCAACTGTTAGTCCGATTTGAAAAATTCTTTTTGCACTGGGAAACTTGAAATATGCAAATGATCCTTCATTTCGTTTTTTTTTTACGATGTACCATTTCGCCGGTAGAGGGCGTAAATGCAGATGATGTCGAATTCAAAAATACGTTTTATTCCACATATTTGCTTCTAAACATCCGATTGAAAAAAAAAATATCTTTCGATTCCATTTATATCGAAGGGTATTTTAGATATAGTTAATTTTTCATATTACGCATAGATTTTTCGTTAGGGGGCGTAAAAGTAAATTACCTTTTCCTCGATAACTGTTCTGCTAAAAGTCCGATTTGAAATTTTTTTCTTCAGCGGATACATCTCCTGATGGAAAATCTTTTGCAATATAATTTCGAATTTTTGGTAAAGAATACTTTGGCCACCAGGGAGCGTAAGTGTTAACTTTTGCTTCTGATGTATTTGCCATAAAATCGGAGCTTCTAAAATATCGATTGAAAAAATTCTTTCGTGGGCTGATGCCACTCACATCGATAAACCTTTTCGGAATATTTTCTTCGAAAAATATTCCACAGTTTCTCCGCCATGGGGCGTAGACGTATATCTTATTTTTGTCAATATCTCGACTTCTAAGAGTCAGATTTAAAAAATTCCTTCTTTGTTGGATAGTGTTTTCCGTGTGGCATGTTTTTCATGTAATTTCAAAATTTTCAAGTAATTCATAGACTTCCCGCTAGGGGGCGTAGCGGTAAATTGGGTTTCCCCCTATATCTCTGCTTCTAAATCTCCGATTTGAAATTTTTTTCCGCACCGGATACAGCTTCTGATGGGAAATCGTTTGCACATAATTTCTAATTTTTGTAAAAAAAATAGTTTGGCCACCAGGGGGCGTAAATCTTAATTTCCGCTTCTGTTGTATTTGCAGCAAAATATGATGTTTTAAATTCTCGATTGAAAAAAACGCCCTTTGTTGACCGATACTACTCATGTCGACAAACCTTTTAGAAACATTTTCTTCTTAAAATAGTGCATGGTTTCTACGCCAGTGGGCGTAGATGTATATCTTATTTTTGTCAATATCTCTACTTCTAGGAGTCTGATTTGAAAAATTCCTTCTTTGTTGGATAGTGTTTCTAGTGTGACATGTGGTTAATATAATTTCAAAAATTTCAAGTAATTCATAGACTTTCCGCTAGGGGGTGTAAATGTAAATTGGGTTTCCCCCTATATCTCTGCTTCTAAATCTCCGATTTGAAAAATTCTTTCTGCACCGCATACAGCTCCTGATGGGAAATCGTTTGCACATATTTTCTAATTTTTGTAAGAAATGGTTTGGCCACCAGGTGACGTAAGTCTTAATATCCGCTTCTGTTGTATTTGCAGCAAAATATGAGCTTCTAAAATCTCGATTGAAAAAAGTCGTTTGTTGACCGATACTACTTTTCATGTCGACAAACCTCTTAGGAAAATTTTCTTCTTGAAAAAAGGCATGGGTTCTATGCCAGGTGGCGTAGATGTATATCTTATTTTTGTCAATATCTCTACTTCTAAGAGTAAGATTTGAAAAATTCCTTCTTTGTTGGATAATGTTTCCGATGCGAAATGTTTTTCGTATAAATTCAAAATTTTCAAGTAAATCATAGACTTTCCGCTAGGAGGCACAAAGGTAAATTGCGTTTTCTGCGTTATTTCTACTTCTAAAGATCTGATTTGAAAAATTCTTCCTGTACACACAAGACCTGATGAAAAATATTTTTCACATAATTTCTAATGTTTGGTAAAGAATGGTTTAGCCACCAGGGGTCATAAGTGGTAATTTCTGCTTCTGAAGTATTTGTTGAAAAATCTGGGCTCCTAAAAACTCGACAAATTTTTTTTTCTTCGACCGATACCGCTTATATGGATACACCTTTTGAGCATACTTCCTTCCTAAAATAATGCATGGTTTTCCCACCAGGGGACGTAAAGTCACATCTTATTTTTGTCGATATCTCTGTTTCTAAGAGTTCGTAAGCTCACGATTTCATTTACAGCAATATCTGAGGGATTAAAGATCCGATTGAAAACCTTCGTTCTTCCGTCAGATACTATTGTTTTCCATACCGGTTCCATTGACTTTGAATAGCTTTGATAAATTTAATTTGCGTCAGAACGGATTCAAAAGACGTGCTTTTTACCCCAGAAAATTCGGTGTCATCTTTCTTGTGAAGGGGTGTGAAGGGACAATTCTGAATTTTCAGAAACCTTTCCGCAATTCCTTTCGTATATTAACTGTAAATTGCCATTTCTAGAAAGTATTAGCGGAAATTCTGAATTTTTAAAAACCTTGCAGCAATTCCTTTCGTCTATTAACGAAAATTTTTTATCTTCGCTTTTGCCGATTTCATGTGACAGAAAATTTCTGGTAATAGTTGCTATTTGAGGTAATATTTGGGTTTTTATTAACTATTAAATTTCAAACGTCTATAGCAGGAGTTGATTTTGTGTTTCTGTAGCGAGACCCGTTATTATAGATAGCATAACGCATGATATTTAGGTTACTGTGGCAACGGGTAATCCTTCCCTTCTCCCTCCATTTGATGCACCAGTTATTGTATATTTGTGTTACCGTAAGAAACCTGTTTTTTAAGTTATTTTACGGGTGGTTGTATGATGTCTATTTATCATTCTGCCTTAAGACAAAAAAGGCTAATATAGCTACCTACATTAAATTTTATATTTCGGAGTTTTGGGAAGTAATACTAAGAAACAGTACGTGTCACCTTTCCTTAAACATAATTAAAAATCATTGTCAGTTTAAAAAGATCGAGTTCCAAAACCTTTTGTTGCTTCGAAAAATCACTCTGTAAAAAAAAATGTAATTTGTGATAAAAAGTCCTACAGAAAAAAAAAAATTATTATAACCCTACTCAGAAAAATAAGCTCCTGCAGAAAATAAAATGACAAACTAATCCGCATTAATAATGAAAAACATTACATCATTGCGCGATTCAAGTCCTTTTTATATCTATCTTATACGTGATTAGGATCAATCGGTAGCGCTCTCTGCTTCCATTGACGACGTGCCAGATTTGATACTCACCAGCTGAAAGACAGGATTCCTTCACTTCGTACCCTCCAAGGGCTGGAAAATTCAAGATCAATGTTTTTGCGAAATTTCTGTACAAAAGGCCAAAAACTCGAAACTTCTGAAATGAAGGGAATTGCCGAATATGGAAAATCTGTCAAAACACTAAAATTAGAAAGGAAAACTTTTCAAAAACTGAAATTTTGTTAGAAGTCTGACATCTGACCGTAAATTTGCTGCGTGTAATTTTTAAGAATTTTCTATGAACTCGCACCACTTATTTTTCACAGTATCGATATGCTGCGAGATTACTTTGAAGGAAATATCACCGTTTGCGACGACGGCAAGAAAGATGACACTGAATTTTCGGTTGCAATAGGCACGGCTTTTGAATCTCCGACGCGAATAAAATTTATCAAAGTTATTCAAAGTCAATAGAACCGATTACAAAAAACAAATCAACCGGATTTCTATAATCGATTAAACATCCAGAAATAGAAAGAGTTACTTTCACTAGCGGCTAAAAAGCATGTTACGAAGATTCACAAACGGCGCACAAAAAGAATTATTTTTAAATCTCTTCACACAACATTCATCTTTATTAACAACTCTCTATGTAAGGTTTACGAATGTAGGAGTTCCGAGTGTTGTAATTTCTGTCGACGCAAATTAGTTTTAAATGCTAAGTGCAAGGTGTCCACCATGAGACTTTAACATTTCGAAAGTCTATCATTTTTTAATTTCAGGTTTTAGAGCTGTGATTCTGGACGTAACGGAAGCAGAGACTCACAAAGTTCTCGCAGAAAAGTTGTAGTGCGCAGCAGAGCCGCAGTGGCGCTGCAGTCGATCATTTTCTAAAATGGCGACTCCGAGCGAGCGCAAGTTGTGTGGTGGTACGTACAGGGAAACAAAATCAGTCATTCAAGTGCAACGAAACTTTCACCATGTCCAGCTAGTGTGTCGAAAGGATACGTTGGATAAAATCCCGGCATGTCGGAAGGGGCTGTAAAAAAATGTGCGGAGATCATTCCGAAGAAACCCCGGAAGCCATTCGGACAAACAGCGAGGGAACTTTGAATAAAACGACGGTTCATTGAGTTCTTCACCATCGATTACTCATGCACTCCTATAATGTACAGATTTTGCAGGAAATCAAACTTGACGACCGTCCAAAGCGAAAATCATTTGCAATTGCTATGCTGGGTCGCATTGCTGATGACAAAACCTTTTTATCTCATGCACATATTTTCAACAAGGCAACCTTTCATATTTCGGGGGAAAGTGAATCGACACAATGTGTGAATTTGGCGCTTGAAAAATTTGCATGTAGTTGTAAAACACATGCGCGATAGTCTGAAAGTTAGTGTGCGTTGTGGTTTTCTGCAGAATCTGATTGTTGGGCCGTTTTTCTTCTCTGAAAACACCGTCATTGGCGTGGTATACCTAGATATGCTTCAGATCTTGGCCGTACCACAAATAGCAGTCAACCATAATTTTCCAGCAGGATGGTGCCCCATCCCGTTGGAGCTGTGACGTCCGAGATTTCCTGAATGGCACGTTCTCCAACCGTTGGATAGACCGTGATGGTTCAATTCTCTGGACCAACGTTCCCCCGACATTATCCCATTAGATTTCTTCTTTTGGGGATACGTCAAAGACAATGTGTACTATACGAAATTTACCAGCATAATGGATTTGAAACAGTGCATAAGAGATGCCATAAACTCTCTAAATATGTTGATGAACGCGTAGCGAGCAATTGAGTACAGACTACATTCTTCGTACCACCAAAGGCGCCTATGTGGTGGTGCGTTGAAATGAATTGAAAACTTTGTCAGAATGACTATCATTTTCATGCTTAATAATGGTTGTGTACATACACTATCTACCAACAAGTAATTAGACACCCCTGCAATCGACGATATCTGCGGTCCTGATACACGTCACGGCCGCCGCCGTTAAATATCGTGTGGGGAACAACAACGCAACCAGTCGCATGCAAGATGCCACGCAGTTCGGAGCTCTCTGATTTCGAGAAAGGTGTAATCGTCGGGTATCACAGTAATGGCCGTTCCATACGTGACATATCCAGCGAGTTGAAGTACCCAAAATCGACAGTGGCCTACGTGATTGGCAAATGGAAGACGATAGTTGACTGTCGGAATGTGCCCCGACCCGGCAGATCCACAAAACTGGGAGTTGGAGACCGACGGGTGCTGGCCAGAGAAATTTGAAAGAACCGCACCAAATATCGATGGGCCACATCCGCCAGGAGTTTCAACAGGCATCCGGGAGTGTTCTTTCGATGAATACCATCCGTAAAGAAGCCCATCTGCTCGGTTATCATGGACGTGCTGCCGCCCACAAGCGTTTGATCACCAAGTCCAATAGCGCTACTCGGGTAACGTGGTGCAAAGAACGTCGGCAGCGGACCTTTGAACAGTGGAAACCGGTTCTCTGGAGCGACGAATCAAGGTTCACCCTCTACCGTTCGGATGGCAGGGTCTGGTTTTGGCTTCCGCCTGGAGAACGCCTCCTCCGGAATGTATTGTGCCAACTGTGAAGTTCGGCGGCGGTGGAATTATGCTATGGGGGTGTTTCTCCTGGTATGGCATGGGACCCCTGGTCGCAATTCCTGGTAGACTCAACGCCGAGACCTACTGCATCATTTTGGATGACCATGCGCTTCCTACGTTGTGGCAGTTTAACGGGGTGGACCCATGTTACTTTCATGATGACAATGCCACCTGTCATGTTGTGAGGTCCACCATGGCTTGGTATGGTGACAATGTGGTTAATCGAATGGACTGGCCTGCGCAGAGCCCGGACCTTAACCCTATCGAGCACCTCTGGAACGAGTTGGAGCGTCGACTTAAGGGGTGCCCCCACCGTCCGAAATCGGTGAAGGAACTGACCTGTCTTCTCCAAGCTGAGTGGAAGAAAATGCCGCTAGCCGTCGTACAACGCCTGGTTGAGAGTATGCCCCGGAGGGTCGCAGCTGTAATCGCCGCTCGTCGAGGCTCCACCAACTATTGAAGGTGAATAAACTTCCTTTTCCTTTGCTATCACAGGTGTCCAATTACTTGTTGGTAGATAGTGTATTTTCCCTTAAACTGTATGTGCATAAATTGTTGGAGTCTCATGGTGGACTCACTTTTTTGCATAAAAAGATCCTCTAGTGGATAGAGAAAATTTTAGGTGGCCGCCCCGGTGGCCCAGTGGTCTAAGGCGATGGCCGCTGATCGTTCGTCCGAAAGGGGTCCGGGTTCGAATCCCGGTGAGGCATGGATGTTGTGTTTGTCTTACGGCACTGGCTCTCTCCCTTCCCTGGAACCAGTGACCTTAAATCAGGGACAGGCGACTGCTTATAGCCCATTGAGTTGCTTACGGTGGTCGTTAAACCTCCTATCAAAAAAAAAAAAAAAAAAAAAAAATTAGGTGACAGAAACAGGGATTTTGTGTTAATGTCTTTTAAGACGGCTTCGAAATCCTGGGCAATATCTAAACTTTTAGAATTTCTGTTCGTTCTAGTTATTTAGAGCTTTTTGCCATCGTAAAAAAGCTATTGAAACGTTTCATTCATTAAGGCGCACCTCTCATATGTAATAGAAATTAAGTTGCATTGTGTGAAATTAAATTTTTCTTTTGCTTGTATTTTTAAACTCATCTTTTGTTTTACAGGAATATGGGAAAACCAGGTTGGACGTCTACTTTTCGCTTAAAAAGAAGTACCTAGATTCGAGAAACGTTATTTCAAACCAGTAGAGTTGCCGTAAAACGTACGATTGTGCCGTGCTAATAATCCACGCAAAACCAACAATTTCAATGAAGCAAGACACCTTTTTCGTTTTATTCTCTCCAACGTTTTAAGGAATAATTTTTTTCTTCACTTTCTGGTTGAAAATGGAATGCTATTCATCAAATTTGATCAGTAGTCATCGCCGTGCAAGGAGAAATGATTTGGATTCGCAGAAAGTAAATTGAACTTCGGAAATAAAGATAGAAGCACAATTTCAATTTTTGAAATCTTTTCCTTTTTTAACCAGCCATATAATTTCCAGTGTTACTGATTTCAACACTTCACTTTTCTCTAAGCTTGTAAGCTGTCATAAATGAAGGCTGATTTGGACTCAAAATCTCATCGAAACAAGTGTAACAACTTCGAAAGTATCCATGGTAAAATCACAATTGCTCCTACTCCGTTAGAAGGTACTATATGCAAAAGTTAAAGACAACACAGTCAATACACGATAAAAACTTATGAAAGGAGAAAACCCTCTACAAGCCAAGTAAAACTTTACTAAAAGTTAAAATATTTACTGATAAAAAAGTTAGATCTTTCGGGATCACTATGTCCCATCCCCAGACTACACAACAACTTTGAAAGTATCCATAGTGATCTCGAGAGATCTAACTTTTTTATCTGTAAATATTTTCACTTTTAGTAAAGTTTTGCCTGACTTGTATACGGTTTTCTTCTTTCGTAAGTTTTTATCGTGTGTATTGACGGTGTTTTCTTTAACTTTCGAATTTTAACTGCACGAATGTTTACCGCTTATAGCGAAGTAAATTTCTTCGTCCTTTTTGTCCACGCCGGGTGTCGAACCCGGGTCCCCTCATTCCGGAATAAGTCGCTCTCCCAACTGAGCTACGCGGACGTATGCTGTTGCTGCTATCTGCCTTTATCTCGTGTGCGTCCTGCGATGCAGGCACGTCACATCTCCCCCCCCCGAAAGAAGGGGCCGGGACCATGTATCGTTCTAAGCAATTATCCGCTGAAGAACGTACATTGAAGAAATCCCAGTCAATTAGGTGTGTGGAACGTAACATCACACACATTTATTTTTCGAAGCTCTGAAGAAGGGATTCTCTTATTTTTCCTGCCTTGCGGTGTAGAAAAAATATCACATCAATGCGAGAACTTTAACGGCCAGGTCATTCTTGAAGTTCAGGTGCCAATATAACGAAGTAAATTTCTCCGTCATTTTTGTCCACGCCGGGCATCAAACCCGGGTCCCCTTATTCCGGAATAAGTCGCTTTCCCAAGTGAGCTACGCAGACGTATGCTCCCGCTGCTATCTGCCTTTCTCTCATGTGCGTCCTGCGGTGTAGGGACGTCACACGCTCTTAGGTACTATATGCATGGTTAACATGAAGGATGAGGAAGAATTTCACAGCTAAGCGTTTACAATTTCTGTTGGGTGTTCATTTAAACGTAAGGTCTGATATATCTTATTGTCAGATTAAATTCTTTCAATGCACCAAAAATGGCGGTTGATGCTACATCACTTTATTAGATCTGCACAGAAGAAGGCAATAACATTGGAAATTAACACTTTCTCCATATCTGACCACAGCTCGTAACACACACCTCTGAAATATCATCAAGAACATGGCTTAAACATTTTTAGGTACATATCAACTTTTTATGTAGTTATTGGTACTTTTGATGTTTCGTACTACGTAGTGGTAAAGGAATTCATTTCATAATGCCAGAAATTAACTCCAAAATGAGTCGTTTTCTTCAAGAGAAAGAATGAAACACAATCAATAAATCAATCGATTAAACATTTTTCGTCAATTCATGAAAAATTCAAAAACCGAATTTCGAAACCATTTTCGACTTACAAAGACGGTGAAAATTAATTGTACTAGTTGAGAATCCCTTACCCGATATGCTTGGGACGATATGCTTGGGATATTTCTTGAGCATTGCATATCCGAAACACTTGGTGCCGGAAAAAGCTGAGCATTTTTTTATAAAATGTTTGGGATCGATTCAGATTCAGCCTCCCTTATCCAAAGTGCTTGAGACAAATACATGTTGAGAATCCCTTGTCCCAAAAGCTTGGAGCTGATACAGCTTGAGAATACGTTATTTCAAATGCTTGGAGCTGATACAGAATGAGCATGCCTTGTTCAAAATTCTTGGGGCTGGCGCAGGTTGAGTATCCCTTATCCAAAATGGTTTTCATCAATAGAGGTTAAGCATTCCTTATCCAAATGCCTGCCTTTGATACAGATTGAGCATCCCTTATCCAAATGCTTGCCATCGATACAGGTTGAGCGTCCCTTATCTAAAGTGCTAGAGGCCGATATACAGGTTGAGAATCCCTTATCCAAAATGCTTGCCATCCATACATGTTGAGCATCACTTATCCAAATGCTTGACATTGATACAGGTTGAGTATCCCTTATACAAAATGGGTTTCATCAATACAAGTTGAGCATCCCTTATCCAAATGCCTGACATCGATACAGGTTGAGCATCCCTTATCCAAAATGCTTGTGATTGGTACAGGTGCAGCATCCAAAATGTTCTTTAAATATTTTAAACGTTGTTTTGGAGGGTGGGATTGGTTTGTTTGAGGACATCGTTTAATCTAGAGTAAGTTCATGGGCCCCGATTTAATCAGTTTGACATCAGCGCTCCTAACTGCAAGTTCGTGAACTAAGCTGTTCGAATAGCGAAAATATGACAAATAGGGGGAAATATCAATTACAAAGCTGGAGAGCATTTTCCTTTTGCTGCGAGTCGGCCATAAAAAGTGGGGTGAACGAGAAAATTACCGCTGTAAACTGAGAAGGAAGGGCATTTCTAAGGAGTTCAACACTATTGGATTGCTCCATATCAAAAGACGCTTAGAAATTATTTTTCTTGTCTGTACGTGATGATAAAAAATTAGTCATCAGTTCGTTATGCCTTTCCTGTATTAATTTCCTGCATTTACTCCTTCTGCGTACAGCCTAAATTCTCCAGATGACTCCTACTTTTTATAACCAATTTGCAGCAAAGGAATGATGACCCTCTCCAGCTTTTCGTTTGACATTATCTATCGCAGTTTCGGAGTTCATGAGCTGTGAGTAATACCGGCGCCACTGTCTTTGGCTTCTCTATTGGAAGCTAACAGTAGGTTTTAAAACACTTGTCTTAATCTCCTTTGAGAAATTATGTTCATTTAGTTTCATTCGAACTTTCCATATGCGAGCCGCTCCCTCATCATTGCTATGCATTCATATGGTAATCAAAGCCGACGAAAAGCGTTTTGTTCGTCAAAAAGAATAGAGAGAAAAATGGGCTACAAGCCATTTGAAAACGTAATGCATTGTAAAAAGTTTCTGAAATTCACGAGCCACTTTCTGTGATTCCTTTCGTGAATTAACCCTCCAGGTAGCAGGAGGTTTGAAAGATAATTCATATGTATAGCACGAGACTCTCCTAAAAGCATCCTGTCTTTCTGTAGCATTTGTCGTCGTTAAGGTGCGCATATATGCGTTCTCGTCACTATGAGACTGAAAGTTTTTTCCACGCAATATTGCATTCTCACGGCTTTCGTACAGGTTTTCGATTAACGTATTACTGCGTCGTCGCCGCATTGGGCACAGAAATCTCCGAACGCATATATGCGTGCTTGCCACCTGAAGGGTTAACGAAGAATATTTCTGATACAGCCTTTTCCGTGACACGACGCAAAGAAACCTGAATTTCATGGATTTTTCGTATGCCAGGAAAATTTTGAATTTTCAGAAACCTATCTACAATTCCTTTTGCACATTAACGGAAAAACGCCGTTCTCACTTTTCCGTATTCATATGACGAGAAATTTCCGGCAGTAGGGGCGATTCGTGGGAATACTTGAGGTTTGATTAACTGTTAAATTTCATTCAAAGGATCTGAGTTTGAAGCGAGATCAGATATTTTAGATAGCATATCACATGAATTTCGGTTATTTTGGCCCAGGATATTTCTTCTCTCTCCCATTTTGTGCACCAGCTATTATATATTGTGTTACTGTAAGAAACCGGATACTTAAACTATTGTACATGTGATTGTATGATATCTATGTATCAGTGTTTGAACCCCATAAGAAAAAAGCGACAAAGGGCATCCTGAAAGTAATGCATCGTCCCTTATAAGATTTTTATTTTTTGCAGCAAAAAAAAAATAAAAATCTTATAAGGCTAGCATTATGAACAATATACTGGACATATTGTTAATAATGCTAGCCTATTCAAAGTATTGTGCATCACTTTCTGTACGATAAAATATCTCAGTAGAACCACAAAAGTTTTGTCACGTGCTCCTCCCTGCATTCCTGAGTTTCATGTTTTTCTCTTGATACTGTGCTGCCATTTATATTTTATTCGCTGTTTAATTCGCTGTTTAATTCTCCTTTAATTCGAATGTTTCCTACATTCGAATTAAAGGATAATTAAACAGCGAATGAATATATAGATGGCAGCACAGTATCAAGAGAAAAACATGAAACTCAGGAATGCAGGGAAGAGCACGCGACCCTTTGGCCCTTTCGCACATGTAGAGAGACCCCGTAGGGAATTTGGTGCACATGGTCGGTTTGGAGCATGTGGTTAGGACAAGTGGTGATCTCAAGCATGCCGGGATTTTAAACTTCTTATCGGATTTTAATACTGAAATATTTTAAACTGGTGGTGCAACAAGTACAGTGAACATCGATGGACTGTGATTTTTTAGTGATTAATTTTTAAACTTCAAATTAGACTACTGGTGCAATAAGTACAGTGAACATCGATGAAATGGAGTGTTTTATCAACATTTTTATAGTGATTTTAACATTAAAAGAGTTGGAACCATGGTGCAATAATGTGTGTGCAATATTGTACATAAAAGAAAAGATTAAAACCAAAAAGTTTCATCTCCCAAGGAATTATCATTGGAATATCGCGACATGTGTTGAGAATCGTCAATGAGTCCACAAGCAAGAAAAATGAAACACCAACAATGTGAATCATATAAACTGAGGATTAGAGGCACGTAATAGTACTTAATCTATTAGTGCATATATAATTGTTACTTTCTATGCATTTCCGCCATCTTTGAATCCATTGGTAAAATTCATTTTGTAAAAATTCCTGAGGCGGTCGTTTCACGCGTGAATTCACAGCCAGTTTAACGTCTGTCACATCGTCGAAACGTTCCCCACGAAGGGTGTTTTTCAAAGGGGCAAACAGGAAAGAGGGAACCAAATCAGAACTGGGGCATCACCGTCCACCTCATTTTGGCAATATAGCCGGTGAAGTCTCCATTGAAGTGTGGGGACGTGCGTCGTTATCATGGTGTAAAACAACACTAAGAAGTGGAATGTCATCAGGTCTTTTCCTTCTCATAGCTTCCTTTAGCTTCTTCAATGGCTGCACATTGTGAGATCTGTTTATTGTTGCAACTTCTGGATGGTGACACGACGATCAGCTGTGATGAGGTCTTTCACTCGTTGCCTGTTGGCATTTGTCAATTCTGTTGCGAGTCTTCCACTCCGTTGTTTGTCCAACACTGAACTTTTTCCCTCTCGTAACCTCTTCATCCATCTTTGGACTTTACTGATATGGGTTGTGGCAGCTTTATACACCGCCAGGAGTCTTCTGTGGATTTCTGGAGTATCACATCCCTCTTTTCCCAGGAAATCAATTACGGTTCCCTCCTTTTCTCTATCATTCATAATCTTTACTTCCGATTCTAAAAAAAAATTGTTTCCACATTGGTAACATATAATAGTATATGTTAGTGAAGTTTCATTAAAATCACTTCAACATTTCAAAAGTTATTAAAGAGGAGGCATTACTTTCAGTATGCCCCTTGCATTATAGCTATTAAGAGTAAATGTTATATTTAGGAGTTTTGTGAAATAGTACTATAAAAATACATTACTCCTTTTCTTAAAGATAATTGAAAGTTATTGTCAGTTTAAAAAGATCTCAAGTTCCAAACAATTCTGCTGCTTCGAAAAATCACGATGAAAAAAATACTTAATTTATGATAAGTTATCCTACAGAAAAAATTAAATTATTACAAACTTATTCAAAAAAATAATAAGTTCCAACAGAAAATAAAATGACTAAACCATCCGCATGACAAGAAAAGGAAAAATTATCATCGCGCAATTAGTTTTACCATGAACGTGATCCTAATTTTCGAGTCTTTCTGGCTCACTGGTTAAGACGCGCGTTATCTGTCGAGGCAACCCAAACTACGTCGCGTCGGTTCGATCCCTACCGAAAGGATTATCAGCTGGAAAATTCAGCGTCCCCGATTTAACGAAATTTCTGTATAAATACGGAATTACATGAAACGGACTTTTCTGAAATAAACGGAATTTCTGACTATGAAACATCTGTGAAAATACGGAAGTTAAAAAAATGGGCTCTTTTAAAAAAGGAAATTTCGTTAAGAGACTGACACTTACCGGCAACTTTGCTGCACGTTATTTACAGAAATTTTCCGTGAATTCACACCGCTTATTTTTTACAGTGTAGATGGTTTATTATAAAGTCAACTGATTTTTCCGTCTGCTCATCTGGATACGAGGAAACAGGAGTTCAGCAAAATCTGCCAATCCTGGGGTAACCAATATAGAGAGAGCTGGTCATGGGGATAAAGCATGGGATTTGCAGGTTGAGACCAGCAACTTTTAACTATTGGCTTAGTGTTGTCAGGCGGGACGACTGGAATGCATTGAATAAAAACATGGTCACCTGTGTGTGTGTGTGTGTGTGTGTGTGTGTGTGTGTGTGTGTGCAGCATGTCAGTCGTGATGACAGCTTCGATTATATTTGACATGAGTTTCTTGTCAGTTAATCGTGTTCCACTGCAGATTACTGGAGGATTTAGATTACGTGAAGATAAAACTAACAAGAAAGGTGACACCGAATTTTCGGTTGTAATGAGTACGTCTTTTGAATCCGTTCTGAAGCGAATTAAATTTACCAAAGCTATTCAAAGTCAATGGAACCGGAATGGAAAACAGTAGTACCTGACCGAAAAAATAAGTTTTTTAGTTGGGCTTTTAATTCTGCAGATTAAAAGCCGGACTAAAAACTCGGCTGTAAACGGAATCCTGAACTTACGCATTCTAGTTGCAGACTTTTGCGTTAAGAAGCAGTAATGTCGACCATTCTACAGTAGTTGCAGACTTCTACTCTTAGAAGCAGTGATGTCGACCAATATAAGATATGCATCTGTGCCCTCTGGCGGAAAAAACATGCATTACTTTAAGAAGAAGGTATTTTCAACAAGTTTTTCGATGTGAGCAGTATCGGTCCAGGATAGAATTTCTTCAGTCGAGTTTTCAAGAGCTCAGATTTTTCAGCAAATACATAAGAAGCAGGAATGAACCGGACCCCCGGTGGCCAAACCACTCTTTAACAAATATTAGAAATATTTGAAAAACATTTCCCATCAGCAACTGTATGCGATACAGGAAGAGTTTTTCAAATCGAAGTTTTAAAAGCAGAAATATCGGGGGAAACGCAATTTATCTTAATGCCCTCTAGCGGAAAGTCTATGAGCTATTTGAAAATTTTGAAATTAAATGAAATTCATGTCGCACCTCAAGCGCTATCCAACAAAGAAGGAATTTTTCAAATCGGACCCATATAAGTAGAGACATTGACAGAAGTAAGATATACGTCTAAGCCTCCTTGCGGAGAAACCATGCATTATTTTTAGAAGAAAATATTCCAAATAGGTTTATCGACGAGAGTAGTATCGGTCCACAAGCGAATTTTTTCCAGTCGAGATTTTAGAAGCTCTAATTTTTCTGAAGAAGTGGGAATGTTTTAAGAACTGAGTTGTTATTGCTGCTGAGGAGGTCCGTGGTACCCCAATAGTGGGTAACAATAGAGGTGATGGTTGGTGGAATAGTGAGATCAAAGAGGCAGTAAAAAGAAAGAAGGATGCCTATTTGGGGATGTTGCAAGGTAAAGTTTCTGTGTATGAATACTGCTGTAAGAAGCGTGAAGCAATTAAGCTTTTTCGCCAGAGTAAGGCAAAAGACAGGAAGGAAAAGGTGGAAAAGCATGAATTGGCTTTTTGGAAAGATAGAAAAACTTTCTGGAAGTTAGTGAGACTCAGGAAAAATAGGGGAAACAAAGTTGTAAGTTGTGTGAAGAATAGGGTTGGGGCAATGATATGGGAGCCCAGTAAGATAAGTGAAAGATGGGGTGAATACTTCTGTGAGTTATTAGATCAAGAAAGCAAACATGATTCTGAGGCAGATGCAGATGATGGCACAGTGAATGATGGAAGCACAGATGGGTCCTCAAGAGAAGAGGTGTGTAAAGCTCTAAAATCTTTTCAGAATGGTAAGGCTTCAGGAGGTGATGACATAACTGCTGAGATGTTAAAATATGGTGGTGACTGTAATTGACTGGTTAACTGAAATTTGCCAGTTGTGCTAGGAGCTAGGAATAGTCCCTCGGGATTGGAAGGATGCTATCATTGTTCCCTTGTATAAGGGAAAAGGCGATCAGACTGACTGCAAGAACTATCGTGGTATTTGCCTACTGAGTGTGCCGGGGAACGTGTTTGGTAAGGTCATTATTGAAAATGTACGAAGTCTTACATCAGTGAAAGTATGGGATGTTCAGAGTGGTTTCATGCCTGATAAAGTCTGCACTAACAAAATTTTTGCATTACGCATGATGATTGAAAAGTATCTGGCTGTTGGTAAAGAAAGTCTTTGCTGCCTTCATAGATTTAGAGAAAGCTTACGACCGAGTAAATAGGGCACGTCTGTGGAAGGTATTGAATGAATATGGTGTTACTGGGAGTCTACTTAATAGTGTAAAAGCCACGTATGCTGGTAGTAGAGCTTGTGTACGAGTGAATGGTGTTTTATCCAAATGGTTTTCTATTGGTGCAGGAGTCAGGCAAGGTTGTGTAATGCCACCTTGGCTGTTTAATATATTTATGGATGAATGCATGCATGATGTCAAAATAGACAATACTGGTTTACGTCTTGGTGGCATGCGTGTGTGCAGATTGCTGTATGCTGATGACACTGTCCTGTTGGTAGAGAGCAAAAGTGAGTTGCAGAGTTAGTTGTCCCGGATGTACGAAGTTTGCATGAAATTCAAACTGAGTATAAATAAGGGGAAAAAAACCAAAGTTATGGTTTTTGAGCGGGGAACTGGTAGTACTGAATGTAATAAAAGTCTAAATGGCACCGTAATTGACCAGATGAATGAGTTTGTGTATTTAGGAAGTATGCTTGACAGAGAGAACAAATTGGATGGTAAAATTAGAAGGAGAGTGAGTTCTTCATTGAAAGTCATAGCTGCCTTGGGAGGTTTTCACAGGAATGATGGGTTCTCAAGAGAGTCCCGCATGGCTGTGTATGAAAGTGTAATTGTTCCTACTCTGATGTATGACAGTGAAATCTGGGTACTACAGAAGAAACATAGGAGTCGTCTGTGTGCTGGAGAAATGGGTTAACCTACGGGGAGTTTGTGGCATGACACGTTCTGATCGTGTGAGGAATGAAGATTTGTTGGAATTGTGTACTGTGAAGCAAAATGTTGTTAGCAAGGTGGAGACTAATATGCTTCGGTGGTTTGGGCATGTTGAAAGAATGACTAATGAGATGCTATGCATCAATCACCTCACTGCTGTCTAGACACGATATTAAAAAACGGAGATAGCCTTCATGCTGATGCATTGTGGTATGGATCTCCGAGTTTAAAAGAACGGAGTCCTACCCATCCGGTGCGCGATGATAGACCCATAGTGGGTCCGAAAGATCTCGTATTGTTTTTAACTTGGTTTTAGCTGTATATAAAGTTCATATTTTATTTTGCAACTATCTGTGTTTTTTAATATCGTGTCTAGACAGCAGTGAGGTGATTGATGCGTATTAGTTGGCGCGAATATCACGGACGTTTTGATGGGATGCTTACTAAGAAAAAAATTTCAGCCCAAGTGGCAGGAAGGATAGGCAGAGGAAGGCCAAGGAACTCATGGGAGGATCAGATTCAGGAGTGTCTGCATGAGAAAAAGATCATGAGTATGAAGTGCAGAAGATCTTGTGTGCGTCGTGTGCTGGATGTCAGTGAAGCTTGAATTGTGTGCCAAGATCGCTGTAAGTGGAGGAGATTGATATAGCAACAGTAAGTAAATAATCAGGTAAAAATTATCTGGTAATTTGTCTTTTCTTTGTGGAGCTAACCTTTGAATCTCAGAGAACAGCTTAGTGATATGTATGTGTAATTTTGTTGTAAATACAGCAGAAGCAGAAATTAAGACTTACGCCCCCTGGTGACCTAACCGATTTTACCAAAAATTACAAAATATATGCAAAAGATTTCCCATCAGGAGCTGTATTCGGTGCAGAAAGAATTTTTCAAATCGGAGTTTTAGAAGCAGAGATATCGGGGGAAACACAATTTACCATAACACCCGCAAGCGGAATGTCCATGAATTGCTTAAAAAATTTGAAATTATATGACAAGATGTTGCTCCCGAAACTCTATCTAATAAAGAATGAATTTTTCAAATCGGACCATTCGAAGCAGAGATATTGACAAAAATAAGATATACATCTACGCCTCCTGGCGGAGAAACTATTCATTATTTTAAGAAGAAAATATTCCGAAAAGGTTTATCAACGGGAGTAGTATCGGTCCACAAACGAATTTTTTTCAATTGAGATTTTAGAAGCTCAGATTTTGTTGCAAATATATGAGAAGCAAAGAAGCAAAAATTAACACTTACGCTCCGTGGTGGCCAAACCGTTCTTTACCAAAAATTAGAAATTATATGCAAATGATTTCGCATCAGAAGTTGTATCCGCAAAAAAAAAAAAAAAAAAAAAAAAAAAAAAAAATTCCAAATCAGAGTTTTAGAAGCACAGATATCGGTGAAAACGCAATTCACTTTTACGCCCCATAGCAGAAAGTCTATGTGCACGTTGAAAAAGTGACTATACCTAAAATATTTTTCGACATAAATGGAATCGAAAGGTAAAATAATTTTTTCAATCGGATGTTCAGAAGTAAATATATGGAATATAAAATGCATTTTGAATTCGATATAATCTGCATTTACGCCCTCTAGCTGCGAAACTGTACATCGTTAAAAAAACGAAGCAATAAAAAAAAAAAAAAAAGAACGAAATGACGGATCGTCATTCGTATATTTCAAGCTTCCCAGCAAAAAGAATTTTTAAAATCAGGCGGACCGACAGACGGTCGGAAAGAGGGACGGACAAACCGATAACGTAAGCTCGATACGTTTTACAAAAGACGTTCTAAAAATAGTCAAGATGTGGTAAGACATGGCGCGAATGGAGAAATAGCAATATTAATCTTACTTCTTCTGAATGCGAGAAAATTAAAATTTTTTCTCACATTTCATTTCTTGTATTCTCTTTGTATTTCACTGAAAAACATTTCCTCTTTAAAAGGATCGCTGAAATAGTCTTTTTTTAAATACTGGAACTATTTATAGCAAGTAATAACACACTGAGGGTCGCGGTTTGAAGCTCAAACAAACTCACCAGAACTAGGACGGAAGGATACACGTAACGTTTTGGATGTATAATGCGGTAAACACCACAGAGCAGTAGACTCGGAGGTTAATCTTCCATAGAGACCCATGGCAGGCAGCAATTTGGCCCCAAAGATCTCAATAGAGCAGCGCACCAGTGAATGGACGTGGAACTAACACGTCGTACCGTAACCGTCTGTCTGTTCTTTTTTCTTTCTTTTTTATTTTTTTTTTTAGAGAGTTAAACTCTCTCCGCGTTGCTGTTTATACAGGGTGCATAGGAAAGTCCCTTTAGCCTGGAATAACTTGCGAACGGAGAGATGTACAGTTATGCAAGTGAGATAATGGTATAGTAAAGCGACTACGCCCGATCGAATGCAACCGATAGCAGCGCCCCTAGTGGCGAAATGCGGAAGTTAGCCATTGCAAATCGAAAAGAGATAGAGCACAATTTCCAATTAATACAGATATTTAACGTGGACCAGGAACATCAAACAAAGATCTTCGCTCTTTCCACGTTAATAAATGAGTCACGGAAAACTTCTCATTGGCCGCCACCGGGAGTCGAACCCAGGATCTTCCAGTTACGCGCCGGATATGCTTCCGCTACACCACAGCTGCCTCGAATTCCTCCAGACTCACACACGCTAACTGCCAAGCCAATTTGGCAGGTTGCTACTTGGAGCCCCGCACAATACTGGGGATTCACCAAAGATGGTAAGCAGCAACTGAAGAAATAATATCCGGCGCGTAACTGGAAGACCCTGGGTTCGACTCCCGGTGGCGGTCAATGAGAAGTTTTCCGTGACTCACTTATAAACGCGGAAAGAGCGAAGATCTTTGTTTGATGTTCCTGGTCCACGTTAAATGTCTGTATTAATTATTCATTGGCCTTCTTCTAATTATTTCTTCAGTTGCTGCTTACCATCTTTGGTAAATCCCCAGCATTGTGCGGGGCTCCAAGAAGCAACCTGCCAAATTGGCTTGGCAGTTAGCGTGTGTGAGTCTGGAGAAATTCAAGGCCGCTGTGGTGTAGCGAAAGCATATCCGGCGCGTAACTGGAAGACCCTGGGTTCGACTCCCGGTGGCGGCCAATGAGAAGTTTTCCGTGACTCACTTATAAACGTGGAAAGAGCGAAGATCGTTGTTTGACAATTTCCAATTAAAAAGTTGTAGAGTATTAATTAATTAGTACAAACCGACATTTGTTTTACACGAATAAGATAAATTGTCTCCTGAATACCCTACAATGTCCGAAATCGACGTGCGCGGCGATTCGAATCTGCATATTCACATCGAGCAAATGTAGCCGTATGCAAAAGCAGATTGTGACGTTGTACCCTACCTACGATATAAAAACCAGTAGCAGGATGTACCCTGATCAGAAGTTTAGGTCTACGTACGCTGTGTGAGAATGGCGAGCTTGGATTTCTGGTGTTGCGTAAAAAATCAGGCGTATGCAACAGCGCCTACACGTCTGCTGGATCTACGTCGTCGTGTTACAGATGCTTGCAGTAGTGTGACACCTTCCATGCTGAGGAACGTGCATGCAGAGTTACTTTCACGAATACAAATGTGTATCGTGGGCAATGGCGAACTCTTCGAACATACTCGACATTAACTTTTTATTACTGTGTGCCAGTTTGCCTTTTTTGTTTTTGTTTTGTCTGACGTCATCAAACTGTATTGACATAAGTACGCAATAAATTGTGTGTATTTGCTCATACCTATGCCTGTTCCCTTCAAACGTTCACACAAAAGGTCGCGCATTGATTTCGGACATTTTAGGGTATTCAGGAGACAATGTATCTTATCCGTGTGAAACAAATGTCATTTTGTACTAATTAATTGATGCTCTACAACTTTGTAATTGGAAATTGTGCTCTATCGCTTTTCGTTTTCGATTTGCAATGGCTAACTTCCGCTTTTCGCCACTAGGGGCGCTGCTATTGGTTGCATTCGATCGGGCGTTGTCGCTTTACTATACCGCTATCTCACTTGCATAACTGTACTTCTCTCGGTTTGCAAGTTATTCCAGGCTAAAGGGACTTTAATATGCGCCCTGTATAAAGTGCGTATTAAAGCAATGGGAGCCGTGGTCTGAAACGTAAACAAAACTGATGGCATCTGCGGCGAAATTTTACACGTAACACTTTGAAAGTGCATCACCAAACGTTTGCACAACCTATTATAATAATAATGTTGTTTTTATTCTTCTGTAGGGGTGTTATTTCGCATAGGTTCTTAGTATTAGTCTGCCTCATTAAAGCGATCTATGAAGTATGTGAAAGATTGGGACATACAAGTTGCTAGCCAACAAATAACGGATTTTTTTTGTAATAGTTTCTATCATATTTCTTGTAAGGTTCACACAACAGTGCAATTAAATATTATCGTGTATATATGCAGTGTGAAATGAAATATTGTTGAGAAAGAACGTAATGAAAACGTTTTACGGAAAAATGTAACGAAGTATTGTTGCATAAGCTTTTGACCCAGCATATCGCTAGATTAAATTTCAACATTGGTTTGAAGCTTTAAAAAACTAATGATTAAAACTTTACAAATCCAAATTCTAATATGAGGGCTCAGAGGCGCACACCTTCATGATCTCCTGCACGTTTCTGCCAAATTGCAAGTCTGTACGTTCAGTAGTTTCTTCCGTAGGCGACTGGTAGACAAACCAAGGTCGTCTAGGAAGCACGAGGTCAGGACATTAGAGATATGTGTTCCCTCTTTTAGTGACGTCACTCAGAAATTAAGGCTTCCGATTGGTTTCCAACACTATGGTGTGTGATGTCAAGCACTACAGCGACGTATCACTCCGTGTAACATGAGAGTGACGTCACAAGCGGAGAGAACTTGTCTGTGTAATGTCATGACAGTTGAATTCCCTCTTTTAAGGATGTCACGCGGAAATCAAGGTTTTTTTTTTTTTTGTTTTTTTTTTTGAGATTTAACGACCACCGTGAGCAACTCAATGGGCTATAAGCAGTCGCCCGTCCCTAATTTAGAGTCACTGGTTCCAGGGAAGGGAGAGAGCCAGTGCCGTAAGACAAACACAACATCCATGCCTCACCGGGACTCGAACCCGGACCCCTTCCGACGAATGATCAGAGGCCAACGCCTTAGACCACTGCGCCACCGGGGCGGCAAAATCAAAGCTTCCGATTGGTTTCCAACGCTATGGCTTGTGACGCCAAAGAGTACCTCGACGTATCAGTCCCTGTAACATGGGAGTGACGTCACAAACGGAGGGAGCTTGTCTCTCTAATGTCATGGCAGATGAATTCCCTCTTTTAGTGGTGTCACGTAGAAATCAAGGCTTCCGATTGGTTTCCAACGCTATGGTGTGTGACGTCAAACACGACACCGACGTATCAATCCCTATAGCATGGGAGTGACGTCACAAACAGAGGGAACTTGTCTCTCTAATGTCATGGCAGATGAATTCCCTCTTTTAGTGACGTCACTCAGAAATCAAGGCTTCCGATTGGTTTCCAACGCTCTGGTGTGTGATGTCAAACACTACACCGACGTATCAGTCCGTGCAACATGAGAGTGACGTCACAAGTGGAGGGAACTTGTCTGTGTAATGTTATGGCAGATGAATTCTCTCTTTTAGGGATGTCACGCGGAAATCAGGGCTTCCGATTGGTTTCCAACGCTATGGTGTGTGATGTCAAACACTACACCGACGTATCAGTCCGTGTAACATGGGAGTGATGTCACAAACGGAGGGAACTTGTCTCTTTAATGTCATGGCAGATGAATTCCCTCTTTTAGTGACGTCACTCAGAAATCAAGGCTTCCGATTTCTGAGTGACGTCACTAAAAGAGGTGCTCTGGTGTGTGATGCTCTGGTGCTCTGGTGTGTGATGTCAAACACTACACCGACGTATCAGTCTGTCGGTGTGGGGCGACCTTATATAGCCGGTCAGGCACAGCGCTACGACCCCTCCTTGCTTGCGTCACATGCGCGGCAGAGCGTGATACTTGAATCATTTGCATGTCTCGTGATGTCAAACCTACCCACCAAGTTTCATTTCTGTCGGTTGCTTCCTTCTGGGTGCAACTATATTTTTGACGATGAGTGTAAATATTAATACTGTAATTGCGTTTTCTAATAATTGTGAAACGTATCAGAAGTTTGGCTCTTTCAGGTTAAATTACGGTGTACAATTTATGAAACAATGATGCTACCAGAATGAATCCAAGACGCAAAATAAAAATAACTGTTGAGCAGGATGCGGATGAGAAAGGAATAAAATAAGAAGGTTCTTGAAGAAATTCAGTGGGAGGGACTCACTCAATGCAAAGATACGCTGCGAAAAAAAAAAAAAAAAAAAAAAAAAAAAAAAACGAATTGCTTTCTGTATAACAGGGGAAGTTGGCGAGAAATAATAGGGTAACAATCGATACGAAGATAAACAGGAGATTTCAAGTTCCAAAACCAACGCAATTTCCAATAAGTAATCCTACAGAAAAAGTAAAATTGTTACAAACCTATTCAGAAAAATAACAAACCCTAATAGAAAACAAGTTAGTAAAATCATGCAATGCATTGATTATAAGACGCTTTCCAACATACCAGAAATCATTACTCAAGTTATGAGGATAATGGCTGTGGAATAAATGTCGCTTGTGCGTCCTGACCTTTGACCCCATTTCGATGATATTAAACAGAACTGGTTCAGTATACCTCCGAAATAACATGATAAAGTTTTGTCTTTCAAAATCGCTTTATTGTACAACTAGGAGTACACAATAAAATAGGGCATAAGAGCAAAGGACATATGACACTCGGACAAAATCACAGGCAATAAACATAGGGCATACATGGGGAGAACTAAAGATTACGAAATAGAAATCGTGGACACTTGTATTATAAAATACTTAGTGCATACAATAACACCAGGGCTGAGAACAGGAGCTAATATCAAGGCAATATAGCACGGAGGAGTCACAGGCGATTGCGTGAGCATTCATGGGAAAAGAAGCATACATAATGAACGCGTAAGCTCGCAGGCCACTCCCAAGAAACGAGGGCGAACAAGAAAACAATAGGAAAGCACGAGGAATTATACACTAAATGGTACATATGAATGCAGGGCAAACAACAGGAGCATACATAATTCGGTCACATACATACTACAGGTGATGTCACTATAGTAGACGAAGAAGTATGAGCAAAATCGAGAGAACAATATAGCACATACAAAACCGGGTGATACAGAGGTATAACATGGAGTATGCACAGAGTAAGGAGGAACATGGGCACGCAGGCCACACTCATAGAACAGGGGCAGATAATACAACAAGTATATAGTGAGCGACAGGCCATAACATGGGATTATAACAGGAAGAACATGAGGTATGCATAAGATAAGGAAGATACAATACAACATGGGCACGCAGGCGATACTCGAAGAACAGGAGCAACACAATACAACAAGATAATAAACACGATGAATAATGCACATAAAGTTCAAATGATGGGTGTAGGACAAATCCGAAAACCAGAACGATAGTACATAGAACGCCTAGGCAGGAGCAAAGTCAGACTACTAGTAAAGGTCGGACGAATGTAGTTCTTCCCAAAGAGTGAAGGCGTCAATGAAGTCATCATCATTGGCAAAGTCTTGTGGAAATGGCTGTGGTGGAAGTGGAGAACATGGTACAGACCCAACAGGAACCTCTGTAGAAACTTTGATTTTGGCACGACGTTTCCGCGTGCGCTGAGAGGAGCGACGTGCACGTTTCTTTGGAATGGCCCCTGTTAAGGGCGCTGGAATAGAGGGCTGAGCGGAAGACGACAGGTCGAGCGGAGATGAAGATTGTAGAACAACAGAGCACGGAGGTGGTGCAACAATGGGACGCGGAAACGGATAAATGGAGACGGAAATAGGCACGAACGGAGCTGCAGATGCAGTCGACGAAGGCGTGACAGAGGGCTTGGAGGACGGACGCAGATGATCAAATCGCCGAGCCATTGAACAAGTCCCTATCTGCCGTGTACGGGAGGTTGAAGTACGATCTGGCAGAACACCAGGAGTCTAGAGCTTTTCTTATAAGTGATTCGAGAGCTACAATTCTCACGAAATGGAACATGGATCTTAATGAAGGTGAGATAATGGAGAGTTTTCTTGATATCAGCCGGAGCAGTCTCATGGGGGTGCTTAGCACAAAGAAGGTGACACTCGGAAGCAGAAAGATGTGCTGAGTAGTTTGGAGGCAGAGAAGTATCCGAGTACTCTGTAGGATTAGAACCTGAGTCCGTAGCTGTAGAAGTGTGCGAGGCAACTGCGGAAGAAGCAGTTGAAGAATGTTTCGAAGAACCGGCGGCGCAAGAAGACAAGCCGGGCAATGATGAACGTACTAGTGTGTCGTCAAGTGATGCGGAAATGATGGGTGAAGAACCAGAGGCTGGTAACGACGGGTCGGAAGAGCTGTGAGAAGGAACAACGGCCGAAGCCAAGTCCGGGCCAACGGTGATGGGTTCCGTACTCGGCGGAGGGGAGACCACCGATGTGCTCTCACAAGAGTGGGACGAGTCCAGGGGTGATTGCAGAAGAAACGCCGGGGAGTCCACAAGGGGCACAATGGAGATCGTAGCAGCTGAATATGAAGCAGGCATTGTAGAAAAATCCTGGTGCAAAACGGTAGAAGAACCAGACGGAGGCAACAAACTGGAATAGTCCTGGAGCGGTGCAATGAAAGGAACAGGTAGAGACGGTAAACTGTTGAACTGAGAAAGAGCTGAAGAGTCTTGAGGCAGCACAGTGGTGGAAGATGGGTAGGTCAGAGGAGTAGTATTCACAGATGAAATAGGTGAACCCGAACTGGAAAGCAGCGGTCGAGGGAAAGAAGCTGGGTATGATGAAAGTAAGGAAGAACTTGTCGAAGTGCTGAAGTCCAAGGTCACAGAGAGTGGAGAATGTGACACAGGAGGATGGAACAAGCCATCTGGTACAGAGGGTAAAGTACATGCAGTGGAATAAGACAATAAAGGTGCAGACTGAAAAGGCTTTGCAGATGACGTAGTGAGAGCAGAAGAGCCAAGAGGTGCAGGTGAGAACGCAGCGTTTTTAGCTGGGCAAGAAGCACGGAGATGAGTAGGTGATTTACATATAAAACAATGAAGAGCAGTATGAACATTCACAGCACGAATATGTCTACCACAGACAACTTGGAATGCGGTAGGACAGGAAATAATCGAAGCTTCGTCCGGAAGCACGACGAGAGCCTGTCGTCGGAAACTAAGATAAGGACGAGCTCCTTGCTCGTCCAATGCGGCAGGTAAGGTAGGAATTGGACCAATAACAAGTCCACAACGAGAAAGAAAATCAAGGAGGACATCATCAGAAATTTCTGGTGGAACAGGAGACATGCTTACAAGGATAGGGCACTGTGCGAGAGGAATGGCGAACAGACTTTGATCACCAACAAAGATGGGAGGAGACATAACTCGTGCGACATGAGCGGGAGAGGAAAAATAAATAAGCACAAAGCGAGGTTTACGTGCAACATGTGTAATGGCATCTGGAGGAACAAGTTCATGCAGAGCTGATGTGTATACAGTAAGTTTTGTATTGGGGAGGGCAAGATATTTCACTCCTAAAGCTAAAGAGGCTAGTAGAGACTTACCTCGGGGCGAAGATTTAGGAAGATGAAGAGTAAGAATTGAATCCTGACGAGAAACAAGGAAATCCAGGCATGACGGCAAAAGCGTTAATGTGTGGTAGTGGGGGCAGACAAAGAGTGCTGAAGTTTATCTTGAAGCAGAACATCTGGTGGAGGCGTCAGTGGTGGAAGATATTCTGTTGATATTGCACAAGCCATGAGCGGTGGTGGGATGCACAATTGCTAGGAAGACTAATGGGGAAGGTACAACGAACAGGTCAACGAAGGCTGAGCGACAAACAATAACGACATAAGTAGAGCTGCAAGAGAGATGTCACAACTCTGAGACCATGACGTCACCGGAGGACCACTAATGGAAGACGACGTCCCCCGAGGACCCCTAATGGAAGATAACGTAACCGGGAGAAGGGTAGATAATCTCAGGAACACAAGCATAGAAGGCAATGTATAGGAACGCTGATGGAGAATAGAAGACAGTCAAGGCGAGTCACGATGGCCAGTGGTAAACAAACCCACCGAGATGAAATATGAAGGAATATCGCTATAATATTCACTTACCGGTGCGGAAACGTGGCTGGGAAGATTGCTGACAGCTTATTACTTAAGCGAGATGCACAGGAAAGGAACGGAAAGCACTGGAACATGTACACAGGACGCACCCTTCAGAACGCAGAAGGGCGTGGTCAGCAGGTAATATTACTATGAAAATCAAGTAAAGATGCACAGTTCGGCTAAGAAAGGTGGTGAGAAAGATAACACTTACCCTTATGCATGACTGGAGCACAAAATTCGGGAGCAACAGGCACTTTTACCGAACAAACTGAGCAAAATGTGATGAGCTCGAGAGGGCACGTCCAACGACAGTTTTGTCGCAATAGAAGCATTTTTACGTAAGTTATGATGCATAAGGGCTGTGGAATAGATCCCGCTGTTGTGTCCGAACTTTTGATCCCATTTCGCCCATTTTCAACAGGATTCGTCCTCAGGCAGGCACCTACAACATACTAACATTTCACCCAAATCGAAGCATTTTTACGAAAGTTATGACGTATAATGGCGATTGAAGTGATTCCGCTCCTATGTCCTGACCTTTGACCCCATTTCGCCCATTTTCAATAGCGTTTGTTCCCAGTAGTCCCCTACCACATACTTAAATTTCATCGAAATCGAACTTTTTTTACGTTAGTTATGACGCATTAAAGAAGTGGAATGGATCCCGCTCCTATGTCCTGACCTTTGACTCCATTTCGTTCACTTTCATTAGGGTTCCTTCCCTGGTGTTCCCCTATTACATACTAAAATTTCATCGAAATCGAACCATTTTTACGCGAGTTATCGTGCGGATGGACATACGCACACAACGCGTGACGTAATGAGGCAGATGGGAATCGCGACCATTTGCTCGCAAGAGTGTGACGTCATAAAACTTTAATAGGAGCCACACACACAACGCGTGACGTAATGAGACAGATGGCATGACCGCGCGCCAACATTCTCAATCGCGAGATTGTGACGTCATAAGATTTCTAAGCATGAACAACATTAATGGGACGACGCCATGACACTAAAAACGTTATAATTCGGGTGGTTATTTAACGCAGTAAACGAATTTTCTTAAAGTCGAGATCAAGCTAAATCGATTTCTAGTACCAGAAAACGGTAGGTTAACGACTTTCATCAAAATCCTTAGAGCAGTTTTCAAAATAAAATTTACATACATACAAGAATTGCTCATTTAATAGTATGGGATAAGGGCGATGGAATGGATCCCGATCCTATCTACTGACCTTTGACCCCATTTTTTCCATTTTCAATAGGGTTCGTCCCCAAGTGGTCTTCTACCACATACAAAAATTTCATCGACATCGAATCATATTTACGCAAGTTATGACGCATAAGATCAATGGAATGGATCCCGCTCCTATGTCGTGACCTTTGACCCCATTTCGTCCATATTCAATAGGGTTCGTCCCCAGGTGGTCCCGTACCACATATTAAAATTTCATCGAAATCGAACTATTTTTACGTGAGTTATGGTGCCGACAGACAGACGGACAGACGGACGGTCAAAGCTGGAGCATATACGCTTCTTCAACCTGCGGTTGGAAAGAGTAAATAAAATGACTAATTCACCGACATTAATAACAAAAAATAAATAAATAAAAAAAAACAAGAAAAAAAATTCCATCATCGTGCGATTAGAGTTCTGTCTTATACGTAACTGTTTGTTACACGTTTTTCAACGGTAGCAAGCGCCAATGCCGTTGAGCACGAATCCGGTTCGAAACCTTCGAAGGGTAAAGAAGAATCTTTGGTAAAAGTGCTGAAAAAGTCAACATCGTAGATGTTTGGCACATATGGAACACACCACGGAACGCTTTAGTATGAAGAGTATTTATATTTAAGTAATGCTAGTGTTTTTGTGCTATAGACATTTAACTGATATCTGCCACTAAAAACACTAAAACATTAGATAATTCCTTACCCCTTCATATAGATGAATTGCGTACGTTTTAACTTTTCCTTTCATTCGATATTTTGAAACGTTCTTTCTCCATTCAGCTCTCTCGGTGCGTTTACCCGCGGTGGACGCTACGGTACCAATCCCGATCAAAGAACCGCAGATTCGGACACACTAACAGGTGGTGCGAACTGGGGAGGTCGTACGTACACGATGAACCGTGTAGTCTATTGAGACACCTCTGAGAGATCGGTTCGCCAGGCGGCCCATTTTTTTACGATTTCCAACCGTAGGTTGAAGAAGCGTATGTGCTCCAGCTTTGTCCGTCTTCCTGTCTGTCTGTCTCTCAGCCTGTCCATCCGCACGATAACTCGCGTAAAACTGGTTCGATTTCGATGAAATATTAGCATGTGGTAGGGTACCACCTCGGGACGAATCCGATTGAAAATGGGCGAAATGGTGTCAAAGGTCAGGACATAGGAGCGGGATTCATTCCATTGCCCTTATGCGTTATAACTTATGCAAAACTGCTTCTATTGCGACAAAACTTTTGGTATGTTGTTTCGGAGGTACACTGCACCAATTCTGTTTAATACAATCGAAATAGAATCAAAGGTCAAGGCACAGGAGCGAGATTTATTCCACAGCCATTATCCTCATAACTTGAGTAATGATTTCTGGTATGTTGGAAAGCGTATCATAATAAATTCATTGCGTGATTTTACTAATTTGTTTTTTTTTTTTTTTCGTTTTTTTGGACGCAAACCTTTAATCCGTTATCAGTTACAGAGCGTTATGTAACAAGTTAGTAAAATTATGCAATGCATTGATTATGATACACTTTCCAATATACCAGAAATCATTACTCAAGTTATGAGGATAATAGCTGTGGAATAAATCTCGCTCCTGTGCCCTGACCTTTGACCCCATTTCGATGATATTCAACAGAATTAGTTCAATATACATCCGGAACAACATACTACTGTTGCAATAGAAGCATTTTTACGTAAGTTATGGCGCATAAGGGCGATGAAATGGATCCTGCTCCTATATCCTGACCTTTGACCCAATTTCTCTCATTTTTAATAGCGTTCGTCCCCAGGTGGTCCCCTACCACGTACTAACATTTCATCAAAATCGAACCATTTTTACTTAAGTTATGACGCATAAGGGCAATGGAATGGATCCCGCTCCTATGTCGTGACCTTTGACTCCATTTCGTACATTTTCAATAGGGTTCTTCCCCGGGTGATCCCCCTACCACATACTGAAATTTCACCGACATCGACCCATTTTTACGCGAGTTATCGTGCGGACGGACAGACGGACAAAGCTGGAGCATATACGCTTCTTCAACCGACGGTTGGAAAGCGTAAAAAAGTAGATGAGCACCTACATCTAGTTTTTTTTTTAATAATCAGAAGTATTACAAAATCATTCAGAAGTTGCAGTGAACTGCAGAGCAATGTCGACGTATGACTTTGTTTTTGACCCTCGAAACAAACAGTAGAAATTTAAAATGTATATTCTTTGAGACACTTAAGCTGTAGTTTACTTAGCTCATTCGTTATGTCAGGTGTCATATAGTATTCGAGAGAGGCATATAGCATTAAGTATAAAGGATAAAAACTTTTGTAGCGGGACGCTGCAACCTTCAGACAAATAATCTAATCTTTTGCATCACCTGCTGACAATGTTGCCCTTTCTCTCCTAAAGCAAGTCAGCATGTTTTATAAAGTCTACTAATCTTAGATAAGTGCTCAGCAAACAGATAAAAGTAGAACTGATATTTCCTCAGTGGAATTCGAACCCTTTCCTAAGCGTGTTACCATCGCTCTTATGTGTTTTAACGGATTTTCTGATACGAGCCAAAGAAAGAATGAGATTTTAGTATCAGATGAAAATGAAATATAATGACTTTCTTTTTTTAGATGTAGTATTGTTACTTAACTAGGAAATCGAGTAAGCTTAAGCGATATACTTTCTGTGTTAATAAACACCATTAGGTATTCGCATAAGGAATGAATTTACATTAACAGCTTCTGTTATTGTCATCATGTTTGCTCTTAGACCCTTTAATCTTTGTTGGTAGGTTGTTTTTCGAAGATCCAAGCCTCCGTGAAAGTGAAGAGAGAAAAAATAGGTGTATTGCTTGGATTTGTCAGCGTGAAAACTGGCAAAATTTTGTTCGGAGTTGAATTATAGTATATTGATTCCGTTTTAATATACTGCACCTATAAATTCCGAGCACAGAAAGAAGTAAAACGGAGGTAAGCAAAGCGTTTTTTGAAGAAATTTGAATGTGTCAAAATAAAAAAAGAAAGCATTCTGCTGTTTTAGTAGACACTGAAAAATACTAGCTTCATGTTGTGTGTATAGAAAGAAGCCAACTGAGTTTTCCAAAATTTTGCAAATAGCAGCGAGACATTTTCAAGAAGAAACTCAAATAACAATGTAGACAGCTAATCAGGCGCTTCCCACAGAATTTAAACAAAAAAAAAAAAAAAAAAAAGAAAGAAGAAAGAAAGCTCTCAGGTTATAAAAATCGTGAGCATTATAAAGATCGTCAAGAAAGGTAGTTTTTACACTCGTCTTAATCTTTCACGTCCTGAAATTCAATGCTCTTAGAGAAAACAGGAACGAAAATGTCGGAAGAAAAAGACTTCAGATCCACAGCCTACAGCGCATGTCGTGATTTTTTAGGAGGAAGCTGGAATCACATCACAGAAGAACAGATCGAAATCTCAAAAATTAGGTAAGTTCTACTACGGCTATTCAAGGTGATTTTCATCAATCATTATTAATATACTGTATAACCCATTATCTTAACCCTGTAACCAACTGGAACGGATTAATTCAGGGTTCAAAAATGAGCTGAAATCAGCTCAAAGGAATATATTAACTGTCTAAGTACAGGGCCGAACGCGGCTAGAATAAGCGAACCTGCTCATCAAAAAGCTCTACTTTCCGCTTGATTGTGTTATTCAAAGAGGTCATTAAGAGGGGTGATTGCAACAATCCTTTCCCACAGATTATCTGCTAAACCGAGTTATAACAGTGGCGACGAACTCAGAAAAGGAGAGAGATTTTCAAGTCTTTCTTTCTATCCCGTGGCATCCGCATGATGTCACTGTCAAGGAGACTAGCTCTAACAGGGAGACGCGGTTTCGAATCCCGCTCCAGGACGATGACATTTTACAGTTTTCGGATGTTATTTGACTTACCATTCATGTCATATTTACACCAAAAAAAAATATCTTTGAATACGATTCATCAATTCATTAACTCCTCACACTGATAAGCACCAAAATTACGGTCTTCGCGTTCATTGTCGGAATCTAGTTTTATTTCACGAGCTGCTATTGGTACCTTGTTTTGTACGTCGGAAAATCCTTATAGCGTCCTATGAGACATTAAAGTTCTTGAGTATTTAATCATAAAGGCAATCATTGATGTTGCAGTGTACAAAATAGAAATCACTGATTCGTCACCCGAAGCGTCTTTGTTCTCATTTTTTTATGTTATTGAGCGAAAATGTTGACACTTTTGAAACAAGTTCCGATTACTTGACAAGTTTGTTTTTTCTGATCACTTGACAGTCTTCTTGTAACCCAGAAACTGAATCCCATCTTTTCTAATTACCTGTCAATATTTTTGTAACTTTGGGAACTGAATTCCGCGTTTTGTGATAACCTAGCAGCTTTCTTGTGACCATAGGAACTGGGTTTTGCTTTTGCTAATCACGTGGCAATCTTTTTGTAACGTTGAGAACTGGTTTCCATCTTTTCTATCTCACAGTCTCCTTGTAACCCCTGGAACTTTGTTGAAATCATCTGACGCTTTTCTCGTAACTTTTGGGAACTGTTTCGCCTTTTCAATTAATAACGAGACAGAGTTCTCGTACAACAAAACACAAAACGTAGTCACTCGTACTCCTCTCGTAAAGTTCTCGTAACGCTGGAAACTAGGTTCCAAATCACCACACAGTCTCCTTGTAACCGTAGGAACTCGGATTCAATTTTCCGAGACTCTTCTCGTAACCATAGGTACTGGATTACTCATTTTCTGAACCCAACAATTTTCTTTTAATTCTAGGAACTTAATTCCTCACCTAAGTCTGAGAACGAGTTCTCCTTTTTATATCACACTACAATCTTCTTTTAAGGATGGTAACTGAGTTCCATCTTTCCTATCTACCTCCCATTATGCTTACAACAGTGGGAACTGGGTTCCTCATTTTCTGGTTATCGGATAGTTCTGATTTAGTATACTCGGAACTGGATTTCGCCTCCTCTCTCTAATCATGTGACACTCTTCTTATAACCTTGAAAACATAAGGCAGTTATAATAAGATATCTGGAGATTCCCTTGTTAATGAAGTAGTGCCACTTTGCGTGAAGCCTATACCTACGAGCGACGGCCTGTAAAATGTTGGAAAGCTGGTTGTTATCAAGGTTTTTGCAATGCATTTTGTGTTGGCCGAATCACATTCTTTCGATGTTTCTAATCTTTCATCGTAACTTACGGCCGATTTGTGAGAAAATGCTGGATTTATAAAATTCTTCATTATTTTGAGGTTCCTTCCTATTTTTATTTTAAATTAAAATACACGAATGTTAAGCGAATTAAAAAAAAACATAATGTTAAAATTGAAAACTTCACTCTTGTATGAAGTGTAATTCATTCCGATTTGACATTAACACATTTTCTGCAACCAAAGACCTGGCAATTCCCAAATACACACAGTTAAAACTACATAGATGTAAACAACCTCAAATTCCCACACTTTGCGACCCACGGTTCAGGGTGTTTGCGGATGTATTATTCTAACCTCCTTGTGAGAACCGGGTTTCTCGTTTTCTGATCATCTGACAGTGTTTTAGCCCTTAGAACTCGATCTCGCCTTTCCTAATGGTCAGTTTTCTTGTAACACTGGGAACTAGTGGCGAAGTTATGAATCGGAAGAAGACCAAAAACACAAGGATCATCGTTCTTACTGTTCAGACTTTTTCAAACAAAAATAGCTTTTAATATAAGACTAATAGTTGCATAGGTCTGATGTCCACAAGCGAACGGACGGACATAAGCACTTACGTTTTTTCCAAAAGATGTGCTAAAATTATTTTATTTAGTTCTCGCATCCAAATACATAGCATAGTTATATTGTCGTGACAATTAGTGATTGTTGAAACAACTTGAAAGAAAGAGTGAAAAGGCCATTAAGCCTGACATAGCCATCTTCTCCCTGAAGGGAAAGTTACAAAAAACGGGTGTCGTTCACTTGATCGAAAGATCACTTGACCGAAAATCAGTTCGCCGAAAATCACTTGATCAAAAGGTGCATTTCACCGAACGGTCAGTTGACCGAAAAGTTCATTTCACCGAAAGGTCACTTCACCTAAAAGTTAATTTCATCGAAAAGTCATTTGATCAAAAGGTCCTTTGATCGAAAAGTTCATTTCACCGAAAGACTACTTCACCTAAAAGTTCATTAGATCGAAAGATCATTTCACCGAAAACTTAGAATTTTGTTGTTGGGGATTTGTTGAAGAGCAACGCGGGCTTTTGAAAAACTGGCCACCTAAACGCTATGGGATTGTATAAAAAATGCACTTTCGATTTCTGCGAAACACCTCTCCGTAGGTAGGTCTTTTGAAATATAACATTAATTCTAAGGCCTAGGTGTGGGCGTTTTTAGTAATTTTTAATCATCGGAGCTCATATTCATAAGGTTTGTATAGCAAATCAAGAAAATAACGTTCCACTTTTACTCAACACAAGATATCAATTTTTTGACCGTAGGCCTAGATATAGACTTTTTTAGCAGATCTTAACCCTTGGTACTCATATTCATAATCGTTACATAAAATTTAAAGTAAAATATGTTGCACTTTTACTCAAGCCAGTATCATTCATTTTAAGGCCCCACATCTGGGTCTGGGCATTTTTAACAAATTTTAGTCCTCCGTGCTGATATTCATAAGGTTTCCTTAAGGAATCAAGTTAATAATGTTCCACTATTACTCAACCACAAAATGTTAATTTTTAGGCCCTAGGCCTAGAAATTAACTTTGTAGAAATTTTAATCCTCCGTGCTGATGTTCATCGCTGATTTTAAAGCTGATATTTTGTGTCTGAGTAAATGTACATGAGCATTCACTTGATTTGTTATGTAAACCTTATATGATTATGATCCAGGATTGGGGGCCTTAGGTGCTGAAGTACGGATGATTTAAATTAGCTGAAAAGGCCTAAACCGAAACATGGGGACTTAAAATTGATTATTTTTGTTTTATAATTAACTATTTGCATTCTTTGTGACCCAGAGAAACCAAAAGTGCGATTTGAGTAAGAACCCCTATTCGGGATCACTCTGGCACCGCGCTTCAACAGGTCCTGTAATGAAATTCATGCTTAAAGTTTTCGATAAACTGACAATTCGGTGAAGCGAGCATTCGATGTAATGAACTTTTAGGTAAAGAGACTTTTCGGTGAAATGAACTTTTCGATCAAGTGACCCTTCGGTAAAATGAACGTTTTGATTAAGTGATCTTTCGGTGAAACAATCTTTTCGGTGAAGTGACCCTTCGGTGAAGTAATCGTCGGGCAAATGAACCAGACCCACAAAAAACATCTAACAGAAGACAAACCAGCATGCGACGACATTTAAATAAATAGAAAGAATTCCTGTTAGTTATTCCTCCCCATCTCCCGCCACGTAGTCAGCCTCTCCACCATTTACCTACCCCCTACTTTTCTCCGTGCCAGAACAGTCCAATTAGCAAACAGTTTACGGTGTTATAATATTGCTACGCCCATGGGCGCCAGATTATCGAATAATAAAAAACTTTAAGAATTTTGATGTCAGGGTGTCAGGCAATGGCTGACAACCCGGAGGTAGACATTAGAATTTAGAATAAATATTTGTGAGCTCTTTTTTATCGCCGAAATCTTATGTACTGGTGATAAGAATTTAGCCTGCAATTTATCCAATTAAAACCAAGAAATGATTCCGACACTTATTAATTATTCATGCAACTTCAGGACTGACACGAGACAACAGACATTTAATCAATTAAAAATAAAACATGAAGATAATGATGCAGGTATCTATACACAGAGGATGGTGAAGGAGAGGCGTCAAATAGACTCGCCCCTTTCGGGATAGCTCGGAGGCTGAATTTATCAGTAAAGTTCAATGATTACTGATTGGCCTATACAGTCCGGCTTTAAACACAGTTCTCAACCGACAAAAGTCTATTGGCTGAGCGGAGCCAATTATTTCACAACTGGCATGCACACATAAATTTAGTACTTACAGATATGCAGCTTTTCCTCGGGTATCCATGTTTGGTGCACTCACTAATATTTGATGTATTTTGGCTTTGGAAGCGCACCTGTGTGACGTCATGCCCATTTCAGAGCGCGCACTATACCCAATGGAGAGGGAGTCGAACCCCGTCTCCCACTTACTCTCGTGCACACACCTTTGTTCATTCACCTGCATGATCAGGTACGCATCTATGCGTACGAATGTCGAAGTGGAACGAAGCTGCTGACGTGGTAACAGGATCCTTCCATCTGTTCGTCCCAGCTGATCCGTCCGTCTGTCCGAAAGGTGATTCTCCTTACATCCCTGGTCGTGCACCTCAGTCGTTCGGGGCCGCAATTACATCACTTCGTGTGACCTCCGAGATGCTGCTGGCTTTCTCTTACGTGCAATCTAGCACCAGGAAAAGTGGTATCTTCCTCCCTCCTATTTCCTCTCGGTAACATCAACTGACCGGCATCTCTTTGTATAGCTGGCCAACTTCGGGCAGAAGCATTTCTTCGGTTGTAAAAATACTGCGCTGCGGGCTCTCCTTCGTCCCGCACGAGTCCAGCTCCCTTCACGAGCTTGTTCCGGATTAATCTTTTTCGTTTGTTCACATTTCGTCAACAAATTACTTGCTCTGTCGTTAGGGGTCTGTTTTAACTCTTCTGTCAGTTTTATTGCTTCCTAAAAGCATTCGGCACGGTGAAGAGATAAGAAATGCATGTCTCTGCATTCGGAATGTGTGGTGGGTCCGGTCACCGATAAGTGCGGAAACACATAACTTAACTAACAGTTTTTTGTCCTGCTAAGTTTCGGGTTAGCAAACGCCATAAGTTTTCCGATCTATTGACACTCTAACGGTTTCTCCAAACATCCTACCATCTCATACATTTACACGGCCACCCAACTTGACCGACACGCACTTAGGGGGCGACGCATCGCGTTCCCCACCCCGAACGACCGATGTTCCACTTCAGATTTCTCCCTTCCAAGGAATGGCGCTCTTACCTCTTTTCTTCTTTTGCAATGCGGGAAACCACTAGCTGTTAATTTTTCAACCAACAATTTGTGCTGTACCCGCCTTGTGCAAAACCAGCTAATCGAATTAATTACCGCACCCCAAAGTCGTAACAATATAAAAAGTGAAGCAACATTCCCGAGATCTCTATCTATTTCTAATATTACCCAAATTTGATCTGTGAGTGAGTTTTTATTTAGAATCATACCCTCCCAGATCCGGACAACTCAACCAGAGATCATAGATTATTAGCAGGAAATATCATAACGTGTTGCTTGACATTTTCTGTGTTTTCCTCAAAATTATTGTTAATTTAGATTTTTCCCATGAGATATAATTTTAGTTTTTTTTTAATAGGTTGATATTATGAAATAAATACGGGATTACACCATATAGTAAAAATTTTGAAGATGACAATCCGATTTTTGGTGTAAATGTGACAAGGATGGTAAGTTATATAATATTCGAAAACTTGAAAATTTCGTCGTCTTGGAGCGGGACTCGAACCCGCGTCTCCCGGATAGCGCGCAGGTATGTTAACCGCTACACCACCCAGAACGACCAAGTATAAAGTTCCCGATTAATTTGAATATAACCATCACAAGATTCGTTAGTCGAAGCAACTGGCGTTCATGTTTAGCAAATCTGGAGTAGCGAATCTTGTGATGGTTATATTCAAATTAATCGGGAACTTGAGACTTGGTCGTTCTGGGTGGTGTAGCGGTTAGCGTACCCGGGTGCTATCTGGGAGGCGCGGATTCGAGTCCCGCTCCAGGACGATGGAATTTTCAAGTTTTTGGATTTTATCTGACTTACCATCCTAGTCACATTTACACCAAAATTCGTATTGTCATCTTCAAAATTTGTATAGGTTGATATTATTTGTAGACCTTAGGTCATCATCAGGTAATAAGTTCCATAGTTTGGAACCAGAATAATTTATATTTGTCTTGACCGATTCCGCCTGCGGAAAGATTAGAACAAGATTTGTCCTGTTTCTGGTTTGCCGCCCCGGTGGCGCAGTGGTCTAAGGCGTTGGCCTCTGATCATTCGTCCGTAAGGGGTCCGGGTTCGAATCCCGGTCAGGCATGGATGTTGTGTTTGTCTTACGGCACTGGCTCTCTCCCTTCCCTGCAACCAGTGACCCTAAATTAGGGACGGGCGACTGCTTATAGCCCATTGAGTTGCTCGCGGCGGTCGTTAAATCTCCAATCAAGAAGAAGAAAGAAGAAGTTTCTGGTTTCATGTTGGTGTGTACGGATATTTTGATAGATTAATGTTGATTGGTGATGTTGGTGTGTACAGATATCTTGATAGAGATTATTTTTGATTCTTTTAAACATCATTTTACCCAGATTATAATCATATAGTTGTTTTACGGTAAGAATGTTGTAATCGTTCGGATTTAATTTAGTCCGTTGAAACATGTAGTGTTGATGGTTGCCATGAAATTTTAAATCTATTAATTTAATATATTTGTTTTGCACACTTGAAATTTGTTCAGCAACCCGGGTTGCGCAGTGGTCTAAGCGATGGCTTCTGATCACTCGTCCGAGATGGGTCCGGGTACAAATCACGGTGAGGCATGGTTGTTGTGTTTGTCTTGCGGCGCTGGCTCTCTCTCCCTTCCGTGGAACCATTGGCCCTAAATTAGGGGCGGGCGACTGTTTATAGCCCATTGAGTTGCTCACGGTGGTCGTTAAACCTCCAATAAAAAAAGAGTTTGTTGATATTGTATTGCGTCGTTTTGCCCCATGTTATGATGCAATAGTTGATATGCGTTTCAATAAATGTAAAGTATAAAAGTATCGTTATTTTTGGAGATAAGTTTACCAAAATATTACTGACTACCCCAATATTTCTGGATATCTTATTAGATCGGTATCCAATATTTTTATTCCATTTTAAGTCCTGCTGAATTAACGTAGTATGTTTTTATATAACCTCTATATTGTTCCCAGCATTTAGGAGTACCGTTTGTTTCAATAATTCAAGGGTTGTTCTTTTAAAAAATATCATTTATTTAGTTTTACTTGTGTTAGCCACTAATTCATTTGCATTACGCCAGTTAGTTATTAACGAAAACTGATTATCCATTCTGAGTATAAGTTAATCAATATTATTACCATGTATTAAGATCGTTGTATCATCTGCACTTAGAATGGGATCAGTATCCTTTAGAAACTTAAAAAGATCCTTAATATATAAATTAAAGAGTAGTGGGGCTAATACCGAGCTCTGAGGGACCCCAGATATAATATTTTAAAGATCAGATTGAGTGTAATCAATTTGAGTAAGCTGTTTCCGTTCTGTTAGGTATATCTTGTAAATAGATTATAGGTGGTTCCCCTAATTCCAATAGCATACAATTTGTTAAGTAAGATCATAGGTGGTACCCCTAATTCCAATAGCATACAATTTGTTAAGTAAGATCATAGGTGGTTCCCCTAATTCCAATCGCATACAATTTGTTAAATAAGATCATAGGTGGTTCCCCTAATTCCAATAGCATACAATTTGTTAAGTAAGATCATAGGTGGTTCCCCTAATTCCAATAGCATACAATTTGTTAAGTAAGATCATAGGTGTTTCCCCTAATTCCAATGGCATACAATTTGTTAAGTAAGATCATAGGTGGTTCCCCTAATTCCAATAGCATACAATTTGTTAAGTAAGATTATAGGTGGTTTCCCTAATTCCAATAGCATACAATTTGTTAAGTAAAATTCTATGGTTTAGAGCAGTGGTCTCAAACTCGCGGCCCTGCGCCAACTGTTTTGCGGCCCGCACGAATGATTGCAAAATAAAAATAAATCATCCTTTTTTCAAATGTCTTATAGCATATAAAATATAATATAAACACAGTAATGCTTAGGAAAGCCATCTTCTTTATAAGTAACAAGTTTATTTGCAAAGAACATAACTATATTAAGCAAACTGCATATTTTCAATAAATTAAAGTCTCCGTTTTCCTATACACTGTTAAAATTTTTGTGGTATAGGTTGTACCAAAAAGTGGTGCTACACCAGCTGCACCATTTCTGATAAAATATACATCATTGTGTGGGGCAAACAAAACCCAACAACATCGTGCAACTTTGCACCACGTTATGATACAAGGTTGCACCATATTATAGTCAAGGTTGTACCATGTTTTTGCGTTTTGTTTGCACCACATTATGGTCAAGGTTGCACCATGTTGTTGGATTTTGTTTGCACCACATTATGGTCAAGGCTGCACCATGTTGTTGGATTTTGTTTGCACCACATTATGGTCAAGGTTGCACCATGTTGTTGGATTTTGTTTGCACCACATTCTGGTCAAGGTTGCACCATGTTGTTGGATTTTGTTTGCACCACATTATGGTCAAGGTTGCACCATGTTGTTGGATTTTGTTTGCACCACATTATGGTCAAGGCTGCACCATGTTGTTGGGTTTTGTTTGCACCACATTATGGTCAAGGTTGCACCATGTTGTTGGATTTTGTTTGCACCACATTATGGTCAAGGTTGCACCATGTTGTTGGGTTTTGTTTGCACCACATTCTGGTCAAGGTTGCACCATGTTGTTGGATTTTGTTTGCACCACATTCTGGTCAAGGTTGCACCATGTTGTTGGGTTTTGTTTGCACCACCTTCTGGTCAAGGTTGCACCATGTTGTTGGGTTTTGTTTGCACCACATTCTGGTCAAGGTTGCACCATGTTGTTGGGTTTTGTTTGCATCACATTATGGTCAAGGTTGTACCATGTTGTTGCGTTTTGTTTGCACCACATTATGGTCAAGGTTTCACCATGTTGTTGGATTTTGTTTGCACCACATTATGGTCAAGGCTGCACCATGTTGTTGGGTTTTGTTTGCACCACATTATGGTCAAGGTTGCACCATGTTGTTGGATTTTGTTTGCACCACATTATGGTCAAGGTTGCACCATGTTGTTGGGTTTTGTTTGCACCATGTTGTTGGATTTTGTTTGCACCACATTATGGTCAAGGTTGCACCATGTTGTTGGGTTTTGTTTGCACCAGACAATGATGTATCTTTTCTCAGAAAATCTGCAGTTGGTGTAGCACGACGTTTTGGTGCAACCTACCACAAAATTTTTAGCAGTGTAATGCTGACAAAGCACCTGAAGAACTTCAGCTTGAATTAACAGACTTTCAGTGGGATTCTTTCCTGAAAGAAAAATTCAACAGCTGCAATCTAACAGAGTTTTACCAATTAGTTTCAAAAGACCAGTACGTAAACATTCATAACCTAGCTGCGCGTGTTATGCCTATGTTCGGAACAACATATTCATGTGAACAGTTGTTTTTAAGAATGAACTAAGTGAAATGTCTTGAAAGGAATATGTTAAGTGACTGTCACTTATGCTCACTTTTAAAAGTAGCATAAACATTATTCCAAATATCGATATGTTAGTGACAGAAAAGCGAGCCCAAGTTTCTAGTCAGAACATGTAATGTACTTTACAGTGTTCAGTTGGTAAAATGTGATTGTTTTAAGATTTAAGTGAAAATAATCTTATATATATAACAGAAAACGTCTGTTTGTCTGAAGCAGCAAAAACTCTCGAACGCCGAACTGTGGCATCGTGAAATTTGCATAGCTTATTAATACTGGAATTTCTAGGTCAACGTAACAATTTTAAGATCTCCACGTTGTTCCGTTCGCGAGTTACGAATTAATTAATAAGCTAATCAATAAAGTCAGTGTCGTTTGCTACGTCATCGTTGTTATCCTATTCCAAATCTGAAAGCACGTGACTGCATTCATCGCCGCTGCACATCCACAGGTGTTTCTATTCCTTGAGAACTGTGCATAAAAATGCAAAAACGAACTTTGCGAAATCTTAACGAAACGGGCTGAAATTTTTATCAACACCATGAATTGGTGTTGATAAAAAAAAAGGATAAAAAAGGAGTTCCTCAAAATTTCACCGGAATCCAGTCAAAACTTTTAAAATAGACATGGAATTTTTAATTAATCGGTAAACAGAAATATATACGAAGAAACGGTTTATAATATTTTGACGGCTAATTTAAAAAGTCAATTACCGATTCAGACGAAATTTGGAGGTCATGTTCCTATTAACGATTTATGGTGTTCATTAAAATTTCAGCCAGTTTCATGAAATATTCGCAAAGATACGTTTCTAACTTTTTTATCCCAGAGATTCGCCCCTCAAAGACGTCTGAAACTGAAAGCATGTGATGCATTTGATCGTCGATAACGAATTGTTAACGAATTTTGTTCAGTCAGTGTTCTAATGCTGTGTATGTTAAATAATTCGTAACGCTTTTGGTCCGTTTGATTCTACAGACCATGCATTCTCTACCGGGCAAAGCCGAGTAGTAAAGCTAGTTGTTACATAAAGGCGATTGTTTACAGTGATTGACAAATATTTGTTTTTACTATTTACCGATAATTAGAGATAATAATCCACTCTACTGCCAAGCCATTGGTGTAGTTTTGTAAAGTTCATATTAATTCATAGGAAATTTATTAATATTCATGCGGCCCCATAAGTTGCTTCAAAACTGGAAAGTGGAGCTTCCAAGGGTCTCAGTTTGAGACCACTGGTTTAGAGTATCAAGAAAGAAAGAGAAAATTAATAAGCCGCCCCGGTGACGCAGTGGTCTAAGCGATGGCCTCTGATCATTCGTCCACAAGGAGTCCGGGTTCGAATCCCGGTGAGGCATGGATGTTGTGTTTGTCTTACGGCACTGGCTCTCTCCCTTCCCTGGAACCAGTGACCCTAAATTAGGGACGGGCAACTGCTTATAGCCCATTGAGTTGCTCACGGTGGTCGTTAAACCTCCTATAAAAAAAAAATAATAATAAATAGAATTCTTTGGGAATTGGGTCCAGGCGGAGAGTGGGACTCGCGGGAGCGGGAGCTTCTGTATTTAAGATATTCCGGGCATGTGTAGGAAATTGCCATAGGTCACGTGTTAGTGGGCTTCTGCGTAGAAGGAAAAGCTTCTTCAAGAACTATTAATATGTAATAGATAGAACGTATCACCCCGACGAAAGTTTGTCCCTTTCTCAACGCAGAATCTCCCTGCTTATTCTATTGAGCAAAATATGTAGTTTTTAGGGCGTCTCGGTCTTTCCGGATGCGCGGCAGCGCGAAACCTTTCGGGAAGAAACCAATGGTAAAAATATATCGTTCAACTACACATCGAGTGACATTATTGTGACCAACTCCTACTTTTGACGTCAACAGCGCGTAGCCAATGAAAGAAGACACGTGTCGTGAGATGGCTTGGAGGGTATATAAGGTGTGCTGATTACTCAGCTCAAGATGCATATGTGCGAAGAAAAGTTGTCAGGAACATATATACAGATTACTCAACTCAAGATGAACTGTAAGTAAAAACTGGTTTTCTTATTGGCATGCGGACTGTGTCGGTCACCGAAATAACTACAGTAAAACTCAAGAATGCATGGCATTGAACCTGATAAAAGCTGACTCAGTCAAATGATGTAGACCTGAACACTTTTAAAGAAATACCTTACTAAATCGAGCCTACATGGCGAATAAGAATTGAGGCGTTCAGCGAATTTACCTTTACTTATTTTTTCTTTCTGTGTGCGACGTCTTCATCATTTCATTCACTAGTATATTTATCAAATTCAAATGGTTCGTACTAAGTTCTTGCAATATTTTCTTTCGGGGCGTGGGTTGCTATACGTTGCTCTGAAGTGTACCTCATTTCCTGGCTCTTTAAGTAAAAAAATATCCAGTTCTTGTCGTATAAAAGTGGAATTCCTGTTCCGATGCGACAGCTCTTAAGGCTGGCGTCATTTTTTGTTTTGTTTGTATTATATCTTCAAAAACACAAAGTTAAATAACGTCACTAAAAAGTTAAGATTTCATATATTCACTAACGAAAAATATCCTCAAGGGCAACCAAGTCAATCTTTACCTTGATCCGCCGGAAAAATTAAAGCCGAGTCTGTTTGTTATCATATCCAAGCAATTGAAGGTAGCAGGTTTCCGGCTTTTCATTTCGCTGAATTCAAATTATTTGGTAAAAAATAGCTAATGTCATCCTTATTCAGGTCCTGGAAGATGTATACCGTATTAGGTACAAGCGACACGTTGAACGTTTAGAGAGATTAGAGAGTTATGTAGAAATTTACGAAGACAATACAATACCGGACCTTAAGCAATCCTTAGAAATAGGAAGCTAGGAGATTTGGGCTAGAGTGCCCGACAGGAAAGTCACACGGAAGCTATGTAGAAAGGGGTAGGAAGTTCATACCTTAGATACGTCGACGACATCCTTGTCCTTTGGCCTCACTCAAGGGATGATTTATTCAATTCGCCGACGCACTTTCGTCAGTATTCCCTACAATCGGGCTCACGACAGAACTTGAATCTGATTTTTCACTCCCTTTTTTGGATTTTCGCATATTTCGTGACCCGGATACTAATTCACTGTCTTTTTCAGTTTATCGCAAGCCAACTGATTGCAATAGCCTTATTCCATTCAATTATTCATGTTCAACTCCACAGAAACTATCTGCCATTAACTTGCTTATAAGAAGATCCTACACTCATTCTTCAAGCGAGAGTAGTCTACAGTCTGAAATAAAGTTTATTTTTAAATTGGCGGATAAACACGGATATCCAAGGTCATTGGTTAATAGATTATTCTGCAGAATTAGTAACGAAAGAACCATAAGTCTAGAACCAGACCCAAAGCCTAACAAACGGTTTGTGGGAGCATTGGACCAGCACCCACACATCACTAACTCATTATCACGCATATGCTCAAAGCATAACATACAATTCGGTACCCGATCAAAGAAATCTCATATCATCTGTTAGGAAAGATCGACAGCAACCGATATTATGAGCAAATGGGGAGTGTACCACATACCACTGTTAGACACCTCAACAGGAGAACGCGTTAGTAACTACACTGCTGGCCCCCCAAAATGCGACACCAAGAAGGAAGCATCCGATTGGCCTGAAATTCGCAGCATGCGTCGCCCGTGAGAGGACATGCAAACGATTAGCATTGCAGGGCATGTGCAAATCATGTGCGCCCGGGACGCCACCGAGAAGCACTATAAGAAGGGTGCACAGAAGTGTTGTGCTGCCGGAACTGTGCGTGGGAAGCTTCCTGATGCCTCGTCGCGGAATACGACAGTCATTCCAGCACGTTTCGAAATTCGACAGAGGACGAATAGTGGCTTATCGCGACAGCGGTTTATCGTACCGAGACATCGGCGCCCGTGTGGGACGACATCCAGCCACAGTGAGGCGAGTGTGGATTCGGTGGGTGCAGAAGGGACGGGCGGACCGAAGCGATTGCCGCAGCACACCACCGAACGAGAGGACCGGCGTGTTGTGCAGCGGGCATTGACGGCTCGCACCACCACATCACGAACGTTAGCGCAGGAATTAGGGTGTGTTGCGCAACAACCTGTATCAGCACGTACCGTTCGACGTCGTCTGCAGGAGCGGGGACTTGTCGCACGGCACCCATTGCTCCGATTACCATTGGCGTTACACCACCGGCGAGTACGGCGGCAGTGGGCCGTTGAACGCCGCACCTGGACTACGGAATGGCACGACATTTTCTTCTCCGACGAATACCGCTTCTGCCTGCAACACCACGATGGTCGGATCCGCGTGTGGCGGCACCGCGGCGAGAGACTGTATGACGCCTGCATTATGCATCGCCATACCGGTCCGTCGCCTGGCGTTATGGTTTGGGACGCAATTGGATATGACACCCGCATCCCTCTGGTACGCATCGCCGGTACACTCAACAGCCACCGCTACATCTCCGACGTTTTGGAGCCGGTAGTCCTCCCTTACCTGCAAGACCTGCCAGCGGCCACGTTTCAACAAAACAATGTGCGCCCGCACGTGGCACGCATCGTGTAACAATTCTTCACGGCCCAGAAGGTGTCACTGCTGCCGTGGCCCGCTTGTTCTCCCGATATGTCGCCCATCGATCACGTCTGGTCGCTGATCGGCAACCGAGTGGCCCGGCAAGCACCACCCGCGGCTACGCCTGATGAACTGTAGCAACGTGTGGAAACAGCCTGGACTGACATACCCCAAGCCCACATCCAAAGCCTCTTTCCTTCAATGCCGCGGCGTGTAGCGGCCGTTATTGCCAGCCATAGGGGCCACACGAACTATTGATGTCTGCGTGTTCCGCGAGTCGCACGGACCTGTAAGCTCAATCGTTTCATCTTTGTATCTGTTGTTATTTGTCCAGTAAATCTGGCTTTGCTATCTCGTGTCCTTCTTGGTGTTGCATTTTGGGTGGCCAGCAGTGTATATAGGCTTGATACGGAGAAGTTTGGGTATTCGTACTTTCCGCAATAATACGGCATTATCTAGAAATGTCGTAAATGGAACATTGCAACCGGACTGTGCGAACATTAGACTGCTGAACACCCCTGCGTACTATAACGAAGTGAATTTCTCCGTCATTTTTATCCGCGCCAGGATTCGAACCCGGGTCCCCTCATTCCGGAATAAGTCACTCTACCAATTGAGCTACGCGGACGTTTTATTCTGATTCCTATCTGCCTTTATGTCGTGTGCGTCCTTCGGGCAGGTACGTCACATCTCCTGGTACGTTACATCATCTCCCCCTTATTTTGCATTTTTTTTTTTCGAAGTGCTGGAGAAAGGATTCTCTTATTTTTCCTATCTCGCGGTGTGGAAATAACATCACACCATTGCGAGATTTTGAACGGTCGGGTCATCCGGATAGTTCGGGCGCCATTATAACGAAGTAAATTTCTCCGTCATTTTTATCCGCGCCAGGATTCGAACCCGGGTCCCCTCATTCCGGAATAAGTTGCTCTACCAATTGAGCTACGCGGACGTTTTATTCTGATTCCTATCTGCCTTTATGTCGTGTGCGTCCTTCTGGCAGGTACGTCACATCTCCTGGTACGTTACAGTACGTACACTCATTGCACCTTGCTGAAAGCCTGTACATTGAAGCCTTGGAGGACAGGTGCTGTAACGATAACACGCCAGTGGACATACCAAAAATTTGGGAAAACCTCGTCGTCGATTTTGAACTTTAAATTATAATTATAAAATAAATTTAATAAAACAATATTGACAATTTTAAGTGCAACACAACTTGTATTATCATGTGTAACTTAAGTCGGAAATTGTATGTATTGTTCGGCTGCGATGGCAACACCTTAACCTTGTGACACTTGAGAACTATACCGTGGTGCATTGCTGTGCTCCTATAAAGGTCTACGCGAGTACTGCATTAACCTTTCCGTCCAACTGATGATGGGGTAAGTGTTACCCCGAAAGTGCTAGTGGAGGTTTTAATTTGTAAATAGTTTTCATCTTTTATTAAATATCGTACATAGACGGTGGTATTTGTTTTATATGACATAGTGCACGAATTGTGCTTTTATCTACCTTAGTACTTCTTAGACACATTCAGTTGATCATATTCAAAATTCAACGGCACTTCTACTGTCCTTCCTCGCTTGTACATATATTTCATTCTTCCCTTTTTTCACAGTGGTGGACTATCTAACCATCTGTACCTTTGCCAGCTGCCAGCTGATGTCGAAATTATTGATAACGAACCAAGAGTCGCCCTTCTGAGAATATATGGTAACCAGAATTTATCGGACGTCCAAGATTTAGTCAAAGATTCCATAATTTTCCTTTTGCTGGCTGAGAGGAAACTGAGTCCTCAGTTGTACGGAGTCTTTCCCAATGGACGACTAGAGGAGTACATTCCCGTAAGTATGCAGATTCTGATATCTCAAGAAAGTTTGTCCTTTTTTCCTTTCAGTGTGAAGTGACTGAGAATCTTGTTATGTAAGAATTGCACCGCAGGCCCAAAGCATTCGCTCCCTTGAATTTAACTGGTTCTTTAATTATGTTACGTCAAAAAACCCTCTTTCCCATCCAATTGGGTCACAGGCGCCTTAGTTTTTGTATGTCGCTATAATTATTACATCAATAACATACATGCAGATATTATTGTTATGCTACTTCTGAGCGCTCTGAAATGAAGAAATCAGTTTGTCATACAGCGGCGTTATTAGAAGATTTCGGAATGAAAACTTTTGTTTCAATTTTGAAAATAAAGTACTTCTAAAATTTGTGGCATGAAGACCTGTGTTCGCCCGGCTAAAACAAGAGATTTAAATAAAATATGGAATATACCTGCTACATGAACACACTCCTTTAAAAAAAAGGAGTGCGTGTATATGAATAATCAAATATATTTTAAAGCTTGCTAGTTGAGTACAAGAAACGGGATAAATTTACCTAAAACTTTATCATGCAGAGAGCGGGGTTTGTTTGTCTCTCTGGAGCTTTTTAACCCTTTAACGACCATAACGCCCGAAACGCCCTCAAACCCAAACTACCATGATCGCCCGAACATCGAAACTACCATGACCGCCCGAACATCGAAACTACCATGACCGCCCGAAACGCTTTTAAAGCCAAACTACCATGACCGCTCAAAACGCGTTGACATTGAAACTACCATGACTGCACGAAACGCCCTTACATCCAAACTAACGAGACCGCTCGAAACGCCCTTACATCAAAACTATCATGACCACCCAAAACGTCCTTTTTTTTTTTTTTGATTGGAGGTTTAACGACCGCCGTGAGCAACTCAGTGGGCTATAAGCAGTCGCCCGTCCCTAATTTAGGGTCACTGGTTCCAGGGAAGGGAGAGAACCAGTGCCGTAAGACAAACACAACATCCATGCCTCACCGGGATTCGAACCCGGACCCCTTACGGACGAATGATCAGAGGCCAACGCCTTAGACCACTGCGCCACCGGGGCGGCCAAAACGTCCTTACATCCAAACTACCGTGACCGCTCGAAACGTCCTTTCATCGAAACTACCATAACCTCCCGAAACGCCCTTACCTTCAAACTACCATGACCGCTCAAAACGCATTGGCCGCCCCGGTGGCGCAGTGGTCTAAGCGATGGCCTCTGATCACTCGTCCGAACGGGGTCCGGGTTCGAATCCCGGTGAGGCATAGATGTTGTGTTTGTCTTTCGGCACTGGATCTCCCCCTTCCCTGGATCCAGTGATCCTAAATTAGGGACGGGCGACTGCTCATAGCCCATTGAGTTGCTCACGGTGGTCGTTAAACCTCCAATCAAAAAAAAAAAAAAAAACGCATTGACATCGAAACTTCCATGACCACCCGGACATCAGAACTATGATGACCGCCCCCAATCCCCTTTTATCCAAACTACCATGACCGCCCGAAAACGCTCGTCTAGAATTAATACGATTTCCTACTCCCACCTGTTTTTTTATTTTACACGGTCTCTACGGGATTAACAGAAGTCACCTTCAGTCACCATTGTTGTCGTTAAACAAATAAGTGAAACATGCGTTGCTATCTCCCGATGCGATATTATTATTCTCATGACACTGCATGACCCCTCCATGGAAGAATGCAGCGATATTCCGCCGGAAACGTCTGAAGGTCATTAAACATCAAGACTGCAGATCGGATGTTTGGTGTGAGGACCGAGCACTAATGCTCCTTCTGTCAACTTGTGAAGGAGAAGGGAGAAAGTATCAAAGGAGCGACAGACAGTTTCAGGCGTTATAGTACTAGGAGTGACACAAGATCTGATAGCCCTGGTCGTTAAAGAGGTAATGCAGAACTTCATCTCACACGTTATGAAGTACTTTTGAAACAATTATTTGTTACAAGAAATATATTTTTCATAGAAACGTCTTTCTCTTTTTAATTAGGTTTCTTTGTCGGTGTGTTACTTGCAACACCTGTATGGTAACTTTCATCTGCAGCCTATAAGTCTAGGAAAAGAAACGCATAATTCTCTGTGACAAAATATAGTATTTTGTCATGCAAAATTCCACCTCCTAGAGTGACTAACTTCGACATTTGTTCAAATTGTATTGAGAATTGTTTGGGGTTTTGTATGTCTGAGGATATATCGCTATCCTCTCATTCACGTTAAAAAATGCTGCTCTGTTGGCGATTGCAAAACACAAAAGTCCATTGTTTTAATTTCTTGACTTTAATTATGTTCAAATACACTGGCGGAATGTGAAAAAAAGAACACCGAGAAGGAGACGTCTGATACCAACGAAATTTATACAGCATAATCCCGGAATACAGAGGATAACGTAATCAAAACATTATAGCAAAATGCAGCTGCATTTGCTGGTAAACTGAAAAATAACATTTCCATGTAACATGGTTAGTACGAGGTTGAACCGCCATGAACTGCGTCACACTGTGCAATTCTGGCATGGAGTCTGTCGTACAGATGTTGGATGTAAGTTTGGGGTATTGAGTTCCAAGCACCCTCAACCTGGACGTGTAAATCGGGGATGGTCGTGGCTGGCTGTGGAGACCGGATAAGTCGTTGTCCCATAAAATCCCACACGTGCTCAATGGGGGACAAATCGGGTGAACGTGTAGGCTATGGAAAGTTGTCTCACACCCTGAAGTGCATGTTGCGTTGCACGCGCCGTGTGTGGGCATGCGTTATCTTGCTGGAAAACACCACGATGGACCGACCTTACAAATGGCACAACAACGGGCTGAATGATGTTGTTGATGTAAGAGATGCTGTTTAACGTACCCGGTACAAACACTAGTTGTGTACTGGAGTGATAGCTGATCGCTCCCCACACCAGGAGACCAGGTGTAGGCCCTGTGTGTCGCTGGCGGATGCAAGAAGGGTAGAGACGCTCCCCTGTGCGTCTGCGAACACGCATACGGCCATCGGAGGCTCCCAAGCAGAATCTGCTTTCTTCGCTGAACACGACAGATCGCCATTGCGTTCTCCAGTGCAGACGTTGGCGACACCACTGCAGCCGTTCCTGACGGTGGGCTGGAGTCAGAGGTACACATGCCAGAGGCACACGTGCATGTAGTCCTGCATCCAGTAGACGGTTGCGGATTGTCCGCACAGTCACCTCAGGTGCAACGGCAGCTCGGATTTGCATCGCAGTGGATGTTCTGCTCGACAACGCCGCTCTTCTTATGCATTGATCGGTCCGCTGTTCATCAGTCCGTCTGTGACTCCCGGTTCCACGTCTTCTCGTGTGGGAATGTTCCTCGGACCATCTACGGTACCATCGTACCACCACCGATACTTCCCGTCCAATTCGCTCCGCAATACGACCACCCGGCCTCACGGAGTCCGACTAGACGACCTCGCTCAAAGTCCGATAACTGCTGAAATCGTACACGTCTTCCATATCCAGGCATTGCAGCTTCTTTAGGGTCTTCGCACGTGTCCATACGCCGACGACTGATTACATTCACTTCGCCGTACTCCTTAAATACCACCGACGATAATTTGCATATTATGCCGTACTGTGGCGTAAGCGCTCCCAGGTTGGTCCCGAAATTAACATCACACCTACGTCAACTCGACCCCATTAACATATGTAAATTTCATGATCGTCCGCCAATTCCTTCTTGGTGTTCTTTTTTCATTTTCCGCCAGTGTATGTTAATTATATTTAAAGTCTTGTAATTTTTTTGCCGTTTCATACTAGTAGTTTTTCATTTAAAAAAGTCTAAGCTCGATAATCTCATAAAAGACACATAATTTAGCTGAACAACTGCGTAAAAAGACATTGATTATCCTAGAATGTGATCAGTACAATGGTTCAATCACATGACTAACGCCTAACTTAAGTAAGACAACAGTTATTTGATTAATATTACGAGGGTTGTACCGAAAGTAGAGCAAAAGTGGGCATAACAGAGATCTTTCAAACTGCATATGTTGGTAGAGTAACCCTTCTTCATTGCAGGTAAGTAATAGATTCCAAGCAGAAGCAATGTGCCGTCATTGAATTCTTGACGAAGGAAGAGTGCAGGCTGTCCGACATCCACAGAAGGCTACAGAATGTTTTGCAGAGGTGTCGCCACTGACAAGAGCAATGTGCACAGATAGATGAAGTTTAAAGAAGGGGAAACCAGCAATGAAGACAAACCACGCAGTGGGAGACCATCATCTGCGACCACTGACACGAAATCGTCAGCGAGTGGATGAATTGTTTCGCGCGGAGAGACGAGTCACAATCCGTGAGCTTCTTGCACACTGTGATCAGTGGTCGCACTGTGAGCTTCTTGGACTGTGGTCACAGTGTCATACAGAAGATGGTGGAAGACTTAGGATATCGGAAAGTGTGTGCAAAGTGGGTACCTCGGCAGATGACACCCGATTTGAAGGACAGAAGGGTGGAAGTCTGCTCTGATCTGCTGGAAGCGTTTGAAGCCAATGAAGACACGTTTTTTTCGATCTGGCGACAGGGGATGAAACATGGGTGTATCTTGATGATCCGGAAACGAAGAATCAATCCATGGAATCTTTCCCGTCACTTATACGGGGCAACTGGTTCCAGGTAAGAGAAGGGACAAATGACGTAAGGCAAAAAACATCATGCGTCACAGGAATTCGAACCTTGACTCATCTCTGACGGATTTTCGGAGGCCAGCGCCTAAATTACTGTACCAGCTGTGAAACCTGAGTCAATTAAGAAATAGCTCAATAAGTAGGAACTGTACACCAATTATACTCAAAACAGTATAACTGTACTAATAATCCAAAATTCCTTGGCGTAGAACAGGAATAAAACTTTCCAAACATTGGCACATCAACCAGATGTCTTTTCCAAGGAAGGTAGACAGCTAACTGGAAACTGGATAATAGAACGTTTCAACAATTTGAATGCGGTGACTTGACTAGACAATAAATGAATAGGCGCAAACTTGATAATTAGAAGAAACGAGGTCACGTTTTAGAATTAGAAGAGCCATCGCTGACTCATCCGATGACCGTTATAGACAATCCGAACTAAAAAAAACGTCGTCGAATCGGCCACTGAGGCAGGATATACGTCGAACCAGATGCATAACTTTATCGAGAAAGCCAGAACCAGCAGTGCTGATATTTCTATGCCGCAACTTCGTTACTTGGGCTCTATTCCCTGCATACCAAATGTTTCCTATCGACTCAAAAGCGTGCTCAGGAGGATGAGCTTCGGTGTCGGCATAAGGTCTCCGGCATCTTTGTATGCGATGCTTAAGAGAAATATTGACAAACCCCTCTTCTCAGTGAGGCAGGTGTTTATGCCATTCCTCTACAATATCCGGACGGCTCCAGGCAATACTACATCGGAATGACCAAACGTTCGTTTGGAATTAGAATCAGCGAACGTAAAAGGGATACAAAAGACGAAAAAATAACCACTGCCCTATTAAGAGAAGTCAAGTTCAAGGTCCGTTGATCCTATATGGAGTGATGTAAAGAAATTAGCTTCATACTCCACGCCCAAATCTACTGACATTCGCGAAACCTTGGAAATCTTGACCAGATGCGAGGCTTGCAATGATAGCGTCTCCATGGAGTTGCTACGTATTTGGAAATCAATTCTTCAAATAATGCTGCGTTTTCTACCATGGTACCGCGTGCTCAATCACCGTGATCTCGTTTCTTCGAATTATCACGTTTGCGCCTATTCATTTATTGTCTAGTCAAGTCGCCGCGTTCAAATTGCTGAAACGTTCTATTATCCAGTTTGCAGTCAGCTGTCTACCTTCCTTGAAAAAGCCATCTGGTTGATGTGCGAAAGCTTGGAAAGTTTTATTTCTATACTACACCAAGAAATTTCGGATTATTAGTATAGTTATACTATTTTGAGTAAGAAATAGCTATCCGAATTCTTTGCAAATTTAGAAAGGCCTTGCTTAGGAATGTATGACAACAATGTGTTTTGCAAAGAGCCAAGAAGGTATTCATGCAGATCAACACACAGCTCTTTATAATTTCCATCACGGACTTACAGCCCCTTCCCGAGTAGATACGATTGTGGATCAAAAAGTAACGCACACTATTTCTTTTAGCAACAGTTTAATAGATAGGCAAAACACAATGTACTCTGAAGAGCAATTGAATTAGAGACAGCTGGCGTTATGCAAATGTGGCGCTGCTGTGGGCGGCCCTGTAAACGGAAACGACATGACGTATGCAGCGATCCGACAATATAAGGAGTGATGCGACGGGAATCAGTAAAAGTCGGATGCAGTATGGCTAAGAAGAACAATCTAAGCGCATTTGATCGTGGACAAATTGTCGAGGCCCGACGAATGCGTCATTCCATCTCGAAAGTCGTGCAGGCACTGGGATATTCACGAGCCACTGTGTCACGGGTGCACCGTGAGTACATCGAATCAGGTAAAACCATCCCTGCAAGGGCCAACTGCCGCGGACAACAGCGTGTGGATGAACGGGGTCATCGTCGGCTGGCTCACATTGTAACAGCGGATAGACGGGCCACAGTGCAAGAAATCACTCGGCAATTTAACGCTGGTGCGCAAAAACGTGTAAGCAGCCACACCATCCAGAACCATCTCCTCGCTATGAAGTACAGAAGCCATCGTCCCACGAGGATACCGCTGCATGATGACCGCACATCACAGGGTGCAAAGATTAGCATGGGCGCGGGAACATCGCCACTGGACCCTAGACATGTGGAAAGATGTTGCATGGACTGATGAGTCGAGATTCACGTTGGTACATGCGGATGGCAGGATACGAGTACAGCGCAAACCACATGAAGCGATGGATCCTTCTTGCCAGCAGGGTACTCTTCAAGCTGGTGGGGGTGGCATTCTCGTCTGGGAACTGTGTAATGTGGACTGAAATGGGACCCCTGGTACGTGTGATATCGTCCCTCACAATGAACATTACCGGGATATCCTGGACGACCATTTGCTCCCGTTTGTGCGTCTTTAATATCCCACTGGGGACCTCATCCTGCAACAAGACAATGCAGCTCCCGAATTGTATCCGAATGGTTGGATGAACACTCCACCGACGTGACCTCGCTTCCTTGGCCAGCTAGGTCACCTAGCCTCAATCCCATCGAGCACATCTGGGATGCCATCGAGAGAGATGTTCGAGGATCTGACCACCCTCCATGAAATCTTCGTGAACTGTGGGAAGCTTGTTCAGGGGTCGTGGATCCTTATGGCTTCCCAACACTAAGTGTCTTGTCGAGTCCATGCCGAGACGAATCGCCGCCGTCATCAGGGCGAAGGGTGGTGCTACACGTTACTAGACAGGCATCTCTAATTCAATTGCTCTTCAGTGTACATTTCTTAGCTATTTTTCAACATAAGAACCGAGATGCTCGACACATTTATTTTAGAATGGTACCGGTTTTGGTATACCTTCTTCATAAAAGTCCGTTTTCTGGGCGTATAGCTACCTGCGGACAACAGATTTAAGTTCGTTAACCGAATTGAAGCGCTGGTCACCCAGAAATCTTTTCAAGGGATCAAACAGATGAAAGTCCGAAGGAGCCAGGTCCGGAACGTACGGTGGGTGGTGAAGCACCTCCCTGCCAAATTGCGCAATTCTCTATATCCCTTCTGCGTCCGTCAAGTTCTTGGGCACCCATCGCGCACTGACCTAGTGACGTTGCAATTTGTCATGCGCAATATCGTACGCTGTATCGCACGAAATGTTAAACTTCTGTGCCAATGTGCGCAGACGGATCTGCGGGTCGCTCAAAATTGCCTGTTCAATGCTTCTCCCAGTGGCAGGTGATGGCGTGGTTACAGGTCGACCGGAACGTGGCGAATCGGTAAGATTGCCACGGCCCTCTGCAAAGAAACTGCACCATCTGGAGATGTTGTTGCGGTCCAGTCAATCTCCACCATACACTTCGACCATTTCTTTGTGAATTTCCGTCAAAGTTTTACCTTTACCCCACAAAAATCGGACTACACCGAGTTGCTTTTCATTCGTAGACGACGCTAACAAACGCGACATCTTTGTGCCGCCGTTCACAGTGTCTTCCACCACTGTGACACCTCATTCAGCCAAACCGGTTTGTAGCGTGATATTCAAACTCTTTGTCTGCCAAACTGCAATCTGCTATTTGCTACCTGCAAAGAGAAGAAAATAGATGAACGTTACTTTTCAATCCTCCCTAGTATTAGGTGTACAAATAAGTTTTAAAGCGTATTTTATGTGACGTATACATATCCGACATTACCCAGCGTTGTTGTCATGTGATTAACTCGTCCAGAGTATAAAATGTGACACAGAAGTTTGCCCAACAGTCAAACGCACTTGCACATCGGTAGGTGAAAGATGGAAGCGATACTGCATTTATTCGACAATGCATTCGTTGCGAATTTCATCAAGGAAAAGTGCCGCTAAAGCATGCGCACCGATCTGTTCTGTTCTGAGGGATAATATTGTATCGAAAAGCACGTGCGGGTTTTGGTTTAGACGGTTTAAAGCAGGTGATTTTGATGTTAGCGATCGAGAACGTAGTGGCGCCCCACAGAAGGTTGCACACGAGGAACTGCAAGCATTGCTAGATGAAGATTCGTCTCACACGCAAAAAGAACTGATGGGTAACTCAAGAAACCATTTTCCAATCGTTTACGCGCAATGGGAAAAGGTTCAGAATTAAGGAAAATGGGTGCCACATGACCTGAGCCTGAGGAACAAGGATGAGCGTGTCATGAAGTGTTTGAAATCTGTCGAATAAACAACACAGAAAGTCTTTCCTGTGGAAAATCGTTACGGGTGATGAAAAGTGGATATGGTACAACAATCCCAAACGTAAAATACACTGGGTAGACCCCGGTGAAGCAACTACGTCGACACCGAAGCGCAATATTCACTCCAAGAAAGTTTTGCTGTGCTTCTGGTGGGATATGAAGGGTGTGCTCTATTACGAACTATTGGAAAAGGGTCAACCTGTTATTGCCGATCGCTACAAGCATCAATTTTTGAGCTTGAACCTGGAAATCTGTCGGAAACGTCCATTCACAGGCTAAAGGATTGCGTCCCGTGAAATTACTGCATGACAACGATAGGCCGAAATTGGTCAAGGAAACGTTATTAGCGCTTGACTGGGAAGTTTTGGAACACTCGCCGTATAGTCCCGACATAGCCCCTTCAGACTATCACTTGTTCCGATCGATGCAACATGGTTTGCGTGATGTACGATTCCGGCAAAATTGGGTTGACGACTTCATGGCGTCACACGACGAAGTATTCTTCATGGCTGGAATCCGTCAGCTGTCCGACCGATGGCGGAAGGTGATAGATAATGACGGCGCATATTTTGATTCGTAAAGGTATTGTTGTTTTCTCTCAAATTACGTGTTGGTGTCTTAAAACGCTTTAAAACTTATTTGTACACCTAAAAGAATAAATTTTTCTATGCTTTCTTTTGAAATTAAATAAGTAGAAACGCGTTTGTTGCCAGAGAATTTTGTTAGACGAAATCGGAGTAAGATACTGTAGTATTTTTTTTTTTTTTTTGATTGGAGTTTTAACGACCACCGTGAGCAACTCAAATGGGCTATAAGCAGTCGCCCGTCCCTAATTTAGGGTCACTGGTTCCAGGGAAGGGTGAGAGCCAGTGCCGTAAGACAAACACAACATCCATGCCTGACCGGGATTCGAACCCGGACCCCTTACGGACGAATGATCAGAGGCCAACGCCTTAGACCACTGCGCTACCGGGGCGGCCTGTAGTATTTGTTCTAATGCCACTGGGTTGTCACTGGGTTGCCTCTGCCCTGGAACGAACTGACCTAAATCGCAAACGAGAAGTCTCCCTACGCTTAAATACATTCATGTAGAACACTGAAGTACAAAACAAATAAATAAAGTCAATGGAATTTGAACAGGTAAAACGTTTCTCACTTTTTAATTTTCGTTTTTCAGTCCCGCTGCTTAACTTCGAAGGAACTTCGGCAAACTGACGTGAGTATTGCTATAGCCCAGACACTGGCCAAAACGCATTCACTTCGGGTGCCCATCAAGAAACAGCCAACATTCCTTTCGGAACTTCTGCTCAGGTAACTAGTTAAAATTATTTTGCCGAAAGAAGCATTTTCCTTTTCTCTCTGCTTCACCCTTCGAAAAAATGAAAGTAATTCTTTTTAGCACGTCTTTTGGAAAAAAGACCGTCCTCGTGTTATCGGTTTGTAACTCCGCCTGTAGACATACCGTGACTCTGCAACTATTAGTCCGATTTGAAAAATTCTTTTTACATTGGGAAGCTTGAAATATGCAAATGATGACCCTTCATTTCGTTTCTTTTTACGGTGTACAATTTCGCCACTAGAGGGCATAAATGCAGATGATGTTGAATTCAAAATACATTTTATTCCATATATTTGCTTCTATACATCCGATTTAAAAAATTATTTTGCCTTTCAATTCTATTTATGTCGAAGAGTATTTTAGGTATACTTAATTTTTCAAGTTACGCATAGTTTAGGTGCGTGAAAGTAAATTACGGTTTCTCCGAATCTCTTCTAAATCTCCGATTTGAAAAATGTTTTCTTCTAAGGATACAGTTCCTGATGGAAACACTTTTGCATATAAGTTCTAATTTTTGATAAAGAATACTTTTTGGCCACCAGGGGACGTAAATGTTGATTTTTGCTTCAGATGTATTTGCTATAAAATCTGAGCTTGTAAAACCTCGATTGAAAAACTTCGTTCTTGGACTGATGACACTCACGTCGATAAACCTTTTCGGAATACTTTCTTCTTAGAATATTTCATGGTTTCTCCGCCAGGGGAGTAGATGTATATCTTATTTTTGTCAATCTCTCTGCTTCTAAGGGTCCAATTTGAAAAATTCCTTTTTTATTGGATAGAGTTTCCAGTGTGACATGCTTTTCATATAATTTCAAAATTTTCAAGTAATTTGTACGCTTTCCACTACGGAGCGTAAAGGCAAATTGCGTTTCCCCAAATATTTCTGCTTCTAAAACTCCGCTTTGAAAAATTCTTTCTGCACCAAGAAACCATCCTTGTCAACCATCCTTGTCACATTTACGCCAAAAATCGAATTGTCATCTTCAAAATAAAAACTCCTGATGGGAAATCCTTTGCATATAATTTCTAATTTTGATTAAAAAAAAAAAAAAAAAATGGTTTGGCCACCAGAGGGCGTAAAAATCTGGATTGAAAAAAAATCGTTTGTAGACCGATACTATTCACGTTGAGAAAACTTTTTAGGAACATTTTCTTCTTAAAATTATGCATGGTTTCTACGCCGGGAAGCGTAGATGTATATCTTATTTTTGTCAATATCTCTACTTCTAGGAATCCGATTTGAAAAATTCCTTCTTTTCTGGATAGTGTTTCCGATGCGAAATGTTTTTCATGTAAATTCAAAATTTTCAAGTAAATCATGGACTTTCCGCTAGGGGGCACTAAGGTAAACTACGTTTTCTGCGTTATTTATGATTCTAAATCTCCGATTTGAAAAATTCTTCTTCTACCGCATACAGCTCGTGATGGAAAATGGTTTTTCATATAATTCCTAATATTTGGTAAAGAATGGTTTGGCCACCTGGGACATAAGTGTTAATTTGTTTCTGATGAATTTGCAGCAAAATCTGAACTCCTGAAAACTCGAATAATTTTTTTCTTGGACCGATGCTGCTCACACTGAAAAACATTTTGAGAATACTTTCTCCCTAAAATAATGCATTGTTTTCCCGACAGGAGCGTATATGCATATCTTACATTTGTCCATACCTCTGCTATGAAGAGTCCGATTTGAAAAAATCTTTCTTTACAAATTTTGAAGATGACAATCCTATTTTTGGCGTAAATATGACAAGGGATGGTAAGTCAGATAATATCCGAAAATTAAAATTGTTTTTTTTCATCGTCCTGGAGCGGAACTCGAATCCGCGTCTCCCAGAAAGCGCCCGGGTATGCTAACTACTACACCACCCAGAACGACCAAGGTTCAAGTTTCCGATCAATTTGAATATAACCATCACAGGATTCGCTAGTCGCAGCAACCGGCATTCATGTTTAGCGAATCTGGAGGTTAAGAATCTTATCCCGTGTTTGCCCGGAGAAGCAGATAAATCATGAAAGAAATACGGGATTACGCCATATAATACAAATTTTGAAGATGACAATCCGATTTTTGGTGTAAATGTGACAAAGATGGTAAGTCAGATAATATCCGAAAACTTGAAAATTTCGTCGTCCTGGAGCGGGACTCGAACCCGCGTTTCCCAGAAAGCGTTAGCATACCCGGGCCCTTTCTGGGAGACGCGGATTCGAGTCCCGCTCCAGGACGATGAAAAAATGTTCAAGTTTTCGGATAATATCTGACTTACCATCCTTGTCACATTTACGCCAAAAATCGGATTGTCATCTTCAAAATTTGTATTATATGGCGTAATCCCGTGTTTCTTTCATGATAAATCTTTCTTTGTTGGAGAGCGTTTCCGCTCCGAAATATTTCTCATATAAAACTCATGATTTTCTTAGAGCTCAAGTCTGCAACCAGAGGACGTAAGTTCATGATTCCGTTTGCAGCAATATCTGCGGGATTAAAAACCCGATTGAAAAACTTCTTCCTTCCGTCAGGTACTATTGTTTTCCATACCGGTTACATTGACCTTTGAATAGCTTTGATATATTTAATTTGCGTCAAACGGATTCAAAAGACGTGCTCATTACACTCGAAAACTCGGTGTCATCTTTCTTGTTTTTTTCGTTTTTTCTTTTGGACCATCCTCAGCAACTTGAAAAACTGTAAGCGGTTCTACGGAGGAGAGAGAGAGAGCAGAGGCTGTAAGACAAGCACACACCGTATTCCTCACCCGGGACCCCAACCCGCAGGCAGCTCTGACGTCAAGCCAAGCAGTTAACTCCTCTGAGGACTCGGCCACCGGGATGGATACCTTCGCTTACCGTCTGCACATGATGCCATGAACCAAGAGCCTTTGATTCTAGCATTTAAGTTTTCAATTTCAATGAGTGGAACACGCATGTTCATTGTTTCAGAAAATTCTTTTATCAGTGACACTCTGATATAATGCAGCAAAGCTCACAGAAAGACAGAAACATAATATTATTCTGTTTCGCAAGATTCATGATAGCGTAAACACCGCTGATATGAAACACTGGAAAAAAAAAACCAAAAAAACATTGAAGCTCAAAGTAACTAATTAAAACAACAAGAAGGATGATACCGAATTTTCGGGTGTAATAAGCATGGCTTTTGAATTCATTCTGACGCGAATTAAATTTATCAAAGCTATTCAAAATCAATGGAACCGGTATGGAAAACAGTAACATCTGACGAAAGAAGGAAGTTTTTCGATCGGGGTTTTTAATCCCACAGATATTGCTGTAAACGTAATCGTGGATTACACCCTCAGATTCCAGACTTTGCGTTAGGAAAAATTTGAAATTATATGAGAAACATTTCGCTGCGGAAATGCTCTCCAATAAAGAAGGAATTTTTCAAATCGGATTCTTAGAAGTAGATATACTAGCAAAAATTAGATATACATCTACACCCCCTGGCGGAGAAACCATGCATTATTTTAAGAAGAAAATATTCCGAAAATGTTTGTGGACGTGAGTAATATCGGTCCACAAACGAATTTTATTTTCAATCAAGATTTCAGAAGCTCAGATTTTGCTGCAAATACACTGGCGTGCAAAAATTAAGGACGAGACGGTTTTTCGAATGGAACGTCGTGCAGAAGTGCTCCACATCGACTCAAATCATACCATGAGATCCCCAAGATGTAAGAATATGGGACAAGTGAGCAAGACCGTCCAAATAAGGAATCCAAAGGATACAAAGGCACTTTATTGAAAAGGTAGCTTCGAGCACAACTGGACAGAAGACAGAAACGTCCATGTGACAGGCGACTGCCAAGAAAAATCCAGTCTTTAGTAAGGGATATGATCACCCCCTGACTGCGTTGCAAGATTTACAACGTCTGTCCATGCTGAGAACGAGATTGTCAAGGGGCTGTTGAGGCATCGCGGCCCATTCCTCTTGTAGCGCCAATCGCAGCTGCGGAATCGTTGCTGGCGGCTGGTGTCTGGTGACGTGCTGCCATGCGTCTTCCCGAGAAGGTCCCACACGTGTTCGATTGGATTTAGGTCCGGGACCTTGCGGGGCAATCCATGCGTTGAATATCTTCACTCCCCAACAGCTCTGCGACAGCCACTGTACGATGAGGTGTAGCGTTGTCGTCCATGAAGAGGAACTCAGGACCCACATCACCTCTAAACAGAAGCACGTGAGGCAGGAGAACCTCGGTACAATAGAGGACACCAGTGACTGAACCTCCTTGGAAGATGTGGAGGTCAGTACGGCTACCAAGCATGATACCGCCCCAAACAAGAACTTCGCCACCTCCAAACCGGTCTCTTTCGATGATGTTGGAGGTGTGATTGCATATCCCCTGCTCTCTACAGATGTGTTTACGTCCAGAATCGCTCATCAGACTAAATCGGCTCTCCTCCGCAAAGAGAACTCGACCCCATTGCTGATGTGTCCAGTTCTTGTATTCCTGGCACCACAGAAACCGCCGTCTCCGATGAGCAGGCGTTAATGGCACACACCGTACTGGTCGTCGTGCAAATAGACCACCTTTGTGCAGCCTCCTGGCCACGGTAAAACGCGATAACGGACGTCCAGTTGTCTGTTGCATGTGCCTTGCGATTTCTCCCGCTATCTGCGGTCTGTCTCTTCTCGCCTGTAGGACAATACACCGGTCGTCCGCCGCCGTGGTTGCTCGTGGACGACCACTGCTAAACTCTTGTACAGCTGTTCCTGTCGTTTGAAATGCTCTCCAAGCTCGTGAAACGATGCTGTGAGCGAACCCGAACTCCTCGGCCACACTAGTCACACTTCGACCTTCTTCCAACTTTTCAATGACGCGACCTCGGGTAAAGTCATCCAGATGTCGTCTACTGGATTGTCTGTTGGCCATATCACACGGTGGCAGCAACTCGACGTCATTCAAACCGATGTACACCGCGCAATGGCTTTCACCGAATTGCTGAGCGTACACCGCCCGTGTGCTTTATACCCTTCCGACACTCTCTCCCCCTCTACGTCATGCTGCATATATGCACATGCCCTACAGTACCGGACCCTAGTCTATCTCCTGAGTGGTCTTTCGGTCCGTTCTGCCTGCTCGTTCCGCTGTTATGCTAATTTCTCCTCTTCGTCCTTAATTTTTGCGCACCATTGTACATCAGAAACGGGAATTAAGACTTACGCCCCCTGGTGGCCAAACCATTTTTTACCAAAAATTAGAAATTATATGCAAAACATTTCCCATCAGGAGCTTATGCGATACAGGAAGAATATTTTAAGTCGGAGTTTTAGAAGCAGAAATATCGGGGGAAACGCTATTTACCTTAACGACCCCTAGCGAATAGTCTATGAGTTACTTGAAAATTTTGAAATTATACAGAAAACATTTCGCACTGGAAACACTGTCCAACTAAGAAGGAATTTTTCATATCGGACCATTAGAAGCATAGACATTGACAAAAATAAGATGTACGTCTACGCTCCCTGGCGGAGAAACCATGCAATATTTTAAAAATAAATTATTCCGAAAATGTTTATCGATGTGAGTGCCATCGGTTCACGAACGAATTTTTTCAATCGAAGTTTTTCATGCTCAGATTTTGAGGCAAATACACCAGAAGCAGAAATTAAGCCTTACGCCCCCTGGTGGCCAAGTAATCTTTTATCAAAAATTAGAAATGATATGCAAAAGATTTGTGGTCAGGAACTGTACCCTCTGAAGAAAAAAAGTTCAAATCGGAGTTTTAGAAGTAGAGTTATCGGGGAAAACGTAATTTACTTTTACGCGCCCTAGCGGAAAATCTATGAGTAACTTGAAAAGTGATTATACCTAAAATACCATTTGGCATAAATGGAATCGAAAGGTTAAATATTTTTTTCAATCGGTTGTTTAGAAACAAATACACTGGCGGAAAGTGAAAAAAGAACAGCAAGAAGGAATTGGCGGACGATCATGAAATTTACATATGTTAATGGGGTCGAGTTTGCGTAGGTGTGATGTTAATTTCGGGACCAACCGGTGAGCGCTTACGCCACAGCACAGCATAATATGCAAATTATCGTCGGTGGTATTTAAAGAGTACGGCGAAGTGAATGCAATCAGTCGTCGGCGTACGGACACGTGCGAAGACCCTGAAGATACTGCAATGCCTGGACATGGAAGACGTGTACGATTTCAGCAGTTATCGGACTTTGAGCGAGGTCGTCTAGTCGGACTCCGCGAGGCCGGGTGGTCGTATCGTCGTATTGCGGAGCGAATTGGACGGGAAGTATCCGTGGTGGTACGATGGTACCGTAGATGGTCCGAGGAACATTCCCACACGAGAAGACGTGGAACCGAAAGTCACCGACGGACTGATGAGTGGACCGATCGACGCATAAGAAGAGCGGCGTTGTCAAGCAGAACATCCACTGCGATGCAAATCCGAGCTGCCGTTGCACCTGGGGTGACTGTGCGAACAATCCGCAACCGTCTACTGGATGCAGGACTACGTGCACGTGTGCCTCTGGCAAGTGTACCTCTGACTCCAGCCCACCGTCAGGAACGGCTGCAGTGGTGTCGCCAACGTCTGCACTGGAGATCGCAATAGCGATCTGTCGTGTTCAGCGATGAAAGCAGATTCTGCTTGGGAGCCTCCGATGGCCGTATGCGTATTCGCAGACGAACAGGGGAGCGTCTCCACCCTTCTTGCATCCGCCAGCGACACCCAGGGCCTACACCTGGTCTCCTGGTGTGGGGAGCGATCAGCAATCACTCCCGTACACAACTAGTGTTTGTACCGGGTACGTTAAACAGCACCTCCTACATCAACAACATCATTCAGCCCGTTGTTGTGCCATCTGTAAGGTCGGTCCATCGTGGTGTTTTGCAGCAAGATAACGCAGGCCCACACACGGCACGTGCAGCGCAACATGCACTTCAGGGTGTGAGACAACTTCCATGGCCCGCACGTTCACCGGATTTGTCCCCCATTGAGCACGTGTGGGAATTTTATGGGACAACGACTTATCCGATCTCCACGGCCAGCCACGACCATCCCCGATTTACGCGTCCAGGTTGAGGATGCTTGGAACTCAATACCCCAAACTTATATCCAACATCTGTACGACAGACTCCATGTCAGAATTTCACAGTGTGACGCAGTTCATGGCGGTTCAACCTCGTACTAACCATGTTACATGGAAATGTCATTTTTCAGTTTACCAGCAAATACAGATGAATTTTGCCATAATGTTTTGATCACGTTATCCTCTGTATTCCGTTATTATGCTAAATAAATTTCGTTGGTATCAGACGTCTCCTTCTTGGTGTTCTTTTTTCACTTTCCGCCAGTGTATATGGAATAAAATGTATTTTGAATTCCATATCATCTGCATTTACGCCATCTAGCTGCGAAATTGTACATCGTAAAAAAATACGAAATAATGGATCATCATTCGCATATTTCAAGTTTCCTAATGCAAAAATTATTTCAAACTGAGCTAATAGTTGCAGAGATATGGTGTCAGCAAACGGACGGTCGGACAAACAAACCGATAACATAACCATGATCTTTTTTTACAAAAGACATGCTAAAAAGGGAAAAGTATAATGTTTCAAATTTTTATCCTATTAGAAAACCAAAGAAAATTTCACTGCTTTTCGGCCTCCTCATTTGTTTTCAATGTGAATAGTGTATTTTTACCGAATATTCATCAATTTGGCAGTTTGCGAAAAAAGAACTGTGGTCTTGATAGCGCTTTGGTCGTAAACACAAGATTCCTGTAACGAATGATTACTCAGACAGCGTAGTGACAACATGGGAATTGAATGGTCATTCGTTTGAATAATATTTCGTGAGTGACTATTTTGCATGAATGAACTGCCGAGAAGGAATGATTTATGCCATCACTAGAAGGCACAGCACTTGTAAAAATTGCGAGTGAAACAAGGAGACATATCTTCCAAGCTCTGGAATGCCCATTGCAGAATATCTTTCCATCATTGAACTGGGAAGACAGGATATATAAAAAATTAATGAAGATTATTTAACACATATCCGTGTCTTTATCTCAACTACTAGTCTTGTGACGATTATATATAGATTAAGATAATACAACGTAGTTGTCACAAATGCTTATTTGTTTCAAGCCGACCATGGTTTCGCTGGGTATTGACCTAGCTTCATCAGGACGAATGGCACGTAAATATTCAAATTGTATATGACATGTCATAAATGGTGTTTATACAGTCACGTGTTTTGGTTAGATGCTTCCACGCGTTTGATAGAAATGGCGTGGATGCCATGTCATTAACAAGTTGCGAAGACTTCTGATATATATGGACAGCTTCCAAAATATCAAGTTTGGAGGTTAAATCTGGCTTGTCAATAAGTTTTGCTTCTTCAAAGAGAAATCTGTGGTCCTTTTCGTAACAGTATTTAGCCATCGATGACTTCTTTAGGTCACAATTCCGAATATATGTCTTGTGCTCCTTCAATCGATATTCGTATATAGGACAGACCCGTAGAGCCCTTGCATTTTCGATTGAAGGAGCAGAAGACCTATACATTCGGAACTGTGACCTAAAGAAGTCATCGATGGCTAAACTCTGTTTCGAAAAGGACCACAGATTTCTCTTTGAAGAAGCAAAACTTATTGACAAGCCAGATTCAACCTCCAAACTTGATAGTTTGGAAGCTTTCCATATTTATCAGAAGTCTTCGCAACTTGTTAATGACATGGCATCCACGCCATTTCTATCAAGCGCGTGGAAGTATCTAACCAAAACACGTGACTGTAAACACCATTTATGATATCATGTACAATTTGAATATTTACGTGCCATTCGTCCTGATGAAGCTAGGTCAATACCCAGCGAAACCATGGTCGGCTTGAAAAAATAAACATTTGTGACAACTACGTTGTATTATCTTAATCTATACACCTCCGTGTGCTTATAAATCTATTTGTCGGAAAACAGGAAACGATCACTCGTTGACAGTGAAGTTATCGCCGGTTGACATGTCCTGTCAGTTTATCGGGCTTTAACGACCACTGAAAACAACTCCATGGACTATAAGAAATTGCTGGTCTCTAATTTAAGGCCATTTATTTTAGAGAAAGGAGAGATCCACCGCCACAAGACAAATATAACTATAACATCCATGCCTCGCCGTTATTCGAACTCGGACTAGCTTCGGTCGAATGGCCAGAAGCCATTGCATAAACCATTGCGCTGATTGCACCACCGGGGAGATCACTTGCTGTCAGTGAAAACAGGCTACTCATGATCCGACAAATAACGGAAACCAAACCCAAGGAGCACATAGAGCTGATTCGGAAAACACACAATCCAGTAGACGCTCTGGAACACTGTTTTCCAACCGCTGGTCCGCGAGGTTTTTTTCTGCCGGTCCGTGAGAAACATGTTAATTTATTTATTTTTCTTTTGAATCTCGAAATGGAGTCGAAGTAGGAGGAAATATAGATTAAAATTTTTTGAGCACCTGTCGCGGAAGATTAAAGGAAGCTTGGATCGCTAATTTCTTCACAAAAGATCTGAACTTCTGCAGGCTAGCGTAGCAGGAAAAGGAAAGCTTTGTTGAACTTCCTTCTGATGCCCCAGTCTACACTGTAGAAAATAAGTGGTGTGGATTCACGGAACATTTCTGAAAATAACGTGCAGCAAAGTTGCCGGAAGGTATTCGTGTTTTTCAGAAATTTCCGTTTGTAAAATTTCCCGTTCATTTTAACCCATATTTTCACAGATATTTCCGTAGACAGAAATTCTGTATTTCAGAAAAACCCATTTCTAGTTTTTCTGTACTTAATTGAAATTCCAACAAACCTGCACAGCACTTACCCGCACAGGTCACGATCGAAAACCCGACGTTATAGCTCAACGGACAGGCAACTTGTGCCTTTACTAACTGACCCACAAACGCTCAGCAACCAGACTCACGTACGTCATAAAACGAATCCCACGACAAAGAAATTTTTTTTGTCATTAATGTGAGTGATTTAGCCATTTTTTTTCTGTCTGAGCTTATTATTTTTCTGAATAGGTCTGTAATTTACTTTTTTTTCCTATAGGAGGACTTTTCAAATATTAAGCATTTTTCATCGTGGTTTTTCGAAGCAGCAATTTGTTTTGCAACATGATTTTTTTAAACTGACAATGACTCATTTGTCTTTAAAAAAGGTGAAATGTACTTTTTATAGTATTATTTCACACACAAAAAAAAAACTAAATATAAAATTTACCCTCGATAGCTATAATAGCTTTTGTTTTAAGTTGTTCAAAGACTGATACACAGACATCGTATAATCATCTGTACAATAAGTACCCGGTTTCTTACAGTAACACAATATATAATAAGTAGCTTGTGCACCAAATAGGGGAAAGGAGAAATACCCTGGGCCACAAAAAAACAAAAAACAAAATCTGTGCGATATGCTATCCACAATATCCGATCTCGCTACGGAACTTCAAAATTCGACAGACGATTGAAAATTGAAAGTTAATCAAACCTAAAGTATTTCCACGAATCGCTACTATTAGAGGAAATTTCTCGTCAAACGGATACGGAAAAAGTGAGAATGGAGATTTTCCGTTAATATACGAAAGGAATTGCGGAAAGGTTTCTGAAAATTCAGAATTTTCCCGTGGCACGAAAAAGTCCGTTTAATTCAGATTTTTTACCGTCATTTCACGAAAAGGTAGTATCAGAAACATACTTCGTTAATTCACGAAAGAAATGACGGACACTTGTCCGTGAATATCAGACATTTTTTTACAGTGTAGTATCGATATTCAGATCCAAATCCCTGACTCAGTTTTGGGGTACTATGGAGGAAGAATATCCAAGCCTCATCGACAGAGCTCTAAAATTATTGGTAACTTTTTCTACAACGTATTAACTGCGAGAAACCCGTTTTCAGCCGTTTCGACAATCAAAACAAAGTACAGGAACATAATGGACATTAATACCGCACTAGGCGTTACAGAAACGACACTGGAACCACGGCTCGAGAAGATTCTCGCTAAGCATCAGCAACGGACGTCGTATTGACCGCAGAAAGTGATGAAGTGCTATATTGTTAAGGCTCATGAGTGTACTTGCATAGTCTGTAAATTGCTGAATGAGACACTGAGTATAAGATGACAGATGTTAAGGCTCATGAGTTTTACATTGTTAAGGCTCATGAGTGTTATATTGTTAAGGCTCATGAGTGTTCTTGCATAGTCTGTAAATTGCTGAATGAGACACTGAGTATAAGATGACAGATGTTAAGGCTCATGAGTGTTACATTGTTAAGGCTCATGAGTGTTATATTGTTAAGGCTCATGAGTGTTATATTGTTAAGGCTCATGAGTGTACTTGCATAATCTGTAAATTGCTGAATGAGACACTGAGTATAAGATGACAGATGTTAAGGCTCATGAGTGTTACATTGTTAAGGCTCATGAGTGTTATATTGTTAAGGCTCATGAGTGTACTTGCATAGTCTGTAAATTGCTGAATGAGACACTGAGTATAAGATGACAGATGTTAAGGCTCATGAGTGTTACATTGTTAAGGCTCATGAGTGTTATATTGTTAAGGCTCATGAGTGTACTTGCATAGTCTGTAAATTGCTGAATGAGACACTGAGTATAAGATGACAGATGTTAAGGCTCATGAGTGTTGTATTGTTAAGGCTCATGAGTGTTATATTGTTAAGGCTCATGAGTGTTGTATTGTTAAGGCTCATGAGTGTTATATTGTTAAGGCTCATGAGTGTTCTTGCATAGTCTGTAAATTGCTGAATGAGACACTGAGTATAAAGATAAAAGATGTCTAAGGCGTACTGCTTGTTGGATAAGTAATCATTTCTTACTGAGTTCTTGCTTTTGGTAAAGACAGAACACGTGGGAGTACAGCAGCACCATGAGCATTACTCCTTAGAGCGAGAACACATCAGTTTTTATTGTTTGTTTTTTTTCACTGCAGGACACAAAATGTCCGAAACGGACACATCTTGATTTTCCTGTTCCCGAAAAAGTTTACTTACGATAAGCTGGTAACCTTACAGAATCTTTTTTACGGTATTTACAGCATGCGAGAAGCTTTTGTGGCCAACGTTTCATTGGAGAAGTTGAAATCTTCGGATAGAATAATTGCAGAAGAAGCGTTGAAAATCAATTTTAAAGAAGAGACAGAATGGCTTATGTGAGTATATTTCTATGCGTTTTGTTTTTCCAGTTTAGATATTCGGAGCAGAATCTTTAACTTTTATGAATTTCTCGGCGTTAGTGACTTCGTTTAACTACGGAGAAGCATTTATGTACAGTTAATCTCCATGAAAATCCGAAATTAAGGGCAATCGTTTGTTACCAATTTTGGGCTCTCTCTCTCTCCGAGTAAGGAAAACATTCCGTACATTGTGTGACGTATATTCTAAATTAACTTTCCTTTCTAGTTTCTTTCCCTATGTAAATTTTGAGTTTGTTCTCAGTTATACTTCACAACTTAACGTGACATTTTCTCTCCCAAACGAATACTGTTGGCAACACATTTGAGGTCAGAGTGTCTTGGAGATGTGATATGTGAATTATGTTGAAATGTGATACCTGATCTATTGATATAGTCCTGGAATAAAGCCAATTTCCGTAAGTTTGTCTTCTGTTTAAATGTTTCGTCTGGCCGTAAAAGTTTATGCCCTACCAACTCTGTGGCGATACTATGGAACCAAGCCTTGTTGGTACCAGACGGATAATGCACCGAGCCATAAAGCAAGGACTGTTATGGCGTGGTTTGACGATAATTCCGTATCGTGTGTGGACTGGCCAGCACAGAACCCTGATCTTAATCCCATAGAGCATCTATGGGATGAATTAGAGCGCCGCATAAGAAGTTTGGAACCAAGGCCTACTACTAAGCAACAGTTAGAGGTAGCATTGTGTACTGAATGGAAGCACATACCTATCGCTTTGTTCCCAAACCTTGTCGAAAGCATGTCTCGAAGGGTCAGTGCATGCAATAAAGCCAAAGGTTGACCGACATCTTACTAATGTATGTCAATAATTGCTATGTTGTGTTTCGCTTCTAGATATCTGGTGACTTTTGTCAATGTAGCGTACACTCCTTGCCCTCCCAAAAAATAAATAAATAAACGAAGCACACCTAGAAAGTCGTTCCATCCGGATGAAACTCTGCATGCAAGTACTTCAGGGCCGAATACGCAAATGATTAAAAAATAACGACCAATGACTAAATAGTAGTCCCGGACAGCGCATGGGAACCGCTCATCGTGAAGGGTATATCAAGAACAAAACCCCCACTCCGGGACAATTGTGACAGAGGATTACGGTTGCATTTACCTCCACGGACTGTGAGGATGCTTTGACGTCGGATCTGTTCACAATACGAGCAGTTAAGCGAGTTTAAGAGAGGACGTATGATGGGACTGAGAGACGCTGGTTGCTCAAGTCGCCTTATCGCCAGGCATTTGGGAACACGGCAATCGGCCGATGTTAGCGCCCAAGCGTTTAGGACGGCACAACCCAAAGGCACGCGGGAAGTGGACAGTCGAGGGCAAGGACAGAACGAGAGGATCAACCGATTGTGAGAGCCACACGAACAGAACCGAATTCGTTGTTCTCAACCATCCATGGCCATCCGGACCGTTGTCAGACGACTTGCAGCCAGGGAACTACATCCATTGCGTTGCCTACCACTGGCCAACGAGCATCGCCGGCACCGGTTGAGTGGTGTCCGGCTTAACCCAGTGGCGTCGTGTTGTCTTCATTGATGAATCACGGTTTGTACTTGACGCAGATGACCAGCGCAGACGTGTCTGCAGATGAGCCGCCAGCGCACGGATCCCGACTTTACCGCGTAACGGCAAACGACTCGCACACAGGGAGTGATTGTCTTGGGAGGCCATTTCCTACGATAACTGCAGACTCTTGGTAGTCCTCCGTACCACCCTCACGGCTCAACGGTACGTCGACGACATTCTATGACCTGTTGTGTTGCCATTCATGTCGGAACATTACCGAGCAATTTTTGAACGGGATAATGCTCGGCCAAACTCGGCATGTCTCTTCCAGGCCTGTCTCCGTAATGTCGACCAGCCCGATCGCCCGACCTCTCACCGATCGAACATGTTTGGGGCATGATGGAACGCCACTTATGTCCATTCCGAAATGCCGGCCAACTGGCCCGCAATTTGACATCATCTAGCATACTGTACCTTAGGACAGTATCAGTGAACTGTGTGCGTCTGTGCTATGCCGGGTAACCGCTTGTATCCGAGCCTGAGGTAGCGCTACAACATACTGACTTGTTCCCCTAGTGTAGCTGTTTTATCCGAAAAATGTCCCAACTGCTCTGGAATTGCAACCATTTCCTTTCTACACATATACAGCACATACCAATCTTTACCTCGATTAGATGATGCCTTCTGCGCTCTTCGTATTTTTTTTTTTTTTTTTTTTTTTTTTGTTGTTGTTTTGCGTAGAGTGTAAATTTGGACATTACTCGTTCTTCATAATTGAGCGAAGCTTTCTTTACGAAACTCGAGACAATTAGTTTTTCGGGCATAGGTACGAGATGACACATCCGATCACGGTGATTTTTTGCATGCAATTGGACATCGTCCATGGTCAGGTTTTGGCGTCTTTCGGTTCCCGAAATTCCACGTCATTGAAAAATAATCGTCCAAAAACTTGCACTTTTAGGGTTTTTTCCGGAGTTTGAGAAGGTGTCGTTTGTTACCTATCTCCTCCAAAGATCTTCAGCCGATCGCAGTGACATTTCCAACAGAGAAACGGAAAGACATGGTGAGTGACATAGGGTTTGTATCGTGGTGATTAGTCGTGTCGTATAAAAATAATGACCATTAAAAAACTGACCAATTTTAATAATAATTGAAAAATCCTCTCTCTATATGAGACTCGGGACAATTAGTTGTTTGGGCATATCTACGACATGACACATCCGATCACCGTGATTTTCGGCATGTGATTATACATCGTCCATGGTCAGGTTTTGACGCCTTCCGATTCCTGAAATTCCGTACCATTGAGGAATTTTAGTTAAAACTAGATGGCCTTTTACTTGAACCATTTCACAAAAGTCGGCTCACTAACATTAATTTAAAAAAATTGTTTCAATTGAAAAACGAAGAAATGGAAAGACTCTGTCTCTTAGCTCAACACTTGCTTAATATATAATAATAAAAGGAAGTTTTTGTATGTGCGTGTGCGTGTCTGTTATTCGCGATACAAAATAATAAACGTTGTTCCTAATCTGAGTGTGTCTTTCCTCTTTGTTTACATGCAACCTGATCACAACCAACGTGAAGGCGTGAAGGAAAGTAGTTCATGATCAATTTTAGGCATTTATTTTTTAGAATGTTTCGTACTTTTGTTATGAAATTTTACGCGTTCATTTTTTAGAATTTGTTATAATAGACGCCTTAATGAGCTTAGATTTTGCAATAGCTTCGCTCAAAATTTGGCAACTTTATCCGAGTTATCGGTTACGGTTGGAGACTTGTCCTAGTGTGATATATACGGAGAATATCTGTTAAAAAGAAGCAACTTAATAAATGTATATGGATATTTATTCTGAAAAAAAACCCAACAACAACTAAAGAACAGTCTTACATGAGTTAAACGTTTAAAATATGATTGATCTCTTCACTTTTAAAATGACACGACTTTCTCCAATACTTTCAGGTGCCAAATACAGGGACTGAAGTGTCCGGTGGTTTTTTCCCACAACGATTTGGTGGCAGGTGATATAAAGTATTATTTATTTACTTTTTGCTGTGCTATTTTATTTGAAAACTGGCATGTCATCTGTAACGTAAGTTACAAGCAGGTTATTTGCTTAATTGCCAAGATATTCATTTTGTTCATTAATTTTTGGAAGAATAAAAAACGTTTCCACATTTTATTTTAAAATGGAAAAATGCACTATGTAGCAAACCATCCCTTATATTTTAGAATATCTTAATGTGTGTGCATATGCATAAATATATACACCGAAGATCCAAAACATTACGACCAGCGCGTCTTTATGCAAATCCAAGCAACTGCAGGTAAACCACGGCTCATGAGAAGGTCATGAAACTGTATATATACTCACGGACAATGAAGTTTGCGCACCTAGAAGAAAACAGGCTATAACCCGCAAAACTTTGCAGATAGCTAGAGTGCATGCTGGTATGCAAGTGATCCACGTTTGGTGCGATTGCGCATGACCACACGCCCTGAGGTGGCGCTCCAAGCACGAACCGGCAGCCTTGTAAACCGGCGTGCAGTCCATGACCCATGAAAGCGAAAAGCACCGGCCGACTTAAGCAAGAATACAGAGTGACAAGAATGCCGGGTAGACACCAACGACGTCAATTTACGCCACTTGCGGACTTTGTGAGAGGCCTGATCATGGGGCTGAAAACCGCAGGGTGGTCGGCTCGCAGTATAATAACCCGCCGCGTGGATCGTTCTGACCATACCGCCCGACTGTGTTGTGAGCAGTGGACACGTAATAGCACTGTCACATGGCGGAGCGGCTCCGGACTGACCAGGAGGACCACCGGTAGAGAGGATTGACGGATAGTCCGCCAGGCACGAACGGATACCATGGGGACCCGGTCCACTGTACAGGTAGATGTAGCGGCTCCTGTGTGCCCACAACCATTTCCCGACGCCTCGCGGAAGCGAATCTGCGATTCCAGCGCCCAATACGTGTGCTGCCATTAACACCGGAACATCGCCGGCTCCGTGTGCAGTGGTGCCAGGCCAGAGCGACATGGAACGCCACAGAATGGCGACGTGTGGTGTTTAGCGATGAGTGCCGCTTCGTTTTGGAGACATATGATCATCGTGTCCGGGTGTGGAGGTCCCCGGGTCAAAGGCTCAATCCCAACCTCGCTATCGAGCGCCACACCTCCTCCACTGCAGGCATTATGGTCTGGGGAGCCATTGCCTACGATAGTTGATCAGCTCTAGTAGTGGTACGTGGATCATTGACGGGCCAGCAGTATGTGGATGAGATCCTGCGGCCCCATGTGTTCCCATTCCTGGCCGGGATTCCAGGTGCGCTATACCAGCAGCATAATGCCCGCCCGCACACGGCTCGGGTTGCTCAGGACTGCCTACGTCATTTCCAGACACTTCCATGGCCTGCCCGCTCCCGGATATGTCCCCTATCGAGCATGTGTGGGACCAGTTGAAACGCCAGCTGCCGCTATGCCGCACTATCCGGGATTTTGAGCACACTGTCCAACACGTGTGGGCCAGTCTACCGCAGGACAACGTCAGGCGTCTGTTTGCCTCCATGCCGGACCGCATTGCAGCATGTATCGCCGCACGAGGCAGTGCGACGCGTTATTGAAATTGAAGATGACCGGACTGCGTGCCACAGATCCCTCTTTTTATTGTCCTGCAGCTCTGTTTTTGCCATCATGTGTAACATTCACCTGTATCATTACGTCCGTAAAATTTCATTTCAATCCGATGCTTCCTTCTTGATGCGCAAATTTTATTATCCATGAGTGTATAATACATGATACTGAGCTCTGTTAATCAGTGTTATTCTTCAGATGGCAAAGGAAAGCGGACTTAAGCGACTTTGACTAAAACTAAATTGTTATACAATTCAACGCGGTCAGAGCATTTCGGAGACGGCAAAGCTTGTGGGGTGACCACACTCAGCCGTAGTTAGTACCTTCAAAAAGAGGTTCAAAGAGAGGAAAACCACGAGCTGCAGGCAAGTTGTAGGCAGACAAAGTCTCATCGATGCTAGAGGTGAGCAAATGCTGTTCCATATGGTGCGAGCCAACAGAACGGACGCTGCGAGCAACTCGACGGTAATGTGAATGCTGGTGACGGGATTAATGTGTCATAACACACAATAGATCGAACCCTGATAAAAAGTGGGACTGTCAGGCCGCTCCGAGTGCCCATGCTAACCTCGGTTCACCTTCTAAAACGTCTACAACGGGCACGCGAGTATCAAAACTGTACCTTGAATTATTGAAAGAAGGTCTTCTGGTCCGATGAATCTCGTTTCCTATTGCCTCATGTGGACAGCCAGGTACGTGTGCGTCATTTACCTGGGGAAGTGTTGGTACCTGGGTGGAGTAAGTGTGCTACCTTGGGCCTTGCTCTGCTGCTAAACCGTGGACCAATCATTCATTTGTACAAGAAAGTCTACCATCTACCGAAACATCATTGCAGATATCCTTTCACGGCAACGGCATTCCTTCTAGTATTCCCTTCTTTCAGAAGGATAACGCGGCATGCCACTTTGCTCTGATTGGTCGGGAATAATTCGAGGAACATGAGAAGAACTACCTGGTATAGCCCTGGATACCGAATTCCGCATACATCAATCCAATCCAGCATCTGTGGTTTGTGTTGGAACAGATAATCAGATATGCGATGGCTCAGTAACGTAACTTATATGAATTAATTGATCTGCTGGTAACATGTTGGCATTAGGTACTTCAAGACACCTTTCGTTCGAAATCCTGTATCATCCATTCCTCTCCTGGTAGCTATTTTAGAAGCACGTAGAGGACCAACTTCATATTTGGCGTCTCTCCATCTGTCTTAGTAACGTGCATAAGACAGCGTATTGGTGCCTTTACTTGGAGCTGAAACATTATGACCGTATGTTTCGGCTTATAACGAAGTTAATTTCTCCGTCATTTTTATCCACGCCGGGGCTCGAACCCGGGTCCCCTCATTCCGGAATAAGTCGCTCTACCAATTGAGCTACGCTGACGTTTGTTCTGACTGCTACCTGCCTTTATGTCGTATGCGTCCTGCGGGCAGGTACGTCACCCCCCCCCGAAAGAGGGCCGGGGCATGACCCACGGGTCAGCCGTGACCATGATGAATCGTCGTAGGCAGCCATATCCGCTGAAGAACGTGCACTTGAGAACTCCCAGTCAATCTGGTGCGTAGAATGCAACGTCACACACATTTATTTTTCGAAGCGCTGGAGAAGGGATTATCTTATTTTTCCCCTCTCGCGGTGTGGAAAGAACATCACACCATTGGGAGATTTTGAACGGCCAGGTCATCCGGAAAGTTCGGGCGCCATTATAACGAAGTAAATTTCTCCGTTATTTTTGCGCACGCCGTGGCTCGAACTCCGGGTCCCCTCATTCCGGAATAAGTCGCTCTACCACTTGAGCTACGCGGACGTTCGTTCTGAGTGCTATCTGCCTTTATGTCGTGTGCGTCCTGCGGGCAGGTACGTCACAAGCTGTTCGGTGTATTTTGCTTAAGCTCTTTAATACATCCATCCGTAGATGAAAAGCTAATTTCTTAATTAAATCGCTGTCGAAAATTTTTAGAACCAGGGATCACCCAGAATGTACTGGAAGTGATCCTGTGACGTACTACAGAGGTGAATCACGTGTCAAGAAGACGAATCTGTAACGACAGATTTCGTCCGTGTAGCTTAGTTGGAAGAGCAACTTACTCCGGAGTGAGGGGGTTGCGGTTTCGATTCCATCACGGACAAGCTTGTGTTTTCACAATCCGAACATGTTTGCAAAACTGTATTTCTCCATTTGCGAAAAAAAAGTAGGAACTATTTGAACAAAGTAATTGTTTCAAACGAATTTTTCAGATCGAAACTGACCATAATTTTCTGATTTTATTGAATCATGGAAAAAGGGCGAGGCCTATTCTGGTGCTTTCTGTCCTAAATGAAATCCGCTTGAATCGTGAGATAAAGGGATTCTTTCATGAAGTACGCGACTGAACATTGTAAGCCTTAAAAAACATGATGCATATATCGATAATCGAACTTAAATACTGTTTCATTCTGAAGAAATATTGGAAGTGTCACTGTTTCATTCTGAAGAAATATTGGAAGTGTCACTGTTTCACTGAATGAAACATTGGAACTTCCAATATTCGTTTCATTAAAATCTTTGCCAATGCAGTCCGATAGAAATAATTGAAGTTCTCAGACTAAAAGTTCCTAGGACAAAAATTCTCTTCCCATTTAAAAAATCGAAATCTCTCTTATCTGGTGCTTAGTTTAAAACTATGATACTTTGATCCTTTATTTGCTAATTTGTGTATGTTGCTCACAGAAAAAAGTTTTATATATTTATTTATTCTAGGAAATATTCTATTGCCCGATAAGAGAGAAGACAGTGGGAACAAGATCTCCTTAATGTTAATCGACTATGAATTCAGTAGCTACAATTACAGGTAAGATATTCGACAAAACTATATAGGTAACTTAGAAACAACCACATAAGCTTTGTTCTCCTGGAAAGCCTCATAGTGGGGAATTCAAAGAATCATTATAGTCTTTTAAATATTCTATGCAAATGATATATTTAAATCAGATATTTTAAGCGAAAATCGTGAAAAAGTACAGAAAAGGGCATCGAGGGAAAACTACAACTTGATACAAATACAAGTTTCAGAATGACTTCCCAAAATGTCCCTAGTATTTAGAGCAGTGCGACTTCCGAATGAAAGAGTATTTCCTTGAAAAATCTATTCTGTAAGAAGTTGATGTTTTGAAGATTGCTGGTTGAAACAGCGATCACCTAAATATTAAATACTTAACACTAACACTTAAATGACAAGTAAAGCTCACAGGGATCGATATAGCAAGAAACAGATTACATAATATCCAAGAGCTGATTTATCCAGCTTTCTGGTTTTCGAGTTACAGCTCCATTTAGCTGAACCACAACGCATTTTTCACACCAACGCAATTCCTCTTTGAACATCTATCACAGCTTCGTAAACTGAATCACATTATCAACATATAAATCGTGAAGATAACATACAGCCCTACTATATAAGAAATACATTGTCACATCTTCTTACGGGCAGTTCACTGGGGTGCGGGTGACCTAGTGGTCAAAGTTCGTGACTGCCACGGAGATAATCTCCGGTTCGATCCCAGGCAGGTACGAACGCTCGAAACACTAAACATTCGCCGTACGTTGGACGTGCATGTTAAGCCGTTGGATTTCGGGTATTAACCCTCCTCCCTCAAGTAATAAATAAGTGCGTCTTCCTGCCCCTTTCTACCTCACCTCCGTGTCACTTTCCTATCTATCTATCTGGCACTCAAGCACAAATCTCCTAGCTAACTATTTCTGAGGGTTGTTTAAGACTTGGGGTCAGACACTACCTTCCTAATATCCTCTACATCTGATCTGATCTTCTTAAGAGCGCACACCCACACATCCTCTTTTTACACTGGACGAGTCACTTTATTTACCTCTTGCTCACTGTCAGCCGTTGCCAAAAGGTATAAGTAAATTCGGAGTATTTGACGGGCTGTTCAGAAAAAAATATAACTCTACTTTTCCGTGAAATTAGGAGAGAAAACCTGGATTTAACGCATTTTTCGTAGGCTGGAAAAATTCTGAATTTTCAGAAACCTTTTCGCAATTCCTCTCTTAAATTGACGGTAAACTGCTGTTTCTAAGAGGTGTTAACAAAAAATTCTGAATTTTCACGAACCTTTTTCACAATTCGTTACGCTTATTAATAGAAAATTCTGTTTTCACTTTTTCTGTATGAAGGAAAAATTCCGGTAATTGGAGCAATTCGTGGGAATACTTGAGGTTTCGTTGACCGTTAAATTTCGGTCTTCTGTCGACGGATGTGATTCTGAAGTTCTGCAGTGAGATCGGATATTGTGGATAGCATATCGATTGAATTCTGGTTATTGTGGCGCAGGATATTATGGATAGTATATCGCATGAATTTTGGTTATTGTGGCACAGGATGTTTCTCCTCTTCTCCATTTTGTTCACCAGCTATTATACACCGATGAGCTATCACATTATTGCTACCTACCTAATAAGCTGTAGGAACCTCTCTAGCCAGTAAAACAGCGGCCACTCGGAGATGCATCGATTCGATGATGTGGACAGTGGCGTAGGAACGGGGGGTTACAGGGATACAATGTGCCCCCCAAATTTTGGAGAGGGGTACATTAATACCTACTGTACATCCTCAGATATGAGCAAACACAAACCAATCATTCATAAAGAGTGAACTGTAAAATTTATATGCTACTTATTTTTCTTTTATTCTCTTTTTTTTCAAAGAAATATCACGGGTCATCTGGGTTTTTTTATATCCGAAGCTTGTAGTGGGAGGCTTTTCATCCACCAAAAACTGGCCAACCATTTGGGAAACTCCAGCAAATTAGTTCTGCAGGGAAACGAGGAGTGCGAGGTTTTTGTTAATAACTTCAAACAGCGTGTATGGTAGGGCTAGGGCTTGATAACATACTTGTGATCAGTGTTTCTTTTCTCTTAAAATTCCATGCATCTTGATCAGGTCGTCCTTTCTGCACTTTAAAAAAAAATTAATGGATAAGTGGACATTTCAGCGCCCGCAGCCCCGGCACTAAAATTGTTTTCTGTCTTAAGATCTGTAGCAATACAACAAGTGCATTATGGATTTCACATACCACTCATAGAACTCCAATTCCTCGATATCTCCACCATCATTTAGCTTTGCGCCAGACCAATGTGCTTTTTACATCAATTGTCAGCCTATGCATCGTTCAAAGTTTTTAATATAGACTTCGTAATGCTTCAATGGTACTATCTTCGCGGGTAGAGCAGTTTTTATCTTACGGCGGTTTTACTTTATTAACGTGTAAACAAAAATGATGAGAAATTTAATTCGTTCTTGCAAAGATTTATATAACATTTCCTGAGAAATCCCTCTTTTCCAAACTCTGCTGACAGCAATTCATCCTAATGTTGACTTGTCCCTGCTCAATATTTTAATGAAAAAAAAAGTACAAAAATTAACAAGAGAGAACACACACACAAAAAAAACTTCTCCATTCATTTTCTGATAAGAAATTAATAATGTGAACTTTTTGTCAGCAATAAAAATAATAATGGTAATAATTAATAATAATATGATGATAACAATGTTCATTCGGATGAATTCCTGATCAGTATACGTATTTTATAAAAACTCTACTATACTACCCCCCCAAAAAAAAAATTCGGAGAGGGTCATCCATAGATGGCTTAATCCTTGAGATATAAGGTTCATAAGCTTGTACCCACCTAAATTAAAAGCGTTCCTACGCCACTGGATGTGGAGATAGGTATCCTGGGGTATATGGTACCATGATGTCAACAGCAAGTCCTCCAGTTCCCGTGCATTTTAGGGTGGTGGTGATTTAGCAGGAACTCGCTTTTCCAAATCGAACCACAAATGTTCGATTGGGTTCATGTCAGGTGAATTTGGACGCTTTAACAGAAAGTACCAGCATGATCCTCAAACCACTCCTTGACGATTCTGGCAGTGTGGCATGGCGCATTATCCTGTTGGTAATATCCATCACCAGCAGGGAACACAGTTGCCATGAATTTGTGAACTTGGTCCACAACGATGTTCAGATACCTGACAGCTGTCAGGGATTGTGCTATTGGGATAACGGGCCCTACAGTGTCCGAAGAAAACATCGCCCACAGCATAACACCGCCGCCGCCAATCTGTTTCGGCCTAATAGATCCTTCAGGTGCCATAGCCTCCGTTGGTAATCGGCGTATCCGCGCTCGGCCATCTACGCGATGCACTAAGAATCTTGATTCGTCATATCAGGCCACTTTCTTCCGATCATCCACTTGATGATCTTGGGCCCATTTCATGCGTTGTTGGCGATGACGTGCAGTGAGCGTGGAAACCCGGCTGGATCTTCGACCACGCAGGCCCATGCGCAGAAGGCTGCGGTGAACTGTGTGCTGTGACACATTGCCCTAATCACCACTGTTGTAGCTGCGGGTGATTTGTCGCACTGTGGTCCTGCGGTCGCTGTTAACAATGCGCGACAGTCTCCCTTCCCCTCTGGCATCAATGAGTTGCGGACGACACACTGCTGGACGACGGTTCGTCGTTTGGCCATCTGTGTACCAATTTTGATATGTACTCACTACAGCGGCACGTGAACAACCCACATGCCGCGCCGTTTCCGAGATCGTAGTTCCGAGGTTCCGTGGCATCACATTTATCCTTTATTAAACTCCGATAAATCGGCAGCTCTTCTTATTCTTACTCTGAACACTCTACTAGCCGAAAGCCGGTCCTCGGGTTGTATATATACTTCTCTGTGAACTTCACCTGTGCCACCGTTTGGTCTACAGGCGCGCTCAATTCTCTAGGCTGAGGTTGTCATAATGGAATGGCTCACCGATGTATATCGCTTTAAATTCGTACTCAATCCTAGCATAGCTAAGAGGGGGTATCCAGCATAACCGTAGCCCGAGAAACCCCGTTCCCTTGGCTACGTCTATGTCTGAGAGCATTCATATTTTAACAAACACTTCAACCTAAGAGATAAATTTTCATTGTGGAACATTTGAAAACACGAAAGTACCAAAGTTAAATACAGTTCTCAATACTAGAAGACAGAAATTGTAGAATATGTTAATGCTTTTATATTCTGAAGCACATCGCTCACATCAGCGTCACTAAGCCAATGAATGTGTTCTATTATATGCTGTCGTCATTTCTTCTATAGCAATGGTGTTAATTTATACGTCCAAGTCTTCGGTTGTGGTCACGTCAAATTTTTGACTTGTTCAGTGAAATAAATACGCCACTCCGAAGATTTGGTAATAAGTGAAATTATTCGTTGTGTGTTCAGTTTGTATGCTACTAGCAGGGGTACCCGGTATTTCCCCGGGTAAATATTCGTGGAGCTTTGTCAGCTTTGATCACAATTTGGTAACCATCTGTTGGCATTCGTTCCAAAGCTGTCTTGAACAGATTCACGTAGAAACTGTGGTGTTGGAGTAATTGTTGCAAGTCCAGAACAATATTTTGTCGAGTATCTGAAATGTTGGAGCATCTCTGTTGGGTCTGTGCGGGTTCATCTTCCATGAAGAAAAAAATCTTCAGATACTTCGGCTCTTCATTAGATGTTGGGAACAATGAACCTGAGCGGTGGTAAACTTGGCCCTTCAACTTGAAAGTGGACATAAATCCTAGTGTTCTGATTTCCCGAGTTGCGCAAAAAAAAGTCATTTGGAAGCAAGAGTTGTTCTTTCTTATGTTGGCCAGAAAGTGTTTTTGAAACTGGCATGGTTCCAGTCATTAATGCTTTTAGAAGCTCAGGTGGTGGAGTAATCAATGGCAGTTTGACCTTTCCGTTTGAGCAACACATTGGTGGCGTCTCCTCTTCCATCTGTATGCTTGACAATGAGCACAAACAATCTCCGTTTCGCCAATAACCACTTTCGGATGTTCGTGGTAATTCTGATTTGGATTATAGGCAAATGCTGCGCGTTTTAAATCTCGCTGCAAAGCAAAACCTCTGGAAGTAGAGGCCTTTGTTCGAACACTGGCAAGTCTTTCTTGGCTTTGCTCAGGCGTCTCATTAGCCCTACAGGTAGAGGCCGTTATGCGAACACCGGCAAATCTTGCAGAAGACTGTACAGCACAAAGGATGATGTTTTATGATTTTAATCTTTGAGTACCTTCTGAATGTCCAAGAAGAAGGTATCTTAGGTCTTCGGTTTGCTTTTTTCTTTTTCCTTTGTCCTTTGACCTGCACAATTTCTCTAATTTCAGGTGAAGAGATTCCGGAGAGTTTATATAGGTGCCCGGTTTTGGTATAGCAACTCTGGAAATTTCTGACGTTTTTGGGTTTTCAGTGTTGCTACAAAAGTAAATATGCAAATAATACTCACAATATATATAACATTTTAAAGCACATTTTATGCAGAAGCCAAGTCAGTTTACAAAATGGGAATATCTTTAACAGAACTCACGTTTTGAACAGAGATGTGCTGCGAAACAGATATCATGGCAAAGTAACATGTTGAAATTCAGATACAATTACGTACCTAATATTTCGTTGGGTGACCTTTTGATTTAACAACAGCTGCACCCCTGTTGGGCATGGAGTCAACCAACTTACGCCACATATCGGATGAAATACAGTTGTGCCAAACGTCAGTAACTGCGTTAATCAGTTCCACTTTATTTTTGGAATGACGTTCGTGCACTTTTCTTTCCAGAATGCGTCACAAATTCTCAATCGGGTTCAATTCTGGCGAATTACCAGGCCAAGAAAGAGGCACAACATTGCCTAAAGACATCACATTAGCTTTAATGAATTTTGCATGGTGATATGGGGCCGAATCGTCCTGGAAGATGTTTGGCTGACCCTGGAACAAATCACGTTCTAAAGGCACCATCTTGTCCCGGAGGATACTTTTGTACACCTGTGCGTTAACAGTGCTCTCACACACATAGATTCTGCCCTATCCAGCAGCAGCAAAACATCCCCAAATCACAACACTGCATGGATACTTTCTTGTCTTAAGTGTGCAAGAGGGATGCAACGCCTCGTTATTTCGTCGAAACACTTGGCACTCCGCGTCGTTACCATCGATATTCAATTTTGTCTCATCACTAAGTAACACTTGACGTCACCTATCAGTGTTCCACTCCTTATGTTCCTTTGCCCATTCCAAACGTTTCTTGCATTGTACATTGGTTAGCAATGGCTTTTTTACCGCTTTATGAGACGTCAGACCCATAGAACGTAACCTGTTCCACACTGTTCGAGGACAAACAACAGAACCACAGCTCTCCCGCAATTCGTTGGCAGGAACTGTTGATGAGACGACCTGTTTCGCAGACATTACCGTTTCAACGCGTTGTTGCTTCTAGGAGTTTTTTCATTTTTCGGCCACATTTACCCAGCCTTTCATTCTTGATTCCACATGTACCACGGATCTTCGCCAGCTGCCGTCCAACTGTATTCTTGTGCACCCCTGTTATCCGGGTAATTTCTGCATTGCTTTTGCCGAATTCCCTTAAAGTCACTATTCGCGCAGCTTTTCGTGGTGAAAAATCACCTAATATTTCCATAACTGCAACACAGTTTGCACAGAATAAACGAAATGCATTCTAAACTTCAGATTTGCACTGCAGTACACAAGAGTAATGATTACACATTCACCAATGCAAACGAACAACCTACGCGCACTGCGAAAACGTCTGGAATAACCCCGCGCTCATCGCCTGTACACGTATGTATAAGCAAGCTCCGTCGGATTGTAGCAACGACGATGAGACATTTCACATAACGAAGTGTGCTTCATTCGCAGCACATTTCTGGTCATAACTTGAATTCTGTTAAAGATATCCCCATTCTGTAAACTGAGTTAGCTTCTGCATGAAATGTGCTTTAAGCCGCCCCGGTGGCGCAGTGGTCTAAGGCGTTGGCCTCTGATCATTCGTCCGTAAGGGGTCCGGGTTCGAATCCCGGGCAGGCATGGATGTTGTGTTTGTCTTACGGCACTGGCTCTCTCCCTTCCCTGGAACCAGTGACCCGAAATTAGGGACGGGCGACTGCTTATAGCCCATTGAGTTGCTCACGGTGGTCGTTAAACCTCCAATCAAAAAAAAAATGTGCTTTAAAATGAAAAATTAGAACCATTACACACTCCACAAGCAAGAAGAATTTAAATAAAGAATTAAAATGGATTAAGAACTTAGCCACAACTTTTTGGCTAAAATACAAAAATCATAGACCAATTTTATCTAAATATAAAAGAAAATCTAGCAAGAAGCCAATATATAGATACTAATCAACTTACATTTTGGGGCAGTATATCTTTCTGCAAACCTATATCAAATATTTTGAAGAATGAATGCCAAAATTCAAATTAAAAAATTGCAGAAGTGCAAGACATCGCGCATACACTAACTAGTACGAATAACGGAAAATCCATTCTACAACAATCCGGAATGCACAAAATTTCAATAATATACCAAGACCCTACTATAAATCGTAAAGTACAAATAGAAGTACCAAACGAAACTTAGGTACCCGTTTGAAAGAACATATGAAAGACTGAAATAACAAGCATAGGAAAACACCAATGATACAATACTGTCTACAAAACACCGCGGTTCTCGATTTGGAGAATATGGAATTAATATGCTCATACCCAAAACACAGACAAATATTAACAGCTGAATCTATTATGATAGAAAAGAACAAAAAAAATAATTGCAATGCTAACTTCTCTGCAGACCTTTAGCATGCATGGAGATATCGGATACAGGAAGATATGAAACAACGAAAAATAGGAAGAAAAAATGGAAAGATCATGGACTGCAACAAAGAGAGATGTCAATCAACCACCAGGTAGCGCGCAAACCGAATACCGCAATGCAGATGATGAAGAGGAAAGAATCTACGTGGAAATCAGTTAGTGCAGTTGTACTGGAGTAGGTACATGTGCTAACAGTACAAAGACCACTGAAGATGGCACGGGTTTACGTGCTGAAATGCATTTGGCAATTGCGGGGGAAGGAGGCGATGTTCCTTCAGAATTTTTAACATTCGACGATTTTTTTACAGGTTTTTGGATTATACAGTTGACAATTCTTTTTACGAACCTTTGGATTTTAACTTCATTTTTTCAACTTTTATCCTTATCGTTCTTGGTTGCCTTTGTTTTTATTCATGTTGCTTGGCATTTTAATCAGCGAAAATGGCATAGATGAAACCTTGGCATTCGTTTAGCGAAGAAGCCAATTGTCATATCAACAAGTGAGCTTCTTTTCAGTTGTACCTTGAACTCTTTTATTTATTTTTTTTTTTCGAACATCGTTGTAATCCCTCCGTTGAACGCAAAGCTAAGTACGACACGTGTATCAGACGTAAACGAAATTTTTCATGTTCCGAATTATATTTATTAAAAACTGCGTTTAATGATCACTGTTTCATATTGGCAAGATCCTTATTGTCGATAGATACAGAGAATTCAAATTACAAATTATACAGAAAACTGTCTTTTCTAGATCAAATTCTTGAGTCACTTGCTTCACTCTCGTATACTGAGTTACGTTTGACATACGTGATATTTCTGTTTGTTTTATTTCGGAGTTCAACGACTTACAGGAGCAACTCTTAAAGCTATAAACAGTTGCTTGCCCTTAATTTAGGGCCAATTCTTCCTGAGAAGAGAGAGAGAGAGAGAGAGAGTCAGTGCTATAGGGCAAACACACCACCAATGTCACCCAAGACTCAAACCAGATCGATCTCGTAAGAATGGTCAAGCGTCATCCAAGACTCAAACTCGACCTATCTGGGACAAATAATCAAACGACATTCAAGACTCAAACCCGGCCGATCTGGGACGAATGATCAAACGTCATCCAACACTCAAACCCGACCGATCTGGGGCGAATTGTCAAACGTCATGCAAGACTTAAACCTGACCTATCTGGGGCGAATGGTCAAACGTCATCCAAGACTCACACAACAAACGGATCTGGGACAAAAGGTCAAACGTCAAGACTCAAACCTGACCGAACTGGGGCGAATGGTCAAACGTCATCGAAGACTCAAACCCGACGAATGGGGGAAAATGATCAAGCATCATCCAAAATTCAAACCCGACCTATCTGGGACGAATGGTCAAACGTCATACAAGACTAACACCCGACCTACCTGGGACGAGTGGTCAAACGTCTTCCAAGACTCAAGACCAATGGGGGAAGAATGATCGAACGTCATTAAAAATTCAAACCCGACCAATCTGGGACGGATGGGCAAACGTCATACAAGACTCAAACCCGATCAATCTGGGGCGAATGGACAAATGTCGTCCAAAACTCAAACCTGACTGATCTGGGGCGAATGGTCAAACGTCATCCAAGATTTAAACCCAACCGATCTGGGACGAATGGTTAGAAGTCAGCGCCTCAGACTGCTCTGCCCCAAGGACTGTGACATGGATGATGAATTCATGTCTTTTGATCATAAGATTTGAGGTTTTCGGTATTATTATTATTATTATTATTTTTATAAATTCTCTTCATTTTCCCCGAGAGTTTCATCAAAGTTAGACTAAAGGAATTTGTACAGTTGTTACCTGTAATTAATTCTTTTGTTCTCTTTCAGGGGATACGATATCGCAAACCATTTTTCACAGTGGTGCTTTTCCTACAATGAAGAAAATTATCCGCATTATTCTTACGATTTTGGGGTATTTCCAACTGAAGAGCAACAGGTAAGCAGAAGATGAATGTCTGAGTCATAACAGCAACTCTAACACAGGAGTACAGTAGAGGCCTGGCCACTTCTTTTTAAGGCATATCAGCGCCAGGCTACTTTTTATAAAACTGAATCGGACTTTTTCAAGTTTATTTATTCCCCCAATGTTCGTTCGGAGCAACCTACTAAAATTTGAACGCTATCGATGCATTTTACATCTAGCAATCACGCAGAAGGTCGGGAAAACATCCCACACATGTATTCTGACTTTTGATCCCATTTCGACCATTTTCAGTAGGGTTCTTTCCCAGGTTGTTTCAAGCAACATGCTAAAATTTCATCGAAATCGTACGATATTTGCCCGAGTTATCGTCAGACCGACAGACAAACGAACGGACAGCCGAACAAAGCTGGAGCATATATGCTTCCTCAACCTATGGTTGGAAAGCATAAAAGAAAACTGCATTTGGCCCTGTACAATATTTTAAAAATTATAAACTTAAAATTGGCAAACTGCAAACAATATGGTCGTTTGTATTTCGACCGAAACTTAATTACAGTCAATTATATTTCGGCTAATAGCTGGAAATTACAGCTGTTACTCTCTAGGCTCTACGGAGTATTTCGGCTAACAGCCGGAAATTACAGCTGTCGCTTTCCAGGCTCTATGGAGTATTTCGACTAATAGCCGAAAATTACAGCTGTCGCTTTCCAGGTTCTATGGAGTATTTCGACTAATAGCCGGAAATTGCAGCTGTCGCTTTCCAGGCCCTATGGAGTATTTCCACTAATAGCCAAAAATTACAGCTGTCGCTTTCCAGGCTCTACGGATTATTTCGGCTAATAGACTGAAATTACAGCTTACGCTCTCCAGGCTCTTTGGAGTATTTCGGCTAATAGCCGGAAATTACAGCTGTCGTTTTTCAGGCTGTATGGAGTATTTTGGCTAATAGCCAGAAATTACAGCTGTCGCTTGTCGCTTTCCAGGCTCTATGGAGTATTTCGGCTAATAGCCGGAAATTATAGCTGTCGCTTTCCAGGCTCTTTGGAGTATTTCTGCTAATAGCCGGAAATTACAGTTGTCGCTTTCCAGGCTCTACGGATTATTTCGGCTAATAGACTGAAATTACAATTCACGCTCTCCAGACTCTGTGAAGTATTTTGGCTAATAGCCGGAAATTACAGCTGTCGCTTTCCAGGCTCTATGGAGTATTTCTGCTAATAGCCGGAAATTACAGTTGTCGCTTTCCAGGCTCTATGGAGTATTTCGACTAATAGCCAGAAATTACAGCTGTCGCTTTCCAGGCTCTATGGAGTATTTCGGCTAATAGCTAGAAATTACAGTTGTAGCTTTCCAGGCTTCCATGGAATATTTCGGCTAACAGCCGGAAATTACAGTTGTAACTTTTCAGCCTCTATGGAGTATTTCGGCTAATAGCCGGAAATTACAGCTGTCGCTTTTCAGGCTCTATTGAGTATTTCGGCTAATAGCCAGAAATTACAGCTGTCGTTTTCCAGGCTCTATGGAGTATTTCGACTAATAGCCAGAAATTACAGCTGTCGCTTTCCAGGCTCTATGGAGTATTTCGGCTAATAGCTGGAAATTACAGTTGTAGCTTTCCAGGCTCCATGGAATATTTCGGCTAACAGCCGGAAATTACAGTTGTAACTTTTCAGCCTCTATGGAGTATTTCGGCTAATAGCCGGAAATTACAGCTGTCGCTTTCCAGGCTCTATTGAGTATTTCGGCTAATAGCCAGAAATTACAGCTGTCGTTTTCCAGGTTCTATGGAGTAAGGTTAAAAATAGCCCATAATTTTTATTTAGGTATATTGCGTGGCTTTCGAGAGAGTATTTAGGTAAATTTGCGTCAGAGAACTTAAGGGATGTGTACTCGCTCCCCTCGACAGGACACCCTTGCTCAAATTTGTTTCCATTGTTACTAACAAAAGAGAGTATTGTAAGGTTCTTATTTCAAATTGTGGTTGACACACTGCTCCAACTAACCCACCCTCCCCGTAATTTAGCAGTGGTTGACAGTGTCAGATCGGGTATAGGAGACATATACACTGCCGGACAATTGCTAAGAACGGATGACAATAGCAACGATAGCAACCATAAAATGGAAGGCAGGAAAATGTGGAAATTATCATAAGTGCGGGATACAGTAAGACGTGTTGTGCGTATGCAAATTTTGGATTGCCGAACTTGTTCGTGACGTCATAGCGCTGATAAGAGATATAAAGGATTTGACGCGTATTGACCGTTGTTGTTCAAACGCAAAGTTGAAAGGGAAAGAATCAATTGACCAACTTGCAATTTTCAGTATGTCTTCCCGACATCACCTACATGATTTTACGCGTGGCCGTATTATTGGCAAGATTGAAGAAGGGCGAAAAATAACAGATGTTGCCAGGGAGTTCGACGTCAGCCACAGTGTTGTTTAAAGGCTTTGGAAATCATTTCAAACAAATGGAGAGTGTAGCAGACGTCACGGGGGAGGTCGTATTCGCAGTACGACACCTGCAGAAGATCGGTACATAGTGCTATCAACAAAAAGACACCGGCGCTGCACAGCTAGTGACGTAGCAAATCAGTTTATGGCTGCTACTGGCAAGCGGATCTCCCGAAAAACTGTCGCCAGACGTTTGCATGAAGGAGGACTATACGCCCGCCGTCCTGTTGTGTGCATTCATTGTCCAGACGTCATCGTACCGCCCGTTTGCAATTTTTTTTTTTTTTTTTTTTTGATTGGAGGTTTAACGACCACCGTGAGCAACTCAATGGGCTATAAGCAGTCGCCCGTCCCTAATTTAGGGTCACTGGTTCCAGGAAGGGAGAGAGCCAGTGCCGTAAGACAAACACAACATCCATGCCTCACCGGGATTCGAACCCGGACCCCTTACGGACGAATGATCAGAGGCCAGCGCCTTAGACCACTGCGCCACCGGGGCGGCCCCGTTTGCAATGGTGCCATCAACATCGCAATTGGACTGATAACGACTGGTCTGCTGTCCTCTTCTCAGATGAGAGTAGATACAGTCTATCGTCTGATTGTCGACGACAACTGATCTGGCGTGATAGTGGTACTGCATATTGTTCAGCAAACATACAGGAAAGGGACCGATATCCTACATGTAGTGTCATGGTATGGGCTGGCATCATGATCAATGGCCGTACGTCCCTCTATGTGCTTCCAACTGGGACTATGACTGGCCAACGATACATTAATGATGTTCTGCTACCTCATGTTCGCATGTTCCGTGGTGCTGTCGGTGACAGATTCATTTTCATGGACGACAACGCAACATGTCATCGAGCAGTCGCTGTCCAGGAGTGTCTTGAGAGCGAGGATATTCAACGCCTCGTATGGCCAGCACGTTCTCCAGATCTGAAGCCCATTGAAAATGTGTGGGATGCTTTGGGGAGGATTCTTGCTGGTCCAATGCCCTCCAATAAACAAGGACACCCTCATCCGTGCACTGACAGAGGAATGGGATAAATTACCCCAACAGCTGCTTGATAATATTGTGCAAAGCATGACACAACGTGTGGAATCTTGCATCGCCCTTCATGGTGACCATATCCCGTATTGACATCTTACGCAGGAACGCCTGAGGACGGTAATTGCATTTTTTTCACGTTTACGTATTCTGCACAAAATGGCCTGTTTGTCCCTTGAACACGTTCCAAAGCCTTCTGGATTTCAGAGCACAATAAATTGTCTTTCTTGTAATGTCCTGGCATTCTGACATTATTTTATTTCACTTGGCATCCAACCACAATTATGTTTTAATGCGCTATATAGCCGTTTATGAACCGTCCTTAGCAATTGTCCAGCAGTGTATATATATATTCGATTTCAAAGGTTTGTTGGCCACCCTCACCCCGCACAACTGCTGGAGTTCATAACGTGTGGGAGCACCAGGCCTTTTTTTTGTCAGGACCGCACCTCTACTCTAATATCATTTAGCTGTTACTCTGTTGCTGTACTGACTCATTACTGAAAATTATTTCAGATGTGGGACAATGAAAGCTGAAGCCTCTAATTTGATACCTGAAACGAGCGTTTCGCAACCGGCATTCAAACAGTCTATAGAATGTAATAGCCGGTACACATACGATGCAATCAATCAGACTGGCCCGCATACCGGACATGAACTTTAGCTTCTAAAGTTTCTTACAGTCTTGGCCATCTATCTTATTTTTTAAAAGAAAAAAATACTTACCTAGGTATCTAGGAAAAAGTAAAATATTGTTCCCCCTTTAAAAAAATCATAAGGGGGTGTAAAACCAAAAAGTAATTTAGGAAATTTACTCAGACTACTTTAAAACTGATAAAGATACACTATATTGACAGAAGTCACCGGACACCTAGAAGAAATACACAGCATAGCATTTATTGATGTACATTAGTACGGTGTCGGTCGACCTTTGGCTTTAATGCATGCACTGACCCTTCCGGACATGCTTTCCACAAGGTTTTGGAACACAGCGATAGTTGTGCGCTTTCATTTAGCACATAATGCTGCCGCTAACTGTTGCATTAGAACGCCGCATAAGAAGTTTGGAACCAAGACCTACTACTAAGCAACAGTTAGCGGCAGCATTATGTACTGAATGGAAGCGCATACCTATCGCTGTGTTCCAAAACCTTGTCCAAACATGTTTCGAAGTGTCAGTGCATGCATTAAGGCCAAAGGTGGACCGACACCGTACTAATGTAAGTCAATAAATGCTACGTTGTGTTTCTCTTCTAGGTGTCCGGTGACTTTTGTCAGTACAGTGTATATGGAACTCCAATGAAAATACCGTGGCTTCAGCTGGAAATCACTCGACAGAAGCATCTTCAACATAGACAGCAGTTGACCCCACGACTCCACCCTTTTTCGATACATCGACGTAATCTGAATGGAGGAACCAGTGCTCATCCAGGACCGGCTGATATACCGAAACGGGAGTGCAGGTTTTAATGTATGAAGTGAAAAAGATATCTACACAGACAACAAGGGAATGGCAGGGAGGTTCCTCAAAGTTCTTGGTCACTATAGTCACGGACAAGGTGGGTCCTGGATCTCGTAGAACGGCTGACATCCGAAGTCCAAACATCGAAACGCACGACTGCCGATTCTCAAACAGCTGAGTATACTCAGGATTAAAAACTGCAAGAGATGGAGAGAAAGTGATTTCAATATCAGATGAAATTGAAGTGAGAGCTGCAGATGACAGAACTAAAGCAACAGTTCAGTGGCATCCGCGTAAAGGCAGGGAACTAGAGGCGTCCGAAAGGCACCACTACTGTCATGTAAAGCGAACAGCTGCCGAGAGGATGGTTGAGACATCAAACGAAAACCTGCTCAATGCCAAAGATGCGATGTGAAAAGTAACTCTCAGTCTTACAATGTGACACGCGGGGTGTGAGAGAGTGAATCACCAGAGAAGACAGGCGTTTGCCCGTATCTTGCTCCGGACGATCGCACTGAACACAAGCGCAAAGGAAGTAGCGTTTTAGGAAATGGTATCGTCGGTTGGTGGAAATATTCTTTGCTAAGACGGCAATATTTTTTGTATGAAAAATCATTTTTCACTCCGCTAGCACCAGCATCGAGCACAAGATTCCACTATACGCATTTTTCATGGAAATATTTTTTTCTTTTAAAAAATAAGATAGAAATAATACCAGGTCGAAACATTCTGACCCTATCAGTTTGACCCGCTGATCCGTGACCCGTTTCTATCTCTGAACTGCACATACTTCAGGCTGAACATTCGGATATCGTACAGCATACCAAAGGACACCTTCATGGGGCTTGTGTAGTTCACTTGTCGTCGCATGGCCGCAGGGGGGGAGACTCTTGGAAGGCTCGCACAATACTAAGTAGTTGGACAGAATGTTTTCTACCTACAATGTACACTGCTGGCCATTAAAATGGCAACACCAAGAAGGACAAACGATAAGATAGCCAAACTGAATTTATTTATACCTTATAGTACAAGGATGAAGTGATTAAAATTTGAGGTAATTCAGATGCATAGAACGTACAAAAATCAGTCGGCAGAGTAGCCACCATGGGCACGAATAACCGCTGCCAGACGGCTCGGCATAGAGTCAAAGAGACTCTGGATGTCACCTTGAGGCATTGCATTCCATGAGGCTTCAATTCAGTGCCAGAGTTTATCTACTAAAGTCGCCGGTGGTCCACTCGCTCCGTGACCACGGACCAGACGTTTTCAATAGGCGAAAGATCTGGTGATCGTGCCGGCCAAGGGAGTACTAGAACATGCTGGGCATCAAGGAAATGTCGGACTTTGCCTGCGACGTGCGGTCGTACGTTGTCCAGTTGGTACTTGCCCCCAGTGTTTCTTTCAGGACTTTTTGGCGGGGGGGATGGTACCTTAAAGGAGGTAAGTTTTCCATATGCTATATATATATGTATATATATATATATGTAAAAAGACCACATGGCAGATGGGTGGATGAAATTCGTAAATATGCGGGAGTGACATGGAGGAGACTGGCACAAGACAGACCGTTGTGGAGGAAACTTGGGGAGACCTTCGTCCAGCAGTGGATTGATAATGGTTGACAATGATGATGATGATGATATATATATATATATATATATATATATATATATATAATTTTAACTAATATATTTATATATATAGAAGGAATTACTATATATCTAGTACAGGGACGCATTTACAGGGCACCTTTCCCCCGGAAAATGTTTAATTTTTTTTTATTTTGGTTAAAATGCGACTTACATTAGAAAAAAAATGCCTTAATTTAATAAAAATGAATCAGCTTACATTAGAAAAAAATGCTTTAATTTTTCTTCAATTTTTCATTAACTTTAATTTTTTTCCAGATGGTGGATTTCAAAAACTTCCTTTTCCCGTACCCCCTCTCCCCGAAGAAAAAGTAATTACTTCAAACATTTCAGGCATAACAAACTGGTTTCAGCTAAAGGAGGGCGGGGGAGGTTTAGCGGGTTTTACATTTTTATCTATTAAAATGCAAACAACGCACTCTTGTTCCTGAATCACGATTCCCGGACAATTAGGTATGATTAGTCTACTTATTATATTTTGAAGAATACCATGCGTCGTAATACACTTTTTTAATAAAATAAACTATAACTAGTACCATTTGAACGAATATTTAAAAACGTATAATTATAGAAATATTTGTAGCATAAAAAGAAACGAAACTTCCTTTTTCATCATGACCTGAATTTATTAAAATTTGGCTCAGTAACCTAAAATGTATCCGGGTGGAGGGGGCGAATGGTCGTTTCCGGGAGGGCTCCCCCCTCCTCGGAGGCCCTGTAAATATGGAACAACCACAGGCTCTAACACGTCGGAGATGTAACGTTGGCTATTCAAATTTCCGGCTATGCGTACGAGACGAGTGCGGGATGCATATGCAACGGCACCGCATACCATTACTCCAAGTGCTGGGCCGGTATGACGCTGCAAAATGCAAGACTCCAGGAGCTGGTCCCTACGGTGGCACCAGACACGGATACGGCCATCATGGTGCTGGATGCAAAAGCGGGATTCGTCTGAAAAGACGATGTCATGCCATTTCCGCGTGCATCTGCGTCATTCAGCGCACCATTGGTGCCTCAGACGCCTGCGCTGTAGAGTTAAAGGTAAGCGCAGCAATGGGCGCCGTGCAAACAGTCCCCTTGCCGCTGAAAAACGACGTCGCACCGTACGTCCGGATGATTGTTGTTGTGCCACAGACCCTAATTCGTGAGCTAGGGTCCGTGATGTGCTGTTTCGATCCCTAAGGGCCATGAGCACAACGTGTCTATCCTCTCGGGCGTTGCTGTGTCGGGGCCGTTGTGATCCTTCCCGTAGTTCCGTCGTACCCTCCTGGACCCATCGATTCCAAATTCGCATTACAGTGGTCGGATTTCGCCCAACGCAAATACCTGTTTAGTGGCACGATAATCCACAGTCTCGGTACACTACGATTCAGCTGCGATCGAATTCCGACACGTGCTGCGAAGCGTTTCGTCTTCTTACACGAGGCATCCTGAGACCTTCTGCGAGAAAAAACCGTGAGCAAACACAATTCCACTATGTAAAACCAGCAATTCAAACCATCACAGTATATGTCATTTTCTTGTAGGACTTCCGTCCACAGTGAGTAGAGTTTAGGTCCCAGCCACCTACAGCGAGATCGCCTTTTGGGCAGGACACAGAAACGGAAGGAATGAGAGCAAGTCTAGCGACTTTGACAGAACAGTTTGTAGTGAGATTAGAGTACAGTAGATGGCGCCACCGTACAAGTACGATGTTACACACAGAGAGGTGAGAGAATTTCAGGGGGGCATAGGAAAGGATACCCATTTAACCAGTGGGTCCAGCCTGGGGGCCCTCACTTAACGTGCTCGTTTGATGCACGGCGGATATTCAGCGATTGTTAGTAAATCACACCATCTCTAAAAAATCAGCCCAGGTTCGAACCTGAGGACCTTGCACTGATAGTCTGACTCGCTAACCACTAAGCCATCCGCGGCATGGAAAACCAGCTTTCTAATCTCCCCTCTTATACTGCTTCTAGGTGGCGTTACTGGCGTAAATGATTTGCATCTGCACTGCGCTGGTAAACATTTGCTTGCCCTACCATGCTGTACGCATCATGCAAATTTCCGGTCTGTCGGATGCTTCCTTCTTGGTGTTATTTTAATGGCCAGCCGTGTATATTAATCCTTTAGGGAGGAAAAATGAGTTGCAGGAAAAACAGTATTTGTAGCAAAGGAGAGGAAGGACATTAGGATTCGTTCTGATCGCATACACAGCCGAAGTCAAAAGGAAAAAGAGTGACTGTTGCAAGAATTCTTAACCGCTGAGGGTAAATCTACAGATAGATTTGCATCTGGCTTGAGATGGGCCAATTCCTACATCATAAAACAGGAGAAAGAAAATCATACGTCATGGTATACAATTTATTACAATGATTTTAAGACGAAAACTGTGATTCCGGTATCATAATAAAACAAGAAAGATGACACCGAATTTTCGGGTGTAATAAGCACGTCTTTTGAATCCGTTCTGACGCAAATTAAATTTATCAAAGCTATTCAAAGTCAATGGAACCGGTATGGAAAACATTGGTATCAGACCAAAGAAAGAAAGTTTTCAATCGGGTGTTTAATTCCGCAGATATTGCTGTAAGCGTAATCGTGGACTTACGCCCTCTGGTAGCAGACTTATGAGTTAAGAAAAATTTGGATTTATATGAGAAACATTTCTCAGCGGAAACGTTCTCCAACAAAGAAAGAATTTTTCAAATCGGACTCTTCGAAGCAGAGATATAGACAAATGTAAGACATGAATCTACGCCCCTAGCGGGAAAACCATGCAGTATTCTAGGAAGATATTATTCTCAAAAGGTTTTTCGATGCGAGCGGTATCGGTCCAAGAAAAAAAAATGTTTATTCGAGTTTTCAGGAACTCAGATTTTGCTGCAAATGCATCAGAAGCAGAAATTAACACTTATGCCCCCTGGTGGCCAAACCATTCTTTACCAAATATTAGAAAATATATGAAAAACATTTTCCATCAATAGCTGTATGCGATACAGAAAGAATTTTTCAAATCGAAGTTTTAGAAGCAGAAATAACTCAGAAAACGCAATTTACCTATGCGTTCCCTGGCGAAAAGTCTATGATCTACTTGAAAATTTTAAATTTATATGAAAAACATTTCGCATCGGAAACACAGTCCAACAAAGAAGGAATTTTTCAAATCAGACTCTTAGAAGTAGAGATATTGAAAAAAATAACGTATACATCTACGCGCCTTGGCGTAGAAACCATGCAGTATTTTAACAAGAAAATATTCCTAAAAGGTTTATCGACGTGAGTGGCATAAGTCGGTCCACAAACGAATTTTTCTCAATCGAGATTTTAGAAGCTCAGATTTTGCTGCAAGTGCATTAGAAGCGGAAATTCAGACTTACGCCACCTGGTGGCCAAACCATTTCTTTCTAAAATTAGAAATATATGCAAAAGATTTCCCATCAGGATCTGTATCCGGTGCAGAAAAAAATTTTCAAATCGGAGTTTTAGAAACAGAGATATCGGGGAAAGCGCACTTTACCTTTACGCCCCGCTCCTTATTGGAAAGTCTATGAATTACTTGAAAATTTTGAAATTATTTGAAAAACACTCTATCCAATAAAAAAATAATTTTTCAAATCGTACCATTACAAGCAAAGATTTTGACAAAAATAAGATGTACATCTACGCTCCCTGGCGGAGAAACCGTGCAATATTCTAAGAAGAAAATATTCCAAAAAGGTTTATCGAAGTGATTGGCATCGGTCCACAAGATATTTTTTTTCAATCGAGAATTTAGAAGCTCAGATTTTATAGCATATACACTGGTGTGCAAAAATTAAGGATGAAGAGGAGAAATTATCATAACAGCGGAACAAGCAGGCAGAACGGACCGATAGACCACTCGGGAGATAGATAGACTAGGATCCGGTACGGTAGGGCATGCGCATATATGCAGCATGACGTAGGGGAGGGGGGGGTGTCGAAAGGGTATAAAGCACACGAGCGGTGTACGCTCAGCAATTCGGTGAAAGCTATTGCACGGTGTACATCGGTTTGAACGACGTCGAGTTGCTGCCACCGTGTGATATGGCCAACAGACAATCCAGTAGACGACATCTGGATGACTTTACCCCAGGTCACGTCATTGGGCAGTTGGAAGAAGGTCGAAGTGTGACTAGTGTGGTCGAGGAGTTCAGGATCGCTCACAGCATCGTTTCACGAGTTTGGAGAGCATTTCAAACGACAGAAACAGCTGTCCGAGAGTTTAGCCGTGGTTTTCCACGAGCAATCACGGCGGCGGACGACCGGTATATTGTCCGATAGGCGAGAAGAGACAGATGGCAGACAGCGGGAGAAATCGCAAGGCACATGCAACAGACAACTGGACGTCCGTTATCGCGTTCTACCGTGGCCAGGAGGCTGCACAAAGGTGGTCTATTTGCACGACGACCAGTACGGTGTGTGCCATTAACACCCGCTCATCGGAGACGGCGGTTTCTGTGGTGCCAGGAACAGAAGAACTGGACGCATCAGCAATGGGGTCGAGTTCTCTTTACGGATGAGAGCCGATTTAGTGTGACGAGCGATTCTGGACGTATACACATCTGGAGAGAGCAGGGAACACGCAATCACACCTCCGACATCATCGAAAGGGACCGGTTTGGAGGTGGCGGAATTCTCGTTTGGGGCGGTATCATGCTTGGTAGCCGTACTGACCTCCACATCTTTCAAGGAGTTTCAGTCACGGGTGTCCGCTATTGTACCGAGGTTCTCCTGCCTCACGTGCGTCTGTTTAGAGTGCTGTGGGTCCTGAGTTCCTCTTCGTGGACGACAACGCTACACCTCATCGTTCAGTGACTGTCGCATAGCTGTTGGAGAGTGAAGATATTCAACGCATGGATTGGTCCGCAAGGTCCCCGTACCTAAATCCAATCGAACAGGTGTGGGACCTTCTCGGGAGACGCTTGGCAGCACGTCACCAGCCGCCAGCAACGATTCCGCAGCTGCGATTGGCGCTTCAAGAGGAATGGGCCGCGATACCTCAACCGCTGCTTGACAACGTCGTTCTCAGCATGGAAAGACGTTGTAAATCCTGCAACGCAAACAGGAGTGATCATATCCCCTATTAAAGACTGGATTTTTCATGGCAGCCGCCTGTCACATGGACGTTTCTGTCTTCTGCCCAGTTGTGCTCGAAACTACCTTTTCAATAAAGTGCCTTTGTATCGATTGGATTCCTTGTTTGGACGGTTTTGCTACCTTGTCCCATATTCTTAAATCTTGGGGATCTTATGGTATGATTTCAGTCTATGTGGAGCACTTCTGCACGACGTTACATTCGAAAAACCGTCTTGTCCTTAATTTTTGCACGCCAGTGTACATCAGAAGCAAAAATTAACACTTACGCACCCTGATGGCCAAAGTATTCTTTACCAAAAATTAGAAATTATTCAAAAGATTTTCCATTACAAGCTGTATTCTTTAGTGAAACAGATTTTCAAATCGGAGTTTTAGAAGATGAGTTATCGGGGAAAACGTAATTTACTTTTACGCCCCTTAGCGGAAAATCTATACGTAATTTGAAAAGGTAACTATATCTAAAATACTCTTAGACATAAATGGAATCGAAAGGTCAAAAATGTTTTTCAGTCGGATGTTTAGAAGCAAATATATGGAATAAAAATATATTTTGAATTCGACAATATCTGCATTTACGCTTTCCAGCGGCGAAATTATACATCGTAAAAAAACAAAAAACAAATAAAGGATCATCATTAGCACATTTCAAGCTTCCCAAAGCAAAAAGAATTAGATATGGAATCTACAGACGCACGGACAAACCGATATCATAAGCACGACCTTTTTTTACAAAAGACGTGCTAAAAAAAGAGTAAGACAAGTTAGTAAAATCATGCAATGTATTGATTATAATACGCTTTCCAACATACCAGAAATCATTACTCAAGTTATGAGGATAATGGCTGTGGAATAAATCTCGCTCTTGTGCCCTGACCTTTGACCCCATTTCGATGATATTCAACAGAACTGGTTCAGTATACCTCCGAAATATCATGATAAAATTTTGTCGCAATCGAAGCATTTTTACGTAAGTTCTGATGCATAAGGGCTATGGAATAGATCCCGCTCCTGTGTCCTAACCGTTGACCCCATTTCGCCCATTTTCAATATGATTCGTCTCCAGGCAGGTCCCTACAACATACTAACATTTCATCCAAATCGAAGCATTTTTACGTAAGTTATGACGCATAAGAGCAGTGGAATGGATCCCGCTCCTATGTCCTGACCTTTGGTACCATTTCGTTCACTTTCAATAGGGTTTCTTCCCAGGTGGTACCCTACCACATACTAAAATGTCATCGAAATCGAACGATTGTTACGCGAGTTATCGTGCGGACGGGCATACGCACACAACGCGTGACATAATGAGGCAGATGAGAATCGCGACCATCTGCTCAAAAGAGTGTGTCGTCATAAAACTTTAATAGGATCCACACACAACGCGTGACGTAATGAGATAGATGGTGTGACCGCGCGCCAACATTTCAATCACGAGCTTGTGACGTCATAAGATTTCTAAGCATGGGTAACATTAATGGAACGACGCCATGACACTGAAAACGTTGTAATTCGGGGTGGTTATTTAACCCACTAAACGAATTTTCCTAAAGTCGAGATCAAGCTAAATCGATTTCTAGTACCAGAAAACGGTGGGTTAACGACTTTCATCAAAATCCTTAGAGCCGTTTTCAAAATAAAATTTACATAGATACAATAATTGCTCCTTTAAGGTGGACGTCAAGTAATTTTGCATCCTATACTTCCAATGGAAAAACTTCTGTACACATTTTCTTCACAATTAATGCGTTCCCAAGGATGAAAATTTGAACATCGATTAAAATATCTTCATTTTATAACTTGAAATACTTAATATTTTCTAACACATAACCATAATTATGCAATTCAACATTAATTTGTCTACTGACGTCATCAAAGTACAGGTCGCGCCATCTTTTTTCTGATTTCAACACCACCAAAGGAAACATTATTGTTTTTAATATAATTATGATTATGTTTTAGAAAATGTTAGCCCCCGGCGCAGTGGTCCAAGCGATGGTCTCTGATCATTCATCCGAAAGGGGTACGGGTTCGAATCCCGGTGAGGCATGGATGTTGTGTTTGTCTTACGGTACTGGCTCTCTCCCTTCCCTGGAACCAGTAACCCTAAATTAGGGACGGGCGACTGCTTATAGCCCATTGAATTGCTCACGGTGGTCGTTGAACCTCCAATCAAAAAAAAAAAAAAAAAAAAAAAAAAAAAATTGAGTATTCCAAGTTATAATATGAAGTTATTTAAATCGATGTTCAAATTTCCATCCTTGGGAACACAATAATTGTGAAGAAAATGTGTAGAAAAGTTTTTCCGTTGGAAATATAGGAAGCAAAATTACTTGACATCTACCTTAACAGTATGGGATAAGGGCGATGGAATGGATCCCAATCCTATGCCCTGACCTTCAATAGGGTTCTTCTCCAGGTGGACCCCTACCACATTCTAAAATTCCATCGAAATCGAACCATTTTTACGCACGTTATGACGCATAAGGGCAATGGAATGTATCCCGCTCCTATATCCTGACCTTTGATCCCACTTCACTCATTTTCAACAGGGCTCGTCCCCAGGCGGTCCCCCACCACATACTAAAATTTCATTGAAATCGAACCATATGTATCCAAGTTATGAGGCATAAGGGCAATAGAATGGATCCCGCTCCTATGTCGTGACCTTTAACCCCATTTGTCCCATTTTCGACAGGGACAAATGGGGTTAAAGTCCCCGGGTGGTCCCCTACCACATACTAAAATTACATCGGAATCGAACCATTTTTACGTGAGTTATCGTGCCGACAGGCAGACCGACGGACGGACAGACGGACAGACAGACTGAAAAAGCTGGAGCATATACGCTTCTTCAACCTACAGTTGGAAAGCGTAAAAAATAGATAAAAACACGGCAAAAAACAGCAATTGAGTATTGTCCTCAAAGAGCAGAAAAAGTAAATGTTCATCGTAAAAGAAATCGTATATTAGATCATACTTACGAAGTGGTTTTCCGGGAAAGCATGATTTATTTTCTCAGCGTATCAAAAAACAAATCTACAAAGTTCTGTGTAAACATTTTGAAGAGATTCTGTTTCTAACATGATTTTATTTATTGCTAGTTTTAGGATGAAGTATGAATAACTGTTTTCTTGTTCATATAGAGGGCATTTATCAGAGCGTACTTGAAACAAATGGAAGATTTTGAGCCACATGCAACACAAGAGGAGTCCGAAGATGAAATGCTAAAGGAGGTGCAAATATTTGCCCTGGTTTCTCACTTGTTGAGTACTTTATGGGGATTTAACACGGCGATAACATCATCTATCCCATTCGGATACTGGGTAGGTATCTTGTAGTTGTTGCAGTTTTTTTCAGCAATCGTGCTTTGCTATTACATTCATGTTCGGTTTATATACTTCATAGCTGCCTACTCGTTCTCCAAACTGACCTAATCGTCGAACAAAGTTGCTCCGCAGCTGCAATCGAAAACTTTATCAATATTTTGATTACATTTTATCGATCATCTCGCTCGTGGTGCGCTCGCGATCCATAAGCGGCCCTGGAAACTATTCTCTTGCGGCCTGCTTTGGGAATAATTGTCGAGGTATCCCATCTTCCCAAAAAACGGTATGTCAGTATCACCGTTTACTGTTTAAATATCTTTTCAGCATAAAGTTACCAATCCTTGCCCTTTTTTTGTATTAAGGCCATCTTTCAATGAGTGTCAGCTTTCATCTTCTGAGATTGATGACGCAAAAATTCACTCCATGGGCCTGGGTTTTACGTCTTGAGTGACTATCCCAGTAGTTGGCGTCAGCAAATCACTGCAGACCTCACTATATTCAGATTGGCAGCGGTTTCTCGTTGGCTCCACAATGAAAAGACAAAATGCGCGCTGTTACGTTGTAATTAATGACGTTATTTGGGGGTAAAGCTCAGTAAGTAGGCGGAATTTCTATAGCACAAATTCAGAGGTTCTCAGCTAATGTACACATTTCCTCTTGAACAAATGAATGTAGAGTGGGATTTCAGATGATTTATGGAAGATAACATTCCAATCTCACTTTTGTCCTCATTCAGTGATTTCTAATTGGCCTAGATAATTAAAAAAGGATCAGACAGGAATGAGACATTTCGTTTCTTTCAGGCAGAAACACTGCTAAGCTAACTTATCGCGCCATCTAGCGCCGAATTGGAATACTTTCGAGTCAGATAAATTGAATTTAAAAAATAATTCTAACAAATTTTTCGGAATAATAACTGCGTCATATATTAGCTATGGGTCGTTTTTATTTGTGCTCAAACTTTCAAACACTACAAAGTAATAGTCTTCGAGAAAATGTGTACAAAAGAATTTACATTGCAGATATAGGATTGAATTTCTCTTACACTCATTCAAAGACAGCGTTAAGGCAATAATTAACAGCAATTTAACTATTTTCCTGGAACGCAGATTATTTGTACAATTTAATGTAAGAATAAATTTATTCACGTTGCTGAGAAGCAAAAGGCAAGGAACGTTCTTTGGGAGAAAGTGTGGAAGGCTTTATTTCGTTCCTATGAATTTTATTGCGTTAACTGAATTCCGAATTTTTAATAGTTTCTTCGCTTTCAGTGAAAACGGAAATCCTAATGCTCCAAAACTTAATTTCTGTTTTCAAGACTTACCTATCATTCATAAAATAATTCCGCAAAAAACTTTTTAAAAACCAAGGATGCCCAGAATTGCAAGAATTTCAATGCAAATTCTTAAAGAGAAATTTAAAAATGTGAAAATTTATTTTCATTAATTTACTTTCAAATTGAAAAAGCAGCAAACTTTTCAGAACTTCAGTTCAAGAATTCATGTAACCGTAAGGCACAAAATGTATTAAATCAGAGGCAAATCTCATTATATATACGCAATCGAGTCACATTATTGTGACCACCTCCTACTTTTGAACCAGACCATTGATAACATATTTTATTAGACTGTATTGGTTGTATTCAACTGCAATTGGCTAAAACGGCCTGAGGTGGAGGATATCAGCCCAAAGGGATGGATCTCAATTTGAAAGCCGAGAAAGGGAAAGGAAGATATCAAAAACAGCGTTTGACTCAGTTCACGCAGAATTTTTCTGCTTCTTCTTGTTTTTTGTCCATCCAAGGATGTAACGACAGACCCCTACGTACAGAAGCGTCGAAACTATTTTTTTGACAACGGGGACAAGATATCAGAATATGTATTTATTGGTCAGATAATAAAACTTATTGTGCTGTTATAAAACAGAATATGATTTACAGGCTACAGGAAAAACGATTATATCGATAAAATCTAAATTATGTACAACAGATCTATAATATAGTTTTTCTTTTCGATGTAAAGCAGTTTATTCATATTATAAACGATGTTGAACGATATAGATTTGTACACCACATTAGTATGAATTCCACAAGAACGTTATATGACATACTACGTAAATCAAACAGCATAGGTATATTAAGTAATAAAGTTACATCTCATTCCTTTCCCCCTACCATTTTCATTCTTTAAAGAAAAGCTGATTTTATGATTCCTAATTGAGATAGAAAACGTTCTTGTTCTTGTCATAAATACACAATCTTTCAAGATTACTAGAAATATTCAAATCTTTCTATTTCCATTATTCAAATATTTCAAGATAATTTCAGGATAACTGTTTTTTAATAAGGCTGATACTTCGTGGGACCTTTTATGTTTACTTTTTTGTTCCCCTGTGCTGTTTGTAAAACGTCTTTCTCACCCAGGGCAAGCTACGAGAGTTTAACTAGCGCCCCAGGAATGGCATTAAAAAAATTAATGATTCTAGATTGTTATTAACTGAAATAGAAAACATTATCAGAAGAAATTTTAAATGGCAGGAATTTGAAAAAAAAAAAAAACGAAAATTTTATCCGATTTCCGATTACAGACATAAAAAAACGAAGTGAGGTGAGGGGCTAATGTGGTGCTTTGTCTCGGCATGCAAATTGGTAGGGGGAAGCTGCCCGACCTGACCCCGTGGTTCCGACGGTAATGCTTACGTCTGCGTCTTTGTTTCTTGTTCTGGACACACAGCATCCAGCCGGACTACCTCTCACCCTGGTCTGGTTCTACGTCAATTCGTCGCGTGCATCAATTCGTCGCGTGCGTCAATTCGTCGACTGCGACGAATCGTCGCGCGTCAATTCGTCGCCTACGTCAATTCGTCGCGCGTCAATTCGTCGACCACGACGATTCGTCGAGTGTCAATTCGTCGCGGACAAATTCGTCGACTACGTCAATTCGTCGCGTTTACAGATTTTGGTTACATACAAAACGAATGCAGGAAAACGTACGATTTCGAACGTCTTGCTCCCTGATCAAATTTATAAAGTTTGGACACGCAGACAGGATAGGAATATTACGTTTTTCTTTGGCACTAAAAATATTAGACGGTAAACGGTTTTTGGAACGGGGCAGGGCCCGGTTGGTCACAGCCCCCCATACACAAAATATTCGTAAAATTTAGAGTTTTCAATTCAGAACCACCAAATCTGGTATACTATCTTGTGGTATTTTAACTTAGACTGTAGACGGTTTTTGGAAGCGGTTGGAGACGGAGGGGGGGGGGTCCAGAGTTCCCTCCCCTACAGAATTGCTGTAAAATCTAGTTTTCAATTTAGAACTACCAAATTTGGTATATTATCTCATGGTATTCTAACTTAGACGGTAGACGGTTTTTGGAACGGGTCAGAGGCCCGGTTTTTCAGAGCCCCCATACACAAAATATTCGTAAGATCCACATTTCAAAATTGCCTTTATTCTTCAGTAAAATAACATTTCTATGTACATGACAATGGAATTCTGCCAATAAATACAGCGGTATGTACATCAGCTGGAAAGTTCCAGTGAAACGTAAAACAAAATATTGTTAAAATCATAAAAAAATTATTTCGCCACGTAGGGCGAAGGAGAGGCAGACAATAAAGCACGAGCGATACAAACGAAAATGTTTACCTACAGTATTGTAGACAGGGCAAGACATGATTCTATACTATGCACAAATTCCAATTAAGCATTACTACCATACTAAAGATTAAACATTAGGTACTAATTCACAGAAATGCAACAGTGATGCTACATTCAAAATTTACAACATATGTACAGAAGTATTCAGTGACAAGGGGAAATAACGCTAAATGTACTCAGAAGGGCATCTTGTTACATTATATTATACACACAGTGACTAATATTTTAAAAAAATATTCAACATAATGAAGGGGACATTGCGTGGGCAGTAAACTGTGCAGAAGGAAGAATTATATACAACAACATAAAACCCAACATTATCGAAGAGAACATGGGAAACATGGTGAGCTATCTTCAATGGCACATTAAAACAGAAAAATAACAAATAGCGAAGCACCAAAATTAATACGTAAAAACATGATTTGTTACAGTGAACGTGGGCGACCACAAAAATCCCACTTATAGGTTGAGATGTAACTGCAAATTGTGGATATGGAACCACCCAGCCGATTGGGCCCAAGTGGATTGAAAAACGCTATCGGTGTTTGTTGTGGCAGCACGAGAGTGCTCCATTTGGAGGCGAGTGGTTAACCGTGCTAGGAAGCGTCTCCGAATGATAGCACTTGCCTCCTGAGGAGGTGGAATAAGAGCAGGGAAGCGTTGTTGAAGATGGAAAGCATAGACAGTGAACTTCACAAGAAGAAAAATATAACGGCACACAGGAGGCAAGTGAGTCGGTGGATGCTTAGTTTGGAGTAGCCAAGCATATGCAAGAAATGGTAACGATCGAGCACAAATTCGATCAGCAAGACGAAATGCTGTGTTTAGGAAGTGCAGGAGAACGGGGCAGAATAGGTATTGATGTTGGACGTCGCTGACTTCAGGGCAAAAGGAGCACTGCGGAGAGGTGAGAAGGGTCGTGCGAAACAGTACTGATGGGGCGGGGAGACGAAGGTGAAGAAATTGCCAATGGACATTGAGTTCAAGAGGGGAGGAAAGGGCAGAGGTAGATGCTGTCCAGATGGCGGGGAGAAGAGAAGGAGGAGCAGAATGAACAGAAGATCCACAGTTTTCAATTCAGAACCACCAAATCAGGTATCCTATCTCATTGTACTCTAACTTAGACGGTTGTCGGCTTTTGGAACGGGTCAAGGCCCGGGGAGTCAGAGCCCCCACCCCCACCCCCACATACATACATAATTTTCGTAAAATCTAGTTTTCATTTTAGAACCATCAAATTTGGTATAATGAAACTCTAACTTAGACGCTAGACGGTTTTTGGAAGGGGTTGGAGCCCGCGGGGTCGGAGCCCCCCTCATAAAAAATTTCGTAAAATCTACAGTTTTCATCTTAGAACCACCAAATTTTGTATACTATCTTATGGTACTCTAACTTAGACGGCAGACCGTTTTTGGAACGGGTCAAAGCCCGGGGGTCAGAGACCCCCACATACAAAATTTTCTTAAAAACTACAGTTTTCAATTCAGAACCACCTAATCTGGTATACTATCTCGTGGTACTCTAACTTAGACGCTAGACGGTTTTTGGAAGGGGTTAGAGCCCGGGGGTCAGACCCCCTCCCGAATAAAAACTTTTTCGTAAAATCTACAGTTTTCAATTTAGAACCACCAAATTTGGTATACTATCTTTTGGTACTCTAACTTAGACAGTAGACCGTTTTTGGAACGGGTCAAGGCCCGGGGGTCAGAGCCCCCACATACAAAATTTTCTTAAAAACTACAGTTTTCAATTCAGAACCATCAAATCTGGTATACTATTTCATGGTACTCTATCTTAGATGCTAGACGATTTTTTGAAGGAGTTGCAGCCCGGGGGGTAAGGGCCCCCTCATAAAAAATTCGCAAAATCTACAGTTTTCAATTTAGAACCACCAAATTTGGTATACTATCTCATGGTACTCTAACTTAGACGACAGACCGTGTTTGGAACGGGTAAAGGCCCGGGGTCAGAGCCCCCACATACAAAATTCTCTTAAAAACTACAGTTTTCAATTCAGAACCACCAAATCTGGTATACTATCTCATGGTACTCTAACTTAGACGCTAGACGGTTTTTGGAAGGGGTTGGACCCCGGGGGTGAGAGCTCCCCATAAAAATGCCGCATAAAATCTACAGTTTTCAATTTAGAACCACCAAATTTGGTATACTATCTCTTGGTACTCTAACTTAGACGACAGACCGTGTTTGGAACGGGTAAAGGCCCGGGGGTCAGAGCCCCCCACATACAAAACTACAGTTTTCAATTCAGAACCACCAAATCTGGTATACTATCTCATGGTACTCTAACTTAGACGCTAGACGGTTTTTGGAAGGGGTTGGACCCCGGGGGTGAGAGCTCCCCCATAAAAATGCCGCATAAAATCTACAGTTTTCAATTTAGAACCACCAAATTTGGTATACTATCTCTTGGTACTCTAACTTAGACAGTAGACCGTTTTTGGAACGGGTCAAGGCCCGGGGGTCAGAGCCCCCACATACAACATTTTCTTAAAAACTACAGTTTTCAATTCAGAACCACCAAATCTGGTATACTATCTCATGGTACTCTAACTTAGACGCTAGACGGTTTTTGGAAGGGGTTGGAGCCCGGGGGTAAGAGCCCCCCATAAAAATGCCGCGTAAAATCTACAGTTTTCAATTTAGAACCACCAAATTTGGTATACTATCTCATGGTACTCTAACTTAGACGGCAGACCGTTTTTGGAACGGGTCAAGGCCCGAGGGTCAGAGCCCCCCCCCCCCACAGTTTTCAATTAAGAACCATTAAGTATGGTATCATGAAACTCAAACTTAGACGCTAGACGGTTTTTGGAAAGGGTTGGAGCCCGGGGGTGAGAGCCCCCCCCTCATAAAAATTTCGTAAAATCTACAGTTTTCGATTTAGAGCCACCAAATTTGGTATACTATCTCATGGTATTCTAACTTAGACGCTAGACGATTTTGGAAGGGGTTGCAGATTTTTTTGTAAAGGGGGTAAGGACCCCTTTCATAAAAAAAATCGCAAAATTGGTATACTATCTCATGGTACTTTAACTTAGACGGTCGACGGTTTTTGGAACGGGTCAAGGCCCGGGGAGTCAGAGCCCCCCCCCCCCCACACACACACACAGACATACAACATTTTCTTAAAAACTACAGTTTTCAATTCAGAACCACCAAATTTAGTATCATGAAACTCTAACTTAGACGCTAGACGGTTTTGGAAGGGGTTGGAACCCGGGGGTGAGAGCCCCTCCTCTCCTCATAAAAATTTCGTAAAATCTACAGTTTTCAATTTAGAACAACCAGATTTGGTATAATACTCATGGTTATCTAACTTAGACGGTAGACGGTCTTTGGAAGGGGTCGGGGCCCGGGTCAAAGGAGCCCCATGCAAAATTTTCGTAAAAAGTTCCGTTTTTTTCTCTTAAGAATACCCTATCTACGTTCTAAGGCGCTCTTTGGCCCTTTGAGGGCCTTGCACCATAAACCATCAACCAACCAACTAACCAACCTGCGGTCTAAGTTAGGGACTGTAGATAACAATAAAGTGCAAAAATATGCGTTTAATGGTGTATTAAAAACACAAATCTATATAGTTTAGCTTTCACTACCAACGAGCGGCTTATCAGAAAGAAATATAATGTAATGTAAACAGAGAGTTCCAGATATTCAAAATTCAAAACGGTAAGAAAAAGATGATCAATGCCAATGTGAAGTCGTACGCATGCGACATCACATAGGTACATTGCATTTCTGTGTCGTGGGATTCACAGAAGCACACGCCAGATGTACGGCAGTTCTATAGATGTCTCCTAGAAGGTAAGTATTCCCATTCCTTTTTCTTTTTTTTTTTTTTTGTTTCGCAAAATTAAATAAACTAAGTCAAAAAATTTAAAATAAGTTTACTGGAAAATTGCAGGAATATCTTTTTCATTCATTAACTTTCACCCGCTGAACTTGGTGATTCCACAAACAGTAATATGTACCTGGCAAATAACTGGTATCCCTGCTAGTACAAATTATATTAATGATTAATTTGCGTCCAGTTCAATCTAGTATGTCCATGAGAGCGTTTGGAGCCGTATGAAAATCACATTTCAACGTGTGCCGCTACGACGGCGGAGTGATCTAGGCGCTGGCTTCTGACCACTTGTCGAGAAGGATCCTGGTTCAAATCCCGGTGAATCATGGACGTTGTGATTGACTTCTGGCACTGGCTGTCCCCCTTCCCAGGAACCAGTGGCCCAAAATTGGGAACGTCCGACTGCTTATAGCCCACTGAATTGATCACGGTGGTCGTTAACCCCCTCCCCCCCAAAAAAAAGATTGCGACGTGTCAATTGCTATTTGTTATGGACCGTACAAAAAGTATGTTTTTGATATCAACTTGTCCACTTCCATGTAGGCTGGCCATAAAATGTTAGAGGACCGTACAAAATTGCACTTTTGTTTTCACCTTGTCAGCGCTTCGGTATATGGTTGAAGTAAACGTATATATAGTTGGGCCATTTCAGCACGTAGTTTGGTTAATATAGAAAATAAAGATAATGTTACATTTTTACTCAGCTACAACACATTAATCCCAAAGGCTATTTGTTGAAATCTTTAATCCGCCGTGCTCATATTCACAAGGTTAACATAACATGTCAAGTTATTAATGTTGCAGTTTTACCCTGTCACAAAACTTTAGTTACAAGACCTTAGGCGTAAACGTTTTTTAGGAATTTTTAGTCCGACGTATTCATAAGGTTTCGATAACATGCCAAGGTTATGGTACTGCGTTTTGACTGAGGCACAAAAATTAATAAACAGGACTTAAGCCTTTTTATCAGTTTTCAATCAACCGTGCTCATATGCATAAAATTTTCAGAGAAAGTCAAGTTTATTGTGTTGCGAATTTACTCGAGTACAAAACTATAAACAGCCATTAACTTTCACCCGCTGAACTTGGTGATTCCTCAATTCATCCATTAACAAGTCTTTTAAGTGGTTGTATGCTATGGTCATATTGATAATGTTTGATGACAAGTCAGGTTAATGATGTTGCACTTATTAAAGACTTAAAAAGGTGTAGAGGCTAGTAATTATTATTTGAAGTCTAAGTAAAAGCTCATTTTTAACTTGACTTGTCATGAAATCCTTATGAATATGGCATTTATTTTATTTTGTACATTTTACAAAGCGTATGCATTTTTTTTGGCATTTGTTTTATTTTGTGTTGAACTTGTTACATAGCGTTTCGCATTTTTTGTAATGCTTGTGACTTGTGATTGCATTTTGAATTTTTATTTGTTTCACATTTTGGATTACTTTTTGACATTTTATGTTTTTGACATGCTATTTTGAAAATTTTGTCTTTTTTAATTTTGCGTTGTGTTTTACATTCTTGCATCTTCGGCGGAATTACATTCTTGAAAAATTCAAATACAAGTTAGTAAAAGGTATAATTTAATTAGTGAGAAATACCAGCACATTTTAGTAAAGGGTAGAATTATATGAAATTCCTCTTAAAAAGTCCAGCATGTTAACATCGTCTCTGTACGCCAAAGAAGTTCGAATTCCTTTTTATCTTGCCAGCGTTTCTCTTCTGGGTGGATTTGTTGGAATCTGTGCTATCACTCTTTCGATTTTAGCCATAGTTGTTCTCTGCTCTTTCGCAATTTCACTGATTATTTCGTACAGTCACAGTTTTTCTCTCCCAGAATTGTATTCCAGCGTCTGTCTAATCTTTCAAGTTCGTTTTGTGTTCTGGGAAAGCCAAATAAATTGTTTTCACTTACTGACCAAATTGTTGGCGGGAACAGCAGAGGGCTTCTGCTCGGATTGTTTCTTCTGCTTCCACGAAATTTTCCAAGAACATAATTTTCCTCAAACCACTGAACTACAGAATCTGCATATTCTAGTAAAATTGATTTCACTTCTTCAAAAGCAGCTGGAATTTCATCAGATGAAAAAAAAGCGAGTGCTTGCAACTGTCTGACTTTGAGAGCAAACTCACTGTTTTCCTTATATTCCAAGGCTATGCCAGAGGATGGATATTCCTCAGCACATTTTTTTCCGAGATGAAACCAACAACATTTGTGTGTGCTGCTTCCAAATTCCTTTTTAGCAGCATTATAACGGTAGCTATTTCAAAATCTATTATTATGCGTATATTGTGGTGCAAGCTGAATAACATAGTCTGATGCATAGTCTTGTAAATCCTACAAAAATACTGTATAATTGTATTATATTCTTTATACTTGCTAGGAAGTAACCCATAAACTAGTGGGACAAGTCTGTGCATCTCTGGATTCGTTTCAACCATAGCATGAATGGTACATAATTGCCTAAAAAGGGTTGGACAAGTTTCAAATGTCCCATCCATAATCCAGAAGGGTGCTTCTTTAAGCTTTCGTAAATTATTCTCTGTTAAAAATAAAATAATTCTTTGATGTCCAAATGCGCTATCTCTGCCAAGAAATTTTGCACCATCTCCTCCTGTAAATTTATTGGGGCATCGATCCGTTCTGAAGTCGTAGGCTCCGCAGGCATGTCTTTTTCTTCGTATTCGTTTTACAACTTGCCTTAGTGCATCCATATTAGGCCTGTAAGCTGCATTTACTGTAGCCATTGACGTTGTCACGGTTTGAATAATTTGTGCAGGGGCTTCGTCCGTATTTCTTGCTCGTTCTTTTATTTGCGCTCTTGCAACAGCAACATCACTTTTCTCCGGTCTTGGAGCATGATTATGTGGTTTCTCATTGCGCATCCTGTGTTCATCTCCAATAAGAATAGTACTAGCAAAGCCAGTACAATTTCCATAATTTCTTTCAATACAGTGACAATACCGTAAATCACCTCGCACTCTGTTATGGCAAATTAAATACCCTTTCCATTTCAGCAAATCATTTTCTTTTTGTGAGTTAACTATTTATGTTGCATTCTTCATCTGCATAGTGCCTTCGGAAAACAATGCACTTTCTCTTTCCAAAATATTTAGAATGATATATTTCCACTATTATCACTTGAAAACGCACAACAAAGGTTTCAACAAGCACGTTCTCTGTTCTCCAGTCAACTACGAACTGATGAGCAACCATTCAATAAAACACTCAGAATACAGACAATCACGTGAAGCTTGTTCCTCCAGTTAGGGTTTAAGCGAAGTACAAGATTTTCGTACCTGCGGTCACAAGAAGTGGTTAAGTTTAAGGATCGGCATCTTAGCTTTTGTTTTTCCAAAACGCAGAGGTACATGTATTTTACAGCTGGGACGCTCCAGGTGGGGGATTAACAGATGTGAAGAACCCGGGAGCCAGGTTCCGGAGGCGGCAGCAGGCGCGGACTGGGCAGCTGTACTCTGGGCCGGTAGGTGTCATGCTAATTCTCAAAAATAAATTCAAATTTTTTCTGTGCTGCACCATGCGGATGAAAGAAAATTGTTATACTGAAAAGACAATTTGTTTACCCCGTAACGTATTAGACGAAACCTACGTCCTTACGTGCCAAATGATCTGTAAGCCAAACACAGTTTTTCATGCAACACCCTCCCCCGACTTTCTAAGTTCAGATCTGTCTCGCTCGACTTATTTCCTGTACCGCCCCTCTCTTTCGCTAATTGCAGTTAATTGCCGTGAAATTGGTGTTTTACGTTGGGGTGTATTGCCGTGTGTCCTGAAGACTATACTGAAAGCGGTGAACCCCAGGGGAAAAGTATTCCATCAAAAGCAACAGAAATCCAATGCAAGAGCAAAACTTTGTTCGTTGGCATTACATCCAAGCAATTTAGGCGAAGTAGGAAGTGTGTTTTTCTACTACGACACCAGAAGATTGTCGCGAATGCTCAGGCAATTACGATACAGATGTGTCCTTAAGACTTCTCTTTCAAGACGTCCAAAGGCCGGCACTAGGGGATGGGGAGGGATACAGTGCGGATGATCTTTTTGTTGCAGTTAGAAATTCCTAAGCTCATTCTTCCTTAACATTTTGCCTGGTTACCAGTAAGTACTGTCTCATGCCTCAACCATTGCACAGATTTGTTTGTTTTTGTTTTTATTCTTTCAGTTAACAGCGGGAAAATATCTGAACTGCGTTGTTTCAGTTGGAAATATTTTTTTTACTTCAGCAGCAGGGCTTTACGTATAATTGCAAAATACTTCGATAGAATAAACATACATTACATAAAGAGTTTGCATGAGAAAATAGATTAATAATAAGGAAAATATTCTAAAACCAAAAAACGAAATGCGGAGCCGAAAAAGCTAGGTAGAAGAAACAAAAGGCTCTAAGAAGATATTCATATTTAAAGAAACCTGTAGTCGCTTAATGAGTAAGTGGTATAAATCAATACAAAATCATGTGCTGTATTTGAAAAAAAAATTATAAGCAAGTAGGCATCGTGACTGTCCACAGTTTCCTTTTCATCCTGTCGACATTACAACCACCACAGAAAAGAAAATAACAAAAACATAACAAAAACACCCATACAAAGTAAAATGCCGAAAACATAAAAACAAGTAACCACACAAAATGAAATGCCCAAAACATTAAAAAAACTGTAAACACACAAAACAAAATACCCAAAACATGGTAAGAAATTTTGTTGAAAGCACAATGAAGGTAAGCGATAGGAGAAATATATGTTTTTAAAACTTAATACAAGTGTCACAACTGAAATAAAAAGAAAGAAGAAAGAAATATTCCAAATTTCATTGTTACTTTAGGTATTTTGACCTGTTGACATTTCGTAAATTGTACTTGCACTCGGTCAAAAAATATTACTTACAAGGACTCTTTAGTAACTTTTAATCGCTGTGGTCATATTTATAAGGTTTGCGTAACAAATCAAGTTAATAATGTTGCGCTTTCACTTAGGCACCAAATACTAATTATTGGCAGCTAGGCCTAGGCCTTTTGAATAATTTTTGATAAGCGTAACACTCTTAAATTGATTTGTCATGCAAACCTCATATGATCACAGCATTATAAAAATTACTATAAATGCATATGCCTAGGTCTCGGGCGTATCTATTAATGCTTTGTGCTCGAGTAACATTTAAACAGAATTCATTTTATTTTCTATGAAAACATCATAAATATCAGCTCGGAGGACTGAAAACTATCAAAAAGCCCTAGGCCTAGGGTCTGCTTAATAGTTCCAACCTCAGAAAAGCGCATTGCTAAAATCTTGGACTTCTATGAAAACCTTATGAAAATTAGCACGGCAGACTGAAAATTGCTAAACAGGCCCAGTCCTAGGGCTTTCTAATTATTGTTTTGTACCTGACTAAAAGTGTAACATTATCTTTAGTTCTTACTAGCAGGGGTACCCGGTATTTCCCAGGTAAATATTACTGTTTCTAAAATCACCAAGTTCAGCGGGTGAAAGTTAATGAATGAAAATGCTATTTCCGTAAATTTCCAGTAAACTAATTTTAAATTCTTTGATTTAGTTCATTTAATTATACGAAGCAAAAAATAATTTATATTATTTACATTACATTGTATTAAAGCCTGATAAGACAACCGTTTGTGGTGAAAGCTAACGTTTACTAATTTGTGTTTTTAATACACCATGAACCGGATATTTTTTCACTTTATTGTTATCTACGGCCTCTAACCTAAACCGTAGGTGGGGTAATGTAGTGCTGTATTGGGATGCAGTTCTTAAGAGTAAAAATTGTAATTTTTACGAAACTTTTGAATGGGCCCCCTTCACACCGGGCACCGACCCTTTCCGTCTGCGGTCAAAGTTACAATACAATGAGGTAGTGTACCAAATTTGGTCGTTCTAAATTCGAAACTGTAGGTTTTACAAAAATTGGCATGGGGGGGGGCTCTGACCCCTGGCTCCAACCGTTTCCAAAAACCGTCTGCATTCTCAGTTAGAGTACCATGACATAGTATACCAAATTTGGTGGTTCTAAATTGAAAACTGTAGATTTTACGAATTTTTTTTATGGGGAGGGGCTCTGACCCCGTGCCCGACCCGTTCCCAAAACCGTCTACCGTCTAAGTTAGAGCACCATGAGATAGTATACCAAATTTGGTGGTTCCAAATTGAAAACTGTAGATTTTACGAAAATTTTGTATGAGGGGGGGGCTATAACCCCCGGGCCGCGACCCATTTCGAAAATCGTCTACCGTCTAAGTTAGAGTGCTATGATATAGTATACCAAATTTGGTGATTCTAAATTGAAAAATGTAGATTTCAAGAAATTCTTTAGGGGGGGGGCTCTGAACCCCGGGCTCCGACCCTTTACAAAAAACCATCTACAGTCTAAGTTAGAATACCATGAGATAGTATACCAAATTTGGTGGTTCTAAGTTGAAAACTGTGGATTTCACGAAAAAATTTTATGGGGGGGGGAGGGGCTCTGAACCCCGGGCTCCGGCCCTTTACAAAATACCGTCTACCGTCTAAGTTAGAACACCATGAGATAGTATACTGAATTTAGTGGTTCTAAATTGAAAACGGTATTGTTTACGAAAATTTTGTAGGGGGGTCTCGGACCCACTGCGCCACGACCTGTTCCAAAAACCGTCTCCCGTCTAAGTTAGATTTTCATGATACCAAATTTGTTGGTTCTTAAATTGAAAACTATAGATTTCACGAAAATTTTGTATGTGGGGGTTCTTACCCCCGCGCCTTGACCTATTCCAAAAACCATCTACCGTCTAAGTTAGAATACCATGACATAGTATACCAAATTCGGTGGTTCTAAATTGAAAACTGTAGAATTTACGAAAATTTTGTATGGAGGGGTGGCTCTGACCCCCCCCTGGCTCCAACCGCTTCCAAAAACTGTCTACAGTCTAAGTTAGAATTTCGTGAGATAGTATACCAAATTTGGTGGTTCTAAATTGAAAACGGTATATTTTAGGAAAATTCTGTGGGGGGAGGGGCTCTTACCGCCCGGGCCCCGATCAGTTCCAAAAACCGTCTCCCGTCTAAGTTACAGTTTCATGATACCAAATTTGGTGGTTCTAATGTGAAAACTATAGATTTTACGAAAATTTTGTATGTGGGGGCTCTTACCCCCGCGGCTTGGCTTATTCCAAAAACCGTTTACCGTCTAATTTAGAGTACCATGAGATAGTATACCAAATTTGGTGGTTCTAAATTGAAAACTGTAGATTTTACGAAAATTTTGTCGGGGAGGGGATTCTAACCCCCGTGCCCCGACGTGTTCTGAAAACCGTCTAACGTCTAAGTTATAGTACCATGTTATAGTATACCAAATTTGGTGGTTCTAAATTGAAAACTGTAGATTTCACGATTTTTTTATGGGGGGGGGGTCTGAACCCCGGGCCCCGACCCTTTACAGAAAACCGTCCACAGTCTAAATTAGAACACCATGAGATAGTATACCAAATTTGGTGTTTCTAAATTGAAAACGGTATATTTTACGAAAATTTTGTAGGGGGGTTATAACCCCCGGGCCCCGACCCGTTCCAAAAATCGTCTACCGTCTAAGTTAGAGTGCCATGATATAGTATACCGAATTTGGTGGTTCTAAATTGAAAACTAGATTTCACGAAATTTCGTATGGGGGAGGGGCTTTGTACCCCGGGCTCCGACCCTTTTCCAAAAACCGTCTACAGTCTAAGTTAGAATACCATGAGATAGTATTCCAAATTTGGTGGTTCTAAATTGAAAACTGTAGATTTTACGAAAATTTAAAATTTTGTACGGGGGGGGGGCATTGCTCCGACCCCCGAGCCCCGATCCGTTCCAAAAACCGTCTCCCGCTAAGTTAGAGTTTCATGACACAAAATTTGGTGGTTCTGAATTGAAAAATATAGATTTTAAGAAAATTTTGTATGTCGGGAGGGGGTCTTACCCCCGGGACTTGACCCGTTCCCAAAACCTTCTACCGTCTAAGTTAGAGTACCGTGAGATAGTATGCAAAATTTGGTGGTTCTAAATTGAAAACTATAGATTTTACGAAAGTTTTGTGTGTAGGGGAGGGGGGTTAACCCCCCTTGCCCCGACCCGTTCTGAAAACCTTCTACCGTCTGAGTTAGAGTACCGTGAGATAGTATACAAAATTTTGTGGTTCTAAATTGAAAACTATAGATTTTACGAAAGTTTTGTGTGTAGGGGAGGGGGGGTTAACCCCCCTTGCCCCGACCCGTTTTGAAAACCGTCTACCGTCTAAGTTAGAGTACCATGATATAGTATACCAAATTTGGTGGTTCTAAATTGAAAACTCTAGTTTTTACGAAAAAAAAATTATGGTGGGGGGACTCTGACCCCGTGCACGACCCGTTCCAAAAACCGTCTACCGTCTAAGTTAGAGTACCATGAAATAATATACCAAATTTGGTGGTTCTAAATTGAAAACTGTAGAATTTACGAAAAATTTGTATGGGGGGTGGGGGTGGCTCTAACCCCCTGGCTCCAACCGCTTCTAAAAACCGTCTACAGTTTAAGTTAGAATTTCGTGAGATAGTATACCAAATTTGGTGGTTCTAAATTGAAAACTAGTTTTTACGAAAACATTTTATGAGTGGGGCGGCTCTGACCAACCGGGCCTCTGACCCGTTCCCAAAACCGTCTACCGTCTAAGTTAGAGTGCCATGAGATAATATACCAAATTTGGTAGTTCTAAATTGAAAACTAGATTTTACGAAAATTTTGTATATGGGGGCTCTGACCAACCGGGCCCTGCCCCGTTCCAAAAACCGTGTACTGTCTAATATTTTTAGTGCCAAAGAAAAAGCGTAATATTCCTATCCTGTCTGAGTATCCAAACTTTATAAATTTGATCAGGGAGCAAGACGTTCGAAATCGTACGTTTTCCTGCATTCGTTTTGTATGTAACTAAAATCTGTAAACGCGACGAATTGACGTAGTCGACGAATTTGTCCGCGACGAATTGACGCGCGACGAATTTGTCCGCGACGAATCGTCGTGGTCGACGAATTGATGCGTGACGAATTGTCGTAGTCGACGAATTGACGCACGCGACGAATCGACGTGACACCCCTGGTCTCGCGGTAGCAGCTTCTTTTTCTTCTCTTTGTTTTTTCTTTGTTTTTTTTTTTTTTAAGATTTCAAGAGGGACAAGAGGTGGAGGGGGGGGGTGAGCAAAACTTTTCAAGCTGAAACAAAACACAGAACAATGCTTGAAAAACATCATCTTGTTTTGCCTATTTCTCCTGGTAAACATTTCCCACCGGTAGGTGGAAAGGATTCCACAGACATGCTTATTACAACTGAAAATTCGGTGTCATCTTTCTTGTTTGGATTTGAGACGAAATTATTTTCCGCATGCTAAGATGTTTTTAAGCATCTTTCTGCCTTTTGTTTTACCTCGGGAAAACTTTTGCTCACCCTTGTGCACCATGCCCAAGCAAAGTTTAAAAAACAAAAAAAAAACAACTAGAAATTTTCATATCAGAACAGAATTCAATACCCATACTACACTGGAGTGCAAAAATTAAGGACGAGACGGTTTTTCGAATGTAACGTCGTGCAGAAGTGATCCACATCGACTCAAATCATACCATAAGATCCCCAAGATGTAAGAATAAAGGACAAGTGAGCAAAACCGTCCAAACAAGGAATCCAAAGGATACAAAGGCACTTTATTGAAAAGGTAGCTTCGAGCACAGCTGGATAGAAGACAGAAACGTCCATGTGACCAGCGGCTGCCAAGAAAAATCCAGTCTTTAGTAGGGGATATAATCACCCCTGACTGCGTTGCAGGATTTACAACGTCTGTTCATGCTGAGGACGAGGTTGCCAAGGAGCTGTTGAGGCATCGCGGCTGGTAAAGTGTCTCCCGAGAAGGTCCCACACGTGTTCGATTGGATTTAGGTCCGGGGACCTTGCGGGCCAATCCATGCGTTGAACATCTTCACTCTCCAACAGCTCTGCGACAGCCACTGTACGATGAGGTGTAGCGTTGTCGCCCATGAAGAAGAACTCAGGACCCACAGCACCTCTAAACAGACGCACGTGAGGCAAGGGAACCTCGGTACAATAGCGGATACCAGTGACTGAACTTCCTTGGAAGATGTAGAGGTCAGTACGGCTACCAAGCATGATACCTCCCCAAACGAGAACACCGATACATCCAAACCGGTCCCTTTCGATGATGTTGGAGGTGTGATTGCGTGTTCCCTGCTCTCTCCAGATGTGTATACGTCCAGAATCGCTCGTCAGACTAAATAGGCTCTCATCCGTAAAGAGAACTCGACCCCATTACTGATGTGTCCAGTTCTTGTGTTCCTGGCACCATGGAAACCGCCGTCTCCGATGAGCAGGCGTTAATGGCACACACCGTACTGGTCGTCGTGCAAATAGCCCACCTTTGTGCAGCCCCTGGCCACGATAAAACACGATAACGGACGTCCAGTTGTCTGTTGCATGTGCTTTGCGATTTCTCCCGCGGTCTGCAGTCTGTCTCTTCTTGCCTGTAGGACAATATACCGGTCGTCCGGCGCCATGGTTGCTCGTGAACGACCACTGCTAAACTCTCGGTCAGTTGTTCCTGTCGTTTGAAATGCTCTCCAAGCTCGTGAAACGATGCTGTGAGTGATCCCGAACTCCTCGGCCACACTAGTCACACTTCGACCTTCTTCCAACTTCCCAATGACGAGACCTCGTGTAAAGTCATCCAGATGTCGTCCACTGGATTGCCTGTTGGCCATATCACTCGGTGGAAGCAACTCGACGTCGTTCAAACCGATGTACACCGTACAATAGCTTTCACCGAATTGCTGAGCGTACAACGCCCGTGTGCTTTATACCCTTCCGATACCCCCCCCTATGTCATGCTGCATATAGGCGCATGTCCTACCGTACCGTACCCTAGTCTATCTTCTGAGTGGTCTTTCGGTCCGTTGTGCCTGCTCGTTCCGCTGTTATGCTAATTTCTCCTCTTCGTTCTTAATATTTGTACACCAGTGTATGTAGAGTTTTCTTTTTTTTTTTTTTGTGCTAGTAGTTAACACTTAATCATCATCCTCCTCCTCCTCAACCCTTATCAATCCACTGATGGATGAAGTTTCAGTGATGATGGATTTTGTTTTTTTCCCCTAGTTTATTCCACAACTGTCTGTCTTGAACCTGTCTCCTACATGTTACTCCAGCATGCTTTCGAATTTCATCCATCCATCTTCCATGGGGTCTTCTTCTGGATCTCTTTCTGTCCCTTGGAGTCCAGTCTAAAATTACAGTTGTTCATCGGTGGGCCGTTCTTCAGACAACATGTCCAGCCTATTACCATTTCAGGGATTTTTATCTGATCATGATGTCTTCTAGTCCTGTCATTTTTCATATTCACGAGTTCATCTTCATTTTTTTCCTGGTTACACCAAGCATGCATCTCTCCATGCCTCTTTGAGTTGTCTGCAGATTTTGTATGTCTTTTTTAGTTAAGGTCCATGTCTCTGCTCTATATGTAAGAACTCGAAGAATGCATTGATTAAACACTTTTCTTTTAAGACATAATTAGATATTGCACTTGAAAATTTTACAGTTTCTTCCAAAAGTTCTTCAGCGAAGTTTTATGCTCCGAATAATTTCCTCATTAATGTGACTCTCGAGTGATATCTGCTGTCCAAGGTAAATGTAGGTATCGGCTATCTCCAGCTTTTCCCCATCAATCGACAAGTCTTCATTTCTTGTATAAGCATTGTACATCCGTTTTGTCTTCTGAAAGTTTAGTTTTAATATCACTTCCTTATTTTTGTCAGCAAGTTCCTGGATCATACTCTGCAGCTCTGAAGGAGTAGTTGCAAAAAGGATTACGTCTAACACTTAATATACTCAGCAAATTATTCCTTGAGCACATTACAGTAAATCATCAACTAAATCTGATTATTTGAATGTAACAGTCAGATTCGAAGAAAGAACTCCTACGTGAACCTTGAACTAGTGTACTGTTCAAACATAATGTAGTACAGGAAGTACACATAGCAGCCACTGAATTAGAAACCTTCATTCCATACCAGCTTGGACCTTTTTATCCCTAATTTCAGCATGTACGCGGTTTGGAATAAATTCCACAAGATGTTGGAGTGCATCTACGCTTACAGCATAATACACGCTCACCAGACAGTTCTTTAACTCGCTCAGATTTGAGCGAAGATGACTTTGTTCCTTCATCTGTTTTTCTAACATGTCTCTAACATTCTCAATGTGATTCAGATCCGGGAGTTGTGGTGGCCAGGGAAGATGGTGGAAGTCGTTGTCATGCTCAGCGAACCACTTCTGAACACATCTTGCACGATGTATTCTAACTTCATTGTCGATGTATTTCTAACTTCGATGTGTTCTAACTGCGAAAATCCTCCAAATACGTGGCGTCAGTGAATAAACAAAGACATCGCTCTTTCCACGTTTAGCAACGCACAACAACCGAAAAATTGTTATTCGGCCCCCGCCGGGGAATTGAATGGGAATTTAATCCCGGATCTCTCGATATCTAGCCGAGCGCGTTATCCTTACCGTGGTGTAAGGCTAACGCGCTCGGCTAGATATCGAGAGATCCGGGATTCAATTCCCGGCAGCGACCGAATAACAATTTTTCGGTTGCTGTGCGTTGCTAAACGTGGAAAGAGCGATGTCTTTGTTTATTATAACTGCATTGTCGTTCATGAGACAGCCTTCACCTGTTGGATAAAAAGCTAGCATTGCAAGATGTACTTGATTGGTAATCCTTGGAGGACATGTTCAGGAAATCCTTGGAGGACATCTGACCTTCCAGCAATATCGGGAGACCCGTTCCGTACCAACGGAAAGTCCCACACCATGTTCAGATAATCCTTGGAAGACATCCGACCAAGGATTACCATCTTCAGATAATCCTTGGAGGACATCCTACCTTCAAGGATTATCAATGTTCAAGAATTGTCGGTTGTCCTCCAAGGATTATCAATGTTCAGATAATACTTGAAGGACATCCGACCTTTCAGCAATATCAGGAGACACGTTCCGTAAAACGGAAAGCCCCACACCATGTTCAGATAATCCTTGGAAGACATCCGACCAAGGATTACCACGTTCAGATAATCCTTGGAGGACATCCGACCAAGAATTACCACCTTTCAGATAATCCTTGGAGGACATCCAACCTCCAAGGATTATCAATGTTCAGATACTTGAAGGACATCCGACCTTCCAGCAATATCAGGAGACACGTTCCGTACAACGGAAAGCCCCACACCATGTTCAGATAATCCTTGGAAGACACCCAACCAAGGATTACCACGTTCAGATAATCCTTGGAGGACATCCGACCAAGAATTACCACATTCAGATAATCCTTGAAGGACATCCAACCTCCAAGGATTATCAATGTTCAAGGATTGTTGGATGTCCTCCAAGGATTATCAATGTTCAGATAATCCCTGGAGGACATCCGTCCTTCCAGCAATATCAGAGGATCCGTTCCTTACCAACACAAAGTCCCACTCCATGATACCACCTTCAGAGCCTTGAATTATGTTCACAAAGCAAGCTGGGTTCGTTGCTTCATGGGAGATCCCGCCAAACTCTCTCCCTACCATTGATACACGATAAGGTGTCCTGCGACTCTTCAAATCAGATGACTTTTTTCTAGTATTTCAGTGTCCAATCACGGGGTTTCTGACACGACTGTCGACGAACGTTCCGGTTCTTCGCAGAAATCAGTGGTTTCCGTACAGCCATTCAGCTGCCAATAATAACTTCTGCATAGTTCGCTGAGATATTGGTCAGGAACAACTTCATTGAATACTTCGATGAACTGCTACCCACAGGAAGTCCCGTTTCTCCGAACAAGCCTTCTCAGACGGCAGCAATCTCGTCCTGACAGATTGTCATCGCGCTACAGTTACGCCTCATAGACAAGCAATGTGGGTCAACAGATTCAAGCAAAAGTCACATTGATGAAGAAATTAATCGGCGCACAAAACTTGGCCGGAGAGCTATTGGAAGAAACAGTACAATTTTCAAAAGCAATATGCAGTTATGTCTTAAAAAGAAAAGTGTTTAATCAATGTTTCCTTCCAGTTCGTAGGTATGGAGCAGAGATATGGACCTTAAATAAAAAGACATACAAAGGCTGCAGACAACTGAGACAAATATGGAGCGATACATGATTGGTGTAACCAGTAAAAATAAGAGGAATTCGTGGATAAGGAAAATGTCAAGAGTGGAAGACATCATAATCAGAGTAAAATGCCTGAAATGGCAATGGGCTGGACATGCTGCCGGAAGGACGGACCACAGATGGAAAACCGAAATTTTAGGCTGGATTCCAAGTGACAGAAAGAGACCCAGAAGAAGAGCGCATGGGTGATGGATTGGTGAAATTCGAAAGCATGCCGAGAAGAACAGAAAAAGGAATGCCATCACCGCCGTTGCATGACGAGGAAGCATGCGCATGAGAGCATGGCAGATTAAAAGCGATGCAGCAAGTGGCGAGGGTTTCGAGGGGCTAACAGGAGGTGTGATTACTCCGAAGAGCAATACAGTTCCGGAGAACGAGCCCTTATGCTGTTTACAAAGCTGTGAATGGGAGTTTGTGGCAATCAGAGACACTCTTCTACCAAGGCGCATCGAAGTCTCGGGAGAAGGCGGGGGATACTGGCTTGCAATTCCTCTTCGCAGGGCATCCCAGTTATGGTTTATCAGGTTGAGGTCCAGAGATCTCGCGGGCTACTCCATCCGATGAATATCCTCGCTCTCTAGGTATTCGTCGTCTAACCGAGCTCTGTGTGAACGAGGGTTATCTTCCATAAAAAGGAACATGGAGCCAGCGATTCCACTGAAAAACTGTACATACTGCTATAGGATGACATGCCTGTAGTGTGCAGCAGTCAGGGTGCATCCTGAAAACACGTGCAGCGGTCAGGGTGCATCCTGAAAACACGTGCAGCTGTCAGGGTGCATTCTGAAAACACGTGCAGCAGACAGGGTGCATCCTGAAAACACGTGCAGCAGTCAAGGTGTGCCGCCCCGGTGGTGCAGTGGTCTAAGGCGCTGGCCTCTGATCATTCGTCCGTAAGGGGTCTGGGTTCGAATCCCGGTCAGGCATGGATGTTGTGTTTGTCTTACGGCACTGGCTCTCTCCCTTCCCTGGAACCAGTGACCCTAAATTAGGGACGGGCGACTGCTTATAGCCCATTGAGTTGCTCACGGTGGTCGTTAAACCTCCAATCAAAAAAAAAAAAAAAAAGTCAAGGTGCATCCTGAAAACACGTGCAGCTGCGTGCGTCTATGATGCCAGCCCAAACTAGAAGTTCTGCACGGCTGTAGTGGTCCATTTCCCTAAAGTTGCAGGAAAGGTTTCGGTTTTCTGCTTTTCTCCAAATGTACACAGGTTGAGAATCCGTGTTAAGGCTGTACCGAGAAATCTCACTAAACAGAACACGGGCTCTTGATCAGGGGTGATGTTGTCGGGCCCAAGTCAGATTGACCCTCCTATACGATGCGGCGAGTAGGATACAGACCTTTGGCCTTTTTGCATACAGATCTCTCTCGTGGAGCCTTGTGTAAACTGTTTGACGCGATATCGCGGTTTCCGTAGCAGAGTAGAGCTCCTGGGAGAGTTGCCTAGCTGTCGACTCCCTGTGGCGGCGAGCTGTTATAGAGACAAATATCTGTCGTCTTGACTTGTTGTGGCTCGTGGAAAAGCTATTGAACCAATTTATTCATTAATGCACGTTTCATAAATCATAGAAATTAATTTGATTTGTGTTGTGTAATTTTTTTTTTTTTTTTTTTTTTTTGGTTGTATTTCTAACCCATTTTTTGTTTTACAGGAATTTGGCAAAACCAAGTTGAACGGCTACTTTTTGTTTAAGGAGAAGTACCTAGTTTCGGGAAATGTTATTTCGAACTAAAAGAGTTCTCACGTAACTCAAAAAAACGTTCAATTAAGTTGATGCTAATAATTCATCTAGAAACAACAATGTTGATGAATATGTACACGTTTCTCGTTTTATTCTGTTTAACATTTTAAGGAATAAATCTTTTTCTTCGCCTTCTGTTTGAAAAACTAAAATGCGATTCAAAAAAGTTGATCAATAGACGAGTAAATCAAGGGCGTGTAAGGAGAAATGCTTCATATTTGGGGACAAATATTTTGGACATCGGCATTAGAGAGAAATTCACATTAAAAAACAAATACTTTTCTTTGTTTAACCAGACATATAATTTCCACTGTTACTAATAACACTACTTCAGTATTCTCGAAGCATGTTGGTATCAGAGATGGAAACGGGTCAAAAATTTCGGACCCGGACCCGATCCGAACCCGTAATTGACCCCGACAAATCTGCTTTGAACTATAAATTCGAAACTCAATTTATATATATATATATATATAGGGGATGTAAGGTCAGGTGATGCGTAGCATCACAGCCTCTCCTTGACAAATGTCAACCCCGCCTTCTCGTGGTGCATCCTGTTCCCACTAAAGGGGCTCTGACGACCGCAAATAGCGGTATAACTATACCATCGGGATCAGAGGAAATGCTATCCCACACTCACCAACCCGCTTGGCCAGCGTGGTGAGTTATGGCCAAACACCTCCAAAATGACTCTACAACTTAAATCTTGGCCCTCAGTCTCCGGCAGCTGGAATGTACCTGGCCAAGGCAGCGGCCAGTGCGACATGAAGGCAGAGGGTGCTAAGAATCCCCGGAGGACCGGACTAGGCTGCCATTTGATGCTGACCTTGGCTACCTACAACGGACGCTCCCTATCTTCTGATTCAAGGCTTCTTGAATTGGAAGAGGAACTACAAAGGATCAAGTGGGACATCGTCGGGCTGAGTGAGGTAAGGAGAAAAGGAGAAGATCTCATTGAACTGAAAAGTGGACATCTCTTCTATTATCGTGGGACAGATACTGGCAGAACTAGTGGTGTTGGATTTATAATAAACAAGAAACTGAAGGATAAAGTTGTAGAAGTTGAAAGTTCCTCTGACAGAGCTGCACGACTCGTTACCCAACTATCGAGAAGATACCAGGCTCAGATTATTCAAACTTATGCACCCACCACAAGTCATCCTGAAGAAGAAATTGAAGAATTTTATGAGGAAATTCGTCATCTAAATAATAAAGGTAAGCAGCACTTGAAGATAATTATGGGAGATTTCAATGCAAAAATAGGGCACCGGCAACAGAATGAAACTTCAGTAGGTAAATTCGGTCACGGCAACAGAAACCAGCGTGGAAATACTCTCGTTGAGTTTGCAGAGGCAGAAGGATTTTTCATCTTGAATTCCTTTTTCAAGAAAAAGCCACACAGGAAATGGACATGGAGACATCCAATTGGGACGACAAGTGAAATTGATTTTATTATGTGTAACAAAAAATTCGTCATCGAAGACTGCAGTGTGCTAAACAAGTTCAACACAGGTAGTGACCATAGATTGGTGAGATGTAAGATGCACCTCAACACTAAACTGGAACGTGGCAAGCTCATAAGACAAACAAAATGTATTGACATAACCAACCTTAAAAAAACACCATAATACTTTCAAATTGGAACTGAAGAACAGATTTTCTGCTTTAGAAGGCCTAACATCGGAAGAAGTGGATATTTCTGAAGTTAACAGAAAAGTAACCAAAGCTCTTATGGAAACAGCAACAAAATTAGCTGGGTCTAAGAACAAGTTGCATGTAAACAAATTATCAGGAAAAACCAAAATGTTGATGCAAAAAAGAAGAGAGATGAGGACAACTAAAGAAGATGTGACTTCCAAAGTGGAATATATAGAGCTATGCAAGACAGCACGAAAAAGTATCACTGAAGACGTAAGGAAATTCAACTGTGAGCTAGTGAGGAAAGCAATTGAAAACAACCAAAGCCTAAAGATAGCAAAGGGACATCTCAGTAAGGGAAGAAAACAGATTATGGCTCTGAGAAAAGAAGATGGTTCTATAACAAGAAATAGAGGCGAAATTTTGACAAGAGTGAAAGATTTCTACTCCAAGTTATATGAAAGGGATGATGCATGTACTCCAGACATCATGGAAGGTACCAGTACCAGAGTTCTTCCAATCCTCCAAGCAGAAGTTGCACATGCAATCAAGAACATGAAGCGGGGGAAAGCTCCAGGAGAATATGGAATTACTATAGACATCATACAAGAAGCAAGTGGAGAAATTGAAACAGTACTCGCCCAAATTTTCACTCGATGCCTTAATGAAGGGAAGATTCCTGAGGATTGGAACAATGCTACAATGATCCTGCTACATAAAAAAGGTGACATTGAGGATCTCAGGAACTACAGACCTATCAGCCTCCTATCAGTGGTTTATAAAATCTTCACTAAAGTTCTTTCACACAGCTTGAAGGTAACACTGGACATGGCTCAACCGAGAGAACAAGCTGGATTCAGGAGTGGCTACAGCACAATAGATCATATCCACGTACTGAGAGAACTAATTGAAAGAGCGAGGGAATATGAACTTCCATTGTGCATGGCTTTTATCGATTATGAAAAAGCCTTTGATTCGGTGAAACCATCAGCTGTTACCACGGCTCTGAAATCCTGCGGTATTGAAGATGCATACATTAATATTATTAATAACATCTATGAAAATGCAAGTGCAAAGATTCGGCTGTTTGAAAATACAACACACATAAAAATTGGAAAGGGAGTGAGACAAGGTGACACCATATCTCCGAAGCTCTTTAATGCCACATTGGAAAATGTCTTTCAATCACTGAACTGGGAAAACAAAGGGATAAAGATTAATGGAGATTATCTAACCCACCTTCGTTTTGCTGATGACGTAGTCATTTTTGCAACTAGCCCATCAGAGCTGCAGAGTATGATCCAGGAACTTGCTGACAAGAGTAAAGAAGTGGGATTAAAAATGAACTTTCAGAAGACAAAAGTGATGTTTAATGCTTTTACAAGAAATGAAGATTTATCGATTGATGGAGAAAAACTGGAGATAACAGATACGCATGTTTATCTTGGACAGCAGATATCAAGTGAGGGTCACATTGATGAAGAAATTAATCGGCGTACAAAACTTGCCTGGAGAGCTTTTGGAAGAAACAGCATAATTTTCAAGAGCAATATGCCATTATGTCTTAAAAGAAAAGTGTTTGATCAATGCATCCTTCCAGTGCTTACGTATGGTGCAGAGACGTGGACCTTAACTAAAAGAGACATACAAAGGCTGCAGACAACTCAAAGCAGCATGGAGAGGTGCATGCTTGGTATAACCAGGAGAGATAAGAAGAGGAACTCGTGGATCCGAAAAATGACGAGAGTGGAAGACATCATGATCAGAGTTAAATCCCTGAAATGGCAATGGGCTGGACATACTGCCAGAAGGACAGACCATAGATGGACAGCCGAAATTTTAGATTGGATTCCAAGGGACAGGAAAAGACCCAGAAAAAGACCACATGGGAGATGGGTGGATGAAATTCGTAAATATGCGGGAGTGACATGGAGGAGACTGGCACAAGACAGACCGTTGTGGAGGAAACTTGGGGAGACCTTCGTCCAGCAGTGGATTGATAATGGTTGACAATGATGATGATGATATATATATACATATAAACGTTCTATAAAGAAGATACCTCAAGCAAAAAAAAAAAAAAAAAGGTACCTAAGCAAAAAAATACATATATAATTTTGACTCACACCTAGTACAACATAGAAAAGGTTATGTATCTACCTGTGTGAGTAAAAGGAGAAAAGATAAAAAAATAAAATAAAACAACTGAATGTAGAAGGTGTCGAGAATACTGAGCCTTGGCTTTATCAAGGACCAGCAAAAACTCGCATTTTCTCACTTCCACAAAGACCTAGTTGGAAATGGGTTTCTGCAAGGCCATAGATGCAAGTAACATTCCCACCTAAAATAGTTTAAAAAATATATATATAAGTCATGTCCTCCGTAGAGTAGCATGACCTAGCAATTAGTTAACAATTTCGCTTGCATCCATAAACCTTCCTGGCCCGACCCATGCTCTTCATCTGTTACTATTAAACGTAATATATATATTCATCCCAATTACTACTTGATATTTACTAATTGAAATCCTTTCCTAATAATAAAATTTGGTTACTTGCTAAATTTCAGTGCGCCGCCCCGGTGGCGCAGTGGTCTAAGGCGCTGGCCTCTGATCATTCGTCCGTAAGGGGTCCGGGTTCGAATCCCGGTGAGGCATGGATGTTGTGTTTGTCTTACGGCACTGGCTCTCTCCCTTCCCTGGAACCAGTGACCCTAAATTAGGGACGGGCGACTGCTTATAGCCCATTGAGTTGCTCACGGTGGTCGTTAAACCTCCAATAAAAAAAAAAAAAAAATTCAGTGCCATTTTTAGTGCCACCATTTTGCATAATCCAGAAGTAATGGCTGACAATGATCGTGACCGTGAGTATATTACAAATGGGAATCATTATTTAACATTACACAAATGCATTTTTTTAAAATGTATTTAGATTATCATGAAAGAAGTACAAGATTACGCCATTTAATACAAATTTTGAAGATGACAATCCGATTTTTAGCGTAAATGTGACAAGGATGGTAAGTCAGATAATATCCGAAAACTCCAGGGCGATGAAAAAAATTTTCAAGTTTTCGGATATTATCTGACTTACCATCCTTGTCACATTTACGCTAAAAATCGGATTGTCATCTTCAAAATTTGTATTTAGATTGTTCACTCTTTCCACGCTTTGATGGAGGTGCGCATACTTTCATATAGTCCGTTAGATTTTTGGTTTCATAATCTTTTATTACCCCGCCGACATCTTTCTTTGTAATTCTACATTTTCCACATTTTGAACAACAAGCATGACCAAACAATACAGATTTATTCACCGGTTCCTTAATGAGACGAAACAATTTCCAGCATTCACTCTTCCCCTTGTGGTTTTCAACAAGAACGTATTTGTTGGTCTCAACGCCTTTCTCAACCTCCTTAATATTAAATCCATCGATATTAACAAATAAGATGTGTAACGTACCAGGAGATGTGACGTACCTGCCAGAAGGACGCACACGACATAAAGGCAGATAGGAATCAGAATAAAACGTCCGCGCAGCTCAATTGGTAGAGTGACTTATTCCGGAATGAGGGGATCCGGGTTCGAATCCTGGCGCGGATAAAAATGACGGAGGAATTCACTTCGTTATAGAAGTTAATTTCGACATGACATGTCATGGGAACGAGATGTTAGTACATCAATAGAAAACCTCTGAATGCTCAATGTAAAAGATGCGATGTGAAAAGTAACTCTTAGTCATACAGTGAACTTCGCACGGAGAGAGTGAATCAGCTTAGAAGCAGACAAATGGCGTTTGCTTATACCTTGCCCTGGAGAATCGCACTGTAAAAGAACGCAAAGGAAGTATCTTTTTACGATATGGTGTCGGTGTATTTAACCTCGGTCGGTAGAAATCTTCGTTGCTTTAAGAAAGAGACGACAATATTTTTGCATGGCAAATCATTTTTTACTCCGTGGGCACCAGTATCGACTAAAGAATTCCACAACGTGCATTTTTCTTTGGAATATATTTTTCTCTTTTCAAAAATAAAACGGGAATTAAACCGAGTCAGAAACATCTTGACCCGACCCATTGGACCCGGAAGAAACTGTCGACCCATTGACCCGTGACCCGTTTCCATCTCTGGTTGATGCAAGGTTTAATAAAAAAAAAAATTTGATTGAAGGTGAGCCACTCAATGGGCTATAAGCAGTCGCCCGTCCCTAATTTAGGGATGGTAGAGAGCCAGTGCCGTTAGACAAACACAACATCCATGCCTCACGGGATTCGAACTCGGACCCCTTTCGGGCGAATAATCAGAGTCCATCGCTTAGACCACTGCGCCACCGGACGACGACGGGTGAACAGTTCAAAAGTGTAACGTACAAAAGTGCTAGTTGTGTGCAAAAGTCTATGATAGCCTGTATTTAATTCGTATTTTCGATGCCGTGCATCTTTCCCGACAGTAGAAAACTAAATCTCTAGTAAAACATTTTAATGTAATGAAAATGGGTAATGATGCGTCATTGTCAAAATCATTATTGAAATCTGATTAGGCCGCAAGCTGTCGTATAAATAGTGACGGAACAATAGATAATTTCATTACTACTCAATAATATACACTATGTTGACAAAAGTCACCGGACAACCCTTCAAAAGCAAATGAACGGACCCGCTGTGTTGTTTAGACCGTGGTACAGCTGCAAACGGTATAAAAACAAGCCTGACGCGATCATATCGCACTGTGAGGTTAAGCAAAAATGTCGCGGCAGGAGAGAACTGACTTTGAGAAAGGAAAGATTGTTGGGTGTTATATTGTGGGTTGTCCATAAGAGAAACCGAGAGGCGTTTAAACATACCCAAGTCAACTGTTTTGGATGTACTGTGAAAGTGGAAGACACATGGTGTGCCTGAAGCAGCAAAACGTACCGGCAGACCAAAAAAATAAGTGATAGAGGACGTCAAAGCCTCAGGAGAGTCATTACAGCTAATCGATGGGGTATTACTGTACAAGACCTCAGTGTATAGGCGAATAAAAATGCTTTAACCCTGGTATGTACACGTACCATTCGCAGAGAACTTATTCATTCCATGGGTTACCGTGGTTGTACGGCTGGCCATAAGCCTTTCATCTCCACTCGGAATGCTACTCGTTGTTTAGCATGGTGTAAAGAACATTTATCGTGAACCATAGGTCAATGGAAACGGATCCTATGGACTGATGAATCCAGATACACGATCCATCAGTCTGATGGCCGTGTGTGGGTATGGCGGCAGCCGGGGAAACATTGTTTACCATAGTGTACTGTTCCTACGGTAAAGTTTGGAGCTGGAAGTGTACTCGTGTTTGGGTGTTTTTCGTGTTATGGTCCTGGCCCATTGGTTATCGTGGACAAACCTGTTAACCAGCACGTCTACCTCGATATACTGGATAATTGTGCCCTACCAACTCTGTGGCAATACTATGGAACCGAGCCTTGTTGGTACCAGAAGGATAATGCACCGAGCCATAAAGCAAGGACTGTTACGCCGTGATTTGACGATAATTCCCTATCGTGTGTGTGGACTGCCCAGCACAGAGCTCTGATCGTAATCTCATAGAGCACCTATGAGATGAATTAGAGCGCCTCATAAGTAGTTTGGAACCAAGGCACACTACTAAGCAACAGTTAGCGGCAGCATTATGTACTGAATGGAAGCGCATACCTATCGCTGTGTTCCAAAACCTATTCGAAAGCATGTCTCGTAGGGTCAGTGCATGCATTAAGGCCAAAGGTGGACCGACACTTTTGGCCTGTGTGTTTCTCTTCTAGGTGTCCGGTGACTTTTGTCAATATAATGTATTTTACTAAACTATCGCCGAAAATTATTCTATCACGTTTTACATAAACGTAGCAGTATCTCATTGCAATCTGTGTGAAATAGGAGAACCTGATATCAAATGTGATAAAAGCCATTAAAAATGAATTTTGATGCTATGCATCTTTCCCGACGGCAGTAAAGTATGTGTCGTAGCGAAATTTGGCTTCCTCTTAACCCCCACACCCCAAAGGAGGGTTACCTGCCGTTGACGACAGCTTTAAAAGATGCACAACACGATGAGTTGTAACCTGTAGATATTCTTTTGACCAAAAGTTACCAGTCCCACTCACCAACACAGTTTCGATTCAGATTTTCTTTCTATCTTGAAATGAGATATGTTGACGCCATTGTGTTGAGAACAATTTTTCGGTTGCTATGTGTTTCTGGAACGTGGAAAGAACAAGGTATTTATTTATTTACTGGCGCCACGTATTTGGAGGATTTTCACCTTCTTGAGATCAGATTTTAGCTTGCGCATGCGCAGATGGACTTTTTTTGCTACATCACGTTTCATCTGTGTCAGGGTTGTTCCTTACGTTTGTCTAAAACTTAATAATAATATTAATAATAATAATGATAATAAATATTGTTTTTGAGAAACTAAATAGTCGAAATGCGCTCTTTGCCAAAAAAAAAAAAAAACGAAGCACCCTGAGAAATTTGCTCAATCTTGATGAAACTCCGCATGCAAGTACCGCAGAGCCGAATATGCAAATGATTAAAATATGACAACCAATGATTAAATAGTGGCCTGCCACAGCGCACGGGAACCGCGCATCGAGGAGGGTATATATCAACAGCAGCGCTAGCACGCAGAAGCAATTGTGACAGCTGTTTGCGGTTGCATTAACCTCCACGGATTGTGACGTCGTCTCGACTTCGGATCGCGCACTCTACGAACAGCTGAGCGAATTTTAGAGAAGACGTATAATTAAGGCTGTTTGGTCAATTCGCTGCAGCACAAGGCATTTGGGTCTGAGCGGCACGGCAATCGGACGATGTTGACGCCAATGTGTCGAGGAAGTGTATCGTTCACTTGATCGAAAGATCACTTGACCGAAAATCACTTGATCGAAAGGTACATTTCACCGAAGGGTCACTTCACCTAAAAGTTCGTTTCATCGAAAGGACATTTGATCGAAAAGTTCATTTCGCCGAAGGATTACTTTACCTAAAAGTTCATTATATCGAAAATTCGTTTCACCGAAGGATTACTTTATCTAAAAGTTCATTATATCGAAAATTCGTTTCACCGAAGGATTACTGTACCTAAAAGTTTATTATATCGAAAGTTCATTTCACCGTATGGTCAGTTTATCAAAAACTTAGAATTTTGTTATTAGAGATGTGTTGGAGTGTGGTGCGGGATTTTGAATAACTGGCCACCTAAACATTATCGGATTGTATAAAATATACACTTTTAATTTCTGTGAAACACCTCCCCATGAGTAGGTTTTTCGAAATATAACATTAAGCATAAGGCGTAGATCTGTGCCTCTTTGTCAAATTTTAATCCTCGGAGTTCATATTCATAAGGGTTACATAGTAAATCAAGTCAATAATGTTCCACTTTTACTCAACCACAAAACATTAATTTTTTGTCTCTAGTCCTAGATACAGGCCATTTTAAGATTCTAACCCTACTCATATTCATAAGCATTACATAAAATGTAAAGTAACTTTTTATGTAAACCTTATGAACAGGATTAAATTTTTCTAAAAAGACCTAAGCCGAGGCCTATTGTCTTAAAAAAAAAAAAAAGATTTGTCTTAAAACTAAATCTTTGCGTTCCCTGCGACACGCAGAAATCAAAAGTGCAATTTGAGTATGATCCCCTAACTTTTCAGTGGTCTGTCTGCCGAACTTGCACATTGCTTCAACAGATCCGGTTATAACGTAATTGCCTTTCTCGTGAGCAAGATTGGTTATACGTTATGTCTAAACCATGACTAAGGAATGTTGAAACAAAATAAAATACGATGCAATAGTACCTAATTATTTCTTTACGGCCAGACGAAACATAAAACGGAAGGCAGACTTACTGTAATTCGTTCTTTATTCCAGCACTAGTTCAAAGAAACTCTACAAACATCGCACTTCAAAATATAACGTAACTTCACCTTTAACTTAACAATCGAACATCAATACACACATCCGCCACCACCACAGCAACTGTTATCTCGTCCTTTTATCTCTCGTTCTTTTCTCATACATTCATACGTCACGTTCACTCTGACCTCAAATGTATTGCCAACACTAGTCTCGTGAGAGAGAAGATGTCACGTTATGCTTGGAAGTACAACGGAGAACAACCTCAAATTTACATAGGAAAAGAAACTAAAAATGAAAGTTATATTAGAATATACGTCACACTGTAATGAAATCCAAAGCCTTCGATAAACTGACCCTTCGGTGAAATGACGTTTCGATGAAATGAACTTTTAGGTAAAGAGACCTTTTGGTGAAATGAACTTTTAGTAAAGAGACCTTTTGGTGAAATGAACTTTTAGTAAAGAGACCTTTTGGTGAAATGAACTTTTAGTAAAGAGACCATTTGGTGAAATGAACTTTTAGTAAAGAGACCTTTTGGTGAAATTAACTTTTCGATCAAGTGGCCCTTCGGTAAAATGTACCTTTCGATTAAGTGACCCTTCGGTGAAATGAACTTTTCGATCAAGTTATCTTTCGGTGAAAGAATCTTTTCGGTGAAGTGATTTTCGGACAAGTGACCCTTCGATGATGTAAACGTCGGACAAATGAACCAGACCCGTCGAGAAAGGCACATCCCAGAGACACGCGGGCAGTGGAAGGCTGAAGGTAACGACAGAACGTGAGGATCGAGTGATTGTGAGAACCACACAAACAGAACCTAATTCAACCATCCGTGGCCATGTTGCGTCGTCTACAGGTACGGAAGTGGCCATCCGTGGCCATGTTGCGTCGTCTACAGGTACGGAAGTGGCCATCCGTGGCCATGTTGCGTCGTCTACAGGTGCGGAAGTGGCCATCCGTGGCCATGTTGCGTCGTCTACAGGTACGGAAGTGGCCATCCGTGGTCATTTTCCTTCGTCTACAGGTAAGGAAGTGGCCATCCGTGGCCATGTTGCGTCGTCTACAGGTACGAAAGTGGCCATCCGTGGCCATGTTGCGTCGTCTACAGGTACGGAAGTGGCCATTCGTGGCCATGTTGCGTCGTCTGCAGGTACGGAAGTGGCCATCCGTGGCCATGGTGCGTCGTCTACAGGTACGGAAGTGGTCATCCGGACCTTACCCAGACGACTTGCGGCACAGGGATTACATTGAGGCCACTCAGCCGCTTATCACTGAGCAGCGAGCATTGCCGGCAGCAGTTGCAGTGGTGTCAGGCCCGTTCAACGTGGGATAGTGTAACGGGAGTATCCATGCACTAACCGGCTCGTCTCCAAACACGCATGCGCTGGTCATCGGCTCCAAGTGCAAACCGGGACTCATCACTGAAAGCATCGTGTTGTCTTCAGTGATGAGTCCCGGTTTGCACTTGGCACCATTGACCAGCGCATGCGTGTCTGGAGACGAACCGGCCAGTGCATGGGTACTGCCTTTACATTGGAAAGACACACGGCTCTCACACCGGGAGTGACTGACCATGGAGATATTTCCTACGATAGCCGGACACCTTGGTAGTCCACCGTAGCACTCTCATGACTCAACGGTACGTCGACGACATTCTACGACCTGTAGTATTGCCATTCTTGTCACAGCATCACCGAGCAATTCTTCAACAGGATAATGCCTGGCCACGCACGGCACTGCACGGCTCTCCCAATTCTGCCTCTGTAATGTCGACATCCTTCCATGGCCATCCCGGTCGCCCGATCTCTCACCGATCGAACATGTTTGGGACATGATGAGACTCCACCTACGCCCATCCCGGAATGTCGGTGAACTGTCCCGGAATGTCGGCGAACTGTCCCGCAAATTTGGACATCATCTGGCATGCTATACCCCAGGACAGTATCCGTGAACTGTGTGTGTCTATTAGAGGTCTGCACTGGTCGGGTCGGGCTTTTTTTTTGTTTAGAGAACAAAGCAACGGGCCGGGCCGGGTTTTCTTCTGGAAACTTACGACCGAACAGGGACGGGCCAAGTCGACCCATTCCTTTTATCACAATGGTAAAGAAAGAAAAAAAGTCGTGTTCCCCGATATTCTTGTCTGTGTAACTGCTTTTCTGGATTTACTTACTTCTATGACACAGCCCAGAGCGTAATCACAAAAGCAAAGAGAGGCACTGACAGTGTTTTACCATCTGTAGGTATCAAGATGGTAAAACAATTTTGAGGTTTGTTGACAACAAAATCATTCGACCCCGAGCGAGTGTGTGTGTGGAGCGGGGGACGGGGATGTCTGTGTTTGTATGAGAGAGTGCGACGACATCGATTTTTTTTCTCCTATCCCTAATCTGTATAGGGATTGACTTTTGTAGTGTTACCGGTTACTATCTCAGAGAAAGGGTGATTTTGAACCCACTTAGTCTTCCTTTTTCTCTCTCTTTAAAGGTTATATTCTTCGCCAATTGTTAAAAGTTTAGTAAATATTTTTAGGCTTACATTCAACTAAACATTTTCAATAATACTTCATCTCATTATTTAATTTTCACAATTTAATAAAATACAATTGAAAAACAAAATATGTAATACCAAATGGCAAGGGATACGTAATTTTCGTATTTACGAAATAGATTCCAATAAATGCGAAATTTGCCAATATAAGCGAATAAATATGAAAATTTGATTTCAACTAATTTTCCGCGACATCTCGATAATTAAAAATTTTTAAGCAAAAATAAGACGTAATTTAGCGCAGCACCTGCGCCGTGCGTATCCTACTCAGCGTGCGTTAACCGGGAAACCCCAGGCCAAGCCTCTTTCTCTCGGCGAGTCAGCCAGCGCCGCTCAGTCGCACTGTCTGGCTGGCCTTGAAAGAATACGAATGAGCAGATGTTTGTTTTTGCATTTTGCTAGTAGACTACAAACTACAACGCTCATGAACCGTTTCATAGACGCACACTAAAGAGCAATTGAATTAGAGATACCTGTCTAGTAACGTGTAGCACCACCTTTCGCCCTGACGACGGCGGCGATTCGTCTCGGCATGGACTCGACAAGACACCGGAAACGTAGGGAAGCCATACGGATCCACAACCCCTGAACAAGCTCCCACATTTCACGAAGATTTGATGGAGGGGGTCAGAGCCTCGAACATCTCTCTCGATGGCATCCCAGATGTGCTCGATGGGATTGAGGTCAGGTGACCTAGCTGGCCAAGGAAGCGAGGTCACGTTGGCGGAGTGTTCATCCAACCATTCGGATACAATTTGGGAGCTGTATTGTCTTGTTGCAGGATGAGGTCCCCAGTGGGATGTTGAAGACGCAAAAACGGGAGCAAATGGTCGTCCAGGATAACCCGGTAACGTTGACCTGTGAGGTACGATGTCACACGTACCAGGGGTCCCATTTCAGTCCACGTAAACAGTCCCCAGACGAGAATATCACCCCCACCAGCTTGAAGAGTACCCTGCTGGCAAGATGGATCCATCGCTTCATGTAGTTTGCGCCGTACTTGTATCCTGCCATCCGCATGAACCAACGTGAATCTCGACTCATCAGTCCAGGCAACATTTTTCCACATGTCTAGGGTCCAGTGGCGATGTTCCCGCGCCTATGCTAATCTTTGCACCCTGTGATGTGCGATCAGCAGCGGTACCCTCGTGGGACGATGGCTTCTCTACCCCATAGCGAGGAGATGGTTCTGGATGGTGTGGCTGCTTACACGTTTTTGTGCATCAGCGTTAAATTGCCGAGTCATTTCTTGCACTGTGGCCCGTCTATCCGCTTTTACAATGCGAGCTAGCCGACGATGACCCCGCTCATTCACACGCTGTTGTCCACGGCAGTTGGCCCATGCAGGGATGGTTTTACCGGATTCGATGTACTCACGGTGCATCCGTGAGACAGTGGCTCGTGAAAATCCCAGTGCCTGCACGACTTCCGAGATGGAGTGACCCATTCTTCGGTCCCCGACAATTTGCCCACGATCAAATGCTCTTAGATCCTTCGTGTTACCCGTACTGCGTCAGACTGTTACTGATTCCCGTCGCATCACTCCTTATATTGTCGGATCGATGCATACGTCATGTCGTTTCCGTTTACAGGGCCGCCCACAGCGCCACATTTGCATAACGCCAGCTGTCTGTAATTCAATTGCTCTTCAGTGTATATCAATATGGGCCGCCCTAAGAAAGAATTAGTTGATAGAGTTAATGAGTTTCACCACAAGGGATTGTATTTAAGCGATACAAATATCGTGATGGACAAATTTTGTAATGTTCGTCTAGAAGGGCAAATTGACCCTCCACATGACATCTAACGCAACAAACGAAGCCTACCATCATATTGGCAGACTATTTTGTCCATCTGTAGCCACGAACACACCCACATCATCTTTGAACAGAAATTTATTATTGGAAAGCTTCTCTAAAATATCATTTTTCAAAGATATACCACGGGATGAGTTCATCGATGGATACAATCATTTTCACAGACAGCTACTTACAGTGGTCAGCCAAGAGTCTCCTTGTTGATGTCATACAGATTTGAAAAACAACAAAATGCTGCTACCTAAACTATGCGAAGGTATTCAAAGCTTCCATAATTCTGTTAACAGCGTGGATGCTGAGAGGTATTTCAGTATGTACAACATCGTTATTACTGACACAAGGCAAAATCTAAAGGAAGAGAATATGAGACTATTACAGTGTTGTTAGCTTTTAACTAAGTATTTTGGTACTTAACCTACCAGTAAGAAAACTTTAAAAAACATTCTAAGTAAACTTTGAAAAAACATTCTAAGTAAACTTTGAAAGAACATTCTAAGTAAACTTTGAAAAACATACTAAGTAAACTTTGAAAAACATTCTAAGTAAACTTTGAAAAAACATTCTAAGTAAACTTTGAAAAAACATTCTAAGTAAACTTTGAAAAAGAGTAAACTTTGAGAAACAGTAAACTAAGTAAAGTAAACTTTGAAAAACAGTAAACTAAGTAAAGTAAACTTTGAAAAATATTTTTTTTGTCTTCAGTTTTCACGAATAAATGCAAATTTTTTCATTAAATTTTTTTTTTTGCGAAATTTCGGTTTTTTTTGGCGAAATTTACGTTGGCTCTACAACATACTGACTTGTTCCACTCGTGTAGCTATATTATCCGAATAAAAATGGCCCAACTGATTTGGAATTGCAATCATTTCCTTTCCTATAAATGTACATTGCACATATACCAAAATTTTATCTAAATCGGATGATTCCTACTGGGTGCTTCCGTTGCAAAAAAAAAAAAAAAAAAAAAAACAAGCACCCAAATCGAAATTATCTAATTTAGATGAAATTTTGGTATGTGCAATGTACATTTATAGGAAAGGAAATTATTGCAATTCCAAAGCATTTCGGCCATATTTTAGCACACATTTACTTATATGACTCACATATCTTCTTCCATTGGTTTTACGACAATAACATTCATTAATCCGCCTACGTAAGTACCGCTCAGTGTCAGGAATTAGCAAACTTTATTGTTTGTTGTTATGATTTAATTCCACATAGTGAGTGATGCAAATGTCCAGTACGTAAATATTTGTATACTCTCGAATTACGCGTTTTATTTCGCACCTACAAAATCTTTGCGCATGAAAGATACGTAGCATAAATTATTTACAAAAGAGTATCTGTCTCGATTATTTGATCATCAAAAGTAAAAAATCATTCTGACAGTTGCTGTGATTTTCAGAGCAATGCTATGTTTTCGCATAAAGCTCTAGGGCAATATTATACATTTTAAAATGCATATAAGAATTTCAATATGAAAAAGATGTCGTGCTACTAAATCACAATATAAAATAACACACCGTCTAAGCACGATTTATTATGAAAAACGAAAACTATTTACAGATTAAAACTATTAGCACTTTCGGAGTGCCGTTCACTCCATCATCAGATGTTCCAGGAAGCTATCACAGATAGCTGTATATATACACAGGCCATGTGTGACATCACAAAGCCAGCTACTTGTTATTCATATACCACAAAACGATATAACATACACGGTAGTTGCCACAGATTAAGTGAGATTCTTGCGAATTACATTAAAGTTCAAAGACTTCACAATCGGTGTCCAACTTTCATGGAGGTCCACTGGGTAATAATCAATACAACATTTTTTGTCCAACGCTTTAACAAATACACTCTCGGCTATCAGTAAGGTACTGACAGAAGAGGGTGTCAAGAGTTTACTAACATTGCACCAATCCAGAAAATAAGTTCCATTATTAACATTTCTTGCAAGAGAAGTATTTTGAAGATGTGCTTTAACACTATATTTATGTTCCATTAATCTCAAGTTCAACTGTCTCCTTGTGGAACCTACGTAGTTACAAGCGTGCTGTTTGATAACAGGGTACAAGAGAGGAACATTATATACTCCCCAACGTCGTAATATGTCGGGACAAAAAATGTTGTAATGATTATTACCCAGTGGACCTCCATGAAAGTTGGACACCGATTGCGAAGTAATTGAACTTTAATGTAATTTGCAAGAATCTCACTTAATCTGTGGCAACTACCGTGTATGTTATATCGTTTTGTGGTATATTAATAACAAGTAGCTGGCTTTGTGATGTCACACATGGCCTGTGTATATATACAACTATCCGTGATAGCTGCCTGGAACATCTGATGATGGAGTGAGCGGTACTCCGAAAGTGCTAATGGTTTTAATCTGTAAATAGTTTTCGTTTTTTATAATAAATCGTGCTTAGACGGTGTGTTATTTTATATTATGGCATATAATGATGTTTGAGATCATTAAGGCGAAGTTTACTTATCCCATTCGTTATGTCAGGCACTAGATGCCATTGTGCGGACATGACATTCCGTAATAGATAAAACGAACTTGGTTGCGGGTTGCAGCAGCCAGCCATCAAACAAATAATCTAATCTTTGGCATCGTCCGCTAACAATGTGGACCTTTCTTTCCTCAAGTTAGTAAGCATGCTTTTTAAAGCCCACAAATTTTCGATAAGAGCTTAACAAACAGATAAGGGTAGAATTGATGTTTCTGCGATGGAATTCGCACCCATTACACAGCATGCTGCTATCGCCCTTAAGAGTTTTGCAGCTGCCTTAAGGGATTTTCTGATAAGAACTAGGGAAAGCATTCTCTTCTCTTCTTAGAGAGTGACATTTTAGTATCAGATGTAAATGAAGTATGATGACTTTCCTTTTCGTATATAGCATTGTTTCTTAACTGCGGGACAGAGTAGGCTTAAAACGATACTTCTATGCTAATGAACACCATTAAGCTTACAAAAGGAAAGGATTTGCAGTGTCAAGATCCAGCTTTTGGAACTGTCATCTTGTTTACTCTAATAGCCTTCTGTTTTATTTTTTGACACATCGTTTCCTGAGGGACCACGATTTTGTTACGTTCCCGTAAATGTGAAATCGCAGAGAAAATAGATGTGTCGTGAAGTTTTGCAAAATCCAAAATTCAAGAATATTTATTCCATTTTAATGCACTTTTAAATTCTAAGCAAAGGAAGGAAATTTAGAGAAGTACGTACAGCGTTTCACGAAGAAGTGTAAAAATAAGAAAAGAGTAAAGAAGGTATTCTCCTATTCCAGTAAAAGGTTGCAAAATTAAGTTGGATAATGTGCAAAAAAATAAAGGAAGAGAACTGAAGTTTACAAAATTGAGCGAACATTTTGAAGAAACTCGGATATGCACGTAGACAGTTAAATGGACGCCATATACATAATCTAAAAGCCTGCAAAAATACTAGGAAAATAAAGAAAAAAATGTTCAGAGCATTGTGTAAACAGATTGTAGAGAAAGGTAGTTTCTACATTCCTCTAAATCATTAACTTTCTGAAATTCAGAGCTCTTAAGGAAACAAAAATTAGTATGTCGGAAGAAAATGATTTAAAATCCAAAGCCCACAGTGTGTGTCGCGATTTTTTGGGAGGTAGCTGGAGTCACATCACAGAAGAACAGATCGAAATCTCCGAAATTAGGTAAGTGGTACTACCGCTGTTTTAAGCGATTTTCACGGCAATAATTTTAAAGAGACAATTTTATATCTGAAGTGCACATAAGATACAAAGCGCAGGGTGGGTGACAGTGAGGTTTAATAGAAAAATAAAAGATACAGGAATGTTGGCCTTAAAACTTTTCCAACATCTTTAGTTTAAGTCCTCCAAATACGTGGCGTCAGTAAATAAATAAATACATCGCTCTTTCCACGTTCCAGAAACACATAGCAACCGAAAAATGGTTTTTCAACCGCCGCCGTGGAATTGAACTACGGAACTCGCGATAACTAGCCGAGCGCGTTAACTTTACACCGTGGTGTAAGTTATCAAAAGTTCCGTGGTTCAATTCCACGGCGGCGACGCGCTCGGCTAGTTATCGAGAGTTCCGTGGTTCAATTCCACGGCGGCGACGCGCTCGGTTAGCTATCGAGAGTTCCGTGTTTCAATTCCACGGCGGCAACGCGCTCGGCTAGTTATCGAGAGTTCCGTGGTTCAATTCCACGATGGCGACGCGCTCGGCTAGTTATCAAGAGATCCGTGGTTCAATTGCACGGCGGCGACGCGCTCGACTAGTTATCGTGAGTTCCGTGGTTCAATTCCACGGCGGCGACGCGCTCGGCTAGTTATCGTGAGTTCCGTGGTTCAATTCCACGGCGGCGGCTGAAAAAACAAATTTTCGGTTGCTATGTGTTTCTGGAACGTGGAAAAAGCGATGCATTTATTTATTTACTGACGCCACGAATTTGGAGGATTTTCACCTTGGATCTCGCCCTTTGGATTTAACTGCTGTAATATATATATATATATATATATATATAGCCAGTGCCGTTAATGCCCACCAGATGGAGACGTCTCAGTAGCTGAGCCCATCTTACGGATTGATGATGTCAGAAGCTGACTTCAAAATACACATAGCACCGTGGATTGTTGGCCACCGTGGTGTAAAGTTAACGCGCTCGGCTAGTTATCGAGACTTGCGTGGTTCAATTGCACGGCGGCGGCTGGAAAACAATTTTTCGGTTGCTATGTGTTTTCTGGAACGTGGAAAGAGCGATGTATTTATTTATTTACCTTTAGTTTATTTATTAATGTTTGAAGTATATTTGACCCCCCCCCCCCCCTCAAAAATATTTTCTTGCGAACACGCTTCCAGATTTAAATACTGGTACTGGGTCAATTTTAGATACGGTTGGCCGGGTTTGAGTATATAAAAAGAGTTCCAGGTCATTCTGTGCAATAGTGCATAATACCCTGTCTACGCGTTCAAATAATATATACTACACCAATGAGCTCATTGAAATGAGCACGCCGGGAGACCGAACGGTGGTGCAGGCGGAGTTCATAGTAGAGTAGCACATATACAACTCGAGAAATGACTTTCGGTTGATAGAGTGTTCGGAGTCAGAAAGGGAAAAGCTGCCGATTTATCGGACTTAGGTAAAGGACACATTCTGAAGGCACGGTGCCTCGGAACTACGATCTCGGAAACGGTGCGGCTTTTGGGTTTTTCACGTGCCGCTGAAGTGAGTAAGTCTTAAAAGCGGTGCACAGATGGCCAAACGACGAACTCTCGTCCAGCCGTGTGTCGTCCGCTGCTCATTAATGCCAGAGGGGAGCGGAGACTGTCGCGCATTGTTCACAGCGATCGCAGGGCCACAGTGCGACAAATCACCCGCAGCTACAACAGTGGTGTTCAGGGAAATATGTCATGGCACACAGTTCATCGCAGTCTTCTGCGCATGGGACTGCGTAACCGAAGACTCAGGCGTGTCCCCATGTCATGGCCAACCACGCATGAAATGGGCCCAAGATCATCGAGATTGGATCGTGGATGATTGGAAGAAAGTGGCCTGGTCTGACGAATCAAGATTCCTGGTGCATCATGTAGACGGCCGAGCTCAGATATGCCGATTTCCAACGGAGGCTATGGCACCTGTATGCACTGTTGGGCGGTAACAGGCCGGCGGCGGCGGTGTTATGCTGTGGGCGATGTTTTCGTGGGACACTTTAGGCCCCATTATCCCAACAGCACAATCCCTGACAGCTGTTATGTATCTGAACATCGTTGCGGACCAAATTCACCCATTCATGGCATCTGTGTTCCGCGCTGGTGATGGTCGTTACCAACAGGATAATGCGCCGTTGCCACACTGCCAGAATCGTCAAGGAGTGGTTCGAGGAACACGTTGGTGACTTTCTGTTAATTCTCTGGCCTCTAAATTCACCTGACATGAACCCAATCGAACATTTGTGGTTCGACTTGGAAAAGCGGGTTCGCGCTAAATCATCACCTCCCGAAATGTACGGGAACTGGAGGACCTGCTGTTGATATTATGGTACCAGATACCCCAGGATACCTATCGCCACCTCATCGAATCGATGCCTCGCCAAGTGGCCTCTGTTTTGCGGGTTAAAGGGGGTCCTACAGCTTATTAGATAGGTGGTCATAATGCAATGGTTCATCGGTGTATACTACGGTGTAATTTTTAAAAGTGAACGTGAGATACACGTAAAAAGAACAGCATGTTATGTTATCCCTTTATATACAATGCGCGAATTTTTAATTACTATTTGCATTGCAGTAGAATCATGATGGTTATGCTCGGTTATTACTAATACACTAGTGACCAAAATAAAAGTTTGCAAGGCAAAATGGAAAACGCGTAGCAGCATGTAGAGACCTTCGGCATGTAAAAGACAAACGATTATAAAGGTAATAAACGTTTTATTACATAAATATACTTTCCGTATACAGGGTCACATCCTATCTAATCAAGGGTAGATGTAAGAATACAACCTATAAATGTCTTAATAAAGAATGTGATCACCCCAAATGGACAGAAAGATCTCATAACGACGATATATACTCATCACTGGGTTGTTGATGAACTCTAGAGCCAAATAATTCCATTCCCCAATGAGGGCAGTACGTAGTTCGGGAAGGACTCAAGGAGGAGCTGACGATCTGTTCCAGAGCATCCCAAGCATACTCTCTTGGGTTCAGATCTGGAGACTCGGCTGGCCAGTCAGTACTCCGAATATCCTCGCTCTGCAGGAAATCATTGTCAAGCTGAGCCCTGTGTGGGCGAGTGTTATCATCCTTTAAAAGAAAATGGAGTGACACAGAGCACTGGGATCCAGAGTTGGAAATGGGTAAAAAAATTTTTGACCCGGACCCGATCTGGGCCTGACCCGAAAAATCGGCTTTGAACTATAAATTCGAAATTCAATTCATAAATATACATAATCATGTATGATTATAATTCATAAATATATATATGCACAGGGCGTTCAAAAAGTCTCTCCGCAGTGGGTCAAAAGTCTATCCGCAGTGGATCAAAAGTCTCTCCGTAGGTTATATAGAAATCATATGAAAGTATCACGAAAACGTGCAATTTACTCACTTACAGAAAGTGTTAAACTCTCGTCCTTCATACAACCTAACTGTTTTACACATGTTTTCAAAACATCTGTTAGTGTCAAGAAATCCCTCCGCAGTAATGTTAAGGTTGTTCCACTAATTCTGATGCTGCTACAGTCAAACTTTTTGAATTAAGTAACCTGTTGCATGTTTAATTTCAGTGTTTGCTGTTTTCTTGATAACATATCAAGTTCCACAATATGTGAAAGTTGGCGTTGCTGTGAAATATATTCTGGTTTCTAAATGAGATTAAACAACTTCCAGCATTCACTCTTCCCCTTTTAGTTTTCAACAAGAACATATTTGTTGGCCTCGACACCATTTTCAATCTCCTTAATATTAAATTAATTCATTAATATACAAAATTGACGTGGATTAGGAACATCAAACAGAAGTCATCGCTCTTTCCACGTTTTTAAGTGAGTCACGGAAAAATTGTTAATGTTCCCAATCCACGTCAATTGTGTTTGCTAATTATTCATTCGCCTCCTAGTTATTTGTTCTGTTGCTGCTTACCATCTTTGGTGAATAGAAGCAACCTGCCATGTGGTTCGGCAGTTAGTCGTATGTGAGTTTGGAGAATTCGAGGCCCCTGTGGTGCAGTGGTAGCATGTGCGGCGCGTAACTGGAAGACCCTGGGTTCGATTCCCGGTGACGGCCGATGAGAATTTTTCCGTGACTCACTGAAAACCGTGGAAAAAGCGATGACTTCTGTTTAATGAGGATAAATTCATTCATTTTAACAAACAAGGCATTAATTTCGACACGACATGCAATGGAACGGGATGTTAGCACGTCAAACAAAAACTACTGAATGTTCAGTGCAAAAGATGCAATGTGAAAAGTAACTCTCAGTCTTACGTGCAATGTGACACGCGGAGCGTGAGACAGTGAATCACCAGAAAAGACAGGCGTTTGCCTGTATCTTGCTCCGGACAATCGTATTGAGAACAAACGCAAAGAAAGTATCGTTTTACGATACGGTACGGTAGGTCGGTGGAAATCTTCTTTCGTTTAAGAAAGAGTCAGCAATATTTTTGTATGACAAATCATTTTTCACTTGGTTGTCACCAGCATCGAGCACAAAATTCCACTATACGCATTTTCCTTTGACATATTTTTTTTTTTTTTAAAGAAGACAGAAATAAAACCTGGTAGAAATCGGGTCAGGGACACCTTGGACCAATCCGTTTGACCCGCAAGAATGTGTCGACCCGTTGACCTGTTAGCCCACTGAGCCGTGACCCGTTTCCATCTCTGCTAGTATCTCGTCCCAATAGCGCTCAGCATTCACAATTCCTCCTCCGAACACTTGAAGTGGTGGGCAGCCGTAGAACATGATGCCACCCCACAAGAGAGGACCACAGCCTCAGAGGGAGCCCCGTTCGCCGACGTTTACAAGATCATTACGGGTTCCATGTTCCTTCCAGATGAAATACCAACGAAAATCTGTTTACAAACTAAATCTGGACTCGTCTGTAAAAAGAACATCGTGTCACTAATCTGGGCTTCAAGAACGAAGTTGCTTGCACTAGTTCGAGCGAACTCTCCTGTGAAAGGAGGTTAGCGGGACACAAACCATGGGTCTCCTGACCAATTGCATTAAGCCTTCGATATATCGTTTGCATTGACACAAACCTTGGGTCTCTTAGAATAAAGGATAATTGTATTAAACCTTCGATATATCGTTTGCACTGATACAAACCATGGGTCTCCTGGTACAAAGACCAATTGCATTAAGCCTTCGATATACCCTTTGCATTGACACAAACCATGGACCTCCTGACATAAACGCCAATTGTATTAAGCCTTCGATATATCGTTTGTACTGATACAAACCATGGGTCTCCTAGTACAAAGACCATTTGCATTAAGCCTTATATCGAAGGCTATACCGTTTGCATTGACACAAACCATGGGTCTCCTGACACAAACGCCAATTGTATTAAGCCTTCGATATATCCTTTGTACAGATACAAACCATGGGTCTCCTGACATAAACGCCAATTGCATTAAGCCTTTGATATATCGTTTACATTGACACAAACCTTGGGTCTCCTGACCTAAACGCCAATTGCATTAAGCCTTCGATATATCGTTTGCATTGACACAAACCATGGGTCTCCTTGTATAAAGACCAATTGCATTAAGCCTTTGATATGTATTTTTGCATTGACGCAAACCATGGGTCTCCTGGCATAAAGGCCAATTGCATTAAGCTTTTGACATATTGTTGCATTGACACAAACCACGTGTCTCCTGGCATAAAGATCAGTTGCATTAAGCCTTCGATATATCATTTGCATTGACACAAACCATGGGTCTCCTGGTACGAAGACCAATTGCATTAAGCCTTCGATATACCGTTTGCATTGACACTAACCATGGGTCGCCTAGTATAAAGATCAATTGCATGAAGCCTTCGATATATCGTTCGCCTTAATACCGCAGTCCCAGTAGCAGCGGGTAGGCCGAAGATAATTGCAGGCTGTATAGGACCTATGATGCTGTGCAGTGAAAGTGACATAACGGTCCTCATTAAGCATTGTACATCTTGGACTACCTTGGCCAGGCTTTCTTGACACGCCACCGGTGTTTTTGTATTGCTATCGTAATCGTGAAACCGATCTGGTGTAGAATTCCAGTCCTTTGCATAAGGATATCCTTCATATCTTTGAAGAATCTCTGGGGGCAATTCGATTATTACTGCCTCTACTGCAAGCTGCATTCGCTCCATTTAATGTGGTACCAAAGGTCAGAACTCCAGAGCAGTTGGGAAACACGCCGCTCTCTTCATATTTTCTATTTTACAGCCCTAAATGGTGTTTCGCTTCCAGTACAGCTTCATTACCCGGAACATCCTTGATGTAAGTATAAGGTAAGAGGAATGCACAAAACCCTTCTGCTGAGTGCTGCCCCTAATTTTTTCCGACGCAATAAATAAGAGTAAAATACATTTCCCACCAAACAGAAGTCATCGCTCTTTCCCCGTTAATAAGTGAGTCACGGAAAAATTCTCATCGGCCGCCACCGGGAATCAAATCTAGGGTCTCCCAGTTACGCGCCGGACATGTTACCACTGCACCACAGCGTTGCTTCATGGAGCCCCGCACAATGCTGGGGATTCACCAAAGAAGGAAAGCAGCCCCAGTATTGTGCGCGGCTCCATGAAGTAACCTGCCATGTGTCTTGGAAGTTAATCTCATGTGAGTCTGGAGAATTCGAGGCCGCTGTGGGGCAGTGGTAGCATGCCCATCACGTAACTAGAAGGCCCTGGGTTCGATTCCCGGTGGCGGCCGACGATATGTTTTCCGTTATTCACTTCCTAACGTGGAAAGAGCTATGGCTTCTGTTTGGTGTTTCTGATGCACGTCGAGTGTTTGAATTACACTGAAGAGCAATTGAATTAGAGACAGCTGGCGTTATGCAAATGTGGCGCTGTTGGCGGCCCTGTAGACGGGAACGACATGACGTATGCGGTGATCCGACAATATAAGGAGTGATGCAACGGGAATCAGTAAGAGTCGGATGCAGTATGGGTAAGACGAAGGATCTGAGCGTATTTGATCGTGGGCAAATTGTCGGTGCCCGACGAATGAGTCACTCCATCTCGGAAGTCGTACAGGCACTGGGATTTTCACGAGCCACTGTGTCACGGGTGCACCGTGAGTACATCGAATCCGGTAAAACCATCCCTGCAAGGGCCAACTGCTGTGAACAACAGCGTGTGGATAAGCGGGGTCATCGTCGGCTAGCTCGCATTGTAACAGCGGATAGACGGGCCACAGTGCAAGAAACCACTCAGCAATTTAACGCTGGTGCACAACAACTTGTTAGCAGCCACACCACCCAGAACCATCTCCTCGCTATGGAGTACAGAAGCCATCGTCCCACGAGGGTACCGATACTGACCGCACATCACAGCGTGCAAAGATTAGCATGGGCGCGGGAACATCGCCACTGGACCCTAGACTTGTGGGAAAATGTTGCCTAGACTGATGAGTCGAGATTCACGTTGGTACATGCGGATGACAGGATACGAGTACGGCGCAAACCACATGAAGCGATGGATCCTTCTTGCCAGCGGGGTACTCTTCAAGCTGGTGGGGGTGGCATTATCATCTGGGAACTGTTTATGTGGACGAAAACGGATCCCCTGGTACGTGTGACATCGTCCCCCACAGGTCAACGTTACCGGGATATCCTGGACTACCATTTGCTCCCGTTTGTGCGTCTTCAACATCCCACTGGCTACCTCATCCTTCAACAAGACAATGCACCGTACCATCGCTCCCGAATGGTATCCGAATGGTTGGATGAACACTCCACTGACGTGACATCGCTTCCTTGGCCAGCTAGGTAACCTGACCTCAATCCCATCGAACACATCTGGGATGCCATCGAGAGAGATGTTTGAGGCTCTGACCCCCGTCCATCAAATCTTCGTAAACTGTGGGAGCTTGTTCAGCGGTCGTGGATCCGTATGGCTTCCCAACACTTCCGGTGTCTTGTCGAGTCCATGCCGAGACGAATCGCCGCCGCCCTCAGGGCGACAGGTGGTGCTATACGTTATTAGACAGGTATATCTAATTCAATTGCTCTTCAGTGTAAATACCTTTCCCATTTGAAGTAAGAAATGAAACTTAGTTCCTTAATTGCAGTATAATATTGTCTAAGAAACTATTCGTGCCATTCAATCAAAGGACTACCGTCTCTTCACGATTAAAATAAGAGTAAAAACCTATAAAACTTTTAAGGGATCTAGATAAAACCTTACATAAGACCTTTCGGATCGTAAGATACGATCCATCATCAAATGTTACAAGTGCTGGTAATACACGATATGTATATATATATATATATATATATATATATACACAATAAAATGTTGTGTATATATATATATATATATATATATATACATATCGTGTATTACCAGCACTTGTAACATTTGATGATGGATCGTATCTTACGATCCGAAAGGTCTTATGTAAGGTTTTATCTAGATCCCTTAAAAGTTTTATAGGTTTTTACTCTTATTTTAATCATGAAGAGACGGTAGTCCTTTGATTGAATGGCACGAATAGTTTCTTAGACAATATTATACTGCAATTAAGGAACTAAGTTTCATTTCTTACTTCAAATGGGAAAGGTATTTACACTGAAGAGCAATTGAATTAGATATACCTGTCTAATAACGTATAGCACCACCTGTCGCCCTGAGGGCGGCGGCGATTCGTCTCGGCATGGACTCGACAAGACACCGGAAGTGTTGGGAAGCCATACGGATCCACGACCGCTGAACAAGCTCCCACAGTTTACGAAGAGTGATGTTCAATGCTTTTACAAGAAATGAAGATTTATCGATTGATGGAGAAAAGCTGAAGATAACAGATACGTACGTTTATCTTGGACAGCAGATATCAAGTGAGGGTCACATTGATGAAGAAATTAATCGGCGTACAAAACTTGCCTGGAGAGCTTTTGGAAGAAACAGCATAATTTTCAAGAGCAATATGCCATTATGTCTTAAAAGAAAAGTGTTTGATCAATGCATCCTTCCAGTGCTTACGTATGGTGCAGAGACGTGGACCTTAACTAAAAGAGACATACAAAGGCTGCAGACAACTCAAAGCAGCATGGAGAGGTGCATGCTTGGTGTAACCAGGAGAGATAAGAAGAGGAACTCGTGGATCCGAAAAATGACAAGAGTGGAAGACATCATGATCAGAGTTAAATCCCTGAAATGGCAATGGGCTGGACATACTGCCAGAAGGACAGATCATCGATGGACAGCCGAAATTTTAGATTGGATTCCACGGGACAGGAAAAGACCCAGAAGAAGACCACATGGGAGATGGGTGGATGAAATTCGAAAGTATGCAGGGGTGACATGGAGGAGACTGGCACAAGACAGACCGTTGTGGAGGAAACTTGGGGAGACCTTCGTCCAGCAGTGGATTGATAATGGTTGACAATGATGATGATGATGATGATATACACAACAGGAACAGCCCTCAACATATTTGGCGTGATCGCTGGGAGGAGTCAACATAATCCGAAATTTGATTGGATATTGTAGTTGTTGGCGTCAAAGAGTTGTTTGTATAGGAAATTCCTCCGGGAACAATGGTGGGTAGAATCTGGAAAGTGCCGATTTCCAAGGAAGCGGTGTGAGTTCCGGTGTGTTATCGTTACACACCCTATCCCCGAAAGAATGAATGAAAATGATTTCTGTGAACCTGAAGTGTGATCTGTACATTGGAGCGCCCAGTACAGAAAAGAAACGTTCAGTACTGGGCCAAGAGTCCCTGAACTAATTGGACAATTGAAGTTACACGGAGAGGGCCACCCAATCTGCCCCTTGGTATCGGCTAGAACAAGTCCAACCAGGCCTCTAGAAAGTGCCATAGCTAAATACTTAAAACCATTAACAGCGGCCTCAAGATATTCAGTGTCCGCTACTCAACAGCTAATCGACAGAATCATATCTGTTATTAACATGAACCTACTTTACACATTTGTATCATTGGACGTCACTTCTCTCTTTCCCAGTGTTCCAGTGGAGTTGGTTCATGAAATTATACACTGGCGTGCAAAAATTAAGGACGAGACGGTTTTTCAAATGTAGCGTCATGCAGAAGTGTTCCACATCGACTCAAATCATACCATAAGATCCCCAAGATGTAAGAATATGGGACAAGTGAGCAAAACTGTCCAAACAAGGAATCCAAAGGATACAAAGGCGCTTTATTGAAAAGGTAGCTTCGAGCACAACTGGACAGAAGACAGAAACGTCCATGTGACAGGCGGCTGCCAGGAAAAATGCAGTCTTTACTAGGATCAGCCCTGACTGCGTTGCAAGATTTACAACGTCTGTCCATGCTGAGGACGAGGTTGTCAAGCAGCTGTTGAGGCATCGCGGCCCATTCCTCTTGTAGCGCCAATCGCAGCTGCGGAATCGTTGTTGGCGGCTGGTGACGTGCAGCCAAGCGTCTCCCGAAAAGGTTTCACACGTGTTCGATTGGATTTACGTCCGGTAACCTTGCGGACCAATCCATGCGTTGAATATCTTCACTCTCCAACAGCTCTGTGACAGTCACTGAACGATGAGGTGTAGCGTTGTCGTCCACGAAGAGGAACTCGGGACCCACAGCACCTCTAAACAGACGCACGTAAGGCAGGAGAACCTCTGTACAATAGCGGACACCAGTGACTGAACCTCATTGGAAGATGTGGAGGTTAGTACGGCTACCAAGCATGATACCGCCCCAAACGAGAACTCCGCCACCTCCAAACCGGTCCCTTTCGATGATGTTGGAGGTGTGATTGCGTGTTCCCTGCTCTCTCCAGATGTGTATACGTCCAAAATCGCTCGTCAGACTAAACCGGCTCTCATCCGTAAAGAGAACTCGACGCCACTGCTGCTGTGTCCAGTTCTTGTGTTCTTGGCACCACAGAAACCGCCATCTCCGATGAGCAGGCGTTAATGGCAAACACCGTACTGGTCGTCGTGCAAATAGACCACCTTTGTGCAGCCTTCTGGCCACGGTAAAACGCAATTACGGACGTCCAGTTGTCTGTTGCATGTGCCTTGCGATTTCTCCCGCTGTCTTCCGTCTGTCTCTTCTCGCCTGTAGGACAATATACCTGTCGTCCGCCGCCGAAGTTGCTCATGGGTGACCACTGATGAACTCTCGGACAGCTGTTCCTGTCGTTTGAAATGCTCTCCAAGCTCGTGAAACGATGCTGTGCGCGACCCCGAACTCCTCGGCCACACTAGTCACACCTCGACCTTCTTCCAACTTCCCAATGACACGACCTCGGGTAAAGTCATCCAGATGTCGTCTACTAGATTGCCTGTTGGCCATATCACACGGTGGCAGCAACTTGAAGTCGTTCAAACCGATGTATACCGTGCAATAGCTTTCACTGAATTGCTGAGCGTACACCGACCGTGTGCTTTATATAATTCCTACACTTCCCCCCTCCCCCTACGTCATGTTGCATTTATGCGCATGCCCTACCGTACCGGACCTAGTCTATCTCCTGAGTGGTATTTCGGTTTGTTCTGCCTGCTCGGTCCGTTTTGTCTGCTCGTTCCGCTGTTATGCTAATTTCTCCTCTTCGTCCTTAATTTTTGCACACCAGTGGCCACGGTAAAACGCAATAACGGACGTTATCCTAGGATAACGTTTGCCCTCAAGAGGATCTGTAAAAGACGTATCATTGATTTTGGGGAAAGATTTATTAACTTGCTCTCTTTCATCAAGAGCGATCGTGATTCAGTGGACTTAACACATAAGCATGGAGTATACATGATACCTTTGGAGCTTGTGCTGTCCACTGAAACAGAAAAAGTATGCATAGGATCTACTTTTCGAACTCTCGGGACTAGGTTGGCTGAACATAAATTTGACAAAAATGAAAACAAATTCGACCGCAATGTCAACTTTACTCAACCAGGGCTCCCACGTTCCAGTATGGGATCATGTTTCGGTACTGAACGTTCCAATGTCCAGATCACACCTCAATTTCACAGAAAGCATTTGCATTCATTCTTTCGGGGATAGGGTGTGTAACGATAACACACCGGAAATCACACCACTTCCTTGAAAATCGGCACTTCCCAGATTCTACCCACCATTGTTACCGGAGGAATTTCCTATACAAACAACTCTTTGGCGCCAACAACTACAATATCCAATCAAATTTCGGATTATGTTGACTCCTCCCAGCGATCATGCCAATTATGTTGAGGGCTGTTCCTGTTGTGCATATACACTATCTACCAACAAGTAATTGGACACCCCTGCAATCGACGATATCTGCGGTCCTGATACACGTCACGGCCGCCGCCGTTAAATATCGTGTGGGAAACAACAACGCAACCAGTCGCATGCAAAATGCCACGCAGTTCGGAGCTCTGTGATTTCGAGAAAGTTGTAATCGTCGGGTATCACAGAAATGGCTGATTCATTCGTGACATATCCAGCGAGTTGAAGTACCCAAAATCAACAGTGGCCTACGTGATTGGCAAGTGAAAGATGAGAGGTGACTGTCGTAATGTGCCCCGACCCGGCAGACCCACAAAACTGGGAGTTAGAGACCGACGGGTGCTGGACAGAGAAATGCGGAAGAACAGCACCAAATCGATGGGCCACATCCGTGAGGAGTTTCAACAGGCATCCGGGAGTGTTCTTTCGATGAATACCATCCGTAAGGAAGCCCATCTGCTCGGTTATCATGGACGTGCCGCCGCCCACAAGCCTTTGATCACCAAGTCCAATAGCGCTGCTCGGCTAAGTGGTGCAAAGAACTTCTACAGTGGACCGTTGAACAGTGGAAACAGGTTCTCTGGAGCGACGAATCAAGGTTCACATTCTACCGTTCGGATGGCAGGGTCTGGGTTTGGCGTCTGCCTGGAGAACGCCTCCGGCCGGAATGTATTGTGCCAACTGTGAAGTTCGGCGGCGGTGGAATTATGCTATGGGGGTGTTTCTCCTGGTATGGCACCGGACCCTTGGTCGCAATTCCTGGTAGACTCAACGCCGAGATCTACTGCACCATTTTGGATGACCATGGGCTTCCTACTTTGCGGCAGTTTTACGGGGTGAACCCATGTTACTTTCAGGATGACAATACCACTTGTCATGTTGCGAGGTCCACCATGGCTTGGTATGGTGACAATGGGGTTAATCGGATGGACTGGCCTGCGCAGAGCCCGGACTTCAACCCTGTCGATCACCTCTGGGACGAGTTGGAGCGTCGACTTAAGAGGTGCCCCCACCGTCCGAAATCGGTGAAGGAACTGACCTGTCTTCTCCAAGCCGAGTGGAAGAATATGCCGCTAACCGTCGTACAACGTCTGGTTGAAAGTATGCCCCTGAGGGTCGCAGCTGTAATCGCCGTTCATGGAGGCTCCACCAACTATTGAAGGTGAATAAACTTCGTTTTCCTTTGCTATCACAGGTGTCCAATTACTTGTTGGTAGATAGTGTAGGTGCAGGTACTAAATAATGCAAGTTTGTGCGCAATCAACACACAAGCCCAGTTTTACTATTACAAAAATTCATAGAACAAGCAGGATTAAGTATTTAAGGCGGTAAAGCTTAATGGAAAGGGGGGCGGGAGCGCAATATTTTGTGGTTTGCCCCTGGCGCAGAAATGCTTAGTTACGCCTGTGTTTGTGCCTTAATATTTCCTACTCCCACCGCTCAGCAAGTATATTGGTAGGAGAGCATCACTGCATTCCCGTAGATTCCGCGAATGGCTTAGTGGTATAGCGTTCGTGACTACCAAAGGAAAGGACCCAGGTTCCATCCTAGGTGGTGACGAATGTTAAACTTCTGAATACCCGTCGTACCGCGGACGAGCACGTTAAGTAACTGGGCTCCTGGTACTGGCCCCACGGTTATAAATAAGGGCATCTTCTCACCCCTTTCTACCTCGCGTCAGTGTGGCTTTCCTATCGGGCACTCTAGCCCAGATCTCCTAGCTTTTTACTTCTGAAGGTTGTTTAATACCTGAGATCAGACACTCTCTTTCTAAAATAATCTATATCTGATCTGATCTGAATTAACGTAGGCGGCAATCCGATGTCAGTGTGAATAAATGTCGTGAGTTAATAGAGCTTTAAAAAGAGATATCGCGGTGGTGATTCAGAAATTTTAGTATCCCCGTTCTACAATATCAAGAGTTTATCTGGAATACGTCATTTCCGCAATGACATTGCATTATGGACTATATGCCCAGAAAGGGGATGGGTGAACGTGGTCGTCGACGTCTGTCTCGCTTAATTTCAACCAACCACAATGGTACAAATCACCACAGAATTTAAAGAGAAAGGTACCAGAAACGTCTCCATCAAGGCCATCAAGTGATCACTGGCCGCAATTGGTTGTGAGAGCCGCCAACCCACCAGAGACCTATAGGTAACGCCGCATCGCTAGACTGCACCCCTCAGCTGGGAGAAATAACATCGGCACTGCGTCTTGGATTATTGGAAACGGGTCTCTTGGCTAGATAAGTCCTCTTTTCAGGTCTTGCATACGGAAAGGTGATGATCTGGAGATAATGGCACACGCTGGGATCTCTGGAATGTCCAGATGCACTCTGAACACAAGGCAATGGACTCTTCCAGAATGACACTGCCCCTCCTCACAGAGCAGTGGACTCTTCTAGCGGGTTTCTGCACCTTTTTACAGAGCCGTGGACTCTTTTAGCAGGTAGCTGCACCTCTACACAGAGCCGTATGCTCTTCCAGAGCAACATTGCCCCACTTCACAGAGCCGTGGGCTCTTGTAGAAGAACACTGCCCCTCTTCACAGAGCCGTGGACTTTTGCATCAGAACACTGCCCCCTTCACAGAGCCGTGGACTTTTGCATCAGACACTGCCCCTCTTCACAGAGCCGTGGACTTATGCATCAGACACTGCACCTCTTCACAGAGCCGTGGACTCTTCCATCAGACACTGCCGCTCTTTACAGAGCCGTGGACTCTTTCAACAGGAGGACACTGAACCTCTTCACAGAGCCGTGGGCTCTTCTAGCAGGTAGCTGCACCTCTACACAGAGCCGTGTGCTCTTCCAGAGGGACATTGCCCCTCTTCTCAGAGCCGTGGGCTCTTCCAGAAGGACACTGCACCTCTTCACAGGGCAATGGAGTCTTGCAACAGAACACCTCACCTCTTGACAGTGCCGTGGACACTTGTATAAGGACACTGCCCCTCTTCACAGTCCCGTGGACTCTTCCATCAGGACACTACACTTCTTCACAGAGCCGTGGACTCTTCCATTCGACAATGCTCCTGTTAACAGAGTCCTGGACGCTTTCAACAGGAGGACACTGAACCCCTTCACAAAGCCGTGGGCTCTTCCATCAGGACACTGAATCTCCTCACAGAGCCGTGGACTCTTCCAGCTGAATAACGCACCTCTTCACAGAGCCGTGGACTCTTTTAGTAGGTCGCTGTACATTTACGCAGAGCCGTGTGCTCTTCCAGGAGGACAATGCACCTCTTCACAGAGCCGTGGACTCTTCCATCAGGACAATGTCCCTGCTAACACAGCCCTGGACACTTTCAGCAGGAGGACACTGAACCTCTTCACAGAGCCGTGGACTCTTCCATCTGGACAATGCACCTGTTCACAGTGCCGTGGACTCTTCCATCAGGACACTGCACCTCTTCACAGAGCCGTGGACTCTTCCATCTGGACAATGCACCTGTTCACAGTGCCGTGGACTCTTCCATCAGGACACTGCACCTCTTCACAGAGCCGTGGACTCTTCCAGCAGGTCACTGAACCACTTCACAGGGCCGTGGACTCTTTCAGCAGGACACAGCACCTCTTCACAGAGCCGTGGACTCTTCCAGCAGGACACTACACCTCTTCACATGGCAATGGACTCTTGCAACAAACACCTCACCTGTTCACAGAGCCGTGGGCTCTTGTAGAAGGACACTGCCCCTCTTCACACTGCCGTGGACTCTTCCATCAGGAGACTGCACCTCTTCACAGAGCCGTGGACTCTTCCATCAGACACTGCCGCTCTTTACAGAGCAGTGGACTCTTTCAACAGGAGGACACTGAACCTCTTCACAGAGCCGTGGGCTCTTCTAGCAGGTAGCTGCACCTCTACACAGAGCCGTGTGCTCTTCCAGAGGGACATTGCCCCTCTTCTCAGAGCCGTGGGCTCTTCCAGAAGGACACTGCACCTCTTCACAGGGCAATGGAGTCTTGCAACAGAACACCTCACCTCTTGACAGTGCCGTGGATACTTGTATAAGGACACTGCCCCTCTTCACAGAGCCGTGGACTCTTCCATCAGGACACTGCATCTCTTCACAGAGCCGTGGACTCTTCCAACAGGACACTGCACCTCTTCACAGGGCAATGGACTCTTGCAACAGAACACTTCACCTCTTCACAGTACCGTGGACGTTTGTAGAAGGACACTGCCCCTCTTCACAGAGCCGTGGACTCTTCCATCAGGACACTGCACCTCTTCACAGAGCCGTGGACTCTTCCATCAGGACACTGCACCTCTTCGCAGAGCCGTGGACTCTTCCATTAGACAATGCCCCTGTTAACAGAGTCCTGGACGCTTTCAGCAGGAGGACACTGAACCTCTTCACAAAGCCGTGGGCTCTTCCATCAGGACACTGAACCTCTTCACAGAGCCGTGGACTCTTCCAGCTGGACAATGCACCTCTTCACAGAGCCGTGGACTCTTTTAGTAGGTCGCTGTACCTTTACACAGAGCCGTGTGCTCTTCCAGCTGGACAATGCACCTCTTCACAGAGCCGTGGACTCTTCCATCAGAACACTGCACCTCTTCACAGAGCCGTGGACTCTTCCAGCACCTCTTCACAGAGCTGTGGACTCTTCCATAAGAACAAAGTCCCTGTTAACACAGCCCTGGACGATTTCAGCAGGAGGACACTGAACCTCTTCACAGAGCCGTGGACTCTTCCATCTGGACAATGCACCTCTTCACAGTGCCGTGGACTCTTCCATCAGGACACTGCACCTCTTCACAGGGCCGTGGACTCTTCCAGCAGGTCACTGAAGCACTTCACAGAGCCGTGGACTCTTCCAGCAGGCCACTGAACCACTTCACAGAGCCGTGGACTCTTCTAGCTAGACAATGCATCTCTTCACAGGGCCGTGGACTCTTGTAGCAGGTTGCTGTACCTTTACACAGAGCCGTGTGCTCTTCCAGAAGGACATTGCCCTTCTTCACAGAGCCGTGGACTCTTTCAGCAGGACACTGCACCTCTTCACAGAGCCGTGGACTCTTCCAGCAGGACACTACACCTCTTCACAGGGCAATGGACTCTTGCAACAAACACCTCACCTGTTCACAGGCTCGTGGGCTCTTGTAGAAGGACACTTCCCCTCTTCACAGTGCCGTGGACTCTTCCATCAGGACACTGCACCTCTTCACAGAGCCGTGGACTCTTCCATCAGACACTGCCGCTCTTTACAGAGCAGTGGACTCTTTCAAAAGGAGGACATTGAACCTCTTCACAGAGCCGTGGGCTCTTCTAGCAGGTAGCTGCACCTCTTCACAGAGCCGTGGGCTCTTCTAGCAGGTAGATGCACCTCTTCACAGAGCCGTGGGCTCTTCTAGCAGGTAGCTGCACCTCTACACAGAGCCGTGGGCTCTTCCAGAAGGACACTGCACCTCTTCACAGGGCAATGGAGTCTTGCAACAGAACACCTCACCTCTTGACAGTGCCGTGGACACTTGTATAAGGACACTGCCCCTCTTCACAGTCCCGTGGACTCTTCCATCAGGACACTGCATCTATTCACAGAGCCGTGGACTCTTCCAACAGGACACTGCACCTCTTCACAGGGCAATGGACTCTTGCAACAGAACACTTCACCTCTTCACAGTACCGTGGACGTTTGTAGAAGGACACTGCCCCTCTTCACAGAGCCGTAGACTCTTCCATCAGGACACTGCACCTCGTCACAGAGCCGTGGACTCTTCCATCAGGACACTGCACCTCTTCACAGAGCCGTGGACTCTTCCATTAGACAATGCCCCTGTTAACAGAGTCCTGGACGCTTTCAACAGGAGGACACTGAACCTCTTCACAAAGCCGTGGGCTCTTCCATCAGGACACTGAACCTTTTCACAGAGCCGTGGACTCTTCCAGCTAGACAATGCACCTCTTCACAGAGCCGTGGACTCTTTTAGTAGGTCGCTGTACCTTTACACAGAGCCGTGTGCTCTTCCAGGAGGACAATGCACCTCTTCACAGAGCCGTGGACTCTTCCATCAGACACTGCACCTCTTCACAGAGCCGTGGACTCTTGCATCAGAAGAATGTCCCTGTTAACAGAGCTCTGGACGCTTTCAGCAGGACACTGAACCTCTTCACAGAGCCGTGGAATCTTCTATCTGAACAATGCACCTCTTCACAGTGCCGTGGACTCTTCCATCAGGACACTGCACCTCTTCACAGAGCCGTGGACTCTTCCAGCAGGTCACTGAACCACTTCACAGAGCCGTGGACTCTTCTAGCTAGACAATGCATCTCTTCACAGAGCCATGGACTCTTCTAGCTAGACAATGCATCTCTTCACAGAGCCGTGGACTCTTTTAGCAGGTTGGTGTACCTTTACACAGAGCCGTGTGCTCTTCCAGAAGGACATTGCCCCTCTTCACAGAGCCGTGGACTCTTTCAGCAGGACACTGCACCTCTTTACAGGGAAATGGACTCTTGCAACAAACACCTCACCTGTTCAGAGGGCCGTGGGCTCTTGTAGAAGGACGCTGCCCCTCTTCCCAGTGCCGTGGACTCTTCCATCAGACACTGCCGCTCTTTACAGAGCCGTGGACTCTTTCAACAGGAGGACACTGAACCTCTTCACAGAGCCGTGAACTATTCCAGCAAGACACTGCACTTCTTCACAGAGCCGTGGACTCTTCCAGCAGGATACTGTACCTCTTCACAGAGCCGTGGCGTTCCCACTCTGGAATGGTCTCCATGTCCGGATATTAACTGTGGAAATGTTTTGGGGTACTATGTGAAAAAGTTCGTTCAAGCTTCGGCTTTGGAACATCCACCTAGGAATTGAACGACAGTGGAACGCTTTAATGACTATCAGGGCAAAATGTCGGCCTACCTGTTACTAGGTAAGTATCCCATGATTTTTTTACCATCAGTGTATGTATACATACACATATGTGATTCTCCTTTCTATTTTTTACAGTGGTGGGCTATCTAACCACCTGTACCTTTGCCGGCTACCAGCTGATGTCGTTATTATGGACAGTGAACCCAGAAATGCCCTTCTGAGAATATATGGTAACAAAGGTGTATCGAACGTCATAAGCGTAGTCAAAGATTCCATAATTTTTCTTTTGCTGGCCGAGAGAAAATTGGGACCCCAGTTGTATGGCGTATTTCCCGATGGACGACTAGAGGAGTATATTCCCGTAAGTATGCAAATTATGTATATCTCTAGAAATTTTAGCACCTTTTCCCTTCATTGTGAAAAAAAACCTGTTATATACTGAACAGCAATTGAATTAGAGACAACTGGCGTTATGCAAATGTGGCGCTGTGGGCGGCCCTGTAAACGGAAACGACATGACGTATGCATCGATCCGACAATATAAGGAGTGATGCGACGGGAATCAGTAAGAGTCGGATGCAGTATGGATAAGACGAAGGATCTAAGCGCATTTGATCGTGGGCAAATTGTCGGGGCCCGATGAATGGGTCATTCCATCTCGGAAGTCGTGCAGGCACTGGGATTTTCAAGAGCCACTATGTCACGGGTGCACCGTGAGCACACAAACGGGAGCATAGAATCCGGTAAAATCATCCCTGCAAGGGCCAACTGCCGTGGACAACAGCGTGTGGATGAGCGGGGTCATCGTCGGCTAGCTCGCATTGTAACAGCAGATAGACGGGCAACAGTGCAAGAAATCATTCGGCAATTTAACGCTGGTGCACAAAAACGTTTAAGCAGCCACCCCATCCAGAACCATCTCCTTGCTATGGGGTACAGAAGCCATCGTCCCACGAGGGTACCGCTGCTGACCGCACATCACAGGGTGCAAAGATTAGCATGGGCGCGGGATCGCCACTAGACCCTAGACATGTGGGAAAATGTTGCCTGGACTGATGGGTCGAGATTCACGTTGTTACATACTGATGGTAGGATACGAGTACGGCGCAAACCACATGAAGCGATGGATCCTTCTTGCCAGCGGGGTACTCTTCAAGCTGGCGGGGGTGGCATTCTCGTCTAGGGACTGTCTACGTGGACTGAAATGGGACCCCCGGTAGGTGTGACATCGTCCGTCACAGGTCAACGTTACCGGGATAGTCTGGACGACCATTTGCTCCCGTTTGTGCGTCTTCAACATTCCACTGGGGACCTCATTCTGCAACAAGACAATGCACTGTGCCATCGCTCCCGAATTGTATTGGAATGGTTGGATGAACACTCCACCGAAGTGACCTCGCTTCCTTGGCCAGCTAGGTCACCTGACCTCAATCCCATCGAGCACATCTGGGATGCCATGAGAGATGTTCGAGGCTCTGACTCGCTCCATTAAATCTTCGTGAACTGTGGGAGCTTGTTCAGGGGTCGTGGATCCGTATGGCTTCCCATCGCTTCCGGTGTCTTGTCGAGTCCATGCCGAGACGAATCGCCGCCGTCATCAGGACGAAAGGTGGTGCTACACGTTACTAGACTGGTATCTCTAATTCAATTGCTCTTCAGTGTATAAGAGCAACACAGTGGGTTCAAAACATTCTCCTCCAAAGATTTCAAAGCTCTTCAGTAAATTTGCGTCAATTGTATCTCTTTCTTATTCAGTTGAATCATAGGATTTTTCTTCTGGCGGCACTGTAATTGAAACAATCAGGTTGGGGAGTTGTTAAAATTTTTATTTTAGAATGGGTAAAAAACAAACTATTCGGGTTTCTAAAAATTGCTGCCTAAAGATCTATGTTCACCAAGCTAAAGGAAGAAATTTGAATTGAATATTGAGCTGCATATCTCCTACGTTTGCGTTTTACGCCTTTTGAAACCTTCATGCGAGCTAAGGAAGAATAAAAAAAAATTGAAGCTTGTCAGGTGCATCGAATAAACCGAATGAAATGCACTAAAAATTTATCAAGAGGCGATAAAATTTATCACTTTTTCGATCTCTGAAACTTTATAATAATGGACTTGAGCCCCCCAGCCCAACCCAATTGCAGGGTATTTTTGAAAGGAAATTCTTTATAGACAATGTAATTTTTCACAACAATTTTTCTCGTCTTCAATTAGTAGTAGCTGGCGTATAACATTCATTAGTTGCCGAATTGTGGAAGTTGCCACATGCCACCTTCCACAATCGGTGGCCGAATTGTGGAACGTGGCGCAGTGGTCTCAGCGCTGGTTTATGATCATTCGTCCGTGAAGGGTCCGGATCCCGGTGAGGCATGGGTGTTGTGTTTGTCTTACGGGACTGGCTCTCTCCCTTCCCTGGAACCAGTGACCCTAAATTAGGGACGGGCGACTGCTTATAGCCCATTGAGTTGCTCGCGGTGGTCGTTAAACCTTCAATCAAAAAAATATATATATATATATGGAAGAGGAAACGTACAACTCTACGTGACAAAGTACAGTGTTTGGCAGACGTAATCCAACCTCATCGAGTGATTGACTTGACATATGTTCAAATTTCATTGTGGGTTTTTTGTGTGACACAGCTCTTAAGACACAGCTGTCCTTTCCTTCACATATCAAACTTTGTGAAATGCTGCTCTATTAGCGATTGCGAAACATAAAAATCTGTTATTCCAGTTCCAGAATCGGAATTAATTTTACAATAATTATTTTAAGTGTTTACATTCTTTTAGCCGTTTCATACAAAACAGTGTCCCAGAGCTTTTATTTAGTTTAACAACTGCATAAAGCACACATTATAAGCCTAGAATGTGAGCAATACTATTGTTTCTTCGTTAGATGGTTCGGACACGTGATTGTGACGCGTAAGTCAACAGTGAATATCTTCTTCTTCTTCTTTCTTAAAAGGAAGGGACTTAAAGTCCTCCCTCATCTGAACGACCAACATGTGCAGTTCTCAGGGATACGTAGCATAAGCTGTAGCCGTTCTAGTTTAGGGCCATTGGTTCTAGGTAAGTGACAGAGGTGGTGGCGCCATCAGGCAAAGACACCACCAATAACTACATTCGTGCCTATCTCGGACAAATGATCAGAATCCAAAAACATTAAAACACGTGGTCATAGGGGGCTGCAGTGAATTTTTGAGGTATACAGATTAAACCTTATTATTCTTAAAATATCTGTGTTGCGCATATATCCAGCATGGGAATTTTTGTGGGACAGTAATTCCATTTCAGATAGAATTCAGAGCAGGACAGGGGGTGTTCTGTCTCATATCGTGTAATGCACTGGTGCCACCTCGAGAAACAATATCAGCCACTGCACAAAGTGGCACTGAATGGAAAAGGTTTTTGATATCTTCCTGAGGAATAGCCTATCACGCTTTTTAAAGCTAGAACAGAGTTTACTTGTGGTGTCTTGCAGAGGCACTTGACATGCCAGTCGCTTAGCTACCGTATTCCAGACATGTTCGATCGGGTACATACCCTGCGAACGTGCAGGCCAGGGAAGAAGAGGAATTTCCCGTGCATGGAAGAGGTCTTGGACATTTAGGGCCACATGCGGCCCAGAATGTCCAAGACCCTCAAGAGCCAGCTACACATCAGGGATATTTTAGGGAACAGGTGATACCTTCCTTCAGAATTGTCGTGGAGATGCGCACTGGTGTGCAAAAATTAAGAACGAAGAGGAGAAATTAGCATAACAGCGGAAGGAGCAGGCAGAACGGACCGAAAGACCACTCAGGAGATAGACTAGGATCCGGCACGGTAGGGCATGCGCATATATGCATCACGGCGTGTGTGTGTGTGGGGGGGGGGAAGTATCGGAAGGGCATAAAGCACACGGGCGGTGTACGCTCAGCAATTCGGTGAAAGCTATTGCACAGTGTACATCGGTTTGAACGACGTCGAGTTGCTGCCACCGTGTGATATAACCAACAGGCAATCCAGTAGATAACATCTGGATGACTTTACCCGAGGTCTCGTCAGAAGTTGGAAGAAGGTCGAAGTGTCACTAGTGTGGTCGAGGAGCACGGGATCGCTCACAGCATCGTTTCACGAGCTTGGAGAGCATTTCAAACGACAGGAACAGCTGTCCGAGAGTTTAACAGTGGTCGTTCACGAGCAACCACGGCGGCGGACGACCGGTATATTGTCCTACAGGCAAGAAGAGACAGACGGAAGACAGCGGGAGAAATCGCAAGGCACATGCAACAGACAACTGGACGGCCGTTATTGCGTTTTACCGTGGCCAGGAGGCTGCACAAAGGTAGTCTATTTGCACGACGACCAGTACGGTGTTTGCCATTAACGCCTGCTCATCGGAGACGGCGGTTTCTGTGGTGCCAGGAACACAAGAACTGGACACATCAGCATTGGGGTCGAGTTCTCTTTACGAATGAGAGCCGATTTAGTCTGACGACCGATTCTGGACGTATACACATCTGGAGAGAGCAGGGAGCACGCAATCACACTTTCAATATCATCGAAAGGGACCGGTTTGGAGGTATCGGAGTTCTCGTTTGGGGCGGTATCATGCTTCGTAGCCGTACTGACCTCCACATCTTCCAAGGAGGTTCAGTCACTGGTGTCCGCTATTGTACCGAGGTTCTCCTGCCTCACGTGCGTCTATTTAGAGGTGGTGTAGGTCCTGAGTTCCTCTTCATGGACGACAACGCTGCACCTCATCGTACAGTGGCTGTCTCAGAGCTGTTGGAGAGTGAAGATATTCAACGCATGGATTGGCCCGCAAGGTCCCTGGACCTAAATCCAATCGAACACGTGTGTGACCTTCTCGGGAGACACTTGAAAGCACGTCACCAGCCGCCAGCAACAATTCCGCAGCTGCGATTGGCGCTACAAGAGGAATGTGCCGCGATGCCTCAACAGCTGCTTGACAACCTCGTCCTCAGCATGGACAGACGTTGTAAATCCTGCAACGTAGTCGAAGGTGATCATATCCCCTACTAAAGACTGGATTTTTCTTGGCAGCTGCCTGTCACATGGACGTTTCTGTCTTCTCTCCAGTTGTGCTCGAAGCTACCTTTTCAATAAAGTGCCTTTGTATCCTTCGGATTCCTTGTTTGGACGGTTTTGCTCACTTGCCCCATATTCTTACATCTTGTGGATCTTATGGCATGATTTGAGTCGATGTGGAGCACTTTTGCACGACGTTACATTCGAAAAACCGTCTCGTTCTTAATTTTTGCACGCCAGTGTATGATATGTTACCAATGGGTGAACAAATTGTTTTCAGAATCGGAAATAAAGATCATGAATGCCAGAGAAAAGCAGCGAGTCGTAATTGAATTCCAGAGAAAAAAGTGATGTGAGGCTCCATGAATCCACAGAAGATTCCTGGCTGTGTGTAGAGCTACCACAATCGATATCAGTAACGTCTGAAGATGGATGAATAGGTTTCAAGAGGGACAAAGTTCAGTATCGAACAAACAACGTAGTGCAAGACCAGCAACCGCAGTGACAGATGCCAACAGGCAACGAGTGAAAGACCTCATCCAGGAGTTGTGTGATGCAATTCATTGTGGCTATAGTGCTATGGAAATACGCGTATTAATTAGGAATTTGGACTGCAGAAAAATTAGTTCAAAGTGGATTCCAAGAAACCTAACCCGTGAACAATGTTAGCAAAGGATGAACATGTGCCGAAACCTCTTGGACTGTTTTGAGAGGGAGGGTGAGGTGCTTTTCTCTAATGTTGTTACGGGGAATGAAACCTGGGTGTTCTTTCATCACCGAGAAACAAAACGTGCGTCAATGGAACGGCACTGCACATCTTCACCTCGACAGAAAAAGCTGAAAACAAAAGTGGACATGTGTCGGAACCCCTTGGACTGTTTTGAGATTAAAGGTGAGCTGTTTCACCCTAATGTTGTGACGGGGTATGAAACCTGGGTGTTCTTTCATCACCAAGAAACAAAACGTGCGTCAATGGAACGGCACTGCACATCTTCACCTCGACAGAAAAAGGTGAAAACAAAAGTGGACATGTGTCGGAACCTCTTGGACTGTTTTCAGAGGAAAGGTGAGCTGTTTCACCCTAATGTTGTGACGGGGGATGAAACCTGGGTGTTCTTTCATCACCGAGAAACAAAACGTGCGTCAATGGAACGGCACTGCACATCTTCATATCGACAGAAAAAGGTGAAAACAAAAGTGGACATGTGTCGGAACCTCTTGGACTGTTTTGAGAGGAAAGGTGAGCTGTTTCACCCTAATGTTGTGACGGGGATGAAACCCGGGTGTTCTTGCATCACCGAGAAACAAAGCGTGCGTCAATGGAACGGCACTGCGCATCTTCACCTCGACAGAAAAAGGTGAAAACAAAAGTGGACATGTGCCGGAACCTCTTGGACTGTTTTGAGAGGAAAGGTGAGCTGTTTCACCCTAATGTTGTGACGGGGGATGAAACCTGGGTGTTCTTTCATCACCGAGAAACAAAACGTGCGTCAATGGAACGGCACTGCACATCTTCACCTCGACAGAAAAAGGTGAAAACAAAAGTGGACATGTGCCGGAACCTCTTGGACTGTTTTGAGAGGAAATGTGAGGTGTTTCACCCTAATGTTGTGACGGGGGATTAAACATGGGTCTTCTTTCATCACCGAGAAACAAAACGTGCGTCAATGGAACGGCACTGCACATCTTCACCTCGACAGAAAAAGGTGAAAACAAAAATGGACATGTGCCGGAACCTCTTGGACTGTTTTGAGAGGAAAGGTGAGGTGTTTCACCCTAATGTTGTGACGGGGTATGAAACCTGGGTGTTCTTTCATCACCGAGAAACAAAACGTGCGTCAATGGAACGGCACTGCACATCTTCACCTCGACAGAAAAAGGTGAAAACCAAAGTGGACATGTGCCGGAACCTCTTGGACTGTTTTGAGAGGAAATGTGAGGTGTTTCACCCTAATGTTGTGACGGGGGATGAAACCTGGGTGTTCTTTCATCACCGAGAAACAAAACGTGCGTCAATGGAACGGCACTGCACATTTTCACCTCGACAGGAAAAGGTGAAAACAAAAGTGGACATGTGCCGGAACCTCTTGGACTGTTTTGAGAGGAAAGGTGAGCTGTTTCACCCTAATGTTGTGACGGGGGATGAAACCTGGGTGTTCTTTCATCACCGAGAAACAAAACGTGCGTCAATGGAACGGCACTGCACATCTTCACCTCGACAGAAAAAGGTGAAAACAAAAGTGGACATCTGCCGGAACCTCTTGGACTGTTTTGAGAGGAAATGTGAGGTGTTTCACCCTAATGTTGTGACGGAGGATTAAACATGGGCCTTCTTTCATCACCGAGAAACAAAACGTGCGTCAATGGAACGGCACTGCACATCTTCACCTCGACAGAAAAAGGTGAAAACAAAAATGGACATGTGCCGGAACCTCTTGGACTGTTTTGAGAAGAAAGGTGAGGTGTTTCACCCTAATGTTGTGACGGGGGATGAAACCTGGGTGTTCTTTCATCACCGAGAAACAAAACGTGCGTCAATGGAACGGCACTGCACATCTTCACCTCGACAGAAAAAGGTGAAAACAAAAGTGGACATGTGCCGGAACCTCTTGGACTGTTTTGAGAGGAAAGGTGAGCTGTTTCACCCTAATGTTGTGACGGGGATGAAACCCGGGTGTTCTTGCATCACCGAGAAACAAAGCGTGCGTCAATGGAATGGCACTGCGCATCTTCACCTCGACAGAAAAAGGTGAAAACAAAAGTGGACATGTGCCGGAACCTCTTGGACTGTTTTGAGAGGAAAGGTGAGCTGTTTCACCCTAATGTTGTGACAGGGGGATGAAACCTGGGTGTTCTTTCATCACCGAGAAACAAAACGTGCGTCAATGGAACGGCACTGCACATCTTCACCTCGACAGAAAAAGGTGAAAACAAAAGTGGACATGTGTCGGAACCTCTTGGACTGTTTTGAGAGGAAATGTGAGCTGTTTCTCTCTAATGTTGTGACGGGGGATGAAACCTGGGTGTTCTTTCATCACCGAGAAACAAAACGTGCGTCAATGGAACGGCACTGCACATCTTCACCTCGACAGAAAAAGGTGAAAACAAAAGTGGACATGTGCCGGAACCTCTTGGACTGTTTTGAGAGGAAAGGTGAGCTGTTTCACCCTAATGTTGTGACGGGGGATGAAACCTGGGTGTTCTTTCATCACCGAGAAACAAAACGTGCGTCAATGGAACGGCACTGCACATCTTCACCTCGACAGAAAAAGGTGAAAACAAAAGTGGACATGTGTCGGAACCTCTTGGACTGTTTTGAGAGGAAATGTGAGCTGTTTCTCTCTAATGTTGTGACGGGGGATGAAACCTGGGTGTTCTTTCATCACCGAGAAACAAAACGTGCGTCAATGGAACGGCACTGCACATCTTCACCTCGACAGAAAAAGGTGAAAACAAAAGTGGACATGTGCAGGAACCTCTTGGACTGTTTTGAGAGGAAAGGTGAGGTGTTTCACCCTAATGTTGTGACGGGGGATGAAACCTGGGTGTTCTTTCATCACCGAGAAACAAAACGTGCGTCAATGGAACGGCACTGCACATCTTCACCTCGACAAAAAAAGGTGAAAACAAAAGTGGACATGTGCCGGAACCTCTTGGACTGTTTTGAGAGGAAAGGTGAGATGTTTCTCTCTAATGTTGTGACAGGGGATGAAACCTGGGTGTTCTTTCATCTTCCAAAAACAAAACGTGTGTCAATGGAACGGCACTGCAAATCTTCACCTAGACAGAAAAAGGTGAAAACAAAAGTGGACATGTGTCGGAACCTCTTGGACTGTTTTGAGAGGAAAGGTGAGCTGTTTCACCCTAATGTTGTGACGGGGGATGAAACCTGGGTGTTCTTTCATCACCGAGAAACAAAACGTGCGTCAATGGAACGGCACTGCACATCTTCACCTCGACAGAAAAAGGTGAAAACAAAAGTGGACATGTGCCGGAACCTCTTGGACTGTTTTGAGAGGAAAGGTGAGGTGTTTCACCCTAATGTTGTGACGGAGGATTAAACATGGGTCTTCTTTCATCACCGAGAAACAAAACGTGCGTCAATGGAACGGCACTGCGCATCTTCACCTCGACAGAAAAAGGTGAAAACAAAAATGGACATGTGCCGGAACCTCTTGGACTGTTTTGAGAGGAAAGGTGAGGTGTTTCACCCTAATGTTGTGACGGGGGATGAAACCTGGGTGTTCTTTCATCACCGAGAAACAAAACGTGCGTCAATGGAACGGCACTGCACATCTTCACCTCGACAGAAAAAGGTGAAAACAAAAGTGGACATGTGCCGGAACCTCTTGGACTGTTTTGAGAGGAAAGGTGAGGTGTTTAACCCTAATGTTTTGACGGGGGATGAAACCTGGGTGTTCTTTCATCACCGAGAAACAAAGCGTGCGTCAATGGAACGGCACTGCACATCTTCACCTCGACAGAAAAAGGTGAAAACAAAAGTGGACATGTGCCGAAACCTCTTGGACTGTTTTGAGAGGAAAGGTGAGATGTTTCTCTCTAATGTTGTGACAGGGGATGAAACCTGGGTGTTCTTTCATCTTCCAAAAACAAAACGTGTCAATGGAACGGCACTTTACATCTTCACCTAGACAGAAAAAGGTGAAAACAAAAGTGGACATGTGCCGGAACCTCTTGAACTGTTTTGAGAGGAAAGGTGAGCTGTTTCACCCTAATGTTGTGACGGGGGATGAAACCTGGGTGTTATTTCATCACCGAGAAACGAAACGTGCGTCAATGGAATGGCACTGCACATCTTCACCTCGACAGAAAAAGGTGAAAACAAAAGTGGACATGTGCCGGAACCTCTTGGACTGTTTTGAGAGGAAAGGTGAGATGTTTCTCTCTAATGTTGTGACAGGGGATGAAACCTGGGTGTTCTTTCATCTTCCAAAAACAAAACGTGTGTCAATGGAACGGCACTGCACATTTTCACCTAGACAGTAAAAAGTGAAAACAACTCGTTCCACAGGGAAATTGATGATATTAATTTTCTGGGACAAACGTGGTGTCATTTTGTCTGATTTCGTTGAACGGGGTTCAACAATAAACAGTGCTCACTATGTGCAGATATTGAAGAAGCTAAAGGAAGCTATCAGAAGGAAAAGATGTGACATTAAAGTTCATAGTGTTGTTTTACACCATGATAACGTACGTTCCCACACCTCAATGGAGACTTCACACGCTATTGCCAAAATGGGGTGGACGATGATGTCTCAACCCCTCTACAGTCCTGATTTGGCTCTCTGAAAAACACCTTTCGTGGGAACGTTACGACGATGTGACAGACGTTAAACAGGCTGTGAACTCATGGATGAAACGACAGCCTCAGAAATTTTTCCAAAATGGATTTTACCAATGGTTTTAAAGATGGCGGAAATGTATAGAAAGTGGTGGACAATACTTTGAATAGGCTAGCATTATTAAAAAATATGTCCAAGTATTTCGCCACCAAGTTTTACATTTTTACTGCTGCAAAAAAAAAAAAAAAAAACCTTGTGAGTGACTTTGTCCCCTCAGAGCTGCAGTGTACGGTCCCGAAACTTGCTGACGAGAGTAAAAGAACTGGGTTTAAAGACGAACTTAAAAAGTTGATTTCAAAGAACTGAAGATTTAGAGGTTGATGTAACAATTTTATGAGTAACTGATACTTACATCTTACTTGGACAACAGATATCAAGCGAGGGCCCCATAGAAAAAGAAATTGATCAAAATATGAGATTTTAATGGATTGCAATGGGAACAAACAGCGAAATTTTCAAGAGCAATTTTCAATTGTCTTAAAAAGACTGTTTAAGTAATGCATCCTCCCATTTCGTTCTTATGAGTCACAGACATGAACCTTTGCTAAAAAAGACATGCAGATGCGGCGGATATCTCAAAGAGGCATGTCGAGATGCATGCGGGGTGTAAGCAAAACATTTACGAAAAGAAATGAATGGGTCAGAAAAATGACAAGAGCTGATGACATATGACCAAAATAAAGACCCCCCCAAGTAAAAATGGGTCGAACTTATGACCACCTATTTAATAAGCTGTAGGACCCACTTAAGCCCGCAAAACGGGGCCACTCGGCAAGGCATCGACTCGATGAGGTGTAAATAGCTGTCCTGTGGTATCTGGTACCATAATGTCAACAGCAGGTCCTCCAGTTCCCGTACATTTCGAGGGGGTGGTGATTCAGCGCGAACCCGCTTTTCCAAGTCGAACCACAAATTTTCGTTTGGGTTCATGTCAGGTGAATTTGGAGGCTAATTCATTAACAGAAAGTCACCAGCATGTTCCTAGAACCACTCCTTGACGATTCTGGCAGTGTGGGATGGCGCATTATCCTGTTGGTAATGGTAATCACAAGCAGGGAATACAGTTACCATGAATGGGTGAACTTAATCCTCAACGATATTCAGATACCTGATATCTATCAAGGATTGTGTGTTGGGATAATGGGGCCTAATGTGTCCCAAGAAAACATCGCCCTCAGCATAACACCGCTGCCGCCCTGTTCCCGCCTAATAGTGCATCCATAACCTCCGTTGGTAATCGGCGTATCGGTGTTCGCCGTCTACTTGAGGCCACTTTCTTCCAATCATCCACAGCGCAATATCGATGATCTTGGGCCCATTTTATGCGTTGTTGGCGATGACGTGCAATGAGCATGAGAATCCGGCTGGGTCTTCGCCTACGCAAGCCCATGCGTAGAAGGCTGCAATGAACTGTGTGCTGTGACACATTGCCCTGATGATTACTGTGGTAGCTGTGGGTGATTTGTCGTACTGTGGACCTGCGGTCGCTGTGAACTCACTACAGCGGCACGTGAACAACGTGCAAGCCTCGCCGTTTCCTAGAGCGTAGTTTCTAGGCACTGTGCCATCACAATTTGTCCTTTATCAAACTCTGATAAATCGGCAGCTTTCTCCAATCTTACTCCGAACACTCTTCTAATCGAGAGCCAATCCTTGGGTTGTATGTACACTACTCTGTAAACTTCACCTGTGCCACTGTTCGGTCTCCAGGCGAGTTCATTTCTCTAGGCTGGGGTGGTCAGCATATAATGGCTCACCGGTGTACAACGAAGGTGCCCATCAGGGAAATGCAGCTATGTAGAAAATAACAAAATAAAGTTAATTTAAGCGGAAAGGAGAATAATGTAACTACTGCGTGAATGGCAATAAAAAATCTTTTACTACATTATTCGGGAAATAGATACTCAGATTTTTGAAGTGTATATTTAGCAAGCTCTTGCTTAAGAAGGTATGACAACAATATACATTTTGAAAAGAATGAGCAAGACCTGCATTTATATCAATACGAAGCTTTCCATAATTTCTATTGCGGCCTCTAGTTTTCACAGGTTTGGTCTGGAGTATATGATATAAATTATCGGATATTACTTTAAAAATACATAAGCAGAAATGCGTTTGCTACCACGTCAATGCCACTGCATCTCCACCTTTCTGGAACGCATGAACCTAAATAACGGAAGGGAAATTCTTCCTAGTCTCCTCTTTCTTGGAACACATGAATTTATGTAGATTAGGGACGGAAAGTTCTTCCAAGCTTTCTACTTCCTGAAACGCGCGAACTTACATCAGGGATGGAAAATTCTTCCTAGTTTCCCCTTTCTTGGAACACATGAAACTATGTACATTAGGGAAGGAAAGTTCTTCCAAGCTTCCTACTTCCTGAAACGCGCGAACTTACATTAGGGATGGAAAATCCTTCCTAGTCTCCTCTTTCTTGGAACACATGAAACTATGTACATTAGGGACGGAAAGTTCTTCCAAGCTTCCTACTTCCTGAAACGCGCGAACTTAGATTAGGGATGGAAAATTCTTCCTAGTCTCCTCTTTCTTGGAACACATGAAACTATGTGCATTAGGGACGGAAAGTTCTTCCAAGCTTCCTACTTCCTGAAATGCGCGAACTTACATTAGGGATGGAAAATTCTTCCTAGTCTCCTCTTTCTTGGAACACATGAAACTATGTACATTAGGGACGGAAAGTTCTTCCAAGCTTCCTACTTCCTGAAACGCGCGAACTTACATTAGGGATGGAAAATTCTTCCTAGTCTCCTCTTTCTTGGAACACATGAAACTATGTACATTAGGGACGGAAAGTTCTTCCAAGCTTCCTACTTCCTGAAACGCGCGAACTTACATTAGGGATGGAAAATTCTTCCTAGTCTCCTCTTTCTTGGAACACATGAAACTATGTGCATTAGGGACGGAAAGTTCTTCCAAGCTTCCTACTTCCTGAAACGCGCGAACTTACATTAGGGATGGAAAATTCTTCCTAGTCTCCTCTTTCTTGGAACACATGAAACTATGTACATTAGGGACGGAAAGTTCTTCCAAGCTTCCTACTTCCTGAAACGCGCGAACTTACATTAGGGATGGAAAATTCTTCCTAGCACCCGCCTTCCGGGAAAGAATGAACCTAAATTAGCGAAGGGAAATTCTTTTTAGCCTTCTCCTTCCCGGAATGAATGAACCTAAATATGGAACGGAAAATTCTTTTTTCCTGGAACGCATGAACCTAAATTAGGAATGAAAAGTTCTTCCTACTGTCCTCCTTCCTGAAAAGCATGAACCTAAACTTACGGACGGAGAATTTTTCTTAGCCTCCTACTTCCTGGAACGTATGAACCTAAATGATTACGAACGGAAAATTCTTCCTAGCTTTCTCCTTCTTGGGACGAATGAACCGAAATTAGGGACAGAAAATTATTTCTGGCCCCCTCCTTCTCGCAACACATGAACCTAAATTTTAGACGGAAAATTCTTCTCAGTTTTCTCCTTCCTGGAACGTATGATATGGGGGACATTGAGTTCCAGAGTAAATAAAAAAATAAAATCGGTAGAATTTGAATATGCAAAACCATTTTTTAACTTCTTATTTTTGCTTTTCAGTCTTCCTGCTTCACCTGGAAGGATCTTAGGCAAACTGATGTGAGTATCGCCGTAGCCCAGACGCTGGCCAAAACGCATTCACTCCGGGTGCCCATTCAGAAACAGCCAACATTTCTTTTGGAACATATGCTCAGGTAACAAGTTAAAGTTTTTGTAGCTATACACGCACTTTGGTTTCACACCATTTCATTAGATAAGCTATAACTGACATCCCTATCAATTAGTGAATACGAATTACAGGCTCCAATGACTTTATTTATTTTACTTTTTTCTGGGTTGGAGGTTTAAGGGTCCTCCATACCTTGTGAAAAATAGCTCAAAACACGCATTTGCAGAACGAAAATTAAAAAAAAAAAAACAATTTAGAAATCCGGCTGTTTTTTCACATGCAGAATAAACATTGAACCAGCTTTCTGCGTTTCCATATTAGCGTCATTTTGCGGAGTAATATTTTAATTATTATCCCAAAAGCGTAAAATAATGGGCAGATTGACAATTATTTTTTAAAAGTTCTAATTTTGATATCTGCTAGCTTAAAAAGCAGATAAATAGTTTGTATTTCCTCTCGAAATATAAAAATTTGGGAACACATACGAGTGATATATGATATATTGATTTTTCTATCTGCATGATGCTAGATTTGTTTCAATTTACCATTCGGCGGAATTGAAACAATACGGATTATGGAAGACTCTTAAAAACCACCATGAGCAACTCAATGGACTGTGAGCAGTCGTCCGTCCCTAATTTAGGACCACTGATTCCAGGGAAGGGAGAGAGCCAGTGCCGTAAGACAAGCACAACATCCATGCCTCACCGGGATTCGAACAGGGACCCGTCTGGGACGAATGATCAAAACCCTCGCTTAGACCACTGCGCCACGTGGACGTCATGTTTGACTTCTAGACCCCGTCATAGATATGTCAGAAACATGACAGACAAAGTACCTGACTGACAGACACCATACAAAAGAAACAGGTTTAATTAAAGACTCGTCTTCTCTAAAGGAAGCAGATGCTCTTTTAATGCAATTTTCCTGTCGGAAATCTGACTGGAGTTCTTTTGTCATTGGTAAAGAGCGTCGATCATTAGGAAATAAGTGTATTTTGTACATGGGTGAGCGAATAAATGTCGAGAACTTCGAAGATACCTCGCGGGGATTCTGCAAGATCGATGAAAAAAAGACCTTTTCGATTTTTTTACCCTTTCCAACCGTAGGTTGAAGAAGCGTATATGCTCCAGCTTTGTCCGTCTGTCTGTCTGTCTGTCCGTCCGCACGATAACTCACGTAAAAATGGTTCGATTTCGATAGAATTTTAGTATGTGGTAGGGAACCATCTGGGGATAAACCCTATTGAAAATGGGAGAAATGGGTTCAAAGGTCAAGGCACAGGATTGGAATCCATTCCATTACCCTTATGCGTCATAACTTGACTAAAAATGGTTCGATTTCGATGAAATTTTAGTATGTGGTAGGGGACCACCTGGGGACAAACCCTATTGAAAATGGGCGAAATGGAATCAAAGGTCAGGTCATAGGAGCGGGATCCATTCCATTGCCCTTATGCGTTATAACACGTAAAAATGCTTCTATTGTAACAAAACGTTATCATATTGTTTCGGAGGTATACTGAACTGATTCTGTTGAATATAATCGAAATGGGGTCAAAGGTCAGGGCACAGGAGCGAGATTTATTCCACAGCCATTATCCTCATAATTTGAGTAATGATTTCTGGTATGTTGGAAAGCGTATCATAATCAATGCATTGCATGTCTTTACTAACCTGTTGTATTTGTCGATGAAATTTTCGACAAGACTGAAGTTTCTTATTTCGTTGGGATTTTTCACGTAGTACTACGGCCAACTCCGCGGATAGCATGGGGCGACTTACGGCCTACAACCTGAGACAAAAATAGGTCCCAATTGAAATCATTACAGCGTTAAAAATACGTGCCCTGCACATCGTGTTAGCATATTCGTAAACAGCATGGAGTTCAATTCGCGTACTGCGCAATACAGCGTGCGCGCGACGCTTTCCTCGTTCTCTGTGTGCGAGGGGAGATGATGCAATGTGCCGCCGCGTTTGACTCAGTCTGTCTCAGCAACCGTGAACGCAACACGACTGTGCGTGGTCTCGTTTTAAAGCTCTCAACGAGATCTATTCAAATATATGAAGAACATTTTGCAGTGGTTTGAACTGATCATTTAAACATTTTTTTGTGAACCGGTGAATACTTTTGATAACGTCGCCGTATATCTGGACAACCGTGAGTGCAACACGACTGTGCGTGGTATCGTTTTAAAGCTCTCGACGAGATCTATTCAAATATATGAAGAACATTTTGCAGTGGTTTGAACTGATCATTTAAACAATTTTCTTGTGAACCGGTGAATACTTTTGATAACGTCGCCGTATATCTGGACAACTGTGAGTGCAACACGACTGTGCGTGGTATCGTTTTAAAGCTCTCGACGAGATCTATTCAAATATATAAAGAACATATCGCAGTGGTTTAAACTAAAATTTTTAAAAATTGTTTTCAAAAAAAATGACAAGGTGTTTACGTTATTTCCGCTAAACTTTTAGATTTCCTAAAATCCAATTTTGAAATGATTTTTTCGTATAGGAAAGAAGGGATCAAAAAAACGGGCTCGCTACAATCGATAATTCAGTGTCAACACTCGCCTTGTCTTTTCTTTTCTTTTTCTTTTTTTTTTTTTTTTTTTTTTGCGGAAGTGAGAAGCCCTTGACCTCAATATAGAAAACCGCGATCGTCTCATGTGACACTACTGTGAATATAGCTTCGAGTGATTTCATCTAAAAACTGCACTGTCATTTCCGCAGAGTGAAAGCAAAAATTACCCAATAACATTCCAAAATGACGTTGAAGCCACTGAGGTATTCATTCATGATAATTTGATAGGACTTGGCTCTAAAAATGACAGTGACGTTGCAACCGGAAAACGTTAAGATTCCTTTTAACACTGGTCACAAAGGCTTAGGGATATTGCGGTTTCGAAGGGATGTGCAAATTTAGCTACTACTGGAGATCAGTTACAGCACGTTGCGTGCGAGCTCCGATAAAAGTAGCCTGCGTGAAGTACAAAATCATCTCTTGGTCTTTTTTTTTTTTTTTTTTTTTTTTGATTGGAGGTTTAACGACCACCGTGAGCAACTCAACGGGCTATAAGCAGTCGCCCGTCCCTAATTTAGGGGCACTGGTTCCAGGGAAGGGAGAGAGCCAGTGCCGTAAGACAAACACAACATCCATGCCTCACCGGGATTCGAACCCGGACCCCTTACGGACGAATGATCAGAGGCCATCGCTTAGACCACTGCGCCACCGGGGCGGCTCTCTTGGTCTACTCTAGAAGTTTGCTTAAGGCTCTCTTTGAATGACTGTAAGAGAAATTATATCATATATCTGCAATGTAAATTCTTTTGTACACGTTTTCTCGAAGACTATTACTTTGTAGTGTTTCAAATTTTGAGCACAAATAAAAACCGCCTATAGCTGATATATGTCACAGTTATTATTCGGAAAAATTCCTTAGACTTTTCTTTTTTAATTCCCTTTATCGGACTCGAAAGTATTCCAATTTGGCGCTAGATGGCGCGATAAGTTAGCTTAGCAGTGTTTCTGTCTGGAAGAAACGAAATCTCTCATTTCCATTTGAATTTTTGTAATCATCTGGGCCAAATAGAAATCATTGAATGGGACCAAAAGTGAGATTGGAATCTTGTCTTCCATAAATCTTATTAAATCCCACTGTACAGTCATTTTCTGAAGAGAAAATGTGTACATTAGCAGAGAACCCCTGAATTTGAGCTGTAGAAACTCAGCCTACTTACTGAGCTCCACCCCAAATAACGTCATTGGATGAAACTTAACAGCGAGTATTTTGTTTTTTCATTGTGGATCCAACGAGAGACCGCTTCTAATCTGAATATGGGGAGGTATGCGGTGATTCGCTTACGCCAACTTCTGGGACAGTCCCTCAAAACGTAAAAGCCACGCCCAAGGAGTGATTTTTTTGGCGCCATCTATCGCAGAAGATGAACCCTAACACTCATTCAAAGACAGTCTTAATGTATTGCCTACAGTTTAGGATTTACCTGAAATGATGTCCAGACGGTGTTGAAGTATTGACTACTTAAACGTCGTGGGCATGTTACTGGCAGGTGTACGGTAGATCGACGTGACTGCTGCTTTAGGAGTTTCGCTCAGTGTAGTAAGTTGACTACACACAAAATTTCCACGGCATGGAAATGTCGCAGATTGACCCAATCTTGTAGATTGGTAGATCGATCTTGCATCTTGGTGGTCCTCCCGAGGATAACCACCAGTAGGCAAGATCGCTACCTGACAAGGTATCGATAAGTTCTTGAAGAACACTTGGTAGCACCATCAGCCAACTCCGGGGATCACTTCGAGCAGCTTCTGGTATCACAGTATGTACTCAAACGGTACAAAACCGTCTTCACGAGTACGGACTCAGAGAAGGGAAGCCGCTGAAATTATAGCATTGACAAAAGCTCACGATCGCCAAAGGTGTACCTGGGTTCGAAGGTACATGTCATGGAATACAGAGGAGCACCATGCACTTTTCGCACACGAATCCTGTTTCGGTCTTTATCCTGATGCTCGACGAGGACAAGTGTGGAGGAGATTCGGCACACGAATGCGACCACCCTATGTGCAGTCCGTCCACCATTACCAGCGGCAGTCAGTTCTGATCTGGGCAGGAGTGTGTTGTTATAGCCGCACTTCCTTGTATGTTTGTCAAGGCAACATGAGTAACTCAGCGTACCCAAACGAGATCACTGTTTGACGCTGCTATTCGACATGCACTCCCTTTTCTCGATGCCAATTCAACTAGTCATCGTTCTGGAGCGTGCTTCAAGAACTGGAAAATCATGGGATGGAATCATTACAACTGTCTCCAAGTTCTCCTGACCTTAATCCTAGAACGCTGTACAGTGACATCTGGATAACCACGTTCAATATCCCAGTACACTCCGTAACGTATTGCGTGTAATATGGTATGGGCTGCCTCAGACATGTCATTTCAAGTATGCATCGTGTCAAGACGTTCTTCGTCACAGAGAAGATGTTATAAGGTACTGAAATCAAGAGATATGGACGTTCTACGAGTTTACCATTTGTCTATATTGTAGTGCTACTTTGGTATGTGCAGAAACGGCACAATAAATTGCTTCTGTAAACGCACTTATTATCGATTGTGCCACATAGTCTTACTGACGCTATTTCAATGCGTGTTACTTAAATCAAGTACATACACTATTTTGACAAAATTCACCGGACACCTAGAAGAGAAACACAACATAGCATTTATTGACATACATTAGCACGGTGTCAGTCCACCTTTCGCCTTAATGCATGCACTGACCCTTCGAGACATGTTTTCGACAAGGTTTTGGAACACACCGATAGGTATGCGTTTCTATTCAGTACATAATGCTGCCGCTAACTGTTGCTTTGTAGTAGGTATTGTTTCCAAACTTCTTATACGGGGCCCTAATTCATCCCATGGGTGCTCTATGGGATTAAGATCAGGCCTCTGTGCTGGCCAGTCTACACACGATACGGAATTATCTTCAAACCACGCCGTAACAGTTCTTGCTTTATGGCTCGGTGCATTATCTTGCTAGTACCAACAAGGCTCTGTTCCATAGTATTGCCACAGAGTTGGTAGGGCATAATTGTCCAGAATATCGAGGTAGACATGCCGGTTAACAGGTTTTGTCTACTATAACCAATGGTCCGGTACCATACCACGAAAAACACCCACTCACGAATACACTGCCAGCTCCAAGCATGCCGTTGGAAGAGTACACTGTGGTAAATAGCATTCCCCGGCCGCCGCCATACCCTCACACAGCCATCAGACTGATGGATTGTGTATCTGGATTCATCAGTCCATATGACCCGTTTCCATTGATGTACGTTCCACGATAAATGTTCCATACACCATGCTAAACGACGAGTAGCATTCCGAGTGGAGATGAAAAGCTTATGAGCAGCGGCACGACCACGGTAACCAATGGAATGAAGTTCTGTGCGAATGGTACGTGTACATACCGAGGTTCCAGCATTTTTACTCACCTGTACACTGAGGTCTTCTGCAGTACTCCGTCGATTAGCTGTAACGACTCTCCTGAGGCTTCGACATTCTCTACGACTGATTTTCTTTAGTCTGCCGGTACGTTTTGATGCTTCAGGCACGCCATGTGTCTTCCACTTATTCAGTACATCCAAAAGAGTTGACTTGAGTATGTTTAAACGCCTATCGGTTTCTCTTACGGACAACCCACTAATATAACACCCAACAATCTTTCCTTTCTCAAAGTCAGTTCTCCCCTGCTGTGACATTTTCACTCAACCTCACAGTGGGCTCTGATAGCAGTATGCTGCAGGCTTTTTTATATCGTTTGCAGTTGTGCCACACATCTGAAAAATACAGCGGATCCGTACATTTGTTTTTGAAGGGGTGTCCGGTGATTTTGGTCAATATAGTTTGCATCCTTCATTTCATGCAATATTCCCAACTTTTTGTAATCAGTGTAGTGAGAGATTGAGAAAACGTTTAAAGCCGTGGGCAGTCAGGTTAGAATTGGCCATACGAGTACACGCCGCACGTAAAATGGTAGCCGATGATTTCTAACAGTAGAACACACACTTAATTAACTACGAGGGTTGTACCGAAAGAAATGCAATAATAAGCCTAACTTTTTTATTAACTGACAGAGGTTGTCCAAATTGCACATGCTGGTAGAGTAACTCTTCCTCCATAGCAACGCTTCTTCTTCGTTGCAGGTAAATAATGGTTTCCAAACAGAAGCAACGTGCCGTCATTGAGTTCTTGACGAAGGAAGGGTGCAGGCTGTCCGACATCCACAGAAGGCTACAGAATGTTTACGGATGTCACACCATTGACAAGAGCAATGTGCATAAATGGATGAAGAAGTTTAAAGAAGGGAAAACTAGCATTGAAGACAAACCACGCAGTAGGAGACCATCATCTGCGACCACTGATACGAATTGTCAGCGAGTGGATGAATTGATATGTGCGGGGAGACGAGTCACAAGCCGTGGGCTTGCTGCACAACTGGACTGTGGTCATAATGCCATACAGAAGATGCTGGAAGACGTAGGTATCGGAAAGTGTGTGCAGAGTCGGTACCTCGGACGTTGATACCCGATTTGAAGGAGAGAAGGGTGGAAGTCTCCTCTGACCTGCTGGAAGAGTTTGAAGCCAATGAAGACACTTCGTTTTGATCCTGGCCCATTGGTTATCGTGGCCAAACTTGTTAATCAGCACGTCTACCTCGATATTTTGGATAGTTATGCCCTACCAACTGTGTGGCAATACTATGGAACAGAGCCTTGTTGCTATCAGCAGGATGATGCACCGAGCCATAAAGCAATGACTGTTACGGCATGGGTTGACGATAATTCCGTATCGTGTGTGGACTGGCCAGCATAAAGCCCTGATCTTAATCCCATAGATCACGTATGGGGTGAATTAGAGCGCCGCATAAGAAGTTTGGAACCGAGGCCTAATACTAAACGAAAATTAGCGGCAGCATTATATACTGAATAGAAGCGCATACCTATCGCTGTGTTCCAAAACCTTGTTGAAAGCATGTCTCGAAGGGTCAGGTCAGTGCATGCATTAAGGCCAAAGGTGGACCGACACCGTGCTACTGTATGTCAATAATTGCTTTGTTGTGCTTCTTTTCTAGGTGTCCGGTGACTTTTGTCAATATAGTGTATGTTCCCTTATGTTTCCTCAGTGGCGCCTTGGAGACGCTTTCTCTAAAGTCCATGTACAATGGTACAACAATGGAAGAGCGATTTGCAATTTTCGTCTTTGTGCTTGAAGCCTCGTCTAGTGCAATTAGCACCTTTGCCATCTTCACTTCAGAGTAATCGGAAGGGAGCGCGGGAGTCGTTTAATCTCAGCTCTGAGCTTTGTGTTTCATGCCGCCTTTATTCCTCGGGAGAGATAGAAGTTTTAATGGAAGCGAAGGGTCTTAGTACGCCTGAGAACAAAGGAATGCGCGAGGGGTTAGAAGTGAGTGGTTGCAAAAGGAAGGTGAGGAGAGCCTTAGATGTTGGCGCAGGTTGTTTTAAGCTAGTCGGGGATTTCAGGTTTTCCCCCGTGTTCGGGAGAGGCGAGGGAACCACCGATAGTGATAACGTAACAGAAAGCGGTTTTTGAAGAAAGATTGTTTGCGGAAAGAATGAGTGAGACAAAAAAGAGCCTGTAGACAACAAACACTCCTCGATTAAGTCAAAAAGAAGAATAAATTGTTTTAAGTGGCATAAAGACATTGGATGAATATTTAAGCGTACTTATAATTATTATCTATCTCAAGAAACAAGAAGTTAACAAAGGCTAAAAACAACCAGTTAAGAACTGATTGATGATGATTCTTAATATCGGGTTGCGTATTATATGGGACACCCTGTGCAATAACATGTACAGGAAGGAAAACTCAAAAAGGATACTTAGATCTGGAAGCCATATCTTATGACCACGTCTGTGTGGTTATCAGTTATGGCTCATGAGTGAATATTATTCGAATTACTGTATTGGACACTGCTTGAAAAGACCAAAAATATCTAAGGTGCGCTGCGCTGTTTGTTGGATAAAAAATAATTTCTCACTGTGTTCTTGGTTTTGGTAAAAAGTGAACAGTAGCGCCATGAGCGTTGCTTCTCCGAGTGAAAACACATGATTTGTTTCCCATTGCAAGACACAGAATGTCTGAAGTGCACAAATTTTGATTTTTGCTCTAGCAGAAGAGTTTACTTATGATAAATACATACTACGTCCGAAAAGTCCCAAGTCTAACCGCATAAGTGATGTAACAGTAGTGGGATAAAAATATCACGTGTGTGGCAGAAGACAACAGTCCTTGGCCGATCAGCGAACAGCTGGATACTGTTTATACCGGTACCGACAGGCGGCACACGGGCATTAAGCGAGTCATAGCAAGCGTTCTTTTCTCATTTCATTTTAGCCATGGAAGAGTAGTGAGAAAACATCCGTTTTTGTTGGAAACTTAGTAAATCAGCTACTGAAATTTCTTCTTCTTCTTCTTTTCTTCTTAGCTTGTTAACACCCACTGCAGAGTATAGGCCTCCCCCATTTTTTTGCAACTTCCCCGATCCTTAGCCTCAGTCCGCCATTTAGCACCTCTAAATTTCTGAAGGTCATCTCTCAATCTTATTCTCTAGCGCCCTCTTCGTTTCCTTCCATCTGTCGGTTGCCATTCTGTTACTAATCTTGTCCATCTTTCACCTTTCAGACTTCCAACATGTCCAGCCCATCTCCACTTTTATTATTTTAATAATATCTGTTATTCCTGTTCTTCCTCTAATAATTTTATTTTTAACTCCATCTCTTCTTGTTATTCCTAACATTCTTCTCTCTAACTTTCTTACCGATACTCTTATTTCTTTACAATTTCGCCCTGTTTCACTTCCATGAGTAAACAAGGGGATAATACATGCATTGAAGACTTTTCTTTTTAAACACAATCGAAAATCACCGATTAAATAGTCTTTAAGTATCCAAAAGGCTCTTGTAGAAGGGTTCAAACATGTAGTTACAGATGTGGAATATCTTTGATTTAGTCTCCTTCTCGATTTTTGGTGAGGGTTTCCCAATATCTGCATCCGTCCCTGATCTTCCCAAAGGCTTTAAGTCAAGAGCGTCATTATTTTGGGAATCTGTCCAGTCCAGAGAATAATGCCCATTTTGGCCTTGGCTATTTCGGCCATTCTTCTTCCGTTTTATTTTCATTTGGGGGTGTGTCTAGTGTGCGGACAGTGGAAAAAAATCGAAGAGGTGCGGAATCAGTTAAAGAAAAATCGCCGAATTACAATGAGACTTTTGGCTGAGTCGATGGGATTAAGTCTATCTGTCGTGAGATTCTACGCGAGGATCTGGGGAAACGAAAACTTAATGCCAGATTGGTACACTGCACATTGGAAGGACGACCAGATCTCGGATCATCATCAAAGGACTCCTGCCCGTCACGAAACCGTGCATACCATTCGAAAACTCTTCTGCGGGATAATGCTGTATCTTCATAATATTCTTTTAACATTCTGTAAGTTTCAGTAGCTGATTTACCAAGTTTCCAATAAAAACGGATGTTTACTCTTAGCTCTTGCATGGTAAAATAAAATGGGACGAGAACGCTTGCTATTACTTCCTTAATGATTGTCTGCCGCATGTCGGTACCGGAATAAACCGGTTTCCAGCTGTTCGCTAATTGGCCAAGGACTGCTGCTTTCTGGATATTTTTATCTCACTACTGTTATGTCAGTTATGCGGTCAGTCCTGTCCTGGAACTTTTCGGTCGGAGATTGTAACTAGTAATCTTACATAAATTTTATTTCTGTATTTACAGCTATAAAGAAACTTTTATGGCCAAAGTTTCATTGAAGACGTTAAAACCTTCCGATAAAATAATAGCAGAAGAAGTTTTGAAAATCAATTTTAAAGAAGAAATAGAATGGCTTATGTGAGTACTTCCTTTTTTCGTATTTTCAGTTTAAATATTCGAAGCAGAATTTTCAAATTTTAGGAACTTGAATTTTTTGCTGCGACGTCTTCTAGCAATGAAGAAGACTTTATCACAGGTGAACAATCTCCGTCAGTGTCCAGAGTGGAAGGTAATCGCTCATCGCCAATATTTGGAGGTTTGTTCTGCTTAAGGGACACATCCGGCATCGTGGAACAGATCGCCGCAGCCCCGCTGGAGCATTGATCTAAGCGCTATGTTATGGCCATTCGCCCTAAGTGGGTACGGATCCGAATCCCGGTGAAGCACGGATGCTTGTGCTTGTCTTTCGGCACTGGCTCTCAATGTGTTACTTGTCCAACACTGGTTATCTGTGTACAGTGATCATTTAGCATACTGTAAAATCCATGTTTGATGTATTACACGATTAACACTGTCTGTTAATTCATACACTCGACGTGGATCGGAAACACCAAACAGAAGTAATCGCTCTTTGCCCGTTAATAAGTGAGTCACTCCGTGACTCACCAAATAGAAGTCATCGCTCTTTCAGAAACACCAAACAGAAGTCATCGCTCTTTCCACATTAATAAGTGAGTCACGGAGTGACTCACTTATTAATGTGGAAAGAGCGATGACTTCTGTTTGCCTGTGACTCACTTATTAATGTGGAAAGAGCGATGACTTCTGTTTGCCTGTGACTCACTTATTAACGTGGAAAGAGCGATGACTTCTGTTTGCCCGTGACTCACTTATTAACGTGGAAAGAGCGATGACTTCTGTTTGCCCGTGACTCACTTATTAACGTGGAAAGAGAGATGACTTCTGTTTGCCCGTGACTCACTTATTAACGTGGAAAGAGCGATGACTTCTGTTTGCCCGTGACTCACTTATTAACGTGGAAAGAGAGATGACTTCTGTTTGCCCGTGACTCACTTATTAACGTGGAAAGAGCGATGACTTCTGTTTGCCCGTGACTCACTTATTAACGTGGAAAGAGCGATGACTTCTGTTTGCCCGTGGCTCACTTATTAACGTGGAAAGAGCGATGACTTCTGTTTGCCCGTGACTCACTTATTAACGTGGAAAGAGCGATGACTTCTGTTTGCTCGTGACTCACTTATTAACGTGGAAAGAACGATGACTTCTGTTTGTCCATGACTCACTTATTAACGTGGAAAGAGCGATGACTTCTGTTTGCCCGTGACTCACTTATTAACGTGGAAAGAGCGATGACTTCTGTTTGCTCGTGACTCACTTATTAACGTGGAAAGAACGATGACTTCTGTTTGTCCATGACTTACTTATTAACGTGGAAAGAGCGATGACTTCTGTTTGCCCGTGACTAACTTATTAACGTGGAAAGAGCGATGACTTTTGTTTGTCCATGACTCACTTATTAACGTGGAAAGAGCGATGACTTCTGTTTGCCCGTGACTCACTTATTAACGTGGAAAGAGCGATGACTTCTGTTTGCCCGTGGCTCACTTATTAACGTGGAAAGAGTGATGACTTCTGTTTGCCCGTGACTCACTTATTAACGTGGAAAGAGCGATGACTTCTGTTTGGTGATTCTGAAAGCGCGATGACTTCTGTTTGGTGTTTCTGATCCACGTCGAGTGTATGAATTAATTATTCAATCGCCTCTTAGTTATTTGTTCAGTTGCTGCTTTCCATCTTTGGTGAATCCTCAGCATTGTGCGGGACGCCATGAAGCAACCTGCCATATAGTTTGGATGTTAATCACATGTGAGTCTGGAGAATTCGAGGTCGCTGTGGCGCAGTGGTAGCATGTCCGGCGCGTAACTGGAAGACCCTGGGTTCGAATCCCGGTGGCGGCCGATGAGAATTTTTCCGTGACTCACTTATTAACGTGGAAAGAGCGATGACTTCTGTTTGGTGAACACTCTCTGTGTAAAGTGATCATTTGGCATGCTGTAAACCATGTATGATATTACGATTATTTTATTGCACACATTTAAAACTTACAGTTATATGAAAATGTAATAGACCAGGAGGAATCTGAACACATTGGTTGTAAGGCGATTCCCCCTATCAGATGTAAGAAAAAGAATAAAACATATGGCATATATGAAAGCAAGTAAGATGGTTATAACAGAAGCACCACTGTTAGCAGCATGCTTGGAACTACAATTTAATGATAGGGTTGAGATTCGTTATGGAGATCAGGGTGATTTACAAGGTAATTTCGCAGAGACAAGGAAAACTTTTTGATATTTTCCAGAGATCTGATGCTCTCTGGGAGATTATTCCATGGGATAATGACTTTATACAGTATGCTATTTAAACCATAATTAAGTCTATCACACAGATGACATAATGTGTTGTTAGCAACAGATCTGGTGACGATAGAATAATCCAGATATTTGGTGTCAGATTGAAAAATAGGCAGTTTAAGATGCATTATTTAAAAAAACATGATACCTAGTTTCAAGATAAAAATTTCATGAATTTTTAGAATATTTAGTTTTAGAAATAATGGTTTTTGAATGAGACATGTAATCTGTGTTCAGCATATAGCGAGCAGATTTCTTCTGTAATTTGAGCAAGCGTTGCACTTATATTTGAATACCAGGATTCCAGACAATAGGAGAGATGGGTATAAATAAAAGCATAGTAAAATGCATATGTACTTGTTCATGCGAAATATCTGTATCCTGTTTATGTCTCCCTGTTTGTCATGTCTCTGTACCACCAGGTCTAATAATCATTAAAAAAAATACCTCCAATTAAAAAAAAAAAGAAAGAAACAGGTCGCCAGTGCGTGACTAAATTGGTGCCCGCGCATAGCACGGACGATTGGCAGTGGGCCGCTCTTTTGTGAGAAGGGCAAATAAAATTTGTGTACGTACTAACCGAATTACCTTTCATTCCGACTTTAGTTTCCCATCTTCATTAAAAAGAAGAATTCTGCCTTACCTCAAGCCAATTTAAGAACTTGCCTTCTATTGTAACCGGAACTCAATATCATCTGGAAATATTCCATTCTGTCATTACCCCTATTTTTCCATTAAGCGTACAACCGGGACTCCAACATGTACGTACGACTCTTTCGTATGTGATGAAGCAACATGATGCAAGAGAAAAAAGAGAACAGTGCGCCAGGAAATAAACAAAGAAAAACAAGGATAGTCATATAGATGATAAATATCAATATCTATCTTTCTATCTAGTAAATCATTTTGCCTTGGCAGAGCATGCAGATTTATTTATTTTTTGCAGCAGATGTACGGTGGTGTGCAAAAGTATTACATCACTTGCAAAAACGCTAAATTTTTAAGTTAACTCTTTTTTTAACTAACTAATTTTCGTAGTTCTTTTATCATTTATATGGATGCCAAATTTAATGAAGATTTCAAAAATGACTCAGTTTTTCCTGTAGCTACTTCTGTTCTTAAGACACGTTGCAAAATTCATGACCAAGTCGAAATTATTACGAAAAGGATCATTTATCCAATTCTTAGGTTTACTGCAATAAATCGTTGTTGTAATTCATAAGGAATGAAATAACATTTAAATACAGAAATGTAATGAAGCAATATTATAAAACGCACCTAGTATTTTGTTGCCCAGCTTTTAGTTTTAATCACAGCTTTGCATCTTGCTGGCATACTGTGAACAAGGTTTTGTAAAAGATTGGGTAGAACAATGCGATTCCAAACTTCAGTTAGTTGAATTTTGGTTGTTGGCTTCTTTTTTGATAGTTCATACGACACTTTAATCCACAAATGTTTGATCAGGTTTAAGTCCGGTGACTGTGGTGGCCAATCAAGATGATGAGTGTGGGGCTGCTACGACTGAATACCAATCAGATGATGAATGTGGGGCTGCCTCTGTGGAATGTGGTGCCGCCACGGCTTGCCGTCAAATGCGTCAATCGGGGCATTTGAACATCCACCTACATGCACCAGTTCCACTACGGCGACGTACTTTACCTTTCTCCAACTACTGTCACCACATTCAAGTGAGAGTTGCTTTATCCTTATCTGTTTCAGCCGCGATACGACGAAGGGACAAAACAGTGATACATGAGCCTATGATGAAGCGTCTGGTACAAGTGTCCGTGTGATGGTGCATAGGGCCTTCGATAAGTTATCAGGCTGTCATACAAAACAAATTCTTTTTTCAAAAACGCGCCTTTATTTTTCCACAAAGTCTCCCCTGACTTGGATAAACTTGTGACATCGATCATAGAGTTGGGAATCCCCTCTGCAAAAAAAAACGTTTAATCTTTCTCCTCAAACGAACTTCGGTGTACAATTCGCCCACCCCTCAGATCTTTTTAAAGAATTTTGAACAAGAAGAAGTGACTAAGGGGCGAGATCAGGTGAGTACGGTGGGTGGGAAAGTAGTTAGAAGCCACTTTCTGTCACATCTGACATACAAACACCGGCGGTGTCGATTGGAGCGTTGTCCTGGAAAAGCAAAACACCCCGAGGCAATTTTCCTGACCGTTTAGCCCACTGGGGTACCTACAAGTTGTTGATAGATTTGACCATTAAACCTCAGATTTGACCACTGACCACATTTTCTTCTTTAAGGCTGTATTTGAATGAGTATTAAAGAAGTTCTATCCTACAAGGTAAATTCTTTTGTACACATTTTCTCGAAGGCTACTACTTTGCAGTGTTTAAAATTTTGAGCACAAATAAAAAAGAACCCATAGCAAATATATGCCACAGATATTATTCCGAAAAATTTGTTAGAATTGTTTATCAAATTCAATTTATCTGACTCGGAAGTATTCCAATTTGACGCTAGATGGCGCGATAAGTTAGCTTAGCAGTGTTTCTTTCTGGAAGAAACAAAATTTCTCATTTCTGTCTGATTTCTTTAATTATCTAGGCTACATAGAAATCATTAAAACAGGCCAAAAGTGAGATTGGAATCTTGTCTTCCATAAATCATCTTAAATCCCACTGTACGTTCATTTTTGAAGAGAAAATGTGTACATTAGCAGAGAACCCCTCAATTTGAGCTATAGAAACTCCGCCTACTTACTGAGCTCCATCATCATATAGCGTCATTGGATAAAACGTAACAGCGCGTATTTTGTGTTTTTCTTGTGGTGCCAACGAGAGACCGCTTCCATTCTGAATATGGTGAGGTTTGCTGTGATTCGCTGACGCCAACTTCTGGGACCGTCCCTCAAGACGTAAAAGCCGTGCCCAAGAAGAGATTTTTGCGCCATCTATCGCAGAAGATGAACCCTAACACTCATTTAAAGGCAGCCTTAAATCGTGAACGAAACTGTTTAAATATGTGGGTTCTTTACCTTACGTTCCTTAAGGGACAAACATTCTCAAAAATATTTGTCGTCGGTTCAACTTGGACTTTGGACCTCAGACACATAATATGATCTCTTACATCAGGAAGGATCGTGATCCCGTAGAAACACATTCTCTCCAGGGTGTCTACAGCATTCCCTTAAGACCAATCGATCCCACTTCCCTTGACCGTGTAGGCTCTACCACCAGATCTCTAAAAGTTAGGATTTCGGAACATAAATATAATATTAAAACCGGATCCAGCGCTACTGCGTTACCACGACTGGTCAATGAGGGAGTATATTTCCTGGTATGGAGTGAGACTGCTCTCATATCTACACCTTGTTCTAAATTCCTCACTCTGTTTACCGAAAATCTGCTTATTCTTAATTGAACCAATAATTGCCACAATGAAGATACTCCTCTTGTTATTCTATTACCACGAAAAAACACTATCGAGCCTTATGTTTTGTCGGAATAACTTCACCTCGTTCGATCTCACCATCATCATTTCCATCAACGTCATATCCTTGTACTGAGTCCGCGCCATTCAGACCAATCTACGGATTCTTTGGACATTATATCTAGTAACTATTGACACGCTCGTCCTTCACTACAACTGATGATGATCCAGATGCGGGATTGAAAGGACCTAATGTATTTTTAATCATCTTCTGATTTGTAATTGCTATGTGTTGTCTTTTATGAATCACATATTTTATTATCATCTTCTCATCGAGCAATAAACGGCTTAAACCTTCAATTTTATTCGCTACTATGCACGACAATTCATATTTAGGAAGAGGCCTCTCTTAACAGCAAGTCACAAAATCGAGGCCTCTCTTAACAGCAAGTCACAAAATCGAACGTTATGAATGGGCGCAGAGGCACCAAAACTTTACTGTGGAGAAACGAGTAATTTGGTCTGATGAGTCTCGTTTTTGTTTGTACTCCAATGACGGGAGGCGACGAGTACATTGCATTCCCAATGACGCCTTTAATCCTGATCGTGTCGAAGGCGTTGTTCAAGTTGGAGGGGACTCTGGGATGTTTTGGGAATGTTTTTCGTACCACGAAATGAGCCTTCTCGTTTCAGTGACGATGAATTTGAACCAGCATGCGTACCTCAGCATTCTGAATGACGAAGTGTTGCCCTTTGCCCTATATCTTCAGGAGCAGCATCACATTGCCACTCCTACCTTCCAAGACGGCAACTGCCGTGTGCACAGGGCTAAAACTGTGTCTGAGTGGCACACCGAACAATCCGCAACACTGTCTCGCCTCAACTGGCCCACCAAATCCCCAGATTTAAATCCTACTGAAAATCTGTGGGATCATTTGGAACAGAAGATGAAACGCTGGAAAAGACACCCACGTACTCTGGCGGAACTTCGGGACCCATTGACGCACCAGGGGCTGCAAATCGATGTTCAATACATCCACAACCTCGTGATTCACACCGGATTCAGGCTGTTATCAAGGCAAGAGGCCCGTCACCCGTTATTAGATAAGTTCTGCCGGGGGGTGACTAATTTTTCGTCCGGTGTGCTTATTTTGTTTCATATGGGTGATTAATTTTTTGTCCGGTGTGCTTATTTTGGCTCATATGGGTGATCAATTTTTGTCCGGTGTGCTTATTTTGACTCATATGGGTGATTATTGTTTTATCCGGTGTGCTTATTTTGACTAGTTTTTGTCCGGTGTGCTTAGTTTGACTCATATGGGTGACTAATTTTTGTTCGGTGTGCTTATTTTGACTCATATAGGTGATTAATTTTGTGTCCGGTGTGCTTATTTCGACTAATTTTTTGTTCGGTGTGCTCATCGGCGGTCATTAACGAAAGACTGGAGAAGAGTACGCGAGGAAGACTAAATACTGTCATAGGTTTCAGCACAAAACATTGAATTTTGCGTAAATTTTTTGGACACGCAACTACATGTCTGGATATTAATGAAAGGACATAATGCAATCCAGAATCAATCTCTATTTCACATTAGAATAGGTTTGATTCTTGCTGGAAATAAACCGTCGGCTAACCCTTAATTGAAGTATTTAAGATTAGAGCTACGTCCACATCGTCGAACGTAATCCGAAGAAGATCGTCTGAAGTCTCCTACTCTATTCTGTTCCTGAAATCAGTTTTCGGTGTTCATAAGCTCTATTCAGTTTTGAATTTGAGGGCGGTAACGCTTTAAGAGCGGTAACGATTACACACGTATTTAGGTCAGCCATACTGTAATTTTTCTCTCGTGTGTTTCATTTAATTTCTCGATATGAGGAGTTACAAAGCCGGAATTGAGCAAAATTGTGCCACAGATCTCATAAATCCTATTACAAGTCAGTGTTTTGGGGGTGTGCAAAAGTTCTACCCGTTTTTGTAATAGGTACAAATTGCGATGTAGTTACGTCACAGATAACGCTGCGATGGCGAATTTTTGGCCAATAAAGCGTATAGCAGTATAGCATATAGAGGCACTAGGTTTGTCCGAGTAAGTCATTCGTAACGGAAATCACGAGCGGTGTAACGTGGCATGCGATAAGGAACACATTAGACATTGTTTACTGTACGAGTTCGGTAAAGGCAGTTCTGCAACCGCGGCTTGCCGCAACATCTGTCAAGTGTATGGGGTGGATGCAATTAATGATAGCACGTGTCACATTTGGTTTCGGAAGTTTTCGGGCGGAGACAGAAGCTGTAAAGTTCAACCACGTTCTAGACATCCATCCGCGGTTTCTGACGAGGATGTGGACCAAGCCATAGCAAATGACCCACATCCAACCGTTCAGGAATTAGAGGAAACGTTGTCGGTACACAGAACAACAGTCGAAAGACGGATGCATGCGCTTGGGTTCGATAACTGGGTTCTACACTAGCTTTCTGCACAGCAACGAGAGGAGAGAATCCGTACCTGTGTTCCTTTACTTTCTCGTCACAGAAATGAACCGTTTTGGGGACGAATTGTAACGGGTGATGAGAAATGGGTACTGTGCCGTAAAAGCGTCAACAGACTGTGTGGAAAGGTGCAGAGCCTGCTCCATCGACCGCAAAAGGTGGACTGCATCCCACAAAGGTTTTGTTGGGTGTTTGGTGGGATGTCCAGGAAATAATCTACTGGGAGGTGTTGGCACCTAACCGAACGACAAAATGCTGACCTCCACTGCCAACAGCTGGACAGATTACGAGAATAACTGTCATCAAAGCGGCCAGCACTCGTGAATCGCAAAGGCGTGACCCTTAATCATGATAACGCCAGACCTCATGCTGCTTTAATCACTCGGCAAAATTTACTGGACTTTGGTTGGGAAGTGTTACCTTACCTGGCGTATTCCCCTGACCAGGCACTGACGGACTACCATCTTTTTCGATCGTTACAGAACGCCTTTGCTCTCCAAACCATCGATGATGTGGACGATATGAAAACGGCATTACATGATTTTTTGTCTCTAAAACACAGGAGTTTTACCGGCGTGGGATTCATCTGCTCATAGACAGAAGGCAGGAAGTCATACAGAATGATAGCAATTATATGAAATCCTAGGTACGTTATTTGTTGTGTTCTCGTTCTTTCTTTGAAGCCTACAAAAACGGGTAGAACTTATGCACACACTCAATAACATGCCTGCGAAATTACGGTGCGCTACAGGTTAAAATGCAACGGCCCTCGTTCAGATGGTCGCGGGATCGAACCCATGTGGGTTGAATTACTTTGAACCATTCAACACTTGCTGTGCAGCGCACGGGTACGCTAGGCTGTCGGTCCCGTAATACTGAATTCCCGTTAAATAAGGTCATGTGTTTCATTTCCCGTTCTTTTTCTCTCTCCCTGGAAGTGCTCGTTGTGACGTCATGTCCTGATTCTCCCAACTATGGCGTCTCACCAGGGGTGGTTCGTCATTAGGGGCCAGAGGGGTCGGGCCCCACCTATGGTGATAAACCTTTTCCTTCAAAATCTATTACCTAAAGGAAATGTTTCCTTCAAAAACGAAAAACTATTCCCCGAGGAAAAAGATCACGTTCAGAGTATGAGGTCATTGGGGCCAGCTCCAACAGGACCCAGTAACATCACTACACAAGCGAAGAGGAGACGATTTCCTCCCCGTCTCATTCAGTATGATGACCTACATACAACACTGCCTTAATCGCGTGTGCAAATAAAGCTGTGATCTGGCCCCACGCTAATTTGATTGGCCAGAAGAGTATCCATTTCCTTAACGCCGTGGGTTGACAGAGAAGCTTACTCCGACCAAGCTCAAGGGCGGGGGAAGGGTTTCAAATGTCATATCAGTTAGTTGTTTTTAATGTGTGTGTCTCTCTCGGTGATGTGTTGTTACTTTGTGTCGTGACTTTTTTGCTTGTCGAGTATAATGAATGGAGTGGATATTTTGTTAAAATCTCCGTTCTTTGCTTTAAATCTGGAAGAAAAGCTTCACTTAAAAAAACTCAGTGCTTATCACCCCAAGAATTTTTAGTTTGAGCTTTACTTAAAAAAACAGTGCTCATCAGCCCGAGAATTTGAGTCGAAAAGCTTCACTTAAAAAAACTCGGTGCTTATCAGCCCAAGAATTTGAGTTTCCAAGAGTATGAAGTTTACAAAGCGCTTTGCAGAACTAATTTAAGTTTTAACTAAGATGATTTTCTATGTTAAAAATAAATAAATAAATGAGAAAACCTGTAAGTATAATTTGCACATGAGTACATATATGTTTTTAAGTTTCACAAGTTCTTTAAAAAAAAAGGTGAAACCTTTCAAACAATGCAAATGGTACTCATTCTATATGGGACGAAATTCATGAAACATTCCCTCCCTGCATATACTTGGAGTTATTATTTTTTCACTACTTTTTTTTTGTCTTGTGAATCCTGTGCTTATTCCTCAGTTGAGAAATCTGAAGAAACGCAAAGCACAACTAACCTATATTAATGATCATATGTGTTAAGGTAAAAATTTTATTTAAGGAATTTTAACATTTTTCTGTTAATAGTTATGCATTCTATACTGAGGAAATTTTTTTCGTGTGAAATACAATAGTTGACACATTCCTGCCTGATTTGGGCATTATTCAGTCAAGGGGGTAAACAGAGGCAGAGTAAAGGAATCTCGGGGGTGGGTGGGGGGCGTCTGAATTGTTGGCCTAATAATGACAGTTTTTTTTTTATTTCATTGTTTGACTTCGGCTACTGGCCCCACCTGTTTTAGTTGCCACGAGCCGCCACTGCGTCTCACACTTTCAACCTGACACTCAAACTACTCTGACTTGTGTATCCTCTGTCTTAGCTGAGCCTCTAGGTTTAATCTAATGTCAGTTCCGTGGGACATGTGTCTAAGCCTTTCTTTTGAGGATAAACCCTACGAGATAAAGTGCTCCCAGAAAAGCAACAAAATACACTGTGTTCCCTAAAAGTTTTCAATGGAAGATGGAAGTTTGTGTCTCGAACATTCGTATGAATACCCACTGAAGATATTTTCGATACACAACGATTTTTAAAAGTCAATTTTAATTGAATAAACAAAATGCCATGTTTTAAAAGTTTATCAAGGGTTCAAAAGTACTGTTAAAACAAGTTAGTAAAATCATGCAATGCATTGATTATGATACGCTTTCCAACATGCCAGAGATCATTACTCAAGTTATGAGGATAATGGCTGTGGAATAAATCTCGATCCCGTGCCCTGACCTTTGATCCCATTTCGATGATATTCTACAGAACCGGTTCAGTATACCTCCGAAATAACATGATAAAGTTTTGTCGCAATAGAAGCCTTTTTACGTAAGTTCCGATGCATAAGGGCTATGGAAGAGATCCCGCTCCTGTGTCCTAACCTTTGACCCCATTTCGCCATTTTCAATAGGGTTCGTTTCCAGGTGGTTCCCTACCACATACAAAAATTTCATCGAAATCGAACCATATTTACGTAAGTTATGACTCATAAGGGCAATGGAATGCATCCCACTCCTATGTCCTGACCTTTGACCTCACTTCACCCGTTTTCAATAGGGTTCATTTCCAGGTGGTCCCCTACAATATACTAAAATTTCATCGACATCGAATCATATTTACGCAAGTTATGACGCATAAGGGCAATGGAATGGATTCCGCCCCTATGCCGTGACCTTTGACCCTATTTCGTCCGTTTTCAACAGGATTAATTCCCAGGTGGTCCCCTACAATATGCTAAAATTTCATCGACATCGAATCATATTTACGCAAGTTATGACGCATAAGGGCAATGGAATGGATTCCGCTCCTATGCCGTGACCTTTGACCCTATTTCGTCCGTTTTCAACAGGATTAATTCCCAGGTGGTCCCCTACAATATGTTAAAATTTCATCGACATCGAATCATATTTACGCAAGTTATGACGCATAAGGGCAATGGAATGGATTCCGCTCCTATGCCGTGACCTTTGACCCTATTTCGTCCGTTTTCAACAGGATTAATTCCCAGGTGGTCCCCTACAATATGCTAAAATTTCATCGACATCGAATCATATTTACGCAAGTTATGACGCATAAGGGCAATGGAATGGATTCCGTTGCTATGCCGTGACCTTCGACCCCATTTCGTCCATTTTCAATAGGGTTCGTCCCCAGGTGGTCCCCTACCACATACCAAAATTTCATCGAAATCGAATCATTTTTACTCGAGTTACCGTGCCGATAGACAGACGGACGGACAAAGCTGGAACATATAGGCTTCTTCAACCTACGGTTGGAAAGCGTAAAAAAGCACATGTGAAATGTATGAGCACATTTGTTTAAACAAAACTAAGAAATATTCTTACGTGATTGCAATGTATAAAATATGCTCGAATTGTGCGCATCTAAAATGGTCTTTCTCCAATACTTTCAGGCGCCAAATACAAGGACTGAAGTCTCCGGTGGTTTTTTCCCACAACGATTTACTAGGAGGTAATATAAAGTATAATTTACTTATTTTGTGCCATGCTTTGTTATTAGATAAATCCCTAGTCATTTATAACGCAAATCATGCACAAGTTATTTATTTAATTACTAAGGTATTAAATTTTACTTAATCCCTGGAAAAAACTAAAACCTTCCAAATAACGAGGCCAGTTCAAAACGTAACAGCAAACTGAATATTTTGAGATACGCAATTCAATGAGAGATACAAATGTTATTTCATTTTTCTACATAATCACCCATCTTTTCAATGCGTCTCTCACACCATTCCACCAACTTCTTAGTCCATCAGAAAAAAATGTTTTGGTTGTGCCTTTAGTAAGGAATACACCACTTCTTTGACCTTCCCATCAGTCCTAAATCTTCGTAGAATAAAATATTCGTGCAAATTAATTAACCAATTAAAAACACATGTTTTGAAAATAAACGAGGAGCAAGCCATCGTTGCACGATGTACTACAAAGACGAGCGATCAGCGATGCATGAATAAATTTAAAACTATTTATTTACAATTAAAATAAATGTATAAAATGACCACATAAGATCTTTCGATCACCACTTTGATGTCATCATCAGATGTCTAACGAAAGAGCGGAACGGAGTCCGGCATTAAATAGAGTAAGTATGCAACATGTGACCAATACAATTGCGTTGAATAATTTACATAAAGAGTCAAACATTCGTAACATCAATAGCTGAGTTTTGTCCAGTGATCTCCAAGTTTGTGATTCATAATTAGGCAAATTATCATTACAGCAAAAGGGAGTATTAGCTATAATATGTACACTTTCGCATACAAGTAAGGAATTATTATTAGATGTTCTTTGCAGAATAGATGCTTCCTTCCATTGTGGGTAATATTATCCTTCCTGAACACAACGGGATAAAGCCGTTGTTAAATTACCATTTTTGAGAGCATACTTGTGTTCATTTATTCTAGTCTTTAATGTCCTCCTAGTGGAACCGATGTACACTGAAGAGCAATTGAATTAGAGACAGCTGACGTTGTGCAAATGTGGCGCTGTGGGCGGCCCTGTAAACGGAAACGACATGACGTATGCAGCGATCTGACAATATAAGGAGTGATGCGACGGCCATCAGTAAAAGTCGGACGCAGTATTGCTAAGACGAAGGATCTAAGCGCATTTGATCGTGGGCAAATTGTCGGGGCCCGACGAATGGGCCACTCCATCTCGGAAGTCGTGCAGCCACTGGGATTTTCACGAGCCACTGTGTCACTGGTGCACCGTAAGTACATCGAATCCGGTAAAACCATCACTGCAAGGGTCAACTGCCGTGGACAACAGCGTGCGGATGAGCCGGGTCATCGTCGGCTAGCTCGCATTGTAACAGCGGATAGACGGGCCACAGTGCAAGAAATCACTCGGCAATTTAACGATGGTGCACAAAATCGTGTAAGCAGCCACACCATCCAGAACCATCTCGCTATGGGGTACAGAAGCCATTGTCCCACGAGGGTACTGTGACGTACCTGACAGCAGGACGCACACGACATAAAGGCAAATAGCAGTCAGAACGAACGTCAGCGTAGCTCAATTGGTAGAGTGACTTATTCCGGAATGAGGGTATCCGGGTTCGAGCCCCGGCTTGGACAAAAATGACGGAAAAATTTACTTTGTTATAATGGCGCCCGAACTTTCCGGATGACCCGGCCGTTCAAAATCTCGCAATGGTGTGATGTTATTTCCACACCGCGAGATAGTAAAAATCAGAGAATACCTTCTCTAGCGCTTCGAAAAATAAAAAATGTGTGATATTGCATTCCACACTCCAGATTGATTGGGAGTTCTCAAGTGCACGTTCTACAGCGGATGGCTGCCTGCAACGATTCATGGTCACGGCTGACCCGGCCCTCTTTGGGGGGGGGATGTGACGTTCCTGCCAGCAGGACGCACACGACATAAAGGAAGATAGCAGTCAGAACGAACGTTCGCGTAGCTCAATTGGTAGAGTGACTTATTCCGGAATGAGGGGATCCGGGTTCGAGCCCCGGCGTGGACGCATGGGCTCTGCTGCTGCTGACACTGTTTTAGAAATTTAGCGACACTCTTGCTGTCCTAGCTCGCAGGGCAAAACGTATTAAACACAAAAATAAGAAATTTACATCGTTTGTAGAGAATTGTTTGGAGAACACGCTGAAATAAACCGTTTCTCGATTCTGGCGATACTTCAGAAGCTATTGTATTTCAAACTTAAGGTAAGCAAAAAAGTGCTATCAGGTCGCGTTCCGGACATAGTAACAGCAACAGAACCACAAAACTTTGTAGGCATGTAGTGCCATGACCGAATGTTTGCACCTCGTTGCTCTTTTTTTGAATTTCGATTTATTTTAGGAGGAATTAGAATTTTAAATTTCACAAAATTCTCTATTTCGCGATGGGATCCATTTAAAAAAACTGATATATGGCAAACTAAATCACAACGCATTGCAATTTTTACAGCAAAAACCTTACAACTATCATCCTTTTTTACAAAAAAAATTTAAGGAAAAGTCAAATACAGACTTGGCTTGTGATTTCTTCTAAAAAAAAATATTAGCAGTATGTAGGATGTGCTTTGAGCATTAAGGTTGACGTCAAGTAATTTTGCTTGGTATACTTCCGATGGAAAAACTTCTGTACACATTTTCTTCACAATTAATGCGTTCCCAAGGACGAAAATTTGAACATCGATTAAAATAGCTTCATTTTATAACTTGGAATACTTAATATTTTATAAAACATAACCATAATTATGCAATCCAACATTTGTTTGTCTACTGACGTAATCAAAGTACAGGTCGCGTCATCTTTTATCTGGTTCCAACACCACCAAAGGAAAAGTTATTGATTTTTAATATAATTATGGCTATGTTTTAGAAAATATTAAGTATTCCAAGTTACAATATGAAGTTATTTTATTCAATGTTCAAATTTTCATCCTTGGAAACACACTGATTGTGAAGGAAATGTGTACAAATGTTTTTCCATTGGAAGTATAGGAAGCAAAATTACTTGACGTCCACCTTAACGATTTAGCATAACGGTTTACGGAAATGCTTTTTGAACGGCTTTTGTTTTCCTTAGTGGTAAATTTAGTAAATGCTATAAGTTCAAACGACAAAAGTCCGACCTTCCAAAAATTAACGACAGTAAAAAAATTCTGAAACTTCGGAATGACAAGCTTTATTTGCTTAGACATGCAATAAAAATTGAAATTTATATGAATTTTCCAGTTTCTGTTTCATGTGATATACTTGGAGATCGGGTTGCAGGGCCCGAGCGCTACTCTGGAAACGAGCGTAGCGAGCCTAGAGGCGCAGCCCCTAGTATAGAACAAAATTTCAGCAAATTCGAGAAATTCACATACATTTATCCAAGTTTCTTGATCTCAAAGACTACATACAGTCTTGTGACGATTATACGTATTAAGAGAATACAACGTGGTTTGTCACAAATATTTATTTTTTCAAGTTGACCATGGTTTCGCTGGGTATTGACCTAGCTTCATCAGGACGAATGGCTTCGAAAGTATTCAAATTGTATATGATATAATAAATGTCCAATATACGCCTTTTACAGTTGCGTATGTCACGCGATACGTATATGTTCAGATAAAGACAGTTTGGAAAGAGAACTTTATTTCCTTAAACGTGTTGCAGTACAACGAGGATACAACCCTTCCATTATAGACAAGGCTCTAACAAAAACTCCGGAAACCGAAGCCTATCTCCACGTTAACTCCTGTGACGCGCCCACTGCGAGAGAATTTTGCCATTACTCCATTTTCCGCGACATCGCCTTGAAAATTTCAAAAATTCTCAAAACCTTTAATTTTAAAGTAATTTTTAAACCCATAAACAAAATGAACTTTTTAGGATCAAAGGACTATGTTAAAGACAAAAACTCGTGGAGAATTTATCAAATTCCATGTGAATGTGGCGCTGCGTATATACGACAGACCCGTAGAGCCTTGCGTTTTCGATTGAAGGAGCACAAGACCTACATTCGGAACTGTGACCTAAAGAAGTCATCGATGGCTAAACACTATTACGAAAAGGACCATAAATTTCTTTTGGAAAAAGCAAAACTAATTGACAAGCTAGATTCAAACACCAAACTTGATATTTTGGAAGCTTTCCATGTATATCAGAAGTCTTCGCAACTTGCTAATGACATGGCATCCACCCCATTTCTATCAAGGGGGTGGAAGCAACTAACCAAAACCCGTGACTGTAAACACCGTTTATGATATCATATACAATTTGAATATTTGCGTGCCTTGATGAAGCTAGGTCAATACCCAGCGAAAGCATGGTCTACTTGAAAAAATAAATATTTGTGACAAACCACATTGTATTCTCTTAATACGTATTTATCTAAGTTTCCTAGAATCTTAGATGTTTGCACCTGCCATTTGTTCCAGCTGCCTAAATATTTTGCGTGGTGTCTAAAGGCGGGGGGGGGGGGGGCTTAAAGAAAAGTTGAGAGGCTTCAGCCCGTAGCGTCGTGCGTGCGATTGTCCAACGATAGGTGTGAGAAAAATGACAGTTTAACTTTCGCATCATAAAAGCTCCTTAGAGAAAAGTTCTCGTACCAATGCTCCGTTTAAGAATAAAACCTGTTGTTTGCGAAGTTTAGTCTAAAACGGTGTTGTTTAATCCTTCATTGCTGATTTCTACACTATGTAGACAAAGAAAGGTATTCGGACACCTAGGTTGAATGGAAACAAGAACATCTATTAGCCGGAATCAATGCCTAGTTAGCCCAACATTTGCCGTTATGGCAGCGGTGACCTTTAATAGCTACGCTTTTCACAAGATACCGTTAGATCTGTGCAGGAATTTTCCTCTATTCCTCCTGCAAACTTTCCGCCAGAGCTGCTGTAGAGGAAAGATTTGTGTTTCGAGACTGGATGTTTCGTTCCAGTTCGTCTCACAGTTGTTCTATTGGATTTGGATTGAGACTTCGGGCAGGACAATTCAACACTTGGACGTCCTGTTCTTTAAAGCCGATCGAACTTACTGAAACTGTGACGTACTACAGAGGCGAATCACGTGTCAAGACGACAAATCTGCAGCGCTACATTCCGTCCGGGTAGCTTAGTTGGGAGAGCAACTTACTCCAGAGTGAGGGGGGCGCTGACAGATTTGTGTTTTCACAAAACATGCAGGGATCTGCGCCGAAGTACTTCCTCAGTGTAGGTAATGCGGAATTTTGCACTGTGCGATTGCTTAACGCAATGGAGCTTGTCTGTTTCCTCGTACAATCTCCTTCCGTAGTCCTGACGGCCATCAGGCTCGGAAAAGGCACCACAACCAAAGGGCCGAATCTTTGCTTAAATTGCCCCACACCATCACAGACCCTTCATATTTGACTGTAGGAAAAACACAGTCTACCTGACAGCGTTCTCAGGACAAACGCGACACCCAAATGCGCTCATTCGAATGAAAGAATGAGTAGCCCGATTCTTCACTCCCCCACCCCCGACCCTCTTTTTTTCCACGAACAGCTAGTGCGGCACAAATCCAGCCGACGTTTGGCATTGCCTGGAGTAACGTAGGGCTTGTGCGTTGCAGACCTAGCATGGTAACTGTGGACGTGCAGTTTCTGATAGACTGTTCTATACCAAATGGCAGTTCCAATGGCTTGTATGACATTGCTGGCCAGGTCTGTGGTACAGGACGTGCTCAGTAAGCTTCGTTTGGCGTAATCACTCGGTCTGTACGGCCTTCCAGAGTGAGGCTTCGTCACATAAACCATTGGAATAGCTATTTTGCACCATTTGCACCAAGTGCTCTCCTCGATGAAGAACATTTGTACTAATTGCCCAAATTGCTCTTCTGATAGACTGTTCTATTCCAAATAGCTGTTCCAATGAAGAACATTTGCACTATTTGCACCAATTGCTCTTCATCGATGTAGAACGTTAGCGACAGAATATTTTGGGAATCCTAGAAAAGAAATGATGCTACACACTGATTGCAAAATCAGGTGGCATCCAGCCGTCATGTTCTTTTCAAAATCCGTTTGTTAAACTTCGGTATATTTGCTCCCGTTGCCGTCTGATAGGTGTGCCAGCGCTCGTCTTTGTTTGCAGCACCCAACGAACCCTTTATGTGCGCATCTGTTTCTGTAAATGCTCGTTTATTTGCGCATTTGGAGGTGTACGAATAGTTTTTTTAACATATTGTGTAGACCATGCCAACAACAAGACTTTTATATGCGTATTTTTTTTTTACAGGAAATATTTTATTGCCCAATAAGAGAGATGACGATGGGGACAAGAACTCCTTAATGTTCATCGACTACGAATACTCCAGCTACAATTACAGGTAACATATTAAACATCATTGCAAACATAACTTGAAGCTTAAAAAGTTTCTTCAGAAGAAAAGCTGAAATGTTGTTAACCCATTTAATTTTTCAACAACCTCTCCTTAAGTCGACACACATTCTGGCGCTACCCACTAGCTTTCGTAGTCAGATCAAATAAAATTCAGGAGATTTCGACTAAAACCATTCGTTCATTGGATCCATCACAATAATATTACTGCCAAATTTCTGCTCTTTGAAGTACTTCTTTTTTCGGATTTGGAAACGGGAAATAGTCCAATGGAGAAAAATTTAGTCAGTAGGGTGGAGAACTCATTTGCATGAATCCACAGACACCCAGTGTGACCGGAGTGTCACATGTCGTATGCGCAGTCTTGCTTGAACGAAGATGACGCTTTTGGCCAATTGCCCGCGCCTTTTGAACCTGAATTCCTCGCGGAAACGTTTTCGTAGGCTAGAAGGTTACTGCACATTGACAGTGCACCTCGTTCCAGAAAATCTACCAAGACTGCTTCTTCCACATTTCAGAAGACGAACACCACGACCTTCCCAGCCGACTTCATCTCTCGAAAGTTTCAGCAAGCCGAAGAGACGAACGTTCCGACGGTTTGTTTCTACATAGTGACATACCGTGCATAAGACTGAGCTTCCTCAGCTGCAAAATGTCAATCTCGTGATAATACAACTGCCGTTCCAAAAAAAAAAAAAAAACAACTCAGAGTAAAATCCCACAAAATGAAGAAATATAGGTGCAGCAAAATATATGTTATTCTTTCTCAAAGTACGGGATCATATGCAACGGTCCCAACGTTCAGTCCACTTTTCAAAGCATGTGGCGAAGGCATTTTGTGGAAGCTGCTTTTGCGACCCCTGTACAGATAGAATGACGTCAGCATCTGTGTTGAATGTTGCGCCACGGAACTTCTCCTTCATTGTTGGAAGCAACCAGAAATCGCACGGGGCGAGATCAGGACTATAGGCAGGCTGTGGCGCGATTTCCATACTCCATTTCGTCAGAAACTGTTGAACACAAGCAGCCACACGTGGGCGGACGTTATCATGGTGTAGGGTCCACTTGCCCACCAGTTCCGGTCACTTAATCGATATGTGTCGTCGCAAACGCTTCAACACTGAAATGTAATACTCAGCACTGACACTAATTTGTGGTGGATTGGCATTCTGGTAGACTGCACCTATATCATCAATGAAAATTATCATCGCCACATATCCAGCTGATCTGGTTTGGTGAACGTTTTCCGGAGGAGGCGAGCCAGTATGTTTCCAGACACTCGTTGCGCGCATCGTGAGGGAGTCGAAATAGCTGATCCATGTTTCATCGGCAGTTATTACTGTGTTTAGAAAGTTTAGATCCTTTGCAATCATTTGTTTCCACTCATGACACACCTGAACTCTGGCTAACTATTGTTCTCTTGTGAGGTGATGAGGTACCCATCAGGAACACACACGATGCAGCAGTACTTTGTCGCGTAGAATGCGGAATGCCGACGTTTTTGAAATTAGTTGACACCGCTATGTCTTTCATTCGTCAGTCGCCTTGCAGGATAACCCAAACAGTGTTAACAAGACACTCCGTAACAACACTTTCAGGTCGACCAAGCCTAGGAGCGAATTCTGCCGTCTTGCAGGATTGCCCAAACAGTGTTAACAAGACACTCCGTAACAACACTTTCAGGTCGACCAGGCCTAGGAGCGAATTCTGCCGTCTTGCAGGATTGCCCAAACAGTGTTAACAAGACACTCCGTAACAATACTTTCAGGTCGACCAAGCCTAGGAGCGAATTCTGCCGCCTTGCAAGATTGCCCAAACAGTGTTAACAAGACACTCCGTAACAACACTTTCAGGTCGACCAAGCCCAGGAGCGAACTCTGCAGTCTTGCAGGATTGCCCAAACAGTGTTAACAAGACACTCCGTAACAACACTTTCAGGTCGACCAAACCTAGGAGCGAATTCTGCCGTCTTGCAGGATTGCCCAAACAGTGTTAACAAGACACTCCGTAACAACACTTTCAGGTCGACCAAGCCTAGGAGCGAACTCTGCCGTCTTGCAGGATTGCCCAAACAGTGTTAACAAGACACTCCGTAACAACACTTTCAGGTCGACCAAGCCCAGGAGCGAATTCTGCCGTCTTGCAGGATTGCCCAAACAGTGTTAACAAGACACTCCGTAACAACACTTTCAGGTCGACCAAGCCCAGGAGCGAATTCTGCCGTCTTGCAGGATTGCCCAAACAGTGTTAACAAGACACTCCGTAACAGCACTTTCAGGTCGACCAAGCCTAGGAGCGAATTCTGCCGTCTTGCAGGATTGCCCAAACAGTGTTAACAAGACACTCCGTAACAACACTTTCAGGTCGACTAGGCATAGGAGCGTGTTCTGCCGGCAAACGCCCTTTTTTTTTTTAAATCATGGTGCCATATAAAAATCGTTGACTCACTCAAAGATTTATGTTTCCAAGCATTTTTCATCAAATCAACTGTTTCTGGAGACGTTTTACCCGAACGATAGCAAAATTTCATAGCACAACGCATTTCAGTTCTTAACTCAGAATCAATCACGTCCATATAGCTGTATGGCGAAATACAGACTTACCTTAGACAACTGCGCAATAACAAAACCAGAACCGTCTGCCATGGCTAATAACTATTGCCATAGATACTTCCTTAATTCAGTTAGTCGTCTGCGTGGTTATTTTCCTCCTTCGCACTGTTGCCAACTCAAAGAAAATTTCTCTCAATTTTTATAGGACGGCATTTGTACTCCACTCGTTTTCGCTTCTGATTTGAATTCTGTGCTTTAGGGAATCCCCCAACTCAAAAAAACCTTCTGCCTAAAACATTGACCACAATATCGTGAGCTCGATAATATTATAACTAGGAACGGGGAACTGTTTACAGCCAATCGACTTGCTAACGGTGGTCATTCTCCCGCCAAACCAAACCAAACTGTGTCTATCAAAAACAAAATACGGTATCTGAATAAAATTGCAAAAGGATTTCTCAAATCAGAATTTTAAAAACACAGATTTCAGGAAAACTGAAATGCGCATTTGCGCCCTTTAGCTGGAAAATTGCGTGCATTGAGCTGGAAACTTGCACAGATTGTTTTTTTAAAGAGCAGTATCTGATTAAAAAAAGTTTTAAACCGATTTTTAGAAGCGTAGAAACGGCTGCAAATATACACAGTCGTATCAGAATAATAATACCACCTACCTAATAATGGGAATAACAACCCTTGCCCCGGATGATCGCAGCGAGATGAAGTGGCATGGACGCAATGAGGACCTGGAAGGCTGTCCGAGGCACCCATGCCAATTCGGACCGCGGAAGAGCACGTAAGTCTTGGATATCACGTGCTTGTGGGTCGGCACGTCGAACCTGTCGATCCAAATAGTCCCACAAGTGCTCTATGGGATTGAGGTCGGGCGATTTTGCCGGCCAAGGCAGAACGGAGACATCGCTGTCGTGTTCCTGGAACCAGTTACGTACCCCCTTAGCGACATGGCAGGGCGCATTGTCAGCCATCATCGCCACCAGGGTAAACGTCCAGCATGAAGGGATGCATGTGGTCAGCGAGGATGGACAGGTAGCCATTGACGTTCAGGGACTTATCCAGTGGTACCAGCGGTCACTGTCATAACAGGAAAACATCCCCCAGACATGCGCACTGCCACCGCCGGCCTGAACTTGACCGACAAACGTGTCCAAATGTTGCGCCGCATCTGCTACCGCCCATAACAGCTGTGGAGTAGAAACCCCGATTTGTCGGAGAAGCCAACCTTTTCCCACTCTTCCACTGTCTAATGACGGTAGTCCCATGCGAACTGCAGTCGTCGTTGCCGATGGACCTGGGTTAACATGGGCGCCTTGACGCAGTGTCGACTCCGGGCACCCATGCGCAACAGGGAACAGGTGCCTGGGTGCCCCATCATTCTCTACTACTGTTATAAGGAACACGTGCCTGGATGCCCCATCGTTCATTTGCGTGATCAGTTGCTGCACTGTTGCGCGTCGATTGCCCTTTATCAGTCGACGGAGGCAACGTTCTCCTTTGGGATCGATGGCCATTGGGGCCCCACAGTTATGACGTCGGGAGGTACTCGGTGTGATAGCGATAATTCTTGGTACACCCTTACTGCAGCACCTGGTGAACAGCCCACGAAGTCTGCTGTTTCTGAGATGCTTCCACCCTTGGCGCGGTAGCCAATGATCATTCTTTTTTGAACGTCCGTCAAATCAGTACCTCTGTCCATTGTGCTCACGCAACGCACTATGGCTTATCTGCCCTGGCCGGAAGCTTATATCTCCGTGTGGTCGACCTTGTCACGTGCACTCTGTGAAGCGCCTGGGCGGGTACATTGTGATTCCGGGGGTGGTTATATTATTCTGATACGACCGTGTATTTGGAAACAAAAATATGAGCTTATGCCTTTTATGGCAAACTTGTGCATTATGGATATTAATAATTATATGGAAACGAACCTTCGCGATGAACGGTATCAATCGGAAGAAGAATTTTCAATATTCGACTTTGGAAGCTGAACTATAGAATAAAATGCAATATATCAAGTGAGCAATAAGTTCGCAAGCTCTAGATACAAGATAGTTTTCTGAAGGTATAAACTTTCATCGACTTACCTGGTTGGTAGAGTGCATATTCTATTGTTTTCTCAGAATATATTTTTCTCTCATAGAAGGTGCTAGAATTGATCCCCTCCTTGCTAAAAAAAATGCAATGTACAGTATATTTAAGCCCTCTATAAGGAAAATTCTACTGTATCGGTATTTGAAGTAGAAGCTTTACTCAAAATGGCCTTCGTAATGAACGGGATCTAAAGGAAAACGAGTTTTTCTTTTTCTTTTGGAGGTTTAACGTCCATCGTGAGCAACTCAGTTGCCTATAAGCAGTCGCCAGTCCCTGCTTTGGAACCACTGGTTCCAGGGAAGGAAGAGAGCCAGTACAGTTTAACAAGCACAACATCCATGCCTCAACGGGATTAGAACCCGGACCCATCTTGGACGAATGGCCAGAAGCCTGCTCTTTTACACCACATATCGGCAAGTTTATTATGATCTGAACGCGGCCATATCATAAATTTATAACTGGAAAATCAAATAATTGATATGGTACCACACGTTAATTACTTGGGAGTGATTTTTACCCCTGACTTAACGTTGGAATAAACACATAGAAATACTTTCCCATAAATTATCAAGAAATATTGGACTCATTAGTAAACTATTAACAACTCTCTCAGTTAAAACGCCAGTTCTCTTGTATCACTCATTAATTCAGACTCCCATTAACTATTGCTTTTTATCCTGGGGTCAAACAACTAAAACAAACTTAATAAATTACAGGTATTACATAATAAATACATTAGATTAATAAACCTACTTTCAAAACAAAGTACTGCTATGACAATGCACATACATCCATATTTACACCCTCCAGTTCATTCTAATGATTTCCGAATCTTAACAATATATCAACTTTTCCATTTCAACCTAGATAAAATTATGTTTCAAAGACTCAAGATTAGTCTACATGTAGACTAAATTGAAATTAAATGCAACAGATATAACTAGCAAACAAGAAATACATTACCGCTTCGCCCGATACAGTCTAAAACCCAGCTATTTAAAAAAGCTTGAATTACTCTGGACCGGATTATTGGAATTCATTACCTGTACACTTAACAAATTTCAATGACAAAAATCTCTTTAAAAAAACACTTAAGAAACACTTACTCAGTTAGAAATAAAAAAATACTTTCCTTAATTAATCCAAACACCAATATTAATTAATTACTAAAAACACAAAGTCATTTCTAAATTTATTATTTTGAATTGGATTCATCTACTAAGGCCAAATTCAATTGTCTTACAATTTGAGGGAACGAAGGGCTTGTCAATACTCCTAAGAGGCCTTTTCTCTTGTTCCCTTTGCTGCTCAATTAATAGCCTTTGTATGCGTAATTTATTGTAACTTAATCTTGTCATGTAACAGCATAAATAAATAAAATTATTATTAAAAAAAAAAGTCCGAAAAGCTAGTCTTTTTTTGTTTGGAGATTTAACGATCACCGTGAGCAACTCGATGGGCTATAAGCAGTCGCCCGTCCCTAATTTAGGGCCACTGTTTTTAAGGAAAGGAGAGAGCCAATGTCGAGGGACAAAACCAATCAACATCCATGCCTCAAGGGATTCGAGCCCGGACCCATCTCGAACGAATGATCAGAAGCCAGCTTTTAGACCACTGCGCCACCAGAGCGTCCCGTCTAGGTTCGATACCACTATATGGTGCGTAATTGAATCATATTTTTATGTATTTCATGCTTCACACAATGGTTTCCCTTTGCCCCAAAACTGGTACAGCTGGTATAGCACCACTTCTTGGTGCAACATATTACAAATTTTTTTAACAGCGTATGGCGCAAACGACAGTACATTATCCCAGCAAGACGAAACTCCCAGTGCCGTCCCCATGGCGCAGTGGTCTAAGCGATGGCTTCTGACCATTCGTCCGAGGTGGCTCCGGGTTTGAATCCCACTGAGGTATGGATGTTGTGTTTGTTATACAGCATCGGATCTCTCCCTTCCCTGGAACCAGTGGCTCTAAATTAGGGACGGGTGACTGCTTATAGCCCATTGAGTTGCTCACGGTGGTCGTTAAACCCCCAATAAAAAAAATCCCAGTTGCGTCTCAACATTTCAGTTGTAGATATTTTCAGAGGAGACAGAAGCAACCGGAAAACTTGCGCTGTGTCGTTCGAAAATATTCCAGTGAAGTCCCGGGTCCTTTTTTATTTTGGGCTTCAGCAACCAGCTTGAAAAGACTAGGGATATAAGCAGTCGTCGATCCCTAATTTGTTGGGATATTACTTCCAACGAGTATCAGACCCAGCGCCGTAGGACAAGCATACCACCCATCCCTCTATTGGGACTCGAATCCGGACCAGCTGAGAGGAACGTTAAGATGCTAGGGATTAGACAACTGAGCATAAGAAAGGTTCCGTGTCTTGTCACTCATGGACTTTTACGTATGTTGACCAATGAAACGGGATCTGATCGACAATTGTGCACAAGAGAGGCCCCAGGTCCTACCACTCATGGACTTTTACGTACGTGGAATAATGAAACGGAATCTGATCTACCGAAGATTGCTAAGAGTTTATGGAAAGCTTTTAAAGACTATCCCAACAAGAAAGTGTTTTCTAGAAGCATACTACAGTGGAAGCTGCACTACAGGTACTATTGTTGCGCAGATGGAAAACGAAAAACAGAGGATGGTCCATGTGGGTGTCAAGGTACCTGATATTTTACGAGCATCAAGAAAACAAGACCATGTAACAGCATTTTAGCTTCTATAGTTCAAATCGTTACATATTTCACCCTCGCATATTGAAGTAATCGAATATTTCAGCTCTTGATTATTATCTTTTTCATAATTTCTTTTCATTTTGCAAGTGACTTATGCCAAAACTTAACTTATAAAACGACTACCACTGATTCATTTGTCTGTTCTCTTCCAGGGGATTCGATATCGGGAATCATTTTGCTGAATGGTGCTTTTCTTACAACGAAAGCCAATATCCGCATTTTTCTTATGATTTGGGGCTATTTCCTACTGAAGAGCAACAGGTATACTCGAGATGAGCATTTGATTCATAAACATAACTTCAAAATCCGTTATGTGTATGTGAACTACGCTGGACACGTGCCACCGTTAGGAACACCCGATAGCAAGGACACGTGCCATCCTCACTTCCGTGCGGAACTATGACGTCAAAGTGGCTTTGTAAACAGCTCACTACAAATGATTCAGACGTGTACTAAGAGTAGATAGTGGCAATTTGGGAAAGACTCGTGGTTTAGCCGACCTTGGAAGAGACATGATAGTAGCGCTGTGGCGGGCAAGTACAAGCATATCATAAACGGCAAACCTTCTCGGCTATAGAAGAGCAACTGCATCGAGTGTGTACAATGAGTGGTGCACAAACAACAAAACAAGCAGTCAGCGGTGTTTCTATTAGGAAAAAACGACTGGTCGACGTTCGAAGGCAACGGCGGCTGTGGAGGATTGTACGAGGTAACTGACGAGCTCCATTGTGTCAAGTAACCGCAGAGTGCAACAGCGCTATCGAGAGGAGAATTTCAGCATATACACCCCGCCTCATACTGGTGAGAATAAGGGATAACTGCAGACGTCCTCTTCGTTCACCACTCGTATCTACTGAAAAACGACAAACTCGTCTGCAGTTGGCATTTCAGCTCCAAACCTGGGCTCCTGAATACTGGAAAAGGTCGTATGGCCTCATGAATCAAATTTTCAGTTAACACACACGTGCTGTAATATGGCTTCAACATCAAGTATCGATGAATCCCAGCTGCCTTGCGTTAACTGTACAAGCTGGTGGAGGCGGTGTAATGGTCCGGAAACTGCTTTCGTGAAGGCTAATGGGTTTCTTAAAACATATGGAGTGGCATTTCGATACCGTGCAGTGTTTCAATATCAATGCTGACCAGGCACGTGTGCGTGATGTTTTGTGATGGAGAGGGTTACCTGCAGCATAATAGTGTGTCATACCCCAAGGCTCCGATCGCCACACAGTTTTCCCAGGAGCACGGCTGTGCCTTTGAAGTGCTGAAATGGCTCCTACAGTTCAGTTTCCAGATCTTAACCCATTTGAAGTCCGGTGGAATGAGACTCAGAGAGCCATTCATGACAGAGATACAAGGAATATTCGGCAATTAACGGATTCCACCGCATCAGATTGGCTGAATGTTTTTGTAGAACGACATCGAAATCTCGCTAAATCCATATCACATCGAATCAAAGGTGTTCTGAAGACAAAGACCGGCTCAGCACGCTCTTAGGTAGCTGTTCGTAATGATTTTCTACTTCAGTGTGCATTATAAAGCTGTTACTTTCAATCAAAGGTGTTCTGAAAACAAAGACCGGCTCAGCACGCTCTTGGGTAGCTGTTCCTAAGGATTTTCTTCTTCAGTGTGCATTATAAAGCTGTTACTTTCAATCAAAGGTATTCTGAAGACAAAGACCGGCTCAGCACGCTCTTAGGTAGCTGTTCGTAATGATTTTCTACTTCAGTGTGCATTATAAAGCTGTTACTTTCAATCAAAGGTGTTCTGAAGACAAAGACCGGCTCAGCACGCTCTTAGGTAGCTTTTCGTAATGATTTTCTACTTCAGTGTGCATTATAAAGCTGTTACTTTCAATCAAAGGTGTTCTGAAGACAAAGACCGGCTCAGCACGCTCTTAGGTAGCTGTTCGTAATGATTTTCTACTTCAGTGTGCATTATAAAGCTGTTACTTTCAATCAAAGGTGTTCTGAAGACAAAGACCGGCTCAGCACGCTCTTAGGTAGCTTTTCGTAATGATTTTCTACTTCAGTGTGCATTATAAAGCTGTTGCTTTCAATCAAAGGTGTTCTGAAGACAAAGACCGGCTCAGCACGCTCTTAGGTGGATGTTCCTAATGATTTTCTACTTCAGTGTGCATTGTAAAGCTGTTACTTTCAATCAAAGGTGTTCTGAAGACAAAGACCGGCTCAGCACGCTCTTAGGTAGCTGTTTGTAATGATTTTCTACTTCAGTGTGCATTATAAAGCTGTTACTTTCAATCAAAGGTGTTCTGAAGACAAAGACCGGCTCAGCACGCTCTTAGGTAGCTTTTCGTAATGATTTTCTACTTCAGTGTGTATTATAAAGCTGTTGCTTTCAATCAAAGTTGTTCTGAAGACAAAGACCGGCTCAGCACGCTCTTAGGTAGCTGTTCCTAATAATTTTCTACTTCAGTGTGCATTATAAAGCTGTTACTTTAATCGGATCGAAAGATTGGTTTCGTAACTAAAAACTGTTTAAAATGCGGGACAATGAAAGTTATGAATCCGGGCCTCCCGCATGGCATGTGAACAAACAACACTAACAGGTATGCAAAATTGTCTACTTCAGTGTGCATTATAAAACTGTTACTTTGATCTGATCGAAAGATTTGTCTCATAACTAAAAACTGCTTCGAATGCGAGACAATGAAATCTATAAATCCGCGCCTCCCACATGGTATGAGAGCAATCCACACCACGTGATAGCCGGTATGAAAACGGTACAACCAATCAGTCCACAAAGATCTTTATCTGCAGCTTTGAAAGGCTCAGTATTACTTACGTTTGAGGGCAAAAGGATGAAAAATTCGTGTTTTTTGAAGGATCATTCACAGATAAATAGATATTTAATATCCCTGTAGAGAGCTATCAGCTTCACAATAAAGCAATATTTATACATGGGAGAGTCGATTTTTAACCGGTGAATGGCGTTGTCGAATATTTGATATTTGTTGTTCACTGGAAGAAGAGTATATTGTTCAGTGGGGCAGTAGTATAGACCCGTGGACTTCTGCAACTGCTTGGTCTGGGTTCGAATCATTATACAAGGCATGAATCTATCCTTCCAGCGCTGGAAGTCACCTATCCCTAGATGCCCTAAAGTACGGATGAGCGATTCCTTATAACTCGAAAAGATTTATGATGGCCGATAGATCCCGGAAACAAGAGAGAGAAGTAAAGAAAGGAAAAAAACGAGCATCGACAGAAGGTTTGGTATTACATATACGGTAAAGTATGAGTTCTTTTCAAAAAAGTATCACCAGAAGAATTGTACTGGTACATCATTTCAAAAACCAGTATCCCGGAGCGCATGTTGTGTCGTTTTACTGATCTTTCTTCAAAAGCTTGTGGCTCAAATTTGAAAGTCTGTGAGCCGTAATTCTGTTGTTGTTTTTATGCACTCAGAACGTCAGAAAACCATGGTAAAGTGTTGGGCTGGAAAGAAACTGATGTCTGCAAATTCTAGGCAACAAAAAGTGCTAATTACCATATACAGGGTTCAAAGGAAAGTCCTTATTCAGAGCAATAACTGCGGAAGAAAGGGTACGAGTGGTACACAACTTAGGTCTATGTATAGGAAATGGACGATGGCCGATCGAATGAAAACGATGGGAGTGCCCCTAGCGGCAAAAGTAAGAAGTTAAAAAACTAACTCGCGAACAACGCGAGATAGAAACAAAATTCCAACTACAAAGTTGTAGCGTATCGTCTAATTAGTAGGAAACGACATATAGTGCGCACGAATTATGTACATGGACGAGTCAAAATGCTGATAAAGTACACGCGGTCGCTGGATGGTTAGGCAATGCAAAATACCGGCCTACGACGGAGAACGATTCAAATGCGTATGTAAATATTGATAGTAACCTAGAAGCCGGTCGGGGAGATAAAATACCGAGGCTGAGGATTTGAACGTCAGTCAACGTACACGTTGCAAGCACTGATAGCGGGCTACTCGAACGCTGAGTACCGTGAAATGGTCGTACTTTATGGCGAATGTCATAGCAAGTCCACGAAGCTGCAAGGCGGTATGCCGAGCGTTTTCCGACTAGTCAACATCCAACTATACAGCGACTATTAACAACTGTGTTCGCCGCCTCTGAGAGACTAGAATCATACAAGCACGTCGTCGATCGGGCAGACCTACGGGTTCGGGTGTTACAGTAGATCCAGAGGCTGTCCTGGGATATGTCTTTGCCAATACCAACATTAGTACCACAGCAGTCGCCGAAGCATGCGGATTAACAGCACAACGTGTTTGGAAAATCCTGAACGAGCCTGGAGCTCACCCGTACCACGTTCAGCTAGTACAAGGTTTGATGGATGGAGACCAGGGAAGATGTTTTGATTTCATAACTCGTTGGAAGTTAATCCAACTTTGTACATAACTCGTTGGAAGTTAATCCAACTTTGTACATAACTCGTTGGAGGTTAATCCAAACTTCTTGGCCGATATCTTGTGGACAGATGAGTCCCGTTTTACACGGGACGGAATACTCAATCGGTATAACACCCATTATTGAGCTCTGAGCTCATCAATGGGAGGAGCTGCTCGACATCAACGACATTGGGCAGCTAACGTTTGGTGCGGTAGTTGACGAAACCACTAGTTGGACCCATTTTCTATGATGAGACATTAGCAGGTCAGCAGTACCTTCAGCTCCTACAGGGCCCGATATCAGAATTTCTGGATGATCTTCCCTCAGAGATCTGCTGCGCATGTGGTACCAACATGAGGGTGCACCACCTCACATAGCAGCCAACGTACGGAGTTTCCTGGCTGAAACATTCAGACACCAGATAATAATTGGTTATGGTGGTACGGTGGAATAGCCTCCGCGGTCACCGGACTTAGCACCTTCCTGTGAGATTACTTGAAGAAACAGGTGTATGCTACAGAACCTACTAGTCTGGAAGATTTACGACACCGCATTGTGTGCGCCTGCTGTAACACAGTGGCACCTGCCATGCTAGATGGTGTACAAGAAGCTATTCTTACACGGCTTGGAATGTGCATTGTAGCCGATAGTGGCCACTTCGAACCAGCTGTACATTAACTTCGCGCAGATGTGCGTTGTGCCTGTAAGTAGGCATATCACCTGTAAACATTTATCAGTATTGTAAATAGGCCTGCACGGCTTCTGTCTCGTGTCATTATTTTTGTTTCTGTTTCACCCGCTTTACTGATTTCGAATTAACAGCATTTTGTCCCGTTCATGTACATAATTCGTGCGCACCATATGTCGTTTCCTACTAATTAGACGATGTGCTACAACTTTGTAATTGCAATTTTGTTTCCATCTCGCGTTGTTCGCGAGTTAGGTTTCCTAACTTCTTACCTTTGCCGCTAGGGGCGCATCAATCACTTTCATTCGATCGGCCATCATCTCTTTTCTATACATAGACCTAACTTGTGTACGCTAGGACCCTTTCTTACGCAGTTATTGCCCTGAATAAGGACTTTCCTTTGAATCCTGTATATTAGGTGTACAAATAAGTTTCAAAGCTTTTTAGGACAACGCATCAGGTAATTTGAAAGAAAACAATACCTTTAAGAGTCAAAATATGCGCCGCTATTAACTATCACCTTCCGCCATTGGTCGGGCAGCTGACGGATTCCAGCCAGGAAGAATACTTCGTCGTGTGACCCGATGAAGTAGTCAACCCATTTTTGAACTTCGTCACATGTCCGGAGCCGAACAGCAGACAAACCATGTTGCATCGATTGGAACAAATGATAGTCTGAAGGGGCTATGTCGGGACTATACGCCGGGTGCTACAAAACTTCCCAGCCAAACGTCAATGGCGTTTCCTTGACGGACTTCGCGACATGCGTCCTAGCGTTGTCATACAGTAATTTCACGGGACGCAATCCTTTGTCTGTGAATGGACGGTTCCGACAGATTTCTTCGTTCAATCTCAGCAATTATTGCTTGTAGCGATCAACAGTAACAGTTTGGCCCTATTCCAATAGTTCATCATAGAGCACAGCCTTCATATCCCACTAGATGCACAGCAGAACTGTCTTGGAGTGAACATTGCGTTTTGGTGTCGAAGTCGTTGCTACACCGGGGTCTACCCAGGGTTTATTGCGTTTGTGATAGTCGTATCATATCCACTTTTCATCACCCGTAATGATTTTCACAGGAAAGACTTTCTGTGTTGTTTATTCAACAGATTCAAACACTTCATGACACTCTCATCCTTGTTCCTCTGGCTTAGGTTCTGTGGCACCCATTTTCCTTCCTTCTGAATTTTCCCATTGCGCGTAAACGATTGAAAATGGTTTCTTGAAATACCCCCAGCTGTTCAGCTGGTTCTTTTTTCGTTTGGGACGAATCTTCATCCAACAATGCTTACAGTTCCTCATGTGCAACCTTTTGTGGGGTGCCGCTATATAGGTTCTCGATTACTAACACCAAAATCTCCTGCTTTAAACGGTCTAAACCGAAACTCAGGTGCTTTTCGAATCAATATTCTCCTGCAGAACAGAACAGTTTAATGCATATACTTTGGCAGCACTTTTTCCTTGATGAAATTCGTAGCGAATGTAGTATTGCTTGCCGTCTTTCACCTACCGATGTGCAAGTTCGTTTGACTGTTGGGAAAACTTCTGTGTCACATCTTATACTCTGGACCAGTTATGGTCACACGAAAACAACGCAAGGGAATGTCAGATATGTAAATTAGCGGTATACGTCACACAAAAAAATGATTTAAAACTTATTTGTACACCTAACACAAGTACAAATCAGTCAAAAAGATAGTCGCCATCCTTTGCCACGACCTGCTCCCATCGTATGGGCAACTGTTGGATTCCGTCCCTGTAGAACTGTGACGGGTTGGACGCAAAAAGTGAGTAGATGCGCGTTCGACATCGTTTCGGTTGATGAACCACCGTCCGACCAGAAAATGCTGCAGCGACCGGAAAAGATGGTAGTCGCCTGAGGCAATATCCGGGAAATAAGCTAAATGCGGCAGCAGCTCCCAAAAAAGGTCTCTGATCTTGTGTCAGGTCACCCGTGCTGTGTGAATTCTCATTCCATCCTGGTGTAGGATCATGTCCTTGCAGTTCAACAGTGCTGGTCTTTTCGACTTGAGCGATGCGTGCAGATCGTCGAGCTGACGGCAGTACACATCGGCGGTGATAGTGGACTTGTCCGTCTGCAATTCCAAAAACACGGCATCCTGCATATCCCATCAAACACACAGCAGGACCTTACGTGAGTGTAAACCGGCTTAGGGTGTAGGCATGGACTTCTCTGTTGGGTCCAACCCTTATTTTCGGGAGCGGACAATGTCATACAGGACCCATTTCTCGTCATCTGTCCCGATGTTGTCCAAGAACAATTCAGATTGGTCGCGTGCAAGCAGAAAAACGCGTGCACTCATGCTATTTGCTTCCTTCTCAAGTGATAATGCTCGTGTGGGTAGTCTCCAGCTGTTCGGCCAACCACTAAGGTCTTCATCTTGTCCATATACACTGTCGCATTACTTCTAGTTTGGGGACGGTCTGATAAGTCACAATTTCCCTCTCGAAACCGTTCGAACCAACGACAGCACTGATAATGTGATATGACATTGGAGTACACACTGGTAGTATTCCTTACAGCACTTGCGGGGTTGCTACCGCAACGAAACCCATATATTGCATGCAATGGCGGATGTGCTACCTGTCCATTTTCATTCTCGCTGGCGCTTACACTATTCGCTATCTTGACGGCTAACTGCCACTGACCTAAGTTACCTACCTGCTTATGTCATGCAGGTGTGCCGCGCAGTCTCAGTGGCTAATGTGCGCCATGGCTGGGGCTTCGACCATCGGACATTACTTTCTTTCTAACCTAATATTTGCCGCCCCGGTGGCACAGTGTTCTAAGCGATGGCTGCTGATCGTTCGTACGAAACGGGTCCGGGTTCGAATCCCGGTGAGGCATGGATGTTGTGTTTGTCTTACGGCACTGGTTCTTTCCCTTCCCTGGAACCAGTGACCTTAAATTAGAGATGGGCGACTGCTTATAGCCCATTGAGTTGCTCACGGTGGTCGTTAAACCTCCAATCAAAAATATATATATATTTCGTGAGGAGAAAATTTTTTACCTGATTGCTGATCGATTTTTATAAATCTGCACCATCCAAAATTGATTGCATGTGATGCTATTCGTACTACCAACTTATGAAGACCGCAAAAGTTACCTCTGCGTGACTCAGAGCACTCGGAAGAATGAACCGGCCGCCATAATGGCCGTGTGGTCTGAGGCGTTAGCTTGTAACCATTCTTCCGAGTTGGGGCCAGGTTCGAGTCCCGGATGAGGCATGGGTGCTGCGCTTGTCTGACGGAACACGCTTTGTCTCTTCTCTAGAATAAGTGACCGCAAATTAGGGAAGAGAAAATACTTATGACGCTCTGTGTGATGCTCATGGCGGTCAAAACCTCCAACTACGAAAAAAGTTAGTTGTGTTGGAAGTCAGCTTCGAAATACCCATTTGTATAAACTGTGTCCTTATCCATGTAACAGATGTTTAGAATATTAAATCAATCACCTGTGCGAAAATAAAAGAGTAAACTTCATTGAATTTCACACAAAATGGTGTAAACAGAGCATCCGCAATTCATTATATTAATACTTTCTTCATCTTGATGTAAATTAGCTGCTGAATTAATTAAGTCTTGGAGGCACTGCAATGGCGCTGCGGCAGGTTATTCCCGCAACGATGAGATGTTAGAGTTACAACACTCAGCGTATTTCGCAGTTAATTCAGACGCGTTATTTAGCTCTAAGAAGTGGCATATAAATCTCGTGAACCATTCTTGAACAAACACCAACCAGGAGTTTCAGACAACTGGGGTTAAGGTGTGTATGAACGCAGCACGCATCGAGCTCCACAGCATTTGTTGTCATAATACAGCAGCATTTTATGAGTCAGATTTTATTAACTAATTAGCGGTCTCGTTCTGTGTGGGGCAAGAGCTCTATAGGAGATGGAAACAAGTTCTATGCAGTAAGGAGTCACTCCACAGTCCATTCCTGTAAGACGGGGTCGTGTAGTTGTGTGAGGCGATTACCTGCGGTGTTCCAACGGACTCACTGAATGCATTGTGTCAATAGCAGTTTGTTTGTCTGAGGTTTAGCGACCGCCTTGAGTAACTCGATGGGAATCAGGGTGGGAAGTTGAAAAAAATTGGCATGTGCAAAATCGCGCCTCTAGCTAAAATTCTAGGCGCAAATCGTTTTTCTAGTGAAAGATATATCCCAGGTATGCTCACATGCATTTAAAAGAACTTGTGAATTAAATATAGGATATTTTGGGAATCCTCTTATACTGTATGTTTGAAATTTGACCTATGTGAATAGAATTTTTTTATATGGGATGGAGAGGGGAAGGGCTAATTTTTTTAATTTTTTAAACCACATTTTATTAAAACTCACTGTAAACTGCAGTCTAAAACTCTTATTTTATCAGTAAAATGTTATTTGTTTCCTGCATCAGATGTATAATAAATACCATGAACACCTAAACTAAATTGAAATTTGCTGTATTTTCATAATTTGGAGATTGAGGTTCACCATATTCAGCTTCTTGTACTTAAAATAAACTGGATGCATGAATTCCCATATTTCTCATATTCCACAGATTTGCCCGTTTAAAAAAATGAAGAGGATGGAGAAATCTTTAGTCGTATACTTAGTTTTCGTCATCTACACTACATGAGTCAAAGTTAACATACTTAGCCCATACATCAAAAATTATAACTAAGCTATAATTACAAAAAGTTTCTAGACACCTTTCTATGCATATGTGTCACAAATCAAAGATTCATTAAGCTTCCTATGACCCTTCGGGTCCTATAAGACCCCAGAACATCTTTGAGCTTTGCTAACTACACTGAAGAGCAATTGAATTAGAGACAGCTGGCGTTATGCAAATGTGGCGCTGTGGGCGGCCCTGTAAACGGAAACGACATGACGTATGCAGCGATCCCACAATATAAGGAGTGATGCGGCGGGAATCAGTATGAGTCGGACGCAGTATGGGTAAGACGAAAGATCTAAGCGCATTTGATTGTGGGCAAATTATCGGGGCCCGACGAATGGGTCACTCCATCTCGGAAGTCGTGCAGGCACTGGGATTTTCACGAGCCACTGAGTCACGGGTGCACCGTGAGTACATCGAATCCAGATGAAACCATCCCTGCAAGGGCCAACTGCCGTGGAAAACAACGTGTGGATGAGCGGGGTCATCATAGGCTAGCTCGCATTTTAACAGCGGATAGAAGGGCCACAGTGCAAGAAATCACTCGGCAATTTAACGCTGGTGCACAAAAACGTGTAAGCAGCCACACCATCCAGAACCATCTCCTCGCTATGGGGTACAGAAGCCATCGTCCCACGAGGGTACCGCTGCTGACCGCACATCACAGGGTGCAAAGATTAGCATGGGAGCGGGAACATCGCCACTGGACCCTAGACATGTGGGAAAATGTAGCCTGGACTGATGAGTCGAGATTCACGTTGGTACATGCGGATGGCATGATACGAGTTCGGCACAAACCACATGAAGCAATGGATCCTTCTTGCCAGCAGGTGGGGTGGCATTCTCGTCCAGGGACTGTTTACGTGGACTAAAATGGGACATCAGGTACGTGTGACATCGTCCCTTACAGGTCAACGTTACCGGGATATCCTGGTCGACCATTTGCTCCCGTTTGTGCGTCTTCAACATCCCACTGGGGACCTCATCCTGCAACAAGGCAATGCACCGGTCCATCGCTCTCGAATTGTATCCGAATGGTTGGATGAACACTCCACCGACGTGACCTCGCTTCCTTGGCCAGCTAGGTCACCTGACCTCAGCACATCTGGGATGCCATCGAGAGAGATAACCCCTCCATCAAATCTTCGAGCTTGTTCAGGGGTCGTGGATCGGTATGGCTTCCCAACACTTCCGGTGTCTTGTCGAGTCCATGCCTAGACGAATCGCCGCCGTCATCAGGGCGAAAGGTGGTGCTACACGTTACTAGACAGGTATCTCTAATTCAATTGCTCTTCAGTGTATATTAACTCTTGTATTTTTTTAAAGTCATTTCGTGATTTTTATTTATGAAGTACGAAACACAAAAACCTTTAGTGATTATAAGTTTTGAGTAACTGGTAAGTGTTACATATTTTACCTTGGGATCGTATATGACCCCAAAGGTACTGTGCATAAATAAGGTTTGAGGAAGGTTAATGAATGTTTCACTTATACCCACCCAAATATCTAAACATATTTGTAATTTTAAGCAAGCATTAAATTTTGTAACTGTAAGACCGAACATTTGGAAGAAGATGCTTACCTGGAAACTGAAGTAATATAGGTCACCAATTTCTTCTGAAATTGTGCAGTCGAGAATTTGTGCCCGTGCTCAAAATACTTGTCGCAGAACGAAAAATTACGGTCACATTTTGCGCCTGCTAATTTCTCAACCTGGATGAGATATATAGTAAGCAGTAGCGCATATCTAATTTAGCACCACTGGGTTTAGGAAAGGGAGAGAGTGAGTGCAATAAGACAAACGCAGTGCCATGCCTCATCGCGATTCGAACCCGGTCCCATCTCGGGCAAATGATCAGAAGCCAGCGCTTAGACCACTGCGCCCCCTGGGCGGCGTGCCAATAGCAAAGCTCAGTCGCGGAGATACGGATCTTTTTCGCTGTGTTTGTTTTTATTTTATTGGAGGTTTAATTTTTTTTTTAATATTTGTTTGACTTGAGGACAGATGCAGTGACATATACACTAAAATGCCAGAAAAACTGGTACAGATGAGCTTATTCAAAATACATTGCAACGTCACCTATGCGCAAACTCGGTTGCGTCCGCCAGTGCGTATATAAAGCGATATACATCTTTGCCAGCTGTCAGAGCTATTTTCGGCATGAGAATGACAAGTAATAACGATTTAAGCGATTTTCAACGCGGTGTCATACTTGGCGCTCGTGAGATGGGCCATAGTATTTCGGAGGTAGAAACGAAGTTCGGATTTTCACGGACGACTATTGCAAGGGTGTACCGTGACTACAAGAATTCCGGCAAAACTTCCAACCTACGATACCAGTGTGGCCGTAAAAAGACATTGGGTGAACGTGACCATCGTCGGCTGTCAAGTATTGTTTCACGCGATAGGCGTGCAACACTCTCGCAGGTATCCTCGGAATTCAGTCCTGGAGATTCAACAAGCATCAGCGTCCGGACTGTGCAATGTACCTTGCACGATATGGGCTTTGGGAGCCGACGCCCAACTCGAGTCCCTTTGATGGGTGCACGATACAGAGCTATGCGCCTCAGTTGGGCACGGCAACACCGCCACTGGAAACAAGTTGCCTGGTCTGACGAGTAGCGTTTCCAACTGTATTTGGCGGACAGAAGGACTCGTGTGTGGCGCAAACCCCATGAAGTCATGGATCCGCCTGTAAACAGGGAACTGTATCGACTGAAGGGGTGGGTCCGTAATGGTATGAGATGTGTTTAGCTGGACTTCACTTGGACCCCTGGTACAGCTACAAACGTCTGTGGCCGTCCAACGCTATGTGCGCATCCTTTCTGACGAGGTACATCAGTTCATGTCCTGCATTCATGCTGATGGGTTGACCTGTTCCAACAGGACAATGCATCTACACCCAAGTGTGGGGACGCCACATTATGGTTAGAGGAGCATTCATCTGAGTTTGGGGTGTTGCCATTCCCACCCAAATCCCGAGATCTGAACGTAATAGAACACATTTGGGATGCCATGCAACGCGCTATCAAACACAGGAATCCGAGACCTAGGAATACACCCGAATTGTGGAGCGCTCTGTAGGAAATATGGTGGGCATTGCCTACAGCATATTTCCAGAAGCTAATGGAGTCCATGCCCCGTCGTATGTCTGCAGTCCTGCGCTCGCGTGGGTGACTTACCTAGTATTAGACTGGTGTACCAGTTTCTCTGGCACTTTAGTGTATGTATATTGAATATATATTGGACTTGGTTGATAGATTTATACAGTACAGACATTTTGTGTTTTAACGTCAGCGATGTACATGGGTGTAACAAGGAAAGCAGCGAAAAAAACGCCGAAAGACAAACACAAACAACCATGCTTTACTCGAGATTCGAGCCTAGACCCCTCCGTTGGGCGAGTGATCTAGCAGGTATGATGGCTGTGCCATTAATCATGAACGCTGAAACCTTCTTTGACTTTTACGGACATCTCCGAGGTCCCTGAAGTATGGAAATGATGGCGCATAAGTAAGATGGATCGCAGAAGATTCCCGAATTGAACACTATGAACACGTATGGAATAAAACGGAACGTTGGGTTGAGGGACAGATTTATACAGTAGTTTAATCATACATCGAAAGCTAAACTGATTCCTCGGGAGTAATGGGAAATTGTGGTTGCTAAAACGTTAAACGTATAATGCCTTGGGAGAAATCCTACTCAAGAGGATATGGTGGGCAATCACAGTGAACTGCGGTATAAGAGGAATTTGGTTTTGTATACGTAAATGGGTAAATCGTACTAAGACTATGCATGTGCTGCGGAAAAATATGGCTCAGTAAGTCCCACTCACAATGACACACGTACACGAATGTAAAAAATGAAGAATTTGGCACTCATTTTGGTTTTGAGGCTACTAAAGTTAAAAATTTAGTATCGTTTATTACACACTAGACATGATGAACGCATAATGGGATTTAAAAATATGCCCCATGGATTCACGCCCAGCGTGCTGACATCTGCATTAGAGATAAATCAGGGTCTTCTTGGTAAAGTATATATATAAAGATATAGGCAACGCAATTTTATCACGCAATTTATCACATCACTTTACAAAACTCTTCAGAAGCCTCTTCCAAAAAATTATGCAGTATTTTTGTAGTTTTTTTTATTGTTCGTGCGCTTTTTGCTGCACATGTTTATGAGTATTCGTCGCACAACTTCTAAACTGTGCTTAAATTTCCAAAAATAGATGCTAAAGATGCACTGGCACTCTTTGTACAGAGGTGAGTAAGAGTGCCGTTAGTGTGAAACTGACACGTGTGTGGACTGTTTTGAAGAATAACGTACTTGTTAATCCATGAAGTGAGAGTACCTGTTTTTTTTTTGTTTTTTTTTGACTGCATGTTTAACGACCGCCGTGAGCAACTCAATGGGCTATAAGCAGTCGCCCGTCCCTAATTTAGGGTCACTGGTTCCAGGGAAGGGAGAGAGCCAGTGCCGTAAGACAAACACAACATCCATGCCTGACCGGGATTCGAACCCGGACCCCTTACGGACGAATGATCAGAGGCCAACGCCTTAGACCACTGCGCCACCGGGGCGGCGTACCTGTTTCGTACTTATCAACAGTGTGATACAGCTGAACGCTTAAAGGGTAAAAATTAAGTTTTATCTGATAAACAACAGCATAATATGATTTAAATGTATATTAATTCTTTAGGGAGAAAACATGGGTTACAGAACATACGGTTTTAGCAGAAAAGACTGTGGGTTACATTAACTCACCTCTCAAACAGCAGAAGTCAAAAAAAAAATGACAGATTATTGCTAGATTTCTGAATCGTTGAGAGTAAATATGTAGATAGGTTTGTACGTACACTGCCTGACAGAGAAAACGCCACACCACGAAAACGTGAACGCACCGCCATGCAAATTGCAGGGTGGGTGCACACGTACAAGTTCAAATGATTGCATTTCCAGGCCAACTGCACGAACGGTGCGTGACAACCAGCCCGTGAGGCCATCAGTCGAGCCGTCGTCACAGCCACGAGAAGTGAGTGGTTCTGCTGTAACCGTGTCTGGAGAACGAACAAGGGGTGCCAATGCCATTAAGATGCCGTCGTACGCGATTTCGTCGAACGGATGAGTTCACGAGAGGTGTCATCGTAGTCCTTCGTACAGCCGGATGGTCCTTGCTTCCTATTGCGCAAAAAACGCAACGTGATGCAACAACTGTCGGTCGCATTTGGAGACAGTGGTCCCAGGAAGGATGCGTGCATCGTCGTAGGGGGATCGGAGCACGGTGACGGACGTCCGAATGCACCGATCATCGCATCCGACATCGGCTTCCGACCATTCGTCTGGAAGGGGTCCGGGTTCGAATCTCGGTCAGGCATGGATGTTGTGTTTGTCTTGGCACTGGTTCTCTCCCTTCCCTGGAACCAGTGACTTTAAATTAGGGACGGGCGACTGCTTATAGCCCATTGAGTTGCTCACGGGGGTCGTTAAACCTTCAATCATACCATACATACTATGCTGTGTGATAGTCGGGAGTCGACGTGGCCAACGGGCCGATTCCTCCGCCATTGTGGAGCGCCACACGGCCCGGCAACGTGGAATCATAGTGTGGGGTGCTATCAGTGCCAACAGCCGCTCACCGCTGGCACGCATTACGGGCACACTGACGACACGCCACTATACTGACGAGGTGCTGCGGCCCGTGGCACTACCGTATCTACAGGGCATCTGGAACGCCGTTTTTCAACAGGATAACGCTCGGCCGCATACAGCTGAGACCAGCGTGAATGCTTTACATGGTGTGCGGATGCTTCCGTGGCCAGCACGACCCGTCCATCGAGCATCTGTGGGACACGATTGGACGTCGGTTGAATACCCTCCCACCCCCGCGAAATGAAGACGAACTGCGGACTCGGATCACCACCACATGGTCCACGATACCCCAGTAATCTATTCGGACTCTCATTGCCTCGATGCCACGTCGGATTAATCGCTGTATCACCCAAAAGGGGAGCCACAATCCTTATTGATCATCCTGTATATTCGGCCACTGGTGCCTAGTCTGTATGTGACAATTAAATCATTTGTTCAGGACCTACTTGGCTATCTGTTGTGTTCAGTTTGGTCTGTTTTCGAGCATTTCTTCATGGTGTGGCATTTTCTCTGTCAGGCAGTGTATTTGGTTTCGAATGTGATGGGTAAAATTCCTGTATCATAAAACTGTAAAAAAAAAAGTCATATCATACACTCGGCCTAACATATTGATTTTAAGAAGAAAACTTTAATCCTAGTAGCAAAAGTTAAAAAGGAAAGAAAGAGGGAAAGAAACTGAAAGTGAAAGAAACACAGCGAAGTATTTTAAGTTAATAACTCCGAAAACAGCAGAAAGAGTAAATTCGGCTGTCACAAAAAAAAAAAAAAAAAAAAAAATCGTGTATTACACTTTCATGTACTAGATTCCTCTTACGGTTTTCGGGAGAAAGAATGATCCTTTCTCGCAGTGTGTCTGAAAAAGGAGAAAAATATGTTTTTTCTGCGAAGTTATGTGTGAACTTTTGCAAGAGATCCACGTACACTGAAGTGCCAGAAAAACTGGTTCAGACGAGCTTATGCAAAATACATAGCAACGTCACCTATCTGCGTACTCGGTTGCACCCGCCAGTGCGTATATAAAGCGATAGATATCCTTGCCAGCTCTCAGAGCTGTTTTCGGCATGAGAATGACAAGTAACAATTTAAGCGATTTGCAACGCGGTGTCATAGTTGGCGCTCATAAGATGGGCCATAGTATTTCGGAGGTAGAAACGAAGTTCGAATTTTCACGGACGACCATTGCAAGGGTGTACCGTGACTACAAGAATTCAGGCAAAACTCCCAACCTACGATACCAGTGTGGCCGTAAAAAGACATTGGGTGAACGTGACCATCGTCGGCTGTCAAGAATCGTTTCACGCGATAGGCGTGCAACACTCTAGCAGGTATCATCGGAATTCAACGCTGGAGCCTCAACAAGCATCAGTGTCCGGACTGTGCAACGTACCCTGCACGATATGGGCTTTGGAAGCCGACGCCCAAGTCGAGTTCCTTTGATTGGTGCACGACACAGAGCTATACGCCTCGCTTGGGCACGGCAACACCGCCACTGGACACTTGATGACTGGAAACAAGTAGCCTGGTCTGGCGAGTGGCGTTTCCAACTGTATCGGACAGATGGAAGCATTCGTGTGTGGCGCAAACCCCATGAAGCCATGGATCCCGCCTGTCAACAGGGAACTGTACCGGCTGGGGGGGGGTCGTAATAGTATGGGGTGTGTTTAACTGTACTTCACTTTGACTCCTGGTACGTTTACAAACGTCTGTGACCGGCCAACGCTATGTGCGCATTCTTTCTGACGAGGTACTCCCGTTCATGTCCTACATTAATGCTGATGGGTTGGGCCTGTTCCAATAGACAATGCACCTCGACACAAGTGTCGGGACGCCATATTATGGTTAGAGAAGCATTCATCTGAGTTTGGGGTGGTGCCATTCCCTCGCAAGTCCCCAGATTTTAACGTGATAGAACGCATTCGGGATGCCTTACAACGCGCTATCGAACACAGGAATATGTGACCTCGGAATACACCCGAATTGTGGAACGCTCTGCAGAAAGTATGGTGTGCATTGCCTACAGCATATTTCCAGAAGCTAGTGGAGTCCATGCCTCGTCGTATTTCTGCAGTCCTGCGCTCCCGTGGGGGACCTACCAAGTATTAAACTGGTGTACCAGTTTCTCTGGCACTTCAGTGTATATCTGTCATGATTATATTTACTGGAATTTTTAGAACGAAGTATGGATAACCGTTTTCTTGTTCATATAGCGGAGATTTATTAGAGCGTACTTGAAACAAATGGAAGATATTCGGCCACATGCAACACGACTCGAGTCCGAAGATGAAATTCTGAAGGAAGTTGAAATGTTTGCACCGTCTTCTTACCTCTTGTGGTCTTTATGGGGATTTAACATGGCTCTAACATCATCCATCACATTCGGATACTGGGTAAGTATACTATGGTTGTTTCAGTTCCGTTAATTATTTTGTGTGTGTGTGTGTGTGTGTACGTAGGTGTGTGTTTATTTGTGCACGCGCGCGCAGGTACCTTGCTGTTTACTTCATTCACCACGTGATCTTCATAACCCTTGGCTCTCGGGTTATTTGCGTACTCCTTGCCTAAGAAGATCTACAGTAGTTGTGTTTGATAACCTAATGAATTAATTATCAGTTGATCTAATCGTCGCTCCGCAACTGCATTCGATAATTTAATCGATTCCGCTTACTGAATGAATATCGCGTCTTGAATAAATTTTATCGATACATAGTGTTTTGGCGTAAGACTCGTCTAACTCCGCGGATAGTATGGGACGACTTACGCCCGACGTCCTGTGACAAAAATAGGTCCCAATTGAAATCATGATAGCGTTAAAAATAAGTGCCGCACACTAATCGTGTTAGCATATTTGTAAACAGTAAGGAGTCTAATTTGCGTAGCGCGCAATACATCGCGCGCGCGCGACGCTCCCTTCGCTCCCTGTGCACGTGGGAGATGATGCAATATTTATGGGAGTGCCGCCGCATTTGACTCAGTCTATCTCGGCAACTGCGAGCGCAACACGACTCTTCGTGGTAGCGTTCTAAAGCTCTCGACGAGATCTATTCAAATATATGAAGAACATTTCAAAGTGGTTTGAACTGAACATTTAAAAATCTGTTTTCTTGTAAACCGGTGAACACTTTTGACAGCATCGCGACTTAACTGGACAACCGTGAGTGCAAAACAACTGTGCGTGGTATAGTTTTAAAGCTCTCGACGATATCTATTCAAATATACACTGAAGAGCAATTGAATTAGAGACAGTTGGCTTTATGCAAATCTGGCGCTGTGGGCGGCTCTGTAAACGGAAACGACATGACATATGCAGCGATCCGACAATATAAGCAGTGATGCGACGGGAATCAGTAAGAGTCGGACGCAGTATGGGTAAGACGAAGGATCTAAACGCATTTGATCGTAGGAAAATTGTCGAATCCCGACGAATGGGTCACTCCCTTTCGGAAGTCGTGCAGGCACTGGGAGTTTCACGATCCACTGTGTCACGGGTGCACCGTGAGTACATCGAATCCGGTAAAACCATCCTTGCAAGGGCCAACTGCAGTGGATGAGCGGGGTCATCGTCTCCTAGCTCGCATTATAACAGCGGATAGACGAGCCACAGTGCAAGAAATCACTCGGCAATTTAACGCTGGTGCACAAAAACGTGTAAGCAGCCACATCATCCAGAACCATTTCCTCGCTATGGGGTACAAAAGCCATCGTCCCACGTGGGTACCACTGCATGCTGACCGCACATCACAGGGTGCAAATATTAGCATGGGCGCGGGAACATCGCCACTGGACCCTAGACATGTGGGAAAATGTTGCCTGAACTGATGAGTCGAGATTCACGTTGGTACATGCGGATGGCAGGATACGAGTACGGCGCAAACCACATGAAGCTATGGATCCTTCTTGCCAGCAGGGTACTCTTCAAGCTGGTGGGGGGTGGTATTCTCGTCTAGAGACTATTTACGTGGACTGAAATGGTACCCCTAGTACGTGTGACATCGTCTCTCACAGGTCAACGTTACCGGGATATCCTGGTAACGTTGATTTGCTCCCGTTTGTGCGTCTTCAACATCCCACAAGGGACCTCATCCTGCAACAAGACAATGCACCGTGCTTTCGCTCCCGAATTGTATCCGAATGGTTGGATGAACACTCCACCGACGTGACCTCGCTTCCTTGGCCAGCTAGGTCACCTGACCTCAGTCTCATCGAGAACATCTGGAATGCCATCGGTTGAGATGTTCGAGGCTCTGACCCCCTCCATCAAATCTCCGTGAACTGTAGGAGCTTGTTCAGATGTCGTGGATCCGTATGGCTTCCCAACGCCTCCGGTTCTTGTCGAGTCCATCCCGAGACGAATCGCCGCCGTCATCAGGGCGAAAGGTGGTGCTACACGTTAGTAGACAGGTATCTCTAATTCAATTGTTCTTCAGTGTATAAAGAACATATCGCAGTGGTTTAAACTAAAATTAAAAAAAAATGTTTCGTGTAAACGGGTAAACATTTTCGACAATGCCGCGGATTTCGCCAAATGAACACAAGCAAAAGTGGGGGTAATCAAAACGAGAGGCAAGAGCAAGTGATGAGGAATGTAAGAAGCCCAATAAGACGCTGCCCAAAGAACTAGAGAGTATCGAAAACACCTGAAAGCAGCAGCCGCCGCCCAAAAAAAAATCCAACAGACCGATCGAACCCGTACACGGCCCATCTCGAACTCTGCTTTGTGTTCGCAATGTTTCCAGCATTATTTGTAAAATTTATGTAAGCTTCTTTTCATATCATAGACCTGTGCCGTCTATAACAAATTAAATAAACGCTTTGAAACCGTACTCGACTAGCTCATTTCAGCTCTTCGATCTGCATGTCCTAGTCCTACATTCCAAACTGACGGCTCAATCAGAACTGAGCCTACCCGTAGTTTTTGTGGTTGCCACTGAATTTTGATTGGAATGTTTAATCGACCAATGCGTCGCCTCTGAGGATTGGCAGAGTGAACCAATAACAAATGAGAACAGTTTCAAATAGTCATCGGTGTGCCTGTGAATCTCCTTATGTCTTCAGCCTTTACCAGATACATTATTTGATCAAAAGTATCCAATCACTTAGAAAAGAATTAATATCGAGATGATACACCCTTTGCTGCTATCACGGCCTCCAGGCTTCTTGGGAAGGCAGTTCGCTATGCAGGGTGTCCGAGAATTATTTATTGGACACATTACAAAATTATGTACAAAAAAAAAAAACTATGAGCATTGTCTGTTTTTCTATGTCACGTATTTCTAACACGGTTTCTATATTTTTGCTTTGCAGAATTGTTATTCCCGGAATCCGATAGATGTTGCTAGGTGTGGCCTGATGAGGAATGTATGAGAAATGCGCAATCAGTAGTCATGTCATCCGTACAGCAGAAGGCTATGTGTGTGTTATGGCTTGCGGAATTAAAGTCTGTCATTAAAGTTAAAAGACGGTACCATTTAGAGTATGATTGTAATACTCCGTTAACGAATTCAATTAAGCTGTGGATGAAACAGTTTAAAGAAACTGGCAATGTGGAACATCGTGGAGGAGCCGGTAGGACTAGCATCAGCGGTGAGACGGTTGACCAAGTTAATAAAAGTTTCCGGCGAAGCCCCAGGAAATTCGTTCGTAAAGCAAGCAGAGAACTGTGCATTCCGAAATCGACAGTTTACGATATCTTGCACAAGAATTAAAGTTTCATGCTTATAAAATTCAAATAATGCAAAAGATGCATGTAAATGATCATACTTTGCGAAACGATCTCCCTGTGGATATGCTGAATCGAGTGGGAAACAACGAAAACTTTCTCAGTACTGTAGTTTTTAGTGATGAATTCTCATTTCATGTATCAGGTATTGTGAATCGTCACAACTGTAGGATATGGGGCAGTGAATCGACTCATGCTGCTATTGAGCTGGAACGTGATTCTCCAAAAGTTAATGCGTGGTGCGCCCTATATCAAAAAGAGAAGTGATTGGCCCTTTCTTCTTCTGCGAAAAAACCATAAATGGCGACATTTACTTCGATATGCTAGAAAATTTCGATATAGCTCAGATCAAAAGTATGACAACGTCGTTTCCAACAAGACGGGCCTCCGCATTGGTCAACGTGTGTACGTAAGGGCCTAAATGAGCATTTCCCCAACAGATGGATTGGACGTGGTGGTCCCATTCTATGGCCTCCTCGCTCTCCAGATCTAACTCCATTGGATTATTTCATGTGGGGTTGTGTGAAGGATCGTGTCTATCAGACGCCTTGTACTGATTTGCATTAACTGAAATAGCGTATCACAGCTGCTATTAATTCCATAACTCCTCAGATGCTTGCCAATACATGGCATGAAATCGAGTATCTCTTGGACGTACTACGAGCAACCAAGGGATCTCACATCTAAATTTATTAACTTGTGTAGTTACATTGTAAGTTAGTACAGTCAGTTTCTTTCGATCTGTTTAATGTTTTGTTTTATATAATTTTGTAATGTGTCCAATAGTTCTCGGACACCCTGTATTTTGGAACGCTTTTGCAGGAATTTCCTTCCATTCTGTCATAAGAGCATTCGTCAAGTCGGTCACCAATGTCGGATGGTTCGGCCTGGCTCGCAGTCGGAGTTCGAATTCATCCCAAAGGTGTTCCATGGGGTTGAGGTTGGGGCTGTGAGTAGGTCAGTCAAGTTCTTCCACACCCATCTTATCAAACCATTACAGCACGGATCTCGTTTTGTGGACAAGGAAATTTCCCTTTAGTAAAGAAAAGGGCTTTCATCGAACTGTTGCCACAAATTTGAGAGTACAGAACTGTCGGGAATGCCATTATACAGTATGACGCTGCGTATAATGCCCAACATAAACCATGAAAAAGAGCCCCAGAGCAAGATGCTTCCTCCACTAAACTTCACAGTGGGCAATGAAACTAAGGGGCCCAGCCCAAACCATGAAAAACAGCCCCAGAGCATGATGCTTTCTCTACCAAACTTTACAGTGGGCAATGGAACTGAAGGGCGCAGCACACACCATGGAAAACAGCCCCAGAATAAGATGCTTCCTCCACCAAACTTTACAGTGGGCAATGAAACTAAGGGGCCCAGTTCAAACCATGAAAAACAGCCAGAGAGCAAGATGCTTCCTCCACCAAACTTCACAGTGGGCAATGGAACTAAGGTGCCTATCCCAAACCATGGAAAACAGCCCCAGAGCATGATGCCTCCTGCAGAGTTGGCACAACACAGTTCACAGTTGGCACAACACAGTTCACAGTTGGCACAACACAGTTCACATTTGGCACAACACAGTTCACAGTTGGCCCAACACAGTTCACAGTTGGCACAACACAGTTCACAGTTGGCACAACACAGCTCACAGTTGGCACAACACAGTTCACAGTTGGCACAACACAGTTCACATTTGGCACAACACAGTTCACATTTGGCCCAACACAGTTCACAGTTGGCACAACACAGTTCACAGTTGGCACAACACAGTTCACATTTGGCACAACACAGTTCACATTTGGCACAACACAGTTCACAGTTGGCACAACACAGTTCACAGTTGGCACAACACAGTTCACAGTTGGCACAACACAGTTCACATTTGGCACAACACAGTTCACAGTTGGCACAACACAGTTCACAGTTGGCACAACACAGTTCACAGTTGGCACAACACAGTTCACATTTGGCACAACACAGTTCACAGTTGGCCCAACACAGTTCACAGTTGTCACAACACAGTTCACAGTTGGCACAACACAGTTCACAGTTGGCACAACACAGTTCACAGTTGGCACAACACAGTTCACATTTGGCACAACACAGTTCACAGTTGGCACAACACAGTTCACAGTTGGCACAACACAGTTCACAGTTGGCCCAACACAGTTCACAGTTGGCACAACACAGTTCACATTTGGCACAACACAGTTCACAGTTGGCACAACACAGTTCACAGTTGGCCCAACACAGTTCACAGTTGGCACAACACAGTTCACAGTTGGCACAACACAGTTCACAGTTGGCACAACACAGTTCACAGTTGGCCCAACACAGTTCACAGTTGGCACAACACAGTTCACAGTTGGCACAACACAGTTCACATTTGGCACAACACAGTTCACAGTTGGCACAACACAGTTCACAGTTGGCACAACACAGTTCACATTTGGCACAACACAGTTCACAGTTGGCCCAACACAGTTCACAGTTGGCACAACACAGTTCACAGTTGGCACAACACAGTTCACATTTGGCACAACACAGTTCACAGTGGACACAACACAGTCGGGCAGGTAGTGCTGATCTGAAGCCCTCCACACCCAGGCTCGCCCGGTGGAATGCCAGATGGTGAAGCGGGATACATCACTCTTGATAATGAGTTTCCACTGCTCCAGAATCAACTGGCGCCGAGCTTTACACCCCTCCATCAGACGTTTGGCTTTGATTTTTCTGATTTTAGGCTTGCCAGAGGTTGCTCGGCCATGGAAACCCATTCCCTTCTGCTTCTCGACGAACCGATATAGTTCTGGCTTTGTTTCCATAGGCCTTTCGGGACTCGGTGGCGAGGGTTGCAACCTAGGGCAAGCGATTTTGTGTAACACTCCCCCCCCCCCCCTTCAGCTCGCGGCGGTCCCGCTCTGTACTTTTACGAGCACTGCCAGGTCGCGATTGCGCTGTTGTTGCTACTAGGCATTTCTACTTCACCATCACATCTCTTGTAGTTGATCGGGACGAAATTTCCAGAACTGTCTTGTCACGTTGAAATTTCCTGAGCTGTGCTGTACAGTCATTCTACTGTCCACGCCTGTCTGTGATCGTCAGACCACGTGATTTTATTTATAACTGTATGGGCTACGGCTGTGACGTAAAAGTGGTGTAAGGATGCGTTTGATTGTATAACTATAATGTATTTCTAGGTTCTCGTTTCTGGTACAGATGCTGCCTGTAAAATGTGTTTAGTATGATAACTTTTGCCAAGCTTATGTGTTGACTGAGTTCTCAACACCAAAAATTATTTATTTCTATTGAGGAATGCTAATTCCATTCGCAAGTTTTGTAGAAAAATTGCTGATATAATGCTTTGCTTTGTCCACCCATCTGACTACCAGTGCACGCAAAATCTTTTTTTTTTTTTTTTTGTTGGGGATTTGCGACAAAATTATTATTATTATTATGGTTATTATTATTATTTTCCCACGGGTTGGCATGATTTTTCAGCACTTTCGAGTCTTTTCTTTCAGATTACCAAGAAGTTCCCACTTCCCCTAAAATTTGTGCTTTTGGCATGTTCCTAGAGCGCACGCGCATAAATGCATCTGCTAAATGAGCTTCTTACACTTCCGTTTTTGTTATTCTTGTGGCCTAAATTATCTTCTTACACTTCCGTTTTTGTGTTTCATGTGGCCTAAACGAGCACAAAAACAATTCCGCTTTTGTGCTTCTTGTGGCCTAAATGTGTTTCTTTCAGTTTTTGTGTTTCTTGTGGCAGTTTTTGTGTTTCTTATGACCTGAATGAGCTTCTTACACTTACGTTTTTCTGTTTCTTGTGGCCTAAATGAGCTTCTTACACTTTCGTTTTTGTGTTTCTTGTGGCCTAAATGAGCTTCTTACACTTCAGTGTATGTGTTTTCCGACGAAAGAAATATACTCTGTAGAATGAAAAGCGTTCTTCCCAATGCTTTTTACGCAAGATTCCATGAAAACCCAAAAACTTAGACATCACAATTCAATGCACGTAGGAACGATACCTTGAAAATGCACGAATCCGGAACAAAATCTTGTTTTCTAAAGAAAGATATGCATTCTTTGCAGGTCTCCTTACATGATATTCATTGAAAGCACAGAAGCTTACATATCGGAATTGAATACACCTGCTATTTTTTCTTTATTCAGAGTTTAAGGACCACCTTGAGCAACTCAATGGAGTACTAGCAGAAGCCCGTCCCTAATTTAGGGCCACTGGTTCCAAGGAAGGGAGAGATCCAATGCCGTATGACAAACACAATATCCATGCCTCATTGGGATACGAACCCAAACCCGTCTCAATACGGACAGAAATGGCATGTAGGGTGCTTACCTACACAACAAATGTTTAAAGTTTCCCCAGTTTGTTTGGATACAGGCCTCCAGTCTCCTCAGCTAGACACGCATTCGTTCAAACATGCCGGTGTTTTTTTATTTCTTCACATGCAGTTTCGACTCTTATCCGCAATTCGTCTATGTTGTCCGCGAGGACTACATGTACATTCGAATAACCCCTGATGCAGAAATTCAATGGATTGAGGTAAGTTGAGCTGGAAGGCCCCGACCGGGCCCGTCCCGACGTATCCGTCGTTCTCCAAACGTTGCATTGAAATTCTGCCTCACCGTGTAACTAAAATGCGCTGACGCACCATCGTGCGTGAACCACATTGTTGCACGTGTACGAATGGGGGACAGTAGCTGCGGGAGGTGCTACTGCAGGAAGTGCAGATACAAATAACCTATTGGGAAGCACAAATGAGATTATCACCAGGGTGATAATGATTATCACCATTATCACCTATGCAAGTACTAAAACTCCCTTGAAGACTTTCATCTAGAGTCTAGAATACTTACATCTGAAGAAGAAAGAGCGCCTTTTTCAAATCTCTTCGCACAACATTCGTCTTTAACAGCAAATTTTATGTAAGATCAACGCGAAGGTAACTTTCACATGTGTTGTCATTTCAGTTAGCGCGAATTAAAGTTCTTCATGTAAAACCTTTGAACCCAAGTGGACAAAGAAATTTGGGTAAGACCGAAGCAGTGATTCTGTAATAATGATTTTCTAGATGGTTTCAAGAACCATGTAGAAATTTTCTCAATTTCTGTTCGTTCTACTTTTTTAACAAATTTTTAGTGTCTTAAAAAGTCATTGAAATGTTTAATTCATTCGTGAACTCCTCGTAAATAATTGAGAATAATTAGTCTTGTGTGAAACTGGTTTTTATTTCGGTCGTATTTCTGAACGCTCTTTTATTTCTTACAGGAATTTGGCAAGGCCAAGTTGGACGCGTACTTTTCGCTTAAGAAGAAGTATTTAGTTACTGCGAAAGCAACTCCAAATGAAACCAATAATCACGTAACTGAAGATTCATGTAATTAACTTTGTTTTCTAATAATTCCTGTAGAAATAAATATTTCAATGAAATAGCATACTTCTTTTGTTACACTCTCTCACACCTTTCTTTTTTTCTTGGGGGGGGGGGGGAGTTGTTAATGACCACTGTGAGCAGCTCAGTGGGCTGCAGTGGTTCCTCCCTGATCTGGGAGTCACTATAGTTCCAGAGGAGAAGGCGATAGCCGTAACATAACACGCTACACATGCATCTTCCGGAACAAGAAAGATATATGGAGGTGGAGGGAGGGGGGTGTTGTTTATAAGCCAGAACTTAAGATGGCCGTTTAGTGATTTTGCTTCCTATACTTCCAATGGGCAAACTTCAGTACACATTTTCTTCACAATTAATGCGTTCCCAAGGATGAAAATTTGAACATCGATTAAAATAATTTCATATTATAACTTGGAATACTTAATATTTTCTAAAACATAACCATAATTAAGCAATCCAACATTTGTTTGTCTACTGACGTCATCAATGTGCAGGTCGCGCCAACTTTTTCTGGTCTCAACACCACCAAAGGAAAAGTTATTGATTTTTAATATAATTATGGTTATGTTTTAGAAAATATTAAGTATTCCAAGTTATAATATGAAGTTATTTTAATCGATGTTTAAATTTTCACCCTTGGGAATGCATTAATTGTGAAGAAAATGTGTACAGAAGTTTGCCCATAGGAAGTATAGGAAGCAAACTCACTAGACGTCCACCTTAAACCGCTACCTCACTTTTCAAGGAATCAAGCTTTTTCTTCGATTTCTAATAGCTCTGCGAAACTATAGTCGATGTATAATAAACCTTTGATTGTGGTAAACGTTGGTATTTTTATTTTATCTCAAAACCACAAGTTTTGTAGTCATAAATTATATATAATTTTAGGTGTCAACTGGACCTTAGACTACAGTTTGGTGCGTAAGTATACTGAGATATCCTACAGCGGAAGACGGCAATATAACATCTTACTTCGGTTCCGTTTTTGGACTTATTTAATACCGATATAGACTTTTCAGGAACATAAAACTTAGTTCCTAATCTTGATTATGACGAACTCACCGTCTGCTTCCATCAACCGTTTTTCGAAGCTGAGGATAAAGAAGTTCAGATTACTGAACCACTTGAACTTCTTGCTTCGATGTAAAGAGATGCCAGATATTACCAAATTTTATATCTGTGAAATGCAACTTACGAACTTTCCATAACGTCAAGAAAACCATATACAGTGCTTCGTTTGCACTATTACTAGCTATTACTAAGGACACGAGAAAAAATATTGCAAACGTTGAGGTCGAACTGTATGACCTACATCTTTTACTGGCTAAAATGTTAGCAGATTTTTCTGACCTGGACGGCAAAACTTAGCCTAGGAGTTACAATATGTCGTTTACTCATAAAATGACATTAGAACGAAAATTTGAAAAACTATCGATTAACAACAACAATAAAGAAAATTCTGCTGTGCAAACTCAGGATGCCTTTACGGATAATGAAGTAATATCTGACCTTTCTGGTTTTAAGCCCAGCGAAATTCAAAAACAGATTTTACGTTACAATTCGAATTTTGCGATTTCGAAAAAGGTACCAGCATCCAATGTCGTTCCGTCGGTTCAGGAGTCCCTTATAAAAAGGGATCTAAACATTGATCAAAAAGAAACAATTAGACATTGTGTCAGCCAGATAATAACGTCAAAGTCCTTTCCACCATTTAAACCCAGTCTTAACAAGGAAGAACATAATGCTCTATAGGAATTATAGTCAAATCTTGATATCATCATTACTAAAGCAGATAAAGAAGGGTAAGTTGTTATTCTGGACAAACAACATTATGAGGAGGAAGTCGAAAACCTTATTTACGAAGGACCCTATAAAGAAATGAAAATGATCCATCGGAGAGACAATTAAAAGAAGTTCGGAAATTGATATCAAGTTGCGTAACCCCTGACCAAAGCTCAAAACGTCATCTACAGCCGTCATATGCCCGTTGTCCGTGTTTTTATGCACTTCCGAAGATACATAAGATTGGTAACAATTTCCGTCCCACAGTCAGCACTATCGGCTCAGCAACACATACGTTGGCCAAGTTTCTATCTTCAAAACTATCCACCTTAACGGCTTCTTCGAACAAAACATCTGTAAAAAATTCCATTGAGTTTGTCAGTCGACTAAAGCCCAAGGATCAGTTCATGTTATCCTTCAATGCGAAATAAATGTTCACAAGTATCCCACTGAATGGAGCCCTCGAATCATTGAAAGCTAATCTCACTGAACATCATTTCAGCCAAACCGGAAGTAGAAGATATTTTGAGACTAGTGGAAATTTGTACCAGACAAAACAGTTTCCTTTTTCGTGGAAGATTTTTCCAACAGACGGAAGACCTTGCAATGGGCAGCCCACTAGTGCCTATTTTATGCGAAGTACTATATGCGTCACTTTGAGGGCAAACTCTTTCAGCTGGTTACATTTGACCTATGGATTCGATATGTAGATGATACCTTTGTTCTCTGGAAGGGCATGAATTCGGAAGTACCTAAATTAGTTGAACTTACCAATTCAATTGATCCTCATATGTAGTTTACATATGAGACTGAAAATAATGGCTGCTTACCATTCCTTGACGTCCTTGTGTCACGCTCTGAAGGATTCTTTATAACAACAGTTTATCGAAAACCATTTGCTGTTTCCTTACCCCCACATGCAAAATAAAATCACCCATGGAAACAGAAAGTCTCTGCCTTCTACGCATACGTATATCGTGCAATACATATATGCTCAACTGATGATTCTGCCCTTGATTTTCTTAAACGAATTGCTGTACACAGAGGATATACCCATTCCATTATAGATAAAGCTGTCCAAAGATTTAGGAAACCGAAGCCTGTCTGCTCACTCACGCCAATAGACAACCCAGTACGACAGAATTAGGTGGTTATCTCATTTGCTCCACAGATTTGCTTCAGAATTTCAAAAACCCTCAAGAGTTTTAATTTCAAAGTTATTTTCAAACCCATAAACAAGATAAATTTTTACGGATCAAAAGTCTACGTCGGAGACATAAATTCCTGTGGAATTTATCAGATACCTTGCGAATGGGGACTTTCATACATGTATATAGGACAGACTCGCAGGGCTTAAAATTTCCGTGTAAAGGAACACAAGACCTACGTACTGAACTGTGAACTAAAAAAGTCGTCTATAGCCCAACATTGTCACGAAAATAAAAACAAATGCTTGTTTCAAAATGCTACGCTCATTGATAAACCTGATTCGACTATCAAGTTTAATGTATTAGAAGTTTTACACATATACTGGAACTTTTCACAGCTTGTCAACGACATGTCATCGACTCCATTTCTTTCAAGCGCGTGGAAACAACTCACCAAAAGCCATGACCTTCAGAACTCTGATGATGTCACAATGATTTGAATGTTTACGCTCCATTCGTCCTGATGATGCCGAGCCAATAGCTCTGCGAAACTATAGTCGATATATAATAAATATTTGATTGTGGTAAACGTTGGCATTTTTATTTTATCAAGACACAGCTGCACACGACGGAACATGTTGTTCGTAACGCGCCACAACTCATCGGCAGTAATCTGGGCTATGACGACCGTAATGTTCACTTTTAATTCATCAAGGTGTGCAGATAAGTTGCGTATGCTTTCCCTTTCAATGCTCCCCACAGATAAATGTCACAGGTGGAGAGATCGGGTGTTCTGAGTGGCCATAGTCCCTTCGATACAGGTCTGTTCTCCCCGAACACTTCATGCACAACACGTAGACTGTTCCGCTTACTATGCGCCGTTGCACCATCCTGCTGAAAGAAAGCATATGTTCGCTCTTCTTCCGTAAGTGCGGCAACAAATGGGTTGAACAGTTGCTGAACATAGCGCTCTGAGTTGATGGTGTCAGTGAAAAGGAATGGGCCGACTATTCTCTTCGCAGACACAGCACACCAAACGCCTATCTTTTGGTCGTACAGAGGAGCCTCCATTGTCCGTCTGCGACTCATGTCGATCCAAATCCTGATGTTTTGCTCATTGAAATACCCGGACAGATAAAACCATGCTTCATCTGTCATGTAATAAAGTATTGGGGGAATTTCACAGCTGACAATGGTCTCCTGAAACCACTTACAATATTGCATCCGTTTGGCATAATCAGGAGTTTTAAGTTCTTGAAGCGCCACAACTTTCTACGGCCGAAAATGCAAATCCACCTTAAGTATGCGTCGTCATGACGTGGCAGATTTTCCCGTTGCAGACGATAATCTGCGAATCGACTTCCGAGGGCATTTTAACATCATTGTGCAGACATCCTTGATAATGTCTTCAGTACGAATTGTCTTGGATTTGTTTCTTTTCCTGTTGCACACCGTGCCGGTTTCACGAAATTTCCACACTAACTTCTGTACCCCTGATTTCGCCAGTGCAGCACAATGTGGAAAGTTTTCTGTAAAGAACTCATTTAAAACCTTGTATGAGTTATTTTTGAAATACTGTTCCACAATAAAAATCCGCTGTTCCGTACTTAAAACCATTTCCGTTGCCTTTGTTCTCTCTTCACTTACACTTATGACCGCGTACTTACACTGCTCTGGCTGTGGTTAGCCACTCCGGAGAATTCCTTTACAGCTGTACACGCAGAAACCGGTTAGAAGTGGAACAAAGCGGCCTCAACTGGAAACCCGCCAAACAACTTTAACCCGCCTAACAACGTCTGGCCACAGGGCCTCTTTTATATGGCGCACCCGATGGCGTGTCATGTCAGGAAGTAGGCTGCTATTAGCATCACGTGTCGGTGTGCTGTTTCCACGTGCGAAGGCAAGTTGACTGCGTAGGGTCGTAACATGGATTCGCCCAAACAGGCCTAACGAGCGGTTATGCAATTTTTGACGGCAGAAGATGTAAGTAGAGCCGAAATTTATCGTCGTATGGAAGATGCGTATAGGAATGTGTGTCAGTCATGGTGCAGAGTGTTCCGCTAGTGTAGTGAATTTTGTAAACGATGTGTGAGCACGGAGGACATGCCGAGACCTGGGCGCAAGCACACGTGGCCATCACCATGGAATCGATTCCTGCCGTGGAAAAACCTTGTGAAGCAGAATCACCGAATCACCACCCGCGAGCTTGCGGAAACATTGTCCGTGAGAAAGGGAACTGTTAACATCATTCTCCATCGCCGATTGGTATACAGAAAGGTTTGAGCACAATGGGTCTCCAAGCATCTCCAGAAGGATCAGAAGACTCGGCGAATCTGCTTGCATGGAGCATCTGCATCGTTACCACGCAGAAGGGGGACAGTTTCTTTCCAAGATTGTAGCCGCAGATGAAACTTGGGGCCAACACTTAGATCCGGCCAAAAAACGGATGAGTATAGAATGGCGGCATCCCAACTCTCCACGCCCCCAAAAAGCACAGTTCTCCTTAAGAGCTGGAAAAGTGATGCGCACGGTTTTCTTCGATTGCCTGAACGCACGCAGTACCGTCAAAGCAACCACATACTGCAATACGTTACGCAACCTCATAACGGCCATCAAGCGTAAGCAACCCGGTATATTGTCAAATGGGGTTATTTTGCCCAGGGCCGGATTAAAGGAATATGGGCTATAGCCTTGGGGCCCACCACGACTAAATACCCAGAAGGCATGCCTAGACAAATAATAGATAGACATGCACAGAGAGAGGTTTATGAAATAGATTTCCTTTGGCTCGATGATTTCCACTTTGTCAGAAACAGAGACTGGAAGACGATCAGATTTCAAGCCAGTGACTCACCAAGGGTAAGGTTTCGTGTCGCTGTGTACAGTGGGGTCGAAGAGACAGTTTCAGCTCTTTCACCACCATTCATCCAGACCTCCCTACTTGTACTTGGAACCGTTAATGGTCGACGTCCCTTGTGGCTTCACATTGCATAAAAAAACGATGCACTGAGAAAAGTATGCAGCGCTAAATCAGTAGAAAATCCAAGATAAAATCTAAGAATCTTAAGTTTTTTAACTCGTTGTCTTGTGAGAACAGTGGAAAATACAGTGACTTATTATGAAAACTCTGCAGGTAATTAATTTAGTAGTTACAGAGTTGCGTGTTTTAACGGACTTCAAAATACTTCCCCGTTACAAGTTCTTTGGGGGACCACTCAGATGTCTTACTTAGCCTTGGGGACCACTCAAATATTTTAGTCTTGGGGCCCACTCAGATGTCTTAGCCTTGGGGACCACTCAGATGTCTTAGCCTTGGAGCCCACTCAGATGTCTTAGCCTTGGGACCACTCAAATGTTTTAGACTTGGGGCCCACTCAAATGTTTTAGCCTAGGGCCCAATAAGGCTTTATTCCGGCCCTGATTCTGCCGCACGACAACGCGCGCCCGAATGTGGCCACAGTGTGCCAAGATTTGCTGCGGAGCTTCCGCTGGGAGGTCCTCGATCACCCCCCCCTATATCCCCGACCTATTGCCCTGCGACTACCACATCTTTGGGCCACTAAAAAAACTCTCAAGGGCTGCCGGTTTGCTAACGACGCTGAAGTCCTGGACGCCGTTGAAGACTGGTTCCGCAGCCAATCATGGACATTCTTCGCTCAGATTATCCACAATCTCGTTCAGCGCTGGGACATTTGCTTGAACGGTCAAGGTGACAACGTGAAACGGGTATGTAGCCCATGTATCACTCTTACTTCCTGTATGTACACATATTCCAACCTATAAACCTTTACGGCATAAAACCGACAGTCTCAGTTTCATTTGGACGACCCTTATGTATCTTACAACATCCGATCTTGCTACAGAACTTCAAAATCAAGTCCTCTGACAGACGACTAAAATTTAGTTGTTAATTAAACCTCAAGTGTAATCCCGCGAATCCTCCTATTACACGAAATTTTCCGTCAAACGGATACGGAAAAACTGAGAATGGAATTTGTCCTATAATACAGCAAAGGAATTGCAAGAAGGTTTCTGGAATTTAGAATTTTGCTAACGAACCAAATATCAGTGAAATTCAGGGGTTTCATCGTCATTTCATGGAAAAGGTTGTATCAGGAATATGTTTCGTTAAGGCTGTCTTTGAATGAGTTTTGGGATTCATCTTCTGCGATAAATGGTGCAAAAAGTCACTGCTTGGGCGTCGCTTTTACGTCTTGTGGGACTGTCCCAAAAGTTGGCGTCAGCAAATCATTGCAGACCTCGCCATATTCAGAATGGAAGCGATCTCTCGTTGGCTCCAGAATGAGAAGACAAAATATGCGCTGTTGCGTTTTAAACAGTGACGTTATTTGGGGGCGGAGCTTAGTAGGTAGGCGGAGTTTCTATAGCTCAAATTCAGGTGTTCTCTGCAAATGTACATATTTTCTCTTCAAAAAATGAACGATTTAAGATGATTTAAGGGAGACAAGATTGTAGTCTCACTTTTGGCCCCATTTAATTATTTCTATTTGGCTTAGATAATTCAATAAGATCAGACAGAAGTGAGAGATTTCGTTTCTTCCAGACAGAAGCACTTCTAAACGAACTTATAGCGCCATTTAGCGCCCAAATTGGAATACTTTCGAATCAGATAAATTGAATTAAAAAAAAAATTAACAATTTTTTCGGAATAATAACTGCGGCACGTATTATAGGTCGGTTTTATTTTTTCTCAAGATTTCAAAGACTACAAAGTAATAGTCTTCGAGAAAATGTGTACAAAGGAATTTGCATTGCAGATATAGGATATAATGTCTCTCACACTCATTCAAAGACAGCCTTAATTCACGAAGGGAATCACGAAGAATGGCTCGTGAATTTCAGAAGATTTTTTAGAGTGTATACATTTTAGGTGGTGAGATTTGTTTGCACAATCCGCGCTGAGCAAACATTGGATATGTAGCTAACAAATACACGAAAAATAGAGAATTTTCTGAACTCAAGTAATGTAATTCCTTGTCAAGTAACGGCAAAATGCATTTGAACAAGCTACTGTTGGATTATTACATTACATTCTATTCAATTACAGATTCTATTCTGTTATTATTCCAAGACAACCTTCACATCAAATGCATCGTGAGCTAGTTCCTTTACTCGTTCATGGCAGATGTGAGTTGGTCATATATAAACATGGCGCAGTGATACATACGAAATTGGGACCCACGTGAAAGAGTTTGATCACCCGTTTTTCGAAACCTTGATGTGTTCTCTTAAGAAATTAATTTTGGACTTTTCGTCTTGTAGTTCTACTCATTTTTTCGCATACACCAAGGCGTTAAAGTTCTCAAAATTAGGCAACAGCAAAGAGTACAGTCCGATAACCATGTTGGTCCGCTGCCCCTGTCTGTGTTGTCACTAAGGAGGTTAGAACTAGACCTCTGGAGGTGCCCTGGATCTCTTAACCGTAAAGCTACAAAGTAAGGGAATTCGATGTTGTTTACATGACACCATACGGTGTTTCATGCAGTTTCAACTGTGCGGATTTTGGAATTGCGTGGTTTTCGGTTGCAGAAATCGTGCTAGTATCAAACCGGAATGAATTATTCCTCATAAACGTTTAGAATTTTAACGTATGGCTTTGTTTTGAATTAGCACTAAGGTTTCGTGATTTTCAATTTAAAATAGAATAAGAAAGTGCCTCAAAATCATTAAGACTTTTATAAGCATTTTCTCATACATAGGCAGCATGTTACGATGCAAAATTAGAAACATTTGCAACGAAAGAAAGCTATTCTGCCAATGCAAAATGCATTGCAATGGCCTTGAGAACCTCCAGCTTTCAAAAACATTAATGGTTGCCGCCCCCGGTTTCAAGCAAAGTGGCACTGCTCCATTAACAAGGGCATCTCCAGATATGTTATTCTAACCTCCTTGGTCGTCACATGAATAAGCTCTATAAATACACTCATCGTCAAAAAAAATAGTTGCACCCAGAAGGACGTATTCGAGAGGAAGGTAATGGTTACCAGGAACAATAAATTATTAAACATTGAGACTGATGTGAGCAATATTTACTGAGCTACACGGTAATAAGTAGGGTCTCTCATTATGGCGTCGGGCCGCCATGTTTGCTAACACAGCATGCCAGACATCTCGGCGTGGAGTTGTACAGGTTCCTAATGGTGTCCTGCAATAAGCCATCCGATGCAGCCTGAATCTTCTCGCCCAGTTCCTTTAGATTGCGCGGTAGGGGTGGAGTGTGGATAGCGCCTCCAACAGCATTCCACACCTTTTCCACCGGCGATAGGTCTGGCGATGCGGCTGGCCATGGCAGAGTGTCAGTGTCTCGAAGTCAAGCTCTCGCGATTGCAACAGTATGCGGGCGAGCGTTGTCCTGTTGCAAAATCGCACCGGAGTGAGCTGCCAGAAAAGGTAGGGCCACTGGTTGCAGGGCCTCATTAACGTAACGCCGGGGTGTCAAAGGGCATGTAATTAATACCAAAGGGGATCTGGCATCGTAGGCAATTGCACCCACCATGACATAAGGTTTTCTAGACGTGTGACGCTTGACAACAAACCGTTCATCATGGCGTTGACCACGGTGCCTCCACACACGGATTCTTTGGTCATCTCCTTCACGACAAAAGCGGAGCTAGTCACTGAAGATCACCAGCTGTCATTCTGAGTTGCTCCTTGAGAGTCTGGCACAACACCATTGCAGTTTTTTTTTTTGCGACGATGCAATGGTGTTAAGGGCAGTCGTCGTAACGGTCTACGTGCGTGTAGTCCTACGTCGTGCAGCCGTCTGCCAATGGTGCTGGCACTAATTGGACGATGCATGGAGGGCACCACTGCTCGCTGAATATCCGTAATCGTGGCTGTTGTGTAACAACGCGCATGTTGGACAACCCGTCGGCGCTCTCCCTCCATGGTTCGTCTAGGTCTCCCAGACCCTTCCTGTCGATGCTGCGTGCCTTGTACTATCCACTGCTGCCAATAGCGTGCTATGGTGATACCCGCACCACCGGTATGGCGCGCAATACGGAGATAAGACCATCCCACTTCCCGGAGCCCAACGATGCGGCCTCTCTCGAACTCCTCCAGGTGCTCGAATTGCTTCCGAACTTTCCCCGAGGCATACGTCGCTTGCAAAGGATGAAACCAACACATCAAGACGAGTCAGAATGGCAATCACGCGCATCGGGCCGATCTTATGTTGTCGGTCAGGAACAGCTCTACGACCCTTCCTTGCTGGTGTCACATGCGCGGCTGAGCATGATACTTGAATCATTTGCATGTCTCATGATGCCAAACCTATCCAAGTTTCATTTCTGTCTGTTGCTTCTTTCTGGCTGCAACCATTTTTTTTTTTTTTTTTTTTTTGGCGATGAGTGTATAAAGTCAATGCTATTATTTTAAGTAAAAAGAAATTGAAAAAAAAATCATCCTTAAACTGCATTTTTACCTATTTTTTTATTATCACTTATTTTATCACTCATATTAAAATACCTTTTTTTGTTTTTCCTTTTATGAAAATCCTTTGAAATATTTTCTCCAGATCTAAACACTCTTTTGAATGCTGCAATAATATTATATTTGTTATCAGGTCAACAAAAGTTCTGGTCATGAGGCAAAAAAGGCAAAGGGAAACGAGGTGATGAACAAATTAACACCGTTTTTCATGCGCCCACTATTCTATAGAAACAGAATTACGTAATTTTCCCATTGGGTCCTTAATTGATACATTATCCGCTAAAAGTTGTAGAGTAAGTATATATCTGTCACTAAGAGGTACTATCTCTCAGTGACCTCTGAAAATGAGTGCAGTATTAGTCCGCACCAGGTCAATATATTCTTCGTTTTCTGTATCAGGTGTCGCTCCAGTTTTCCATTGGTTGGTAGCAGGGTCATAAATTTCTAGATGGGAACCGTCCTCGACGTCACGTTTAGCAACATATAATTTCCCAGAACCTTCTACAACTGATAGCCAGTAGTCTAGAGTCGTGTTTAGTGGAGCTATGAAAGTCCAATGTCCTGTCGACGGGTCGTAGGACTCCGGAACTCTCACGAAAGACGTCTCGTCAAATTCCCGAGATAGTCCGCCACATGCGTAGACTTTGCCACCAACAGCACCGCATGCGTGATCTTGTCTTTGCTGGAGCATGGGTGCAATTTCAACACAAAGTCCGTTCACAGGATCGAAACGCTCTGCCCATCTGAAGTCGTCTTCACGAGCTCTAAAATGGGGAAAGAAATTATCTGTCCGATAGGAGTGACGACCGCCGGTGATATAAATATACTCTTCCAAAGACGCAATTCCAGTTCCGAAACGCTTCCTTGTTACGCTTCCCGCATGTTGGAAACTATATTTTCTTAGACACAGCGATCGTACAGAGCTAGCTTTTTCTTCTTTCGCAGCCCCGAAGAAGTAAATAACCCCGTTGTGCATGGTCACAGAGGCATAGAAGGGAATGTGAAATTTACACTGCACAGACGTCAGCTGAAATGTCTTGAGACAAAGAGTCGATAGTTGACCTTTTCTCTCGATGAATATAATTCTTTCTGGCACACAAACGACGTACCTCTTGCTTTTCAGTGTATCAAGTTCCTGAAAACTGCACAACTCCATCCATTTTCCGCTTCTAACGTCCCAGAATTTGAGTGTGAACATCTCCTCAGACGTGCAAATCGAGAACATTGCGCAACCCATCTGCGACTGTTTTAAATACTCCTTCGATTCGCAATATCTGTCGCGTGAAACGAAGCATCCTGGATTGTAGCGACATTCCTTAATTTCATTTAACACGGTTCTGCAAGCGCTAGATGAAAGAAGCATTTCTTCTTTTAATACGAAGGTGTCCAAATACGCTTGAGAAAGAAGAGGCATTCGAACGCAATGCAGCAAATCTGGCAAGAAGGTGACCCTATTCTTGTCTTCGGCTTTTACCCATCTCATAGCTGCTTCGTACACAATCTCTTCTCTCATAACGAATAAGCCATCAACTCCTAAAAGCCTTTTCACAGCATCGAAATCCAAACTCGAGAACGTTTCTGTCTTAGACACTTCCTCAAAATTTTCCTTTATATATAAACTGCACTTTTCAATAGCGCGCACATCGTGGTATTTCTCAGCAAGTTGGAGAAGAGACAAAGCGGTGCTGGTGCTCAGATCCGACAACATGAACCGAAAACAAGCGTCAACAGCTTTATCGCAGCTTAAGTAAGACGCCGTCGCAGCTAAAATTTCGACGTTAGTCGGAGTAATGTTCAGTTTGCCGCTGTATGCGAAGTTAATGATGTACTCCAGTGCAGACGCGTCCACATGACTTCCGAGATTAATCTCCTCCTTGGTGCTCTCTGCAAAGGTTCTTGTGAACATCGCTCTGAAGTACGGGATTCCACCTGCCAAGATTATGCGATGAACTGCAAAAGATTTCCCCCTGCTCGGAGAGTGACATCGCAGAATAATCCGGATTCTTTCATTTCTTCAATGGCAGAAAACGAATCACGCAGGAAGTCCGTATCAGGCGAAATGTCTTCTTCAAGGCCGGTATCTTCGGAGAATTTGGCCATTCTCAACCGTTATTTCCCCCACGGAGACCTCAAAACTCTCTGGATAACGTTTTAAATACAATTCTCACTCGAAATAAGGGATCAGCATATCACACGCACGCGCTGCTCAGGTATAACTGTTGAAAGTGTTACCCCATACTACGTGAGCATAATGTCTCAACCATGAACTTTCATGTGAACGGAACAACTGATTGTTCTAAAGTATCCGAAATTTTTAAACTGTTTAAGGCTGTCTTTAAATGAGTTTTAGGGTTCATCATCTGTAATAGATTGCGCAAAATAATAACTCATTGGGCTTGGCTTTCACGTCCTGAGGTTCTGTCCCAGAAATTGGGGTCAGGAAATCACTGCAGACCTCACCATGTTCAGAATGGAAGCATTCTCTCTTCGGCTCCACAATGAAAAGGCAAAATGCACGCTGTTACGTTTTGACCAATGACGTTATTTCGGGGTGTGACTCAGTAAGTAGTTGGAGATTAGTAAGTAGGCTGAGTTTCTCTAGCTCAAGTTCGGGAGTTCTCTGCTAATGTACGTATTCTCTCTACAAAAATGAGCGTACAGTAGAATTTAAGATGATTTATGGAAAACAAGATTCCAATCTTACGTTTGGCCCCATTCAGTTATTTCTATTTGACCTACCTAGGTAATTAAAAAAATCAAGCAGAAATGAGAGACTTCGTTTCTTCCACACAGAAACACTGCTGAGCTAACTTATCGCGCCATCTATCGCCAAACTGGAATACTTTCGAATTAGATAAATTGAATATAAAAAAAATCTAACAAATATTTCGGAATAATAACTGTGGCATGTATTAGCTATGAATCGTTTTTATTTGTGCTCAAATTTTCAAACACTACAAGGTAAAACTCTTCGAAAAAATGTGTACAAAAGAAATTACATTGCAGATATAGGATAGAATTTTTCTTACACTCATTCAAAGACACCCAAGGTCAGAGACGGATGGAGCTTTTGCAGGGCCCTGGGTGAAATTTCATTGCGGAGGCCCCTGAGCAAAAGTTCATTGTAGGCACTAAAAAATAAATCTCATATTTTAATAAAGTCGTTACCTGAAAATTATCGTCCGTAAGGAAGACGCAGAAAAACTACCATAAAAACAAAATGATTATCTCAAAGAAGTTGGTGGTTCCACCTAAAATCTCTGCCTTATGTTTTCAATTGTAAAACTTCTTTAAATATTTTCTTCGCAATTATGTATAGTTATAGCATGGGATCAGTGGCGGAGCTTGATTTTTCTGGAAGGGGAAGCGGTCAGAATAGCCCATCTTTAGTCACTTTATTAACACACATACAATGCATTTGTAATAAAAAAAATTATGCTTATATATGCATGCAAATATTAAAAGTATGCACGCATATATATTGAAAAATTATGTACTTACAAACATTTAAACAATGTATATACTAACACATACTGTATAAAAGATTTCTACTCCAAGTTACATGAAAGGGATTATACATGTACTCCAGACATCATGAAAGGTACCAGTACCAGAGTTCTTCCAGTCCTCCCAGCAGAAGTTGCAAATGCAATCAAGAACATGAAGCGGGGAAAAGTTCCAGGAGAAGATGGAATTACTGTAGACATCATACAAGAAGCAAGTGGAGAAATCGAAATAGTACTCGCCCAAATTTTCATTCGATGCCTTAATGAAGGGAAGATTCCTGAGGATTGGAACAATGCTACAATGATCCTGCTACATAAAAAAGGTGACATTGAGGATCTCAGGAACTACATAAAGTCTTCACTAAAGTTCTTTCACACCGCTTGAAGGTTTGTAAAATCTTCACTAAAGTTCTTTCACACCGCTTGAAGGTAACACTGGACATGGCTCAACCGAGAGAACAAGCTGGATTCCGGAGTGGCTACAGCACAATAGATCATATCCACGTACTGAGAGAACTAATTGAAAGAGCGAGAGAATATGAACTTCCATTGTGCATGGCTTTTATCGATTATGAAAAAGCCTTTGATTCGGTGAAGCCATTAGCAGTTACAATGGCTCTGAAATCCTGCGGTATTGAAGATGCATACATTAATATTATTAATAACATCTATGAAAATGCAAGTGCAAAGATTCGGCTGTTTGAAAATACAACACACATAAAAATTGGAAAGGGAGTGAGACAAGGTGACACCATATCTACGAATCTCTTTAACGCCACATTGGAAAATGTCTTTCCATCACTGAACTGGGAAAACAAAGGGATAAAGATTATTGGAGATTATCTAACCCACCTTCGTTTTGCTGATGACGTAGTCAGTTTTGCAACTACCCCATCAGAGCTGCAGAGTATGATCCAAGAACTTGCTGACAAAAGTAAAGAAGTGGAATTAAAAATGAACTTTCAGAAGACAAAAGCGATGTTCAATGCTTTTACACGAAATGAAGATTTATCGATTGATGGAGAAAAGCTGGAGATAACAGACACGTACGTTTATCTTGGACAGCAGATATCAAGTGAGGGTCACATTGATGAAGAAATTAATCGGCGTACAAAACTTTCCTGGATAGCTTTTGGAAGAAACAGCATAATTTTCAAGAGCAATATGCCATTATGTCTTTAAAGAAAAGTGTTTGATCAATGCATCCTTCCAGTGCTTACGTATGGTGCAGAGACGTGGACCATAACTAAAAGAGATATACAAAGGCTGCAGACAACTCAAAGAAGAAGCATGGAGAGGTGCATGCTTGGTGCAACCATGAGAGATAAGAAGAGGAACTCGTGGATCCGAAAAATGACAAGAGTGGAAGACATCATGATCAGAGTTAAATCCCTGAAATGGCAATGGGCTAGGCATACTGCCAGAAGGACAGACCATCGATGGACAGCCAAAATTTTAGATTGGATTCCAAGGGACAGGAAAAGACCCAGAAGAAGACCACATGGGAGATGGGTGGATGAATTTCGAAAGTATGTGGAAGTGACATGGAGGAGACTGGCACAAGACAGACCGTTGTGGAGAAAACTTGGAGAGACCTTCGTTCAGCAGTGGATTGATAATGGTTGACAATGACTGTATAAAATAATAGCAGTGAAAAATTTTGTTGGTTAGGAGAATTTAATTTATATGGGAAACACAGGAACATCATTGTAAATATATATTACAACGTATCTATATATTTTTTAAATGTTTTGATTCATTTGCGTGCAGAAAAGCAGGTCAGACGAGAGGGGGGCGAGGCGGTGCTGTAGCACCGGGGCCCAGAGCCCGTTTCTAAAGTAATATTTTCTAATTATTATTTTCTGTTGTCCGAAATGTTTCAAGCTATACTGTCACCAGGGTTGGGAAGTTACGCGTAAAAAAATATTTTCTACGGGACGCGTAAAATACGCGTAAAAAATGCGTAATTTATGTCAGAAATGTAAAAAATGTAATACATTCAAAACTTGCTTTAAATGCACTAAAAAATTGAAGAGTTGCAACCGATCGGGTTGTAGGGAAGCAGGGGAATGGTGGAGGGGGCGGTATATGAGGACACGGAAATATGGATTATGTGGTTAGTGGAGGAGCCGAGGTGGGGGGGGGGGGTTGCGGATATTTTATTGTACTGGGGCCCTCCGAGCCTTTCAGTAGATGTATTTGTAGCAGGAATAGTCATTATAAGCTGACTGAGTCTGAATACCCATAGGAGAATACGTTAACCAGGTCTTCAGCAATCAGATACTGGTAGAATTCACCGACACTTTCTTTCAGAATATCCGGCTGTGAATAAATTCCGCTGATTTCACTTTTCAGACAAATGAGATCGAAAAAGGAAGGAAAAGCTTCTTTCGAATAAGAAAAAAAGCGATCTCTGGAAATTTCGTGATGAATTGAGAAAATTGTGTTTTGTCAAGCAGACGTACATAGAAACATTAACTTTGGCACTTCACGGAATGCTACGGAAATGTTCAAACTAACAATGTCGAGGACTTCTCGAAATAATCGACTACACGACGATTTTCTGTCTTCGCCAGAAATTGAATCAGTTCGCATTTTTCTCTGATACAGGGAGAGAAGATGGCTTGTAAGATTTGAGACAACTTGTCAGTGTAACGAAAAACCATACAAAAAAGTGTAAGAAAGAACTTAGATTGTATCAATAAAATTCGTGCTGCATGTATTAGTATTAACGACTTCCGTCTAGTTGCACGATAAAATAAGTTAAAACTACATTGAAGTTAAAACTTTATTAAAAGCATTGACACACATTAGGCCTTTCGGGCATTACTGTACGCCCATTTTCAGATGGTTTAAAGAGAAGCTTCACCATCTGAAGATGGGCGTACAGTAATGCCCGAAAGGCCTAATGTGTGTCAATGCTTTTAATAAAGTTTTAACTTCAATGTAGTTTTAACTTATTTTATCGTGCACTAGACTGAAGTCGTTAATACTAAGAACTTAGATTGACTCACATAAGCCGATCAAAAAAGTATATTCAGTACAATTCACATATACTGTATATTCACGATGAATATCACTGCAGAATACTATTTTCACACATTACTTCGTTGTTTCTGTGTTCTATTGTATTGACAAGGAGATTTTGGCTAGAGTGCCCAACAGGAAATTCCCACAGAAGCGAGTTAGAAAGGGATAGGAACCTACTCACTTAATATTATTACCAGGGGCTAGTACCCAGGATCCGTCGTCTGAAAGCTAGGAGACTTGGGCTAGAGTGCGCAGCAGGAAAGTCACACAGAAGCGAGGTAGAAAGGGGGAGGAACCGACGCCCTTAATTTTATTACTAGGGGACAGTACCCAGTGTACATCGTCTGGAAGCTAAGAGATTTGGGCTAGAGTGCCCGACAGGAAAGTCACGTGGAAGAGTAGAATGGGAGGGAATCGTTGGTCTAAGGGTTTATCGTGTGGAAACTATGAGATTTGGGCTACAGTGCCCGGGAAAGTCACAGGGAAACGACGTAGAATGGAGTAGTAACAGACGCCCTTATTTTTATGACAGGGGGTCGGTACCGAAGGTCCATCGTCTGGAAGCTAAAGGATTTGAGCTAGAGTGCCCCCAGGAAAGTCACACGGAAGTGAGGTAGAAATGGGAAAGAACCGACGCGCTAAGTTTTGTTACCAGGCGACAGTACCCGGGGTCCATCGTTTGGAAGCTAGGAGACTTGGGCTAGAGTGCCCAACAGGAAAGTAGCACAGGAGCGAGGTAGAGAGGGGGATAAAGACGCCTTTATTTATACCCAGGGATTCAGTACCGAGGATACGACGGCTTAAGGGTCCCATCCGACAAACGGCAGATTTTTAGTGGTTCGTAACTGTCTTCGATAGATCCTGAGACTTTTTCGTGGCAGTCACGAACGTTCATCACTAAGTGATCCGCGATGAATTGTATCATCATAGCCCTACGAGCATATTTATAGTTGGGGCTGTTACGTGGTGCTTGTGTAGGACCTCATTTAATTTTAATAGAGGGGTGTCGTATATTAATGGCAGAAAGGCAGTGAACATGCCGAGGAATAAGATACCCATTTTTACCTCGGTTATAGTGGCTAGAAGAGATAGTGTGCCGTACATTAATACCTCACTGTTTAACTTTTTGTTCCCATTTTTCATGAAACCGCGAGATGGCGCTCCTGCGAGTTTCAATGCTATTATTTCTAAGCATTAGCATGTTTTTCTACTGCGTGTTCGATGGATAGCGATTAAAAATGCGATTTATTTGTTAGATCGGTCATTAAAAGTAGTAGTAATAAGTGTAACGTTGAGAATTTGTTTCGTATCTGGAATCTGAATGCAACAGTGTATACAGGTTCTGTAAACAAAAGGTAACTATTTTCCGTGCCGAAAGATAAGGCAAGGTGGAACGAATAGAATTTCTTTTTACTTGTCCGAAATCAAGTTGGTAGCCACTCAGTAATTACTTAGTTAAATGTTCCACTTTTTTTCTAGTCTTTTATATATCGTCGTACTTTGTCTAAAATTATTTAAATTTGGTGGGGTTTTTTTATTGTTTTTGTCCAAAGTTCTGTAAACTCTATCATGGGAAGATTAGGCCTAGGTACAGTATCATGTGACGCCCTATTAAACATTTTGTGTCCTGTAGAGACGTAAAGACAGAAAAGAGTTGCAACAGGATCGGAAAAGAATTCAATACGATGATTGATTAGGCAAAAATCTCAATATTTACGGAGAAAATTTACGCCCAGTAATTTGTTTGTACTAACTAGCCTTGTGACACGTAGATTCAATGCAAGATGATGCATTTCCCGAATAAAGTCGACGAAGCTTCCCCAAAACACATCTGGGAGAATATTCAGTTACATTCTAAATATCCATAAATGACATTTAGTACACTGGCGTGCAAAAATTAAGGACGAGACGGTTTTTCGAATGTAACGTCGTGCAGAAGTGCTCCACATCGACTCAAACCAAACCATAAGATTCCCAAGATGTAAGAATATGGGACAAGGGAGCAAAAAGCCCAAACAAGGAATCCAAAATGATACAAAGGCACTTTATTGAAAATGTAGCTTCGAGCACAACTGGACAGAAGACAGAAACGTCCATGTGACAGATGGCTGCCAGGAAAAATCCAGTCTTTAGTAGGGGATATGATCACCCCTGACTGCGTGGCAGGATTTACAACGTCTGTCCATGCTGAGGACGAGGTTGTAAGGAGCTGTTGAGGCATCGCTGCCCATTCCTCTTGTAGCGCCAATCGCAGCTGCGGAATCGTTACTGGCGGCTGGTGACGTGCTGCCAAGCGTCTTCCGAGAAGGTCCCACACGTGTTCGATTGGATTCAGGTCCGGGGACCTTGCGAGCCAATCCATGTGTTGAATATCTTCACTCTCCAACAGCTCTGTGACAGCCACTGTACGATGAGGTGTAGCGTTGTCGTCCATGAAGAGGAACTCAGGACCCACAGCACTCTTAACAGACGCACGTGAGGCAGGAGAACCCACAGCACTCTTAACAGACGCACGTGAGGCAGGAGAACCTCGGTACAATAGCGGACACCAGTGACTGAACCTCCTTGGAAGATGTGGAGGTTAGTACGGCTACCAAGCATGATACCGCATCAAACGAGAACTCCGCCACCTACAAACCGGTCCCTTTCGATGATGTTGGAGATGTGATTACGTGTTCCCTGCTCTCTTCAGATATGTATACGTTCAGAATCGCTCGCCAGACTAAATCGGCTCTCATCCGTAAAGAGAACTCGACCCCATTGCTGATGTGTCCAGTTCTTGTGTTCCTGGCACCACAGAAACCGCCGTCTCCGATGAGCAGGCGTTAAGAGAACACACCGTACTGGTCGTCGTGCAGATAGACCACCTTTGTGCAGCCTCCTGGCCACGGTAAAACGCGATAACGGACGTCCAGTTGTCTGTTGCATGTCCCTTGCCATTTCTCCCGCTGTCTGCCGTCTGTCTCTTCTCGCCTGTAGGACAATATACCGATTGTCCGTCGCCGTGGTTGCTCGTGGACGACCACTGCTAAACTCTCGGACAGCTGTTCCTTTCGTTTGAAATGCTCTCCAAGCTCGTGAAACGATGCTGTGAGCGATCCCGAACTCCTCGGCCACACTAGTCACCCTTCGAAATTCTTCCAACTTCCCATGACGCGACCTCGGGTAAAGTCATCCAGATGTCGTTTACTGGATTGCCTGTTGGCCATATCACACGGTGGCAGCAACTCGACGTCGTTCAATCAAACCGAAGTACACCGTGCAATAACTTTCACCGAATTGCTGAGCGAACACCGTCCGTGTGCTTTATACCCTTCCGACAACCCCCCTACGTGTCATGCTGCATATATGCGCATGCCCAACCGTATCGGACCCTAGTCTATATATTGAGTTGTCTTTCGATCCGTTCTGCCCGCTCGTTCCGCTGTTTTGCTAATTTCTCCTCTTCGTCCGTAATTTTTGCACACCAGTGTTTAACTGCAGGATAAAAAAAAAAGATTTTGGTAACATTTTTGTGAAATTACATTACCGCACGGAAAAAGAAGCACGTATATCTTTGAGCATAGTTTACAGCAGTAGCATCGAAGCTGTGTGCAGCGCCCCCTATGATTTCATGATTTTAATAACCCGTCTGCAGAAGCGCACGACACAATCTCTTCTAGCCTTGCTTCTAGCCACTATACCTCGGTGCGCACCTGGCGTATATTTGAATTTGTGCTCGTGTACATAAAATAGAGGTAAATAGAAGTAGTTCGCGAGACTTTTTACTGTGGATTGCCCCACATATCATCTAGTGACGCAGTAGACTGCTGGCGCGCTCCAGAGCGTAAGGCGCGCGAAGACTCGTGAGTGAATGACGAATGAGGCGTTCGACGTTCAAACTGCTGTTGCTCTGCTTCTACAACAATAGCAAATTGCTCCATCTTTCGGCTATCATGGCATCTTTAAAAATTTCGAAAGAAAGAAAATTAAAAAAATACGCAATTTCTCTATCCTTGTTTGCTTTCTTTCTGTTTCAGTATCCCATTCCGGAGTGGCCAGTCAAAGGAAATACCATTCACGCTCTACTACGAACTATTTTCGTCTGTCTGTGCGGTGAATACGTCAAAACCTTCTCATCGGACTTAAGGAAAGACCTGGCTGGCAGATCGAAGAAGATCGAGCTAATCTGTGAGGTCAGTACATTAAATTTTGTTTACGTACCGACTATTTAAAAAATGAGCTGCTCGTGTTCTGTTTTCAGACAGCTGAGAATTTATTTAAATAGCAAGTTATAAATTAATATGCGACCGTTATTACTAAAGTAAATGCGAATTACTACCGGACTTTTGCTAGGAAATGATATTTTGAAAGCGGTATGACAGGACTGAACAATTTTTTAATTTTAATAATTCAGGAAAGAGTTTTCTAGGATTATGACCACACCAGTGACGTAGTTTTAAGAAAATAAGTGTCTTCGCGGTGAACGGGTTAGGTGACACAAACCCAGAAATAACACTCTTAACATTTTCAAAAGCAATTTAGCATATGATTTGTTGTTTTCAACAGTTAGTGTTTTTATTCAAGTTAAAAAAAAGTTGACAAATATAATTTATTATAATTATTATTATTATAATTATATTTGTCAACTTTTGTCAAGATTGCTTAATTGGAGAAATCTTTAAAAAAATATTTTGCGTTTCCCTTTAAATATTGTTTTGTCATTCTGAACGGTTTCAGATATTCAGTGTGAATAATCTGAATCGGTCGTATTGAATGCATGTAACTTATTTGCCGCTCTTGTTAAAATTATGGGGTGGGAGTGGTGAATAACTTTTGCATTGCCTTTTTTTTTTTTTTTTTTTTTTTTTTAATTATTGAGTTTCCTTTTAAATATTGTTTTTATCATTCTGAACGGTTCCAGATATTCAGTGTGAATAATCCGAATCGGTTGTATTGAATACGTGCAACTTATTTGCCACTCTTGTTAAAATTATGGGATAAGAGTGGTGCATATCTTTTGCATTGCTTTTTGTTTTATTTAAAAAAATATTATGTTTCCTTTTAAATATTGTTTTGTCATTCTGTGCGGTTCTAGATATTCACTGTGAATAATCTGAATCGGTCATATTGAATGCATGTAACTTATTTACCGGCCTTGTTAAAATTATGGGGTGGGAGTGGTGAATAACTTTTGCATTGCTTTTTTTTTTTTTTTTTTTTTTAATTATTGAATTTCCTTTTAAATATTGTTTTTATCATTCTGTACGGTTTCAGATATTCAGTGTGAATAATCTGAATCGGTCATATTGAATGCATGTAACTTACTTACCGGCCTTGTTAAAATTATGGGGTGGGAGTGGTGAATAACTTTTGCATTGCTTTTTGTTTTTATTTTTTTTAATTATTGAATTTCCTTTTAAATATTGTTTTTATCATTCTGTACGGTTTCAGATATTCAGTGTGAATAATCCGAATCGGTCATATTGAATACATATAATTTATTTGCCGCTCTTGTTAAAATTATGAGGTGGGAGTGGTGCATATCTTTTACATTTTTTTCCGGTGATAATTGTCACAGCGATCATCTTGGGCCATCTTCTTTGCCCCCTGATTTGGAGCCATTGACTCTTGGTGGGCGTTTCTCCCATGCCTCGCCCTGGGCTCGACCCCATCTCCAGCAATTGGCCGGAAGCCAGTGCCTCTTACCACTCAGACCCCCGGAACGTCCGTTTCAGTTACTCATAAGGAATCACAGAACGGGCTCAGGGGATTACTTTTGTTGGAGACAGTGGCGAAGTTAGAAGAAATGCCCTTCTCTGCTTGTCACCCTTCTGGGAGGTCGGGAGAGGGCATTTAATGACCATTATAAAGAACACATTAATATTATTAATAACATCTATGAAAATGCAAGTGCAAAGATTCGGCTATTTTAGAATACAGCACCCATAAAAATTAAAAAGGGAGTGAGGCAAGTCGACACGATATCTCCCAAATTCTTTAATGCCACATTGGAAAATGTCTTTCAATCACTGAACTGGGAAAGCAAAGGGATAAAGATTAATGGAGATTATCTAACTCACCTTGGTTTTGCTCATCACGTAGTCATTTTTGCAACTACCCCATTAGAGCTGCAGAGTATGATCCAGGAACTTGCTGACAAGAGTAAAGAAGTGGGATTAAAAATGAACTTTCAGAAGACAAAACTGATGTTCAATGCTTTTACAAGAATTGAAGATTTATCGATTGATGCAGAAAAGCTGGAGATAACAGATGCGTATATTATCTTGAACAGAAAATATCAAGTGAGGGTCACATTGATGAAGAAATTAATCGGCGTATAAAACTTGCCTGGAGAGCTTTTGGAAGAAACAGTATAATGTTAAAGAGCAATATGCCATTATGTCTTAAAAGAAAAGTGTTTGATCAATGCATCCTTCCAGTGCTTACGTATGGTGCAGAGACGTGGACCTTAACTAAAAGAGACATACAAAGACTGCAGACAACACAAAGAAGCATGGAGAGATGCGTGCTTGGTGTAACCAGGAGAAATAAGAAGAGGAACTCGCGGATCAGAAAAATGACAAGAGACATCATGATCAGAGTAAAATCCCTGAAATGGCAATAGGCTGGACATATTGCCAGAAGGACAGACAACCGAAATTTTAGATTGGATTCCAAGGGACGGGAAACAACCCAGAAGAAGATCACATGGGAGATGGGTGGATGAAATTCAAAAGTATGCGAGAGTAACATGGAGGAGACTGGCACAAGACAGACCGTTGCGGAAGAAACTTGGGGAGACCTTCGTCCAGCAGTGGATTGATAATGGTTGACGATGATGATGATGAGGAGGAGGAGCTCTAAATGCTATAAGCAGCCGCCCTTTTTTAATTTAGGGCCCTTGGCTCCAAGGAATGGCAAAAAACCATGCTGTAAGGCAAGCATACTACACATGCCTTGCCGTGGACTCGAACCCAGACTACCTAGAGAAACGGTTAGAAGTCTACGCCACCATAGCGGCCACTTGTCACTGTCTACATGGATATTAAACTCTTCTGAGTTGTTTTTCCTCTTATCAGTTGGATCACGCCCTACTGCGTGATCCAACACTTTAATCTCGTCCTTACTATACGAGCTTTCTATTAAGCTATGTGTATGCTTTCATGGTTAATCAGTTTTTTTTTTTTTTTTTTGTTTTTTGTTTTTTGTTCTTTACACGATAATCTGAAAAAATATATATATTTTCTCTGCTTTTCTTCCCAACTAATCACGAGAAGTGCCGTAGCGCCGCTAAGCCTACAGAAAAAAGTGCCTTAGACGTGGACTGGACTTCCGAATCAGAACGCCTTCACGATCTCGAGTGTACCGTTCCGCCGTGTGTTAACAGAACCTGATCACACCCAACGTGAAAGAAAGTAGCCCGTGATACGATATGGAATTTTTATTACTAATTAACTTCCTATGTTGATTTCTGCCGTCCTTACACGATCTTATTCAAATAACAGATTCAAAGTAACACATTTGCCTGTTTAAAAAATTTAATTTGATGAAGGTAATTATTAATTCATACAGTAAACATGAGAACTTTCGGGCCGGCAACGGACTCATCTTCAGATGTTATTAGGAGAGTGGAACTGAGTATGATTTGGATACAATAATATGTGATATTTCTTGATATTGTCACATGCTCGTGATGGACATCATATCTCGTGAATGATTTGATAACATCGGTAAATATATGTCGAGCAATGCATTAAAAATTACAAATGAAGGAAATAATTGGTGTAAGTCTCTACATGTTAAAACTCATTAAGCACCGTTTTCAAAGGTAAAGGGATGTGACAAGGAGTATCATCATTGCAATATACTTCACCATATTTGTGAATACACATACTTTCCATTAGGAGGATTGATGCTTTTGAGTAGGGCGTGACGAGGATGTTGGCTTCACTCCAACATGGGGAATGAGATCCGTTGAGTGATAGCCTTGATATGGAAGTCTTTGATGAGTTTGTCCTTATGTTATATTGATGCTCTTTTAAGCGAGGTTTTAATGAGCGAAGTGTAGATCCAACATACACTATACGATCTTCATCTTGAATGTCTATAGTCTTCAGTGGGATGATATATACTCCATATCGGTTGTCCAATGGAACAATGTCTCTATCATTTTTTATTCCTGATAATACATTGTGTGTTCGTATACCGAAGCTAATATTGTGACGATGGCAAATGTTTTTGAGTATATTGATGATTTGGGGAATGTATGGCAGTGATCCCACATATTTAATTGGTCTACGATCTTTTATTATAGTATCTAATGTGCGATTTATTTTCTTTACAATAGAACTAACGATGTCATCTGAATAGCCATGATGAGATGCAGATCAGATCATATGTAGAGGATTTTAGGAAGGGAGGGTCTGACCCCAGGTCTTAAACAACCCCTAGAAATAGGAAGCTAGGAGATTTGGGCTAGAGTGCCCGATAGGAAAGTGACACGGAAGCGAAGCAGAAAGGGAGATGAATACGCCCTTATTTATTAACGGAGGGCCAGTAACCGGGGTCCGACGGCTTAACGTGCCCATCCGACGCACGGCGGATATTTAGTGGTTCGATCGTTCGTACCTACCTGGGATCGAACCAGAGGTCTTCTCCGTGGCAGGCACGAACGTTGACCACTAGGCCACCAGCGGCCCTATGAGATGCAGATATTTTAATTTTGACTATTTCTTGATTTCGCAATATTACTGTCGACGAGTGGCTAAATGCTCGTCGTACTTGGAATTGGATGGATGCGAGTTTTTGGTTATATGGATGAGCTTATTGAGATGGAATCATGACGGTAGAGGCTGTGGGTTTTTGATACACTGAATATTGAATAGTTTGCCTATGAGGGTCTCGTTTTAAATAAAAATCCAGAAATGGTAAGGTATAATTCTTTTCAAATTTCACGGAGAACTTAATAGATGGATATTAAGATGATAAGCAATCTATGAACTGGTTCAACTCTTCTTTAGTGGAAGGCCAAAGAACGAGAATGTCATCCGCGTAGCGTAAATAAAGTCCAGGGGTAATTGGAAATGATTCAAGTACATGATTCTCCAATTCCTGTAAGAGAATTTCTTACAGGAAATTTTATTACCATTTTCATCGAAGAAAATCTTATCGTAATGGAAATAATTATAGGTATTTATTTCGTTATGAAAAATAATAATACATTAATTTCATATCGCAAATCTATACATCATAATTTCAAAAAGAATCATAACGCTATGAACTTCTCATGTGGAGAAATAGCACGAAATTAATGGGTCTAACATTAATTTTTAGGCTATTCTTCCACAGACGAGAGCACGGCTCATTCATTGCTCACAGCTGTGACAGCGGAACTCTAGCATAGCTCCGCGAAGCATCAAGCTACTGTTTTCGATGTGGCAACGGATCTGTTGTTTACATTCGAATGCAAACAGCATGGAACGTGACAAAAGTGGTTGTTTTTTCATTCTGTGCTTATTTTTTTATTCATCATGATGACTAACGTTGCTTTCATCAAAAAAAATATTTCATGGACTACACATAAAACAATGCCTGAGATGCTGCAAAAGAACTAAAAAAAAAAGAAAAAAAAAAGAATGAACTTACCACTATATGCGTTCGGATAGTACTGATAAAAAATTTTACTTTCGTATTTGCAAGTAGTATTTTAACTCGTATTTAGAAATATATAGAAAAAGGCAATTTTAAAACAAAAGCATCGACTTTCATTGCCATTCGTGATTTCTTATTACTTGAAGCATTTTTTCGAAGATGTCTGTATGAGCCGCCCCGGTGGCGCAGTGGTCTAAGGCGCTGGCTTCTGATCATTCGTCCGTAAGGGGTTCGAATCCCGGTCAGGCATGGATGTTGTGTTTGTCTTACGGCACTGGCTCTCTCCCTTCCCTGGAACCAGTGACCCTAAATTAGGGACGGGCGACTGCTTATAGCCCATTGAGTTGCTCACGGTGGTCGTTAAACCTCCAATCAAAAAAAAAAAAAAAAGATGTCTGTGCTCCTGGCACTTACATTACCTTCGGAATCGGAATTCCATCAATCGATCAGCTAAAGTGTTTTTCATGTACTCCTTGTTTCATTATCCTACTTTTTAAATGACTCCAAAAAACACGCTATTTGCATTCGAATGTAAACAACAACAGATCCGTTGCCAAATCGAAAACAGTAGCTTGATGCCTGCGGTAGATGCTCGCGGAGCTGTGCTAGCGTTCCGCTGTCTTAGCTGCGATAAATGAGCCGTGTGTCCACAGAGAAGAGAGGTACAGAGTGTGCCCTCTAGAAGATCGTAAAGGAAATTCTCCACTTTGTCCGATGGCAACAGCATAATGTTAAACTCACATAGACGTTGGCGGCCCCACGGCCTGTTAATGAGAACTAAAAGTGACGTCACAACTACGCTCCTCCCACTTGTTTACAAATGTCTCTCTCGACTTTCTTTCCCTGCGAGAGCCGCCATTTTCCTTACTTCCCGAGTTGGTTATCACTGTAGCGTGATTGACCGAGGAATTTTGCGGTAGGTGTAACGGAATTAGGCGTATATTCTTAATCGTAAGAACAGCACTTTGCAGTCGGGAATTATACTGAGAAATAAAGTACTAACTCTGACTTAAAAGAAACTAATAAATCTGTAGCAGCTTTCGTTCTCAAAATGCAGACCTTCGTCAACGCAACATACTACTGCCGGAATTTGAAAATAAACAACGGAAAAATATCAAAGCAATGGAAAATAAAAAGTAACAAACTGACATAATTGTATCACGAATCAAACATCTGTAAACATCTGCCCGAAGGATCAAATGGAATTACAAAAAACAAAATACAGTAAGGGTTCTACTCTGATATAAATTTTACTTATATCGATTTTTAACAGTTAAAAAATAGACAAAGATTTCCTACATATAAAAGATGAAATAGTTATCCGCCGAAAATAACTTCTACGAAATAACGAAAAGCGTTGTTATAATCACAGAATCACACAGTGGTAACGGTAGTAATAACAAGCAAAGTAACCAATTTCGAATTATGAGCGTTACAGTAGGGACGTTACGTCAGAGAGCACGTGAGGTTTAGTTCCATAAAGCGCCGACGGTGCTCTGCTATCGTTCTTTTTCCCCGCCCACCAATTTCCATAACTCTGGCTTGTGCACGCTCTGTCTCTCCATTCTCTGTGCGTGTGTCCATCTGCGGAAGAAGAGCCCTACCAAAAAGCGAGGCTACAATCTTCCCGAACGAAAGTCGGAAATAGCTTCGCATATAGAAAAAACACCCTAGCTCCGGATAAAAAAAGACGACAACAAAAAACGTAGTATTTCCATCGTATAATATATTGACAAATGAAAATAATCACTAAGACATTTATTACAGCAAAATTCTAAAAAAAAAAAAAAAAATCCATATAAAAATTTATCGTGAACTACTTTCTTTTATGTTTGGTGTGATCGGGTTCTATATAAACAAAGTGGAACGACACACTCGAAATCGGAAACTACTTGAAAGCGTTCCGATTCGGAAGTTCAGCCAAAATAAGTCTAAGCGTTTGATTTTCCATGTACATAGGATACTATTTGTGTGCTAAAAATGTTATGATAACGTTTTATAAGAGGTGCATAAAAGAAGCTTGATTTTATAGAATTCGTTTGGCTAAAAATGAAAATCTAGGCATTTAAATATAATTTTAGGTCACAGAATAAAAATCGTAGTTTTTTAAATTTATCTTCAGAAAAAACGGCGAAGGAGTATTAAAAAAAGAGAAAAGAAAATACTCGCTCAGTCAGTATAGTAAGATATTTGTATTTCAGTTAGAGGTTTACAAAAATTAAAACTTCGCCAATCTACTCTGAAGTCAATATAAAGTGTTATCAACACAATTTTTTTTTTGAAAATCTTTCCGAAGTGTTACGTATATGCTTCCGCCGCAGTTGCTGCTGGGTTTGTTTACGTTTTAGATCGCGGCTCTCGGTGTGTCACTACGCGTATAAATAGTTCCTTAATGAAATGCAAAAAAGTTACCAACTTGTTTAAAAATAAATACACGGTCGAGTCACATTTTTGTGACCATCAGCTAATATCCACAGTAACCGCCGTGTGCAGCGCGGACAGCAGCTAGAAGTGCTGGGAGTGACAGTAAGGTGCTGGATGGTGCATCTGACAGTTGCTGGAGGTTGCGTGGGGGAGGATCCATAGAGCGAACAACACGATCGAGATAGACCCATAGATCCTCAATTGGGTTTAAGTCTGGGGAATTAGAGGGGCTAGGGAAGTACTTTGAAGTCTTCGTCGTGCTCTTACAACACCTCTCGGTCATTTCTAGCTATGTGACACATCGCATTGCGTGCTGGAAGATCTCATCCGCACCAGGGTTCAAGACAATCAGCATGCATGGGTGTTCGTGGTCTGCACGAATGGATCCATCCCAAATTCGGTCGATGGTGCCTTCCACAGGTATGAGTGGACCCAGGGAATGCTACGAAAACATTCGCTAGACCACAACGCTGCCCCCACCAGCTTGTGTTCTTCCAGCAGTGGTTGAAGAGTGTTCTCTGATGTTTCTCGCCTTATACGCCAAAGTCCATCCGTTCGATGAAGCAGAAAAAGTGACTCATCGGAGAAGGCAATCCTTTGCCAATCAGCGGTGGTCCAATTCCGATACTGCCGTGCAAATCTAAGCCTTTTCTGCCGATGCACCTAAGTTAGCATAGGTGCAGTGACCATTCGTCTACATCGGAGCCCATACGCAGCAGGGTTCGCTGAACTGTCGTTTTAGACACACTTCCGGTAGCCCCATGGTTCAACCGTCCAGTGAGTTACTACACTGTACGGGTCGATCGGCCCTCGCGGATCTTTGAAGCCGACGTTCACCTCTCACATCAATGGCACGTGGTGCTCCGCAGTTTTCACGTCGCTTATTCGCAATGGCGTCATTTCTTCAGTCAAGATACACTTTAACCACAGCAGCACGCGAACAGTTCACAACACTAACAGTTCAGAAATACTGCCACCCTTGGCGCGAAAGCCAATAATCATCCCTTTTTGCAAATCTGATAAATCGCTCCTTTTATCCGTGACAGCAACGAGTGATATGTTTTCAGAATACCTTCAGCACACCTTATATACCCTTCAAGCCAGCTCACGACACGTGCCTTATTTCATTTACTACGCGCTGTTGACGTCAAAAGTAGGAGGTGGTCACAATAATGTGACTCGACTGTGTATATATGTGTGCATCAATGAAACACAAGTAAAATACAAAAGACAGAATTTGAGCAATTCCTGAAATCATGATCTTGTTCTTATATCTTCGGTATGAAATCATTATCTCCTTCTGCGGTATACGTACGCCATTGGATGATTGAAGGAATTATGTTTCCCTACAATGTCTTGAGAGCAGAATAATCATGCGCACTAGTTATTTTCTGTTAATGTGCCTCCCACAGCTGAGGATATAACAGATAGGTCAGAAAATTATCGTGTAGTGACGTACGGAGAGTATCTCTCGTTTCGTTCTTTTTATTTTACTTCAGTTTCAGTGGCATATATACAGTGTGTCTATAAATGAAGTATACAACTTGAGTATGCTATTAAAAAAACGATAAAAAATTACTTTAAACGTCAAGAGACGTTGGAACTGTTAAAGTTTGTTAAGTCAGATGATAGATGGCGCCAGGTGTCTCATGTAATGAAAAATCTCGTTAAACACAGAATACAACAGACACGACTTCCCCAATGGAAAAGCAGTGTGTGTATGTTTTGGTTTGTGGAGTCAAAATCTCTAACAACAGTTCAGTACAAGTTTAGAACGGGGTACAAGAGACAGCCGCCGACACGAAGGGGCGTCGAACAATGGGAAAATAAATGCAAAGCAACAGGAAGTGTCTTGAAAGACAAAAGCTGGAAGACCTTCCATGTCGAACGAAAAGGTGGAAGACGTGCGTGCGGCTTATCTAATGAACCCGAAGAAGTCCGTCCGTGTCGCCAGGCGTAAACTAAAAATACCACGGGCAAAGGTTCACAAGGTTCTGCATAAACGTCTTCGCCTAGTATATGTGTACAAAGTGCAGTTCGTTCAAAGAACCTTCGACCAAATGATCAACCACGTCGGAAAATGCTTAATCGCATTGACGAAGACCCTACACTCCTTTTACGGATCTGTTTCAGCGGTGAGTCCACATTCCATGTTTCTGGCAGAGTGAATAAACATAACTGCCGAATCTGGGGAACGGAAAATCTCCACGTGGTCATGGCACATGAGAGAGACAGCGCGAAAGCTAATGGTTGACCTAATGGAAGACAGAGTGATAGGGCCCTTTTTCTTTGCTGAACCAACCGTAACTGGCATAACGTTGCTGGACATGTTAGAATAATTCGTAATTCCACAACTCCAGGATATTCAAGACATCATTTACCAACAAGATGGAGCGCCTCCGCAAGGGTCTTTGAATGTACGCAGGTCTTTATACCACCATTTTCCAGGGCGTCGGATTGGACGTGGCGATCTGACGGCATAGCCACCCTGTTCGCCTGATATCGCCCCATGCGATTTTTTCCCCTTCGGGCTTTATTAAGGACACTGTGCACAAGAAAAAGGTTATATCTATCACTGAGCTCGAAGAACTCATTATTGCAGCCTTCCTCCTTGTTGCACCTGATGTTCTGCAACGTACGTGTGTGAAACTTGACTATCGTTTAGGCATCCTGCGAGAAACCAACGAAGCACACTTAGAAACCTACTGATATTTAAAAAAAAAACTTTCATAGTTTTTTTTTAATGTCAGTAGGTTTTGACATTAAAAGTAAGTTGTTATTTATGGTAGCTTTTTTTTTTTTTTCAATAGCACACTGAATTTGTGTATTTCATTTATAGGCACCCTATACTTCTTTTTTAATATTGTAATGTTCATGGAACACACTTTCATATTTGGACATCACAAAGCAAAAGAATACCTGATTATTAAAAAAATTACTCATCTTATTTCCCACCGTCATTATTGGCGGGCTTTCACCTAGATTCTCCATAATTGACGACTTAATGATTATTTTTATTTGTAAATATATTTTACGAAGGAAATATATCGGATAGTAGTACTATGTTTTGTGTGAGTGTGTGTGCGCTTGCTTGCTTGCTTGAGTGTGTGCTGTTGTTGTGTGTGTGTGTGTTTTATACGAAGCTAACAAGTTTTTTATCTATTGAGTGTGTGCAAAAGTTCAACCCGATTTTGTAATAGATGCAAATTGCGATCGGAGTAGTTACGTCACAGATGACGCTGCGATGCCGAATTTTCGGTCAATAAAGCTTGGAGCACTACAGCATATAGAAGCACTAGGTTTATCCGAGTGAGTCATTCGTAACGGAAATCATGGACGGTGTAATATGGCATGCGATAAGCAGCACATTAGACATTGTTTACTGTACGAGTTCGATAAAGGCAGTTCTGCAGCCGCGGCTTGCCGCAACATCTGTCAAATGCATGGGGAGGATGCAGTTGATGATAGCACAGGTCGCCGTTGGTTTCGGAAATTCCGGGACGGAGACAGAAGCTATAAAGATCGACCACGTCTTGTACGTCCATCCGTGGTTTCTACGAGGATGTGGACCAAACCATAACAAATGACCCACATCGAACCGATCAGGAATTAGCTGAAACGTTGTCGGTACACAGAACAACAGTCGAAAGACGTATGCATCCGCTTGGGTTCATCACCAAGTTCGATAACTGGGTTCCGCACCAGCTTTCTGCAAAGCAACGAGATGAGAGAATCCGTAGCTGTGTTTCTTTGCTTTCTTGTCATAGAAATGAACCGTTTTTGGGACAAATTGTAACGGTTGATGAGAAATGGGTACTGTACCGTAATGTAAAGCGTCGCCGGACTGTGTGCTAAGGTGCGGAGCCTGCTCCATTGACATCAAAAGGAGGACTGCATCCAAAAAAGGTTTTATTGAATGTTTGGTGGGATGTCCAGGGAATAATCCATTGGGAGGTGTTGGCACCTAACCGGACGATAAATGCTGACCTCTACTGCCATCTGTTGGACAGAATGCGAGAACAACTGACATCGAAGTGGCCAGCACTCGTCAGTCGCAAAGACATGATCCTTCATCATGATAACGCCAGACCTCATGCTGCTTCAATCACTCGGCAAAAATTGCTGGACTTTGGTTGGGAAGTGTTACCTCACCCGGCGAATTGCCCTGACCTGGTACCTACGTACTACCACCTTTTTCGATCATTACAGAATGCCTTTGTTCTCCAAACCTTCGATGACGTAGACGATGTGAGAACGGCCTTACACGACTTCTTTTACTCAAAAACACAGGAGTTTTTCCGGCGTGGGATTCGCCTACTGATAGACAGATGGCAAGAGGTCGTGCAGAATGATGGCAAATACGTGAAATCCTAGGTACGTTATTTGTTGTGTTCTCCTCCTTTTCTTTGTAGCCAACAAAAACGGGTAGAACATTTTCACACACCCAATAGATTCCTAAATGTATACTTGATTGTGTGAAACGCATGTTAACGACTATTGTTTCCCGCTTTCTTCTTTCCAAATGTAGCTATTCCTAGTGGGCTGGAATATTCTACTCTTCGGATTCATCGCATGGCGCGCGTTCCTTCTTTCCACTACACAGTTACCAGTGCCAGTGATGATCGCAGGCTTATCGCTCATAAACTTCTTTTATGTTGTGCGAATGAACAGGTATGTCTACCAAATTTTAGAAAATATATTGTACACTTTATACACACAGTAGTTTGCATTAAGCAATAGGTAAAATGCATTCGTGGTAGCTCAGTTTGTCGGCTCGAAATGCACACCTTTTTATCATTAAAATTAAAATTTTCCGCGCTTCTCGTTTGTAGCACTGTGATGCAAGTTGTCTGTGATGGGGTTAAAAGTGGAACAGATGGGTTCCCTATCACTTCGTCGGTGTGAGGTGGATGGATTAGTGCACCTGAGTCGGAGCGTGTCCTTGGTTTTCTAGGTGATGTTGAATACATGGCTGAAAGTGTATCTTGCTTCAGTGGATAGTTTTATTATGTTATTCAGTTCGGATTGTTTAGTAAGCACATCGGAGGAAACAGCAATGGCTCTTCGAACTCGAGATCTAAAAAGGGCTAGCTTATACACAGTCGAGTCACATTATTGTGGCCACCTCCTACTTTTGGCGTCAACATCGCGTAGCCAATGAAAGAAGGCACGTGTCGTGAGCTGGCTTGGAGGGTATATAAGGTGTGCTGTATGCATTCTGAAAACATATCACTCGTTGTTGTCATGGATGAAAGGAGCGATGTATCAGATTTGCAAAAAGATGGATGATTATCGGCTTTCGGGCCAAAGGTGGCAGTATTTCTGAAACAGCGCAGTGTTGTGAACTGTTCGCGTGCTGCTGTGATTAAAGTGAATCGTGATTGGAGAAATGGCACCACGACGTGAAAACTGCGGAGCACCAGGTGCCATTGATGTGAGAGATGAACGTCGTCTGTGAAGGTGCGTGAGGGCCGATCGACACGCTACAGTGTAGAAACTCACTGGCCGAATGAACCAGGGGGCTACCGGAAATGTGTCTAAAACGACAGTTCAGCGAACCCTGCTGCGTATGGGGCTCCGACGCAGATGGATGGTCACTGCACCTTTGCTAACGAAGGTGCATCGGCAGAAAAGGCTTACATTTCCTCGACAGTATCGGAATTGGAACTCCGCTGATTGGAAAGGATTGCCTTCTCCGATGAGTCACGTTTTCTGCTTCATCGAACGGACGGACGTTGGCGTATAAGGCAAGAAACATCGGAGAACAAACACTCTTCAACCACTGCTGGCAGAACACGAGCTTGTGTGGGCAGCATTAATGGTCTGGGGAATGCTTTTCGTTGCATTCCTTGGGTCCACTCATACCTGTGGAAGGCACTATGGACCGAATTCGTTATGAATCCATCCTTGCATACTACGTACACCCATATATGCTGATTGTCTTCCCTGGGCGGATGGGATGTTCCAGCACGACAATGCGACGTGTCACACAGCTCGAAATGTCCCAGAGTGATTGGAAGAGCGCGATGAAAACTTTAAAGTACTTCCCTGGACTCCTAATTCCCCAGACAAACCCAGTTGAGCGTCTGTGGGATCACCTCGATCGTGTTGTTCGCTCTATGGATCCTCCACTGCGCACGCTTCAGCAGCTGTCAGATGCACTGCAGTCAGCATGGTTCCACATACCTGTGAACACCTTTTAGCACTTTATTGAGTCACTCCCAGCTCTTCTAGCTGCTCATGGCGGTCACTCTGGATATTAGCTGGTAGGTCACAATAATATGACTCGATCGTGTATTAGCTGGGCAGAGTGAGCTGTGGAGCATAGGGTTAGGGAAATGACATTATCTTATAATATAATGCTGGGTTATATTAGCTGGGAAGAGTGAGCTGTGGATCATAGGCCTAGGGAAATGGCGTGGACTTATAGGAAGCAGTCGCATTTGCGACCGTAAAAGAAGTTGCTTTGTACCAAAATACGTACTTCACTTCGAACGCGTGTCTGGAGGACTCGCAATTTCTCCCACAGGAATTTTAGATCTCCATAAAATATTAAATAATAATATGGCTTTGATTCATTTGTCATTTTTAAGAATAGCTTACTTATGCTCTGACTTTATTACAAACACATAATAACAATTGGTTAGAAAATGTAGAAAATATCATTCCCCAGAAAACATTCGTACCTTCATGTATTGCTCTTTTAATTCCTCATAGATTATTTTATACTTACCCGGAATTATTATTCCTAAAAAATCTGCAGAAATAACTGTTCTAAATTTTAAATCTTCATACGAACGCTCAGTATCTGACTGGCGATCCATAAAAAACCCTGGAAGCAGATTTCTTGCGGCTCACTGTTTGCGAAAAATATCCAAGTGCCCCAAACCTAAAATTAGCGGTATGCTGACATCACCATTTCCTGTTTAATAGTCTTTTTTAGCAAAAGTCTGATAATTATTGTAATTATTGTATTGCTTGTATTTACAAAATAAGGTTTTACTCATGTTTCTGGATTGCAGCTGAAGATACCCCTAGTATAACTTGATCTGCATATGAAAAATAAAGCACTTCCTTTTCCCAAGCAATAGCATAGCCATAGTATTAGGTGTGCAACTTAATTCTCGGCCCCTAACCGCAAGCGATCATAGAACGTCGGCAAATGCAAATAGCTGTGTGAGGTAATGGCTGATTGCAGCGCCATCCAACAGCTTTCCAGGCAACCGTAACCGCTCACAGCTGTAGTGACAGAAGGGACAAAAGTTGGCGGTGAAAGCAATGTCGTTCGAGAAGCAACATTTGAGGCACTGCCTCCTGTGCGCGTTTCAGCTGCAAAAAAAAAAAATGCCGCAGTAGCCCAGCAAATGATCTGTGCTGCTTTGGGTGAGGCTGCTGTGTCCTACAGTACATGTAAGAAGTCGTTCCAGCGGTTTAAGCAGGAAAATTTCGATCTTCGTGATGCAGAACGTCCGGGACAGCCACAGAAAGTTGACGATGAGGAACTGGAACAACTGTTGGACGTGGATCCCTGTCGTACACAGTCAGAGCTCGCCCAGGAACTCGGAGTATAACACGGCAAGCCATTGCAAAGCGCCTACACAAGCTTGGACGGATTCACAAGGAGGGCCGTTGGGTTCCCCACCAAATCACAGCTGTGAACAGCTGTGAGTTGGTGGGGCATCCAACGATTCAAGAAGAAGGATTTCCTCCACAAGATTTTGACCTGCGATGAGAAGTGGATCCTCTACGATAATAACAAGTGGCGCAAATCATGGGTTTATCCAGGTTTACCTACCACTAGTACCGCTAAACCGAATATCCATGCCAGGAAGTTGTTGCTGTGCATATATTGGGATCAGCGCCGTGTCGTACACTATGAGTTGCTCAAACCTGTTGAAACTGTCAATGCTGAGCGTTATTGTCAGCAACTCATTTGTGTGAGTGACGCAATGGAGGCGAAAAAGCCATACACCGGCAAGGGCAGAAGGTCGGTCCTGTTGCTTCAGGATAACGCCTGTCCTCACACCGCGAAAAGAACTTTAAACGCGATCACCAACCTGGGATGAGAGATATTGTCCCACCCGGCGTATTCTCCAGGCTTCGCCCTGTCGGGTTATCACCTCTTTCGCTCCCTGCAACATCACCTGAGCGATACGCACTTCACTTCTGTCGAGGAGGTCCACACAAGTATTGATGACTTCATCAGCTCGAAACAGCCCTCTTTTTTCCGCAGTGGCATTCGGCAGCTCCCTGACCGATGGCTCAAATGTATCCAACACGACGGGGATTATTTCCCTGATTAGGTACGTATTCGATTTGCTATAATTTGCTGTCGACGCGTCGTGCCTGTGGCCTAGAATTAAGTTGCGCACCTAATAATTTCTCTACGACAAACTGCCTGGAGATTTTATTCCATTCGTGTGCGAATTTTATTGCGATAGCTGCATTCAGAATTAATTGCAAGTTTCTTCGCTTTTAGTAAGAAAGGAAATTCAAATGTTCCCAAATTTCATTTTTTTTTTTTCAAAACTGTGAAAAACGAAGTAATTACGAAAGCATCAAAACATCGATGACAAAATTTTAAATATCTGTTACTGCAAGAATTTCAATGGTAATTCATATGTAAAGTGAGAGAAATTGTAGAGTGCGAAAATTTTTGATTCAATTAATTCCTACGAGTGTGATCTGCTCGGCCCTGAACCCACTTACCATCTGACCTTTCAACCTCGGTCGCATTGATCGTCGGAAGACCCCAGGTGGTCAACACCTAATCTCCCCACCCTGCCTCCCTCCTTTCATCTCCACCCCTCGTCGCCCCTGCCGGTCGCATATGCTACCATTTTAACCCCGGTCGCAAATGCGACGACACCGACTCTAACGATTTAGTCAACAATATATTCACAAAATTGTTTACACTGAAGTGCCATTCAATTAGAGACAGCAACCTCATGAAGACATGGAACATTCGTATCCAATTGGAACAGCGTGGCACAATGATGGTCTGGGATGTTTTCATCTTGAATGGTTTAGGACTTTTGGTACGTGCACAGTCCACTTTGAGTGCGTCCAAATATGTGGACATCCTTGCAGGTCATTTATATCCATGCATGTCCATCATGCATAACAGTGGCAAGATCCTACCTGGCTACTGCATGGTTTACAAGAGTATTATAGAGAATTTGAAACGTTTCAGAAGCTCGGATTTAAACACCATCGAACATTTTTGAGATACTATCGAACAAGCTTATCGAGCACGTGTCACATTGGCTACGAACATAGGCAAATTACGGACGGCTTTAGAGGAGGTATTTGTGACGATGCATGCAGAATATTTTCGTGCATTTGTGATAATCAGGCCTCGCATTGTGGCAGTCGTCATTAAGACAGCACGTGGCCCAATGCGTTACTACGCAGATGTCTTTATTTCAACGGCACTTCAGCGTATTTTAATTTCCATGGAGAAATTTAACGAAGTGTGTGTTGAGTTGATTATGTCTCGTAAGAACGGAAGGGTCCTTTTCCATGAGGCCTTATCAATCACACTTCATTAGCATATCTTAGCCAGTTGGAAGGTTTTGGGTTAATGTTAATGAAGATGTGTGAAAATTTGTCAAAAATGTTTAATTCCTTACACAAATAAATCGATTATTTTCATATACAGTGTAACTTGGATAATTCGAAGCTGAAGGGACCACAAAAATAATTTGAATTAGGCAAGTTTGAATATGGTCACATTCAAGTACTGGAACTTCATCCAGAACAGTACGTACCCATTTTAAAAGGTAATTGTTGAAAATACGAGAAAACGAAAATGGGGTTTTCTTCAAATTAAACAAAAAAGAAAGTTCGAATTGAAAGGGGTTTCTTTTAACATTTTTTATATAGAAAATTCAAGAGACCAAATAAAAAATTTGAATTAACCGAGAATTCGAATTAAAAACGTTCGAATTAGATAAGTTACATTGTATTTGATGTATCACCCGTTCTGTTACTTCGAGTTCAAAAAGAGTTCGCCGCCCCGGTGGCGCAGTGGTCGAAGGCGTTGGCCTCTGATCATTCGTCCGTAAGGGGTCCGGGTTCGAATCCCGGTCAGGCATGGATGTTGTGTTTGTCTTACGGCACTGGCTCTCTCCCTTCCCTGGAACCAGTGACCCTAAATTAGGGAAGGGAGACTGCTTATAGCCCATTTGAGTTGCTCACGGTGGTCGTTAAACCTCCAATCAAAAAAAAAAAAAAAAAAAAAAAAAAGAGTTCAAATGGTGATTCCTAGAAGGTTTAGTCGACTGTAAGGTAACCTGATAGAGCCCTGACAACCAAAAAGTTATAATTAACGTAGTTCATAATATTGAAAATTCGGAGCGAGCAGAATATCTCGATAGAAAAGTTCAGAAAGTATGGGGCGGAAGTACTATAATTGTTGGATCATACGGTAAATACGTTCAGATGGTGAAGTTTATAATATTCCTAACATTACTGGTTCCACGGGGTTATAAATCAATCATTCCTGGAGAGGTCATTATTTCCTCTTAGTAATTGCATTAAAGACGGATATGTGAATCAAATAGAGACTTGCCTTGTGATTTCTTCTGAAAAAAATATTAGCAGTATGTACAGGATGTGCTTTGAGCATTCAGGTAGACAACATCACTCCCAGCTCTTTATGAAACCAGGTAATAAAATAAATTTATTATATTAAGGTGGACGTCAAGTAATTTTGCTTCCTATACTTCCAATGGAAAAACTTCTGTACACATTTTCTTCACAATTAATGCGTTCCCAAGGATGAAAATTTGAACATCGATTAAAATAGCTTCACTTTGTAACTTGAAATACTTATTTTTCTAAAACGTAACCATAATTATGCAATCCAACATTTGTTTGTCTACTGACGTCATCAAAATACAGGTGGCGCCATCTTTTTCTGGTTTCAACACCACCAAAGGAAAAGTTATTGATTTTTAATGTAATTATGGTTATGTTTAAGAAAATATTAATTATTCCAAGTTATAAAATGAAGCTATTTTAATCGATGTTCCAATTTTCATCCTTGGGAACGCATTAATTGTGAAGAAAATGTGTACAGAAGTTTTTCCATTGGAAGTATAGGAAACAAAATTACTTGACGTCCACCTTAATATAATAAATTTATTTTATTACCTGGTTTCATAAAGAGCTGGAAGTGATGTTGTCTACCTGAATGCAAAAAAAAAAAAAAAAAAAAAAACAAGCCAACAACATTAGGGCTTGAGAAGAGGGTATGTTTGTAGACTCTACCCAATTGCAAAAGAATTTCCAAGGCAGTAACATGAGGGCTTAACAAAACAGGCTGCCTAGTGAGGACACTGCGCAGATGAAATGCAAAATATCAAGCCAATAGCATAGGAGCGTAAGGAATAGCATAGGAGCGTAAGGAATAGCATAGGAGCGTAAGGTTATTGATTTTTAATATAATTATGGTTATGTTTTAGAAAATATGAACTATTCCAAGTTATAAAATGAAGCTATTTTAATCGATGTTCAAATATTCATCCTTGGGAACGCATTAATTGTGAAGAAAATGTGTACAGAAGTTTTTCCAATGGAAGTATAGGAAGCAAAATTACTTGACGTCCACGTTAATATAATAAATTTATTTTATTACCTGGTTTCATAAAGAGCTGGGAGTGATGTTGTCTACCTGAATGCGAAAAACCAAGCCAACAACATTAGGGCTTGGGGAGAGTTTATGTTTGTAGACTCTACCCAATTGCAAAAGAATTTCCAAGGCAGTAACATGAGGGCTTAACAAAACGGGCAGCCTAGTGAGGACACTACGCAGATGAAATGCAAAATATCAAGCCAATAGCATAGGAGCGTAAGGTATACAGGATGAGTCAAAAGTCGCAGGACACCCTTGTGTTTCAGAAACTGGGAGGGGAAATGAAATATCTGAATACACCAGCAAAGAATCCTTGAGGGAGACTACCTTATAGGCTATTTCCGGAACATGGCCGCCATCTTGAAATCCGCCATATTGCATAAAGGTGAAAATTTTCAAATGTTATGGGGCACATCACACGAGACCAGAATTTCCTCAGAAATTGATTGCCGTAATCGGATTTGACATATGTGTTGAAGTTCACAAGTCATCAACACAGAAATTTGAAATAACAACCTCTAAAGTACCATTGTGATGCGTAGCTATTTGATGTGTTCAACGTGTTGTCCCTGTTGCTGAAAACAGAGCCGAAGGCGCTTAATCAAGTCATCATGCACCCGAACGAGACTATCAAGAGAAACGCGGTTACAGGCCTCCAGGACGCGTTTCTGAAGGTGGTGTTTGTCACGGAATTTCTCAGCATACACCAAGTGTTGCAGATGGCCTCGCAGATAAAAGTCGAGTGCTGTGAGATAGGGGAATCTGGGTGGCCATTTCACAGGACCACCGCAGCCAATCCAATGACCAGGGAATCGAACATCTAGCCATTGAAGAACAGTTGCTCCGTAGTGTGGCTGATACCACATTCTGCTGCGAGACGTCGTGTGCTACGTTGTAGACTCTTTGCAAAGGATGCCAAGACCATTGTAGAGGTTTCTTCGTCGGTATTAATTTTCGGCCGACCACTACGTGGCTTGTAGTCCACAGTCCCGGTTCTTCGGAATTTGGATATCAGGTATGCGACAGTGCTCTGGGAAATTTGTGGTCATTTCTGGGTGTCGGTTGTTGAATTCTGCGGCTATGATACGGCAGCTGCGTTCACCAGACATTAGGATCCCCTCAATCCTCTCCTCATTCGTTAATGGGATCTTCAGTTACCTGCACCAAACAATGGTTATTTCAACTCTCTGTGTTGATAACTTGTGAACCACAACACATATGTCAAATCTGATTACAGCAATCAATTTCTGAAAAAATTCTGGTCTTGTTTGATATGCAACATGACCCCCTTGCCATTATTAAAAGAAATCCGTCTTGTTGCACGATGATATTTATTCAGTTAAAAAACGAAATCTATGTACAGGTTAAAAAACACATGAGCACTTTCGGTGTCACAGTGACACCTTCATCAGATGTGATTTCCATCATGCGGTTACATGCTGGTCTTAAATACGTGGAGCAGATGCATCATGGGAAAGGTAATGTCAATGTCACATGATATACCAGATAACAAGACAGTCAAAAAAGAATAATTAGCCAACGAAAATTACTCAACAGAAAACAATAGTTATTGTGCTGTCCCCTTATAAGATTGCTCCATGGTTCCAGATAAAACACAAGGATAATAGTCATTGCATCAACGTGTATTATAAGCCGAAATATGGAGGCTTTCTGTAAATAACAAGTAATAAACAGAGTTAGGTCCGGTGTGTTTATGATCTTAGCGTTGTCCCAGTCTGGGATGGAATTTCCAGCACTTACAGTTCTTGCAAAAAAGGTGCTTTGGTGATTCATTTTTAAATTATATCTGTGTTCATTTAATCTCAAATCCAAATTTCTTTTGGTTGAACCCACATAATGATTATTTAGTTCACCAGAAATAGTGTCGAGCATAGGAATAACATACACACCCCATTTTTTCCCTTTGTTAATTTTGTCACGATCGTTGTGGATAATGGAATATAGATTGCATGATCGTATTCCAAATTGCATTTTATGACGGGAGCATATGTTGGTAAGCACAATAACTATTGTTTCTGTTGAGTAATTTTCGTTGGCTAATTATGCTGTTTTGACTGTCTTGTTATCTGGTATATCATGTGACACTGACATTACCTTTCCCATGATGCATCTGCTCCACGTATTTAAGACCAGCATGTAACCACATGATGTAAATCACATCTGATGAAGGCGTGTGCATTGTGACATCGAAAGTGCTCATGTGGTTTTTAACCTGTATATAAGATTTCGTTTTTTAGCTGTATAAATATCATCGTGCAACAAGACGGATTTCTTTTAATACTAGTATTTATGCACGAATTATAGTGTTTACCCCCTTACCATTTGAAAAATTTGACCTTGATTCAATATGGCGGATTTCAAGATGGCGGCCATGTTCTGAAAATAGCCTAAAAGATAGGTCCCCTCAGATTCTTTCCTGGGGTATTCAGATATTTCATTTTCCCTCCCGCTTCTGAAATACAAGGGTGTCATGCGACTTTTGACTAACCCTGTATACAGTACCTGATTAAAAGTCTCATGACAGTAGCCTATCTACAAACATTTTTTTTAAATAGAGAAGGAATTAATGTCGACTTGATCCATCCTTTGCTGCTATCACAGCCTCCACTTTACCGGACAGGCTTTCCACTAGATTTTGTGCAGCTGGAATTGCCTTCTATTCTGCCACATGGACAGTAGTCAGGTCGATCACCGATGTCGGGCGATTTGGTCTGGCCAGCAGTCGGCGTCCCAATTCATTCCAAATTTGTTGCCTTATGTTGAGATCGGGGATCTGTGAAAGCCAGTCAAGTTCTCATTCAAAGACATTGGAGTAGCGTAGACTGGCAAACGTAATGCTAGCGGTTCTGAAACGACGGAGATCAAATGAACGTGCAGCGCCATCTATGAATGGGGCGAGTTGACAGTGAACAGATGCCTATGGGAAAGTAACAGTGTTTGATTCCATTCATAATATACTGCAGAAGTTACGTAGAAAGAGTGTTCCCGTACGACCCGAGAACTTTCTAGATCAAACTATAAATACGAAATGCTGATATCCCAGAAAAAACAAACGAGACTAGTAAGCAGGAAAGCATGAAGTTATATCGCGTCCGGCCATATACGCAGAGTAAAGAAATAAAAAAATGGAGAAAAACTCTAAACAGGAAAATTTCGCGTCACATACACTTAAATCTTAAAGACTTGGAACAGAAATACTTGCACAAACACGTCAGTCAACACACTACAGTCATTTGCAAAAGTTTAATATCACCTGTCAATTTATTGAAAATAAAGATTTTCAACGAAACAACTAACTACTAGTCACAGATATTTGAAAAAATGACACCACAGATGAATACTTACATTCTTTAGAACACAAAAAGACCGAATTCAGTACTTTATGTGGCCACCTTTGTTTTTTATAACGCCCAGAAAACGATGCTGCATATTATCAATGAGGAACTTGCAGTAGTCACTTGAAATGTCTTTGCACCACACGAACTTTATCGCGTCAATCAGCTTGGGAATTTGATGGCTGTTTTTCTGTTACCTTGTCTTTTAAAATGGTCCCCAAATTTTCGACGGGGTTAAGCTCGGGACTATTACCCAGCCAGTCAAACACAGTTATGGTTTTCCTCTGCAGGTAGTCCTTTGATAGGTGACATGGAGCACCATCATGCATAAATATTGTGCATCTGTGCACTTTCACATGACTTAACAGCTTCTCACGTATGTGACGTGCCTGCCCAGCAGGACGCACACGACATAAAGGCAGATAGCAGTCAGAACGAACGTCCGCGTAGCTTAATTGGTAGAGCGACTTATTCCGGAATGAGGGGACCCGGGTTCGAGCCCCGGCATGGACAAAAATGACGGAGAAATTTACTTCGTTATATGTAGCATTTACAAATTAAAAGGACCAGTCATGGTAATGTCTACCGGAAAAAAGGAGAATGAAGCAGTACTGGATGATGAAACAGCACCCCATATCATCTGACTAGGTGGATGTCTCACGGTGCTAACGGTGTATTTTTCATCAAACCTTTTGATTTTTGGTCGTTGAACATGTGCTTCACGTGATTCAAACTGACGCACAGTTGATTCATCGGAAGAAAAGAATTCGGCTCCAATTTTCAGCAGTCCAAAATTGGAGACGCTACGCAAATTAGTCTCTCCTTTTTCAAGACTGATTAGTCTCCGTTTTATTCGTTTGTAACACTTTAATCCGAAATCTTTGCTAAGACACAGTGCTGATACTAATATCTGACCCTATTGAATATATAAAGGCCTTTGTGTTCTTGCACGAACTCCTCGGAGAACGCATAACTATTCGCCTTATGGTATTGTCATAACGTGGGGTTGTTTTTCTTGCACGTCCACTTCTCTTTCGGTCTCTAAATTCACCTGTATCTCGATATTTCATGATCATATTATGAATAGCAGTCTTGCTCATATTCACCTTTGTACTTATGTTACGTTCGGAGAATCCTGCATGATATAAAGTCACTATTTGTGCCCTCTGAGTAACACTTAATGACGCTCTTTTGCCCATTTTTCACTATATAGAAAATACCTACAAAACCTCTCAGCTTGAAAACCAGAAGCAAACTAACGCTCGCACGATTCTTCCAACTATATCAACAAATGTAGGATGATGCAACACCGACAAGAAATTAAGTGATACATACAGTAGCTGACACAATCGGCAGAAATCTCTTAATGCCAACAGGTGGTCTTAAACTTTTGAAAATGACTGCAATACATTAATGATATATGTTTTTGCTAATACGGTTTTAACTTTTCATTGTTCGACTGATTATTCGGATTACTCGACCCCAGTTAATTAGGATTATGAGCGCTTTAGCATATTAATCCATGAATCTCTTACAGGGTATCTAAAGCCAATATGTGGAAGAACATCGTTGAAAAACTGACATCAGTTAAAGAGGAGCTCATCGGTTTGTTAGAAACTATGTCACAGCCGTATATGGGGGATCATTTAGGAGTGCAGCAGTTAGAAGAAGAGTAAGTATAACAGTCTCACTGAGATTATCTTCAAACGAGAGTAATTTATAGAGTTCATGTGTTTTCCCCAGACATTTTTGCGTGAAGTTTACACTTTGATGCGTCTCCGCTGTGACTGAGTGGTCAGAGGTGTGGCTTCTGGCTGCTCATCTGTTTTCGTCCAGGAATAGAATTTCTGACGAGACATGGGTGAGGTGCCTATCAAATGGCGTCGCCTATTTCACTTCGCTATAATCAGTGGAATAAATTAGAGATCATCAGTGGCTTATACACTGCCGGAAAGTCCAGCATTTTTTCCTAAAAGATGAAAATTTTTGAAAAATCTGAGATAATGCCGTGGGGATGTCCGGCTGTTCACCGGCGTATGTTTAAGAATGAGCATTTTCCTCGTAAAGACGTTTGAACTCTTACCAGCGACTCAGTACATAGATGTGAAGGTGGTTGTACTGCCCATACATACGGTGCCCCCCCCCACCCGCTGGTGGACTTGAAGTCTTGCATTGTTCGTCCCCTGGCTCTGGTAACCTTGTCGTGGTCTGGGGGCTCTCTCCTACGGCGGGGTTTAACACCAGAGCCGTCTAAAGAGAAATAAAGTTTTGGTAAGGTCTCGCCAAGACAGAATTATGAAGAGAAAAATACAAATAGTAACGAAATGAAAGCACCATTTTGGTCAAAAAGATGAAATGAATAACAGGATTCAAAAGACGAAGAAATGATGGTTGTTGTTCAGAAGGAATTCTGGTGTAGATCCTGATGTGTATTTAAAGAATTGAGTTGTGAGTGCGGAAATTTAATGTTGTTGCCTCTAACAGCCCAGGTGTTGTGTCAGAGGAAGAAAATTGAGAATAATGTTAAGACAAAATTGAAGCCTGGAGTTTTCCGGCTGCTGAGATTTTCGGGTTGCAGGAAATTTAAGAGTAGTTTTCACTCTTGACCGGTGTTAAATGCTTGAAAGTTTGGGGTTTCTTCAAAGGCTTCAAAAGAACGAAGGTTCCCTGGGCTGTTAGAGGCAACAACATTACGATTCTCTAAGAAGTGCACTCCGATGCTGTATCGGGGATCAAAATAAATATTTTCTGTTCTTGCTGACAACACAACCGGGCTTCTCTTTGAAAAGTTGGAGCCTCCTGATGGCTTCAGTGATTGGAAGTTCCTGGATGAAGGAAGGAATGAAGATTTGCAGGATGATGCGCATGGCGCTATCTGGCATTTCTATGAATGAAGATTTCGTTCGTTGTTAGGCATGAAAGAAATTGCACGAATTCATCATCGTGAAAGAATGAGACTTTGCTTGCAAAGTAATGTCAATTAGCTTAAATGTGTGGCTTTCAGCTCTCCTTGAGTTCAGATTAGTGGATTTTTCAAAGGACATGGGACATGTTCTCAGACAAAGTCAATTCAACTTGGGGAACTGTGGCCAAATTCTTCACGTTCCAGAAAATCAAAGTGATGTCCTAAAGAAGAGACAAGATCGCAAGAGAAAACCCTACCTCCTGGACATAAGGTTGTCTGCAGCCAGTTCTAAGAGTTTCTAGCGTGAAAAAACGAAACGGGACTGTAGACAGGAATGCGTGTTTCTTGTTGTTCCCTCGTAGTAGGGTTTGGTTGTTTTAAAGAAATTAATTAGCGAATTGAGTTGTGCTACTGAATGTTGATTTCAAAATGTTGAATTGTTAAAAATGAAATCAATGAAAAATATACTTGCGTTTAAGAGATGAGAATTACGTGTCATAGCTGTTTGAAAATTTAAACAGATTTGTTTTGTGATTCATTATTAGATGTTTATAGATGTGTTGTTTGAAAAATTGTTCTTAAAAATTGTAGTTTAATCTGGGGGGCCCGCTGTAAAGTTCCCTGGGTTTTTGATAAAGCAAAGAGAGATTTCAAACTGTTTCTTCCTTTTAAAAATATCTGCGTATCTAGCAGAAACTGTAGAATTTAGTGTGTATTTTGTGCTTGTATAGATTTTCTGTTTTAAGAGAAAATTGGGTGTATTGTAAAAAAGTATGTTTAATTGATGGCCTTGTTTTGGCTGATTGTGGTTGCGTTGAATCTTTGTTGTTTATAGTGAGAATCAGTTGTCAATCGAATTTGCTGTTAATTAATTATGCTTAAATGTGTTTTCAAATGTGATGAGAAATTGTATTTTAAGAGAAGTGCTCTTGAGCTTTATACTTGTTTGCTTTAATAAATACCAAAGTTTGGTCAAAGTTTGTTCGCAAGGCGACGATCTCTTGGTCGGAATCAGATGAGTCTCCTATCCCCCCTAGTTGAGTGGTGCCGGCGGTTGGTGCCTGCGGCTCCTCTTGGGTGGTAGGATTACTATCGTTAACTTTTTCTAACTTTAAAGATGTGTACTTATCCTGTTGTGCCTTTAATTAGGCGGTACGGGAAATTGTCATCAGTCTTACCCTCGGATCGGAGAATCCCCGGTGAGCAAGCAGGCGATAATTGATAGTGGTTTGAAAGTCTTGTAAGAAGCTAGCGCAAGAGGCACGAGAAGGTTCGCGTGCAAAGCGCGCCTGCGCCCACAAAGTTCGTTCGAAAACGAAAGCTCTTTTCAGAGCCACTTGCTCCGCCCGATCCACGCTCTACCCCGTTGTCGTCGGGCCGGTCCTACCACTCAACATGAGTGGTTCAAGTGCAGAGCATACTGAGCAGACACCATCCTGCTCGGGTCTTCAGACCCATTCTCCGGGGGATAGAGACCCGAAGAACCGTGAGAGTACAGGCACGGAGGAATTTCTTGGGATGTTCCACGAGCTTAACACGCTGATGGACAGCCCGACTACTAGAATCTCACACAACGTGAGAGGGTTGTTACGACCCGTTCTAGACCAGATGCTCAGCTTTGTAACAAAGCAGTTGCTGCAACTAGAAAACCTCAAAGGGCAACTATTGGAAAGAGAACGGAGTGCGCCCGTCGATGAGAAGCCGACATATGCTAAGGTTGTCGGGAGAAGGCAAGCTCCCGCAGCACCGAAGAAAGTTAATCCGACACACCCAGTGATCCTCTATCCGAAGATCGCGGGCAAAACGTCGGAGGAAGTGAAGGTCATGGCGAAAGAAGTGATTGACCCATGGAGCATGGAGATTGGAATTAAAGGTGTGAAAAAAGTGGCAAACGGAGGGGTTCTGATCGAATGCACTAAGGCGGAAGGGGTGATGGCACTTGCGAACACATTTCAGGAAAACCCGCAAATGAGTGAGACGTTTGTATTTAAAAAGGCCAGCAAGGAGACTTCCCAGAGTGATAGTCTATGTAATAGACTCCGACGATCAACAACAGATTGTTGATGGGATCGCGATGTAGAATGAGATCCAGGACCATGACAGCTGCAGATTACTCTTCCCAATCAAAGGGAAGTCGGGGAAGAAACACTGGGTGTTTGAGTTCGCACCAGCGGACTTTCGCACTCTAGTGAAAAAAGGGAAAATCAACATCGGCTGGCAGATTTACTCCTGCAAAGAATACTTGCGGGAAACCCGTTGCTTCAAATGCAACGGGTTTGGTCATCACCGTGAGAAGTGCAAAGCAGCGTCTGAAACCTGTGCTCGGTGTGGCCAGGAGGGACACAGGCAGCAGACCTGCAAAAACGAAGCGAATTGCCCCAACTGCCGAAGTGCAAACGAGAAGTTCCGCCTCAAGCTCGACACCGCCCACTCCAGTACAGATCCAGATTGTCCTAGTCTGAAGAAGAAACACGAGAGAATCCGCTCCAAGACGGATCATGGCTGAAGAACAAGCGACGAAGGAAAAAGATGGGACTGCGATCCCAAGAAGAAATGTAAGACGCTGAATGTGCGTCCAATGTGCTTGTGTCTTAACAATTCGAGAGTTTCTTTATTGTGAATGTGTGTGTGTACCTATGTATTGTGTTTGAAATAAAAAGGCTTCGGCTCAAAAAAGTTCGAGTGGCGAATCAATCTCCCAGAGGTCCCTCAATATACACACGGTCCATCGTGTGCGACCTCCCCAGTTCGCACCACCCGTCGGTGTGTCCGAATCTGCGGCTCTTAGACGGGGATTGGTAACGTAACGCTCACCGACGGTGAACGTGAATAAAGAGGTCTATCTATCCTTGCAGAGTCCGCAACAGGACGGAGCAAGCAGATGACTCAGTATTATCTTCTGTAGCAGCCTTGAAACACCTATTACATTATCTAAACAAGTTTCAATCAAAGAATAACATCTATAGAATGGTGTTTATCTTCACGTATTGTTCCGTATAAAACTTCTTTCGGAAGGAGTAGTGATGTGACGTAAAATAGTGGTAACCAGAAACTTGTCTCTCCAAGACGGTGTATTTAGTTAAGCACCAGTGCTTCCATGTTATCGATATGTTCCTTAACTGAAGCACGTCCCAATAGTAACTGATCTCTCCAAGTCTGGCACCAATGCTGTTGTATGTTTATATTTCTTAAAACCTGCACAATGTAGTTGTAAACAGGAAGTTGTGTCTCCAGAATGGCATCTTTAGTCAAGAACCTTGGTTCCATGCTATCCACATACTCCTTAACTGAGGAACATTTATGGTGACAGCCAAGAACTGGAATCTGCAAGGTGGGATATTTGGCCAAGAAACAGTGCTTCAGTAGCTGTTTACAAAGGCCATTCCATAAGAATTGAAATGCCGCCCCGGTGGCGCAGTGGTCTAAGGCGTTGGCCTCTGATCATTCGTCCGTAAGGGGTCCGGGTTCGAATCCCGGTCAGGCATGGATGTTGTATTTGTCTTACGGCACTGGCTCTCTCCCTTCCCTGGAACCAGTGACCCTAAATTAGGGACGGGCGACTGCTTATAGCCCATTGAGTTGCTCACGGCGGTCGTTAAACCTCCAACCAAAAAAAAAAAAAAAAGAATTGATAAGTTTTTTTTTTGAGGTGGCAACAGTGCGAAGCGGAAAAATCATTACGCAGATGACTAACTGAATTAAGGAAGTACCTATGGCAACAGTTATTAGCTGTGGCAGACGATTCTGGTTTTGTTATTGAGCAGTTGTTTAAAGTACGTCTGCATTTCGTCATACATCTATGAAAGTAAGTGATTCATAGTTAAGAAGTGAAATGCGTTGTGCGATAAAATATTGCTATCGTTTAGATAAAACGGCTCCAGAAACAGCTGATTTAATAAAAAAAAGCTTATAAAGATAAGTGTTTGGGTGAGTCAACGATTTTTATATGGCACCATGATTTCAAAAAAGGGCGTTTGCCGACAGAACGAGCTTCTAGGCCTGTTCGACCTGAAAATATTCTTATGGAGTGTATTGTTAACACTGGGCAATCCTGCAAGAAGATCAACGAATAACGTGTGAATACATAGCGGCGTCAACTAATATTTCAAAAACGTCGGCATTCCTAATTCTACGCGACAAATTACTGCTGCATCGTGTGTGTTCCAGATGGGTACCCCATCACCTGACGAAAGAACAATTGTTAGCCAGAGTTCAGGTGTCATCAGTGGAAAGAAATGATTGCAAATGATTCGAACTTTCTAAACACAGTAATAACTGCCGATGAAACGTGGGTCTACTATTTTGACACCCCCCCTCACGAAGCGCGCAACTAGTGTCTGGAAACCCACAAGATCGCCTCCTTCGAAAACGGTCCGTCAAACCAAATCAGCTGGAAAGGTGGTGATGATGAATTTTCTTAGATAATAAAGGTATATAGTCTACCAGCATGCCGTTCCTCCAGAAATTAATCTCAATGCTGAGTATTACATTCAGTCTTGAAGCGTCTGCGACGACACACATCGATTAAGCGACCGGAACTGGTGTGCAAGTAGACCCTACACCATGATAACGCCAGCCCACATGTGGCTGCTTGTGTTCAACAGTTTCTTACGAAATGCAGTATTGAAATCATGCCACAGCCTGCCTACAGTCCTGACCTCGCCCCGTGCGATTTCTGGTTGTTTCCAACAATGAAGGAGAAGTTCCGTGGCGCAACATTCAACAACTGATGCTGACGTTGTTCAAACTGTACAGGGGTCGCTAAAGCAGCTTCCACAAAATGCCTTCGCCACATGCTTTGAAAAGTGGACTGAACGATGGGACCGTTGCATATGAACCTAGGGAAAATACTTTGAGAAAGAATGACACATATTTTGTTAAGGTACGTCTGGATGATTTACTCTCATTTTTTTATGAAACGGCAGTTGTATAATACTGAGATAGCAAATTAGTGGAAATACCCAATATGAATCAGACACGTGCAATCCTCGCTTGCGTACGCAAGAGAACTGGGTTTGGTAAACAGCTTACACTACAAAGTGCTGTATTCAGACGTTTACGACACGCAGATTAGAGGTCTGAAGGGAACGGGTCGGGCTTTTTTAGTTTAGAGAACAAAGCAACGGGACAGGCCAGGTCAGGCCGGGCCGGGCCGGGCCAAGTCGACCTATTCTTTTTGTCGTGACGGTACAGAAAGAAAAAGTGTTCCCCGATTTCCTGGTGTGTTTAACTGTTTTGCTGGCTTTATTTACTTCCGTGACATAGCCCAGGGCGTAATCACAAAACCAAGGTGAGGCACTCACGGTGTTTTTACTATCTGCAGGTATTCACACGGTAAAACCTCTTTAGGGCTTGTTGACAACAAGATTCGACCCAGAGCAAGTGTGTGTGTGTGTATTATGTGGAGTGGGGGTTGGGTGTGTGGAATTTAGGGTGTGTGCAGTGATGTGGGGTGTTCGTGTGTGTGTGTGTGTGTGTGTGTGTTGGAGATGAGCTTGGGGACAGGTCCGGGCTCCGACGGGCTCAGAATTCATTAACTACCGAAAAACCCGGGCTCGGGCTGGGCCCAGGCTCGGAATTACACGTCTTGAATTTCATTACTGTAATTAATTCAACACGTGTAATTCCGAGCCAGTTGAATTACACGTGTTGAATTTCATTGTGGATTTGTTACCATGGTGGAAGGATTTTCAATTTCCTAAGCTAGCTGCCATTGCAAGATAAATTTTGGCTTAGCAAGACTTGCATTATGCATTGTCTAAAGCTATGGCCCAAGCAAAGATTAGTTTAAGGAGGTCTGGTATCGAAAAACTGGGAAAAAATCACATTCCCTTTTTTTGTATTCACATTCCCTTTTTTTGTATTTTATTAAAAATCAAGAATCTTGTCTATAAAATGATGTATTAGTTTCCAAAATTGTGCAGTTAGAAGTATTGTTATTATTATTTTTTTTTAATTTCCTCACTCCCGCGATTTTTGGGGTTGACGTTGGTTTTTAGTGCAGTAGGTCTAGTTTTAGAGGAAAGGAGATCAAGTTGAAGCGCTGAGGCATTAGATGCAATTCTCTCTCTCTCTCTCTCTCTCTTTTCATGATGAACTTGATCTGGAACTATACTATTAAGCGCAAAGCTTTGTTAATGTTACAAAATGCAGAATAATATGGTCTGCAATGTTTTTACGTTCTTTTTTTGTTCAATTTTGGATATTTCCCTACATGCTTTTTTTTGTATTCTACTACATCACTCTAAACTACCTTTACCAATTAGAATATATGTAAATTATATTGCAAAGATTAGTTTTCTAGAATCAAATTTTCAAACACTTGCAACTATCTGTACGGCGTTGTACGTTTTATAATGCAATTTATTCAAAATAAAAGTAAATTTAGAAATCAAAAAGAAATAATGAATGGAATTTTTTGTTTCTAAACGATTTTCTTTTCTTCAGCTTTTACCAAAATTACTGATTCCCCTGATACGGTCGAAGGGCACGTCGATTATTTATTTATTTTCAAATCCATATTGTAGAACATTTGGCTTTATGCCTAGTATTTCTAAAAACATATTAATATTGTGAAGTGGATTAACTGAACTAAACTTTTTAAACTAATGTTTTTTAAACTAATCCTTACTTGGGCCATATCTTTGGCCAGTGTATAATGCATAAATGCAAGCCTTGATGAGCAAAATTTTCCAAGAATCTGGGCCCGAACGGAAACACATGTAATCAAAGAAAGCGGGCCGGGCCCGGGCTCTAGGCCTTTGGACCCAGGCGGGACCGGTCTCCTAAAATTGGGCCTGAACTCATCTCTAGTGTGTGTGTGTGTCGGTACGAGAGAGTGGGACATCGGTTATCTCCTATTCCTAATTTGTATAGGGATTGAACTTTTGTAGTGTTACCGCTTACTAGTTCAGAGAAAGAGAGATTCTGAACGCGCTTAGTCTTCCTTTTTCTATCTTTTTAAAGGTTATGTCTTTCGGTAATTGTTAAAGTTTAATTAATATTTTTAGACGTACATTCAACTAAATATTTTCAATAATATCTTTATTTTTTTTTATTTTTCACAATTTAATAAAATACAATAGAAAGACAAAATAATACCAAATGGCACATCACAGACGGGGCAGGCCTAAAAAACTGCTGCAATTGACGGGCCAAGTGTTTAATACTTGAAACGGGCCGGACCGGGCAGGGCTGAGCCTTAAATGCACGGGCTTGGGCAAGGCCGGACTCACCAAATAAGGTCCGTGCAGACGTCAAGCGCAGATAGCGACAATATGGGAAAGCCTCGTGATTTAAGTGGCTTTCAAGGATGCATGATAATCGATACATGGCTGGCAGGTGCAAGTACCTGTGACGTGCCTGCCCCGCAGGACGCACACGGCATAAAAAAGGCCGATAGCAGCGAGAACGAACGTTTGCGTAGCGCAGTTGGTAGAGCGACTTCTTCCGGAATAAGAGGACTCGGGTTCGATCCCCGGGCGTGGAACAAAAATGACGGAGAAATTTACTTCGTTATACATCCCAGAAACGGCACACCTTTTCGGCTATTCAAGAATAACTGCATCGGGGTTGCACAGTGAGTGGTGCACAAACAACAAAACAAGCAGTCAGCGGTTTTCCTGTTGGCGGAAGTGACTGGTCGATGTTCGAGGGTAGCGGCGATTGAGGAGGATTGTACAAGGTAACAGACAAGTTCCATTGCTTCACGTAACTGCGCAGTAAAACAGCGGCATCGAGAGGAGATATTCAGGAAGCGCAGCCTGCCGCACATTGGTGTGAATGGGCTAAAACTGCGGATGTCCCCTTCGTGTACCACTCGTCGTTACTAAATACTGACAAATTCGTCTGCAGCAGTGGGTTCGGCAGCACCAAAACTGGACCCTTCGGGACTGGGAAAAATGTCTCCTGCTCCGATAAATCCCATTTTCAATTAATACCCCCCCCCCCTCCAATGGACGAGCGCCAACAGCATCGAATCAATGGACCCCTGTTGCCCAGTGCTGACTGTACAAATTAGTGAAGGCGGTACTATGATCTAGGCCTGTTTTTGTGAAAGGAATTGGGTTCCATAATACCGTTGGAACAGCATTTGGATGCCATGAATCCCTTTACGAAATCCGATACCGGGACTTTTCTGAAATTTTAAGAGAGAACGAGGGCCTTTACTTTGCAAGTGGAAGCGTGGACCGGAATTTTGTAAAGAGCGGTCCGGGTCAGGGTGTTGACGACGGAGACGATTTGCTTTCCAGAGAGCGATTAATATCGGATCGCGGAGTAGCAGTGACGGTTTACGGGTGACACGAAGTTCAGGGCTAGTGTCGATAGTAGGCTTAGTAACAAGGGCTGGCTCATCGCTTTGTGTTTCTGGTCGTTGAAGTGGTCCTCGCCTGCGCCGCTCAGTGACGTCATGGGGATGCATGCCACTTGTCAGTGCGCGATGTAAAGCGCTCGGTGAATGCTGTTAACCTACGTTTGTTGCATTCGCATTAGTTAACTGTTGTTTATTTCGTTGTATTTCTGACAACGAATTTTTTTATTTAATTTCTTTAGTACTTCGTTTTCGTACAATGGCTTCCTGCGTTGTTGCTACGTGCCGAAATACCTGCAGGAATACGAAAGGGAGAAACATAATTTTTCACAGTTTACCTCGAAACGACCCAGTTGTTACAAAAAACTGGGTAACAGGTGTTGCAGAGCAGGTTGTCTTAATTTGAAAAATGCCAGGATTTGCAGTGAGCACTTTTTAAATAGTAAGTACGAAGATGATATGATGAATCGCTTGCTTGGTTAATTAATGAAAAAGATATTGAAATCGTCGGCTATATCAACAGTCAATTTACCGAGATCAAACGTTGAAAATGTCACTGCAAGAGGTGAAAGACAAAGAAAGAGAAAAATACTGCATGATGCTTTTGATAGACTTTTAAAAATCTTAGTCCCAAAAAAAAAAAATGGTCTTTTGAAGAAAATGTGGCCCTAATTCAACTTGCATCAGATGAAGAGACAATTTTCTGCGAGAAATGTGATATGTTACAAAAAAAAAAAAAAAAAAGTAAATTTTTTAATTGACAAATTGTCAATAACGGAAAAACAGCTAAACTTTCTGAAAACAGGGGAAAAAAAGGATATTTTAAAGAGCTTTTTTAGCAAAACCAGAAGATGGAATCGTTCGCGCCGGCTTTTATTGAAACAAATCAGAGAACTGAAAATTAAAGTAAAAAAACAAAATACGAAAAATCAAAAATTGAAAAAAAAAATGACAAATGCTTTCGAAACATTCTTACAAAACACAGGTAACCTCTTTTTGTAAAGGGTAAAAAGTCGAATTAAATGGACGCCTGAATTTCCGAAACGTTTCACAAAAATTACAGTAGCCGAGGTTTTGTTATTAACAAAAAAGCATTATTTTCGCGCTTGATAGAAGTAATACACACATATATATAAGGGGAAACTACCAATGATAAATTCTGCTTCACTCCTTTTGTTTCTTTAAATTATTTCACCATTTTGTTTTATATTCGGCAGCTCAGTAGTTGTGTTTATCATCATAGTTCCCCGCACAGAGCAAAGCAAACGCAATACCTAACACTCGGCGATGCATCCCAGCTACGTCACCAGCCGCAACTTCCGGGGACGACTGAAATCTGCCGAATGAGCCAGCCGTTGTATCTAGAGCCCTGGTCGATAGCACGGACGGGAACGCAGTCACTAACCAGCCCAAGCCACATCGTTATAGCGGAATAAACTGTCCGTCTTTGTTAGCGTTAAAAAAGTGCCTGAATTTTATTTTTCTTCGAGTGCGTGATTCTACGAGGGTCATAAAAAAAGTTGTGCACACATTAATCTGAAACGGAAGCTGGTGATGCAATCGGGAAAATGATTGCGTCATGTCAAGGTCAGACTCTCAGCAATACAGTGGTGTCAGAACGACGCGCTATCATTTGCTGTGTAGACGTGGGAGGGTTTGGAAATGGAAGCGTGCAGCTCCTCAGGTCGAGTCACGGCGTTAGACCAGCGTTCGTACGTGAAAATAGAAACTCTGCCGGGAAAACTCCGACACAGTTCACACTGCTTTGCAAGAAGTCTGTAGGGAAAGAGCTCTTGATCGAAGCACAATTTCTCGCTGGGCATCGCGCTTTTTGGGAGGGCCGAAGCAGCATCGAAGATGATCCACCAATCAGACCGACCTCAAGCGGCGACAGACAGAAAAATCTGTCACCATTGTTGCAACGCTTCTCGAAGATAATCGCCGTTTGACAGTCGATGAGATTGCTCATCAGGAAAATTTGTCCACCATGTCTGTTCACCGGATTTTGACCGACTCACTGGGGAAAAGAAAAATCGCCGCACGCTGGGTGCCCCATCAACTCACTCCCGAGCAGAAGGCAGCTAGAGTGAGCATCGCACAGGTTCGAAAAGGAGGGCGACGCCTTCCTAAACAGAATTGTCGCAATTTATGACACTTTGACCCGTGATTTTGAGCCAGAACTGAAGTCACAATCAGCGGAATGGAGACATCGAAGTTCCCTATGCTCCTCAAACAGTCGTCGGCGACAATCCAAAGTGAAGCAAATGACGGTTGTTTTTTTTTTTTTTTTTTTTTTTGCGTACGATGCCCAGGGTGTTGTGGTCTCTGATCGAGTGCTGGTAGGACAAAATGTCAACGCACAATATTATCGTGACTTTCTGAAGACAAAGTTGAGACCGAAAATTTCGTCAAGCTCCAACTTGTTGGAAGCGAAAGCGATCTTGTTGCATGACAACGCATCGCGTCATGGTGCAGCGTCGGTACGGGGACTTTTGTCGAAATATGGCTGGGAACTTTATCCCTCCCATCATACGTCCCTGCTCTCAGTTCACCCGACCTTGGTCTTTTCCCAAAGTTAGAAAATCGGCTCCTTGGCATCCACTCCGAATCGCTGAACGAACTGTCATTGGACGTGACCCGAGTAATATGACAGGTGAACAAAGTTGGCGTACTATGGGGCATCCGGGATCCACCTCACCGCTGGCAAGTAGCGGAGGTGAATACATTGAACTGCAATAAGGTAAGTTTTCTCCGTTACTTCATACCTTTCTCAAAAATAAACAGTGTGCAGAAGTTTTTAACTCTCGTAGTTTGGGAAACGAACCAAAACAAAATTATGTGATGGCTCTCGCTAGATCGCGGCTAAGTTAAGAAACAGCTGGAAGGGAACGAGGGTCGTCGTTAGAGCGCCAATGAAAGCGTTTGCGTACTTTCCGGAAGATGTGATATTCCACTTTGATCTGTGCGTTAAGAAATCCTTTTAGATGCATTTCTAATTATTCTTTTTATTGCTATTAGTATTATTACATTTTGTCTTCTGATTTTCTTCGGTCTAATATTAACCCAATGATTTTCTTTTGTACACAGAAAATTTTCTCCTCGATGCAGGTACCAGAATGCCAATAGTAAAATCGACACGCTCTGGAATGGTATACGGCAACGCCTTGTAAAAACTGTCAACGCTTCCTCCAACTCATTAACTCATGATTCTCACAGTCGTCAGTGATCAACGTTTTTATTGAAATAAAGAAAGCGAAGAACAAATTAGTAGCCTTAGTACTATTAGCAAATTACGGCTAAAAAAGGGATAGCATTTTAAGCTCTGTAACTGTAAAGCAATAAAATTTACCTGTGTTGCGTCCTAAGCCACATACGTGTTTTTCTACTCTTTTTATGAAAGTTAAGGAGATATTTATAGATATTCAAAAAACAGATTTTTACTGCATAATAGTGTTATAGTGGATGTAGAGTTTTCGTAAAGCACAGAAATTGGCTCTAATATTTTAAAAATTAGGAGTTAGAGCAAGGCTAAAACAGGGAGCATATTCAATCACTTTGATGTTATGCATCTTTCCCCGCAATATTAAAGTAAATCTCGAGTAAATATTTTCGATGTAACGAAAATGGGTAACGGAAGCTGTCAAAACCATTCTTAAAATCTGCTCGTGCCGCATGCTGTCCCATGAAATGACGCAACGCCGCCCCGGTGGCGCAGTGGTCTAAGCGATGGCCTCTGATCATTCGTCCGAAAGGGGTCCGGGTTCGAATCCCGGTGAGGCATGGATGTTGTGTTTGTCTTACGGCACTGGCTCTCTCCCTTCCCTGGAACCAGCGACCCTAAATTAGGGACGGGCGACTGCTTATAGCCCATCGAGTTGCTCACGATGGTCGTTAAACCTCCAATCAAAAAAAAAAAAAAAAAAAAAAAGAAATGACGCAACAATAGTTAATTTCATTGTAACTCAAAAACATGTTTTGCTGAACTATTGCCGAACATTATTTCATCGTTTTACATAAACGTAACAATATCTCATGGCAATCTGCGTAAATTACAAGAACCTAGTGTTAAATATAAAAGCCATTACAAAAATGCGTTTTGATGCTATGAACCTTTCTCGACATGCGTCGTAGCAAAGTTTGGCTTCCTCTCGACACCCTCTTTCCAAGGAGGTAGGGTTACCTGCTGTTAACGAGAGCTTTGAAATTATGTATACAACAGTAGGGTGTAAACTGTAGGTATCCTACACCAAAAACTGCCAATTCCCCTTACTAACACACTTCCCATTCAGCTTTTCTTGTTACCCTGAGGCCAGATTTTAGCTTGCGCAAGCGCACATGGACTTCCGTAGCCACATCCCTTTTATCAGTGTCAGTGTCGTTCCTTACGTTCGTCTGAATCTGAATAATATACACGATCGAGTCACATTATTGTGACCACCAGCTAATATTCAGAGTAACCGCCGTGTACAGCGCGGACAGCAGCTAGACGGGCTGGGAGCGACTCGATAAGGTGCTGGAAGCTGTTCACAAGTATATATGGAGCCATGCTGACGGCAGTGCATCTGACAGCTGCTGAAGGGTGCGTGGCGGAGGATCCATAGAGCGAACAACACGATCGAGGTAGTCCCACAGATGCTCAATTTGGTTTACAGCCACGGAAGTACTTTGAAGTCTTCGTCGTGCTCTTCCAACCACTCTCAGACATTTCTAGCTGTGTGACACGTCGCTTTGTCGTGCTGTGAAATACCATCCACCCCAGGGAAGACAAATAACATGTATGGGTGTACGTGGTCTGCAAGGATGGACTCATAACGAATTCGGTCCACAGGGCCTTGCACAGGTATGAGTGGACCCAAGAAATGCCACGAAAATTTTTTCCAGACCATAGCACAGCCCCATCCCCCAGCTTCTGTTATTCCCAACAATGGTTGAAGAGTGTTTGTCCTCCGATGTTTCTCGCCTTCCAACGTCCATCCGTTCGATGAAACAGAAAACGTGACTCATGGGAGAAGGCAAATCTTTTGCCGATCAGCGGAGGTCCAATTCTGATACTGCCGTGCAAATGTAAGCCTTTTCTGCCGATGCACCTTCGTTAGCATAGGTGCAGTGACCATCCGTCTGCATCGGAGGCCCCATACGCAGCACGATTCGCTGAAATGTCGTTTTAGACACACTTCCGGTAGCCCTCTGATTCATTCGGTCAGTGAGTTGCTCTACTGTAGCTCGTCGATCGGCCCTCACGCTCCTTCCCAGCCGACGTTCACCTCTCACATCAGTGGCACGTCGTGCTCCGCAGTTTCCACATCGCTTATTAGCAATGGTACCATTTCTCCAATCATGATGCACTTTAACCACAGCAGGCACGCGAACAGTTCACGCTGTTTAAGAAACACTGCCACGCTTTGCCCGATAATCATCCCTTTTTTGAAAATCTGGTAAATCGCTCCTTTTATCCATGACAGCAACGAGTGATATGTTTTCAGATCAGATCAGATCATATGTAGAGGATTTTAGGAAGGGAGTGTCTGACCCCAGGTCTTAAACAACCTCTTAGAAATAGGAAGCTAGGAGATTTGGGCTAGAGTGCCCGACATGAAACTCACATGGAAGCGAGGTAGAAAGGGGGAGGAAGACGCCCTTATTTATTACCGGGGGCCAGTACCCGAGGTCCGGCGGCTTAACGTGCCCTTCCGACGCACGGCGGATATTTAGTGGATCGAGCTTTCGTACCTGCCTGGGATCGAACCTGAGGTCCTTTTTGTGGCAGTCACGAACGTTGCCCATTAGGCCACCCGCGGCCCATATGTTTTCAGAGATCAGATCCGATCATATGTAGAGGATTTTAGGAAGGTAGTGTCTGACCCCAGGTCTTAAACAACCCTTAGAAATAGGAAGCTAGGAGATTTGCGCCAGAATGCCCGATAGGAAAGTGACACGGAAGCGAGGTAGAAAGAGGGAGAAAGACGCCCTTATTTATTACCGGGGAGCCAGTACCCGAGGTCCGACGTCTTAACGTGCCCATCCGACGCACGGCGGGTATTTAGTGGATCGAACGTTCGTACCTGCCCAGGATCGAACCTGAGGTTTTCTCTATGGCAGTCACGAACGCTGACCACTAAGCCACCCGCGGCCCCATATGTTTTCAGAATGCATACAGCACACCTTATATACCTCCAAGCCAGCTCACGACACGCGCCTTCTTTCATTGGCTACGCGCTGTTGACGTCAAAAGTAGGGGTGCTCACAATAATGTGACTAGATTGTGTATATAATAATAACAATTCTGTTTTTGGAAAACTAAACAGTTGAAATACTTACTATTTGCCAAAGGGCATCTATGTGAAAAAAAAATTTAATGATTTTTTGAGCATCAGATAATGCCATGCTTAATAACTGTTGTAAGAAGATGAATGATCTCATGCAAGAAACGGCGCAGTCTAAAAAAAGAAAATTACAGACTCTTATGAAATAATTCCAGAAAAGCCAACAGTGTAAGAAATAGAATGCGTAGTTGAATTATATTAAAGAACTTATTGATTATTTGAATTCAAAAAATCTTCTACAACTTTTAAATGTAAACACCTTTTTTAGCTTAAGTAAGATCCCACAAAGTTAATTACACTTTTCCTACATAAATTGTGGGTCTCTTAAATAGCTGATGTTCTAACTTCTAACTGTAAACACATATGAACCCAACTTGCACCTGTTTTATACACATGATTTGCAATTTCTTAAGATTTATATTTCCTTTTATTTCATTTTGTAATTAAAAAAGGAAGTTATCAGTTTTACATTCATCTGTTAATCGCTTGAAATAGTTAATCAGTATTTTAAGCCTTCAGTTAACATAGTTTGCTAAGTTGCTTCATGCAATTCAAGTCTATTCAAACTTAGATTAATAGAAATTCACCAGTATTTAAACTTAGATGGATTTGAAGTTCAGTAAAATTTTGTGAAATAAATCATTACAAACCCTTGCCGATTGAGCACGCGAGGTTAATCAGATCAGCTACCATTCCTCTAATGTGTAATTCACATTATAGGATGGAAGGAATTATTCCTCAAGACGTTATTGTTATAAAACCAGACCTCTTTTTGGTTGGAAAATTTAAAAGCAAGTGTTATGAAACTTTTTATTATGGAGGTAGGCCTCCTGTGGAACCCGCCGTGCTGTAATGCAAAAACGGGTAACGCGTTCAAGCATTATACCGTAAAGAAAAGAAAAAAATCATGTAAATTTCAGATAATCAGTATCTTTAGAAAGGATTAGTGCAGTAAGTTGTAATTTTAAATGCTGTAATAACTCAATGAAATGTTACTTGTGCTTTCTTCTTGCAGTCTCTTGCCCGTTTCGATTCATCTAATGTGTATGAATACTCCTAACATTTTGTTTAATAATTCAACCATGACAACGCTAAATTAAAAGATAATATCTCAAGTTGATGATGGGTGTTTCAAATGCCATGCTAAATTGCAATTTTGTATCAATCAAAAGTAGGGCAACATTTCGTTTCATTTATTTTTCGTTATGAAGTTACATTTGACCATTACATTTCAAAATTCATTTTATAGCATATAATATTCAGAAGAAAACATACACTGCTGGCCACCCAAAATGCAACAGCAAGAAGGAAGCATCCGATTGGCCTGAAGTTCGCAGCATGCGTCGCCCACAAGAGGATATACAAACGATTAGCATTGCAGGGCATATGAAAATCATGTGCGACAAGCACTATAAGAAGGGTGCACAGAAGGCGGGGTGTAAGTAGTGGAAGTGTGTTGTGCTGCCGGACCTGTGAGTGAGAAGCTTCCTGATGCCTCGTCGCATAACACCGCAGTCATTCCATTACGTTTCGGAGTTCGACAGAGGACGAATAGTGGCTCATCGCGACAGCGGTTTATCGTACCGAGACATCGGAACCCGTGTGGGACGACATCCAGCTACAGTTAGGCGAGTATGGATTCGGTGGGTGCAGGAAGGACTGACGGACCGACGTGAGCGATTGCCGCACCCGCGGCACACCACCGAACGAGAGGACAGGCAAGTTGTACGGCGGGCATTGACGGCTCGCACCGCCACATCACGAACGTTAGCGCAGGAATTAGGGTGTGTTGCGCAACAACCTGTTTCAGCACGTACCGTTCGACGTCGTCTGCAGGAGCGGGGACTTGTCGCACGGAGCCCATTGCTCCGATTACCATATTGACGTTACACCACCGGCGAGTGCGGCGGCAGTGGGCCGTTAAACGCCGCACCTGGACTACGGAATGGCACGACATTGTCTTCTCCGACGAATCCCGCTTCGGCCTGCATCACCACGATGGTCGGATCCGCGTGTGGCGGCACTGCGGCGACAGACTGTATGACGCTTGCTTTATGCATCGCCATACCGATCCGTCGCCTGGCGTTATGGTTTGGGTCGCAATTGAATATGACACCCGCACCCCTCTGGTACGCATCGCCGGTACACTCAACAGCCACCGCACCATCTCCGACGTTTTGGAGCCTGTAGTCCTACCTTACCTGCATGACCTGCCAGCGGCCACGTTTCAACAGGACAATGCGCGCCTGCACGCGGCACGCATCGTGCAACAATTCTTCACGGTCCACCAGTTATCACTGCTGCCGTGGCCTGCCTGTTCTCCCGATATGTCGCCCATCGAACACTTCTGGTCGCTGATCGGCAACCGAGTTGCCCGGCAAGCACCACCAGCGGCTACGCCTGATGAACTGTGGCAACGTGTGGAAACAGCCTGGACCGACATACCCCAAGCCCACATCTAAAGCCTCTTTCGTTCGATGCCGCGGCGTGTAGCGTCCGTTATTGCCAGCCATGGGGTCCACACGAACTATTGATGTCTGCGTGTTCCGCAAGTCGCAGGGGCCTGTAAGCTCAATCGTTTCATCTTTGTATCTGTTGTTATGTATCCAGTAAATCTGGCTTTGCTATCTCGTGTCCTTCTTGGTGTTGCATTTTGGGTGGCCAGCAGTGTATATGATACAAGTATGCATAAGCATACAGCCTAAGTGAATCCCATGACACATGACTTCTATAAGTGGCCCGTTGAAGTATTTTGGGTGTCTCCACAATTTTCCTTTTTTTTTTTTTTTTCACTGTATTGCAGAAATTTTCCGTATCTTTAACAACAATTTGAGCGCAAATAATATTTTATATTAATAATATCGGAAACTTGAAACTTGGTCGTTCTGGATGGTGTAGTGATTAGCATACCCGGGCGTTTTCTCGGAAACGCGGGTTCGAGTCCCGCTCCAGGACGATGAAAATTTTTAAGCTTTCGGATATTATCTGACTTACCATCCTTGTCACATTTACGCCAAAAATCGGATTGTCATCTTCAAAATTTGTAATATTCTAATATTCATTGTTAGTTTTCACTCTAATGCTAGTTAATTTATTTTACTTTCGTAGTTAGGTTCTGAAGTTCTATTGTACTACCCATACGCACTTTTTTTCTGAATGTGAGCCTTCAGCGAACCACACGTGACCTGTTTTCAATATATACATACATATGCACGGTGGAGTAACATTAGTTTGACCGCCAGCTATTATCCAAAATAACAACCGTATGCAGCGCGGACAGCAGCTAGAGGGGCTGGGAGTGACTCAATTAGGTGGCTGGAAGGTGTTCACACGTATGTGGAGCCATGCTGAATGCGGTGCATCTGCCAGCTGCTGGAGGGTGCGTGGTGGAGTATCCATAGAGCGAACAAAACGACCGAGCTGGTCCCGCAGTTGCTCAATTGGGTGTAAGTCTGGGGAATTAGGGGTCCAGAGAAGTACGTTGAAGTCTTCATAGTGCTCTTCCAACCATTCTCGGACATTTCTAGCTGTGTGACACGTCGCATTGTCATGCTGGAAGATCCCATCCGCCCCAGGAAGACAATCAGCGTGTATGGGTGTACGTGGTCTGCAAGGATGGGTTCATAACGAATTCGGTCCACAGGGCCTTCCACAGGTATGAGTGGACCCAAGGAATGCCACGCAAACATTCCCCAGACCATAACGCTGCCCCCACCAGCTTGTGTTCTTCCCAACAATGGTTGAAGAGTGTTTGTTCTCCGATGTTTCTCGCCTTATTCGCCAACGTCCATCCGTTCGATGAAGCAGAAAACGTGACTCATCGGAGAAGACAATCATTTGCCAATCAGCGGAGGTCCAATTCCGAACTGCCGTGCAAATGTAAGCTTTTTCTGCCGATGCACCTTCGTTAGCATAGGTGCAGTGACCATCCGTCTGCATCGGAGCCCCATACGCACCAGTGTTTGCTGAACTGTCGTTTTAAACACATTTCCGGTAGCCCCCTGTTACATTCGGCCAGTGAGTTGCTTCACTGTATCTTGTCGATTGGTCCTCACGCACCTTCGCAGCCGACGTTCACCTCTCACATCAGTGTCACGTGGTGCTCCGCAGTTTCTACGTCGCTTATTCGTAATGGTGCCATTTCTCCAAGCACGATAGACTTTAACCACAGCAGCACGCGAACAGTTCACGAACTGCGCTGTTTCAGAAATACTGCCACCCTTTGCCCGAAATCCGTTAATCATTCCTTTTTGCAAATCTGATAAATCGCTCCTGTTATCAATGAGAGCAACGAGTGATATGTTTTCACAACCTACAGTATTTGTCATTTTCTTGTAGGACTTCCGTCCACAGTGAGTAGAGTTTAGGTCCCAGCCACCTACAGCGAGATCGCCTTTTGGGCAGGACACAGAAACGGAAGGAATGAGCGCAAGCCTAGAGACTTTGACAGAACAGTTTGTAGTGAGATTAGAGTACAGTAGATAGCGCCACCGTACAAGTACGATGTTGCATACAGAGGGGTGAGATAATTTCAGGGGGGGCATAGGAAAGGATACCCATTTAACCAGTGGGTCCAGCCTGGGGGCCGTCACTTAACGTGCTCGTCCGATACACGGCGGATATTCAGCGATTGTTAGTAAATCACACCATCTCTGAAAGATCAGCCCAGGTTCGAACCTGAGGACCTTGCATTGATAGTCTGACTCGCTAAACACTAAGCCATCCACGGCTCTATGTTTTCAAAATACCTACAGTATATATATATATATAAATAAATACCTACAGTTATATACCCTCCAAGCCAGCTCACGACACGTGCCTTCTTTCATTGGCTACGCGCTGTTGACGTCAAAAGCAGGAGGTGGTCACAATAATGTGACACGACTATATATTTATCATACTACAGTGGCAAATTTATTATGTTCACAGTTTAGGAGATGTTCTGTTGCGCAAAGGAGCGACTGCAAAAATGTTCTTTGTTATTTTGTGTTGCGTATTAATTAAATTTGCCTCGTCTCTATTTTAACTTCCTGCGTAATACATTTTTCTTTCCTGTTTAAGCAAAATAAAATCAAATCTTGGGGTTGAAATTAAGCTGTGTGAGAAGGAAGCTACGCTTCAGCAAATGCTGTCCGATCCGTTCGTTTCCTCCTATCATCAGACGATACTAAAATTTCAGATGTTACTCAAATCGCAAACCAGTTAAGTTTCCGTTTCCCACGTTTACCGAAGACAAAATGTGAACTATTTGCAGCGCCATTAATTTTAATTTGGGAAAAATTCTCGGTTATGCAGAACGTATGGACTTTACAATTCCATTGAAGAACTGTGACGTATATTCTATTTTAACCTTCATTTTTAGTTCTTTTTCCCACGTAAATTTGAGTTTGTCCTCCTTTGCACTTTCCAAACTTAACGTAACATCTTCTCTCTCACATGAATGGAGGTTTGGCAACACCCTGAGGTCAGTACGTAAGTGACGTATGCATGCGGTAAGAACAAGACGAGAGATATAATGGCCACGCAGTAGCTGTGAGACGGGAATTTTGATGGTGAATGTTAATGCTCCTTGTGGATACGAGATTGCTTACTTGCCGTTTAAGTATTCTTGAAGGCTACGTGTTCTACTTTAATGACAGTGTTGTGTTTCGTAGTGAAGTGTTACTGTGGATATTAACCCAAGTTCTGTTGATCTCACCTTGTTGAACTGCAAATGATCAAGTGAATATTGACAGCAATAAAAGGATTTGCTGTAAGTAACAACTTCTTGAACTTTATTTGAGTGACTTGTATTTCACTGTAGGTGAAGATTTTGATTTATGTAGTGTTTTAGTAAGTCAGCTACACACAAACGCTGCAGAACGTCCTGATATTTTTAATGTAAGTCATAATTTTTTTCGTATAGCATGTTTTGCAAGACTGTAAAACATGCATATCACTGGCAATGTAAACATAACTATAGCAATTCACTGGCAAATGTAAATATCACTATAGCAATTCTTGTAACTAGATATACCAACTGTAGATTATTTATTTATTTATTTGTGCTTACAAATAAATAAATAAATAAATCAGGGTTTTGCGTAGATCTCTCGTACGTGACGTCACAAACTTATCCTCGAGTCATGAAGAGAACAGTGGAAAATCAGTTGGCGAAGGCAGGAACAAGATAAGTAACGTGACGAGGGTACGTTTTACCCCAGATTTCGGTGCAAGGTCCAAAGCACCTTGACAGCTTCCTTAAGCGCTTTTACTTCGTCCATAATTTTTCTTCTCTCTGCTTCTTTTTGTTTTTCAGAAAAACTCCCGGGACACAGTGCCTCTGTTTCTTCCAGATACGCATTGATAAACTTCATCTAAAGTCAGAACAAGAGAAATGGCATTTAAGATTTTTTCCTTTACGCGCTTTAGCAACAAAAGAAAATTGTTCTCCTCTATAATAAATACAGGATGTCAGAAAAATAACTGTGCACTGAAAGTAACGCTTATGTGACATGCCTGCACCGCAGGACGCACATGAGATAAAAGCAAATAGCAATGAGAACACATGTCTGCGTAGCCCAATTGGGAGAGCGACTTACTCCGGAGTGAGGAGGACCCGGATGCGATGTTCGGCGTGGACAAACCTGTGTTTTCACACTTATCATATCAAACTGGTTCCTACAAGAGGTGTTGGAAATGGGCCCCACCGACTTCCAGACATATCTGCACATGATCCTACATGTTAATGAAGACCTTTCTCGGGGTATGTGGTGTGATTTGTTGGATGTGGAGTCGTTATTGCAGCCTGTAGCTCTTGAAGTGTATGTGGATTACCTACATCCACCTTCCCTTTCAGTGCACCCTACAGAAAAAAAGTAAGGCTGTGTCAGATCCGGTGACCGGGAAGGCCACAGTCCCCGGGAGATTATGCGATTGTTTCAGCTGATGCACGACAAACGCTTCGAGAAGCTGCGCCAAGCGATGTGAGCCGTTGCACTGTCTCTCTGGAACCATCCTTCGTTGAGTTCCCGTTCCGTGAGTTCTGATATGAATCGTTGGATAATCAGAGCACGGTACCATTGTAAGTTAATGGTCTCACTGAAGAAAATGAGCCCGATAATGCTCGTTTGAGTCATGGCTCACTAAACAACGACCTTCTGGTTGTAGGGAGGCACTTCCGTAAATTCATGGGGATTTTCAATGCCCCACAGACTGTTGATAAACACGTCCAAAATGTCCTCACCTTCTTTAGACAGGAACTCTTGGAACCACCTGCAGCACCGAACACGGGTCACGTGACCTGTTTCTTTCAGCTATACTGCACAACAAACGGTTTGTATGGGTGGAAACGCAACTTCCTTTTCAGAATATTGGGGGCTGTACTCTTTGGAACATTAGCTTGTTGTGACAACCGCCTCACGGACTTGTGTGGACTTCTCTGTGCCCTTTTCTGGATATCCTGTACGGTCTCGCCGTCCGTGGATGGCCTACCTGGGCAGGGAGCATCCAGAACACTGCCAGTTTCCCGAAACTTCGCTATGAGCTGACATACCGCATTATGATGGGGAACTTCTGCATTACGAAATTTCCCAGCGAACTGTTTTTGCACTTCGTCCGTGTACTTGTCGTCATGGTGGCGAAAGACATGTTCCACCAAAAACACTCTCTGTTCAACCGTCAACACCACTGCCCTCGTGTCGAGACGAGTGATCAATCGACACGTCTGCCTCTGTTGACCAAGCGCTCGGGACTGACCTTCGCTCGGAATGACAGCTGCGCGCACCTCGTGGTGGGGAGATATGAAGGTTACCTGACATAGCGCACTTTTACGTGGCGGGCTACTTCTACTGTAATTCCATTCAAAATTTCTTCATTAATACATTACTGCAATTCGTACATTCAGTGCACAGCCATTATTCGGACACGGACTTATCAATTTCAGGAACATATTTGAAGTACATAATGGATGAGATTTGGTTTATTAAGATGATTTCGTAACTTGATACAGCTGACAAGCGTAGGTGACTACCGAGAAAAATCAGTAAAGGGGAATATATGGGTGCAATTTTATTCCTCTGACTTCCAAGAAGGATTTTTTTAAGTTAGTAGTTTGACTAATTTAACATGCGTTTTACATTTCCCATCAAATTTCAAAAAAGAACTGGCCAAATCGGTAAAAGTGGTCCTCCAGCAGCACGTGAAAAGCCCCTCACGGTGATAACTGGATCTCCGGTTATTGGGGTAACAGCGCCTCACGCCCGAGCTCTAGCTCGGATGGTTCGTCTGCTGTTCCCATTGTGCGATTTCACCCACGCAGGGACAGCTAGCTGTCCATTCAGCTAATGGGGGATGGTGACTTGACTGCCCAAGCCATATTTTTCTATAAGATGTTCACTATTTCAGTCTTTTGTAGTAATCTTGCAACACCACTGTAGGCTACTGAAGTAATTATGCGCGAGCACCGGAGATTATTTCCTTTTTCTGTTTCCTTTTTTTTTGACATGGATGCGTCTTTAAAATCGGTACCATGGGGCTAGCCCCTAGGAAAACTTGACCGACATAAATTCTTAAGTTTGATCAAATGCTTTTCTTTTCTAAATTATAACAAACAGCTAAAATCTAAAACCTGACATAAAAACAGTAATAACCAATAATTCTAAAAATATCAATTTCAAGGTCATGCTCATGCACGAGGAGAGGGCAAAGCGCCCGCCATTTTGGGATCGAATACGCTGAGTTAAGCGCCATGAAATCAGTATACCTCAAGGTCTCGTAGAGGTAAGATCGCGATATGGATCTCAAACGATTCCTGTGGATGAGATCTATCTAAAAACCAATAATTCATAAACATTTAATAAGTACTTTATAAGTGATAAACGAAAACACATTTGTGAGAAAATCAGAATGTCTAAGTACCTGAAGTAAAAGTCCGACTCAAAATACTACAAACGTACACTGAAGAGCAATTGAATTAGAGATACCTGTCTAGTAACGTGTAGTACCACCTTTCGACCTCATGACGGCGTCGATTCGTCTCGGCATGGACTCGACAAGACACCGGAAGCATTGGGAAGCCATATGGATCCACGACCCCTGAACAAGCTCCCACAGTTCACGAAGATTTGATGGAGGGGGGGTCAGAGCCTCGAACATCTCTCTCGATGGCATCCCAGATGTGCTCGATGGGATTGAGGTCAGGTGACCTAACTGGCCAAGGAAGCGAGGTCACGTCGGTGGAGTGTTCATCCGACCATTCGGATACAATTCGGGAGCGATGGCACGGTGCATTGTCTTGTTGCATTGTTGCAGGATGAGGTCCCCAGCGGGATGTTGAAGACGCACGAACGGGAGCAAATGGTTGCCCAGGATATCCCGGTAAGTTGACCTGTGAGGGACGATGTCACACGTACCAAGGGTCCCATTTCAGTCCACGAAAACAGTCCCCAGACGAGAAATCCACTCCCACCAGCTTGAAGAGTACCCTGCTGGCAAGAAGGATCCATCGCTTCATGTGGTTTGCGCCATACTTGTATCCCGCCATCCGCATGTACCAACGTGAATCTCGACTCATCAGTCCAGGCAACATTTTCCCACATGTCTATAGGGTCCAGTGGCGATGTTCCCGCGCCCATGCGAATCTTTGCACCCTGTGATGTGCGGTCAGCAGCGTTACCCTCGTGGGACAATGGCTTCTGTACCCCATAGCGAAAAGATGGTTCTGGATGGTGTGGCTGCTTACACGTTTTTGTGCACCAGCGTTAAATTGCCGAGTGATTTCTTGCACTGTGGCCTGTCTATCCGCTGTTACAATGCAAGCTATCCGACGATGACCCCGCTCATCCACACGGTGTTGTCCACGGCAGTTGGCCCTGGCAAGGATGGTTTTACCGGATTCGATGTACTCACGGTGCACCCGTGACATAGTGGCTCGTAAAAATCCCAGTGCCTGCACGACTTCCGAGTTGGAGTGCCCCATTCGTCGGGCCCCGACAATTAGCCGACGATCAAATGCGCTTAGATCCTTCGTCTTACCAATACTGCGTCCAAGTCTTACTGATTCCCGTCGCACCACTCCTTATATCGTCGGATCGCTGCATACGTCATGCGGTTTCCGTTTACAGGGCCGCGCACAGCACCACGTTTGCATAACGCCAGCTGTCTCTAATTCAATTGCGCATTCAGTGTATATCAGAAGAAAGAAGAACTTAAAAGGAATCGAATAAGCCTCAAACGACTAATGCAGAACGATGTAGGGCTTATAGACAGAAGAAGAAAGCCGAAGCGGCCCAACGCGTGGAGTCACAACCAAGCGCTTCTACAGTTGCTAAATGTGAACCAATGGACTACTTGGCCGTGAGTGAACCTTGCATGGATGATTCGAGTACCATACATTTGCCCGGTCTCGAATTGAGTGCAAAAAAGAAAAAGGCAGTAGCCCAACACAAACCATCCACTTCCAAACGCACTACTTCGCCCACAAAACGAACTGCGGGGGCAGTTGCCATTTGAAGAAACATCAATAGTCTAATAGATTGCCAACCCATAAATGTCTCAGTCAACAACAGATTGAGAATTGAAGATGACTGCGTGGATATGACATGTGTCTAGGTGATGTGACAGTGTCTGCTCAAACTCGCTTCATACTTGGCGCGGTTTATAATCATCCAACGTTTCACAACCATCACTAGAGGTTCATGTTCCGGATGCTATGCGATTACTCTGAAAACATAAAGAAAATCATACCAAGTATGGTACCGAATACCCAAGTGCCTATCATTCTCACTGTGGACTTTAACATTGATGCGCTACAAAACACCAACTTACTCAAGTTCATGAAAGACAATTTCGGCTTGACTTATACCGTATAAATTCTACAACTACCTTGGGCAATACTTGTATCGACTTAACCTTTGTACGAAACACAGATGTGAATTGTATGCCATGTGTTTGTTACTTCTCATATCATCGCCCATTAATAAATAAAATCATAGACCAATTTCATTCCTCTTTTATTTATCAACCGACTTCTACCTCAAATCCCTTATTGTCAAACACGTATCCACGGAAATAAAACCTGTTATAACGAAGTAAATTTCTCCGTCATTTTTATCCGCGCCAGGATTCGAACCCGGGTCCCCTCATTCCGGAATAAGTTGCTCTACCAATTGAGCTACGCGGACGTTAGTTCTGATTGCTATGTGCCTATATGTCGTGTGCGTCCTGCTGGCAGGTACGTCACACTGTGAGTGTGTCCCGGACACAGCCTACCCTCATTTTTTTCTCTTTGTTTTCCCGACTTTGTTAGCTGGACGTATCTGCACGTTTGTTGTGTGCTGGGAGCTGTAAGAGTCCAAGGTGTAGTTGTTCACAGCGACCAACACTCCACTTTGCCCCGTGTTTCGTTTTAAACGGGCGGCTGGGAAGAAACGCACTCCTAGTCAATGGAACCTGTGGCTGAATAGAGTTCACTTCTTGTCATTATGTTCGACTAGGTGAGCTTGGGGATAGTGTGGTCATTCCACAGGGTGTTACCGAGGAACAGGAAAGTCGATGCACACGCCGAGTACATACCACATGTCATCGGAAAGTTCAGGTACACACTTATCAACAGAATATATCTTCCGCTCAACCGCCCACAAAGCGAACTTCTTGCCAGCAGGGTACTCTTCAAGCTGGTGGGGGTGGCATTCTCGTCTGGGGACTGTTTACGTGGACTGAAATGGCACCCCTGGTACGTGTGACATCGTTCCTCACAGGTCAACGTTACCGGGATATCCCTGACGACAATTTGCTCCCGTTTGTGCGTCTTCAACATTCCACTGGGGACGTCATCCTGCAACTAGACAATGCAGCTCCCGAATTGTATCCGAATGGTTGGATGAACACTCCACCGACGTGACCTCGCTTCCTTGTCCAGCTAGGTCACCGGACCTCAATCCCATCAAGCACATCTGGGATGCCATCGAGAGAGAGATGACTCCCCTCCATCAAATGTTCGTGAACTGTGGGAGCTTGTTCAGGGGTCTATAACGAAGTAAATTTCTCCGTCATTTTTATCCGCGCCGGGGCTCGAACCCGGGTCCCCTCATTCCGGAATAAGTTGCCCTACCAATTGAGCTACGCGGACGTTTTGTTCTGATTCCTATCTGCCTTTATGTTGTGTGCGTCCTTCTGGCAGGTACGTCACATCTCCTGGTACGTTACAGGTCGTGGATCCGTATGGTTTCCCAACGCTTCCGGTGTCTTGTCGAGTCCATGCCGAGACGAATTGCCGCCGTCATCAGGACGAAAAGTGGTGCTATACGTTACTAGACAGGTATCTCTAATTCAATTGCTCTTCAGTGTATGTCTCTAAATCATTCGCATAAATAACTTTTGCAACGTGTTGCAATGACAATACCAACGGATAGCTCATACATTTTTAATTATATATTTTTTTATAAAATAAATGTCAGTAAAATATATATTAGTTGTCATTCATTAGACTTAATATAATTCAATGACGTCTGTGTCCTTCGCTACTCAAGAGCAACCAACGTGTAAAGAGTTTTTTTTTCTACAAGTATCATCATCATCATCATCGTCAACCATTATCAATCCACTGCTGGACGAAGGTCTCCCCAAGTTTCCTCCACAACGGTCTGTCTTGTGCCAGTCTCCTCCATGTCACCCCTGCATACTTTCGAATTTCATCCACCCATCTTCCATGTGGTCTTCTTCTGGGTCTTTTCCTGTCCCTTGGAATCCAATCTAAAATTTCGGCTGTCCATCGATGATCTGTCCTTCTGGCAGTATGTCCAGCCCATTGCCATTTCAGGGATTTAACTCTGATCATGATGTCTTCCACTCTCGTCATTTTTCGGATCCACGAGTTCCTCTTCTTATCTCTCCTGGTTGCACCAAGCATGCACCTCTCCATGCTTCTTCTTTGAGTTGTCTGCAGCCTTTGTATGTCTCTTTTAGTTAAGGTCCACGTCTCTGCACCATACGTAAGCACTGGAAGGATGCATTGATCAAACACTTTTCTTTTAAGACATAATGGCATATTGCTCTTGAAAATTATGCTGTTTCTTCCAAAAGCTCTCCAGGCAAGTTTTGTACGCCGATTAATTTCTTCATCAATGTGACCCTCACTTGATATCTGCTGTCCAAGATAAACGTACGTGTCTGTTATCTCCAGCTTTTCTCCATCAATCGATAAATCTTCATTTCTTGTAAAAGCATTGAACATCACTTTTGTCTTCTGAAAGTTCATTTTTAATCCCACTTCTTTACTCTTGTCAGCAAGTTCCTGGATCATACTCTGCAGCTCTGATGGGGTAGTTGCAAAAATGACTACGTCATCAGCAAAACGAAGGTGGGTTAGATAATCTCCATTAATCTTTATCCCCTTGTTTTCCCAGCTCAGCGACTGAAAAACACCCTCCAATGTGGCATTAAAGAGCTTCGGAGATATGGTGTCACCTTGTCTCACTCCCTTTCCAATTTTTACGTGTGTTGTATTTTCAAACAGCCTAATCTTTGCACTTGCATTTTCATAGATGTTATTAATAATATTAATGTATGCATCTTCAATACTGCAGGTTTTCAGAGCCATTGTAACTGCTGATGGTTTCACCGAATCAAAGGCTTTTTCATAATCGATAAAAGCCATGCACAATGGAAGTTCATATTCCCTCGCTCTTTCAATTAGTTCTCTCAGCACATGGATATGATCTATTGTGCTGTAGCCACTCCTGAATCCAGCTTGTTCTCTCGGTTGAGCCATGTCTAGTGCTACCTTCAAGCGGTGTGAAAGAACTTTAGTGAAGATTTTATAAACTACTGATAGGAGGCTGATAGGTCTGTAGTTTCCGAGATCCTCAATGTCACCTTTCTTATGTAGCAGGATCATTGTAGCGGTGTTCCAATCCTCAGGAATCTTTCCTTCATTAAGGCATCGAGTGAAAATTTGGGCGAGTACTGTTTCGATTTCTCCACTTGCTTCTTGTATGATGTCTACAGTAATTCCATCTTCTCCTGGAGCTTTTCCTCGCTTCATGTTCTTGATTGCATGTGCAACTTCTGCTGGAAGGACTGGGGGAACTCTGGTACTGGTATCTTTCATGATGTCTGGAGTGCATATATCATCCCTTTCATATAATTTGGAGTAGAAATCTTTCACTCTTGTCAAAATTTCGCCTCTATTTCTTGTTACAGAACCATCTTCTTTTCTCAGTGCCATAATCTGTTTTCTTCCCTTACTGAGATGTCCCTTTGCTATCTTTAGGCTTTGGTTGTTTTCAATTGCTTTCCTCACTAGTTCACAGTTGAATTTCCTTACGTCTTCAGTGATACTTTTTCTTACTGTCTTGCATAGCTCTATATATTCCACTTTGGAAGTCACATCTTCTTTAGTTGTCCTCATCTCTCTTCTTTTTTGCATCAACATTTTGGTTTTTCCTGATAATTTGTTCACATGCAACTTGTTCTTAGACCCAGCTAATTTTGTTGCTGTTTCCATAAGAGCTTTGGTTACTTTTCTGTTAACTTCAGAGATGTCCACTTCTTCCGATGTTAGGCCTTCTAAAGCAGAGAACCTGTTCTTCAGTTCTAACTTGAAGGTATTATGGTGTTTTTTAAGGTTGGTTATGTCAATAGATTTTGTTTGTCTTATGAGCTTGCCACGTTCAAGTTTAGTGTTGAGGTGCATCTTACATCTCACCAATCTATGGTCACTACCTGTGTTGAACTTGTTTAGCACACTGCAGTCTTCTATGACGATTTTTTTGTTACACATAATAAAATCAATTTCACTTGTCGTCCCATTTGGATGTCTCCATGTCCATTTCCTGTGTGGCTTTTTCTTGAAGAAGGAGTTCAAGATGAAAAACCCTTCTGCCTCTGCAAACTCAACGAGAGTATTTCCACGCTGGTTTCTGTTGCCATGACCGAATTTACCTACTGAAGTTTCATTCTGTTGCCGTTGCCCTATTTTTGCATTGAAATCTCCCATAATTATTTTCAAGTGCTGCTTACCTTTATTATTTAGATGACAAATTTCCTCATAAAATTCTTCAATTTCTTCTTCAGGATGACTTGTGGTGGGTGCATAAGTTTGAATAATCTGAGCCTGGTATCTTTTCGAGAGTTGGATAACAAGTCGTGCAGCTCTGTCAGAGGAACTTTCAACTTCTACAACTTTATCCTTCAGTTTCTTGTTTATTATAAATCCAACACCACTAGTTCTGCCAGTATCTGTCCCACGATAGTAGAAGAGATGTCCACTTTTCAGTTCGATGAGATGTTCTCCTTTTCTCCTTACCTCACTTAGCCCCACGATGTCCCACTTGATCCTTTGTAGTTCCTCTTCCAATTCAAGAAGCCTTGAATCAGAAGATAGGGAGCGTCCATTGTAAGTAGCCAAGGTCAGCATCAGATGGCAGCCTAGTCCGGTCCTCCGGGGATTCTTAGCACCCTCTGCCTTCATGTCGCACTGGCCGCTGCCTTGGCCAGGTACATTCCAGCTGCCGGAGACTGAGGGCCAAGATTTAAGTTGTGGAATCATTTTGGAGGGGTTTGGCCATAACTCACCACGCTGGCCAAGCGGGTTGGTGAGTGTGGGATAGAATTTCCTCTGATCCCGATGGTATAGTTATACCGCTATGGGCGGTCGTCAGAGCCCCTTTAGTGGGAACAGGATGCACCACGAGAAGGCGGGGTTGACATTTGTCAAGGAGAGGCTGTGATGTTACGCATCACCTGACCTTACATCCCCTACAAGTATACACACTTTTTATTAAGGTGTATGATATTATTATATATATCCACAGCACGTTTCAATTAAACGATATTAGCAATGTTAGTATCGACATTAGTCTAAAGCTTCCGGTTTTTTCGTAGCTTCTACTTGGCTTATGAATGAGCGAAGAAGTAATTTGTGTTTAAATTTTCGGTTTAACTGACACGACGGAAGAAGAAAAATTGTGCCACACGAGAACGGAACTTTGTTGCTTGCGAATGACTAAATTTTGACATACCTGTTCGTTTTCGTTTGGAAACCGCTCAGAATGCTTGTTACTCCACTCCAAAAAAAACGTAGCTATGTCGAATGCTCTGAAACGAAACAAACAAAAGAATTATATTTTAATAAATTATAAATAGACTACAATGCTGGCGGTGTCTTCATTTCTTCCACAATAATGATAGCAAAATTGATTTAGCATAAAAAATCAGATATCCTACTTAAAGACGTCGTACCATACTTTACTTTCATACATTTATTGCATATTTAAGTTATTTTGAACATTTCACTACTGCATCATTAAAAGTGAGACCAACACCAGATTTAAAACAAATTTTGAAGATGACAATCCGATTTTTGGCGTAAATGTGACAAAATTTCTTTCATGACCAGATTTAAAGTTGGATAAATTTGCAAAACCCAAATTTGCCCGTGGAGCTCGGCTCCGGAGCCGAATGCTTTCCCAATTAAATTACACCGACGAAGTTTATCTCTGCAGCTTTGCCGTCTTGACATGTGCTTCAGATCGGTTGTACGTCCCATACCCCCTTTGTAAAGGGCTGGGAAGGAATCGTAGGTTTCCCGGTCAGCCGGCAAATCATGTAGCTCGCTACAGAAGAAGTAATTCTAGCTAATTCCAGACGATGTGTGGAAGAAGCATCATACATCATGTGTGACGTACCTGCCAGCAGGACGCACACGACATAAAGGCACATAGCAATCAGAACAAATGTCTGCGTAGCTCAGTTGGTAGAGCGACTTGTTCCGGAATAAGCGGACTCGGGTTCGAATCCCGGCGTAGACCAAGAAGGACGGAGAAATTTACTCCGTTATAATGGCGCCCGAACTATCCGGATGACCCGACCGTTCAAAATCTCGCATTGGTGTGATGTTATTTCCACACCGCGAGACAGGAAAAATCAGAGAATTCCTTCTCCAGCGCTTCGAAAAATAAAAATGTGTGATGTTGCATTCCACACAGCAGATTGACTGGGAGTTCTCAAGTGCACGTTCTACAGTGGATGGCTGCCTGCAACGATTCATGGTCACGGCTGACCCGTGGGCCATGCCCCGGCCCACTTTCGGGGGGGGGGAGATGTGACGTACCTGCCAGCAGGACGCATACGACGTAAAGGCACATAGCAATCAGAACAAATGTCTGCGTAGCTCAGGTGGTAGAGCGACTTGTTCCGGAATAAGCAAACTCGGGTTCGAATCCCGGCGTAGACCAAGAAGGACTGAGAAATTTACTTCGTTATACATGTTTTCGAAGCATTTAAAGAATTCTGATAAATTCCAGACGATGTGTGGAAGGAACATTACACGTTTTTCGAAGAACCTTACGGCCAGTAGATCCATTTTTACGTTCGGGCGCCAATGTGAAAACTCAAATTTGCCGGTGCTGGCTCTCGAAACCGCATCCTTCTGCTCCGGAGCCGCGGGCTTTCCCAGTTAAGCTACAACAACAAGAGTTGATCACTCCTATGAACTTTCGCATGCTCCTTAGCAAATGATATTACCGAAGTTCTTAAAAGTTGCACAGTAAAAAATAATTCTGAAATTCACCCTCCATTTTTCGTAATTCTGTTGCGGAGATTTAATACTGTAAGTTTAGGCAAAAATATTAAATCTCATTTGCAACATTTTTTTCCATTTTTTCTTTGTTCTACAAGCGTGGGAAACTTTTATCTTCGTCACCCCAGTCAGGAAGTATGTTTTTTTTTATGTTTGCTCAGTGGCGCCTTGGGGACGCTTTCTCTAAAGGCCATCTACCTAGTCCAGTCATATTATTGTGACCACCCCCACTTTTGACCTCAACAGCGCGTAGCCAATGAAAGAAGTCACGTGTCGTGAGCTAGCTCGGAGAGTATATAAGGTGTGCTGTAGGCATTTTGAAAACATATCACTCGTTGCTGTCATCGATCCAAGAGTGGCAGTATTTCTGAACTGTTAGTGTTGTGAACTATTCGCGTGCTGCTGTGGTTAAGTGTATCGTGATTGGAGAAATGGTACCATTGCGAATAAGCGACGTGAAAACCGCGGAGCACCAAGGGCCATTGATGTGAGAGGTGAACGTCGGTTTCGAAGGTGCGCGAGGGCCGATTGGCACGCTACAGTGGAGCAACTCACTGGCCGAACGAACCAGGGGCCTACCGGAAGTGTGTCTAAAATGACAGCTTAGCGAACCCTGCTGCGTATAGGGCTCCGATACAGACGGATGGTCACTGCACCTATACTAACGAAGGTGCATCGGCAGAAAAGGCTTATATATTGCACGGCTGTATCGGAACTGGACCTCCGCTGATTGGCAAAGGATTGCCTTCTACGATGAGTCACGTTCCATGCTTCATCGAACGGATGGATGTTGGCGTTCAAAGCGAGAAACATCGGCGGACGAACATTCTTCAACCATTTTTGGAAGAACACAAGCTGGTGGAGGCAGCGTTATGGTCTGGGGAATGTTTCCGTGACATTCCGTGGGTCCACTCATACCTGTGGAAGGCACTATGTACCGAATTCTTTATGAATCCATCCTTGCGGACCACGTGTACACCCATACATGTTGATTGTCTTCCCTGGGGCAGATGGGATTTTCCAGAACGACAATGCGACGTGTCACGCAGCTAGAAATGTGCGAGAGTGGTTGGAAGAGCACGATGAAGACTTCAAAGTATTTCACTGGCTCCCTAATTCCCCGGACTTAAACGCAATTGAGAATCTGTGGGACCACCTCGATCGTGTTGTTCGCTCTATGGATCCTCTACCACGCACCCTCCAGCAGCTGTCAGATGCACTGCAGTCAGCATGGCTCCACATACCTCTGAACACCTTCCAGTACCTTACTGAGACACTCCCAGCCCGTCTAGCTGCTGTCCGCGCTGCACACGGCGGTCACTCTGGATACTAGCTAATGGTCACAATAATATGACTCGACCGTGTACAATGGTATGACAATGGAAGAGCTATTTGCAGTTTTCGTCGTTGTGCTTGAAGCTTCGTTCAGTGCAGTTAGCACCTTTGCCATCTTCACTTCAAAGTAACCGGAAGGGAACGCGGGAGTCGTTTATTCTCAGCTTGAGCTTTGTGTTTTATGTCGCCTTTATTCCTCGGGGGAGACCGCGGCTTTTATGGAAGCGAAGGGTGTGAGTTGGCCTGGAAATAAAAGGGATAGCTGGACAGTCAACGCAAGAAATTAGGAGCGAGCGGTTGCAAGAGGAAGGCGAGGAATGCCTTAGGTGTTGGCGCAGGACGTCTTAAGCTAGCTGGGGAATTGTTTTTTTTTTGTTTTTTTTATTGGAGGTTTAACGACCACCGTGAGCAACTCAATGGGCTATAAACAGTCACCCGTCCTAATTTAGGGTAACTGGTTCCAGGGAAGGAAGAGAGCCAGTACCGTAAGACAAACACAACATCCATGCCTCACCGGATTCGAACCCGGACCCCGTTCGGACGAATGATCAGAGGCCATCGCTTAGACCACTGCGCCACCGGGGCGGCGCTGGGGAATTGAGGCTTTTCCGCATGCGCGGGGAAGAGACAAGGGGATGGCCGATAGTGGTAACGTAACGAAAAGCGGTGCCTGAAAAAAATTGTTTTAAGAGATATAAGAGTATTACATAAATATTTATAAATATTTAAGCGTTCTATTATTATTATCTACTTAAGAAACAACAAGTAACTAAGCGTAATATGCAACACGTTAACAGTTCTTTTGGTGAATTAACAAAGCATATTCTGTGACGTACCTGCCAGCAGGACGCACATGACATAAAGGCAGATAGGAATCAGAATACATGTCTGCGTAGCTCAGTTGGTAGAGCTGCTTGTTCCGGAATGAGCGTACTCGGGTTCGAATCCCGGCGTAGACCAAAAATGACGGAGAAATTTACTTCGTTATAATGGCGCCCGAACTACCCGGATGACCCGACCGTTCAAAAATCTCGCATTGGTGTGATGTTATTTTTTTTTTTTTTTTTTTTTTTTTTTTGATTGGAGGTTTAACGACCACCGTGAGCAACTCAATGGGCTATAAGCAGTCGCCCGTCCCTAATTTAGGGTCACTGGTTCCAGGGAAGGGAGAGAGCCAGTGCCGTAAGACAAACACAACATCCATGCCTGACCGGGATTCGAACCCGGACCCCTTTGGACGAATGATCAGAGGCCAACGCCTTAGACCACTGCGCCACCGGGGCGGCTATGTTATTTCCACACCGCGAGATAGGAAAAATCAGAGAATCCCTTCTCCAGCGCTTCGAAAAATAAATGTGTGTGATGTTGCATTCCACACACCAGATTGACTGGGAGTTCTCAAGTGCACGTTCTACAGTGGTTGTCTGCCTGCAGCGATTCATGGTCGCGGCTGATCCGTGGGCCATGCCCCCGGCCCTCTTTCGGGGGGGGAGATGTGACGTACCTGCCAGCAGGACGCACATGACATAAAGGCAGATAGGAATCAGAATACATGTCTGCGTAGCTCAGTTGGTAGAGCTGCTTGTTCCGGAATAAGCGTACTCGGGTTCGAATCCCGGCGTAGACCAAAAATGACGGAGAAATTCACTTCGTTATAATTCCTGATACAATCCCTTCCATGAATGACGGGGAAACGTGAACTTCTGGGATTTTTCGCACTCCAGGGAAATTGTGAATTTTCAGAAAACTTTCTGTAATTCCTTTCGTATATCAACGGAAAGTTCGGTTCTCACTTTTTCCGTACACATAAGGCGGAAAAGTTCCGGTAATAGTAATGATTCTCGAGCATATTTGACGCTTGATTAACTATTAAATTGATCGTGGGATGCAGGGCCGGATTAAGAGGGGGGGTCTATAGGGGCAATAGCCTTGGGGCCCACCGTAACCAAGGGCACAGGAGACATGCCTGGGCAAATAATAAACAGATAGGTAGAGAGGTTTGTAAAGTAGTTTTACTTTCGTCTCGTATTATTTCCACTTGGTCAGAAACAAAGGCTGGCAGACGAACAGATTTCAAGGCAATGACTTACAAAGGGTAAAGGTTTCATGTCTCTGTGTACAGCGGAATTGGCAAAAAAGTTTCTGCATTTTTACTACCATCCACCAACACCTCTCAATTTGCAATTGGAACCGTTAATGGTCGAAATCACCTGTGGCTTCATATTGCATAACAAAAAAGGATGCACCAACAAAAACATACAGTGGTAAACCATTGAAAAAATTAAAGACAAAATCTAGGAATCTTTAGCTTTTAAGTTGTGTTCTTATGCGAACAATAGAAAATACAGTGTCAGCGTTGCATTCAGACAGTTTTTTCCGGGAGGGCAATTACAAATTTTGAGGGGGATGAAACTTGTTGACTGATTATTGGGTTGTCGGAAAAGCCATAGCATATTTTAGCCATATTTTGCAAAGGTCATTTATTGATAGAAAGAACAAAGATCAATCAATGATATAATGCCCGTTTTGTTCGATGACATTTTGCCATCTGTCAGTGAGCTGCAGAATGCCTCGTTCATAGAAGGACCTGTCTTTCGTGGCGAAAAACTGTACAAGGTGATGATTTACAGCCTCATCTGAATTGAACGTTATACCACGCAAGGACTGTTGAAGATAGCGAAACAAGTGGAAGTCTGACGGCGCAAGGTCAGGCGAGTGCGCTGGGTGTGGCAACACATCCCGCCCAAGCTGCAATAATTTTTGGCGGGTGATCAAACTTGTGTGTCGTCTCGCGTTGTCGTAATGGAACACAACGCCTTTACGATGAACGAGCTCTGGACGTTTCTGGATGATGGATTCATTCAAACTGTCCAATTGCCGACAGTACACATTTGAATTGATTGTTTGGTTTCGTGGTAGGAGCTCGAAAAACACGACACCTTTAAAATCCCACCACACCGAGACCAGAACCTTCCGCTGATGAATATCTGCTTTGGATGTCGTTTGAGGCGAAGCAGCACGTCGGAAACAAGACCGTTTGTGCAGCACATTGTTGTACACAATCCACTTTTCGTCACCAGTTATCAGTCACTTCAAAAAAAGATCGTTTTCCTCACGTTTGATGAGCATATTGCAGATGTTTATACGCGCCTTTAATTGAGCTTCTTTGAGTTCGCGAGGAACATACATATCGAGCTTGCTTACGTATCCCAGCTTCTTCAGGTGGTCGTGAACGCTTGAATGATGGATGTGTAATGTGTCTGCAATCTCTCGTGTCGTGTAACGTGGGTTTGACTCGATTAATGCCTTGATTTGGTCGTCATCAACCTCGGTTGGCCTCCCGGACCGAGGAGCATCGTTGAGGTCAAAATCCCCAGCACGGAATTTTGCGAACCACCGCTGGCACTGACGTTCTTGTAGAGCATTATCACCGTACACTTATAACGAAGTGAATTTCTCCGTCATTTTTATCCGCGCCGGGGTTCGAACCCGGGTCCACTCATTCCGGAATAAGTTGCTCTACCAATTAAGCTACGCGGACATTGATTCTAATTGCTATCTGCCTTTATGTCGTGTGCGTCCTTCTGGCAGGTACGTCACATCTCCTGGTACGTTACATCATCTCCCCCTTCTTTTTCTTTTTTTTTCTTTCGAAGTGCTGCTCATATTTTTCCTATCTCGCGGTGTGGAAATAACATCACACCAATGCGAGATTTTGAACGGTCGGGTCATCCGGATAGTTCGGGCGCCATTATAACGAAGTGAATTTCTCCGTCATTTTTATCCGCGCCAGGATTCGAACCCGGGTCCACTCATTCCGGAATAAGTTGCTCTACCAATTAAGCTACGCGGACATTAATTCTAATTGCTATCTGCCTTTATGTCGTGTGCGTCCTTCTGGCAGGTACGTCACATCTCCTGGTACGTTACACACTGTACGCAACTTTTCACAAGCTTGACGCGCGTTCTTCCCTTTACGGAAGTAAAACAGTAAAATATGACGAAAATGCACAGTTTGGTCTTCCATCTTCAACTTGATGTCAAATCTCCGCAAATCAACCATATCGCTCACTATTCCTTTTAGACTGCAGCTAGAACTGGCACCTGTCAAATGTCATAGCGATAACAGAGCTGCGCATGCCTCTAGTACTTCCTAAACCCCCCAACCGCCATCGGGTGCCAAAATACGTCATCACTTTTCCGACAACCCAATACATGTAATCATAATTTTGTTATTTATGTATACAGTAATGCAGGTAACATAATTTTAAATAGAGTATGAAAAGTTTCTTATGCTCATGTATCGTAAATGCAAATTCCAAGAAATCAACACCTACAAATGATTAAAAATGTAAAAATGATATGCCGTTACTTTAATTCAGTAATACACTTCGAATTTCCCCATAGGTTTGTGTAAAATATTTAGGATGCTAGTAAGGTAACGCTGTACTATAGACCCCTCCCCCTCCGAAAAAAACACACATTAGGAATGGAAAAAATGCCATCGCCTTACTACACGGGTATTTCTGATTACTAAGGAATCAGTACAATATTATCTGAAAACGCATGGTTTCCCTGCCACTTGGTTTCAGCCCCTTTAGATTATTTAGATTAGATTGGATGCCAGTTTAAGGTGCTTCAATTTTTATTTATTTATTACAGTGTGTAAACCACCCATTGCCAAGAAAAAAAAAAACTTTTTTATGGGAACAATTTCTAATAATTTGCTATTATTAAAATTTAGGTAGCAAATATTTTGTTACATTGGAAGCAGTTTAGTGTTTACCCGAAGGATGATAGAAATTTCAGATTGAAGTCCATGTGTTTTTTTTTTTTTATTATTATTATTATTATTATTATTAAATTTTCCCTGATTTTCTTAACTTTTTTAAATTGATTTCTCCAAATATTCAGCTATAAACGAAAATAATTAAACTAAGTATAAGGAGAAATCACTCAAAAACCTACGGGGGAGGCGTTCGTGGATTTTCGGGGGGGGGCTAAGCACCCCCGTAAAGATGCCTGAACACATCACTAGTGACTTATTAGGAAATCTCTGCCGATAATTTAGTAGTTTGAAAATGCACTACGTATTAATTATCACAAGCATATTGCTACAGTTTCGTGTTTTAACGGATTTCATAAGAATTTCCCGTCATGATTCTTTGAGAGCCCACTGAGATATTTTAGCCTTGGGGCCCGCTCAAATGTCTTCGCCTAGGGGGCCCACTAAGGTCTTAATCCGGTCCTGGTGTGATGTCTATGGATCAGTCTGTAGATCCCTTAAGATAAAAGCTATTATTGCTATAAAGCATAAATTTTATATTTAGGAGTTTTGTGAAATAATCCTAAGAAGCAGTACATTTGACCTTTTCTTAAAGATAATGGAAAGTCATTTTCAGTTTAAAAAGATCTCGAGTTCCAAAACATTCTATTACTTGTAGAAATTACAATGAAAAAATACACAGTTCGTAATAAGTCCTTCTACAGAAAAAAATAAAATTATTACAAACATATTCAGAAAACTAATAAGCCCTAACAGAAAAGAACATGACTAATTCACCCACATTAATAACAAAAACAAATCATCATCGAGCAATTAAAGTTGTATCTTACATTTCTGGCGAAGAGGTACGTGCGTTTTGCGTTCAGGACACCTCAGATTCAAATCACACCAGGCACGACTAACGAAACGCCCGTTAACTTAGTACGCCGGAAAAGGAACTGACAAAAGAAGTAGGTTTTACGAAATTTCAGTAAAAACACGGAAAACCCCAAAGATTTTTCCGAAATAAACGGAATTACTGGCTATGGAAATTCTATCAAAATACTGAAATTTTAAGAAACGGAAACTGTTAAAACTTAAATTCCGTTAAAAGACGGGCAGGTATACCGGCAACTTTGCGAAACGTTAGTTTCAGAAATTTTCCGTGAATTCACACCACTTATGTTTTACAGTGCAGGGAGCATTTGTGAAAGCGCCACGTAAATTGGTGGGTATATATCGACAGATGGTTTAAGTAAGTGAATGCAGTTGCGAAACAAACACGTGATCTGTGAGGGAGATGAAAGGGAAAAACGGCTCGGAGTAGCTTTGTTTGGTCGTCATTACCAGGGCATGTGAGCCTCTACATTGAAGTGATCTTGGAGGCGAAAGCACGTGTAGCAGTGAAAATGTCGGGGTGACGTCATCGAGAATCCTACCCGTAACGCAAGAACTTTTACCACGGACTGGTTGGTCCCTGTGTCACACCACGGCGGAAACGTTGCAACAAACAACTGTCTACCGAATGTGGTGGCAGTGGTTGGATGACGGTAACCACTGTCACCATATTCAGGTAGACAGTTGTTGCGCGACAGTTGTTTTTAGGACGTGCGCCATAGTGGGAAAGATGCAGGTAGGGGGGCGTCTGAACGCATCGATCTCCGCATTTAACGGCAAATCCACAGCGGCCGACGTGTACAGATGGACATCCCCGTATTCACATGGACAGTGAAGCGCAGATTGGCAGAGGCAAGTTTGCGCTCTCTCTCTAGCAATTTTGACGACTGCCACTCACTGCAGCACATCGTCGCTCAAAGTTGCAGCGGTGGTGTCGTACCACGCATGCGTTCCGGAACGAATGTCACAGTGTCGTATTCAGCGACGAGTTTTACTACTGTTTCTGCGCCGACAATCGATGATTGAGTGCCTGGAGACGACGTAGCCACTGAGCTTATCTTGCTTCAATCCGTGGTTGTGACGCGTCTCCTCATCCAGTGTCATTGGTTGGGAAGCCATCAGTTTTAATAGCTGTCCATCGCTCGTTCACATCCGTTAAACTGCAATGGCATCTCGACGATACATCGCTTACGCACTGCAGAGCGTGTTATTGCCGTATTTCCGTGGTGTCCCAGATGTCCAGTTTCAGCAAGATAATGCCAGTCCGCACTCTGCCAACAACAGCAGACAGTATCTACGTGTTGCCCAGATATTTTCCTGGCCAGCGCAATCTCCAAACTTCTCCCTAATAGAGAAAATGGTGGATATCATGGGCAGACTGCTTAACCTCTCTGCACGATCTCCTCACAGTGTCGATGAATTCTGGACACAGGTCAACTATTCATCGTCAGCGATACTTCAGAACACCATCCGAGGAATTTTTCACTCGATGCCACGTCATGCGATACACACCGTATTGTACTGTCTCCTCGGGCACTGGATTCATGTAATCTTTCAGAAATTAAACATTTTCCCAACTTACTTGTCTGCATGTGTGGTAAGTTTCGCCTCATTTCGTGCATTCCTCCACGGTGTGGTATCTTCTGTGTCCACCAATGTACAAACTACGTTTCATTTCATTACACGTGGCCCATCCAGAAAGTAAGTACCGTTCGCGCATCACTCCTGCGCAAGTATTCGCTTCAAAGTCGCGCGTGCGCAGTAGTGTTGCCTGATCCATTAGCCACGCCCTGGCGCCATTTTGGGGGGGGGTTGTTCTTATGCTAAGGGTTTGTGCTGTGCGTTAATAATATTTAAGTTAATATAACGGCCCGCCGATTGCAAAGTCCGTTCTGTGATAAGGTTTATGAATGTGAGAAATGTCAGATCAAGTAAAATTCATCGGCAAATTTGCGAAATTTACGGACAAAACACAATGAGCGCAAAAAATGGCGCGAAAGTGGGTTCGAATGTTGAATGAAGGACGACAGAGCGTTCGTTGCGAATTGCGCAATGGCAGGTCTTCTCCAATTGCATAATATTTGGTGGAGAGAGCGAATGAAAGCATTAGGAAGAACCGACGCTTCATAATTTCTAATCATTCAGAACATTTCCCTAAAGTATTGAAATCGTTACTGCACCAATCATTGCGGTAAAGCTTTAGTACAGCAAATTATGTGCGTGATGGATGCCAAAGGTGTTGACGGAAGTGCACAAAATGAAGCACATGGGATCTGCATTGGAATTTTGGGGGCGGTAAGCGGAAGAAGGTGATGATTTTTTAAGCCGTATATTTTTTACAGCCGTATATTTTTTATCGAAACAGCAGTCCCTGCAATGGAAATACACCAGATCGCCTGCGGGGAAAAAATTCAGAGGTGGCTCAAAACCTAGGCGGCAGACTACTATGAGGAGGATATCCATAAACTTGTGCTACGGTATGACAAATGCCTTAACATCCACGGAAGATACGTTGAAAAGTAGTTAAGGTATGTAGAATTGATCGCACATAAAAAATTAGTTATCAATATTTTTTTGTTTTATCTTTAAACGGTGCTTACTTTCTAGATGGCCCCTAGTATTGGGTTGATGCATAAGTTCATGCCGTTTTATTTCACGAGTGTTTCTCAGGTCAGTAATGACGGTGCAGATGGCCATTTGTATATCGAAATGTAGCCAGTAACATCTTGTATCTAAATCATATTGCGTTGTGTGATTGTGGCTAATGGTTTTTGATTTTCAGGTCCTGAAGTATGGAGTGTCAAGTAGAGAGGAATGAACATTTCCGACATCTGCTCCTCTACGAGTTTAACAAGGGATCCACAGCCGCCGAGGCTACTCGACAAATTTTTTTGTATGTGGAGCGTTCTATTGCTCCGGGGACAGCCGGAAGATGGTTGGAGCGGTTCTGAGATGACAATTTTGACCTCAACGACTCTCCACGCTCAGATCGTCCGTCTTACTTTGATGAGGATCGTTTGAACCATCTCATCCACTTGGATCTGCGTCAAACCACACGCGAATTGACCACTGAGATGGACTGTGATCAGGCCACAGCGGTGCGACACCTGGAACATATGGGAAAGGTCCAGAAATTCGGGTCTTTGGTGCCTAACACTCTCACCTAGGACAACAAGAATCAGCGTGTTGCCATATGTGGTTCCTTGCTCGCCCGTTATCGCGAATGTTCTCAGCAACACAAACCCCTTCTGTCACGTATTGTTACTGAATATGAAAAGTACGTGAATTTCAGGCATCGGAGGAAATGGTTAAGCCCAAAAATGACGTCCACACCACGTCAGAAACATGACCTTCATTCTGCGAACATCATGTTGTGTGTCTGGTTGGACATGGAAGGCATTATTTTCTGGAAAATGCTGCCGAGGAATCCGACCATCAACGCTGCACTCTATTTTGAGCAACTCCTCCGTGCGGAGAGAGCAGTTCAGCAGAAATGGCCACGTCGGCGCCATGGTGTCCTTCTCCAACATGATAACGCACGCCCTCACAGCGCAAACAGGACCAAAATGGCCATTCAGAACATGAAATGAGAGATCCTTCCACATCCAGCATATTCCCATATTCACCCAGCATATTCACAGCGCAAACAGGACCAAAATGGCCATTCAGAACATGAAATGAGAGATCCTTCCACATCCAGCATATTTCCCAGATGTCGCCCCTTTAGACTATCACCTGTTTCGATCTCTGTCGAATGCACTCCGTAGCAGAACGTTCAACAATGGTGTTGATCTCCAGAATATCCTTAATGATTTCTTCGCAGCAAAACCTGCACGTTTTTGCAAGAATGACATTGCAGACCTATCCAGACGTTGGGACACCATCTTAAAGGGGGGAATACATAGTTGATTGATTCCGTTTTCCCTTCTGATGTAATACATTCCTGTAGTGCGGTGGAAAAAACGGCATGAACTTATGCATCAACCCAGTATTTATGCATGATTTCGCTTTTATCATGATTATCTTGTGGCACTAAGAGTCGAAAGTGGTCACTATGGGAAGTAAGTTGAGAGCTGTTCCACACTAAGAACGGCGAACTCACTGTGCCCTTAAATGCTCAGAGTGGGGAGAGGAGACTGAACTTCGAAACAAATAAATCACAAAGGAGAAAGACCGAGAAAACTTCAAATTATGTTTTTTCCAAACCGTTGGTTGCTTTACCTGTAGTTGCTGCCGGTGTATTCGCTGTTGATGAAGAAAAATGAATCCAGTTCGTCCTCTTCCCTTCTGCGCGACAAAACCATATCTGAAAAACAAGTACAAAACTCTTTCAATATCATGATCTCACACCTGGTTAAAAAAAGGGGTGTTCATACATACAACTGACACAGAAAAGAAACAATGACAATAATAAATCATCGCTGGTTTACAGCAGCCTTTCTTTGCTTCTTTCAGCTCATTGCAAAGTTTCAATAATGGTGTTCATGCATACAACAGGCACACATCATTGAAAAAACTAATGCCAATAATATTAGGTGTACAAATAAGTTTTAAAGCGTTTTAAGACAATGCAACATGTAATTTAAGAGAAAATAACAATACCTTTACGAATCAAAATATGCGCCATCGTTCTGTATCACCTTCCGCCATCGGTCGGGCAGCTGAAGGATTCCAGACAGGAAGAATACTTCGTCGTTTGACGGGATGAAATCGTCAACCCATTTTTGCACTTCTTCACCTGTCCGGAACCGTACAGCAGAAAAACCATGTTGCATCGATCGGAACAAATGATAGTCTGAAGGGGCTATGTCGGGACTATACGTCGGGCGCTCCAAAACTTCCCAGCCAAGCGTCAATAACGTTTCCTTGACCGATTTCGCGACATGCGGCCAAGGGTTGTCATGCAGTAATTTCACGGGACTTTAATCCTTTGTCTGTGAGTGGACGTTTCCGACAGATTTCCTGGTTCAATCGCAGAAATTGTTGCTTGTAGCGATCGACAGTAACAGTTTGACCCTGTTCCAATAGTTCATAATAGAGCACACCCTTCATATTACACCAGATGCACAGCAGGACTATCTTTGAGTGAATATTGCGTTTCAGTTTCGAAGTCGTTGCTTCACCGGGATCTACCCAGTGTTTTTTTGCATTTGGGATTGTCGTATCATATCCACTTTTCATCACCCGTAACGATTTTTCGTAGGAAAGACTTTCTGTGTTGTTTATTTTACAGATTCAAACACCTCATGACACGCGCATCCTTGTTTCTCGGCTTGAGGTCGTGTGGCACCCATTTTCCTTCCTTCTGAATCTTTCACATTGCGCGTAAACGATTGGAAACAGAAGTAGTTTGATGAGTTACCCTCAGTAGTTTAGCTAGTTCTTTTTGCGTTTGAGACGAATCTTCATCCAGCAATGCTTGCAGTTCCTCATGTGCAACCTTCTGCGGGGCGCCGCTACGTTCTTGTTTGCTAACATCAAAATCACCTGATTTAAACCGTCTAAACCAAAACTCACACGTGCTTTTCGATACAATATTCTCCCCCGGAACCGAATAAATCGATGCACATGCTTTTGCAGCACTTTTTCCTTGATGAAGTTCGTAACGAGTGCAGTGTCGAATAATTGCAGTATCCCTTGCCATCTTTCACCAACCGATGTGCAAGTGCGTTTGACTGTTGAGCAAGCTCCTGTGTCACATTTTATACTCTGGACCAGTTACGGTCACATGACAACCACACAGGGGAATATCGGATATGTGAATTAACGTCATACGTCACACAAGAAACGCTTTAAAGCTTATTTGTACACCTAATAAATCATCGCTGGTTTAGAGCAGATTCTCTTTGCTGCTTCCAGCACATTGCAAAGTTCTTGCCTCTCACATATTGGTGACAATCAGGACCATAACAAGCTTTTCTTATCTGGGAGGGCGAAACTTCAAATTACGTCCCTTCAAGTTCAAAATTACTTCCCTTTGCGTTGTACTGAAACAATAAGTGGTTTTTATTTTCTCACACACCGCCGTTATAGGAAAGTATTAGGTGTGCAACTTAATTATCGGCCCCTAACCGCAAGCGATCATAGAACGTCGGCAAATGCAAATAGCTGTGTGAGGTAATGGCTGATTGCAGCGCCATCCAACAGCTTTTCAGGCAACCGTAACCGCTCACAGCTGTAGTGACAGAAGGGACAAAAGTTGGCGGTGAAAGCAATGTCGTTCGAGAAGCAACATTTGAGGCACTGCCCCCTGTTCGCGTTTCAGCTGAAAAAAGTGCCGAGGAAGCCCAGCAAATGATCTGTACTGCTTTGGGTGAGGCTGCTGTGTCCTACAGTACGTGTCAGAAATGTTCCCAGCGGTTTAAACAGAGAAATTTCGATCTCCGTGATGCAGAACGCCCGAGACAGCCACAGAAAGTTGACGATGAGGAACTGGAACAACTGTTGGACGTGGATCCCTGTCGCACACAGTCAGAGCTCGTCCAGGAACTCGGAGTAGCACGGCAAGCCATTGCAAAGCGCCTGCACAAGCTTGGACGGATTCACAAGGAGGTCCGTTGGGTGCCCCACCAACTCACAGCTGCAACAAGTCTAGGCGCTACGATGTTGCTGTGTCCTGGCTCTCCAGATTCAAGAAGAAGGATTTCCTATACAAGATTTTGACCTGTGATGAGAAGTGGATCCTTTACGATAATCCTAAGCGGCGCAAATCGTGGGTTTATCCAGGTCAGCCTACCACCAGTATCGCCAAACTGAATATCCATGCCCGGAAGTTGTTGCTGTGCATATGGTGGAAACACTATGAGTTGCTCAAACCTGGTGAAATGGTCAATGCTGAGCGTTATTGTGAGCAATAAATTCGTGTGAGTGACGCAGTGGAGGCGAAAAGGCCATACGCCGGCAAGGTCAGAAGGTTGGTCCTGTTGCTTCAGGATAACGCGCGTCCTCACACCGCGAAGACGACTTTAAACACGATCACTGACTTGGGATGGGAGATTTTGTCCCACTCGGCGTATTTTCCAGACTTCGCCCCGTCGGATTACCACCTCTTTCGCTCCCTGCAATATCACCTGAGTGATACGCAATTCACTTCTGTCGAAGAGGTCCACACGAGTATTGATAACTTTATCAACTCGAAACAGCCCTCTTTTTTCCGCAGTGGCATTCGACAGCTCCCTGACCGATGGCTCAAATGTATCCAACACGACGGGGATTATTTCCCTGATTAGGTACGTATTCCATTTTCTATAATTTGCTGTCAACGTGTCGTGCCTGTGGCCAAGAATTAATTTGCACACCTAATATTATGATCGTTCTAAAATTACACTTCAGGTTTTTGACCAAATTTTATTAAAAATGTAAAAACTAGGTAAATACCAAGTAAAGCGTAAACGTTACATGTGCGCTGACAACACAACTCTCCACAGACATGCAGAACGAAAAGCAAACCAGCGGAGAACAAATACGTATAGGATAGTGGATGTAACAAAACATTAACAAGCTTTGGGGTTAGGGCGTGGAAAAATCCCATCAAGGTTAACCGCTTAGAAAACTTTCTGCGACAGAGTACAAATGATTAATTAGCTCTTCGTTCCAACGACATGTTCGGAAAGGTCATGGAGGTTAAACATATCAGCATATTGTTTTTTATGCCTCCATTCACTGTTTCGGAAAATTCCCTTCATGGATATAAGATGCTCACATCTCATAGTGTATGTTATTTCGTACTCTGGTTAGCTTATGGAATACTGTATACCGCCCCGGTGGCGCAGTGGTCTAAGTGACGGCTTCTGATCATTCGTCCAAGGCGGGTCCGTGTTCCAATCCCGGTGAGGCGTGGATTTTGTGTTTGTCTTACAGCGTTGGCTCTCTCCCTTCCCTAGAACCAGAAGCTCTAAATTAGGGACCGGCGACTGCTTGTTCTTCACGGTGGTTTTTATTAGCACGTCTTTTGTAAAAAAAGATCGTGCTTATGTTACCGGTTTGTCCGTCCGTCTGTACCTACGATATCTCTGCAACTATTAGTCCGATTTGAAAAATTCTTTTTGCATTGGGAAGCTTGAAATATGCGAATGATGATCCTTCATTTCGTTTTTTTTTTTTATGATGTACGATTTCGCCGCTACAGGGCGTAAATGCAGATGATGTCGAATTCAAAAATACGTTTTATTCCACATATTTGCTTCTAAACAACCGATTGAAAAAATTATTTTATATTTTGATTTCATTTATGCCGAAGAGTATTTTAGAGATAGTTACTTTTTCAAATTACGCATAGACTTTCCGCTAGGGAGCGTAAAAATAAATTACATTTTTCCCGATAACTTATTCTAAAACTGCGATTTGAAAAATCTTTTCTTCAGCGGATACACCTCCTAATGAAAAATTTTTTGCATATAATTTCAAATTTTTGGTAAAGAATACTTTGGCCACCAGGGGGCGTAAGTGTTAATTTATGCTTCTGAAGTATTTGCCATAAAATCTGAGCTTCTAAATTCTCGATTGAAAAAATTCTTTCGTGGACTGATGCCACTCACATCGATAAACCTTTTCGGAATATTTTCTTAAAATATTCCACAGTTTCTCCGCCAGGGGGCGTAGATGTATATCCTATTTTTGTCAATATCCCTACTTCTAGAAGTCCGATTTGAAAAATTCCTTCTTTGTTTGATAGTGTTTTTAGGTCGACATGTTTTTCATATAATTTCAAAATTTTCAAGTAATTCATAGACTTTCCGCTAGGGGCGTAGAGGTAAATTGCGTTTCACCCTATATCTATGCTTCTAAATCTCCGATTTGAAAAATTCTTTCTGCACCGGATACATCTCCTGATGGAAAATCCTTTGCACATAATTTCTAATTTTTGTAAAAAGTGGTTTGGCCACCAGGTGGCGTAATTCTTAATTACCGCTTCTGATGTATTTGCAGCAAAATATGAGCTTCTAAAATCTCGATTGCAAAAAAAGTCGTTTGTTAACTAATACTACTCATGTCGACAAACCTTTTAGAAACATTTTCTTCTTGAAATAGTGCATGGTTTCTATGCCAGGGGGCGTAGATGTGTATCTTATTTTTGTCAATATCTCTACTTCTAGGAGTCCGATTTGAAAAATTCCTTCCTTGTTGGATAGTGTTTCCGAGGCGAAATGTTTTTTCTGTAAATTCAAAATTTTCAAGTAAATCATAGACTTTCCGCTAGGGGGCACAAAGGTAAATGGCGTTTTCTGCGTTATTTCTGCTTCTAAAACTCCGATTTGAAAAATTCTTCCTATATCGCATACAAAACCTAATGGAAAATATTTTTCACATAATTTCTAATGTTTGGTAAAGAATGGTTTGGCCACCAGGGGGCATAAGTGTTAATTTCTGCTTCTGACGTATTTGTAGCAAAATCTGGGCTCCTGAAAACTCGACTAATTATTTTTTCTTGGACCGATACCGCTCATATGGAAAAACCTTTTGAGAATACTTTCTTCCTAAAATAATGCATGGTTTTCCCACCAGGGGACGTAAAGTCACATCTTATTTTTGTCGATTTCTCTGTTTCTAATACTCCGATTTGAAAAATTCTTTCTGTGTTGGAGAGCGTTTCCGGTGCGAAATGTTTCTCATATAAGTTCATGTTTTTCTTAACGCACAAGTCTGGAACCAGAGGGTGATTCCGTTTACAGCAATATCTGAGGGATTTTTTTTTTTTTTTGATTGGAGGTTTAACGACCACCGTGAGCAACTCAATGGGCTATAAGCAGTCGCCCGTCCCTAATTTAGGGTCACTGGTTCCAGGGAAGGGAGAGAGCCAGTGCCGTAAGACAAACACAACATCCATGCCTCACCGGGATTCGAACCCGGACCCCGTTCGGACGAATGATCAGAGGCCATCGCTTAGACCACTGCGCCACCGGGGCGGCGTCTGAGGGATTAAAAACCCGACTGAAAAACTTCTTTTTTCGTCAGATGCTATTTTTCTAAACCGGTTCCATTGACTTTTAATAGCTTTGAAAAATCTAATTTGCGTCAGAACGGATTGAAGAGACGTGCTTATTACACCCGAAAATTCGGTGGCATCTTTCTTGTTAAACCTCCAATGGAAAAAAAAATACTATATCAGACTGACTGAAGTCTTTAAAAAGGTAATACTGAAGGGTGTTACTTTTTCTTCTTTAGTTACAATTTCTATTTTATACATCCCCCAGAGCATGAATTTACGCCCCAGGAATGACCATTCTGGGAGGGCAACCATCCTCCGTGTCCTCCCGGTAGCTACGGTCATGGTTACAATATATGAGATACCGTCTATTTTTTTATTTTTTTATTTTTTTTTTTGAAGGTTTAACGACCACCGTGAGCAACTCAATAGGCTATAAGCAGTCGCCCGTCCCTAATTTAGGGTCACCTGTTCCAGGGAAGGGCGAGAGCCAGTACCGTAAGACAAACACAACATCCATGCCTCACCGGGATTCGAATCCGGACCCCTTTCGGACGAATGATCAGAGGCCATCGCTTAGACCACTGCGCCACCGGGGCGGCATACCGTCTATTCATCCTGTTCTACGACTTTTTTCAACGGCCTGTTGACTTAGAATCTAACATCCGTGAACATGATTTTTCATTTGCTATGCAACGTTGGTATGTAAATAACTGCATTATATTCTCGTTAGCTTTTTTTTTTTTTTTTTTTTTTTTTTATGGAACATGTACGCAGCTCACTGTAGATACCTGCGTCAGTTATGCTTTGTCACTGAATTAATCCGGCGCATTTCCACCTGATATATTTTTTTCACATTGATCCGGTCTTCTTATCCGATATTCTTCCTCTTACCATTCTCTTGTTATCAAAGGCCTGATTTGCAGTCTGGCATGCGATATGGTTTCGTAATTTTGCTTTTATTCTTTGCAGTCTTCAAAAGCACTTATCATAAATTAAGCGGGCGACTCCTAGCATTTTTACAGATGGGGTACTTTGCAGAAATGGGTCAGAAATCACGTAAGCGTTACCAAAGAATTGCTGTCAGCGTTATGGACAATGACTCAAAGTTACAGTTGCAAAATCACTGTTGAGGTGTCACAGTTTAGGCCTTGGTGAGGAATCGGTGGCGCTTGCGTACATGTCAAATTAGATGGCACTTGTGTACATATCAAATTGGGTGGCACTTGTGTACATATCAAGGCGTTCCCAAATCTAACAGGTACTACATAGGGAAAGAGGTGGCACTTGCGAACATGTCAAATTTGGTGGCACTTGCGTACATGTCAAATTTGGTGGCACTTGCGAACATGTCAAATTTTGTGGCACTTGCGTACATGTCAAATTTGGTGGCACTTGCTTACATGTCAAATTTGGTGGCACTTGTGTACATATAAGGCGTTCTCAAGTCTAACAGATGCAGCATAGGGAAAGAGGTGGCACTTGCGTACATGTCAAATTTGGTGGCACTTGTGTACATATCAAGGCGTTCTCAAGTCTAACAGATGCAGCATAGGGAAAGAGGTGGCACTTGCGTACATGTCAAATTGGGTGGCACTTGTGTACATATCAAGGCGTTCCCAAATCTAACAGGTGCAGCATAGGGAAAGTGGTGGCACTTGCTTGCATGCCAAATTTGGTTGCATTTGTGTAATATCAAGGCGTTCTTAAGTGTAACAGGTGCAGCATAGGGAAAGAGGTGGCACTTTGCGTACATATCAAATTGGGTGGCACTTGTGTACATATCAAGGCGTTCCCAAATCTAACAGATGCAGCATAGGGAAAGAGGTGGCACTTGCGTACATGTCAAATTGGGTGGCACTTGTGTACATATCAAGGCGTTCCCAAATCTAACAGGTGCAGCATAGGGAAAGTGGTGGCACTTGCTTGCATGCCAAATTTGGTTGCATTTGTGTAATATCAAGGCGTTCTTAAGTGTAACAGGTGCAGCATAGGGAAAGAGGTGGCACTTTGCGTACATATCAAATTGGGTGGCACTTGTGTACATATCAAGGCGTTCCCAAATCTAACAGATGCAGCATAGGGAAAGAGGTGGCACTTGCGTACATGTCAAATTGGGTGGCACTTGTGTACATATCAAGGCGTTCCCAAATCTAACAGGTGCGGCATAGGGAAAGTGGTGGCACTTGCTTGCATGCCAAATTTGGTTGCATTTGTGTACATATCAAGGCGTTCTTAAGTGTAACAGGTGCAGCATAGGGAAAGAGGTGGCACTTGTGTACATATCAAGGCATTCCCAAATCTAACAGGTGCAGCATAGGGAAAGAGGTGGCACTTGCGTACATGTCAAATTGGGTGGCACTTGTGTACATATCAAGGCGTTTCCAAATCTAACAGGTGCAGCATAGGGAAAGTGGTGGCACTTGCTTGCATGCCAAATTTGGTTGCATTTGTGTACATATCAGGGCGTTCTTAAGTGTAACAGGTGCAGCATAGGGAAAGAGGTAGCAATTTGCGTACATATCAAATTTGGTGGCACTTGTGTACATATCAAGGCATTCCCAAATCTAACAGGTGCAGGCAGCATAGGGACAGAGGTGGCACTTGCGTACAGTGACATTTTCGTACATGTCAAATTTGGTGGCATTTGTGTACATATCAAGGCGATAGCAAAGACGGGATTTCGATCCTGACTACAGCGGAAGATTATCTGGAGTAAGGGCTGAGAAACAAAGTGTCGTCGATTTTGCGGAATTTCAGTTTAAATACGGAAAACCCTGAAATCGGTTTTTTCTGAAATAAGTGGAATTTCTGACTACGGAAAATCTGTGAAAATACGGAAGATAAAATAAACGGGCACTTTTAAGAATGTAAATTTCTGAAAAAGACTGACATCTACCGTCAAATTTGCTGCACGTTATTTTCGGAAATTTTATGTGAATTCATACCACTTATTTTTTTATAGTGAAGCTTGGATAAAACGTGAAGGAAAGTTAAAATCATTCAAAATATGGGTCACAGTGACAGTGTTGTTCGGGGATAATTGCAAAAACATATAATTATCCCCGAACATAGGACCTTGACACGTACGCAAGTGTCACTACACCTTGGTGAGCATCGCGTTCTAGGATAAATCTCCCTTCTGCAAGGGACTTTGATTTACCGCTCTGTTCCTACTTCGTATCGTTTCCGCTCTGTTCCTACTTCGTACGTACCTGATCAATCAATACAGTCACCAGCTGAGTCAACAGCCGTCTTCCCAATCAAGTTCAACTCAACCGGTTCAACATCGTCTCATCTCCACTTTATCATCTGTATAGCATCTGTCAACTTCTTCAACCGCTCATATGTATAGCATCTGTCAACTTCTTCAACCGCTGTTCACATACATATCACTAAGTTGTTCTCTGAGATTCAGAGGTTTGTTCCACAAAGAAATACAAACTACCAGATAAATTTTAACCGATTATTTGCCGTATCAAACTTCTCCATTTACAGCGATCTTGACATACAACTCGGGCTTCACTGACATCCATCAGACGCCATACACAAAATCTTCTATACTTCATACTCATAATCTTTTTCTCATGCAGACATTCTTGGATCTGATCCTCCCATGACTTTCTTGGCCTTCCTCTGCCTTTCTTTCCTGCCACTTGGGCTAAAAAAATTTCTTAGTAAGTAACATGGCCAAACCACCTAAGAATATTAGTCTCCACCTTGGTAACAACATTTTGCTTCACATTACACAACAGCAACTCACACGATCAGAACGTGTCGTGCCACAGACCCCGTAAGTAACGCGTTTCTCCAGCACACAAACGACTCCTATGTTTTTTCAATAGTGCCCAGGTTTCACTACCATACATCACAGTAAAGACAATGACACAGCCATGCGGAACTCTCTTGAGAACCCATCATTCCTGTTAAAACCTCCCAAAGCGGCTATGACTTTCAATGAAGTGTTCACTCGCCTATTAATTTCACCATTCAATTTGTTCTCTCTGTCAAACATGCTTCTTAAATACACAAACTCATTCACCTGGTCAATCACTCTGCCATTTAGACTTATATTACATTCAGTACTACCAGTTCCTCGCTCAAAAGACGTAACTTTGGTTTTTCCTTTATTTATACTCAGTTTAAATTCCATGCAAACTTTGTACATCCGGAGCAACATACTCTGCAACTGACTTTTGCTCTCTGCCAACAGGACAGTGTCATCAGCATACAGCAATCTGCACACACGGATATCATCAAGACATAAACCAGTATTATCTATTTTGGCATCACGCTTACACAAATATATTAAACAGCCACGGTGACATTTCACAACCTTGTCTGACTCCTGAACCATTAGAAAACCAATTTGATAAAATGCCATTCACTCGCACACAAGCTCTACTGCCAGCATACATGGCTTTCACACTATTAAGTAGGTTCCCAGTAACACCCTATTTATTCAGTACCTTGCACAGAAGTGTCCTATTTACTTGGTCGTGAGCTTTCTCTGAATCTATGAAAGCAGCAAAAACTTTGTTCACTCTCATCCTTTATATTGCATTATTAGTCTTCACAGTGGAACATGATCTCTTAGATTATTGATTCCTTTAAAACACCAGTCTTTCTCCAGTGTACTGTCAAACATCGTACGATTTCGATGAAATTTTAGTATGTTGTTTGGAACAATCTGGGCACGAATGATCAAAATGGGATCAAAGGTCAGGACGCAGGTGCGGGATTGATTTATCAATCTTCCGCGTGATTGCTTGCGGAAAAATGCATCGATTGCGTCCGAAATTTAGAATGTTATTCCGAACTAATATTGGGGGAAGTGGCGACGATTGAATAAATAAATGTAAAAAAAAAGTCCGAAAGTTTTTACTGTTTTTGTTTTTGTTGTTTTCTTTCATTGTATCTGTTGTTTCAACACTTTCATTGTAGAACATTTTCGCATTTGGGCTGAGTCTTCCTTGTGTATAATGTAAATAGTTTTTCTTTCTTTGTTATGTTTTGTTTGTTTTGTCTTGTGTATCTGCCTTAGTTTATATTAAAGGTTATACTCTGGAAAAAAGAATTCTGCCAACGGCTCTCAAAGTTGTTCACGTCAACTTTGAAATAATTCCGGTTGTCTGGAGGCGATAAAATATTCAAACGCCTGGTAAGCAGCTGCATCAGTGTTGAAGGTCCTATTGGACAGAAAACGGTCCAGGTGCCGACAAAACTGATAGCCCATTGCAGAAGGCGTAACTATACTCCAATTCACCCTAAAAGTGTACCACGGGGAAAGTCGGGAGAACCTTATCACACCTCGTCGTGGAACGCAAGAACGGTATTGTTCTTGCGTTCTTCTATTGTTTTCTTTCTGATACCCACACATCTCATAAGCAGTGGGGATTGTGAGTGGAGTTCTGGTGGAGGCCGAACTGCTTCCTCTACTGCCTGTTTAAGTAACCCCTTCGAGTTTCCCCGATTGTCAACTCATTGTCTCTATGTTATTAACGTTGGGAGAGGTCTTCCGCCTATCCGAGTTGTATCCCAAGTGGGAAGAAATAGCCGAAAGTGCAAAGCTCTTGATTCAGCAACTTCTCAGAACAAATTTATTTCTAAAAACGCCTAACTTCTACAATTTCTTTTACATAGCAATTTTGTCTGATAAACTGTTGAGCAAACAAAAATGGATTCTAAGCAATAATTCTGATGCTTTTTTCGCTCTAAACGATAGGGACTATTTTTTGTTGCGGAGGTAGCTGTTTCGTACCCTTCATAGTGGTTCACTCTTAGGTTGACTCGGAGTATAGGCATTTCTGCTCCCGGGGCAAACCAAAAAATATTGCCACCCCTCCTTTCCGCCCCCGAAGTCGTTAAGACAAAAAAGCTTTATCGCCTGAAATGTTAAAAATATTATAATCCTGCTTGTTGCATGAGTTTTTAAGGTAGCAATATTGAGCTTCTCTGTGGATTACGCACAAATCTGAATTTTTCAATACCAACAAGCGTATGCAATTAAAGTTTTTCAAAAGAACTAACACTGGCCACCCGGGGGTTGCTTCTGACATTTCGCTTCACACTAAATTTTATACTTTTTTTTTAATCATATTCTCTTGTGGTTAATTGATAACTTGGAATAATTAACGGTTGTACAATAGATTTTAAAAACGGGCTAGTTTTTCGGCGGACCAGAGGAAGACCTTTGAAAAGTTATTGCCATTTTAATTGTACTTTAACAACCGAATTTTTTAAGTATTGATACAAACTCGGCCGCTCTACCAATTGTTGCGGTCTCATGGGTCATTATCCCACCCTTGACCACCAATGATACAAACGTGCCGAGCGATATAATTTATTAACACTCGTCACCAAATGATAAGTTCGTGGTCTCGACCCCGCCGCAGTCGGCAATTAATCCGCTATTTGGATACGAGACTTGTGGGTTCTTTTAATTCGAGAGCTGGTATATTTTAGCTAGAACGTTAGCGGCTTGCTGAAAGACAGGAATTTAATACAGGAGTTATTTACAACACCAGAGCCTATAGAATGAACAGAGTAAGATTAAAACACTTAAACTTCTTTATTTTTAGAAGAGAATTCTATCCGATGGCATTGCCCACGGCGATACAAACGCAAGTTATCCTCCTAATTCGGAACTGGTATAAGCTGGCCCTAGATTCTGAAAACAGTTTTGCGCCGATAGGCGTATCAGAGTTTTGAACTAAAGTCTGGGTTCAGCTGATGTATTCAGTTCGTCCACTCAGCGAAAAGATAACAATAAACAGAAAAAAAGTACTCACTTATTGCTTGCCCGTTTAAGTAATTCAAGCTAGAAGAATGATGTAAATTATGTACTGCAAGATTGTCTCTACACGCACACACACACACATATACACCGGATGAGCGCTTTATTTGGCTGGTTTAGCCTTTCACCTGTATGACAAAAAAAAAAAAAAAGCGAACGAGGTTTGTCACTCCCTTTGCTTCTCCTTCTGCTGAGTTTCGGAGAGCGGAAACCAGACCATGCTGTTTCCGCTCTCCGAAACTCAGCAGAGTGGGCGCTGTAGAATGGAGGGGGGCTCTCTTTTACCCCGTAGGAACTTCGTCGCTGGCTTGCAGCGGACGCTCTCATGTGGTTTTACGCAGGTCAGCGACCTTACGCCTGCTCGGAGGAAGAGAACGTTTGCAAGAGGAGAACTTCCGTAAGAGAAACAGATTATCTTTGCTTGGCGTATTTCTAACTGGAGATTCGTTGTGATTTCTTGGTTGGACGCAAGTCTATGAGAAGATCGACACTGTCTACGGGCATTGCTTGGTCAACGGCTGATGACTTCTGTCAATAAATATAGCGGCTCCCTTTCAACGGCGGTTGAATCGCTCCTCTACGGTTCCCAAGTCGGACATACCTGGCGGGCTTACTCCCAGCCACCAAGTATAGTTTAAGCCTTACTTTTCCCTCGTACCACGGCGTCTTACAGCTGCGCTCCAGGTACAGTGAACTATCTTAAGTCTCGCCGGACATTAAGCTTCGCACATCGCGGGTTCATACGTCTTACCGCAGCGTCGACCCTTCTTGTGTATTCTTTTTGTGGCTGTTTCCCTCCGTGCGTCTTACGGCAGAGTACCGAGATAACTAACTCTCTCTTTTTATCGTCTGTAACTTCGCGGAGGCGAACCAAAATTGCCTCTATCACCTGTCACGTGGCTTCGTCTGCCTCTTTTCCGTCAACACTTGAGATTTCTCCCTTGTCTTTCGTACAGAGCGCCGTCGCTTCTGCAAGAATAGTTCCGCAACTGACCTCGCCCCTCATAATCGTAATTTTCAGCGTTTCCAACAGATTTTTGTCACTAATGGCTCACTTGAAGTCGTATTTATGAGGGTCTGGATGCTTCTCAGTCGCCGACTGGGTGGTCTCCTTGTTGTTGAGTAGGCCTCCAAAGGCGATCTCCTAATTCCTTTTGTTTCCCCCAGTCAAAGAGAATTACAAGACTTCCCCAATTAAAAATGAGTTAATTTTCCAATTAATTTGCAATAGGCCAAATATTTAATTTAATCATCATCATAATTTAACCACGCCTATCGAGTCCGTCCCCCATTTTAATAGTACTTAATTTAGACCCAATTTTCGTATCAGTATTTTTATTGGGGTGGTCACTACTGAACACGTAAACCAATAAAAATTGTCGGGTAGTTACAACTGAACACTAACAGCTGAATGATGTTTGGATCTTGGAAACATCAGGATTCAAAAAATTGTTGGGTAGTTACTACTGAACACAAAAACCTGAACCATATTTGGACCCTAGAGCTATCAGATCTAAAACTTGTCGGGTAGTTACTACTGAACACTAAAACCCATAGGCGCCGACATGAAAAATTTTGGGGGGTTCCGGAAGTTTTTAATCGAACTGCCCATGCGTTTTTCAAAGTATTTAAGTCTAATTTAAATTTCATTCAGTCAGATTATCTGGCACAGTAAAGACGCCTGAAATGATAAATGAAGCAAATTATAGTTAATTACAGAATTTTTTTCTCTAGATAATTATTTATTGCATTTATTTTGCTTAAATTTACACAGTATCTGTGTGTTATTATATACAATACACAGATACTGTGTGAATTTCCAACTCAATTGTCTTATAAATGTAACAAAAACATGTAAAATTTATTTTAAGGTTTTTTGTTACCAATTTTAAAAATGCCAACAATTTTTTTCTTCAAATGATTTCTGAGTTAAAATAGGAGGTTAGAAGGGAGAGAACATGGCGTCAGCCGCACGCCCTGCGTTTTTCGTGGGGTCTACTTCGTATCAGCTGTGTATGTCCAGTATGCCCAACTTGGGCTGCTTCTGTACTTTTCTATGGGGAAATCGTTCACTTTGCAGAAGTTTTAGAGGCACTTGTGCAGCATGTACAGTCAGAAAAATTGAGGCCGAAATATACATGCACATAACTAAAAACTTGCAAAAAATTACAGAAATACTGTTTAATATTTTCTAAAAAAATAAACAAAATTATGCTTCGTCGACGACCGGAAGTACATATTGCGTATGAACCAATCACGGCCTTTGTTAAAGCTGTGGGAGCCTTGTTGACCTTCAGCACTACCGCAGAGCGTAAGAAACGGCAGCTATCAACATATGTGCAGGTCACAGGTCTTCAGTAAGTGACGTCACGTCACTGAACCCTCCCCACCCGGAGGGCGCCAGAAACCAGATGATCAGATTTGGCTTCACCAGCGGCTGCTGATGCCATCTTGTCTCTCTTCTAAGCTCCTTGGTCCCCGACTGCCCGAAGATAGGGTCTGTCAACTGACTGTACAACGTATTTTCACCTTTATCACTATGACCTCGAATAGGTTCTCGTCTCCGAACGTAGAGCTAGACTTTTGTATTTTGGGGAAACCCAGACAAACCGAAAAATTTTCAATTTTCTTTTACAAAGGAGGCAGCTTTAAATTCTCTTAAAAACGATACTGTCTGTCGCGTCAAATTTGATGAGCACGAACAAACACTAATCCCTTTTTGAGGCATAATAAACAGTCTGAGGGGTAAATTTCTATTTACACTTTCAACATATAACAAACGGGGAATGAATAATAAAAAACTTGAAGAATTGATAACGAAAAACAAAATTTATGCACATATGCGTACGTGTATTTTTCCCACGAAATACGGGCAGAAGTATTAAGGGTTCGAGGAACCCACAACAAAATCATTGGGGATTCAAAAAGTATCTCGAAATCACGAAGTCGGTGCTTATGCTAATACCTGAACGATTTTTGGACCCTAGAGCTATCAGACCTAAAACCTGTGGGGTAGTTACTACTGAACACTAAAACCTGAACGATTTTTGGATCCTGGAACTATCAGACCTAAAAATCGTAGCGTGGTTACTACTGAACACCAAATGCTTTCTAAGTGTTTTTCAGTCCCATTGAGATAAAAATGTCGACTATTACTATGAATGCTTTTGTCGTCTCAGATTGCTATAGCTTCAGAAACGCACTCTGGAACTAAAGTTTGAGAAGTGAGCATTTCAACGCGAGAATAGGTGTTGTCCGTTGTCTTTTGTCGGCTATTATCACCGTTTCTTGTGTTTCTCCTTTTGTAGCAAAGGTTTTTCTAATACAAGGTTGTTCAGAAAATAATTGCTGATTCGGAGGGTAAAAATGAAAGACACATACCTCATAGCACACAATCTTGTTTTATTCGAAATAGGCGTCTCAGAGCTTACACACCTCTGCAAGCGCGGGACAAGTGCTTCAATACCAGTCCGGAAGAAATCTGGTTCCCAAGATGCAAGAAAATCTCGGAATGCAATTTCGGCCTTCTCTCGTTTTCTGAAGGTCCTGTCCTTGAGGTTATTGCTAAAATGCATGAACAAGTGAAAATCGGTAGGTGCCAAGTCAGGTGAGTAGGATGGATGTGGGAGGGTTTTGAACCTCAGTTCGTGTAGTTTCTGTTTCGTCATCTGTGACACGTTTGGTCTCGCGTTATCATGTGGGAGGATATGACCCTTCCTGTTCACCACAGATACCTGTTTGGAACACAACTTCTGGTGCATTCGGCCAATTTCTTCACAGTATGTGACTGAGGTAATGGTTTCGTCAGCATTCAAGAACCTGCAGTGTATGACACCGTGAACAGTCCACCACACTGTCAACAAAACCTTCTTTGGCTTCAACATCGGTTTAGGATGCTGTTTCAGTGGTCCACCACGATTACTCCACCACACTGTCAACAAAACCTTTTTTGGCTTCAACATCGGTTTAGGATGTTGTTTCGGTGGTCCACCATGATTACTTCACTACACTGTCAACAAAACCTTTTTTGGCTTCAGCATTGGTTTAGGATGTTGTTTCGGTGGTCCACCATGATTACTCCACCACACTGTCAACAAAACTTTCTTTGGCTTCAACATTGGTTTAGGATGTTGTTTCGGTGGTCCACCATGATTACTCCACCACACTGTTAACAAAACTTTCTTTGGCTTCAACATTGGTTTAGGATGTTGTTTTGGTGGTCCACCATGATTACTCCACCACACTGTCAACAAAACTTTCTTTGGCTTCAACATTGGTTTAGGATGTTGTTTCGGTGGTCCACCATGATTACTCCACCACACTGTTAACAAAACTTTCTTTGGCTTCAACATTTGTTTAGGATGTTGTTTTGGTGGTCCACCATGATTACTCCACCACACTCTCAACAAAACCTTCTTTGGCTTTAACATCGGTTTAGGATGTTGTTTCGGTGGTCCACCATGATTACTCCACCACACTGTCAACAAAACTTTCTTTGGCTTCAACATTGGTTTAGGATGTTGTTTCGGTGGTCCACCATGATTACTCCACCACACTGTCAACAAAACTTTCTTTGGCTTCAACATTGGTTTAGGATGTTGTTTTGGTGGTCCACCACGATTACTCCACCACACTGTCAACAAAACCTTCTTTGGCTTCAACATCGGTTTAGGATGTTGTTTCGGTGGTCCACCATGATTACTTCACTACACTGTCAACAAAACCTTTTTTGGCTTCAGCATTGGTTTAGGATGTTGTTTCGGTGGTCCACCATGATTACTCCACCACACTGTCAACAAAACTTTCTTTGGCTTCAACATTGGTTTAGGATGTTGTTTCGGTGGTCCACCATGATTACTCCACCACACTGTCAACAAAACTTTCTTTGGCTTCAACATTGGTTTAGGATGTTGTTTTGGTGGTCCACCATGATTACTCCACCACACTGTCAACAAAACCTTCTTTGGCTTTAACATTGGTTTAAAATGTTGTTTTGGTGGTCCACCATGATTACTCCACCACACTGTCAACAAAACCTTCTTTGGCTTTAACATTGGTTTAGGATGTTGTTTTGGTGGTCCACCATGATTACTCCACCACACTGTCAACAGAACTTTCTTTGGCTTTAACATTGGTTTAGGATGTTGTTTCGGTGGTCCACCATAATTACTCCACCACACTGTCAACAAAACTTTCTTTGGCTTTAACATTGGTTTAGGATGTTGTTTCGGTGGTCCACCATGATTACTCCACCACACTGTCAATAAAACTTTCTTTGGCTTCAACATTGGTTTAGGATGTTGTTTTGTTGGTCCACCATGATTACTCCACCACACTGTCAACAAAACCTTCTTTGGCTTTAACATTGGTTTAGGATGTTGTTTCGGTGGTCCACCAAGATTACTCCACCACACTGTCAACAAAACCTTCTTTGGCTTCAACATCGGTTTAAGATGTTGTTTCGGTGGTTCACCATGATTCAGCCACTGCCCAGATTGCTTACGGTTGTCGTATAGCACCCACTTTTAATCACAGATTACAATGCGATGAAGACTCCTTTTCGTTGCGAAGGAGGTTACTGCGCATCTCAAACCGTTGTTGTTTCTGATGCTCCGTCAGTTCGTGTTGGACGCACGTACCGAACTTCTTGACCTTACTTATTTGGTGGAGATGTTCGGAACCGGTTGACACCGACACATTGTCCTGTTTGGCGAGTTCTCTTACTGTGACGCGAGGATTTGCCTTCACATTTGCCTTCAGAGCGTCGTTACCAATGAATGTCGTCCTCGGTCCTTTCCATCTTGTAGGCTCGTGTCACCAGAATGAAACTTTTCAAACCACCGACAGACAGTACTTTCGGATGCTGCTTCCTCGCCCCATGCCTCGACAACGTTACGGTAGGTTTGTACCGCATTACGACCCAATTTGAACCCATGAAACAGAATCACCCGGAACTCACTCCTTCCCAACATGTTGTGCAGACCAACCTCACACGAGCAACAAGGACTGCAGCTCAACCGATTATGGCGTGCATTTGACGTCTGAGTTGCTCTTCAACTCGTACGAATGGCGCTGCGAGCGGGTGGGACTGCAAGCATTGTGGTCGAGTTGAATGTGGCACCTCAGAAAGTCGGCCATTATTTCCCGAACGACCTGATTTCGTTTTCGTTATACAGTTATAAACCATAGGGCGTGGAGCTGCTTTCCCCATGGAGGCCCTAGAGCCAATAAACCCGAGCCAACCAACAAGTCAGCACGAATGACTAACATAAAAGTCAGAACACGTCTTCTTTTTTTAGATCCACCACTGACGGCGACTTTATTTCTGACATCTAATTCAACAAAGAGGAGGCATTCATTTTTTAAGCTTTCCAACCGTAGGTTGAAGAAGCGTATGTGCTCCAGCTTTGTCCGTCGGCACGATAATTCGGGTAAAAATTGTTCGATTCCGATGAAATTTTACTATGTGGTAGGGGACCGCTGACGACGAACCCTATTGACGAAATGGGGTCAAAGGTCAGGACATGGAGCGGGACCCATTCCATCGCCCTCATGCGTCATAACTCGCGTAAAAATGGTTCAATTTCGATGAAATTTTAGTATGTGGTAAGGGAGCACCTGGGAACGAAACCTACTGAAAACATGGGCGAAATGGGGTCAAAGGTCAGGACATAGAGCGGGAACCCATTCCATTGCCCTATGCGTCATAACTTACGTAAAAATGGTTCGATTTCGATTAAATTTTAGTATGTGGTAGGAGACTACCTGGGGACGAACCCTATTGAAAATGGGTGAAATGGGGTCAAAGGTCAGGACATAGGAGAGGAATCTATTCCATTACCCTTATGCGTCATAAATGGCGTAAAAATGGTTCGGTTTGGATGAAATTTTAGTAATGTGGTAGGGGACCACCTGGAAACGAACCCTGTTGGAAATGGGTTAAATGGGGTCAAAGGTCAGGACGTAGGAGCGGTATCCATTCCATTTCACTTATGCGTCATCACTTATGTAAAAATGCTTCGATTCCGACAACACTTTAGTATGTTGTTCCGGAGGTATACTGAACCAATTCGGTTTAATATCATCGAAATGGGGTCAAAGGTCAGGGCACAGGAGCGAGATTTATTCCACAGCCATTATCCTCATAACTTGAGTAATAACTTGAGTAATGATTTCTGGTATGTTGGAAAGCGTCTCGTAATCAATGCATTGCATGATTTTACTAACTTGTTTTCTATGCAACGTGTTTCTTACCTCAAGTAATTACTTCCAGTACCGAAAAATAAAGGACGCAAGAGAAGCCTCGTTGTTTCATAAAATTGGCAGAAGATCACACATATGCAGAAATGCGTTACGGAGATTCAATGCTAGAATTTGAGGTAGAGATATTAAATCTCATTTCGCAACTTTTATTTTGCTTTAGTGCTCCATTTCCATTGTTTCCACGATACGTGAGAAAATTTTGCTTCGGCACCCCTCTATAAAACATCGGAAGCTGGGTTTATTTAGAGACGCCAGTTTGTCGCATCTTAGGATCTGGGCCTTTGTATTTCGTAGACGCATTGGTATTGTTCAGCTCATTTGATCTTTTGCCTTATTAATTTCAAAGCAGCCGACTGAAAGAGCAAGTCCTCTTAATTTCTACCTTGATTTCCGACGCCGGTGTTTTCCCATGGTTTTTGTGGAAGAAGGAGGATGAGTTTTCGTGGAAACAAAGGGGTTTACGGAGAGAGGGACAGTTGACTCGAGGGAATGAAAGGAGCAGTCGCAGGAAGGAGGCGAGGAAGCGCCTGAGGTGTTAGGAAACAGGTCTTAAGCTAGCAGGGGAAATGGAGGTTTTTCTCCACGTGCGCGATAGAGAGGGACAGGGAGGGGAAAAAAACAGAGCACAATCTTCTGCATTAAGCAAAGAAAAGAATAAAGTGTTTTAAGATATCTTAAAGGATTGTATAAAAATTATTGTTCATAGCTATTATTATTATTATTTTATTATCTTCAACAACCACGCAAGACGATGGAAGTTAACAATAAGCTAGTTAACAAATGCTTCTGAAATTTTTCTTTTGTCTTATGAACAGTTTCTTGAGTGCACAGTGAGAGAATATGTGTTAAGATTTCCACGCATTTCGCAAGGAAGCACTAGTAAAAGTCTTTGCAATACCCTAGAACTACAGAGATAATGGTAACAAAAAAAAAAAATAATAATAATAATATCCAACACAACATTCATAGAAACAAAAAGAATTATTATTATTATTATTATTACAAAGATACTTACTTCCTAGTTTTCCATTGTACGAAAACACCACTCGTGAATTCGCATTCTTTACTCGTTCTCTGCAAATATTTAAAAAAATAAAACATGTTACTCCTCAAATTGAAAAGTGTGTAAACTTTAAATCATATAAGCTGTATTTATGAGAAGAAACATAATAAAACATCAAACAGAAGTAATCGCTCTTTCCACGTTTATAAGTGAGTCGCGGAAAAACTATCATCGGACGCCACCGGGAATCGAACCCAGTATCTTCCAGTTACGCGCCGGACGTGCTACCACTGCACCAAAGCGGCCTCGAATTCTCCAGACTCACATACGACTAACTGCCAAACCACATGGCAGGTTGCTTCTTGGGGCCCCGCACAATGCTGGGGATTCACCAAAGATAGAAAGCAGCAACTGAACAAATAACTAGGAGGCGAATAAATAAAAACAAAGGAAGGTGGAAAGTGCGTATTAATTATTCATTCGCCTGCTAATTATTTGTTCAGTTGCTGCTTTCGATCTTTGGTGAATCCCCAGCATTATGCGGGGCCCCAAGAAGCAACCTGCCATGTGGTTTGGCAGTTAGTCGTATGTGAGTCTGGAGAATTCGAGGCCGCTGTGGTGCAGTGGTAGCACATCCGGCGCGTAACTGGAAGACCTGGGTTCGATTACCGGTGGCGGACGATGATAATTTTTCCGTGACTCATTTATAAACGTGGTAAGAGCGATGACTTCTGCTTGATGTTCTTCATCCATGTCAATTGTGTGTATTAATAATAAAACAATTTTAATACGTTCCCCTTGATTTTAGCTGTAAATGATTTCTTCAACTTCCATAAAGCTTTGACTTACGTTAATTAGATGTACGAAGTCTGATACCGAACATTTTTTTTTATTATTATTATTCTACTCTGAGCAGCAGATCTCCATGTTTAGTTGTTGGTAGTTGGTAGCAGAGCAGCCTCGGATGATGCTCATGGGGCTTGAACCCGCTCCAGGGGCATTCTTTTGCGCCCCTCTTCGTTCATAAAACAGGCCAAACTTAACCCCGAGTGGAGCAACCCCAAATTTACCCTAATGCACAAGGGTTGTCCCAAAATAACTGAAAATGCTTTTATAAAAAAAGTATGCGTACCTTAATTAACAAGGAAGTGGTCATCTTTTTTCGAAATACTCTCCATTGCATCGAATAGAGCTGTCCCAACGTTTCTCCCACCTTTTGAATGTCTTCTGAAATTCTTCTTCAGAAATGCTGTTGAAGCACCCCTGCGCTGCTGCAATAAGTTGTTGATAAGTCTCAAATTGTTATCCCCGTAATATCTTTTTAAAATGGGGAGCAACCAGAAGTCACATGGTGACAAATCTGGGCTATATGCAGGTAAGGGCATCAATTTAATATTCATTTTCTCCAAATGAAAAACAACAGAACTGCCCATGTGCGGCCTTGCATTGCGCTGCACATGAAAAGAAATGGGGAACCCAACTTGAACAAACACGTTTCATGCCGAAATGCTCAGCTAAAATTCTGTGAATTGATGATTTTGCAATGTGAACCATATCTTCGATATCTCCAATTGATAGGTGTCTGTTTTCCCGTATAATAACATTTATTGAATTCATGTTTACCTCTACAAAGTCGTTTAATGTCCTCCTCCATGCGAGATTAAACCCGCCGACTCCCGACCATCCATGAATTCTTTATGCCATCGGTAAATTGCTGATTTTCCTGGACGCTTATCTTTCTAAGCCTGTTACATAAGACGGAAAGTCTCTCCGACAGACTTCTTAAGTAGGCAGCAAAATTTAATGGCGCGTCTTTGTTCCTCTTTCACATTCATTCTTTCGAAAAATCACAGCACGAAAACACTTGTTAGGAGTTCATGAAACAAAGCTTATTAAACTGCGCACGACGGACGAAGCATGCGTAATAAACAGGTGTGGCAGGTTGTTATGGTTACTACAACAACTACCGTTTTTTCGAGACTCGTGCCAAGGTCGAACGCAGTATTGCACATTTTTTATAAAAACATTTTCAGTTGTTTTGGGACAAGCTGTGTACATTTGAAAAAATGACTAGCATCTAGCATGTATTTATTCCTGGTTACGTCATGGGGGGGGGGGGGGGATAACGAGCATCGTGAGCAACTCGGTGGTCTATAAGCAGTCGTCCGTCCCTAATTTATGGCCACTGGTTCCAGGGAAGGGAGAGAACCAGTGCCGTGAGACAAATACAACATCCATGCCTGAACTGTATTCGAACGAAGACCCATCTCGGACGAATGATCAGAAGCTAGCGTAAGACCGCTGCACCACCGGGGTATCCTCCCGAGCGTTGGTGCTTATTGCTGTGTTTCCTTCACTCAATTGTTTTACGCAGGCAAGGTAAAAATGAAACAAGTTAGTAAAATCATGCAATGCATTGATTATGATACGCTTTCCAACATACCAGAAATCATTACTCAATTTATGAGGATAATGGCTGTGGAATACATCTCGCTCCTGTGCCCTGCCCTTTGACCCCATTTCGATGATATTAAACAGAATTGGTTCAGTATACCTCCGGAACAACACGAAAGCGTTTTGTCGTAATCGAAGCATCTTTACGTAAGTTATGACGCACAAGGACAATGGAATGAATCCCGCTCCTATGTCCAGACCTTTGACCTCAGTTCACCCATTTACAGTAGGGCTCGTCCCCGGGAGGTCCCCTAGCACATACTAACATTTTATCGAAATCGAACCCTTTTTTATTAAAGTTATTACGCATAAGAGCAACGGAATGGATCCCTCTCCAATGTCCTGACCTTTTACCCAATTTCCCTCATTTTCAATAGGGTTCATCCCCATTTCACTCATTTTCAATAGGTTCGTCCCCCTATCATATACTGACATTTCATCCAAATCGAAACATTTTTACTGAAGTTATGGCGCATAAAGGCAATGGAATGGATCCAGCTCCGATGTCCTGATCTTTGACCCCATTTCACCCAGTTTCAATTGGGTTCGTCCCCAGTTGATCCCCTATCATATACTGACATTTCATCGAAATCGAAGCATTTTTTCTCAAGTTATGGCGCAGGGCGATGGAATGGATCACACTCCGCTGTCCTGAACGACCTTTGACCCTATTTCACCCATTTTCAAAAGGGTTCGTCCCCAGGTGATCCCCTATCATAAACTTAAATTTCATCGAAATCGAACCATTTTTACAAGTTATGGCGCATAAGAGCAACGGAATGGATCCCGCTCCGATGTCCTGACCTTCGACAATATTTCACCTGTTTTCAATAAGGTTCGTCCCCAGGTGATCCCCTATCATATACTGAAATTCTACCGAAATCGAACCATATTTACGCAAGTTCTGACGCATAAGAGCAATGGAATGGATCCCGCTCCTATGTCGTTAGCTTTGACCCCAGTTCGCCCATTTTCAATAGGGTTCGTCCTCATGTGGTCCCTTATCACATACCAAAATTTCACGGAAATCGAACCATATTTACGCAAGTAATGACGCATAAGAGCAATGGAATGAATCCCGTTCCTATGTCGTGACCTTTGACCCCATTAACCCCATTTTCAATAGGGTTCGTCCTTATGTGGTCCCTTACCACATACTAAAATTTCACTGAAATCGAACCATATTTACGCAAGTAATGATGCATAAGGGTAATGGAATGAATCCCGTTCCTATGTCGTGACCTTTGACCCCATTAATCCCATTTTCAATAGGGTTCGTCCTTATGTGGTCCCTTACCACATACTAAAATTTCACTGAAATCGAACGATATTTACGCAAGTAATTACTCATAAGGGCAATGGAATGAATCCCGTTCCTATGTCGTGACCTATGACCCCATTAACCCCATTTTCAATGGGGTTCGTCCCCAGGTGTTTCCCTACCACATACTAAAATTTCATAGAAATCGAATGATTTTTACGCGAGTTATCGTGCGGACGGACGGACGGACGGACAAAGCTGGAGCATATACGCTTCTTCAACCTACGGTTGGAAAGCGTGAAAAACAAAAAAGAAAGCTGTAAAATGTAGCCGCTATTCTATAAAATTGAAGTAAATGCCTTCCCATTCGCAGGATAACAAGTTAAAATAAGCTGCTGAAGGATGCAAATAGGTCTGAATACATTGGTTGTCGTTTATGGGGTGCTCTAGTTTACATCAGCAGATGAACACTCGGGTTTCGCATTTTATTGTTTTATAGTCAGCATATGTGCGCCGACAAGTCAAAAGCTTGTGGCAACTTTGGAAGTTTTGATTATTTCGCTCAATGATCAACTATGTGATCAGTTGGAGATGCGATATGCAAGAGACACGGGGGAGAGCCCGTCGGCCGGAGTTCCGAAGCACCACTCGACACATCCTAGTCAGAACACTCCGGCCGAAGACACGTCAGTAGTGGAAGACATCTCTGCTAACCCAGAAGGATGATGCGCTACCGTACGGTTTGGAAGAGGACGAAAGGGATCATTGTCCCTGACTGGAAGATGTGTCTGGCGGAGAGAAGGAGAGATCGCGTCAGGCAAAACACTGGTAGAGAGGATGGTAGGAGGACCAATGTGATCGGCATTGGGATGCGAGCCGGAAGAAAGATCACGGCGTTTGCGCACACAGGAGGCAATGGTGTAATCTTGTGTAAGACAGTGAGTACAATAGTGAGTAGTGAAAGTCTTGAAACTGTAAGTACGGGAGCCAATTTTAAAAGTAGCCTCTTTCGGGCAATCCTCCAAGGATTTCGCAATGGGAAAAATAACCAATGACTGACAGCGAGGTCCTGTAGCATGTGCAAATCGAGTTCCGTGTGGAGCATCAGAAAAGCGACAGACCTTGCCAACAATTTCACAAACATGATTGACAACGAGACGTAGCGCAGTATCAGGCACTTCCTGTGGAACAGGATAGAACGTGATGTTCACCGCTTGGAAAGAAGCTAGAGGATGACATGATTTATTCCAATCGAAAGTCCATGTGCAAGAAAAAGTGAGCATTCTCTTTGCGCTTTAACTGCACTGAGATACCCCGAGGAGTTCAAGAAATCTCGGCAATAGAGGTGGACGACACGTGACCTAAGAGGATCTCCACGTATTGTGGCAAAGGAGTATTCGGTAAGGCATAAAAGAACACACTTCTATCCAGGATATTAAGGAACTCACGGCCAATCTGCGAATTTTCATCATTCGTTACTTTCACCTTGTGGTTGGATGCTTGAATAACAGGTGTTGACTGCAAGCGACCATAAGTTTGAGAAGAAGCTGACGTAGAAGCAGCGCCTCGTTGCACTGTAGAGGCAAATGACATCCTCGGAAGAGAAGACTGTGCGGAGCCTGCTGGCACAGAAGGTAGTGAGGGAAGGGGAGCAGAGGCACAAGGCAAAGCAGTAGTCGCAGCAGTAACCAGGTAGAGCACCGAGGCAGAATCAGAAGAAGAATGCGCAGTCAAGTCCAGGAGTACCTAGAAGCTGGGAAGGTACCTGAGCAGATACATCTGAAGACGAGAGCACGCCAACTTTCATGGACGTGGAAAGTGCGAGATGATGTGCATCCGCGACGCCCAGACATGATAAGGATAGACCGGAAGCCGCCATGTCAAAAGCTTGAAAAATGAAAGAAATGGGGTCAAAGGCCAGGACATAGGAGAGGAATCAATTCCATGTTTTTTTATATATAAAAAATGTCAGTGTTTTCACCTCATTATATGCTAAAACGACACTAATATTACTCACTGAGTTTGATTTTTTTTAAAGAAAACAATGCGGACGAAAGTAAAAAAAAATAAGATATTTGGCTGTTTTTTTTTTGTTTTGTTTTTTATTGAAGGTTTAACGACCGCCGTGAGCAACTCAATGGGCTATAAGCAGTCGCCCGCCCCTAATTTAGGGTCACTGGTTCCAGGGAAGGGAGAGAGCCAGTGCCGTAAGACAAACACAACATCCATGCTTCACCGGGATTCGAACCAGGACCCCTTTCGGACGAAAGATCAGAGGCCATCGCATAGACCACTGTGCCACCGGGGCGGCTTTTTGGCTGTTCATCTTAGCAAATAGCGTGAAAAAACAGGCGTTTCTTACATTGTATTCTTAATGGATTTCATTGTATATTCTTCCATTCCGCCAGTTTTTCTCTTTTCCGCAGTAAGCTGCCACCATCTGAAACGAAAACACCAATAAAATAAACTCAAAATTATTTTAAATACATTTTCAGAGAGAAACAAAAAGCAATTGTTAAAATCTGTTTCGGGACAACCTAGAAATATTTTATACCATAAGCAATCAGTAGAGAATACGAGGGGGTATCAAAAGGTTCGTGCAATCACCCAAAATTATAAAAGCTGCGGAAACCATTTTTGTTTTATTTTGTTATATATACATTCAGCATACTGTACAACATAAATAATATTTAGCAAACCCGTTTTTTTTTTTTTTTTTTTTCAATAATCGAAAAGTCCATGATCATGGAGAAAGTGGAATTTCGCAGTGTGATCAAGTTCCTTCATCTCCAAGGAAAGTCGGCTAAAAAAATCCATCAAGAAATGTTTAATGTATATGGAAATAAGTGTCCAGCATACGACACCGTGGCAAAGTGGAAAAAAGAATTTTCAAAGTGGTCATGTGACCTTTTTTTTTTGGCGAACCAAGGTCCGAACGGCCATCTTTGACAGGTGACCAGACAGTTGTGACCAAAGTGGAGAAGTTAATCCTTGAAGATTGGCGCACAACCATTGAAATGCTTTGTCAAGAAGTTCATCTAAGCTGTGGATCAGTGTGCACAGTCATGCATGACAAATTGAACATGTCCAAGGTTTCAGCGCGATGAGCACCTAGACTTCTCTCCCCATTCCAAAAGGAAGTTCGGGCACGATCTGCGTAAAAACTGTTGGATCTTTTTAACGCGAATTCCGAAGATTATTTTGACCGTTTAATTACTACGGATGAGTGTTGGTTATACCTCTATCGATCCAGAAACCAAAGAAATGAGCAAGCAATGGAAACATCCGGCTTCACCACTCCCAAAAAAGGCAAAAGTCTGCCACCAAAGTGATGCTCTCAGTTTTCTGGGATATAAAAGAGGCATTATTTCAACATACTTCCTTCAGAAGGGTCAAACTATTACCTCTGAAACCTACTGACCAAATTAAGAGAGAAAATTAAAAGCAAAAGAAGCCGAATGATCACAAAAAGAGTCCATTTGTTGCACGACAACGCACCAGCTCATTCAGCAATCAACACCATCGTCACTGCGAGTCGTCTTAAATACAATATATTGCGTCATCTGCCATATTCTTCTGATATGGCACCAAGTGACTTCTTTTTTTCCCCGAGATGAAACGTCCACTGCGTGGTAGGCGATTTTAGGACACTGGTGACGTCATTTTTGAGGTAGACCTATGGTTTCAGGCACAATCTGAGGTGTTCTATGCTGAAGGGATAAAGGAGGTCAAGCAAAAGTGGGAATAAATGTGTGGCACTGGGTGGTGTCTATGTAGAGAAGGATCAAGTACCAAAATAAAAAGGTTTTTTTCTAGCTTGTTTATTTCTTGGTGATTTTACGAACTTTTTGATACCCCCTCGTATTCTTTTATTCCCACATTACGTGGCCAAAGACTTTAATGTAGAACTGCTATTAAAAGCAGAGACAATACTGTTCGTAACGTATATTTTGTTTAAGTATGCAATGTGGAGTAGTTAGGTCCATATCATGATATGAAAATACAAAACGAACATTAATGGTAAAATTTTTTTTTACTTACTCATAATAATTTCGGTATTTTTAGTCACTGTGGCAAAGCTTCTGCTCGACAGGACGGACATTTGCTTATTTAGATGAGATCCAAGTTCTACCTGAACGTAAGATTCACGGATTAAAAAACACTATTTCGAGTAAAAATTCTATACCTTTGTACACTATGTACCAACAAGTAATTGGACACCTGTGGTAGAAAAGGAAAACGACGTTTATTCACCTTCAATAGTTGGTGGAGCCTCCACGAGCGGCGATTACAGCTGCGACCCTCCGGGGCATACTCTCAACCAGGCGTTGTACGACGGCTAGCGGTATTTTCTTCCACTCGGCTTGGAGAAGACAGGTCAGTTCCTTAACCGATTTCGGACGGTGGGGGCACCCCTTAAGTCGACGCTCCAACTCGTCCCAGATGTGCAGGGTTAAGGTCCGGGCTCTGCACAGGCCAGTCCATTCGATTAACCCCATTGTCACCTTACCAAGCCATGGTGGACCTCGCAACATGACAGGCGGCATTGTCGTCCTGAAAGTAACATGGGTCTACCCCGTAAAACTGCCACAACGTAGGAAGCGCATGGTCATCCAAAATGGTGCAGTAGGTCTCGGCGTTGAGTCTACCAGGAATTGCGACCAAGGGTCCGGTGCCATACCAGGAGAAACACCCCCATAGCACAATTCCACCGCCGCCGAACTTCACAGTTGCCACAATACATTCCGACAGGAGGCGTTCTCCAGGCAGACGCCAAACCCAGACCCTGCCATCCGAACGGTAGAGGGTGAACCTTGATTCTTCGCTCCAGATAACTCTTTTCCACTGTTCAACGGTCCAATGTCGACGTTCTTTTCACCATGTTAGCCGAGCAACGCTATTGGACTTGGTGATCAAAGGCTTGTGGGCGGCAGCACGTCCATGATAACCGAGCAGATGGGCTTCCTTACGGATGGTATTCATCGAAAGAACACTCCCGGATGCCTGTTGAAACTCCTCGCGGATGTGGCCCATCGATTTTGTGTGGTTCTTCCGAATTTCTCTGGCCAGCACCCGTCGGTCTCTAACTCCCAGTTTTGTGGGTCTGCCGGGTCGGGGCACATTCCGACAGTCACCTTTCATCTTCCACTTGCCAATCACGTAGGCCACTGTCGATTTTGGTACTTCAACTCGCTGGATATGTCACGTAAGGATCGGCCATTTCTGTGATACCCGACGATTAAACCTTTCTCGAAATCAGAGAGCTCCGAACTGCGTGGCATCTTGCATGCGACTGGTTGCGTTGTTGTTTCCCACACGATATTTAACGGCGGCGGCCGTGACGTGTATCAGGACCGCAGATATCGTCGATTGCAGGGGTGTCCAACTACTTGTTGGTAGATAGTGTGCATGTGTTTGCAAGGAATGATGATTAAACACGTGAAAGTTAAAAAACCCAAGTAAATAAAAAGGTCACAAAGGAATAAAAGATGGACCCAAACTTAATTCACCACCGCAACACACTTCCAAACATGTTTAGGCAAGAATTTTGCCTTCCTCAGTGGAAAGATTAAAGTGTACGTGGGCACCAAGTCCTCGTCGACGATCCTCGAAAGACTGATGTAATGTCTTGTATCGCTCTGCCTTCAGCCTTCGTCGTCGCAGACCATGGACAACTGCGTATCACTGCGCAAGCTGTTAGTGGCGGCATCTATCGCATTGTGTTCTTCTTGGTCTACTTGAATTAAGCAAAACGAATTCTGTTACTGTTGAGCAAAGGCATTTCAAAATAAGTTTTCCAGAGATCACCGCCGAACAGGCAATCCATCTTCGAATCGCACAAGAAATTTGAAACAGGATGTTTGGTTAAAGGTAAAAAATCTAAGGAGACCACATCTATCTGATGAACAAGTGGAGCGTGTTCGTGCCTTTATCAACGCAATACAAGGAAATCCACAACGTTTTGCTCAACCTCTCGTCGTCTTCCAGTGTTCTCTCTGCTCAACCTCTCGTCGTCTTCCTCAACCTCTCGTGGTCTTCCTCAACCTCTCGTCGTCTTCCTCAACCGCTCGTCGTCTTCCAGTGTTCTCTCTGGTCAACCTCTCGTCGTCTTCCTCAACTTCTCGTGGTCTTCCTCAACCTCTCGTCGTCTTCCTCAACCTCTCGTGGTCTTCCTCAACCTCTCGTCGTCTTCCTCAACCTCTCGTCGTCTTCCTCAACCTCTCGTCGTCTTCCTCAACCTCTCGTCGTCTTCCAATACAATGAAATCCACACCGTCTCTGTGACCTCTCGTCGTCTTCCAATACAATGAAATCCACACCGTCTCTGTGACCTCTCGTCGTCTTCCTCAACCTCTCGTCGTCTTCCAATACAATGAAATCCACACCGTCTCTGTGACCTCTCGTCGTCTTCCAATACAATGAAATCCACACCGTCTCTGTGACCTCTCGTCGTCTTCCAGTGCCGTTCTGCCGCTCTTGAAGCGCAAGTGCCGCTCAAAACACCTCGCACGACTCATTGCTTTATTGCCATCAACCTGCCGCAGCATTTCATGCGTCTCCGTTTCCAATTTGCCGAGTTTGACGCAGAATTTGATGTTCGCTCGCTGCTCTAGTTTTCAGTCCATACCAAAATTGCAGCTGTGTTCGATTGTAGGGGAAATGTTCATCCCGCACTTATATTAGTCGCTGAATATTAGACGCGCCCTAAAACATCTTCTTCAAAGCGCTCCTGCATTTCTGTACACAAATCGTAACGTGCTGTTCTGTCATTTTTACTTAGGCTTTGCAATAACTGAGTTTGTAAGAGACATTTTCAGCAGCTTCCACAAAAGTTTCCAAACAGACGGTTGGTTGTGGAATTTGTAACACCCGACCCTCCACCGTGGTGGATTTCCTTGTATTGCGTTGATAAACGCACGAACACGCTCCACTTGTTCATCAGATAGACGTGGTCTCCCTGGATTTTTGTACCTTTAATCAAACATTCTGTTGTTTCAAATTTCTTGTGCCAGTCGAAGAGGGATTGTCTGTTCGGCGGTGATCTCTGGAAAACTTATTCTAAAATGCTTTTGCACAACAGTAACAGAATTCGTTTTGTTTAATTCAAGTACACAGAACACCTCCTCCACTGCATTTGCAGGTCTTTCCTGACTGGTCATGTGACGGTGGAAGCGCACAGTATTTTAGTGACGCCATCTATATAATACAGGGTGATTCATAAAGAAATATACAGTTTCCAGATGCTGTAAAACAGTAACAGTTGAAGACACGGACCACAACTGCGAACCGTTCGGTAGATGTATTCAAAAAGTGTGTGTCCCGCTACTGAGGAAAGGACGTAGGCGATAGCACGCGTGTCACGTGACTAGTCAGTCAAAATGGCAGCGTCGGCAGTGGAGAAGGCTTTTTCGTTCTTGAATTGCGCAAAACGGAATATGTAACTGTTGTGCAACGGCATTTTCAATCACGATTCGGAAAAGAACCAAACATAAAATCTATCTACGGTTGGCATAAAAGATTTAAAACTTCGGGCTGTTTGTGCAAACTTAAAAGTCCTGAAAGACCGCTTGAATTGGAAGAAGTCGTCGATAGTGTTTGCGCCGCCATTCAACGAAGCCCGGGAAAATCAACGCTGAGGGTGAGTCGTGAAGTGCAGATTTCATAGCCCACTGTCTGGAGAATTTTGAGAAAGAAGCTGAAAATGATTCCATACATTTTCGGCTTCTTTCCCAAAATTCAGTTACCTTAGCTTGCGTTTGGGCGGAAATGGATTACCGGCTCGATGTGTGTCGTGTGACTAAGGGTGCACACATACTAGAACATCTGTGACTGTCTCTAAAAAAACTTGAAACATTCCCCTACAATTCTGTTACAGGTAACATAAAACATCTTACATTGTTCTTGTTTTATAGTGCGTTGAAACTGTATACTTCTCTATGAATCACCCTGTATAATCGCTATTGGTGATACGTACTACGATCAGAAAGTTCCGAGACTAGGTACGAAGCGCGCCAACAGATGGCAGTACGCGGATGCGCGAGCTGCGGTAGAGGGCAGTGTCCTTCATGAGTCATTGTGCCAAGTGGTGTCGTTCTGTGAACATCAGGAGCTGTGCTACACGATATTTCGTAACCACGTGCAGAACACAGCTGCAATTTCGGTATGGATTGCATACTAGAGCAGCGAGCGAACATCAAATTCTGCGTCAAACTCGGCCAATCGGAAACGGAGACGCATGAAATGCTGCGGCAGATTTATGGCAATGAAGCAATGAGTCGTGCAAGGTGTTTTGAGTGGCACTCGCGCTTCAAGAACGGCAGAATGGCACTGGAAGACGACGAGAGGTCAGAGAGACGGTCTACGAGCAAAATTCCCGAAGATATGGACAAAATTATGGAACTGGTGCATGAGGATCGTCGGAGAACCATTCAAGACATTGCTACCATCGTCAATGTGTCATACGGAACAGTGCAAGAAATTCTGACTTCGGTTTTGAACATACACCGTATTGCTGCAAAGGTTTTGCCAAAGATTCTGAACCCAGAACAGAAGGCTCTCCGTGTCGAACTCTGTCAAGATCTTCGTCAGCAGGTGGTGAATGAACCAACGTTCCTGTCGCGGGTCATCATTGGGGACGAGACTTGGGTCTACAGTTACGACCCGGAGACCAAACAACAGGCGTCGCAGTGGAAGAGCCCGGAATCTCCACGAGCCAAGAAGGCCCGACAGGTCCGTAGCTTAACCAAAAGCATGCTCATCGTGTTCTTCTACATTCGTTGGGTTGTGCACCGCGAATTCGTTCCCCAGAGCCAGACCCTCACCACCTTTTTACTACGATGTTCTGCGGCGTCTTAGGGAGGACATTCGCAGCAAATGATATGATATGTGGCCCCGGGGCGATTTCCTGCTCCATCACAACAATTCAGCAGCTCACAGAGCGTTAGCAGCACGGCAGTTTTGCAGCTGCAACAGCATGAGTACCCTTTTTCACCCGCCTTACCCGCAGTATTTGTCCTCCTGCGACTTCTTTCTGTTCCTGAAGATGAAGCTGAATCTCAAGGGTCGCCGTTTTGAAACCGTGGACGAGATCCAGCGCGAATCGCAGATGGTGCTTGACACGATTCGCGAACAGGTTTTCCAAGGAGTGTTCCAACAGTGGCGAAAACGGTGGCAGCGGTGTATCGCTGCCCAAGGAGACTACTTTGAAAGAGATCATGGCCAGACTTAAGTAACGTAAGTACTTTGTTGTATATCGGTCTAGTTTAGGAACCTTTTGAACGGTGCATCGTAAATGTCAATATCTCACACAGTTTGGGTTTTGTAAAACTTTAAAACAGTCTATTTCATTTTTAAAAAGTCATTTTTAACAACCATAAGTATATATACATTATACAGTTATCTGCAAAAGTTTAAGACGCCTGTTGGCATTAGATTTCTGCCGATTGCGTCAGCTACTGCCAGTATTACACAACTTACTGTCGGTGTTGCATTATCCTACAGCGGTAGCTGTTGATAGAGTTAAGGGAAGCGTACGAGCGTCAGTTTGCTTGTGGTTTTCATGCTGAGAGGTTTTGTATGTATTTTCTATATAGCGAAAAATGGGCAAAAGAGCGTCATTAAGAGTTACTCAGAGGGCACAAACAGTGACTTTATATCATGAAGGATACTACGAAAGTGACATAAGCAATTAGGCGAATGTAAGCAAAACTGCTATTCATAATAGGGTCATAAAATATTGAGATACAGGTGAATTAAGCGACCGAAAGAAAAGTGGACGTCCAAGGGAAACAACCCCGCGTGACGACAATACCATAGAGCGAACAGTTCTGCGTTTTCCTAGGAGTTCGTGCAAGAAAATCAAGGCCTTTCTACATTCAAAAGGGTCTGATGTTAGTATCAGCACCGTTTCCCGACGTCTTAGCAAAGATTTTGGATTAAGTCTTATGTACCTGCACATAAACCTAGACTAACCGCTGTCATGAAAAAGAAGACTCCAGTTTGCGAAGCGTCATCAATCGTGGACTGCTGAAAATGGGAGCCAAATGCGTTTTTTTTTTTTTTTTTTTTTTTTTTCTGATGAATAAACTCTGCGCCAATTTGAATCACGTGAGGCACATGTTTGACGACCAAACGGCAAAAGGTTTGATGAAAAATAGACCGTTAGCACCGTGAGACATCCGCCTAGTCAGACAATATGAGGTGCTATGCCAGCATCCGGTGGTTCTTCACTATCGTTTCTGCCGACAGGCACTACCATGACTGGTCATTTTTATGCGGAAATGTTACGTGAGAAGCTGTTGACTCATATGTAAGTGCACACATGCACAATATTTATGCATGATGGTGCTCCATGCCACAGATCAAAGACAGTAAGGGACTACCTGCAGGGGAAAACATAACTGTGCTTGACTGCCGCGGCAACAGTCCTGACCTTAGCTCCGTCGAAAATTTGTGGACCATTTTAAAAGACAAGGTAGCAGAAAAACAGCCATCAAATTCCCAAGCTTTGATTGACTCGATAAAGTACGTGTGGTGCAAAGACATTTCAAGTGACTGCTGCAAATCCCTCATTGAGTGTATGCCACATCGTATTCTGTCAGTTATAAAAAACAAAGGTGACGACATAAAGTACCGATTTCGGTCTTTTTGTGTTCTAAAGAATGTAAGTATTCATTTGTGGTGTAATTTTTTAAAATATCTGACTGTTAATTAGTTGTATCTTTGAAAATCGTAACATCTTAATTTTCAATAAATTGACAGGCGGTATTAAACTTTTGCAAATGACTGTGTGTATACATACATATATAGGCACAGTAGAAGTCCTGAACCGAAACCTCTTCAGTCTATTGGTCACACTTCGTTGGAGGTCTTCAATATTGCGAAAGCTTTCCCCTTTCAAGGCAGACTTCACCTTTGAAAAAGTCTACGGGAGCCAAATCTGGCTAGCAGGGGGGATGTTTTATCACACAGATCGACTTCGAAGTCAGAAATTTTATGTATTTTTTTTTGTTCGAGGTTTAACGACCACCGTGAGCAACTGAATGGGCTATAAGCAGTCGTCCGTCCCTAATTTAGGGCCACTGGTTCCAGGGAAGGGGAAGAGCCAGCGCCATAAGACAAACACAATATCCATGTCTCACCGGGATTCGAACCCGGACCCATCTCGGAAGAATGATCAGAAGCCGTCGCTTAAACCACTGCGCCAACCTTTCTGCAGTCAGAAATTGCTTCACAAGCAGCGCACATTGTTCGAGGAGCGCCTTGGCGTGCAACAGAAACCAATTGTTTTCATGGAACAGTTTTTCTGGACACGTCGCATGCGGGCGTACAAACGTTCCATCTCCTAAATAATACTGACCGTCCACTGTGGTGCCTTCAGGAACAAATTCGTGGTGGATAATTCCAGCTCATTCGAAAAAAATGATGTCCATTTTCTTGGCACGCGATTTTTGCAACCGGACTTTCTTCTGCCGGGGAAAAGATGTTCCACGCAATTCCATTCTCTGGCGGTTTGTTTCAGGATAAAACTGAAAACACCAACTTTCATTGCTGGTGATAATCGTTTGCAACAAATCTCGATTTTTATCAACTGCATGGGTGAAATTTTGATAAGACGCACCCCGATGCTATCTATGTTCGTGTATCAACATGTGCGGCACAAATCTCGAACTAATCTTCCTTTTAAGCGAATCTTTTCTACGCTTTTCAATCGTAGGTTGAAGAAGCGTATATGCTTCAGCTTTGTCCGTCTGTCTGTCTGTCAGTCGTCACGATAACTCGCGTAAAACTGGTTCGATTTCGATGAAATTTCAGTATGTGGTGGGGGACAACCTGGGAACGAACCCTATTGAAAATGGGCGAAATGGAGTCAAAGGTCAGGACATAGGAGCGGGATTCATTCCATTGCCCTTATGCGTCATAACCTGCGCAGAAATGTTTCGAATGAGACAAAACTTTATCATGTTGTTCCGGAAGTACTCTTAACCGGTTCTGTTGAATATCATCGAAATGGGGTCAAAGATCAGGACATAGGAGCGGTATTTATTCTACAGCCATTATCCTCATAACTTGAGTAATGATTTCTGGTATGTTGGAAAGTGTATCATAATCAATGCATTGCATGACTTTACTAACTTGTTTTAACATTACCCTGGCCGTTTCCTTGCCAACACCAAGCTGTTCAGCAAGTAGCCTGCGGGTTATTCCCCTGTCACGGACAACATTTTCGCTAGACTCCACCACATTTTCATTTGTCTGTGCGAAAACTGGAAGTCATGTGCTTGGTTCATCCTCGAGGGGCTACCTCCGATCTTTAAACGTTGAAAACAAGTTAAACACTTGTTCACGGCTCCGATAGTCATCGCCGTAACCTTTTGTTTTAGGTCTTGGTAAACTTCCGTCACAGTTTTCCCTAATTTAAAGTGAAATATTAACACAGCTCTTTGCACCATTACACAACTTCTGACATGGTTCACTCACACTGTCTTACCAGAACGGGATCACACGAAAACTGCTGCGTCGCCCGACTTGAAAGTGGCTCTTGTGATTACAGCACACTCTAGCGGCCAAAACTATAAACAAGTTTGTTGTCTTTATTCAAAGGGTGTCCCGTAAAAAATCAGTGTCATTACTGTTTCCTCTCTTACCTTTTGATTTGTTGCTCAAAGAATGTTGGATATCTCTTGTCCGGAACAGGAAGGGAGTGCAATTTGGCCAGCACCTTAGCGCTAGGGGTGAAGTGATCGTGTCTATACCAGGTGTGACGCTGAAAAACAAAAGCAGAGCAAATGTCTATACAATTTCAGTTGGTGATGTCAAATCATCTCCATGTACAGAGTAAATATACTGTGCAAACTGTTTCGAGGTTCTTAAAGTAATATTTTTTTGACAGTACATACGCAGTTCAATGGTGTTTGTATTACCATTTCGAGTCAGTGAAATCACGCTGCATCAGCGCCACCAAAGGAAGCTCGTGTCTCCACTGCTGCAGGAAAGGTTATGCTTATCAATTCCTTTGAAGAGCAGGATGCATTGCTTATGGTTTCACTATCACATGGGACGACCATTAACGCTGAGACGTACTGCGACACTCTGCGTAGACTCTGCCACACCATCGAATGCCTGTGCCCAGGGATGATAACCGTGGTATCGTGTTGCTGCTTCACAACGTCCAGAGCTTTCGTCACTTATCGGAGAAAAGAGACATTGCAACGCTTTCGCTGGGAAATTCTTCCCTACTCTTTCTGCTGTGCAGAATTGTTGCTGACGCAGTGGTCTAAGCGATGGCTTCTGATCATTCGTCCAAGATGGTTCCTGGTTCGAATCCCGGTGAGTCATGGATGTTCTCTTTGTCATACGGCACTGGCTTTGGCTCTTCCCTGAAACCCTTGACCCTACATTAGGGACGGACGACTGCTTATAGCTCACTGAGTTCCTCACGGAGGTCGTTAAACCTCCAATAAAAAAAAATAAAAAAAGAATTGTTGCCATGCGACTTTCATGTCTTTGGAGCCTTGAGAAAGTTCCTGAAGTGTTGACGATTCACGTCAGACGACGACTTTCTAGGAACTGTAAAGGACTAATTCATCCACAAACCTCCTTTCTTGTACTAGGAAGGTATCGAAAATCACAAGATGGCGCCGTGGTCTGTGCGATGACTTTTGATCACTCGTCCGAGATGGGTCAGTATTCGAATCTCGGTGTGGGTCAGTATTCGAATCCCGGTTGTCAGTATTCGAACCCTAGTCTGGGCGATGACTTTTGATCACTCGTCCGAGAAGGGTCAGTATTCGAATCTCGGTGTGGGTCAGTATTCGAATCCTGGTCTGGGCGATGACTTTTGATCACTCGTCCGAGATGGGTCAGTATTCGAATCCCGGTTGTCAGTATTCAAATCCTGGTCTGGGCGATGACTTTTGATCACTCGTCCGAGATGGGTCAGTATTCGAATCCCGGTTGTCAGTATTCGAATCCTGGTCTGGGCGATGACTTTTGATCACTCGTTCGAGATGGGGCAGTATTCGAATCTCGGTGTGGGTCAGTATTCGAATCCCGGTTGACAGTATTCGAATCCTGGTCTGGGCGATGACTTTTGATCACTCGTCCGAGATGGGTCAGTATTCGAATCCCGGTTGTCAGTATTCGAATCCTGGTCTGGGCGATGACTTTTGATCACTCGTCCGAGATGGGGCAGTATTCGAATCTCGGTGTGGGTCAGTATTCGAATCCCGGTTGTCAGTATTCGAATCCTGGTCTGGGCGATGACTTTTGATCACTCGTCCGAGATGGGTTAGTATTCGAATCTCGGTGTGGGTCAGTATTCGAATCCTGGTCTGGGCGATGACTTTTGATCACTCGTCCGAGATGGGTCAGCATCGAATCCCGGTGAGGCATGGATGTTGTGTTTGTTTTACGACACTGGCTCTCTCCCTTCCCTGGAATTAGTGGCCTTAAATTAGGGACGGACGACTTCTTATAACCCACTGTGTTGTTCACGGTGGTCGTTAAACACTCAATAAATAAACAACCTTGTGCAGCGAAGGGGCACATGTGTGAACGAAGGAGGTGAGTGTGGGGAGTACAGCCGTCTTTTGTACTTTAACCTTTAGGATCACTGGTTCCGACGAAGGGGTAGACCCAGTGCCGTAAGACAAACACACCATCCATGCCTCACCGGGGATTCGAACCCGGACCATTCTAGGAAGAATGGTCTGAAGCCAGAGCTTAGACCACTGCCCCAACAGGACGGCATTCTTGTTACTGTGCATGATGTTATCGATCCTGCATATACGTAAAATTAACCAGTGCTTGCAGCGCAAAACACGTAACTTGAATTGGGAAGGAATAAAGTGACTTATCTTTGAATGCTACAGGGTGTGGTTCGAAGGCTGGTGAAAGGCCTTGGCGGAAGACTATAATAAGGTTTCTCCGTCTCTTTAACATTTTAACCTTCTCAAATTCATTCTCACTATCTCCTTTTTGACTAAAACGACTCTAGGGAGAAATCTCCAAACTGCATAGGCGCAAGGTTTGGAGATTTACGGCATCCTTTTGTGACAGAGTGGCAGATGTAGCAATGCGTTCCTAAAAAGGCCGCATACTGCCTGGAGAGGAGCCATCTAACTAATGCCACAACGATGTTATAAGGTAATAGTGATACTTATTTAACAATGTTTAATGGTAAGCACACCGGCCAAAAATTAGTCACCCCTGTCAGAACTTACCTAATAACAGATGACGGGACCTCTGGCCTTCATAACAACACGACACTTGTGTGATGGAGACTCCACGAGGTTGTGGAAGTATTGAATATCGATCTGCAGCCACTCATACGTAAATTGGTTCCGAAGTTCTGCCAGAGTACATGGGTGTGCATTCCAGCGTTTCACCTTTTGTTTCAAATGAACCCATAGATTTTTAATACTAGTATCATTTAAATCTGGGGATCTTGCGGGCCAGTAGAGGTGATACACTGTTGTTGACTGTTCGTTTTGCCACTCAGACGCAGTTTTAGCCCTGTGAACACGGCAATTGTCGTCTTGGAAGACAGGAGTGGCAATGTGATGCTGCCAATGGAGATGTAGGACAAAGGGTAGCACTTCATCATTCAGAATGCGAAGGTACGCATTGTGGTTCAAATTCATAGTCACTGCAACGCGAGGGCCAATTTCATGGTACGAAAAACATCCCCAAAACATCACAGAACCCCCTCCAGCTTGAACAACACCTTCGGCACAATCAGGATTAAAGGCTTCATTGGGCCTGCGATGCACTCGTCGGCTGCAATCATTGGAGTACAAACGAAAACGAGACTCATCAGACTAAATTACTCGTTTCCAGTCCTCCACAGTAAAGTTTTGTTGCCTCTGAGCACATTGATAACGTACGACTTTCTGACTTGCTGTTAAAAGAGGCTTCTTCTGTGGTATTCTGCAGCAGATGTCTACCGCATGTAGTTTTCGTCGCAGTGTCCTTTCGGAAATTCGTTGGAGTGAACTTTCATTGACTGTTTGGAGCAATTGTTGTCTGGTTTGAAACCGATCTGCAGTTACTAGGCATGAAGAAGGGCGGTGATCCCTGTTGGTGAGCATCGTTTTCCGGCCAGTTACGTCTCCAATTTTCAGTTGACTGCGAACTACACCACTGTTTGTAGACCCGCTAGACAGTACGCTTCGACACACCAACAAAAATGGGCGACTTCATTCAATTTGTGTCCGTGGACAAGGCCAAACACGGTGGCTCCTTTTTGCCTCTCAGTAACGACTGTCTTGCGGCCCATCATCATCACAATCATCATTGTCAACCATCATCAATCCACTGCTGGACGAAGGTCTCTCCAAGCGTTTTCTACAACGGTCTGTCTTGTGCCAGTCTCCTCCATGTTACTCCCGCATACTTTCGAATTTCATCCACCCATCTCCCATGTGGTCTTCTTCTGGGTCTTTTCCTGTCCCTTGGAATCCAATCTAAAATTTCGACTGTCCATCGATGGTCTGCCCTTCTGGCAGTATGTCCAGCCCATTGCCGTTTCAGGGATTTAACTCTGATCACGATGTCTTCCACTCTTGTTATTTTTCTGATCCACGAGTTCCTCTTCTTATCTCTCTTGGTTACACCCAAGCATGCACCTCTCCATTCTTTTTCTTTTTTTGAGTTGTCTGCAGCCTTTGTATGTCTCTTTTAGTTAAGGTCCACGTCTCTGCACCATACGTAACCACTGGAAGGATGCATTGATCAAACACTTTTCTTTTAAGACATAATGGCATATTGCTCTTGAAAATTATGCTGTTTCTTCCAAAAGCTCTCCAGGCAAGTTTTACACTCCGATTAATTTCTTCATTAATGTGACCCTCACTTTTTTTTTTTTTTTTTTTTTTTTGATTGGAGGTTTAACGACCACCGTGAGCAACTCAATGGGCTATAAGCAGTCGCCCGTCCCTAATTTAGGGTCACTGGTTCCAGGGAAGGGAGAGATCCAGTGCCGTAAGACAAACACAACATCCATGCCTGACCGGGATTCGAACCCGGACCCCTTTCGGACGAATGATCAGAGGCCAGCGCCTTAGACCACTACGCCACCGGGGCGGCGACCCTCACTTGATATCTGCTGTCCAAGATAAACGTACGCATCTGTTGTCTCCAGCTTTTCTCCATCAATCGATATTGCAGACTAATTTCAACACACAGGTTGCTCTTTACTACTGCACAAGGCCGCCCTGGTGGCGCAGTGGTCTAAGAGATGGCTTCTGATCATTCGTCCGCAAGGGGTCCGGGTTCGAGTATTCCTTGTATCGAAAACGCTATTTAATATTGTAATGATTACAGCGCTTGAAAAATGCGCTCGTCTGCGGCGAGTGAAGATTTTCAGTTGACGAGCACAAAATTCGGGTTGAACTTACATAGAGGATTTTCTTTGGGAAAAACGCTAAAAAAACAGGGTTTCTGTGCTATATTCTCGATCAGACAATTTGCAATTATCCATTATTTCCCACTCTATTGTCTATTATTCACAGTCTATTATTTGTTAGTCTTTTTTTCTTTTATTTATGTAAACGGAATTCTGTGCTTTTTTTCTTTCTTCTTTTTTTTTTTTTGTTTTTTTGCCCTTGAGGAAGAAGTACGTGGGGATAAAGGAAGAGCTGCAAAAGCTTCCTTGCTTGTACTGGCACGTGGTGCCAGCAGTACGGGAAATCGTGCCTTTTTTTTTCTTTTTATTTATGTAAACGGAATTCTGTGCTTTTTTTTTCTTTTCTTCTTTTATTTTTTGTTTTTTTGCCCTTGAGGAAGAAGTACGTGGGGATAAAGGAAGAGCTGCAAAAGCTTCCTTGCTTGTACTGGCACGTGGTGCCAGCAGTACGGAAAATCGTGCCTTTTTTTTTCTTTTTTATTGGAGGTTTAACGACCACCGTGAGCAACTCAATGGGCTATATAAGCAGTCGCCCGTCCCTAATTTAGGGTCACTGGTTCCAGGGAAGGGAGAGAGCCAGTGCCGTAAGACAAACACAACATCCATGCCTCACGGGATTCGAACCCGCACCCCTTTTGGACGAATGATCAGAGGCCATCGCTTAGACCACAGACCAAAATCGTGCCTTCCTCCGTTGACTGAAAAGCATCTCCAGCATGCTAATGGATAAAAAAAAAATATGATTTTCTATCTTCGCGGGATTTTCACAAAACTGGCTGAAATTTTAATGCTCTTCATAAATTGCTAAAAGGAACGAACCCACCAAATTTCGTGTGAATCGGAAAAAAATTGTGATCACGTTTGCTATTGCTGTACGACGGAAATTTTTGAGAGATAACCCAGTTTTATTGTTCGCAAGATGTGCTGCCATTTATCAAAAAGAAATGAACAGTGTTGGCGGGTCATGAGGTACAAGGAGGAACGATTTTTTTTCACAACGACTTCTATTTCCATAATTTGCAGAGAAAAATGTAACTTCTAGAGAATAATGCTTTGATTCGAGGTCGACTCGAGATACATAAAAACTGCAGATATTCACATAAAACCGGGGGTCTACCTATACATGAGTATGTACAGGTACCAATCCAATTAAAGAAGTCGCTATCGTGTACCACTCCAATTAATGAAGTCGCTATCATGTACCACTCCAATTAAATAAGCCGCTATCGTGTTCCACTCCAATTAAATAAGTCACTACCGTGGCGTCAGCGTCGCCCGTTCTCACTGTTGGGTTAGAGATCTGCACGAGTTAGGCATTTTTTAGTTTAGAGAAAAAGCAACGGGCCGGGTCGGACATTTTCCCAGACATTTACGGCCGGGCCAAGTCAACCCATTCTGTTTATCGCAATGGTAAAGAAAGAAAAAGTCGTGTTTCTCGATTTCCTGGTCTGTTTAACTGTTTTGCTGGCTTTACTTACTTCCATGACCCAGAGGCAAAGAGAGGCACTCACTGTTTTTACCATCTGTAGGTATCAAGTTGGTAAAAACACTTTGGGACTTGTTGACAACAAAAAGATTCGACTCCGAGCGAATCGAATCTTTTTGTTGTAAACAAGCGTTGGGGTACGGGGAGATCCCAAAGACTTCACTCTCTCACTTACTCGGGAGACCTCGACTCCGAGCGAGTGAGTGTGTTGGGAGACGGGGAAACTCCAAAGACTTGACTCTCTCACTTACTCAGGAGACCACGACTTCGAGTGAGTAAGTGTGTTGGGGGACGGGGACACTCCAAAGACTTCACTCTCTCACTTACTCGGGAGACCTCGACTCCAAGCGAGTGAGTCTGTTAGGGGACGGGGAGACTCCAAAGATTTCACTGTCTCACTTCCTCGGGAGACCACGACTCTGAGCGAGTGAATGTGTTGAGGGGCGGGGAGACTCTAAAGACTTCACTCTCTCACTTACTCGAGAGACCTCGACTCCGAGCGAGTGAGTGTGTTGGCGGACGGGGAGACTCCAAAGATTTCCCTCTCTCACTTACTAGGGAGACCTCGACTCCGAGCGAGTGAGTGTGTTGAGGGACGGGGAGACTCCAAAGACTTCACCCTCTCACTTACTAGGGAGACCTCAACTCCGAGCGAGTGAGTGTGTTGGGGGACGGGGGAGACTTCAAAGACTTCGCTCTCTCACTTACTCGGGAGGCCTCAACTCCGAGCGAGTGAGTGTGTTGGAGGACGGGTATACTCCAAAGACTTCACTCTCTCACTTACTCGGGAGACCACGACTCCGAGCGAGTGAGTGTGTTGGGGACGTGGAGACTCTAAAGACTTCACTCTCTCACTTACTCGAGAGACTTCGACTCCGAGCGAGTAAGTGTGTTGGGGGACGGGAAGACTCCAAAGACTTCACTCTCTCACTCTACTCGAGAGACCTCGACTCCGAGAGAGTGAGTGTGTTAGGGGACGGGGAGACTCCAAAGATTTCACTGTCTCACTTCCTCGGGAGACCACGACTCCGAGCGAGTGAGTGTGTTGAGGGACGGGGAGACTCCAAAGACTTCACCCTCTCACTTACTAGGGAGACCTCAACTCCGAGCGAGTGAGTGTGTTGGAGGACGGGTTGACTCCAAAGACTTCACTCTCTCACTTACTCAGGAGACCACGACTATGAGCGAGTAAGTGTCTTGGGGGAGGGGAAAACTCCAAAGACTTCACTCTCTCACTTACTCGGGAGACCTCGACTCCGAGCGAGTGAGTGTGTTGGGGGACGGTGAGACTCCAAAGACTTCACCCTCTCACTTAGTCGGGAAACCTCGGGTCCGAGCGAGTGAGTGTGTTGGGGGACGGGGAGACACCAAAGACTTCACTCTCTCACTTACTCGGGAGACCTCGATTCCGAGTGATTGTGTGTGTTGGAGGACGGGAGTGAAGGACGGGGAGTGTCTGCAAAGAAGTGGAGTGTGTGTGTGTTTGAATGAGAGAGAATAGGATGACATCGATTGTTTCTCCTATTACTAATCCGTATAGGGATTGACTTTTGTAATGTTATCGCTTGCTAGTTCGGAGAAACGGCGATTTTGAACGCTATTAGTCTCCCTCTCTCTCTCTCTCTCTCTAAAGGTTATGTTTTTCGATAATTGCGAAAGTTTAGTTGATATTTTTAGACTTACATTCATCTAAATATTTTCAATTATATCTCATTTCATTATTTAATTTTCGCAATTTAATGAAATACAATATACAAAGACAACATAATACGAAATGGCATATCACCGGAGGTCTAATATCTGAGAAGAGGCCGAGCCGGGATTTAAACGCATGGGCTTCAGCCAGGCCGGGATTAAAACGCACGGGCTTCAGCCAGGCCGGGCTGGGCCTTAAACGCACGGTCTTGACACAAGATGGGCTCACCAAATAACGCCCGTGCAAATCCCTATGTTTTGCATCACCGTAACCGCCAGATCGCCACTATGCGCCCACGGAATCTGGCAAGTAACAGTGCAGATCGTGCGAGGCGAGGCACTCGTGAGCGGATTCTGATAAGCAACGGTCGTATATTTATCTGTTATGTATTGCGAGTTAATTAAACGAATTGCAATAGTTAAAAAAAAAGTTCCCTGTCCTCCTAATTTATTACTTACTTTATCTCTTTGGGCGTTAGGCTTCTTCACGCATTACATATTGTTTGGTAGAGGTGTGGTGCACTAGTTGGTTGCCCATGGGTACGCATGCAAGAGTCATTAATGCAATGAATAATGTTTACAACCCTTTAATATGGGACAAAATAAATTGTTTTACTTTTTTCACAAACAATGCACAAATTCTAGATATGAGAAAATTTTTAATTGTGCAATACATGTAATGCAAGGTACCTCGCAATCATCTACTTTGTGTATGTCTAGTACTAGATCTACAGTTGATGTTAGGTGCAGCGCTCAGAAGAGCAGAAATAGAAAATATTTCCTAAAGAGGAAAGAGAAGTTTACGTGGCTATAGTATGATGTTGAGAATGGTGTGCCAAGATGTTCTGTATGCCCACAGTTCAAAGGATTGTGTGATTCGTCATCACGTGTTGTTAATGGGTTCAAGAAACAATTTCGCCATGAAACTTTCAAGTTTCACAACTTATCAGTTCCACATATTAGATGCATGGAAGCACTAAGTGCTCAAGAACATCTAGAAAATTCTTCAATGGCGAAGTGTCTAAAAAAAAGATGAATGAGAAACTGTTTTCTCACTTAGAAGTGTGTTTCAATATAAGTTATCAAATTGCCAAAAGCAATAAGCCCTTCACCGATATGAGATGTCTTGCAGAGCTTGCTAAAACACTCGATGTGGAATTACTGGAGGAATACAGGGTGTCTCAAAAATGCACGGCAGAACTGCAGGAGTGAGTTCCTCATAGGTAGATAAGGAAAAAAGTTTATATCAATATAGGCCCGGAAATGCTTGGTTTGCGAGTTAAGAAGGTCTGTCTATGACACTTAACTGTTCACATTACCTTATAGTAATTGTTCAAAATGTCCACCTTCTGCCTCAATACAGGGATCACATCGATGTCTCATGGACTCGCGAACACGCTGCCAAATTCCTGGCATGTTTCGTATTGTTTCACATCCTGCCACAATTCTACTGTGGAGAGTTTCCACATCTGCTACTGGAGTCGAATACACCAATGATGTTAAATGGTCCCACGAGAAGAAATCTAGAGGGTTTAAATCTAATGAGCGTGGAGGCTAGGCAGTTGCTCCACCTCTACCTATCCACCGACTAGGAAACTTTCGATTCAAGTAATTGGGAACTACTATACCGTGCAAATTAATTGGGACAAGCTATTTTATTCTCAGAATTGTAATGTGATCGCCAGTTGATGTCGGAAACCCGCGTAAACCGGTTTTATCAGTTGTGAGGTGATGTGACTGTTAGAACTTGATAGTAAAAATGTGGTTTGACCGGTTTTTAAAAGGAAATAGGCACTTTAGCTTCAGTTGTGAGCTTTCGTGTGTGACAGGTGGATGTTAGTTTTTGCTCTCTGTGAGTACGTGTTGCTTTCGTGTATTGAAAAATGGATATTTCCCCACGGAAGGGTGCAAAAATAATTGCTCTGAAGGATCACACTTCTATGACAGTGAGAGATACCGCCTCTGCAGTTGGTGTAGGCAAATCAAGTGTATCAAGACTGCTTACGCGATACAATGCATCTGAATCATCGTCTACAAAAAGGAGAGGTAAATGTGGACGAAAACGAAGAATAACTCCACGAACCGATAAATATCTAATCAAAAATAGTAAAATGAATCAAAAAAAAAAAAAAAAAAAAAAAAAACAAGCACCGACCTTCAAAGAGATTTATTGGCTAGTGGTTGGGATGTTAGTGATTCAATTGTACGCCGTAAGCTTATGGAAGTTGGCCGGAAGGCAAGAAAGCCAACGAAAAAACAATATTTGAATGCGAAAATGAAGATAAAACGTTTAGCATGGGCCAAAAAATATAAATCATAGACTGCTGACGACTGCAAAAACGTAATGTTTTGTGATGAAACTCATTTATTTGTGCAGGGTTACCAAGCAAATGTCGCTAGATGAAGCAACTGTGAACCCTTAAGAACTGAGCATGTCAAACAAACTGTAAAACACCCTCTGAAACAGATGTTTTGGGGTTTTTTCACATCAAATGGCACTGGAAGCTTAGTTCCTATTCAAGGTATGATGAATTCAGCCAAGTACGTAGAAATATTACAACGTAGGATTGTTCCATTCTTGCAACCTTTTGACGGGACATTTGAACATGACTTGGCCCCATGTCACAATTCGAAATTGGTCAAGAATTTCATGCTGGAAAATCAAATTCATTTGGTTGATTGGCCTGGAAATTCACCAGACTTAAATTCCATAGAAAACTTGGGGAATATTTTGAAGAGACGTTTAGGTAAAATGAACTGTAGAACCAAAGAACGCATGATAACGAATGCTATAAAAGTGTGGTTCCACGATTATGAAGTCAAAAATATGTGGACTCAATTAGTGGAGTCAATGCCAAAACGTATTCAAGAGGTCATTTCTGCTAAAGGAAGATATACTTCATACTAATACAGGTATTTATCAGTGAATATCAAGGCATAGAATGATATAAAGGCATAGAATGATATAAAGGCATAGTTTTGGAAAAAAGAGTGATTTTTTACTTTGTCCCAGTTAATTTCCACAGTATAGTAGGTGTCTAAAATGTGCGGGAGCGTAATAGTGCATAAAGTGTGCTTGTTGACGAATGATCAGTGGCATGCCTTCCAAGAAATCAGGCATGTTGTTTTCCAGAAAGGTGTGGTATGCCCACCCCATGAGTTTGTTGGGAAGTACACGGGGCCCAAATCACTAATCACCAAAAACATCTGCCCAGATGTTAAGGGTGACCCGCTATTGGTGACATGATGGAAGAATTGCATGTGGGTTTTCTTCGCCCCATACATGCTGATTGTGAAAGTTTAAGATTCTGTCACGTGTGAACTGTGCTTCATCGGTGAATATCACTAAGGCAGGGAAGTTAGGAGTTGCACCACACTGCCGCAAGAACTACTGGCCGGGCATTGCTCGCGTAATGTAATCTGCTGGTGACAAGGCCTGCACCCGTTGCAGATGGTACGGATACAGGTGTTGTTCTCGCAACACTCTCCAAATAGTCGAACGAGGAACAGGCAGTTGCATTACTAATCTGCGTGTGCTGATTTCAGGAATCGCATGCACATCATCCAAAATCTCCGCCTCTACTTCAGGAATCGTAGATCTTGGTCGTCCTCTGTCGGCAGCACGAGATGTAAAGGTCCCATGCTCGCAAAGGCGGCGATGGATACTTTCAAACATTTTCCTGTCTGGACATCTTTGTCCTGGAAACCATTCGTGGTACAAACGACTAGCCTCCAAAGCATTGCCATCCGCCAAACTGTACATCGAATGCATATCCGCTTGCTTCTGATTTGAGTACATGGTCGGAAAGGAAAACCACCAGATTCTGTCAGTACCTTGTGATAAAGGAATTCGCCCACGGGAGATAAAACATTCCGGTGAATAACTGGGAAACCAAGACAGACCTGAGTGAGGTAATGTGAACAGTTAAGTGTCATAGAGAGACCTTTATAACTCAGAGACCAAGTATTTCCGGACCTATGTTGATATAAACCTTTTTTCTTATCCACCTATGAGGAACTCATTCCTGCAGTTTTGCCGCGTATTTTTGAGACACCCTGTCTATTAACAACAATTAGTGTAAAGATTGTACTCATTTCATTGCTCAAAATCTGAAAGAAGCTGTTGTGGCTGATATCAAAGCCTTGGAATTTGTTTCTGATTGCAATAGAGACAATTTCCGAGGCTCTAATTTAGATAGTTCTACAGACAGGTCTGCTGTGCAAGAATGTATCATTTGTGTAAGATATATAAATGGTGGTGGTGTCAAGAAGTAGTATTTAGCTATCGCTCCCTTGAAAAAATAGTACCACTTTAGGCTACCTAGGCCACATAGATACAGAACTCCAAAAGGTAAATTTGGATTGGAAGAATGACAAATGTTTCGTTGGCCTGGCAACTAATCGAGCACCCTCCATGGTAGGAGATGTTAATGGTTTGGCAATAAAAATCACAGTTGTGCAAATCATGTTGCAACCATTCATTGAGTTGCACACAAGCTTCAGTTAAGTGTACTGAAGTCACTCAAAGGCGTACTTTATTCTGATGAAATTGACCATTGTCTCATTTCTGTTTTCAAATTCTACAAAAGGTCGGGTAAAACCAAAGCTGTTTGAAGAAACAGCGGAGGTTCTATCAACAAAACTGCTTAAATTGCACAAAATCGCATACAGTGCGTTGGCTAGTCAGCAAAGTGGAAATCTTCAAAGCTGTCATTCAAAGCTGAAGGCCTCTTTTCACAAACCTTGAAAAGGTGAGCTGTGGCAAGGAGAGTGAGAGTTATAGTAAAGCCAAAGGCATTCTGAAGACCATTAGACAGTTCAGGTTTCTAAGAGCTTTACATTTTCTCCATGATTTTTTGTTGCTCTTGAAGAAGCTTTCATTGATTTTTCAGAAGCCTAATCTGCTAATGCATCATGTGCAAATTCTTGTATAAAAAACAATGATCAGTCCTGAAGAACTGAAAAATAGTCCAGGGCCAATGGAGAATGACTTTGTGAATGCTAAACTTTTTTAAGGAAATTTTGATGGCATAAGTAAATCCAAGAATGCACACTGTTAAAAATTTTGGGGTAGGTTGCGCCAAAACGTGGTGCTGCACCAGCTGCACCACTTTCTGAGAAAAGATATACCATTGTGTGGTGCAAACAAAAGCAACAACATGGTGCAACTTTGCACCACGTCCCAGTACAAGGTTGCACCACATTATGGTACAAGGTAGCAACATGTTTTTCGGTTTTGTTTGCACCACACAGTGGTGTATCTTTTTGCAGAAAATGGTGCAGCTGGTGTAGTACCACATTTTAGTGCAACCTACCACAAAATTTTTAACATTGTACGGGATGGACCCAACGAACTTTCTTCTCTGCTTCAGACCAATTATCGATCTTCTCTCATCTTTTCTAGCTGCATTAGAGATGATTTGCTCAACATGCCCCATGTCGTATCCGAGTGAACAGAGCCTTATGACCTCACGCCTACCTCCGACGATCTTGAAGATGAGCCTTCGCGTCCTAGCACACAAGGCTAAATACGACATGGGGCATATTGAGAAAATCATCTCCTACTAAAGATGAGAGAAGATCGCTAATTGGTCTGACATAGAGAAGAAAGTCCGTTGGGTCCATCCCGTACATTCCTGGGCTTACTTATGCCATCAAAAATTCCTTAAAAAAAGTTTAACCTTGACGTTGGTATTCAGTCACCGAAAACTATTACTGCTCTACTCTCACCAGACTGTCGTAATATAGAGGTCGAGAATCAGGCGGGAGTGTACGTCGTACCTCTCCAATACCCAGACTCATCTATAGGAAAGTCTACATCGGTATGACCAAGAGGTACTTCAAGATCCGTATAAAAGAATACCAGCGTGATGTGAGGAATAGCAAACTGAGCACGGCTCTAGCTCGGGATGCCGCCAGCCTGGGAGCGTTACCCATTTGGTCTGATCTGCGCATGTTAGCCCCTTACAATGGACCAAGATCTACGGCTGTACAATGAGCACGTGTTTATCTCGGGATGCTGCCAGCCTGGGAGCCTTGCCCATTTGGTCTGATCTGCGCATGTTAGCCCCTTAGGATGGACCTAGATCTACGGCTGTACGTTGAGCACGGCTGTAACTCGGGATGCCTCCAGCCTGGGAGCCTTACCCATTTGGTCTCTTCTGCGCATGTTAGCCCCCTTACGATGGACCAAGATCTACGGCTCTACATTGAGCACGTCTCTAGCTCGGGATGCGCCAGCCTGGGGGCCTTACCCATTGGGTCTGTTCTGCGCATGTTAGCCCCTTGCGATGGACCAAGATCTACGACTGTACGCGAAATTATCGAAATCCTGACGCACCATGAATCCTGCAACACTGACATCACGATGGAACTATCTCCGATTTGGAGCAGAATTCTAGGTATACAGCGAACGCGCCCGTTATGAGCAACATGACCATTATGAGCTCGTGAGCACTCAATCTCTTGTTTGATTATTTGACATATTTGCATTGCATTAGTCCTCTGATTCTGTTCTGTTTTATCTATTTATTTTTCCGCTGCCTGACGAAGCTTCCCGTTGGAAGCGAAAGCTTGCAAAATAAAAATAAAGTTTCTACTCCTAATAACGGATCTTTGAGTTTTTGTTTATATTTACTTTAGAGTGGCAGTATTCGAACCCAATTGTCTTTACTCTTTAGTAATTAGATTTAAGTGTTCAAGACAAAACTACATTTTAGTGCGCATGGACAACATTAGATTTAAATGTTCACAAACAATTACTTTTTAGCGCTCATGGACAACCTTAGGTTTATGTGCTGAAGAAGTGGTTTTTGTGGTGGAATATACATATATAGTATGTAATTCTCAGTATCAGATACATTAATTTTATTTTTTCGTATTGTAGATTAATAATCATACCAATGTTATTATACACTGAGTGGCCACTTTATTATGACCACCCCCTCAATACTTCGTTGGGCCACCTTCTGCCTTTAATACTGCGTCGATTCTTCGTGGCATGGACTCCACGAGATGCTGATAGGTAGTTTGTGGGATCTGGGACTATACTTGATGAATAGCACTTTCCGGGAGTGTGAGATTGCAGGGTTGTGGATCCAGCTCTCTGATGGCTCGTTCAACTTCATCCCACAAATTCTCAATGGGGTTGAGATCTGGAGATTGTGGGGGCCCCTCTAAGCAAAGTAAACTCACCGGCATGTTCCTGAAACCAATCCTGTACAATACGAGCACTGTGGCAGGACGCATTGTCTTGTTGAAAGTCATTGGGATAAACCATCCACATGACAGGATGCACTTGGTCCGCAACGATGTTTAGATATGATGTGCCAGTCAGACGTTGATCAATACAAATTAAAGGGCCCAACGCATGCCAGAAAAACATTCCCCAAACCATATCGTTGCCTCCACCAGCTTGAAGGGTTGTAGCAATGCATTTGGGGGTCCATGCTTTCGTGCTGTTTCCGCCAAATTCTCACTCGGGCATGGTGCAACTGAAAACGTGATTCATCGGACCACATAATTTGTTTCCAATTATCGACTGTCCAATCCTTGTGCTCCTGTGCGAACTGAAGACGTTTTCTCTTGTTAACTGCAGACAGCAAAGGTGTTCGAACAGGCCTTCGACTGCCATATCCCATCCGATGCAGTGTACAGCAAACAGAGATCATTTGAAGGGATCCTTGATTAAGATGGTCTGTAATTTGCTGCACTGTTGCCCTTCTGTTGTCTGTTACCAGTCTGGACACTCTCCGTTCCGCCCGAGCAGTCACTAGTCGATGACGACCACACGTTGCACGTAGAGACCCAGTTTTTTGGCTGACAGTCCAGTCTTTAAACACTTTAACAACAGCTTCTCTCGAACATTTCACGAATGCGGCGGTTTCGGTGATACTCGCTCCATGGCTTCGAGCTACTACAATCATCCCAGGTTGAAAGTCCGTCAAATCGCATTTTTTTACCCATCTCGTCACCCAAAAATCACTTCTAGTACTGTTGCAAGCACTAAGCTTTAACTTTTTATACTAGCCTCGCCCTCTGGCGGCAGCAGCGTGCAGCCATAGCTCATTTGCTTAAAACTGTAAGGTGGTCATAATAAAGTGGCCACTCAGTGTATATGTACAAGTTACACAGTTATGTTTGTTTCGGTAGAGATTGTTACGTTACGTAAAAATTAAAAATTCCGACGTCAAATTATGCGACCATGCTGATTAGCAAGATTTTTTGCCAGACGGGCGAGCCACAGCAAACTTTTTCAAGCCGCGATAGATAGATAGATAGATAGATAGATAGATAGATAGATACTGATATATACGTAAGGGGCCGGAAAAGTTATCGGTCTGACAATTAACGAAAAATCGCACATATAGGGCCGAAAAAATAACTAGTAAACACTATGTAATTTTATCAAGAATGCCGGTTGCTTCGACTGGCGAATCCTGTGATGGTTATATTCAAATTAATCGGAAACTTAAGACTTAGTCGTTCTCGGTGGTGTAGTGGTTAGCATCCCCGGGCGCTATCTGGGAGACGCGGGTTAGAGTCCCGCTCCAGGAAGATAAAATTTTCAAGTTTTCGGATATTATCTGACTTACCATCCTTGTCACATTTACACCAAAGAAATGGATTGTCATCTTCAAAATTTCTATGTAATTTTTTTGAACATGTAAAATAATACTTTTTTGTGCACCAGCGTTAAATTGCCGAGTGATTTCTTGCACTGTGGCCCGTCTATCAGCATGTTACAATGCGAGCTAGCCGACGATGGCTCCGCTCATCCACACGCTGTTGTCCACGGCAGTTGGCCCTTGCAGGGATGGTTTTACCGGATTCGATGTACCCACGGTGCACCCGTGACACAGTGGCTCGTGAAAATCCCAGTGCCTGCACGACTTCCGAGATGAAGTGTGACCCATTCGTCGGGCCCCGACAATTTGCCCACGATCAAATGCGCTTAGATCCTTCGTCGTACATCGCCCATACGTGAGACTGTTTTCCTCTCTAATACTAAGCGGTAGCTATCGAAACACTTTAGTCTTTAAGTTCTGTACTCTGAAATTAGCTAACAACATTGGTAACAGTCCGAATCTCCCTACTATAAGATGATAAAGGGTCAAGCCATCAACAGTATGAAAATACATTGTGTGTGTGTGTGTGTGTGTGTGTGTGTGTGTGTGTGTGTGTGTGTGTGTGTGTGTGTGTGTGTGTGTGTGTGTGTGTGTGTAATCAGTCGGCCTCATTTAGTAAAAGTAATATGTCATCTGACTTGGCATTAAAAAGAAAGGATGTAGAATTTCTACGTAATCAACATTCTTACCTGAATGTACTCTTCCAGGCGACCTCCGAAAAATTGCCCAAATAACCTGGGACTTAGTTCCTTTTCAGCCAGTGTAAAAGAATTAACTGTGTTACAGTTATCTGAGTCATTCTCGTCTTTGTATACTCGCAGAATAGCATCTCTATATTCATATCCCCCAGTCTCCACATGCTCTTCTAGACTGCACTTATAGATCCAGCTGAACAAGCCATCACTGTGGAAGAAAAGGAAGGAATAAAAGCTATGAAAGTACGAAACCTAAATACACTTAGTGGCCAGTTTGTTAAGGGTGGACTGTCATTGTCCTTCAAAACAATGATAATTCTCCTCGGCATTCATTCGACTAGCATTTGATAACGTCAGGTAAATTGCTGCCCCACCATGTCGAATGACATCTTCCAGTTCATACAGATAGCAGTGGACCCAGATATCTAATCCAGAAATGCTCAATAGAATTGAGGTCTGAGGACTCGGGGGACACCATTCTCTTTTAGCAAAAAATTAGAGGGGGGAGGAGCTCGTTATGGATAAAGTTACTTTCGGATTGATATTCATCTTTGTAGTTCTTTATATTCTTTCCTTAATTTGGAGAGATGTTTTTGCACAATGAACTCCTGGTCGAAATATGATCAAGACTGATTTTCCCATGCAGATACAAGTGAGAAAAGATCCTTTAGCAGACATATTAGAAGCGTGAAAAATATATTTTTAGAATTTTCATGTTTAGCAATATTGCTAGATAACAAAATAAAGCCGAGTACCTTTGGGTGATGTTAGCAGTGACAATTGTGTTAATTTTAATGGCAATAAATTGACCTATTTTTAAGAGATTCACTGAGAACATTATGCAGATAAAATGATGTGCAGAAAAATTTTGAAGCAGCTTTGCTAAAAGGCAACTTACTGGCGGCATTATGCTGCAGGCTTTTAATGCCATATAGATCATTATAAAACAAAAACAAAAGTCTAAATGTTGGCACCCTCGCATTTCCAATTAAATTTACCTTTAGATCTGAAAACCGTGCAACATTTTCAACTAAATTCCCCATTTACAGTACAAATTTTCTTTTATAGGCACTGAAAATCTGAAATTGCAAGATTTCGAACTAACATGGTGAACAGAATATTTAGGGCACATCGCAGCATGTGTTGCAATTACAAAATGTGCTCTCTGCATTGCCTTACCTTTGGAAATTAAGTCTTTATTTTTGTTAAAATATTTATTGAGGTTTTAAATAGACAAGAGTTTTCTAAATGTGAATACATTGTGTTGTGGCGACCTTTACTTTTGCCAAATTACTGGTATAAGCCACACTAAGTACAGCTGATCCAAACCCATTATGAAGAATCTAGGGATCTACTATTTAGTTTATGCGGGGTGTCGTCAGATTATGAAATCGCGTTTACCCAGCGTCGGGCCGACGAGACTTCAGAATCTGAGACGGGCGTTCTGTTTTACACGCAGTGTCCTGTATGTATCACAGTTCTTACGTGTGCCGCAATGTTTTTATGTGATCATCTATTATTGGACATTATCCGGAATTTGAAGAATAATATCGATGCTGAATTGAGATGATGAAAAATTCTAACTTCTTTTAAGCTTACTCTTAATCTTAGTTTTCTAGGAAAGTCGGTTATCATTTGAGAATGAAACAATTTTACTGTTGCATTGTTCTCACTTACTACCCCTTAATTCACACAACATGAAAATACACTTCATAGATAAAACACTGTAGAGAATTAACTAGCACATGAGAAATAATTCTTTTTGAAAAGTAAAATAGTTTATTCGTTGGTTCTTTGGACTTAAAAATAGTTCAGGGATCATGACCCTTTTATTAAAGATATTAAACTTATTTTTATGCACGTTTCTTTAGTCTTGCCGTAAACAATATTCGCCGCCCCGATGGCTCAGTGGTCTAAGCGATGGTCTCTGATCATTCGTCCGAACGGGGTCCGGGTTCGAATCCCGGTGAGGCATGGATGTTGTGTTTGTCTTACGGCACTGGTTCTTTCCCTTCCCTGGAACCAGTGACCCTAAATTAGGGACGGGCGACTGCTTATAGCCCATTGAGTTGCTCATGGTGGTCGTTAAACCTCCAAACAAAAAAAAACACCAATATTCATAGTTATTGACGTTACTTGGCATACTTTCCTTACGCTAAGTTTAACCTTTCTTTCTCTTTCAAACTGAGTTGACGAATTGGCCTCCTCCAAGCAAATGTGATTAACATCACATTCTAGTCCCTGAAATTTCATACTTAAAATGATTGCTTATTTTACCTCCCACTTTACTTCGGTACTTCCCTTCTCCCACGTTGTTTCTGTCAATATTATTACGTACGCTGCTTCCCGGTGTACTGTTATATTCATTCCCAAACACACAAGTTATTCATAATATTTTCAAATCCGAGGAAATAATTAAAGTGTAGTGAAATCATTCTTTTACCTTTCCTCCACCGAAGTTCTGGTGATCACTTCAGGAGTTAAACGCACATCCTTCTCTCGGAGAGTAAAATGTCTATTCACGGGCCCAAAGTTCATTCATTTCTGGTAAATACCGGGGTTCACGTTCCTAGCTGCTTTTCGTCGATAGTCTTACAAGTCCCAGTCAGTCCCGCGCGTGTTGCTTGTCGGGGATATAAGTTCGTCTGTCCAGGCAGTCACACTTCGTCTCGCCCTCCGCTCTTTCCGGGACTATCTTTATCATACTGGTTCTTCTACTTGCGCGTCCTCTTGCTGCTAGTCGTCGACATCAGTTCTTCGGATTACTCGGCTCAAAGATAGCTCCGCTGCTTCGGCATACTTGAGAGGTCACAGCCGACCTGCTCGGACTTAACTCCGCATTAATGCTTTTACAAGAGAGGTCAAGGATGGACTTAACTCCGCATTAATGCTTTTACAAGAGAGGTCAAGGACGGACTTAACTCCGCATTAATGCTTTTACAAGAGAGGTCAAGGACGGACTTAACTCCGCATTAATGCTTTTACAAGAGAGGTCAAGGATGGACTTAACTCCGCATTAATGCTTTTACAAGAGAGGTCAAGGACGGACTTAACTCCGCATTAATGCTTTTACAAGAGAGGTCAAGGACGGACTTAACTCCGCATTAATGCTTTTACAAGAGAGGTCAAGGATGGACTTAACTCCGCATTAATGCTTTTACAAGAGAGGTCAAGGACGGACTTAACTCCGCATTAATGCTTTTACAAGAGAGGTCAAGGACGGACTTAACTCCGCATTAATGCTTTTACAAGAGAGGTCAAGGACGGACTTAACTCCGCATTAATGCTTTTACAAGAGAGGTCAAGGACGGACTTAACTCCGCATTAATGCTTTTACAAGAGAGGTCAAGGACGAACTTAACTCCGCATTAATGCTTTTACAAGAGAGGTCAAGGACGGACTTAACTCCGCATTAATGCTTTTACAAGAGAGGTCAAGGACGGACTTAACTCCGCATTAATGCTTTTACAAGAGAGGTCAAGGACGGACTTAACTCTGCATTAATGCTTTTACAAGAGAGGTCAAGGACGGACTTAACTCCGCATTAATGCTTTTACAAGAGAGGTCAAGGACGAACTTAACTCCGCATTAATGCTTTTACAAGAGAGGTCAAGGACGACCTTCTCGGATACAGACTTCGAATACCAATTGCTCGAATACAAATGCTCAGTTTTTCGGTCTCTCACTTCCGACCTAACTTTTTCTTTTCTTCTCTGGCCAATCTCCTGAAATCCCATTCTCTAACGTTCTGACCCAATCCCAAAGTTAATAGACAGTAACTATCTATTAACCTTGGGATTGGGTCCCAAGGTTAATAGACAGTGACCCAATCCCAAGGTTAATGGAGTCTACTAACCTTGACCCAATCCGAGGGTCCGGCATAAATTACCTAATAATTATTCCGCTTTCTAACCTCTCGGGCAGTCTAACTCGATCTTTCCTAAATTTGCGATTCGTTACGGGGTGAGGGGGGGGGGAGGGGTTCTTGCTCTCACATATTCGCTCTTCCCTAAAGAATCGAACTCTCGGGTCCTCCACCAAATTCCTCGAAAATATCCGCGCCGGGCTTATTCCCATTAATTATCTTACCCCCAATAAAACTGGCTGCGCTAATCACACTAAGTTCCTCCGCTTTGTCCCGCAACTGCCATCGTCTGCAATTAGTTTCCTTTCCTAGCGTCTTGTTTTCCTTCCTCGAGCGCTTTAATTTGAAGACATACCTTCCTTTATTCCTGGGCGTCGTTACTCAACTTCTTCAGGTTGCGCCTATCCCTCGCTGCTTTGATCGCTTGTCCGACTAACGTACTTTCCCATGGTCGCTCTTTGTTTGTAGTGTGACGCGGTTCCTTTGATTATGCCTTCTTACGTCATCCCGCTTCTCTATACTCGGGGCAAAGCTATCCTGGCAATGGGGCCGAAGCTACGGTGACCTTTTCACTCCCAGTATTACTCCGCACTAATGGTGTGTAATTAACCTTCACTCGGAAAACTTCTCCCACAAGCCCTCAGGGCTGTCTGTCACCGTGATCCCTTACCAAACCCCTCTATTTTAACCACCTCCCCACCCCCGCGCGCTTTGCAGACCGGTAGACAAGCAGTTTATTTCTCTATCTTTTTTTTGAGATGTTACAGTACGTGTAACGTTTCTTTCTTTCTTTCTTTTAAAATGAAATTATCTTTTCTAAACACGGGAAGAAGTCTTAAGTGGCCTAATTTTGTTTTCACATATTTTTCTATTTTTTTTTTTTTTTTATATTTCATTTATTTATACTTACTGCTTGAAGATTACCAACTGCGGGATTTAATTAAAAGTATTTTTACCATGTCATTAGTTATGCGTAAAATTTCGTTCTTTCCAAAATTTTGCCTTGATTAGATTTTTTTTTAATAACAGACACCCGTTAAATGTGTATGCATTTTTAACTACCCTGTGTTGCCATACGTACTGGACAAGAGCCCGTCTCTGTGGTAAATGATATTTTAGGGTTCACTGTAAACTGCCACACATCTTTCAGGAACTTGGAAAATTGCCATATGTTTTTCTTTGAGGGGCCGGTCACAAATTGCTGTTCCTCCGAGGAACACTTTGAATGTGTGGCAGTTTTCCAAGTTTCCGAATTATGTGTGGCAGTGGAAGGAACTCTTTCATTTGTCTGAATTTTCATGCCGGTTCATACACGTTTAAGGAAACTGCGCACAAACGTTCAAAACGAAATGATAGCCGTTTCTTGGCCTATATTGAGAACTGAATTGGGAACTTCAAACTAATTTCGAGAAAACGTTCTATGTAAGCCAAGCGAGAATCGTATTTTAATTTGAAGAAATAAATTGCCGATGGATCTGAGGTACTTCAATACTAAATCCAACCTTCATTCTTGCAATGGTGCGACTTGAAACACCAGTGAGTTCTGCCGTAAGAACTGTTATTTCATTTTCCGATTTATTCGGAGAGTGTTTTTCCCCCAATTTAGTGAAAAAATTCATAACGATCATCTTAGCAGAGCTTCGTAATGGTTTCCCAGTTTTATGCGGCTGAAATACACTCGAGTGACCGGCAGATGCCATTCGAAAAAACGAAAAGACAGAAGAGTGTTTTTTAAAACAACAATCAAGGAGAAACCAGGGGAAGAAACGCGAAATGCCCTCGGAAACACTTTTTTCGGCCTCATCCTTCCGCTAATGACCCCCACACCCACACACACACACAGCAATAAATATCCCCTGGGTTGACAGCTTAACTCTGACCCAAACAAGAATGCTGTGACAGAGAACCATCAGTGACGTCACCAAAACACGAATATCTGTATTTTTTAGAAATGCCGCTGAAACTGAGATCTGAATATTTTAAATGCACACACACAGAACGTATTGAACATCTGTGTCCTTTTAAAGTGCCAGTTGAAGCTGGAGTACGAGCTTTTAGAACGGAACTATTTTATGCAGTGGAAGTATACACTCTGTAGCCTTCCTTCCAATGACAGGTTAAGTTTGCGCTCCTTTCGCGTCAGCCAACCGAACTTCTTCCGGTACTCGTAAAGCTGTTCCTCGTGGCTCTCTTTCTCTTCCGGCTGGGGGCTGCATTCGCACCCTCCCTCTTGGTGCTGGCTCCTTGCTTAACTGCTCCAGTGATTCACTTCCTCCCCCCGTTGTCATTTGTCATTTTCTTGTAGGACTTCCGTCCACAGTGAGTAGAGTTTAGGCATAAGCTATTAGGGGTGATGGTTTGGGTCCCAGCCACCTACAGCGAGATCGCCTTTTGGGCAGGACATAGAAACGAAAGGAATGAGAGCAAGTCCAGCGACTTTGACAGAACAGTTTGTAGCGAGATTAGAGTGCAGTGGATCGCGCCACCGTACAAATACGATGTTGCACATAGAGGGGTGAGAGAATTTCAGGGGGGGGGGCGTAGGAAATGATATCCCGTTTATAGTCGCCTTCAGCAAAATGTTTGGAGCAAATAGTAGCATTTTGGACAGTGGCGTACCGGAAAATCTCGGAGCCCCCGCAAAAAATTCTTCTAGACCCTTTTGCATAAATCTATCAGCACTCAATTAGTTGTTGTTTTTTTATTCCATGTTATTAATTAAGTTATATGCATTTTAATAATTAAAATTCTTTGGAGCCTATGCAGGTATTTTGCGTAAGACCAAAATTATTGCGCTTTACTGCGTGTAACACAAATCTGCACGTTGTAATTGATTGCCCTAGTTTTATACCAGTAGAAAATTCTACAAAACATTTTGTTGCAGCACTCGTGAGCGAGCGCGCACCTTTTCCCTGTATTGGAAGTTGAGAAGTAATCGGAGAAGCGGAAAAGAAATGGGATTTAAAAAATTAATCAAATGAATGGGAGAGATTTTGGGGAGCTGGTGTAAGAATTAATAAAATTAGGATTTTATAAACTTCACGCTCTTCAGACGCTCTGCATTTCTCAATTTAATTTCCCCCTTAGATTTTCTTCCGTGGATTCGCGCCTAGGAAGGTCGGGAAAGTATCGCTCTTTCCCCTCTCCCCCACCCTCTCTCTCTCTCCGAGTCGAAGGGCTTCCAGTCGGCCGCTTGCTATGGCATGGGACCGCGGGGCATCCTTTCCCTAACTGCTACGAGCCAGCAATATTGGGTAAGGTGAAGTAATTCAAGTCAGAGTATGGCGGGTAGACATTTTATTGGAGCTCGGCGCCGGTCGTCTTGAGAATTGATGCACCAAGTCTGGTAGAAAAGAATAGCTTGACGCCAGGCAAAGGAAAACCCATAGCAGTTTTATGATAGGAAGATTTACGACCCCGGAGATCCGCGGGCACACAATTTTCTAGAATTCAGGGGCGGACGCAGATTTTGGACGGGGCGAAGGATGGCAAGTCAGAGAAATGGCGGGAAACCCAGAGCAAATCAGATCGGGAAATGATAATTGTTTGACCAATCTGTAAATTGGTAGGAAAATCCGGGAAGAACAATTTTTCGTAGGACAGGAAGAGGAGCGAAAAAAATATAAGATATAGCATGGTGAAAAAAAGTTGAGGAAGAACTATCGATACGAGGATCGGGGTATAGAGGAAATCGAAATGATGTGAGAAGGCTGTATCACCGATTCGCTATTGCTGAGGATTTAGCCGAGGACCGAGAATGTGCCCAACAAGGAGAGATGTTCTGCATTTAACGAACAAAGTGGACTCTGAAATCATGACGGTGATATAAAAGATCCAGGACGGCAGGCTGGGTACCAAATAAAGAATCTGCATGAAAACTTCGGGAAGAGGAGAATGAAATGCCAGCCCTTATCGTGGGATAGAAGGTAGGACATTTCCGACCTTAACGGTTTCCTCTTGTTTACATAATTAGTATGTTGAACCGAAAATTAAAGAAGAGCATAGTAGACTAAGTCAAGGTTGAAAATAAAACCAGCTCTAAATTAATGCTGAGAAAAGTAGGGCAGAAATAGAAGAAATGAAATGGTTGAGTAAAGTAAATACCATTGATCAGAGCAGGAAATTGTGTAGGAAAGGGAATCATTTTAAGTAAATTATGTTTCGAAATATTTCAGAATTATATTAAATGAAAATAAGAAATTAAAGTTAACCTTTAAATAAATAATTTTGATAAAAGGGTCTTCAAGCATATTCATATGACTGAGTGTATTTTTCTAGATTTCAAGCCTTCAGCAGGCAAAATAAACATATTTTATTTTCACGTTATTATGAGTCGGCTAAATTTCATTTGAGTGTACAATTTTGTAAAGTAAAAAAGGTTAATCACGATTGAGAGTTGGATGTGTGAGTAAATGATTTGGAATGAATGTTCAGAAAAGTCCTCCAGTGCAATACTGAGTAACTTACACATCAGTGCTAGTAAACAAATCAAAATTTGTAAGTTAACGAAATATTCAAAGAGAAATGAAAAGCTAGACGATTACTTTTAAACATTGCGGCACTCAGCGGACCCCGATACACGGAACGTCGGCTGGGTGAAACACAACGCCCATCCTCGAATAGCGAGCCTGTGTTTTCTCTAATACTGGGAAAACATAGTTTTTTGAAATTCGAGTGATTACCCTTAATGCTAATAGTGATCGCCAGTGCACACACCAGCAGGCATTAAGGCAGCGGTTATCAATTTGCGCAAAAGTTGAACATGGCATGCAAATTTTATTCTTTTGGACAACTAAGGTTAGCCTCTTTGAAACGCCTCGCGATCAGGCCTACAAAACACATAACTTCTGTGAGAGTGCCTAAAGCGAAGCAATGGTGTCCGGGCGACCGAAGGAGGAAAATGCGGCCTCGCCTCTCGCTATGTGCGAGGGGATAGAAGAAGCGCTGCTTCAGAGGAAATTGTTGGTGGCGCGAGCTTTCGTGAAAACCAGCCAAGCCATCCCTGTGAGAGTTTTAAATTTGGCTGAGGCCCCCACCACAGTGCGCAGGGGACTGACGCTTTGTTCGCTGGAACCCGTCGCTTCGGTCTGCGTAGTGAGAGAAAAGAGAGAACAAATGGAAGAATTAGAAAGGGAATTGCCTCCGCATTTACAGGAGTTTGCAAAAGAAGCAATAGAGGGACTGAACGCCGAACAGGAGTGGAAATTAGGCCAGTTACTGTTACAGTTCAGTGATTTGGTTGCCAAAGGAGACGAAGATTACGGTCGAACAGAGGTAGTATCCCATAAAATAGATACGGGTTCGAGTGCACCGATCAGGTAGCCACCAAGGCGACTACCGTTAGCTCGGAGGAAGTAGATAGATTGGTAGCCGACATGGAAAGGCAGGGAGTGATTGAACCTTCTTCAAGCCCCATGGGCCTCGCCAATCGTTTTGGCGAAACGGAAATCCGGTGAGGTGCGCTTTTGCGTGGACTTCAAGAAATTGAACGAAGTCACAAAAAACGATTCCTATCCTCTGCCGAGAACTGATGATACCCTCGACCATTTGGCCGGGTCGGAGTGGTTTTCTACCTTAGATTTGAAAAGTGGGTATTGACAGGTTGCTATGGAGCCGGAGGATAAAGAAAAGACCGCTTTTTCAGCTGGAAACGGCCTGTGGTAATTCAGGGTGATGCCTTTCGGTCTTTGCAACGCCGCTAGCACGTTCGAGCGTTTGATGGAGACGGTGCTGCGTGATCTGCCGGCCGAAACGTGCTTGGTGTACCTGGACGACATTATCTTCGCGGGCGCTACGTTTGATAAGCACCTGGAAAATTTGAAAACTGTTTTTTCTCGCCTCCAGGGGGCTCAGTTGAAGTTAAACTCGAGGAAATGCAGATTAGCGCGGAGGGAAGTGCAATTCCTGGGTCATGTGATTTCGGCGCAGGGAGTCGCCACAGACCCGGAGAAGATAGAAGCAGTGAAAGAGTGGCCGCAGCCTAAGAATATGCACGAGGTCAGGAGTTTTCTGGGATTGTGCTCCTATTACAGGAAGTCCATGCAGGGTTTCTCCCTGATCGCAAGGCCGCTCCACCGTTTAACGGAAGCGGGAATGAAATTCGACTGGAGCGATGATTGCCAACAGGCCTTCGTCACGCTCAAAGAAGCGCTGGTTTCAGCTCCCATTTTGGACTTTCCCAGGCCAGAGGATCCTTTCATTTTGGATACAGACGCCAGTTCAACGGGATTGGGCGCAGTTTTGTCACAGGAGCAAGGGTGACGGGGAAAAGTCATTGCCTATTTCAGCAAATCCCTCTCCAAGGCTGAGAAAAATTATTGCGTCACGCGCAGGGAACTCCTATAGCCATAGTAAAGGCGGTTGGACATTTCCACTACTATCTGTACGGAAGAAAAATTTTGGTGCGTGCAGATCATGGCGCATTAAGATGGCTTTTCAATTTTAAAATTCCTGAGGGGCAAATTGCCAGATGGTAACAAAGAATACAAGAATACGATTTTATCATGGAGCTCAGAAAAGGGAAATCACATTCCAATGCAGATGCGCTTTCTAGGAGACCCTGCGCTGAAAACTGTCCCGATTGTTCCCGCGCTGAGGCAGGCGAACTCCGGAGGACCGCAGGAGAGGCGAAGCAGGTGAGAGGAGCAAACGCTGAGGAACCCGCCGACCCCTGGGGTCGAGAGTACATACGGCGCGCTCAACTTGAGGACCCAGATATTTCTCCGTTGCTGCTCAGGAAAGAAAGCAAAGTGCCCCGCTCGCCTTGGGCTGAGGTTAGCAGTAAAAGTCAGGTGCATTTCACCAGCCCCCCCCCCCACCACGGAATTTTTTAATTTTTCAGACACCATTCGTTTGTACCACGTATGAACCGGAATGAACTCGGTTTTTTTCGTTTGAACCGCAAAAGTTTTGGAGATATTTAAAAAACAAAGTGGGGGCTGGTGAAACGATAGCCCCCCCACCATGGAATTTTTAAATTTTTTTTGCACCATTCGTTTGTACCACGTATGAACCGGAATGAACTCAATTTTTTTCGTTTGAACCGCAATAGTTTTTGAGTTATTTAAAAAACAAAGTGGGGGGGCTGGTGAAATGGTACCCCCCAAAAATAGATATTTCAAATTTCAGCATAGCCATTCGTTAATAAATCGTATGAACCGGAATGAACTCCATTTTCATCGTTTGAACCACAATAGGTTTTGAGATATTTAACAAATAATATTGAGAATTTGCATATAATTATAGGAGGCCGACCATTTCACCAGCCCCCACCACCATGGAAATTCAAAATTTCGAAATAGCCATTCGTTAGCAAATCGTATGAACCGGAATGAACTCCATTTCTATCGTTTGAACCGCAATAGTTTTTGAGATATTTAAAAAATAATATTGAGAATTTGCATATATACAGAAAGACCGACCATTTCACCAGCCCCCCACCATGGAAATTCAAAATTTCAAAATAGGCATTCGTTAGCAAATCGTGTGCACTGAAAAGAACTCCATTTTCATCGTTTGAACCGCAATAGTTTTTGAGGTATTTAAAAAATAATGTTACAGGCCTATCATTTCACCCCCCCCCCCTCATCATGGAAATTCAAAATTCCGAAATAGCCATTCGTTAGTAAATCGTATGAACAGGAATGAACTCCATTTTTGTCGTTTGAACCGCAATAGTTTTTGAAATATTTAATAAATAATAGAATTTACATATACGCACAGAGACCGACCATTTCACCAGCCCCCCACCCCCATGGAAATTCAAAATTTCAAAATAGCCATTCGTTAGCAAATCGTATGAACCGAAAAGAACTCCATTTTCATCGTTTGAACCGCAATAGTTTTTGAGATATTTAAAAAAGAATGTCACAGGCCTACACCATTTACCCCCCTCATCATGGAAATTCAAAATTCCGAAATAGCCATTCGTTAGTAAATCGTATGAACAGGAATGAACTCCATTTTTATCGTTTGAACCGCAATAGTTTTTGAGATATTTAAAATATAATATTGAGATTTTGCATACATACAGAGAGACCGACCATTTCACCAGCCCCCTACCATGGAAATTCAAAATTTCAAAATAGCCATTCGTTAGCTAATCGTATAAACCGAAAAGAACTCCATTTTCATCGTTTGAACCGCAATAGTTTTTGAGAGATTTAACAAATAATGTTACAGGCCTACCATTTCACCCCCCCCCCTCCACATCATGGAAATTCAAAATTCCGAAATAGCCATTCGTTAGTAAATCGTATGAACAGGAATTAACTCCATTTTTATCGTTCGAACCGCAACAGTTTTTTTTATTGGAGATTTAACGATCACCGTGAGCAACTCAATGGGCTATAAGCAATCGCCCGTCCCTAATTCAGGGTCACTGGTTCCAGGGAAGGGAGAGAGCCAGTGCCGTAAAACAAACACAACATTCATGCCTCACCGGGATTCGAACCCGGACCCTGTTCGAACGAATGATCAGAGTCTGTCGCTTAGACCACTGCGTCACCGGAGCGGCCAACAGTTTCTGATAGATTTAAAAAAAAAAAAGTTTGAGAAAATTGGGGGACGACCATTACACACACCCCCATGGAAAAATTCAAAATTTCAAAATAGCCATTCGTTAGCAAATCGTATGAACCGAAAAGAACTCCATTTTCATCGTTTGAACCGCAATAGTTTTTGAGATATTTAAAAAAGAATGTCACAGGCCTACACCATTTACCCCCCCTTCATCATGGAAATTCAAAATTCCGAAATAGCCATTCGTTAGTAAATCGTATGAACAGGAATGAACTCCATTTTTATCGTTTGAACCGCAATAGTTTTTGAGATATTTAAAAAATAATATTGAGATTTTGCATACATACAGAGAGACCGACCATTTCACCAGCCCCCCACCATGGAAATTCAAAATTTCAAAATAGCCATTCGTTAGCAAATCGTGTGAACCGAAAAAGAACTCCATTTTCATCGTTTAAACCGCAATAGTTTTTGAGGTATTGAAAAAAGGATGTTACAAGCCTACACCATTAACCCCCCCTCACCATGGAATTCGAAATTTCATAGCCATTCGTTAGTAAATCGTATGGCCGCCCCGGTGGCGCAGTGGTCTAAGGCGTTGGCCTCTGATCATTCGTCCGTAAGGGGTCCGGGTTCGAATCCCGGTGAGGCATGGATGTTGTGTTTGTCTTACGGCATTGGCTCTCTCCCTTCCCTGGAACCAGTGACCCTAAATTGGGAACGGGCGACTGCTTATAGCCCATTGAGTTGCTCACGGTGGTCGTTAAACCTGCAATCAAAAAAAATCGTATGAACCGAAAAGAACTCCATTATTATCGTTTGAACCGCAATAGAGTTTGACATACCTACAAAAAAAAAGGATTCAGAAAATATGGAGCCGACAATCCCCCCCCCCCCATGGAATTTCAAAATTTCAAAATAGCCATTCGTTAGTAAATCGTATGAACCGGGAAAACTCTGTAAGAGCGAACGTGTCGTCACGTGACTTAGCGCCGCCTCCTACTTAAGTATCCGAGGAGCACGCGCAGCGGGGCTCTCACAAGAAGAAGAGAGTTCGTTTACTCTTCCCGGAAACACACACTCTCTCTCTCACTCTGTTCGAGCGAACAAACGAAATCTCCCCCACTTTACTATATATATATCTGTGAATCGGGAAGGCAGAGCGACAACAGCTGGTTATACGGAAGTTTATCCACTTTCAGACATAATTTGAAAAGAACGCTTGGTTAACACATATACGAAACACTTATTCTTCATCAACTAGAATTTTGATGGCGGCGGATTACTCGCTCTTGAAAGTGACCTCGTTATGACTGGACCTGGCAAAGATCGTGGAACGCGCAAGATAAGGTGATCGAATTCTGTAGAAATCTCAACCTGCGTTGGCGTCCTAACTTAGGGTCTCCTTGACACTAGATAGACCTCTATCTTATCGATGCTTCAGGACTAGTCTTCTAGCTATCCTTCTCTAATGGATGCTTCAGTGGACTGTACTAAGTCCGTAATTCAGTAGTATATCATCAGCTACTCTACCGGTATCCCTGACTCGGGTAGATTCCTTCTGTAGCGGCGACCTACTTCATCTAGGTCGGTGCCCGCTCTTTCCCCGTGGACTCCGAGAACCCACCACACCATCCACGCAAAAGCGTTCCTTTCTACCGGAGGACTATCACCTTCGCTCCCCGAAGACAGACTGCTCGAACAGGTCCACTCGGAGCGACCTCTTCGCCCCCCCCCCTTCACGCTGCTCCTTCTTCAAGGGCGACGGCGCTGACCTTCAACATGCTGCTCTCCTCTCGCGCCACGTGTCACCTCTCGCGCCCTTCACCTGCCCCATCCCAAGTCGTTTTCCGGGAATCGGGCTCCTAGACCTTTAAATCTACCTTGCGCATTCCTTGCTTATCCTCAGGCTATACATTATTGAGTGCCTCCTTCCGAGAAAGCAATCCTATCGTCGTAGTACATCCGTAGCAATACAATACACGTTGTTATAACTATACAAAAGAGTATGTCTGCATTTCAGACTTGTAGGCGCCAAGTGAAAATGAACAATGTATCTGTGAAAGTCACAGCGTCCTTGGCGATACTTTCAGTTCGTAGAACAAGTCCTCGCCCTTTCTAAGGCGTGAGAACCTGAAGTCTTTTGTCATACATCTCGCCTTCCCCCCAAAAAAGGATTAAACATATTTACGAATTCTCTGTCGCCATTTTGGGAACTTGCGATGTTTTCTTTGGTCAAAAAAAAAAAAACCACATAATGTTTATCATTGAAATGAATTAACATCGTTAATGTGTCCGTTCTTACCAACGAGATAGAAATACGTAGAGCGCTTACGTCGGGGAACGGGTGAAGCCACCGGAAACAAGTGGCAGCCATGTTTGATGAGGTACAGAACGATTTCCGTTCCGTGTTAAGCAAGGGAGTTTTCGTAATATATGGTTTGATGTTAAATAAGGATATAACTCAGAAATGTTGTTATAAACACCTAGGGGATGAGACTAAAACTTTAACGTATCAAATAACGCTTTTCATTGTTAGTTGACGGCAATAGTGTTTTTAAAAAAAAATGATATTTTAATGGATGTAGCTTGCTGTCGTTGAATAAAATCTCATGCCGTAATTTTTTGACATTTAACAAATTTTTTGGAGCAAATTTTCAGAGAAATATAAGTCAGCGGTAATAGAGTAAATGAAAAAAAAAAAAAAAGAAACACAAAAATTAAAAATACAGTTGCACTCAATCCGCAATTTCGGTAAAAATTTTAGATATTCGTGGGTCATCACCATGAGAATGCTGAATCATCCCACAGCTTATCACTCCAAATACATAGACGCCAAATATTTTATGAGAGTTTTAAATGAAAAAAAAAGTTCGAAGAAAAACGGAAAGCAAACAATGAGTTTACACAGCCAAGAGGTACCAATATTAAAATACTTTTACCAACTGCCCCTATCTTATATAATCAGAAGAAAACTACTACTTACCTGGTTTTTATTTAATAAAAATTAAAAGTCCTTAGCACTGGGCATGTTTCTAATCTGTTTGTTAGTCTTGACATTCAACAACACAAATCTGTAAGCCTTATTCGTGGGTACGCAAGGCAATTGTGGTAACTTGACCATAATAAAGGTATCTCCCAGCACATACACTAAATACTTAACACAATATAATTCTCACTCTCTCTCTCTCTATGTATATATAAGACCCAGAAGAATACCCCATGGGAGATGAATGGATGAAATTCGAAATCATGCAGGAGTGACACGAAGGGGACAGGCTCAAGACAGACAGCTGTGGAAGAAACTTGGGGAAGCCTTCATCCAGCAGTGGGTTGATAATGGTTGATGTTATACATTTATCAGTAAAAAGAAGTAAAAAAGCACACTCATGTAGTAATTAGACCACGTCAACACTGCACCTTGCTGCAGGAATCAGACGTAGTAGAAATAAACATAGAATTAACCAGAAGTAACCCACTTTCATGGTTCTAAACAAAAATGACATGGAATAAAACAACTCAGGAACCCCAAACCACTCTTCAGGGAAAGACATCTGGAGCCCCGAAGTTAAATCATAGCTTAGGTGTTACCGAAAAAACCCCAGAAGATCCCATGGGAGATGGGTGGATGAAATTCGAGTTGTCTGCATTCTTTGCATGTCTTTTTGGTATCAAAAGAAAAATATTTCTATATATCCTGCTTTTCTTTTTTAGTTAAGGTCATACATACAGTATACATATATATCATCATCATCATCATCATCATTGTCAACCATTATCAATCCACTGCTGGACGAAATTTTAGATTGGATTCCAAGGGACAGGAAAAGACCCAGAAGAAGACCACATGGGAGATGGGTGGGTGAAATTCGAAAGTATGCAGGGGTGACATGGAGGAGACTGGCACAAGACAGACCGTTGTGGAGGAAACTTGGGGAGACCTTCATCCAGCAGTGGATTGATAATGGTTGACAATGATGATGATGATATGTTTATTTGCTATGTTTTATTTAACTATCTTCCAAGGCTTATCCTTAAGAAAAATAATTGAAAATAATTATTCTTAAGTGCAGTTTAAATAAACTTGGTGACCTAATATATGCTGTAGTCATATGTATATATATGTATATATCACTTCTGTAACTACCCTGTGACTTAGGTATAGACAGACATTGGGGCAATATGATGCTCCAAATGGTATTTACAGTTAGCAACACCAGTACCGAGTAGCTAAAAATAGTTTTATGTACTTTTTCAACCTAAAAAGACATAATTTTTGGTATAAAAAAAAATCTTTCTACACATCCTGCTTTTAATATCTGGGCAGGTAAATTTTCTCTGGGCATGTATTATTTTAGATATTATTCAAGCTCTGGGCTGAGTGACCAAAAAATTCAGATTATGGACTTAAATTTTTTTATGGGACAAATAATTGTATTTTTTTTGTTTCAGTATTAAGTATTTAATATTTTTTATTTGCACTTTCATATTTTACTTTTTTTTTAAGAAGCCTAGTTTTTTGTTGTCCCAAAGCTGAAATTTTGTATGTTTTCACCTGATATTTGGACACATTTTGGCAATTGTTAAGATGTACTGCACATAGTTTTTTTTTTTGTTTCAATTTTAAGGGCACAACCTCTTATTAATATGAAGTGAGAAATTAACAACTACTGATTTGCATTCATGATGTGCAAAAAGTTTGGCGAGCAAATGTTTATGTTTTGTGTTGTTATTTTGTGGGTTCCTTCAGCAGTCTTGCTGGAAATACAAGTGCGTCTGATTTGTATTTTAGAGAAATACAGGCACAACTTGTTCAATTCAAAGAAAGATTGATTTACGTGAGTGATATTTGTTCAATACTAACCTCTCATATATATGGTTGATGCAAAAGGAATAACTGGCAATTTATACATGGACATACTGACTGTACATTCATCATGAATCAGAGGTCACATTCTTCAAAAAAAAAAAAAAAAAACCATTACCTATCACGCAAAAATCAAATGCAAGTAGTTATTACAAAATGTTGCTAGTCCCTTTCTTTTGTATTATTCCATAATTTTTTTTCAATTGTCATTTCATAATCGTTTGTGCCAGTTTTCATAAATATTTTATGTTGTTTGCATTTTTGAGGTACCATTGTACTCCCTGTTTCCTATTTTCAGTTTTAAATCAATATTGCCTGTATTTTTGCTACCCAAAAACCACACACATTGACTAACACATTCACAAATAAAGAGTATTCTGTCAAGAAATTTTCAAGCTCCCTACTCTCACTTTGTTGAAGTAATACTACAGATTAATCAGTAATCAGAGACAAATGCCTAGAACACAAGCTGGGTGACCCTGTGCTTTCAGATAAAATACTAGATTGTTTCCTGACAGGTGTCAGCAAGCAATAAATTTATATTACCAATCACAATTATTACTTCTGCAATTTAAGTAACCATAAATTGATTGCTTTACCAGTATTTGCTATCTAATGGGCATTAACCATGGGTACATGATCTTTATCACATAAAAAGAAATTGCTGCTTCCTAAGATTTTGAAATATTTGTTGTCTTGTCAGACAAGTTGCATGTACACTGTACAGATTCTAGAATATATATGCAAATGCCATTTGCAAGACATCCTCAGTATATTGAAAAAAACAAAACATTTACATAGGTAGAAATTGTACCCAAAAAGCCTCAAAGTTGGTAACCCACAGTTAACCTCAGCTTCCCAGAGTAAACATCATTCAGTTTTCACATTGAGTACGACTGTTTACAAAATATAAGAAATAAAAAGTCTTAAGATAACACAGATATTGAAATGGCTTATCTGCTGGTTTAATCACCAGCTACACGGATTAGATGTTTTATTTTTTGTGTTTGATTAACTGAGCATTTACAGCTCAACCTTATTTTAAAATGCTTACTTGTGAAATGTAGTTCCACAATCCTTGTTCCTTTTATTCTTACAATCAAAAGCTGCGCAGTACTATGGCATTTTAAATATCAACAATGTGCTGATAATTGTGATTATTCACGAAACTGTAACACTAAATTTGTAATGAAGCATAACACGATCGCCGAACAGCTGAAAGAACCGAGGTGACTCCTTGACACACGCAGAATTTGTACCTCATCAAAGATGGCGGGCTCTCCCCGCGTTGGCTTCAGCTGCCTCGGCAGAGAACCAATCACAGAAGCACTCTATGTATTTCTATCTCGTTGGTTCTTACAAACTCCATGTTTATTTTTTGAACCCCGATAGTTTTTGAGATGTTTAAAAATGTTCCACGATTTCAGCTGCCCCCACCCCCACCCCTGGACATTTCCTGTTTCAGAATAGCTATTCGTTAGCATCGTGTGAACCGGAAGGAGCTACATCTTTATCGTTCGAATCTGGATAGTTTCTGAGATATTTGTATAAAGGGTAATGGAGGATGATGAAGAAGTAATTTATTTTGAAAAAGTCTTGTATTCGTTCCTGTCATTATCTTAAAGATCTCTCCGTTTCTAGCTTTGAACCGCAGCAGTTGAAAAGACATTCCAAAAAGAACGTGACGGTTTCAACATTTCTTCAATGTGTCTCAAGGACCAGAATACAAGAGAACCGGAAAATGCATGGCATAGTAAAACAGCCAAAATCTCGGAGCGGAAACAAACGACGCAATCCAGTCTGTAGTAAACATACAGTACAAGGCATCACAGAAAGAAACGGAGCATGGCAGAGGCACAAAGCAGTCTGTTACATTAGAATCGTGCGCTGTAGTCGGTGGCAGATACAACACGAGGCGAAGCACACAGGGAACAGTCACTGAGTAGAGGAACGGCTGAGCCAGCAAATAGAGAAAGCACCATACCTGGAACCACGGAGCAACATGATGAGTAGAAAACCCAGGAACTATTCCTTCTTCCTTTTAAGGAAAAAACGAAATTATTGGTGCGAAATTATTGCTGTCCATCTGTGGTTGCCGCCCCGGTGGCGCAGTGATCTAAGCGATGGCCTCTGATCATTCGTCCGAAAGGGGTCCGGGTTCGCATCCCGGTGAGGCATGGATGTTGTGTTTGTCTTAAGGCACTGGCTCTCTCCCTTCCCTGGAACCAGTGACCCTAAATTATGGACGGGCGACTGCTTATAGCCCATTGAGTTGCTCACGGTGGTCGTTAAACCTCCAATCAAACAAACAAACAAACCATCTGTGGTTATTGGGCGCCATCCTCCGACAAAAAGAGAAATAATGGTACTTATGCCACATTGAAAAGAAAAACATTAAGGAAAAACTATTACTTTCTTTAAAATTGGCATTTTCTGTCTAACAGTGGCATAGCAGTTAGACATACTATACAAAACATAGCAGGGTAGGAAGCAACACATGGCGCTCCGGGAAAATCGGGCAAGGGGCATGCTTGAACCACAGAAAAACAGAAGCAGAACGAACGGTGCGAGGCAGTTGTTGATGGTCATGTAAAGCGGATGCAGGCAGGACATCGTAAGACAAAACACACAGAAAAAGGTCACAAAGCAGAATGATGAGGGGAAAAAAACGAGGCACGAGAGAAAACACTTCACAAAGAGGAGAACGAAACAACAAGGGCTCAAAGAGACAGGGAGAAACATAGCTAAGAAAACACAACAGAAATCAATCATCAAACAAAACCACACAGGAGCTAATCAGGTGGACAGCGAAGAAGGAGACGATGTTGAGCATGACAAATGAAGTGGTCAAGACAACCATAGTAACATTCAACTTCCGGGTAAGAGCCCGAAAGGTGAAAAAATGCAAAGTAAAAAGCTCTAAGATTGTGAACCAGAGATGAGTAAACTGCCGGATCGTTGGAAGCAATAAAGTGATTAAGTGGAGCATCGTGAGAAGAGTCAAAGAACAATGGGAAAGCGGCATCTAGAGAAAGAGTCTGCGTAAACTCGGGAACAACTTGAAGGCGAGCAACAAGATCAGGCACAACAGAGGGACTGTCAAGAACGCGAGCAAAAGTGACGGCAGCAGGATCAGGAGCGGAGCCTTGCGAAGAACGATGAGGAGGAGACATAACCACAGCGGCACGCTTAGCGCGAATCTTGCGATTAGACCGATGACGACGCTTCTTATTAGGAGAAATACCAGTAGGGAAATGTTGACGAAGAGGACGAGACGACGTAGAAGGAACAACAGGCGGCGTCTCGGGAATCTGGCGAGGTGAATAGGGTACAAAGTCGGATGACACATGTAAAGAGGTAACTGCAGGAACAACAGAACCCGGGGAGGGTGGGGTTTCAAACGAGTCTAGAAGAGGAGCTGTGCGAAAGAGCGGGGACCGATCATGGCGACCAGAAGGTGAAACCAAGACAACGGCACTAGAAGCATCAGAAGAGCCCCGAGAAGGTGAAAAAGCCGGAGAGCACACCGGAGTACTGGAACTAGTGGAGAAAAGATGAGCGTCTGAGGGTGGCGAAGCCGACGTACGCAGCGGCGATGGGGGAGCAGAAAATCCCGGGATCGGGATAGACGAAGTGACTTGCGAAAACAAAGAAGGAAGCACCTGAACCGGCGGAGAAGGTGCAGCAACAGGATGTGACAAAGCGCAAACATCAGACGATGAAAAAGAAAGAAATACAGACGAAGGCACCGAAACAGGAGCAGTATATCCAGATGTACCCACAACAGACGATGCTGGCGAGGAAGGAAAAAGACCAACGGAGGCAGATGATGGAGATGGAGACTAAGAAGGTGTGAACGGATCAGGCGAAAGCGTGGTGACTGGAAGCGAAGAAAAGAGGTTCTGTGACGGGAACTTGAGCAGCCGTTGAAGAAGACTAGGAAGAAATGAGGGGGCATTGCGAGAAATGGTGACCAGGCTGTTTACATGAGATGCAATGATAGGCAGTGAATACGTTGATTGCGACGTTGTGATGACAAGAAATCACCAGAAAAGTTGTGGGGCAGTAAGAAACAGTCTGTGTCAGGGAAAAAAACTAAGTCTTGGTGGCGGAAGCCAAAATAAGGACGATCGCCTTGATCAACATGGGCGGCGGGTATCTTGCGGATATCACCAAGAACGCGGCCACACCGAGAAGGAAAAGCATGTAAAAACTCATCGGAAACGTCCGGAGGTACAGGTTACAAATTAAGAAAAACGGGAGAATGTGCAAAGGGGGGTAGGGACCACGCTATGATCTCCAACGGAAAGGCTAGTCGATAGGACTTGAGGAACAAACTCAGGTGAAAAAATATATACAAGAATGGACTTAGGCTTGCTGGCGAAATGTGTAATTGCACCGGAAGGGAGAAACGACAATGCAGACATACACTGTATAGACGTGAAACTTGACATTGGGTAAGGCGTCGAACTTGACACTTAAACTAAGAGTTGAAAGCATTGTACGTGTGCAATAAGCGTAGAACCTTGACGTGAAATATAGGAGTCCAAGGCTGTCGCGAGGAAAGTCGGAGACGTTGAACACGGATCTGTAGCAGGATGAGGAGAAGAGCAGTCGTGGGACGCATCCAGCACACTTGGAGGACAAGTCATCGAAGCAGCACATAGTGACGTGAGAGGGAAATAGAATTTAGAAGCAGAAGCACTGGCCATGGACAATGTGTAGAAATGCACGGCGAAGGGCACACAGATCCACTATAACAAGGTGGAGCACCAGGAAGGCGATCAGCATACCGAAGAAGGCAGCGCAGAGAACCACTGTCAATGGGTGGAACACAAGGAAGGTAATCCACACACCGGTGAAGGCAGCGCAGAGAACCATTAACGATGATTGGAGCGCAAACACGGAAGGCAAACGTAGACACAGCAGCAGGAAGGCTACTACATGCAGCAGACAGTTTTAGAGCAAAAAGTCAAGGCGAGTCACGATGGGCAGATTGTAAACAGGCCCAACGAGATGAATTGTAAACAGGCCCAACGAAATGAATTGTAAACAGGCCCAACGAAATGAATTGTAAACAGGCCCAACGAGATGAATTATAAAGGAATATCGGCAAAATATGCATGTACCAACTCGAAAGAATGACTAGGAAGAGAGCGCAGACATTCATGCACGAGAGAAACACAAATTAATTGGGCAGTGGGCACTAGATACAGGCAGAGCACAAAATGCAGAGCTCGAAAGTGCGTGGCCAGCAGAGCAACGTGACGGGATGCTGTGTGAGTCAAATATCGTACAAAGACAATTGTTTGGATGGGACCATTTCAAGAATGTTTGTTTTAAATTTAAGGGTGCATCTGCTTTGCACTTCCTTTCGACCGAAGCGTGTTAAAGTGGAAAAGTTTCCCTGCACGTTCTTTGAAAACTAAAGGATGTACTTATACCTTCACTATATACATGTATCTGTCTGTATACGTTTATCTGTGTACCTCTAAGTCTGATTTAATATCAGCCTCTTTTTGCTTTGGGAAGCTAGAACAGTGAGAACGATGATCCTAGCATTTTTAATCTTTATCTGATCCATAATTTCGCCGCCAAGAGCGAAATGCAAATTCCACCGATTTCAAAATATATTTTGCTTCATATCGTTGCTCAAAAATCAGATTGAAACACTTTCGACGCCTATTGAATGTACCATTTTTACGTACAGCTTATCGTATCTTAATATTACCGAATTTTTCTGTTACGACGAGCAAATACGTACATTACTGTTTGTGAAAATTGCAACGCCAAAAAAGAATCGCACTATTCAAAAGAAATTTATATCACAGATTCCTCATGTTGCAGGAGATAACTGATTTTATTTTTAGATCTATAGAAGATTTTGTCAATTCAAATCTCAGTACTATTTGTTCAGTTGCTGCCTACCGAAGATGGTAGGCAGCAACTGAACAAATAACTAGTATACGAATGAATAATTAATACACACAATTGACGTAGATTTGGGACACCAAACAGATGGCATGGCTCTTTCCACGGTTTTAAGTGAGTCACGGGAAAAGTATCATCGGCCGCCAACGGAAATCGAACCAAGGGTCTTCCAGTTACTCGCTGGACATTCTACCACTGCACCAATTGCTTCTTACCATCTTTGGGGAATCCCCACCATTGTGCGGGTCTCCAAGAAGCAACCAGCCATGTGGTTTGGCAATTAATCACATGTGAGTCTGGAGAATTCGAGGCCGCTGCGGTGCAGTGGTAGCATGTCCAGCGCGTAACTGGAAGAGCCTGAATTCAATTCCCGGTGGCGGCCGATGATAGTTTTTCCGTGACTCACTTAAAAACGTGGAAAGAGAAATGACTTCTGTTTGATGTTCCTAATCCACGTCGATTGTGTGTATTAATGCAGGACAATTACAGAGGCATCTGTGGCACGTAGTCCGGTCATCTTCAATAGCGCGTCGCACCGCTTCGTGCGGTGATACATGTTGCAATATGGTCCAGCATAGAGGCGAACAGACGCCTGATGTCCTGCTGAAGAGGGCCCACACTTGTTGGACGGTGTGCTCCAAATCCCGGATAGTGCGGCACAGAGTCAACCGGCGTTTCAACTGGTTCCATGCATGCTCGATAGAGGACATGTTCGGTGAGCGGGCAGGCCATGGAACTGTATGGACATGACCTAGGCAGTCCTAGAAAACCCGAGCCGTGTGCGGGATGGCACTATCCTGCTGGTATAGCGCACCTAGAATTCTGCCCAGGAGTGGGAGCACATGGGGCCATATGATCTCATCCACATACCGCTGGCCAGACAATGATCCACGTACTACTACTAGAGCTGATCGGCTATCGTAGGCAATAAACCATAAAGGCTCGCTAGACCATAATGCCTGCAGTGGAGTAGGTGGTACGCTCGATAGCAAGGTTGGAATTGTGCCGTTGACCCTGGGACCTCCACACCCGGACACGATGATCCTCTGTCCCCAAAACGAACCGACACCAATCGCTGAACACCACACGTTGCCAGTCTGTGGCGTTCCACGTTGCTCTCGCCTGGCACCATTGCAAACGGAGCCGGCGATGATCCGGTGTTAATGGCAGAACACGTAAGAGGCGCTGGGATCGCAGATTCGCTTCCGCGAGGCTTCAGGAAATGGCTCGTTGGCACACAAGAGCCGCTACATTTGCCTGGGGAGAGGACAGGGTTCTCGTGGGATCCATTCGTGCCTGCCGTACGAACTGTCGATCCTCTCTACGGATGGTCCTCCTGGTTCGTTCGGAGACACCAGCCGTGTGACAGTGCCGTCACGTGTCCACTGCTCCCAACACAGTCGGACGGTATGGTCAGAACGATCCACGTGGTGGGTTATACGGCGCGCCGACCGACCTGCTGTTTTCAGCCCGATGATCAGGCCTCTCTCAAAGCCCGTAAGTTGCGTACATCGACATCTCTGGTGTCTACCCGGCATTCTTGTCACTCTATACTCTTGCTTGCGCCGGCCGGTGCTTTTCTCTTTCATGGGGCATCGACTACACGCCGGTTTATAAGGCTGCCGGTTCGTGCTAGCAGCGCCGCCACAAGGTGTGCGGTTATGCGCACTCGCACCAAACTCACCCTAGCTATTTGCAAAGTTTCGCGGTTGTAGCATGTTTTCTTCTAGGTGTGCAAATTTCTTGTCCACGAGTGTACAAGAAGCAAGTGGAAGAATTGAAACTTCACTCGCCCAAGTTTTCACCAGCTGTCTCAACGAAGGTAAGATTCTCGAGTATTGGGATAATGGTACAATGATCCTGCTACATAAAAAAGGTGACGTTGAGGATCTCAGGACCTACAGGCTCTTCAGCCTCCTATCAGTTATTTATAAAATTTTCACTTAGGTTCTTTCACATCGCATGAAGGTAAAACTGGACATGGCTCAAGCAAGAGAAGAAGCTGAATTCAGGAGTGGCTACAGCACTGAAGATCATGTCCATGTACTTAGAGAACTAACAGAAAGAACAAGAGAATATGAACTCCCATTATGCAAGGCTTCTGTTGATTATAAAAAGGCCTTCGATTCCGTAAAACCATCAGCAGTTACAACTGCTTTGAAAACCTGCGGTATTGCAGATGCATACATTAGCATTATTAATAGTATCTCTGAAAATGCAATTGCAAAAGTTTGGATATTTGAGGATGCAGCACTAATAAAAATTGGAAAGCTAGTGTGACAAAGTAAAATCATATCTCCCAAACTCTTTAATCCCACATAGCAAAATATTTTTTAATTACTGAACTGGGACAAAGAAAAAAATATTTATGCAGATAATTCAAATCTCGTTCGTTTTGCTGATGACGTTGTCATTTTTGCAACTACGACTTCTGAACCGCAGAATACGATCCAGGAACTTGCTGACAAGAGTAAAGAAGTGGAATTAAAAATGAACTTTCAGAAGGCAAAAGTGACGTATATTGCTTTTACAAGAAACGAAGATTTATTTATTGACGGTGAAAAGCTTGAGACAACCGATACCTACATTTATCTTGGGCAGCAGATATGAAGTAAGGAAAAAATTTATGAAGAAATTAATCGGCGTGTAAAACTTGGATGGATAGTTTTTGGAAGAAGAAGTACAATTTTTACGAAAGGTATGCCATTGTGTCTTAAAAGATAAGGGTTTAACCAGTTCATCCTGCCAGTGCTTATGTATGGAGCACAGACATGGACCTTAACTAAACAAGTTAGTAAAATAATGCAATGCATTGAATATGATACGCTTTCCAACATACCAGAAATAATTACTCAAGTTATGAGAATAATGGTTGTGGAATAAATCTCGGTCCTGTGCCCTGACCTTTGATCCCATTTCGATGATATTCAACAGAACCGGTTCGGTATACCTCCGAAATTACATGGTAACGTTTTGTCGCAATCGAAGCATTTTTACGTAAGTTATGATGCATAAAGACTATGGAATAGATCCCGCTCCTGTGTCCTAACCTTTGACCCTATTTTGTCCATTTTCCATAGGGTTTGTCCCCAGGGGTTCCCTACCACATACTAAAATTTCACCGAAATCGAACCATTTTTACGTGAGTTATCATGCCGACAGACGGACGGACGGACAGACGGACGGAAAACGCTGAAGCATATACGCTTCTTCAACCTACGGTTGGAAAGCGTAAAAAAGACAAACAAAGACTGCAGACAACGCAAAAAGCCCTGGAGAGAATCATGCTTGGTGTAAACAGGAAAGATAAGCAGAGGAACTCATGGATAAGGAAAACAACAAGAGTTGACGACATCATGACCACAATGAAATCACTGAAATGGTGAGGGCATGACATGTTGTTAGAAGAACGACCACCGACGGAAAACCGAAATTTTAGAATGAATTTCGAGGGACAGGAAAAGACCCAGAAGAAGACCCTATGGTAGATTGATGGATGCAATTCGAAAGCATAGAGGTGTGTCATCGAGGAGACACGCTCAAGACAGACAATTGTGGAAGAAACTTGGGGAGACCTTCATCCAGTAGTGGATTCAAAGCAGTTGACAATGATGATGATATATATATATATATATATCATTGTCAACCATTATCAATCCACTGCTGGACGAAGGTCTCCCCAAATTTTCTCCACAACGGTCTGTCTTGTGCCAGTCTCTTCCATGTCACTCCCGCATACTTTCGAATTTCATCCACCCATCTCCCATGTGGTCTTCTTCTGGGTCTTTCCTGTCCCTTGGAATCCAATCTATAATTTCGGCTGTCCATCGATGGTCTGTCCTTCTGGCAGTATGTCCAGCCCATTGCCATTTCAGGGATTTTACTCTGATCATGATGTCTTCCACTCTCCTCATTTTCGGATTCACGAGTTCCTCTTCTTATCTCTCCTGGTTACACCAAGCATGCACCTGTCCATGCTGCTTTGGGTTGTCTGCAGCCTTTGTATGTCTCTTTTAGTTAAGGTCCACGTCTCTGCACCATACGTAAGCACTGGAAGGATGCATTGATCAAACACTTTTCTTTTAAGACATAATGGCATATTGCTCTTAAAAATTATGATGTTTCTTCAAAAAGCTCTCCAGGCAAGTTTTATACGCTGATTAATTTCTCCATCAATGTGACCCTCACTTGATATCTGCTGTCCAAGATAACGTACGTAACTTGTATCTCCAGCTTTTCTCCATCAATCGATAAATCTTCATTTCTTGTAAAAGCATTGTACATCACTTTTGTCTTCTGAAAGTTCATTTTTAATCCCACTTCTTTACTCTTGTCATCAAGTTCTTGGATCATACTCTGCAGCTCTGATGGGGTAGTTGCAAAAATGACTACGTCATCAGCAAAACGAAGGTGAGTTAGATAATCTCCATTAAACTTTATCCCTTTATTTTCCCAGTTCAGTGATTGAAAGACATTTTCCAATGTGGCATTAAAGAGTTTGGGAGATATGGTGTCACCTTGTCTCACTCCCTTTCCAATTTTTATGTGTGCTGTATTCTCAAACAGCCGAATCTTTGCACTTGCATTTTCATAGATGTTATTAATAATATTAATGTATGCATCTTCAATACCGCAGGATTTCAGAGCCATTGTAACTGCTGATGGTTTCACCGAATCAAAGGCTTTTTCATAATCGATAAAAGCCATGCACAATGGAAGTTCATATTCTTTCGCTCTTTCAATTAGTTCTCTAAGTACGTGGATATGATCTATTGTGCTGTAGCCACTCCTGAATCCAGCTTGTTCTCTCGGTTGAGCCACGTTCAGTGTTACCTTTAAGCGGTGTGAAAGAACTTTAGTGAAGATTTTATAAACCACTGATCGGAGGCTGATAGGTCTGTAGTTCCTGAGATCCTCAATGTCACCTTTTTTATGTAGCAGGATCATTGTAGCGTTGTTCCAATCCTCAGGAATCTTCCCTTCATTAAGGCATCGAGTGAAAATTTGGGCGAGTACTGTTTCGATTTCTCCACTTGCTTCTTGTATGGTGTCTGCAGTAATTCCATCTTCTCCTGGAGTTTTCCCCCGCTTCATGTTCTTGATTGCATGCGCAACTTCTGCTGGGAGGACTGAAAGAACTCTGGTACTGGTACCTTTCATGATGTCTGGAGAACATGTATCATCCCTTTCATATAATTTGGAGTAGAAATCTTTCACTCGTGTCAAAATTTCGCCTCTATTTCTTGTTACAGAACCATTTTCTTTGCTCCAGTGCCATAATCTGTTTTCTTCCCTTATTGAGATGTCGCTTTGCTATCTTTAGGCTTTGGTTGTTTTCAATTGCTTTCCTCACTAATTCGCAGTTGAATTTCCTTACGTCTTTAGTGATAATTTTTTGTACTGTCTTGCATAGCTCTATATATTCCACTTTGGAAGTCACATTTTCTTTAGTTGTCCTCATATCTCTTCTTTTTTGCATCAGCATTTTGGTTTTTCCTGATAATTTGTTCACATGCAACTTGTTCTTAGACCCAGCTCATTTTGTTGGTGTTTACATAAGAGTTTTGGTTACTTTTCTGTTAACTTCAGAAATATCCACGTCTTCCGATGTTAGGCGTTCTAAAGCAGAGAATCTGTTCTTCAGTTCCAACTTAAAGGTATTATGATGTTTTTTAAGGTTGGTTATGTCAATACATTTTGTTTGTCTTATGAGCTTGCCACGTTCGAGTTTAGTGTTGAGGTGCATCTTACATCTCACCAATCTATGGTCACTACCTGTGTTGAACTTGTTCAGCACACTGCAGTCTCCTATGACGAATTTTTTGTTACACATATTAAAATCAATTTCACTTGTTATCCCATTTGGATGTCTCCATGTCCATTTCCCGTGTGGCTTTTTCTTGAAAAAGGAGTTCAAGATGAAAAACCCTCTTGCCTCTGCAAACTCAACGAGAGTATTTCCACCCTGGTTTCTGTTGCCGCGAGCGAATTTACCTACTGAAGTTTCATTCTGTTGCCGTGAGCGAATTTACCTACTGAAGTTTCATTCTGTTGCCATTGCCCTATTTTTGCATTGAAATCTCCCATAATTATCTTCAAGTGGTGCTTACCTTTATTATTTAGATGACGAATTTCCTCATAAAATTCTTCAATTTCTTCTTCAGGATGACTTGTGGTGGGTGCATGAGTTTGAATAATCTGAGCCTTGTATCTTCTCGAGAGTTGGATAACGAGTCGCGCAGTTCTGTCAGAGGCACTTTCAACTTCTGCAACTTTATACTTCAGTTTCTTGTTTATTATAAATCCAACACCACTAGTACTGCCAGTATGTGTCCCACGATAGTAGAGGAGATGTCCACTTTTCCGTTCAATGAGATCTTCTCCTTTTCTCCTTACCTCACTTAGCCCCACGATGTCCCACTTGATCCTTTGCAGTTCCTCTTCCAATTCAAGAAGCCTTGAATCAGGAGATAGGGAGCATCCATTGTAAGTAACCAAGGTCAGTATCAGATGGCAGCCTAGTCCGGTCCTCCAAGGATTCTTAGCACCCTCTGCGTTCATGTCGCACTGACAGCAGCCTTGGCCAGGTACATTCGAGCTGCCGGAGACTGAGGGCCAAGATTTAAGTTGTAGAGTCATTTTGGAGGGTTTGGCCATAACTCACCACGCTGGCCAAGCGGGTTGGTGAGTGTGGGATAGCATTTCCTCTAATCCCGATGGTATAGTTATACCGCTATTGGCGGTCGTCAGAGCCCCTTTAGTGGGAACAGGATGCACCACGAGGAGGCGGGGTTGACATTTGTCAAGGAGAGGCTTTGATGTTACGCATCACCTGACCTTACATTCCAAATATATATATATATATATATATATATATATAGGGATGTAGCCATTCCATATATATATATATATATATATATGGGACATCGTGGGGCTAAGTGAGGTAAGGAGAAAAGGAGAAGATCTCATCGAACTGAAAAGTGGACATCTCTTCTACTATCGTGGGACAGATACTGGCAGAACTAGTGGTGTTGGATTTATAATAAACAAGAAACTGAAGGATAAAGTTGTAGAAGTTGAAAGTTCCTCTGACAGAGCTGCACGACTTGTTATCCAACTCTCGAAAAGATACCAGGCTCAGATTATTCAAACTTATGCACCCACCACAAGTCATCCTGAAGAAGAAATTGAAGAATTTTATGAGGAAATTTGTCATCTAAATAATAAAGGTAAGCAGCACTTGAAAATAATTATGGGAGATTTCAATGCAAAAATAGGGCAACGGCAACAGAATGAAACTTCAGTAGGTAAATTCGGTCATGGCAACAGAAACCAGCGTGGAAATACTCTCGTTGATTTTGCAAAGGCAGAAGGGTTTTTCATCTTGAACTCCTTCTTCAAGAAAAAGCCACACAGGAAATGGACATGGAGACATCCAACCGGGACGACAAGTGAAATTGATTTTATTATGTGTAACAAAAAATTCGTCATAGAAGACTGCAGTGTGCTAAACAAGTTCAACACAGGTAGTGACCATAGATTGGTGAGATGTAAGATGCACCTCAACACTAAACTTGAACGTGGCAAGCTCATAAGACAAACAAAATCTATTGACATAACCAACCTTAAAAAACACCATAATACCTTCAAGTTAGAACTGAAGAACAGGTTCTCTGCTTTAGAAGGCCTAACATCGGAAGAAGTGGACATCTCTGAAGTTAACAGAAAAGTAACCAAAGCTCTTATGGAAACAGCTACAAAATTAGCTGGGTCTAAGAACAAGTTGCATGTGAACAAATTATCAGGAAAAACCAAAATGTTGATGCAAAAAAGAAGAGAGATGAGGACAACTAAAGAAGATGTGACTTCCAAAGTGGAATATATAGAGCTATGCAAGACAGTAAGAAAAAGTATCACTGAAGACGTAAGGAAATTCAACTGTGAACTAGTGAGGAAAGCAATTGAAAACAACCAAAGCCTAAATATAGCAAAGCGACATCTCAGTAAGGGAAGAAAACAGATTATGGCACTGAGAAAAGAAGATGGCTCTGTAACAAGAAATAGAGGCGAAATTTTGACAAGAGTGAAAGATTTCTACTCCAAATTATATGAAAGGGATGATATATGCACTCCAGACATCATGAAAGATACCAGTACCAGAGTTCCTCCAGTCCTTCCAGCAGAAGTTGCACATGCAATCAAGAACATGAAGCGAGGAAAAGCTCCAGGAGAAGATGGAATTACTGTAGACATCATACAAGAAGCAAGTGGAGAAATCGAAACAGTACTCGCCCAAATTTTCACTCGATGCCTTAATGAAGGAAAGATTCCTGAGGATTGGAACACCGCTACAATGATCCTGCTACATAAGAAAGGTGACATTGATTATCTCGGAAACTACAGACCTATCAGCCTCCTATCAGTAGTTTATAAAATCTCCACTAAAGTTCTTTCACACCGCTTGAAGGTAACACTGGACATGGCTCAACCGAGAGAACAAGCTGGATTCAGGAGTGGCTACAGCACAATAGATCATATCCACGTGCTGAGAGAACTAATTGAAAGAGCGAGGGAATATGAACTTCCATTGTGCATGGCTTTTATCGATTATGAAAAAGCCTTTGATTCGGTGAAACCATCAGCAGTTACAATGGCTCTGAAAACCTGCGGTATTGAAGATGCATACATTAATATTATTAATAACATCTATGAAAATGCAAGTGCAAAGATTAGGCTGTTTGAAAATACAACACACGTAAAAATTGCAAAGGGAGTGAGACAAGGTGACACCATATCTCTGAAGCTCTTTAATGCCACATTGGAGGGTGTTTTTCAGTCGCTGAGCTGGGAAAACAAGGGGATAAAGATTAATGGAGATTATCTAACCCACCTTCGTTTTGCTGATGACGTAGTCATTTTTGCAACTACCCCATCAGAGCTGCAGAGTATGATCCAGGAACTTGCTGACAAGAGTAAAGAAGTGGGATTAAAAATGAACTTTCAGAAGACAAAAGTGATGTTCAATGCTTTTACAAGAAATGAAGATTTATCGATTGATGGAGAAAAGCTGGATATAACAGACACATACGTTTATCTTGGACAGCAGATATCAAGTGAGGGTCACATTGATGAAGAAATTAATCGGCGCACAAAACTTGCCTGGAGAGCTTTTGGAAGAAACAGCATAATTTTCAAGAGCAATATGCCATTATGTCTTAAAAGAAAAGTGTTTGATCAATGCATCCTTCCAGTGCTTACGTATGGTGCAGAGACGTGGACCTTAACTAAAAGAGACATACAAAGGCTGCAGACAACTCAAAGAAGCATGGCATGGAGAGGTGCATGCTTGGTGTAACCAGGAGAGATAAGAAGAGGAACTCGTGGATCCGAAAATTGACGAGAGAGGAAGACGTCATGATCAGAGTTAAATCCCTGAAATGGCAATGGGCTGGACATTCTGCCAGAAGGACAGATCATCGATGGACAGCCGAAATTTTAGATTGGATTCCAAGGGACAGGAAAAGACCCAGAAGAAGACCACATGGGGGATGAAATTCGAAAGTATGCGGGAGTGACATGGAGGAGACTGGCACAAGACAGACCGTTGTGGAGGAAACTTGGGGAGACATTCGTCCAGCAGTGGATTGATAATGGTTGACAATGATGATGATGATGATGATGATATATAAACGAACGAAGAGTTACATCCGCAGGTGTGGCAGAATTAACACGCATCCCATTGCTTGGAAAGACGACGCATCCCATTGCTGGGAAAGACGACGCATACCGTCTGGAAAGAGGAACTTTAGTTTCTCCTTGAACCATTTGGATCTGTCAACATGAAAGTCACATGTTGACAGATCCGAGCTGTAGGCTGGGTGGTGCAGAACCTCTTACCCTTTCCGTGCTAACGCATCCTGCATAATGTGTGGAACAGAATCACACCACGCGAAAGCATGCCAGGTCACCCATTCTTGATTGCTTTATGCAGCTTGTCCACTGTGTCGATGTAGTGGTTGGCATTGCTGTTCACGTGAGTCTCTTTAAAGTCCACCAACATAAACTCTTCATGGTCAAAAATGCCGTCAGCATAACCTCCCCGGCGGAGTCCTGTGACTTGAATTTTATGTGTTTTGGTGATCCGGGATGTTTCCATTGCATGCTCGCTGGTTTGCTGGATGGCTCAAAGTGGTGGCACCGCGATTCGTCACCTGCCACTATGCGCGATATAAATGCATCACCCTCTGCTTTGTAACGCAGCAAGTGGTTCAAACTCCAACCCATACATTCTTCCTTATGGTGGTCAGTCAGCATCCGCGGGATTAATTTTAAACAAACTTTCCGATATTGCATTATCTTCGTAACCACAGTTTGAACTGTAACAAATATCATAGCAAAGTCCTCCGTTTGTGAACGTCAGCCCCGACTACGGTTTTACATGCATTTCTTTCTGGGTGTGGGCGCATTGTTTGTGTTATTCACGCGCTCCCCGCCGATCAAGGTGATCGTCCTTATTTAGGCTTCCGACGCCAAGCCTTAGTTCTCTTCCCTGAGATGGACTCCATTACTTCCTGCCCCACTGCTTTCCAGGTGCTTTGTGTTCATCACAATGTCGTTATAAACGTGTTCACTGCGTATCATTGCTTCTCATGTAAAACGCCTGGTCATCATCGCTTGCAGTGTCAGCTCACCTCCTCTTGTTCTTCCTCAACGGCTGCTCAAGTGCCCATCACAGAACCCCCTTCTTCACTTCCGGTCACCACGCCTGCACTTGTTTCGCTTCCACCTTCTTAGTCTCCATCTCGATTGTCGTTGCCTTCCTCTGCAGGTCTTTTTCCTTCTCCACTAGCGTTGCCTCTTGTGGATACATCTGGATCTACTGCTCCTGCTTCGGTGCCTTCGTCTGTCTTGCTTTCTTCTTCGTCGTCTGTTGTCTGTGCTTTGTCACATCCCGTTGCCGACCTTTCTCCGCCTGTTCAGGTGCTGCCTTCTTTGTTTTCGCACGTCACCTCGTCAATCCCAACCACGGGATTCTCTGCTCCATCATCTTCGCTGTGTACGTCAGCCTCGCCACCCTCAGACGCTCATCCTTTCTTCAGCCGTTCCAGTACTCCGGTGTGCTCTCCGCCCGTTTCAACTTCTCCGAGCTCTTCTGATGCCTCTAGTATTGTTGCCTTCCTTTCGATTTCCGGTCCCGTGATCGGTCCCCGCTTTCCAGCACAGCTACTCTTCTGGATTTGTGTGAAGCCTCACCTTCACCAGCTCCTGTTGCCCCATCAGTTGCCTCTTTGCTTGCGTTATGCGCACATGATCCAGATCTTCCTTGTCAGACTTCTCACTTGCTGTCGGTTACTCCTTCTTCATCACCACGTCCCTGTTGGTACTGCTTCTAATAAGAAGTGCCGTCGTCGCTCTAATCGAGAGACTCGTACTAAGCGAACCGCAGTCGCTCAGCCTTCTCTTCATCGTTCTTCAGGTTCCGCTCCTAATTCTACTGTTGCTGCTTTCGCCGAACTTATTGGTACTCCCTCCGTTTCCACTGCAATTGTCACTCGCCTCCAAGCTGTCCCTGGGTATTCGAAGATTCTCTTCCCAGATGCTGCCAACCATTGTTCTTTGCCTCTTCTTGTGACGCTGGTTTGGATCCCCTTCTTGACTCACATGATCCAGCTGATTACTCGAATATGATCGAGGATATTCGCTGCTTCCTCCACGTTTTCGTTGACCTCACGAGATCTTACCCCTGAGATATTTCGTTATTAAAGTTTTCTTAATTGCTACCTTGGTGATACTCAAAATCGCCTCATTGATCTGGTTCTGACCGATTAGTTTCTGTCTGCAGTTGCATGATATTTCGCTTCCTGCCGTCTTTGCCTTGCTGCTGTTCCGTCTTACTTTGCATGTTTCTGTTTTGCGTTTTACCCAACCTTTTTCTTTCCGTTGTATCCTATGTACCGCCATGTTTTCTCCACATCTCGGTTCTTTCAAACATCCGCCCGGTGCCTACTTCCGTGAACCCGTCACATCGTTTTGTTCACAGAGCTTCTTCCTGTGTGCATTGTTATGCGCGATTCTTCTCTTATATCTTTCGTCATTGTCCTGGATTGCCCTATGTTGCTGTTCGCACCCAGTTAGTTTTTTCAGGTGTTCCGTGGGTTTGTTTTTCCTGTCTCGTCGAGTATTTGTCTTATGTCATGCCATGTGCCTCAGCATACCTTCTACTGTTGTGCTACGTTACTTGCTCATCCAGTGTGACTCATCTCGTAAGATACTTATCGTTATTGCTTTGCCTCATGCTAATTGATTGTCCCCTACTGTTATCTACACCATGCCATCTTTGCAAGTGTTATCTGTTGCACCTCGTTTTCTGCTTTTCATGCTGCGCCCCGGAGCATGAAAATAAAATTTCAAGATAGCCATTCGTTAGTAAATGGTGTGAACCGGAATAGACGCCATTTTCATAGTTTGAATAGCAATAGTTTTGGATATGTTTAAAAAAGAATGTTAGTAGCTCACGATTTAGTTAGTAGCTCACGGTGAAATCGTGAGCTACTAACATTCTTTTTCAAACATCTCCAAAACTATTGCTATTCAAACTATGAAAATGGCGTCTAATCCGGTTCACACCATTTACTAACGAATGACTATCTTGAAATTTTTAATAAATTTACATGGTGAGAGGGGGGGGGGTGATGGTCGGTCTCGAATATATATATACATAAGTTCTCAATATTGTTATTTTTTTCTCAAAAACTGTTGTGGTTCAAACGATGAAAATGGATTTCCCCTCGGTTCATACGATTTGCTAACGAATGGCTATTTTGAAATTTTGAATTTCCATGGTGGGGGGCTGGTGAAATGGTCGGTCTCTCCGTATATATGCAAAATCTCAATATTATTTTTTACATATCTCAAAAACTATTGCGGTTCAAACGATAAAAATGGAGTTCATTCCTGTTCATACGATTTACTAACGAATGGCTATTTCGGAATTTTGAATTTCCATGATGAAGGGGGGGGGTAAATGGTGTATGCCTGTGACATTCTTTTTTAAATATCTCAAAAACTATTGCGGTTCAAACGATGAAAATGGAGTTCTTTTCGGTTCATACGATTTGCTAACGAATGGCTATTTTGAAATTTTGAATTTCCATGGGGGTGGGGGGCTGGTGAAATGGTCGGTCTCTCTGTATATGTGCAAATTCTCAATATAATTTTTTAAATATCTCAAAAACTGTTGCGGTTCAAACGATAAAAATGGAGCTCATTCCTGTTCATACGATTTACTAACGAATGGCTATTTCGGAATTTTAAATTTCCATGAAGAGGGGGGAGGGGGATGAAATGATCTGTAACATTCTTTTTTAAATATCTCAAAAATTATTGCGGTTCAAACGATGAAAATGGAGTTCTTTTCAGTTCATACGATTTGCTAACGAATGGCTATTTCGGAATTTTAAATTTCCATGATGAGGGGGGAGGGGGATGAAATGATCTGTAACATTCTTTTTTAAATATCTCAAAAATTATTGCGGTTCAAACGATGAAAATGGAGTTCTTTTCAGTTCATACGATTTGCTAACGAATGGCTATTTCGGAATTTTGAATTTCCATGATGAGGGCGGGGGGAGGGAGGATGAAATGGCCTGTAACATTCTTTTTTAAATATCTCAAAAATTATTGCGGTTCAAACAATGAAAATGGAGTTCTTTTCAGTTCATACGATTTACTAACGAATGGCTATTTCGGAATTTTAAATTTCCATGATGAGGATGGGGGGATGAAATGGTCTGTAACATTCTTTTTTAAATATCTCAAAAATTATTGCGGTTCAAACGATGAAAATGGAGTTCTTTTCAGTTCATACGATTTGCTAACGAATGGCTATTTCGGAATTTTAAATTTCCATGATGAGGGGGAAGGGGGGATGAAATGGCCTGTAACATTCTTTTTTAAATATCTCAAAAATTATTGCGGTTCAAACGATGAAAATAGAGTTCTTTTCGGTTCATACAATTTGCTAACGAATGGCGATTTTGAAATTTTGAATTTCCATGATGAAGGGGGGGGGTAAATGGTGTAGGCCTGTGACATTCTTTTTTAAATATCTCAAAAACTATTGCGGTTCAAACGATGAAAATGGAGTTATTTTCGGTTCATACGATTTGCTAACGAATGGCTATTTTGAAATTTTGAATTTCCATGGTGGGGGGCTGGTGAAATGGTCGGTCTCTCTGTATATATGCAAATTCTCAATATTATTTTTTAAATATCTCAAAAACAATTGCGGTTCAAACGATAAAAATGGAGTTCATTCCTGTTCATACGATTTGCTAACGAATGGCTATTTCGGAATTTCAAATTTCCATGATGAGGGGGGAGGGGGATGAAATGATCTGTAACATTCTTTTTTAAATATCTCAAAAATTATTGCGGTTCAAACGATGAAAATGGAGTTCTTTTCAGTTCATACGATTTGCTAACGAATGGCTATTTCGGAATTTTAAATTTCCATGATGAGGGGGGAGGGGGATGAAATGATCTGTAACATTCTTTTTTAAATATCTCAAAAATTATTGCGGTTCAAACGATGAAAATGGAGTTCTTTTCAGTTCATACGATTTGCTAACGAATGGCTATTTCGGAATTTTGAATTTCCATGGTGAGGGCGGGGGGAGGGAGGATGAAATGGCCTGTAACATTCTTTTTTAAATATCTCAAAAATTATTGCGGTTCAAACAATGAAAATGGAGTTCTTTTCAGTTCATACGATTTACTAACGAATGGCTATTTCGGAATTTTAAATTTCCATGATGAGGATGGGGGATGAAATGGTCTGTAACATTCTTTTTTGAATATCTCAAAAATTATTGCGGTTCAAACGATGAAAATGGAGTTCTTTTCAGTTCATACGATTTGCTAACGAATGGCTATTTCGGAATTTTAAATTTCCATGATGAGGGGGGAAGGGGGATGAAATGGCCTGTAACATTCTTTTTTAAATATCTCAAAAATTATTGCGGTTCAAACGATGAAAATAGAGTTCTTTTCGGTTCATACAATTTGCTAACGAGTGGCGATTTTGAAATTTTGAATTTCCATGATGAAGGGGGGGGGGGGTAAATGGTGTAGGCCTGTGACATTCTTTTTTAAATATCTCAAAAACTATTGCGGTTCAAACGATGAAAATGGAGTTATTTTCGGTTCATACGATTTGCTAACGAATGGCTATTTTGAAATTTTGAATTTCCATGGTGGGGGGGCTGGTGAAATGGTCGGTCTCTCTGTATATATGCAAATTCTCAATATTATTTTTTAAATATCTCAAAAACAATTGCGGTTCAAACGATAAAAATGGAGTTCATTCCTGTTCATACGATTTGCTAACGAATGGCTATTTCGGAATTTCAAATTTCCATGATGAGGGGGATGAAATGATCTGTAACATTCTTTTTTAAATATCTCAAAAATTATTGCGGTTCAAACGATGAAAATGGAGTTCTTTTCAGTTCATACGATTTGCTAACGAATGGCTATTTCGGAATTTTAAATTTCCATGATGAGGGGGGAAGGGGGATGAAATGGCCTGTAACATTCTTTTTTAAATATCTCAAAAATTATTGCGGTTCAAACGATGAAAATAGAGTTCTTTTCGGTTCATACAATTTGCTAACGAATGGCGATTTTGAAATTTTGAATTTCCATGATGAAGGGGGGGTAAATGGTGTAGGCCTGTGACATTCTTTTTTAAATATCTCAAAAACTATTGCGGTTCAAACGATGAAAATGGAGTTATTTTCGGTTCATACGATTTGCTAACGAATGGCTATTTTGAAATTTTGAATTTCCATGGTGGGGGGCTGGTGAAATGGTCGGTCTCTCTGTATATATGCAAATTCTCAATATTATTTTTTAAATATCTCAAAAACAATTGCGGTTCAAACGATAAAAATGGAGTTCATTCCTGTTCATACGATTTGCTAACGAATGGCTATTTCGGAATTTCAAATTTCCATGATGAGGGGGAGGGGGATGAAATGGCCTGTAACATTCTTTTTTAAATATCTCAAAAATGATTGCGGTTCAAACGATGAAAATGGAGTTCTTTTCGGTTCATACGATTTGCTAACGAATGGCTATTTTGAAATTTTGAATTTCCATGGTTGGGGGCTGGTGAAATGGTCGGTCGATTTCAGTATATATGCAAAATCTCAATCTTATTTTTTAAATATCTCAAAAACTATTGCGGTTCAAACGACAAAAATGGAGTTCATTCCTGTTCATACGATTTACTAACGAATGGCTATTTCGGAATTTTGAATTTCCATGATGAGGGGGGGGGTGAAATGATAGGCCTGTAACATTATTTTTTAAATATCCAAAAACTATTGCGGTTCAAACGATAAAAATGGAGTTCATTCCTGTTCATACGATTTGCTAACGAATGGCTATTTCGGAATTTTGAATTTCCATGATGAAGGGGGGGGTAAATGGTGTAGGCCTGTGACATTCTTTTTTAAATATCTCAAAAATGATTGCGGTTCAAACGATGAAAATGGAGTTCTTTTCGGTTCATACGATTTGCTAACGAATGGCTATTTTGAAATTTTGAATTTCCATGGTTGGGGGCTGGTGAAATGGTCGGTCGATTTCAGTATATATGCAAAATCTCAATCTTATTTTTTAAATATCTCAAAAACTATTGCGGTTCAAACGATAAAAATGGAGTTCATTCCTGTTCATGCGATTTACTAACGAATGGCTATTTCGGAATATTGAATTTCCATGATGAAGGTGGGGGGGGGGGGGGTAAATGGTGTAAGCCTGTGACATTCTTTTTTAAATATCTCAAAAACTATTGCGGTTCAAACGATGAAAATGGAGTTCTTTTCGGTTCATACGATTTGCTAACGAATGGCTATTTCGGAATGTTGAATTTCCATGATGAAGGGGGGGGTAAATGGTGTAGGCCTGTGACATTCTTTTTTAAATATCTCAAAAACTATTGCGGTTCAAACGATGAAAATTGAGTTCTTTTCGGTTCATACGATTTGCTAACGAATGGCTATTTCGGAATTTTGAATTTCCATGATGAGGGGGGTGAAATGATAGGCCTGTAACATTATTTTTTAAATATCTCAAAAACTATTGCGGTTCAAACGATAAAAATGGAGTTCATTCCTGTTCATACGATTTGCTAACGAATGGCTATTTCGGAATTTTGAATTTCCATGATGAAGGGGGGGGTAAATGGTGTAGGCCTGTGACATTCTTTTTTAAATATCTCAAAAACTATTGCGGTTCAAACGATGAAAATGGAGTGCTTTTCGGTTCATACGATTTGCTAACGAATGGCTATTTTGAAATTTTGAATTTCCATGGGGGTGGGGGCTGGTGAAATGGTCGGTCTCTGTGCGTATATGTAAATTCCATTATTTATTAAATATTTCAAAAACTATTGTGGTTCAAACGATAAAAATGGAGTTCATTCCTGTTCATACGATTTGCTAACGAATGGCTATTTCGGAATTTTGAATTTCCATGATGAAGGGGGGGTAAATGGTGTAGGCCTGTGACATTCTTTTTTAAATATCTCAAAAACTATTGCGGTTCAAACGATGAAAATGGAGTGCTTTTCGGTTCATACGATTTGCTAACGAATGGCTATTTCGAAATTTTGAATTTCCATGGGGGTGGGGGGCTGGTGAAATGGTCGGTCTCTGTGTGTATATGTAAATTCTATTACTTATTAAATATTTCAAAAACTATTGTGGTTCAAACGACAAAAATGGAGTTCATTCCTGTTCATACGATTTACTAACGAATGGCTATTTCGGAATTTTGAATTTCCATGATGAGGGGGGGGGGGTGAAATGATAGACCTGTAACATTATTTTTTAAATATCTCAAAAACTATTGCGGTTCAAACGATGAAAATGGAGTTCTTTTCAGTTCACACGATTTGCTAACGAATGCCTATTTTGAAATTTTGAATTTCCATGGTGGGGGGCTGGTGAAATGGTCGGTCTTTCTGTATATATGCAAATTCTCAATATTATTTTTTAAATATCTCAAAAACTATTGCGGTTCAAACGATAGAAATGGAGTTCATTCCGGTTCATACGATTTACTAACGAATGGCTATTTCGAAATTTTGAATTTCCATGGTGGGGGGCAGGTGAAATGGTCGGCCTCCTATAATTATATGCAAATTCTCAATATTATTTGTTAAATATCTCAAAACCTATTGTGGTTCAAACGATGAAAATGAAGTTCATTCCGGTTCATACGATTTATTAACGAATGGCTATGCTGAAATTTGAAATATCTATTTTTTGGGGGTACCATTTCACCAGCCCCCACTTTGTTTTTTAAATAACTCAAAAACTATTGCGGTTCAAACGAAAAAAATTGAGTTCATTCCGGTTCATACGTGGTACAAACGAATGGTGCAAAAAAAATTTAAAAATTCCATGGTGGGGGGGCTATCGTTTCACCAGCCCCCACTTTGTTTTTTAAATATCTCCAAAACTTTTGCGGTTCAAACGAAAAAAACCGAGTTCATTCCGGTTCATACGTGGTACAAACGAATGGTGTCTGAAAAATTAAAAAATTCCGTGGTGGGGGGGCTGGTGAAATGCACCTGTAAAAGTCCGCGCATGATAACGTACTGGGCTCAGTGGGATTCTTTAAGCGTGAAAGAGGGACTCTTATACAGAGAAGTAGAGAATTCCAACGAAAAGGACAATATTATCCAATTGGTTCTGCCAACCTCCCGAGTTGAAGAAGTGTTGCGTGAAATACATAACAGTCCTACTGGTGGTCATTTCGGTGTAAAGAAGACCCTAGGTAAAATCAGGGAGCGTTTTTATTGGTGTAAGTGCCGGAACGATGTCGAGAGGTGGTGTCACAGATGCCATTTATGTAATGCAAAAAAAGGACCAGCTACGAGGAGTAAGGGGCTACTACAGGTTTATAACGTCGGGGCTCATTTCGAGCGAATTGCTGTAGATGTAATGGGTCCCCTTCCCAGGACAGAGGACGGGAACCGCTATCTTTTAGTGGTGGTGGATTATTTCACGAAGTGGCCCGAAGTATTCCCGATTCCGAACCAGGAATCCACGACCGTGGCCCAGGTGCTAGTAAACCAGGTGGTATCCCGGTTTGGCGTACCGCTCCTACTTCATTCCGATCAGGGCCGAAATTTTGAAGCGCAGGTGTTTCAGGACATGTGCAGAATTTTAGGGATCACGAAGACTCGCACAACCCCTCTGCACCCCAGTTCTAATGGTATGGCCGAGGTCCTAAATCGTACAATAGCCCGACATCTGACCGCGTTCGTTGATGAAAACCAGCGTGACTGGGATAAGCTTATTTTTCTGTTTCTCATGGCGTACAGGTCGGCGGTGCACGAGAGCACCGGCCGCACGCCCAGCTCAGTGTTATTCGGCATGGAGATGAGGTTACCATGTGACCTGTTGTTTGGGCGCCCCGTCCCCAGACACCAAGTGTGTTCCCAGTACGCGGAGGATTTGGAGGAACTGTGGGGAAGGGTACACCAATTTGTAAGGGAGCACCTAAAAGTGGCGTCCGATAAGATGAAAACTAGGTACGACGTACGCGCGACGGAGGCAGGATTCCAACAGGGCGATCAAGTTTGGCTTTACGACCCGAAGAGAAGGAAAGGGCGGTCCCCGAAGTTGCAGAGAGATTGGGAGGGACCCTTCGTAATGGAGAAACGCATAAACGATGTTTTATACAGGATAAAACGAGGTAATAGAGCCGGTAGGGTAATACACATAGATAGGCTCCGCCCGTACGAAGATGGAGGCGGGCCCGGACCCGCAGAATGAAAATTCGGATAAAGAAGATACCTTTAGATTCTTTTTTTTTATTTTTACGTTTTTTTTCGATATTGTTATTGTCCGTGTTTTGGGTAGTACTAGTGGTAAGTGTCAGTACGGTGCCTGTACAGTGCCGGTGTAGTATTTGTGGAAGGTGTATAGTGAAAGAATTTTTTTCACTATACACCTTCCACAAATACTACATGGTTTAGTGAAAGAATTTTTGGTATCGTGTACTTGTAGTAATATTAGAGAAAATATTCCCGTGGTAGAATCGTGTAGTGTTAGTGGAATTTTGTGTAGTAAGAATTTAATTTACCGTGTAGTGTATGTATCAAACAATGCTGTATTGGAGATGGCTCCGGAACAAAGGTGAGAGAGATAATTTACTAAAATATGCTAGCTATAGCAGGGGATATCTCAATGAAGTCAGTAAGGCGGCCCCCAGAAACTTTGGGAGGGCCAATAAGAGGTTTCTTGGATGTTAGGCATAGATCAGGATTGGTCAGGAGTCCCAAGCAAATAAAAGACGAACGCTCGGGGCGAGCTTTTTGGTAAGGAGGGGACAATGATGCGAAAATTGGGTCTAAATTAATTACTATTAAAGGGGGGGGGGCGGTCTTAATAGGCGTGGTTAAATTATGTTGATAATTAAATTAAATATTTGGCCTATTGTAAATTGAATTGGAAAATTAACTTATTTTAATTAGGGAAGTCTTGTAATTTTCATTGTCTGGGTGGAAACAAAGGAATTAGTGGATCATCTCTGTGGGTCTGTGAGCAGCAAGGGATAACACCAGACGGCAATTGAGGAGCACTCAGACGCTCATGAAGACCGTTTCAAGTGTGCCATTAGTGCCAAATATCTGTAGGGAACGCGGAAAAATTATGATTACGAGAGGCGGGGTCAAAAACACCACCATTCTTGCAGGAGCAACGACGCTCCGTACGAAAGGCATGAGAGAAATCTCAAGTGTCTGGTGAAGAGAAGCATATGAGGCCCACGTGACAGAGAATAGCTGAAAAGTAGCGAATGAAGTCAGTATTCTATCTCCGTACGCAGAAGTAGGTCGCACGCGAGATCCAGCCAAAAAAAAAAGGAATATTCGCAATAATGCTTGGCGCTGCTGTAAGACGCTGGCATATATAGTCCACGGTATCTGACGCGCTTCCGTAGGTCGTATAGCTACGAAGAAGAACCAGGCTAAATTTATACTTGGTGGCTGGAGGTAAGCCCGCCAAGTGTGGTAAAATCTGGAACTTAAGAGGACGGTCCTACAACCGCCGAAAAGAGCTGCTTTATTCGCTCCCAAGGTCCATGCGCTGATGACAGAACGTTAGGAACGTCGGGAGAGTTTCTCTTGATAGAGATACAATTCCAGCGAATCTCCGCCCGACCAGGAAACAAGCATTAGTAAAACACGACTAGCGAACCGCCTTACTAAATCGCCGTCTCTATCCCGGACGAGCCCCCAGTGAGGAGGTGGTTGACCTCTCAACGTAAACGTCGCTTTCTCGTCGTTGACAGAATTTCTTAACCGAGTGCGAAAGAGCGTCCCATCGCCTGAATCCGGAGTGCGGAAACAGAATTTACTGATCGCCAGCGGAGGAGTCAGCTGCGGGAGTTACTTTACTTTCTCCCCTTTCACGAGAGGTCGGGGAGAAACACGAAAGAAGGCTCTCTCTCTGCTGCACCGCCGAACGAAGGAGTGTACAAAAAAGAAAACCAACAAATCAGTGGACTCTCTGTGACACTCAGGTGAAAATCAAACCATCATCCACTACTGTTACAGAGGCGCATGTGTGTGTGTGTGTAAGTGCTACAGAAATAGCGATTTCTATAACTTGGATTTTAGCTCAACAGTCAACAAGACGTGAGTACTTTTTTTCATTCTTGTTGTCTATCGTTATCCTATCACCGAGAGGAGGAAATAAGAACTTTGGCCGATACCAGACTTTAGATTAGAACTGTTATACGCCCTTTTGAGGCGGAAATCTGAACTCGGAATCCCGATTAAGAAGATATTTGCTCCGAATCGGGGGTATAACATGCATGCGTATCACCGTGGGCAATGCTCTGGAATAGTGTTTCCTCCTACGAATAAAGAGGTTTAATTTATTAATCTTGCTCTATTCATTCCATGGGCTCTGGTGGTGTAAATAATTCTTGCTATAAAATTTCTGTGTTTCACCAAGCCTCACGTTCTCGCCCATTTATGCCAGCTCCCGAACTAAAAGAACTTACAAGTCTCGTGCTTATCAACTGGTGGGATGATTAACCCAGCTCGGCCCGGTATCACATCAATATATTGGGTTGTCAGAAAAGTCATGGCGTATTTTGGCACCCGATGGCGGTTAGGCGGTTTTGGAAGTGCTAGAGACAGTGTAGCTCTGTTATCGCTATGGCATTCGACAGGTGCCAGTTCTAGCTGCAGTCTGAAAGGAAGAGTGAGCGATTTGGTTGATTTGCGGAGATTTGACATCAAGTTGAAGATGGAAGACCAAACTGTGCATTTTCGCCATATTTTACTGTTTTACTTCTGTAAAGGGAAGGACGCGCGTCAAGCTTGTGAAAAGTTGCGTAAAGTGTACGGTGATAATGCTCTACAAGAACGTCAGTGCCAGCGGTGGTTCGCAAAATTCCGTGCAGGTGATTTTGACCTCAACGATGCTCCTCGGTCGGGGAGGCCCACCGAGGTTGATGACGACCAAATCAAAGCATTGATCAAGTCAAACCCACGTTACACGACACGCAAGATTGCAGACACATTGCACATCCATCATTCTAGCATTCACGACCACCTGAAGAAGCTGGGATACGTAAGCAAGCTCGATGTGTGGGTTCCTCATGAACTCAAAGAAGCTCAATAGACGGCGCGTATAAACATCTGCGATATGCTCATTAAACGTGCGGAAAACGATCCTTTTTTGAAGCGACTGATCACTGGTGACGAAAAGTGGATTGTGTACAACAATGCGCTGCGCAAATGGTCTTGGTCCCGAAGTGCTGCTTCGCCTCAAACGAAAAGCAGACATTCATCAGCGGAAGGTTCTGGTCTCAGTGTGGTGGGATTTTAAAGGTGTCGTGTTTTTCAAGCTCCTACCACGGAACTAAACAATCAATTCGAATGTGTACTGTCGGCAATTGGACAGTTTGAACGAATCCAACATCCAGAGCTCGTTAATCTTAAAGGCGTTGTGTTCCATCACGACAACACGAGAGCACACGCAAGTTTGATCACCCGCCAAAAATCATTGGAGCTTGGGTGGGATGTGTTACCACACCCAGCATACTCGCCTGACCTTGCGCCGTGAGACTTCGACTTGCTTCGCTCTCTTCAACAGTCCTTGCGTGGTATAACGTTCAATTCATATGAGGCTATAAATCAGCACCTTATACAGTTTTTCGCCACGAAAGGCAGGTCCTTCTATGAACGAGGCATTCTGCAGTTCACTGAAAGATGGCAAAAGGTTATCGAACAAAACGGGCATTATATCATTGATTGATCTTTGTTCTTTCTATCAATAAATGACCTTTGCAAAACATGGCTAAAATACGTCATGACTTTTCCGACAACCCATACATTCATTGGAACCTTTGCTATGGATATGGAAAGGGGCCCCAGGTCCTCTGAAATAACTGCATTCCCATCATCCAGTTTTTATAAATTTAAATCTCGGAAAAAAACAACAACCAGAAACTACTTTTCTTTTTAATACTCCTTTTAAACCTGCCGCAAAAAATTCCTGACTATTTCTTTATTCATGTGAAGTTTTCGTAAAAAAGTATATTCTTTAAAAAATTTTTGCTGAAGCCGTGACTCCTCACCCCCCCCCCTCCCATCCCCATCCCCATCTATACGCCCCTGATTCTGGATAAAAAAAAAGTATCACCTCGTTTACAGGGTAATTTCCATAACCTACAGAGCTCAGTCACTTTCAGAAATCTGTGGTATGTAATTGGGGATCCTTTGGTATTTCTGTAGTTATTCTTGCAGTCTGCAACAGTGCAGGAACTGGAAGGCATCTCGAAAGAATGAACTATTTGCAAATATACTTAGCTATTCCACTTACAATATATTCACTAAAATTATTCTAGAAGCAGGAAAAAACAGCTCTTTGAACAAGAGTCAAATGACATTTGTGATTGCTTTGAGCTTCGGCGCACTGAACTAGTTGGTTCGTAAGACAGCTGACGTCATCAGGTCACCTCCTCCACACTACCGCGAACGCACAACCTTGCGTGTTAAAGAACCTTGCGTATTTCCAAATACGAATATGCACGCGCTTCTATTTCACCTTTATGTGCTTAGCTATTTCTTTGCTCTCGCGGTGACGTCACGGATCTAGGTGAGAGAGATCCACATTCACACGCTCAATAAGCCAGCCCCTAAAGCCCTGGTATACCATTCAGCTCACAGCTGTCAGTCAACTCATTACGTTACTGTCTGGTTGGGTGATATTTTCCCTCAGTTTAGCGTTCACGCCCTTATTTCCAGGAGACGACGTGATACGCTGGGAGATAGGCTTCCAGCATATCCCAGTAGATCGCTGATTGGATTCAGTCGCCTCGACTGGGACGATTGCTCCTCTAAAACAGATTTTTCTTTTTTTAATGGCCAACTAACCACAGCCGGTGTTAGGGTGTTTGGCGCCCTAGGCAGGCCATCAGTGTAGCGTCCCAATTATTTGGGGGGGGGGGGGCAAACATATTCCAGTTATTCATTAATTGTTTCAAAAACATAATATAAACTAAGTAGAAATAAACCAATGGAAACTACATCCATTTACTTACTGGTCCAATGTAAATTAAAATTTCATTTTTCGCAAAATTACCATCAAGTGTTTTCAAATTTATGTCACCGGCAATTTCTTGTAAAATAATAATGCAGATGATAACCCAACAAGTTTTTTTCCTGGAACCCCCGATATGAAAAAAAAAAAGAGAAACAAATTCCATCGGAATTAATATAGTAGTGGTAGGACCTCTTTTGCTCCTCTTTTCCTTAGACAATAGTCTAAGTGTGTCAGTTCCTAACATTTAAGCAACCCGCTCTGGTAGCTCGGTGGTCTAAGGCGCTGGCGTCCGAGAAGGGTCCGGGTTCCAATCCCGTGAGGCATGGATGTTGTGTTTGATTTACGGCACTGGCCTGGCTCTCTCTTTTCTGGTACCAGTGGCATTGAATTAGAAACCCCTGCTTGTAGCATGTGGCGTAACTACCATCCCCGCAGCTGCGGGGGCGCAGGTAATCAAGGGACGTACTGCAGCCGCCAGATATAGTTTGATGAAAAAAATCTGAACACGTACAAAAATGAGCAAATAGTTAACCCAATTATTTCTATTTTCCTTATAGATATATTTAGCTTTGAATAAGAAAACATCAAATTTCACTTTTAAAACACTGTACGTCCTACAAATTGAAGCTATTCAGCTTTTTAGCTCCGGGTTGTAATACGATCGCTCTCCAATCGCCCTCTCTCTCTGCGTTGCTCAGGAAAGTTCGAGGCCACATGGGGATTCCCCGTGGAGGATGTCAGAAAACTGTTAGTCATCTAGGATTACGCACGCGGCAGGCGCCAACATTATTCACAGCAGCCGCAGATCAGCGATATATAATAGGGTGATTTCTTCAAATAATTTATTTTAGTTTGGGACAAAGCAATCAAAGGTTGATATTACTTTTATTTCTCCCTTATAGTAAGTACGTCTGCCTCACTCACAATGTGGAAACTTTAATATCCAAGTGAAAGACGCCCATTTGCAAAATACCACAAAAACGTCCAAATGGACCAAAGTATCAGCAAAAGAAAAGAGAAGAATTAGAGCGCGCGAAGAAACTTCCAAAACTTGACCAGTCCTTTTTGCGCAGACTCAAACAACCTCAAGTGCCGTTTCTGATAAACAAGTTAGTAAAATCATGCAATGCATTGATTATGATACGCTTTCCAACATACCAGAAATCATTACTCAAGTTATTAATCAAGTTATGAGGATAATGGCTGTCGAATAAATCTCGCTCCTATGCCCTGGCCTTTGACCCCATTTCAATGATATTCTACAGAACAGTATACTTCCGGAACAACATGATGAAAGTTTATCGCAATCGAAGCATTTTTACGTAAGTTATAACGCATAAGGGCGATGGAATGGATCCCGGATCCTGCTCCTATGTCCTGAACTTTGACCCCATTTCGCCCATTTTCAACAGAGTTTGTCCCCAGGTGGTCCCCTATTACATGCTAAAATTTCATCGAAATGGAACCATTTTTACGCAAGTTATGACGCATAAGGCAATGGAATGGATCCCGCTCCTATGTCCTGACCTTTGATCCCATTTCGCCCATTTTCAACAGAGTTTGTCCCCAGGTGGTCCCCTATTACATGCTAAAGTTTCATCGAAATCGAACCATTTTTGCGCAAGTTATAACGCATAAAGGCAATGGAATGGATCCCGCTCCTATGTCCTGACCTTTGACCCCATTTCGCCCATTTTCCATAGGGTTCGTTCCCAGGTGGTCTCCTACCACATACTAAAATTTCCTCGAAATCGAACCATTTGTAAGCGAGTTATCGTGCGGAGGGGCAGACGAACAAAGCTGGAGCATCTACGCTTCTTCAACCTATGGTTGGAAAGCGTAAAAAAGAATAATGATTTGTTTAGCACGTCAACTGTTTAAAGTTAAAAGCAGTCGTTTTTGGCGCCCTAGGCAGCCGCTTTGTTTGCCTAGTGGTGAAACCGGCCCTGCAACTAGCTCATAGCCCATGCCATGCACGCATGAAAAAGTTGTGACTGAAATTTTTAGCTTCATCAAATTTAACTGCCTGTTCTTTTGAATAACTTGACCTCTCGCTGGGGATGATTTGCTTGTGAGTGAGCATTTTTCAGCACGTCGCGCTTGTAGTTGTTTAAGAGTTTCTTACAGTCGGCATTTAGCATGCGCAATGCCGACCGAAATGAAACTTTTGAAAAGCAAAGCCAGACATAGCATCACCGTATGTCTGGCTTTTGCTTTTTCAAAAATTTCATTTCTTCTGCGATTAGCTCTACCTTCGCTCAAGTTATGCAAAGTATCAGAAGATTGGTTTGCACGCCATCGCCGTTGTCGTTCTCTATTTAAGTGACGTTTTCTTTCAGCTTTATCTTCTTCCGTTTTGTACTACAAAGAAAAAATCCACGGAACCAATAATTTAAAAAAAATTCCCATCGCAGTGAATGAAAACTTCGCATGCAGTTACTTTCTAAACATTTTATTTGTTCCTTTTTATGAAATAAAATAACGCTGATTCCTTTTTTCATGAAATAAAATAACGCTGATTCCTTTTTTCATGAAATAAAATAACGCTGATTCCTTTCTATGAATTCCTTTTTATGAAATAAAATAACGATGACTCCTTTTTATGAAATTACTCTGCAATGCGAAGAAAATGAAACAAAACACGACGTAACACCTACGTAACAGAACAAACGTTGCTGACAGTTGTTCGAGCTCGTGCGTATTGCCACAGATAAAGTCGTTTGTCTTATTACTTGGAAAATAAATTTCCGGTATTTCTCCTTGATTTTACGTATCGATCGTGCGATAGCAGTGAGCTTTGTTCCGATTTCGGCCACCGGATAAAACCAGATGGCGCTGCAAGTACTGAATGACATCAGAGCGCTGACGTCAGAGTGTTAGAGACAGACGCAGCCTATTATATAAGTTTTATATCTGAATAATTAATGCATTTAATTTTTGCAAAATTATAGTAATACATCCACGGGTTTTCGTAAAAGTTTCCTTAACAACCAAAATTTGCTATAAATCTGGAGATAAAAGGTGTTTTAGCTTCAGCAGAAAAAGAAAACACCAAAAAAACTAGAGATATTCACCAAACTGCTTGAGAAATGTATTGACATTATCTCAGTTAGTTCCTTTAGTACTAAATAGAGCGTGAAGCAAAATACTAAAAATTATCAAAGTCGAGCATAGTATAATTTTTAACCAAAACTCACCTGTGCTTAAACTTTTCACTAGGTACATATTTTACACCCGTAACACCTCCGACATACGTAGATTGGGGCAATCTCTAGTGAAATACGAAGGCAATATTAAGAACTAAGTTAAAGAGTCTTCCAACCATTACTTCAACTATATTTTTCATTGATAAAATAGTAACACTTTCGCACGCAACTAAAAAACACGAAATTTAAAAAGACTAAGTTAAAAACTTACACATAATTCACAAAATATTTAAATGTATCACGAATACTAGAAATACATATATCTATATTTAAAATGTACTATCCCTACCAGCTAAAATTTCAAGTGCTGAAACATACTAACTACGTTAAAATTTGCCACTTAAAATAATAAAAAAAAAAGATCTTCAAACACACTTTTCGCACTTTACCCGCGGTCCCCGACCCTTACTAGGAATTATCACATTTGGTTTGAATTATGTGTACGTTTTTAGCTTAGTCTTTTTAAGTTTCGTTTTTTTTTAGCTCCGTGTAAAAGTGTTATTATTTAATAATGAAAAGTAGTTGAAGTAATGGTTGGAAGACTCTTTAACTTAGTTCTTAATATTGCCTTCGTATTTCACTCGAGGTTATCCCTATCTAAGTATGTCGGAGGTGTTACGTGTGAAAAATACGTATGTACCTAGTGAAAATTTATAAGCAGAGGTGAGTTTTGGTTTAAAAAACTATATTATGCTTGACTTTGAGAATTTTTAAAAAACTAGAGGTTCAGAAACACAGAAAGATGAAAGCAGAAGTGAAAAAAGTTTTTGACTGATCATGAGAAACAATTGGTGAGCTTTGCTCTGTTTGTTTAGTATTGTGTGACATCATTAGAAATTGGGAGCACGGAAAGTCACCGTGTGGGGTATAGACTTTGAAGTGTGTGTGAGATTGTGTATGTGACAGAGCAAAGTACGTACCTCGATTGGGCAATAAACAAAAACTAGTATAGGTGAGATATGTTCTGTTTGTTTAGTATTATTGTCTAGCATCATTAGTAATTGGGAGCAGGGAAAGGCACCGTGTGGAGTACACTTTGAAGTATGTGTGAGATAGTGTGGGTGACAGAGAAGTACGTACCTCGATAAACAAAAACTAGTATATAGGTGAGATTTGTTCTGTTTGTTTAGTATTAATGTCTGGCATCATTAGTAACTGGGAGCAGAAAAAGTCACCGTGTGGGGTAGACTTTGAAGTGTGTGTGAGATAGTGTGGGTGACAGAGCAAAGTACGTACCTCGATTGGGCCATAAACCAAAACTAGTATAGGTGAGATTTGTTCTGTTTGTTTAGCATTATTATCTGGCATCATTAGTAATTGGGAGCAGGGAAAGTCACCGTGTGGGGTAGACTTTGAAGTGTGTGTGAGATAGTGTGTGTGACAGAGCGAAGTACGTTCCTCTATTGGGCCATAAACCAAAACTAGTATAGGTGAGATTTGTTCTGTTTGTTTAGCATTATTATCTGGCATCATTAGTAATTGGGAGCAGGGAAAGTCACCGTGTGGGGTAGACTTTGAAGTGTGTGTGAGATAGTGTGGGTGACAGAGCAAAGTACGTACCTCGATTGGGCCATAAACCAAAACTAGTATAGGTGAGATTTGTTCTGTTTGTTTAGCATTATTATCTGGCATCATTAGTAATTGGGAGCAGGGAAAGTCACCGTGTGGGGTAGACTTTGAAGTGTGTGTGAGATAGTGTGGGTGACAGAGCAAAGTACGTACCCTGATTGGGCCATAAACCAAAACTAGTATAGGTGAGATTTGTTCTGTTTGTTTAGCATTATTATCTGGCATCATTAGTAATTGGGAGCAGGGAAAGTCACCGTGTGGGGTATAGACTTTGAAGTGTGTGTGAGATTGTGTGTGTGACAGAGCGAAGTACGTTCCTGTATTGGGCCATAAACCAAAACTAGTATAGGTGAGATTTGTTCTGTTTGTTTAGCATTATTATCTGGCATCATTAGTAATTGGGAGCAGGGAAAGTCACCGTGTGGGGTAGACTTTGAAGTGTGTGTGAGATAGTGTGGGTGACAGAGCAAAGTACGTACCTCGATTGGGCCATAAACCAAAACTAGTATAGGTGAGATTTGTTCTGTTTGTTTAGCATTATTATCTGGCATCATTAGTAATTGGGAGCAGGGAAAGTCACCGTGTGGGGTATAGACTTTGAAGTGTGTGTGAGATTGTGTGTGTGACAGAGCGAAGTACGTTCCTCTATTGGGCCATAAACCAAAACTAGTATAGGTGAGATTTGTTCTGTTTGTTTAGCATTATTATCTGGCATCATTAGTAATTGGAAGCAGGGAAAGTCACCGTGTGGGGTATAGACTTTAAAGTGTGTGTGAGATTGTGTGTGTGACAGAGCGAAGTACGTTCCTCGATTAGCCATAAACAAAAACTGGTATGGGTGAGCTTTGTTCTGTTTTTTTAGTATTGTCTGGCATTATTATAATGGTAATTGGGAGCAGGGAAAGTCACCATGTGGGGTAGACTTTGAAGTGTGTGTGACAGAGAGCGAAGTACGTACCTAGTAACAAAATTCCGAGCTCAAAATTTTTCTATTAAAGTAACCCATCTCAATAGAAATGATCAAACTTAATTATTTTGTAAGATTTTATCCAGACGTGAGATTCAAAAAGCATCGAGTTGGTTTCCTCGAAAAGCGGGCAATTGAACGCCATGAAATTAGTGCTGATTTTTCAGTTCTGTTTTGCAGTTTGTGATTAAAAAATTTAGAACAGTTGTTTAAAGGATTACTTTTGTTTGGAGCACCGCCACCCCCACCCCCTCCTTCCAGAGATGAGCTTCCAGATCCGCTACTGATTGAAAGACACATTGTTTAAGCACCGTTCAACCGTTACATTAAATAACGACACTCGATTTTTTTTAATAATCTGTAGAACTCACCAGTCAAACAACGAAAAGGTTCGCACTAAGCACCATAATCTTGATTACTTCATTTTTAACAGTTTCCGCCACAGTTAAAGAGATGTTGTGATACACTAGGCAGGAAGGACACCGCATATCACAGCCCAACTGATTCAGCGATTGTTTCTCCACTTTGCTATAGAACTAATACTATTTAATTCAAATTGGATATCCTGCTTTTTAAGGAAAATCTGTTAATCGCACAATGCAAGAAGTTTTTATTTATCACATTAGTTATAATTTTTGTTTCTTGTATGTACGCAATAATATCCCGAAGTTACGAAATAATAATTTCCTAGACCGACAACCGACGTAAAGTCGAGGCAGATTTTTCCATGGGCGCAATATTAAAATAGGGAGGGTCGCGCCGAATAATTAATTTTCTACAAAAAAATTACAGTATTCATTTGTACTTAATAAAAATTTAGTGATAACATAAATAACAGTGACTTAGCCAGAAATTTCTTAAAAGGGAGGAAAGGGGTCCATAGATTTGGTTCATCGGTGAAAGACTCCAGGGAGTATTTTTTCTCCAAGTGGAAATAAGCCCAGAATCTTTAAAAGTCAAGAAACTGAGAAAAATAGTACTGAGAATTTTTTTTAATATATATTATTACGGCCCACCCCTCGCCATTATTTATGGAATTAATGGGCGTGGTGGAAGTAGTAAATTAATTACGAATTAATTAATTTATGATTTTTGCAGGGGCTTGTTTAGGAGCTTACAAAATAAAAAGTAGAAAGAAAGAATAGAAGCGATGAGCAGGCGATAGTTTTGTCATAAGAGAATCGAATGTATGTGCACCTGCGAATGTTTACCATTAAGTTAATGGGTCGGTTGGCAATTTAGTTAAGTGCATTTTCGATCATAAAATGACGCGGGTTGTTGGCGAAAATTAAACCATTTTTGAAGTTCCATTGGGTTTAATAAAATTGTATCTGAAACAGTGTTTTTTACGCTTTCCAACCGTAGTTGGTTGAAGAAGCGTATATGCTTCAACTTCGTCCGTCTGTTTGTCTGTCTATATCCCCACGATAACTCGCGTAAAAATGGTTCGATTTCGATGAAATTTTAGTATGTGGTAGGGGACAACTGAGAATGAACCCCATTGAAAATTGGCGTAATGGGGTCAAAGGTCAGGGCACAAGAGCGAGATTTATTCGAAGACATTATCCTCATAACTTGGCTAAAAATGCTTCTATTGCGACAAAATTTTAGTATGCTGTTTCAGAGGTATACTGAACCAGTTCTGTTTAATATCACTGAAATGGGGTCAAAGGTCAGGGCACAGGAGCGAGATTTATTCCACAACCATTATCCTCATAACTTGGCTAAAAATGCTTCTATTGCGACAAAACTTTAGTATGTTGTTCCGGAGGTATACACTGAACCGGTTCTGTTGAATATCATCGAAATGTGGTCAAAGGTCAGGGCACAGGAGTGAGATTTATTCCACAACCATTATCCTCCAAACCTGAGTTTTGACCAAACTTGAGATTTGACATTATCCTCCAAACTAATAGATTTGACAATACGTATCATATCCTGGACTTGAGCAATAACTTGAGTAATGATTTCTGGTATGTTGGAAAGCGTATCATAATCAATGCATTGCATGATTTCACTAACTTGTTCAGTTTACCAATAAAATTTTGTTTTGAGATATCAGTGGATTTTATTACTTTTATCTTTTAATCACCAGCGAGATACGAAAGGGACAGTAATTTTAAATCCTTACTGAGGAAGAGTGATGTTTCCTGAGATGCTCATGAACGGTCGAGCTTTCTAAGGAGCATATACATTTTATGGAAAAGTCACTCCAATTCAAGTGTTTACTTAGACACATAATTACGGAGAAAATGTACGTCCAGTAGTGTATTTGTACTAATCAGCCGTGTAACGCGTATAGATTCAATGCGAGATTGCGCATTTCCCGATTAAAGTTGACGAAGCTTCCCCAAAACACCCTATTTGGAAGAATATTCACTTATCCATACATGACATTAATCAACTTTAGTATAGCTGCTGGATACAAAAAAAGATTTTTTGGTAAAAGTAAAATTACTATACTGCACGGAAAGAGAGGCACGTATATTTACGAGAACAGTTTACAGCAATAGCAGCCCCTATAACAGTAGTTGTACAATATTGAAACGATTTCTTGTCGTCGTGGTCGTGGGTTGTTATATCCCACCGTTGACCACCATTGAAACGAATTTCTGCCCTACCATTCGATGAGACAGTGGATCATTATCCCACCGCTCGTCCCCATTGAAACGATTTCTATCGCTGCCACCAATTGATACAAAAAAAAAAAAAAAAAAAAAAAAAAAGAAAACGTGCCGAGTGGTATAATTTATACATGCTTCACTTATTAATAAAAATGAGACGTGTAGGTTCTTCTTAATTCGGGAGCTGGCATAAATGGGCGAGAACGTTATGCTTGCTGAAATCCAGGTAAGTAATACACCAGAGCCTATAGAATGAACAGAGCAAGATTAACCATTGAAAATCTTTATTTTATGAGGAGACTCTATCCCGGGGTCTGGGCCCACGGAGATAAAAATAATGCTAATATGAATGAGCCAAAATAATTTCTACTCGGGATTCCGAGATCAGATTTTTAGCCTCCAAAAAAGGGCGTTTAACAGTTCTAAATTTAGAGTCCGGTATCTATTAAAGATTACAGTTCCTCCGCTCAGTGATAGGAAAACACAGACAAATAAAAGTACTCACGTATGGTTGACTGTTGTGATATAGTAATCCAGGTGGTTTTTCGAAGCACTATTTTTTTATTAGCACTCTCACCTACACAGACGCGCCTCTGTAACAGTAGTGGATGATGGTTTCTTTCTCACCTGAGTGTCACAGAGGGTAACAGAGTGTCATCAGTAATGTGTTGGTTTCCCCTCATTCCTTCGAAGTTGCTGATAATTTCTCCGCTCTTCCCCGTCCGCTCGTGGGATGGGGGAAAGCACAGCTGACTCCTCTTCGCTGGCGATCCGTCCATGAAGTTTCCTCACTCCGAACTTGGCATGTTGGACTTTGGCGAAGGCGGCGGGGAATTTCTCCCTCGAAATCCGTCAAGAAAGATGGGATGCTTTTGCAGGAAAGAAACAACGTCAAGCAATGCTCCGGAAAGGTCGGTGACCTCCCTCTATGGAATGCGACGGCGTGTTCGCTCTTCGTGGTAAGAGAGTCTCTTGCGACGTCCTGGTCGGTCTGTCATCAGAGTACGGCCTTTTATACGCAAATATCGCAGCTCTTTTCTGCGGTAGTTGAACCTTCCTCTTAAGTTCACGAATTTTACTATACCTGGTGGGCTTACCTCCGGCCACCAAGTATTAACTAAGCCCTCTCTGTTCCATCGTACTTTTGCGGCTTACACTGCGCTTAAAATACCGTTCTATTCTAGGTAAACGTCGGACATCAGGTTTCACACCTAGCAGGCTCATTACGGCTGACCACTGCGTAAAGCCATATAGCGTACTCTCCTCATAGTAATCTCTCGGTCCGACTTACAACGGCGTACCGAGACAAATCTTTTTTTTTTTTTTTTTTTTTTTTTTGATTGGAGGTTTAACGACCACCGTGAGCAACTCAATGGGCTATAAGCAGTCACCCGTCCCTAATTTAGGGTCACTGGTTCCAGGGAAGGGAGAGAGCCAGTGCCGTAAGACAAACACAACATCCATGCCCGACCGGGATTCGAACCCGGACCCCTTACGGACGAATGATCAGAGGCCATCGCTTAGACCACTGCGCCACCGGGGTGGCAGACAAATCTTCGCGAGTTTCTCCATCTGTCCTACGGCAGAGTACAGAGATAACTGACTGTCTTTCTTTTCCTACTTTTTGTCATTCCCTGTCACGTGGGCCTCATCTGTTTCTTGTCACTCGACACTTAGGGATTTCTCTCGTGCCTCTCCCACGAAGCGTCGTTGCCTCTTGCCCCTCATAATCATAATTTTCTTCGTTCCCTACCGATATTTAACATTAATGTCCCACTTGAAATCGTCTTTATGGGATTCTGAGTGCTTCTCAATTGCCGTCTGGTGTGGTCCCATGATGCTCACAGACCCCCAGAGATGATCCACTAATTCCTTTGTTCTCACTCAGACAAAGAGAATTACAAGACTTCAATAATTAAAATAAGTTAATTTCCTAATTAATTTGCAATAGGTCAAATATTTATTTTAGTTATCAACATAATTTAGCCACGCCTATTAAGACCGTCCCCCTTTTTAATAGTTACTAATTTAGACCCAATTTTCGCATCAATATTTATCATGAGTTCACTACACAGAGTAAAGAAAACGCATTTCGCAACACAGCGATGACTCATCCCTGCCACGTCGCCAGTTCAACTTCCGGGATCATGTTAACAAGTTCTTTGGTATCTTTGTAGCCTGTTGTTAACTTCTAATTGTTACGAGGCTCGTCTTATACCTCGTGAACCTCGCGTAGTTGAAGATGATAAGTGCAGTGGAAGCATATGCGGCGTGTGACTGGAAAACCCTGGGTTCGATTCCCGGTGGCGGCCCCAATTGTTAAAAAGATTTTACACTAGGTTTTAGGATTTCATATAAAATCTCAAAATGCAACTTTTATTCCATCTCGTGCTTCCCTTCCTTTGTTTCCACAAAACGTGAGAGAAATTTCGCAGTGTCAGTTCCTTATTAAACACGGGAAGCATGGTTCATTTTGTGCACCAGATTGTAGGAGTTTAGTATTTGCACATTGTATGTTGAACGCAGATTAGCTCTGTCGCGCCTCTTTTGATGCTTTACAGGTTTCTATTTCAATGCAGCCGACTAATGGACCAGTAGTATAAAAGGGCGGGTTCTGCCGGAGGAGCAGCTCCTCCTAGAGAAGGAGCAGGAGGCGTGGCTTGCGACAGAAGGATGGGGGCGTGGTGTGTGCCCGAAGGGTGTGGGGGCGTGGCAGATGACGCTAGTGTGTTGGGTCGATGCTGCCCCCTAGCGGTGATTCTTGGAACTTTCGGTGAATCTTTGAGGGATGGCAACGACCGAGTCGGGAAAGGAGATGTGCTGCCCCTAGCGGTGCTTCTTGGAACTTTTAATGGACCTTTGTTTTTGAGGGATGGCAACGACCGAGTGGGGGAAAGGGGATGTGTACGTTGCCCCCCTAGCGGTGCTTTTTGGAACTTTTCTCGGGAGATTTATTGGACGTTGACAAATTTTGGGGAAGTCTTTCCAATATTTATTTATTTTTTTATTTTCTCGGGAGATTTACTGGACTTTGTCAAATTTTTTGAAGGAAGTTTTTTTATCGTTTCCAATTTTTTTACTCGTATTTTTTGTCCTATTTTTTCTCTCTAATTTATTTTATTAAATTTATATTTTCAGGAATTCCCTGAGGTGTTATAATTTTTATACACGTTGCATTATTTTTTTAATTCTTATATTTGTTCTCCCTCCAATTTTAATTTAGACGAGGAAAGGCTTTGTTTGAAAAGATTTCGTTCCTGTTGATTCATGTTCCGCCATTTTAGTTTCACCACGTTGTAATTTCGTGAGCCATGTGTTTTGGGATGACTCGCCATTTTCTCTTTGCCTCAGAAAATTTTGTATGACACGTGTTTTGAGATGAGTCATTATTGATGGGTGACGCATTCGTGATAGTGGACATGACATCAGCCAACGTCGTTTTCTCCTCCGCTGGGTCGGCGGTTGACGTCATTTGAGATTCTGTAGACACATTAAGTTCCAAGACTGATTTTTTTTCAATAACTTGATCATTTTGCAACGAATTTATTCCTTATTTCCCCCTAATTTCCCATTTTATATTCATAATTTTTCAACGTAACGATTTTTTTATTTTCTTTGAGGAGACTTCACGCATTTTCAACGGACGTTCCAACATAAAGACGTTTTCCAAAGTTTTGTGCTGCAGACATAATCTTAAAACACGATTGTTCATTAACGTATTTACGTGTTCATGACATTTTCTGTTACGTTTTTTTAACTAGGAATTTTTATAGACGTTGCGTTATTTTTTTAATTCTTATATTTTTCTTCCCTCCAATTTTAATTTAGACGAGAAAAGGCTTTGTTTGAAAAAATTTCGTTCCTGTTGATTCATGTTCCGCTATCTTTTGTCCGACATGTGTTTTGGGATGACTCACCATTGTCTCTTTGACTCAGAAAACTTTGTGTGACACGTGTTTTGGGAAGAGTGACTATGATGTGTGACGCATGTCGTGATAGCAGATATGACATCAGCCAACGCCATTTCCTCCGCGGGGTCGGCGGTTGATGTCATTTGAGATTCTGTTAGACGCCTTAAGTTCCAAGACTGATTTTTTTCATTAACTTGTTCATTTTGCAACGAATTTATTCCTTATTTTCCCCCTAATTTCCCATTTTATATTCATAATTTTTCAACGTAACGATTTTTTTATTTTCTTTGAGGAGACTTCACGCATTTTCAACGGACGTTCCAACATAAAGACGTTTTCCAAAGTTTTGTGCTGCAGACATAATCTTAAAACACGATTGTTTATTAACGTATTTACGTGTTCATGACATTTTCGGTTACGTTTTTTTAACTAGGAATTTTTATAGACGTTGCATTATTTTTTAATTCTTATATTTTTCTTCCCTACAATTTTAATTTAGACGAGGAAAGGGTTTGTTTGAAAAGATTTCGTTCCTGTTGATTCATGTTCCGCTATCTTTTGTCCGCCATGTGTTTTGGGATGAGTCACCATTTTCTCTTTGACTCAGAAAATTTTGTATGACACGTGTTTTGGGATGAGTCGTTATGATAGCAGACATGACATCAGCCAACGCCATTTCCTCCGCGGGGTCGGCGGTTGACGTCATTTGAGATTCTGTAGACACATTAGATTTTTTTTCAATAACTTGTTCATTTTGCAACGAATTTATTCCTTATTTTTTCCTCATAATTTCCCATTTTATGTTCATAATTTTTCAACGTAACGATTTTTTTATTTTCTTTGAGACTTCACGCATTTTCAACCGACATACCAACATAAAAACGTTTTCCAAAGTTTTGTGCTGCAGACATAATCTTAAAACACGATTGTTTATTAACGTATTTACGTGTTCATGACATTTTCTGTTACATTTTTTTAACGTTGTACCTTTTTCCAACGTACAAAGCCACAATTTTTATGCATAGTTAAAATATTTTTATTTTTTTTTATTTTTTCGTATTTCTTCATGATTAATCAGTGAAATGTACCTTTTAATGCATTATCTTAATCTTTTTGTTCTAAATGCTTGCGTACTCCTTGAACTTCTTGATGTACCAACATTATTTTATTTTCTAACTTTTCAAACTAACAACTACTTTTATCGAGGCTTTATTTTTTCTGATTCAAACAAGCAAACGTTTCTTCATTATTATTTCCGTTACCTATACAAACAACTTTTCTTACTTGCTTTTAATGTATGACTTAATCTGGTTTTCTATATAGCTGTTTCATGTTTGTGCAAGAAATATACAGATCTATAGCAACTAGCTATACATAACATTCGTTCGTAACAGTATCTTTTTTTTTTTTTCCGGATTTAAACCAACACACGCTTCTTAATGACTTGATATCGGTTTTCTGGGGAACTTTTCTTTTTCCTTTTTCCTTCATTCAATTTTATTCCAGATCATGAGACGAGGAAATGCTTCTTTAGAAACGATTTCGTTCCTGTTCGCAGTAATTATTGGATTTTGACAAATTTTTTGTGAAATCACTTCATGCTAATTCTGAGTCTTTCGCCTTTACAATATTATTTTCTCGTAATTTTTTCGTGTGTTCAAGAACTCTACACGTCTTTCACAGTTAAAATTCTGGTGAAACAATATTTTCTACTTTATTTAGCATATCATTATAGCTTCCCAATTTTCGCTATTTTACTTCATCTTTTTTGAAATTTAGTAAAACTTTTCAGTATGTCAGTAATTTATTTCTTACTTGGCCAAACTTATGACTCCTTTTATTTAGACTATTTTTTTTTCATTTCATTTCAGCAAAATGATTATTTTAGATGTAGCAAATCATCAGGTTTTTTGTTTCCTTATATATCATATTTTCCAACTTGCTTTTAAAGTATTTCTCAAAGCTTGCATGTATGTCAAATACGCATTTTTTAATCCTTCCCTAGTTTGCTATACTTTTTCGTGGACTGCCCCAACAGGAAAGCATTCATTGTCAAGGCATGAAATCTAAAACCTTTTTTCTTACGATAAAATTTGTATTCTTTGGGACATATTTTCTGTATATTGTTCTGTCTCGTCCGAAAAAAACATTCATTCTTTAGGCAAAGCGAGTAATTCCGTTCTTCCACTAAACATCATTTTTTTACGTTTTACTAACTCACCACCCCCATAGCGAAAATAAAGAAATACTTACTTCTGTTCCCTACATATCGACTCAATCTATTTCTTTTCGAAATGCTGATCATGACATTTCAACTAAAATTTCATACTTTCACCAAAAATCATATTCTTAAACGAGCTATTTTTTACACAATTATTTCATGTATAACTAAATTTTTGTTGTTTACTCACCTCATAAAAGTCAATAAGAACTCCCTAATCTCATTCCTTTTCCTCATTTAGTTCGCTTAAATTGAGATGTTTCAAAATTTCGCGTATATTTCATTCCCTTAATGTCCAGTTCTCCCGTGTCTGCCCCTTCATTTTTAACTTCTGTGCATGCTGCATTTTATCTTTAGACGTTTAGTTTCATTGACCTTTTCTTTCGTTTTAATTAGGTTTTCATTATCGTATTTTTTATTCATTGTCTCAGCAGAAAAATCTTTCATTCTGGAGACATATAGCGACTAAGTCCGTACTTCCTCTAAACATTTTTTTTCACATTTTACTAATTGTTCAAAAAAGCAGTTGTTTCCAAACTCCCATAGTGAAAATATCATATTCCCCTTATAGTACTTATTATATTTTTCCTTCTGTTCAGTGTTGTATGATTCTTCAAACTTAGGTTTATTTTTATGAAACTTCTTTTTTTTTTCTTAGTTTTTTTTCTGATTCAAACTTTCAATCTTTTCCTATCGATTTAATTACTCTTATTTTCCCATTCGACTTTACTTTTGAACAGAAATGCATCTAAAATCTTCAGATGTATTTAAGTCTACAAGGCCGATTCTTCCCTGTTTCAAATAAAGTCATTGTAGGATTTTAGTGTAAATGCTCCTAAATCTTTAGAACTTACTTTTCATAGTTAGATACAAATTCCTCGAGGTTTACATTAAAACATGAAAGAAGAGTGTTTTTACGCTCTCTCCAGTGTGTGAGCTTTCCCCAAGAAATTAACTTTGAATTCCCCCCTGTTTCTGTCGGAAACTGACAATCTCCTGCGACTGTTTTCACGCGTCTCTTGCTTACAGGAAAACCTCATATGACATGAAATCACTTTGCTTGGGAGATTAAACTAAATTCTGGTTTTGAACTTTGAATTCAAACTCAAGCTCGCACAAGCATAGTTTTCTGAGCAAACTTAAACTGTCTAAGATGACAAAAATCTAAAACTGCTGACTCAATGGGACAGAGCGTTTGACTTTGCCGTTCATTCACCATTTAAGAGATCCGTCGTGAACCACTAGAAGGGAAGTAAGCAGACCCTGATTTAGTCCACTGTTTCCAAGGAAGGTAGAAAGCTAGTGTCGTAATTCAAAAGCTCTTAACTCAAGCCTCTCCAGGATTCAGTTTCGGACGAACGAATACTCAGATGTCCATGCTTAGACATTGAAAAATTGCTTCAGACAAATATTTTCTTACTTAAAGTGCTTTAATTCAGAATTTGTACTATTTAAGATTTCCCTTAGTCAATATTTTTTCTATCTTAAAAACTTCTAAAGGGTTGATTTAAAAAAAAACGAGTTCTCACAAAAATTTAAAATTTCCTCAGATTGTATGAGGAACCAAAAAAAAAATTGATGAAGCTTGGACGTTAACCATTCCAACCATTTCGTTCTCTTCATGTTTCATTAAATAAACTTTCTTCAAATTCTTATATATCCAAGAATTTTGTTAAATGTCCAAGTTCGACTCCCCCAGAAATTTTCTGAAAATGATATTCTGGAATTTTTTTAAAAGAGAAACTAAGAATCCCTTCACTGAAACAAGAAATTCATATTCAAAGCATTACATCCCTCTTTCTACTTCAAATACTCTATTTGTAAATCTAAGGAAGTTTTTTTTTTTTTTTAATATTCATATATTTTTCCCTCTAACTTTAGAAGATATTGTCCCAAAATGTATGTACATATTACGATAGTAAAATATCTTACTACTTACTGCTTGATGTTCAATTCACTTCACACTGTCTTAAGGAAATTCGTTCATTTTCTCATATCACATAGACATGTTATTTTTCTTTCCATTCACTTCAAAGACTCAATTGAGATCAACCTAATGGAGTCCTTTGAGAAAAACTTTCATAGGAAAGCATAAATTTGTCTAAAAAGTACATTAAAAATAAACAAATGTTGAAAGTTCCTGTACAAGAAGGAAATTCTGTTGTAACTTCTAAACGAAAAAAGACAAATTCTAAGAAAATATGTAAAAATGTTCGTTGGATTCCATATTAAAAAAAAGTTAGTTGAAGAAAAGTGTCATTCTTTTTTTTTCGGAACAGTTCATTCTTTCCTAGGGTTAAAAATGGAACACTTCATTTTTCTTAGTAGACAATTTTGAGAAAACACATTTCATTAAAAGCAGGGAAATTCCCATAGAATAACATGGGAAAACTAGTATGCATAAAAAGACTGTTTCGAAACGAGTAAAAATCTGTTGAAGTTCGTTTTCGAAAAAGTTGGAAATGGAATGAAGTAAAAACAGTCACAGCAAGTTCCTGAAAGTTGAAAATTGGATGTACTAAAAATGTCTAAGGAAAGAAATTTTTATAAAACACAGACTGTTTAGTTTTCCAGGCTAGGGGTCTTCAGTGAGAGCGCTTCTTTTTTTCAACTCAAAGAATAAAGCGAGTCAGTTTGAAACATTTCAAACTCCCCGAAATTAAGCTATGTACTCTGGTTTCGACTCAATACTGTAAAGCATTGCTCTCAGACCAGTTGGAATTCCGCCCCGATTGGTTGCCTAATGGAAAACATCAGACCCCTTTCCAATAACAATCCCCAAATATCCTTAAGAAAAGTCTAGCAAAAAAGCACTAGTTCACCATTAAAACAATTGGATTCATTCTGTTACTGTTTTAAACATTTCAAAAAAGAAGTTTACATTCTCACTTTTACTTTAAAAATCTTGAAAGCTTAAATTTTGACCCATTTAAAAACAATTCACTTAAAATTTAATTTAAAAAAATAATAATTACTCTTTAAATTTATGTCTTAAAACTAAAAAATATTTACGCTTAATATTTCAATAAATAATAAATATTCACAAACTCACCTTCTACTTTGCCCATTTAAAAAAAAAAAAATTCTGAATTTATATAATCGAAATCATTACTTCTCCAAGCAGTTCTTTTCCCCTGATTGTAGAGAGGAACTCTTCTGAAATCTTCACTTTTCCACATGGGTTCATAAAAGCTTGAGCTACTTCCTTAAGATTCAACAAGACCACAGCGTTCTCGAAACTTGAAATCGCTTTCCTGTTCCACTCAGTGGTTAGGCATGGAGGATGCATCTCAATAGGTGGAAGTACTTCAGAAACGCATTCGCGACATCTACATACCTTCAAGGATGCTCTCCCCGATTAAATTTTTTAAACATTCAATTAAATTGTGTCTAAGTTCACACTCCTCAATCGATGTACTTTGAAACTTTCGGGATTCTCCGAGTACGATTTTCTGGAATTCTGAACCCATTAACAATTCCTGGATGCTGTCCCACACACCGTCCAAAATAATTTGGAGTTTCTTAAACTGCTTTCTGGTTAATGCAACTCCTGTTGTTAAGTGAAAAATACGGAACCAGAGTTTGAAAGACTTGAAGACTTCTTACTTTATTCAAACTTAGAACAGAACTAAAATTCGCTCAGCGTTTCCTTTGCATACTGTAACCAACACATGACCCTTATCACCACGTGGTGATTGATGTGTCACGATGCGTCAGCACACTAACTGCACGATGACTATTTCCTTATCTGGTCATCTCGCAACGAACAGGCTATTGATTCTAATCAGACAAAGCTAACTTCAGCTTGAGAGATAAACGAAAGGATTTCATTATAACTTTCATATCTTGAGAGAATAAACTAAAAAAATCTTCATAGAGTACATAATAAGCGTAAAGAAGTTCTTCAAGGCTGAATTTCCACTAAAGTGATGGTGGTATACGGAAAGCGTGAGAATTTAATCAGACACCTTCAAAGAATTCATCTTGGAATTAACGCTGCTTTTGAAAAACGAGTGAACTATGAAATTCTTTGTTCTCCACACAGGAAAATTTCAGATTTCGAAATCTCGCCGTCCTGACCCACTTTTTCCTGAGTAAAATTTAACACATGGTGGAAATCTCTACTTACGCATTCCTTTGAGTGGGGAATAACTCTCATGAAAGGGGTCAACGGTTCCAAACAACATTGATTAAAACTGGAGAGAGGAAAAATATATGAATTAAAAAAATAATGCATAAGCAGGATTCCCCAAAACATAAAAAAATATAAGTTTTATATAAAAAAGAAATTCCAGGAAAAATATTGGAGGGGCGAAAGATTTCCCATTCTTCCATTCCCACAAAAAATTTAACGAAGTCCAATAAATCTCTAGAAAAAAAAATTAAACAAATACTTGGACTGACAAAAGAGAGAACGACACGTGACGTCAACCTATCCCGCGGCTAGTAGTAGGAGATACACTGTTCCCCCCCCCCTGACATAATTTTTTTCTATGCGAACAGAAATTTACTTGAACAACCGTCTTAGAAAATGCCTCTTCCACGTTTTTCTTCCCAGCCATGCAAAAACAATCAGATTGCCTTTTCCCACCAAAAGTTCTAGCAAGAAGGAGCAGGAGACGCCGGAACGAAGCCCGAAGGAGCTCCCTCCCTGTCTCTCCCCCTTGTTATTCGGCTCCTTCGGGCTTCGTTCCGGCGTCTCCTGCTCCTTCTTGCTAGAACTTTTGGTGGGAAAAGGCAATCTGATTGTTTTTGCATGGCTGGGAAGAAAAAACGTGGAAGAGGCATTTTCTAAGACGGTTGTTCAAGTAAATTTCTGTTCGCATAGAAAAAAATTATGTCAGGGGGGGGAACAGTGTATCTCCTACTACTAGCCGCGGGATAGGTTGACGTCACGTGTCGTTCTCTCTTTTGTCAGTCCAAGTATTTGTTTAATTTTTTTTTCTAGAGATTTATTGGACTTCGTTAAATTTTTTGTGGGAATGGAAGAATGGGAAATCTTTCGCCCCTCCAATATTTTTCCTGGAATTTCTTTTTTATATAAAACTTATATTTTTTTATGTTTTGGGGAATCCTGCTTATGCATTATTTTTTTAATTCATATATTTTTCCTCTCTCCAGTTTTAATCAATGTTGTTTGGAACCGTTGACCCCTTTCATGAGAGTTATTCCCCACTCAAAGGAATGCGTAAGTAGAGATTTCCACCATGTGTTAAATTTTACTCAGGAAAAAGTGGGTCAGGACGGCGAGATTTCGAAATCTGAAATTTTCCTGTGTGGAGAACAAAGAATTTCATAGTTCACTCGTTTTTCAAAAGCAGCGTTAATTCCAAGATGAATTCTTTGAAGGTGTCTGATTAAATTCTCACGCTTTCCGTATACCACCATCATTTCAGTGGAAATTCAGCCTTGAAGAATTTCTTTACGCTTATTATGTACTCTATGAAATTTTTTAGTTTATTCTCTCAAGATATGAAAGTTATAATGAAATCCTTTCGTTTATCTCTCAAGCTGAAGTTAGCTTTGTCTGATTAGAATCAATAGCCTGTTCGTTGCGAGATGACCAGATAAGGAAATAGTCATCGTGCAGTTAGTGTGCTGACGCATCGTGACACATCAATCACCACGTGGTGATAAGGGTCATGTGTTGGTTACAGTATGCAAAGGAAACGCTGAGCGAATTTTAGTTCTGTTCTCAGTTTGAATAAAGTAAGAAGTCTTCAAGTCTTTCAAACTCTGGTTCCGTATTTTTCACTTAACAACAGGAGTTGCATTAACCAGAAAGCAGTTTAAGAAACTCCAAATTATTTTGGATGGTGTGTGGGACAGCATCCAGGAATTGTTAATGGGTTCAGAATTCCAGAAAATCGTACTCGGAGAATCCCGAAAGTTTCAAAGTACATCGATTGAGGAGTGTGAACTTAGACACAATTTAATTGAATGTTTAAAAAATTTAATCGAGGAGAGCATCCTTGAAGGTATGTAGATGTCGCGAATGCGTTTCTGAAGTACTTCCACCTATTGAGATGCATCCTCCATGCCTAACCACTGAGTGGAACAGGAAAGCGATTTCAAGTTTCGAGAACGCTGTGGTCTTGTTGAATCCTAAGGAAGTAGCTCAAGCTTTTATGAACCCATGTGGAAAAGTGAAGATTTCAGAAGAGTTCCTCTCTACAATCAGGGGGAAAGAACTGCTTGGAGAAGTAATGATTTCGATTATATAAATTCAGAATTTTTTTTTTTTTTAAATGGGCAAGGTAGAAGGTGAGTTTGTGAATATTTATTATTTATTGAAATATTAAGCGTAAATATTTTTTAGTTTTAAGACATAAATTTAAAGAGTAATTATTATTTTTTTAAATTAAATTTTAAGGGAATTTTTTTAAATGGGTCAAAATTTAAGCTTTCAAGATTTTTAAAGTAAAAGTGAGAATGTAAACTTCTTTTGAAATGTTTAAAACAGTAACAGAATGAATCCAATTGTTTTAATGGTGAACTAGTGCTTTTTTGCTAGACTTTTCTTAAGGATATTTGGGGATTGTTATTGGAAAGGGGTCTGATGTTTTCCATTAGGCAACCAATCGGGGCGGAATTCCAACTGGTCTGAGAGCAATGCTTTACAGTATTGAGTCGAAACCACAGTACATAGCTTAATTTCGGGGAGTTTGAAATGTTTCAAACTGACTCGCTTTATTCTTTGAGTTGAAAAAAAGAAGCGCTCTCACTGAAGACCCCTAGCCTGGAAAAACTAAACAGTCTGTGTTTTATAAAAATTTCTTTCCTTAGACATTTTTAGTACATCCAATTTTCAACTTTCAGGAACTTGCTGTGACTGTTTTTACTTCATTCCATTTCCAACTTTTTCGAAAACGAACTTCAACAGATTTTTACTCGTTTCGAAACAGTCTTTTTATGCATACTAGTTTTCCCATGTTATTCTATGGGAATTTCCCTGCTTTTAATGAAATGTGTTTTCTCAAAATTGTCTACTAAGAAAAATGAAGTGTTCCATTTTTAACCCTTGGAAAGAATGAACTGTTTCCGAAAAAAAAAAAGAATGACACTTTTCTTCAACTAACTTTTTTAATATGGAATCCAACGAACATTTTTACATATTTTCTTAGAATTTGTCTTTTTTCGTTTAGAAGTTACAACAGAATTTCCTTCTTGTACAGGAACTTTCAACATTTGTTTATTTTTAATGTACTTTTTAGACAAATTTATGCTTTCCTATGAAAGTTTTTCTCAAAGGACTCCATTAGGTTGATCTCAATTGAGTCTTTGAAGTGAATGGAAAGAAAAATAACATGTCTATGTGATATGAGAAAATGAACGAATTTCCTTAAGACAGTGTGAAGTGAATTGAACATCAAGCAGTAAGTAGTAAGATATTTTACTATCGTAATATGTACATACATTTTGGGACAATATCTTCTAAAGTTAGAGGGAAAAATATATGAATATTAAAAAAAAAACTTCCTTAGATTTACAAATAGAGTATTTGAAGTAGAAAGAGGGATGTAATGCTTTGAATATGAATTTCTTGTTTCAGTGAAGGGATTCTTAGTTTCTCTTTTAAAAAATTCCAGAATATCATTTTCAGAAAATTTCTGGGGGAGTCGAACTTGGACATTTAACAAAATTCTTGGATATATAAGAATTTGAAGAAAGTTTATTTAATGAAACATGAAGAGAACGAAATGGTTGGAATGGTTAACGTCCAAGCTTCATCAATTTTTTTTGGTTCCTCATACAATCTGAGGAAATTTTAAATTTTTGTGAGAACTCGTTTTTTTTTAAAATCAACCCTTTAGAAGTTTTTAAGATAGAAAAAATATTGACTAAGGGAAATCTTAAATAGTACAAATTCTGAATTAAAGCACTTTAAGTAAGAAAATATTTGTCTGAAGCAATTTTTCAATGTCTAAGCATGGACATCTGAGTATTCGTTCGTCCGAAACTGAATCCTGGAGAGGCTTGAGTTAAGAGCTTTTGAATTACGACACTAGCTTTCTACCTTCCTTGGAAACAGTGGACTAAATCAGGGTCTGCTTACTTCCCTTCTAGTGGTTCACGACGGATCTCTTAAATGGTGAATGAACGGCAAAGTCAAACGCTCTGTCCCATTGAGTCAGCAGTTTTAGATTTTTGTCATCTTAGACAGTTTAAGTTTGCTCAGAAAACTATGCTTGTGCGAGCTTGAGTTTGAATTCAAAGTTCAAAACCAGAATTTAGTTTAATCTCCCAAGCAAAGTGATTTCATGTCATATGAGGTTTTCCTGTAAGCAAGAGACGCGTGAAAACAGTCGCAGGAGATTGTCAGTTTCCGACAGAAACAGGGGGAATTCAAAGTTAATTTCTTGGGGAAAGCTCACACACTGGAGAGAGCGTAAAAACACTCTTCTTTCATGTTTTAATGTAAACCTCGAGGAATTTGTATCTAACTATGAAAAGTAAGTTCTAAAGATTTAGGAGCATTTACACTAAAATCCTACAATGACTTTATTTGAAACAGGGAAGAATCGGCCTTGTAGACTTAAATACATCTGAAGATTTTAGATGCATTTCTGTTCAAAAGTAAAGTCGAATGGGAAAATAAGAGTAATTAAATCGATAGGAAAAGATTGAAAGTTTGAATCAGAAAAAAAAAACTAAGAAAAAAAAAGAAGTTTCATAAAAATAAACCTAAGTTTGAAGAATCATACAACACTGAACAGAAGGAAAAATATAATAAGTACTATAAGGGGAATATGATATTTTCACTATGGGAGTTTGGAAACAACTGCTTTTTGAACAATTAGTAAAATGTGAAAAAAAATGTTTAGAGGAAGTACGGACTTAGTCGCTATGTCTCCAGAATGAAAGATTTTTCTGCTGAGACAATGAATAAAAAATACGATAATGAAAACCTAATTAAAACGAAAGAAAAGGTCAATGAAACTAAACGTCTAAAGATAAAATGCAGCATGCACAGAAGTTAAAAATGAAGGGGCAGACACGGGAGAACTGGACATTAAGGGAATGAAATATACGCGAAATTTTGAAACATCTCAATTTAAGCGAACTAAATGAGGAAAAGGAATGAGATTAGGGGAGTTCTTATTGACTTTCATGAGGTGAGTAAACAACAAAAATTTAGTTATACATGAAATAATTGTGTAAAAAATAGCTCGTTTAAGAATATGATTTTTGGTGAAGGTATGAAATTTTAGTTGAAATGCCATGATCAGCATTTCGAAAAGAAATAGATTGAGTCGATATGTAGGGAACAGAAGTAAGTATTTCTTTATTTTCGCTATGGGGGTGGTGAGTTAGTAAAACGTAAAAAAAATGATGTTTAGTGGAAGAACGGAATTACTCGCTTTGCCTAAAGAATGAATGTTTTTTTCGGACGAGACAGAACAATATACAGAAAATATGTCCCAAAGAATACAAATTTTATCGTAAGAAAAAAGGTTTTAGATTTCATGCCTTGACAATGAATGCTTTCCTGTTGGGGCAGTCCACGAAAAAGTATAGCAAACTAGGGAAGGATTAAAAAAATGCGTATTTGACATACATGCAAGCTTTGAGAAATACTTTAAAAGCAAGTTGGAAAATATGATATATAAGGAAACAAAAAACCTGATGATTTGCTACATCTAAAATAATCATTTTGCTGAAATGAAATGAAAAAAATAGTCTAAATAAAAGGAGTCATAAGTTTGGCCAAGTAAGAAATAAATTACTGACATACTGAAAAGTTTTACTAAATTTCAAAAAAGATGAAGTAAAATAGCGAAAATTGGGAAGCTATAATGATATGCTAAATAAAGTAGAAAATATTGTTTCACCAGAATTTTAACTGTGAAAGACCTGTAGAGTTCTTGAACACACGAAAAAATTACGAGAAAATAATATTGTAAAGGCGAAAGACTCAGAATTAGCATGAAGTCATTTCACAAAAAATTTGTCAAAATCCAATAATTACTGCGAACAGGAACGAAATCGTTTCTAAAGAAGCATTTCCTCGTCTCATGATCTGGAATAAAATTGAATGAAGGAAAAAGGAAAAAGAAAAGTTCCCAGAAAACCGATATCAAGTCATTAAGAAGCGTGTGTTGGTTTAAATCCGGAAAAAAAAAAAAGATACTGTTACGAACGAATGTTATGTATAGCTAGTTGCTATAGATCTGTATATTTCTTGCACAAACATGAAACAGCTATATAGAAAACCAGATTAAGTCATACATTAAAAGCAAGTAAGAAAAGTTGTTTGTATAGGTAACGGAAATAATAATGAAGAAACGTTTGCTTGTTTGAATCAGAAAAAATAAAGCCTCGATAAAAGTAGTTGTTAGTTTGAAAAGTTAGAAAATAAAATAATGTTGGTACATCAAGAAGTTTAAGGAGTACGCAAGCATTTAGAACAAAAAGATTAAGATAATGCATTAAAAGGTACATTTCACTGATTAATCATGAAGAAATACGAAAAAATAAAAAAATAAAAATATTTTAACTATGCATAAAAATTGTGGCTTTGTACGTTGGAAAAGGTACAACGTTAAAAACGTAACCGAAAATGTCATGAACACGTAAATACGTTAATGAACAATCGTGTTTTAAGATTATGTCTGCAGCACAAAACTTTGGAAAACGTCTTTATGTTGGAACGTCCGTTGAAAATGCGTGAAGTCTCCTCAAAGAAAATAAAAAAATCGTTACGTTGAAAAATTATGAATATAAAATGGGAAATTAGGGGGAAATAAGGAATAAATTCGTTGCAAAATGAACAAGTTATTGAAGAAAATCAGTCTTGGAACTTAAGGCGTCTAACAGAATCTCTAATGACATCAACCGCCGACCCCGCGGAGGAAATGGCGTTGGCGGATGTCATATTTGCTATAACACATCACAGTCACTCTTCCCAAATCACGTGCCACACAAAGTTTTCTGAGTCAAAGAGAAAATGGTGAGTCATCCCAAAACACATGTCGGACAAAAGATAGCGGAACATGAATCAACAGGAACGAAATTTTTTCAAACAAAGCCTTTTCTCGTCTAAATTAAAATTGGAGGGAAGAAAAATATAAGAATTAAAAAATAACGCAACGTCTATAAAAATTCCTAGTTAAAAAACGTAACAGAAAATGTCATGAACACGTAAATACGTTAATAAACAATCGTGTTTTAAGATTATGTCTGCAGCACAAAACTTTGGAAAACGTCTTTATGTTGGAACGTCCGTTGAAAATGCGTGAAGTCTCCTCAAAGAAAATAAAAAAATCGTTACGTTGAAAAATTATGAATATAAAATGGGAAATTAGGGGGGAAATAAGGAATAAATTCGTTGCAAAATGATCAAGTTATTGAAAAAAATCAGTCTTGGAACTTAATGTGTCTACAGAATCTCAAATGACGTCAACCGCCGACCCAGCGGAGGAGAAAACGACGTTGGCTGATGTCATGTCTGCTATCACGAATGCGTCACCCATCAATAATGACTCATCCCAAAACACGTGTCATACAAAATTTTCTGAGGCAAAGAGAAAATGGCGAGTCATCCCAAAACACATGGCTCACGAAATTACAACGTGGTGAAACTAAAATGGCGGAACATGAATCAACAGGAACGAAATCTTTTCAAACAAAGCCTTTCCTCGTCTAAATTAAAATTGGAGGGAGAACAAATATAAGAATTAAAAAAATAATGCAACGTGTATAAAAATTATAACACCTCAGGGAATTCCTGAAAATATTAATTTAATAAAATAAATTAGAGAGAAAAAAATAGGACAAAAAAATACGAGTAAAAAAATTGGAAACGATAAAAAAACTTCCTTCAAAAATTTGACAAAGTCCAGTAAATCTCCCGAGAAAATAAAAAAATAAATAAATATTGGAAAGACTTCCCCAAAATTTGTCAACGTCCAATAAATCTCCCGAGAAAAGTTCCAAAAAGCACCGCTAGGGGGGCAACGTACACATCCCCTTTCCCCCACTCGGTCGTTGCCATCCCTCAAAAACAAAGGTCCATTAAAAGTTCCAAGAAGCACCGCTAGGGGCAGCACATCTCCTTTCCCGACTCGGTCGTTGCCATCCCTTAAAGATTCATCGAAAGTTCCAAGAATCACCGCTAGGGGGCAGCATCGACCCAACACACTAGCGTCATCTGCCACGCCCCCACACCCTTCGGGCACACGCCACGCCCTCATCCTTCTGCCGCAAGCCAAGCCCCCTGCTCCTTCTCTAGAAGGAGCTGCTCCTCCGGCAGAACCCGCCCTTTTATACTACTTGGACCCATCCACCTCACATTTGACTCTGAGACTTCAGATTAACTGAGGGCGGTGTGTTTGTTTCTCACGGGGAACTTTCGGATATGCTTAAGAGCATTTTTGGAGACGGTGGAGGTGAGAAGTCAGTTGTCTCTGGTTTTCGGAAGCGAGCGGTCGCAAAATAGGACGAGCAGGGAATTGCTCCAGGCGAGGCTGGGAGGTTTTAGGCTGACCGGCAGGATAGGGATTTCTCGACAGCGCGAGAGATGATCGAAAGCAGGACATAAGAAAAACGATTTGGAGTTTTTAAGCGGAACGGGGAGGAAAATTAATAGAGACAACCTTTTCAGGGGATTAAATGAAGAGAAGAATAAAGATTTCTTAGACGTATTAATGGATCGCGACAATTATTTGCTTATTACGTATTACTTAGAATTATTATCATTCTCATTACTATTATTTTATCATCTTCAACTACGCCAGGTTCACAAGGTATAAAACGAGCTTTGTAACAATTACAAGTTAACAACAGGCTACAAAGATACCAAAGAACGTGTTAACAATTGGCGCTTTTTGAGATTTTATATCAAATCCTAAAACCTGGTATAAAATATCTCTAACAAACAACTCAAATCTGCCGGATGACTATGAGCCAGCCCTTTGTTACTTAGCAATGTTGAGCCATGGATTTTTACGTAGACAAGAGATCATTTGGATAATTCTGAAGTGTTAATTCAATTTTATAAAGGTATGGCTAAATATAAATTTGCGAGGTTAGTTTTGTCTTCATATACTGGGCGGGGAATGTACAGTGGGGTAATTAGCACAACGTGCACCCCCCCGCTCCATCCCCCCCCGCAAGATTTACTTCAGCACCCCTAAGCACAGTAATTTTCCTAGGATTTCGAACACGAGGGAGGATGCAGTTTTCGCGGTGTGTGTGTGTGTATGTGTGTGGAGGTTGGGGGGAGAGAGGGGTTTGAAAGTCAGCGAGAGTGTCTACAAAAGTAATGGTGGTACCTAGAGCCCTGTAGTTTTAACTTTCTAAGTAATAGATTTGACATTACGTGTGATTGTTTTGCCCAAAACTAAAATAAATCAATTGAAGAAATCACCCTCTTACACAGGGCAGATCTGTGGCTACTGTGATTAAATGTTGACTCCTGTCGTGCACGTAATCCTAGGTAACTGACTGTTTTCCCACATCCTCCACAGGGAATCCCACTGTGGCCTCGCGCTTCTTTTCCTCAGCAGCGCAGAGAGAGGGCGATTGGAGAGCGATCGTATTGTTTACAACCCATTGCAGAGCAATCGTATTACAACCCGAAGTCAAAGAGCCGAACACATTCAATCTGTAGGACATTCAGTGTTTTAAAAGTGAAACTTGGCATTTATTTAGGGAAAGCTAAATACCCTTTAAAGCAAAATATGAATCTTACTGTGCGGTTCGAATTTTCTCATAAGACTATAAATGGCAGCTGCATTACGCTCCTTCGTACCTCCCCCCTCCCTAGCTGCAGGGGTGGTAGTTACGCCACTAGGAATGTAGGATGACGAAAGCTCAGCCCTCGCCATTGTACCACAGCCAATAGCGTTTGCAGAAATGGGGTCAAAGGTCAGGACATAGGAGTGGTATTCATTCCATCGCCCTTATGCGTCATAACTTACGTAAAAATGCTTCTATTGCGACAAAATTTTAGTATGTTGCTCCGGAGGTATACTGAACCGGTTCTGTTGAATATCATCGAAATGGGGTGAAAGGTCAGGGCATAGGAGCGAGATCTATTTTACAATCACTATCATCATAACTTGAGTAATGATTTCTGGTATGTTGGAAAGCGTATCATAATCAATGCATTGCATGATTTTACTAACTTGTTATCTTTTATTGTTTTATTTGAAAATCTCCGAACTATCTTCCAACTGATGAAAAACTGGACATACTGAATCCAGTAAAAACATTTCAGCACTTTGTTAGCCGAAATGAGACTGTTGTCGTTGAAAATGCTTTGTAGGAAAGCGCATATATTTTATAGATGTTTTTAAATAGTACTTTTACTTTACAGGTCAGTCATTATGCTTTTTAGTTGTCGGAATGATACAAAGTATTGCACTAATTTCTTAAACTCTTAAAATTGTATGAGTAATTCCTATAATTCATTAATGAAATTATACATGTGTGTGTGTGTGCAACCGCGCGCACGCGTGCGTGCGTGATTGTCGGGGGGGGGGGATGCACGCACGCGTGAGTGTCTGGGAGATTATTGGAGTTTTTAATGTTAGGTAACCAAATAGCACTTTTGTTACTGAGAAACCAAATAGCACTTTTGTTTGTTAGTATTACAGCTCTGAGCGTAAATAAATTTTAGAGCTCACAAAGACCGCATTGAATAATCTATGGTTAAAAGCACTTCAGTCGATAAAAGTTATAGGAAGTTGAATTGCATGTGTGATAATTGCTTGTCAGCAGAAGTTCGTGTTGTAAACGTTGTATCTAACTGACGTGTAAGCACCAAATGAAAATTTCATATCAAAATTTCAATAGCTGGATGTGAAATTTTCTTTAAAATTTCAATTCCAGCTCCATATTTTCTGAGGAAGTTGTTCTCATAGAAATAGTTCCAAATATGGTGTAACATGCCCAGGTTAGATCATTACTTGGCCTTTGGTATTAATCTTGAAATTACGATCATGTGTCAACATAAGCAATGCCGATTGAAATCTTAATCCGAATGTTAAAAAAAAAAAAAAAAAAAAACTTTAAAATTTAAAAGGAAACCGAGCTTCCTGTTCCGTAAATCAATTATGTAAAAAGAAACGTTACAATTTACAAATATAGCACAGAAACTCAGTTTTAAAAAAATCATGAAAGAATGTAAAAAGAATAGTTTCATAACTACTAAAAATTTTGTGGTAGATTGCACCAAAAAGTGGTACTACACCAGTTGCACTACTTTCTACGAAAACATACATCATTATGTGTTGCAAACAAAACCAACAACATGGTGCAATTTTGCACCGTAATGTGGTACAATCTTGTACCATAACTTAGTGCAAAGTTGGAGGATGATTTATGTATATATATATATTTTATATTGAGAGCCAGTTAGGGAAACAAAATTCAATAATTATTGACTGATTTCAATAATAATTATTTTTATAATGCTTCTAAAACTTACTCAAGTTTGGTAACGCTGATATTGTTTTCGGAGATTTCATTCCATGTTCCTCCAAGGTACCTCTGACAAAATTTGAGACATCCTTCTGTAATATTTGCACCTACTTCTGCCCCTTCAACGGTATTCAATTTCTGAAAACCTGAAAATAAAATAAAATGCACATGAAAAATGTGTTTCTTCTCACTCTTCGCTAATGCTTAGTTCTGTTTCACGCTTCTTGTGAGCCGCCTCGGGTGTACGAGTGGTCTGAGACGCTGGCTTCGAAACTTTCATCAGAGTCGAGCGGGGGGTTCGAGTCAAGGATGAGGCATGGCTGGTGGTGTGTTTCTCTGATGGCGCTGGTCTCATCCTTTCCCTGAAGACAACGGCCCCAAATTTGGGACGGGGGACTAGAGTATTTGGGACGGGGGACTGGAGTATTTGGAACGGACGACTGGAGTATCTCGTGGTGTTCGTTGAACCCCGAAGTAAAAATATTGTTGCTACTCCCCGGGGCGCCAGATTATCGAATAAAAATAAGCTTTAAGAATTTAGATGTCAGGCAATGGCTGACGGCCCAGAGGTAGACATTAAAATTACGAATAATTACTTGTGAGCTCGTTTTATCGCCGAAATCTAATGTACAGGTGAAAATAATTTAGCCTGCAATTTAGCCAATCAAAACTAAGAAATTCTGACACTCATCAATTACACAGGCCTGCAACCAAAAAAGTGTTTAGAAACCAATAGCTGATTCTGATAGATTTTTTGATGCTGATTTCAGGAAAAAGAGTCAAAACATTCCACCACATACCATTTTTTCACAAATTGAAAATTTTGATTTTCGTAGCCACCAATCCATTGTGTTATAATCTACTAAGGAAGGGGATGAGCATTTAGTGTCATAAGTCGTCATTACTGGCGAAAACTGGAGATATTTAGGGCAGTCTCTGGTGCGAAAAAAAAAAAAAAAACAATTTTCAAGTAATAATATGTCCAAAAATAAGTTTTGTTTGGACAGATTTTACTTCAAAATGGCTCTTATTCGTCGAGAGCCTACGTACGTTAAAAAACACCGTGATTCACCAGTCGTTATCATGAGGAGAATTCCAGGAACATCAAGTGTGACCGGAAATGAGTTAGTTAATGACTCACTCCCTTTCGTTCCTCTCCCCTATTCCACGCTTCCCGCTCTCTGCTCAGTTGCACTTTGATCTTTGAGTGAAACGGTTGTGTGCTGGGCAGTGCAATTTTCTCAAGGTGTTATATCTTTAGAGGTTTAAGTTTTTACCCCGCAGCGGATGAGTATACTCATTCTTATAGTTTTCATATTTAAAGTTTTAACCTATAAAATGTACTAAATGGCAGCAAGGGCTTGTCTTAATTCACCTGATTCCTTTTGTTATATTTGTGGGGAATTTGTAGTGAAGAAACATCAAAGAAATATAACAGATTTTGTGAAGAAAGTATATTATGCATATTTCGGTGTAAAACTTGGTGGCCAGAATAAGTCATGGGCCCCACATAAAGTGTGTTACCCTTGTGTAGAAGAATTGCGAAATGGTCAAAAGGCGCGAAAAAGTCTTTCCGTTTTGGAATCCCTATGATCTGGAGGGAACCTAAAAATCATAGTGATGACTGCTACTTCTGTTCATGTAACGTGCAGGGGTACAATTTAATTAATAAGAGAGAAATATTTTATCCAAACCTCCCGTCGGCAATACGCCCTGTTCCTCATAGCTCAGAAATACCTGTACCTAAACCTACTGAGAAACTATAGAAGACATTCCTGAAGACTCTGAAGACGAAGGTCAGGCTTATGACGAGGACTTTCACGGTGTTTCAGATAGCAGCGAGCCCCAACCTTTTTCCCAGCTGGAATTGAATGATTTAGTCAGAGATTTGAGCCTTTCTAAAGAATCTGCAGAACTCTTAGGCTCTAGGCTAAAGGAAAATAATTTATTGGCTCCTGGTACCTCTTTCTCATGGTTCAGAAAGAGAGAAACATATTTCGTTCCATACTTTTCTCAAGATAGTGGCTTGGTTTACTGTAGCTATGTCCCTGGATTGATGGAGATGTTTAATATACAGTATGACGTGAACGAGTGGAGGCTCTTTATGACTCGTCAAAAAAAGCCTCAAAGCAGTGCTTCTGCATAATGGCAGCAAGTATGCTTCAGTGCCATTAGGGCATTCTGTGTACCTGAAAGAATGTTACGAGATTTTAGCCTTGATTCTCACCAAATTGAAATATAAAGATATTGGATGGACGATATGCGGTGATCTAAAAGTGCTTTCCATGCTTCTTGGACAACAAACAGGATACACCAAGTACCCTTGCTTCTTGTGTGAATGGGACAGTCGGGATAAGGGCAATCACTGGATCAAAAAGGAGTGGCCGCATAGGAAAGCATTAAAACCTGGAAACAAAATTGTAGTAAAGGAAAGTTTGGTTGATTCCAGTAAAGTTCTCTTGCATCCTCTTCACATCAAGCTTGGCTTGATGAAACAATTTGTTAAGGCTCTATCAAAAGAAGGATAGTGCTTTTAATACCTTGGCAACAAGTTTCTAGGACTGTCGGAAGCAAAGCTAAAGGAAGGTGTTTTCGTAGGTCTAGATATTCGGAAACTTTTTACAGATGAAGTGTTTGAAAGTGAAATGGTTTTGAGTGAAAAAAAGGCCTAGGAGCTTTTAAGGATGTCGTCAAAAAATTCCTCGGGAACTTTAAGGACCCAACTTTAAATGTATCGTGGAAAACATGTTAACGAAATTCAAAGACTTGGGTTGTTCGATGAGTTTGAAAGTGCATTTTTTAAAATCGCATTTGGACTACTTTCCCGAAAATCTTGGTGCTGTTAGTGAAGAACAGGGAGAAAGATTTCACCAAGATATCAAGGAGATGGAGCGTAGATACCAAGGTAGGTGGAACGTCAATATGATGGCGGACTACTGTTGGATGCTGCACAGAGAAAACCCGCATACTGCCTACAAGAGACAAAGTGCCAAAAGGAGCTTTCAGGGGAAAAGGAAAAGACAGCATAAGGACCTATGAATACCAGGATGTATTAACAATGGTAACTGCTCTTATTAATATAATTTAGCAAATCATTTCCAATAGTTTGATAAATAATAAATTTGTAAATAAAACACTTAAAAATATTTTGAAAAGTCCTACTTTTCGCCAGAATATGTAAAATAGGCTTTTTCCCCCATATATTCAAGCCCATTGAAAAATCCTTACGTGATTGAGAAAAATGGATGCCATATTTGAAATCAGCGCACCAAACAATAGAAAAATCAATCATTACATTGCAAACACTTTTTCATGACTCAAATTTTGCAGGCCTGTGTTATTCATGCAACTTCAGGACTGGCACGAGACAACAGACATTTAATCAATTAACAATAAAACATGAAGATAATGATGAAGGCGTCTATATACAGAGGATGGTGAAGGAGGGGCGTCAAGTAAACTCGCCCCTTTCGGGGTAGCTCTGAAGCTGAATTTATCATTAAAGTTCAATGATTACTCATTGGCTTATACACAGTCCGGCTTTAAACACAGTTCTCAGACGACGAAAGTTTATTGGCTGACCGGAGCCAATTATTCCACAACTGGCATGCATACATAAATTCAGTACTTAAAGATATGCAGCTTTTCCTCTTGTATCAAGGTTTGATGCTTGATTTAATATTTGATGTGTTTTGGCATTTTAAGCGCATCTGTGTGACGACACGACCATTTCAGAGCGCGCACTATAACCAATAGAGAGGGAGTCGAACCCCGTCTCCCACTTACTCTCGTGCACACACTTTTGTTCATTCACCTGCATGAAGCCAGGGACGCATTTATGCGCACCAATGTCGTGGTGGAACGAAGCCGCTGACGTGATAGAAGGATCCGTTCGTCTGCTCCTCCCAGATGATCCGTCCGTCTGTCCAAAGGTGATTCGCATACATCACAGGTCGTGCACCTCAGTCACTCCGGGCTGCTGCTAGCTTTCTCTTACGTGCAATCTAGCACCAGGAAAATAGGTATCTTCCTCCCTCCTATTTCCTCGCGGTAACATCAACCGCTTGGCCGCTCTTTGTATAGCTGGCAGGCATCTTCGGACAGAAGCTTTTCTTCCGCCGTTAACTCCGAGCTGGATCAATCCCGACCCGCTTCTCCGAGCCTAGTTCCCTTCACGGCTCGGGACCAGACTACTCTCTTTTTCGCTTGTTCACATCGACAAATTCCTTGCTCTGTCGTTAGGAGTCTGTTTTAAATCTCTTGTCAGCCTGATTGTTTCCTAAAAGCATTCGGCACGATGAAGAGGTAAGGAATGCATGTCTCTGCATTCGTAATATGTGGGCAAACACATAACTTAACTAACACTTCTTTGTCCTGCCAAGGTTCGGATTAGCAAACGCCATAACTTTCCGATCTGGTGACACTCTTCACAAACATCTTGTACTTAAAGGGCCACCCACTGACCGCCGCGCACTTAGGGGGCGACGCATCGCGTTCCCCACACCAGGCTAAGGTTTCTCCCTTCCAAGAAAAGAAACCCTTATCTCTTCTCCTCTTTTGCAATGCGGGAAACCACTAGCTGTTAATTTTCAACCAATCATTAATGCTGTTCCCGCCTCTTGCAAAACCTGCTAATCGAATTCATTACCGTACTCCACAGTCGTAACAATAAATTTACATTGCACTTCTTGTGATAAATTAAAACAAGAAAGATGACACCAAAGTTTCGGGTGTAATAAGCACGTCTTTTGAATCCGTTCTGACGCAAATTAAATTTATCAAAGCTATTCAAAGTCAATAGAACCGGTATCGAAAACAATAATATCTGACGGAAGAAAGAAGTTTTTCAGTAGGGTTTTTAATCCCTCAGATATTGCTGTAAACGGAATAGTGAGCTTACGCGCTCTGGTTGCAGACTTGTGCGTTAAGAAAAACATGAATTTATATGAGAAACATTTCTCACCGGAAAGGCTCTCCAACACAGAAATAATTTTTCAAACCGGACTCTTAGAAACAGAGATATCGACAAAAATAAGATGTGACTTTACCTGGTGGGGAAACCATGCATTATTTTAGGAAGAAAGTATTGTCAAAAGATTTTTCCATATGAGCGGCATAGGTCCAAGAAAAAAAATTAGTCGAGTTTTCAGGAGCCCAGATTTTGCTACAAATGCATCAGAAGCAGAAATTAACACTTATGCCCCCTGGTGGCCAAACCATTCTTTAACAAACATTAGAAATTATGTGAAAAATATTTTCCATCAGGTCTTGTATGCGATACAGGAAGAATTTTTCAAATCGGAGTTTTAGAAGCAGAGATAACGCAGAAAACGCAATTTACCTTTGTGCCCCGTAGCGGAAAGCCTATGATCTACTTGAAAATTTTGAATTTATAAAATAAACATTTCGCATCGGAAACACTATCCCACAAAGAATTAATTTTTCAAATCGGACTCCTAGAAGTAGAGATATTGACAAAAATAAGATATATATCTACGGTCCCTGGCGTAGAAACCATGCATTATTTTAAGAAGAAAATTTTTTCTAAAATGTTTGTCGACATGAGACTATCGGTCTACAAACGACGTTTTCTTCAATCGAGAATTTAGAAGCTCATATTTTGCTGCAAATACATCAGAAGCGGAAATTAAGGTTTACGCCCCCTGGTGGCCAAACCATTTTTACAAAAATTAGAAATTATGTGCAAACGATTTCCCATCAGGAGCTGTATCCGGTGCAGAAAGAATTTTTCAAATCGGAGATTTAGAAGCAGAGATATAGGGGGAAACGCAATTTACTTCTACGCCCCCTAGCGGAAAGTCTATGAATTACTTGAAAATTTTAAAATTATATGAAAAACAGGTCACACTAGAAACACTATCCAACAAAGAAGAAATTTTTCAAATCGGACTCCTAGAAGTAGAGATATTGACGAAAATAAGATATACATCTACGCCCCCTGGCGGAGAAACTGTGGAATATTTAAAAAAAAATATTCCAAAAATGTTTATCTATGTGAGTGGCATCAGTCCACGAAATAATTTTTTCAATCGATATTTTAGAAGCTCAGATTTTATGGCAAATACGTCAGAAACAAAAATTAACACTTACGCTCCCTGGTGGCCAAAATATTATTTATGAAAAATTTGAGATTATATGCAAAAGATTTTTCATCAGGAGGTGTATCCGCTGAAGAAAAAAAATTTCAAATCGGAGTTTTAGAAGAAGAATTATCGGAAAAAATGCAATTTGCTTCTACGCCTCCTAGCGGAAAATCTAAGCGTAATTTGAAAAAGTAACTATATCTAAAATACTCTTCGACATAAATGGAATCGAAAGATAAAAGAAGTTTTTCAATCCGATGTTTAGAAGCAAATATGTGGAATAAAACGTATTTTTGAATTCGACATCATCTGCATTTACGCCCTCTAGCGGCAAAATTGTATATCGTATAAAAAACCGAAATAAAGGATCATCATTCGCATATTTCAAGCTTTTCAATACAAAAAAAAAATTTTCAAATCGAACTAATAGTTGCAGAGATATCGTGGGTACAGACGGACGGGCGGACAAAGCGGTAACATAAATACGATCTTTTTTTACAAAAGACTTGCTAAAAATGATCAAATCACTGTTCGAATTCTAAAAAAAACAAAAACAAAAACGGATCAAGGGCGCAACCAGGGAGGGGCTCAAGGGTGAAACCCCCACCGGGGCATTTTGTTGCTGGAGACTGGATTTTTTAACACTAATTAGTTGTTTTATTCTTTGTTTCTATTAACGAATCTGCTCCTTTACTACACTTTCCAAATGTAGGTTCAAGAAGCGTACACGCTCCAGCTTTGTCCGTCTGTCCGGCCAATAACTCAAGTAAAAATGGTTCGATCTCGATGAAATTTTAGTATGTGGTAGGGGACCAATGGGGACGAACCCTATTGAAAATGGGCGAAATGGGATCAAAGGTCACGACATAGGAGCGGGATCGACTCCATTGCCGTTATGCGTCATAACTTGCGTAAAAATGGTTCGATTTCGATTAAATTTTAGTATGTGGTAGGGGACTACCTCGGCACGAACCCTATTGAAAATGAGCGAAATGGGGTCGAAGGTCAGGACATAGGATCGGGATCCTTTCCATTGCTCTTATGCGTCATAACTTACGTAAAAATGGTTCGATTGCGTTGAAATTTTAGTATGTGGTAGGAGACCACCTGGGAACGAACCGTATTGAAAATAGTCGAAATGAGGTCAAAGATCAGGACATAGGAGCAGGATCCATTCCATTGCACTTATGCGTTATAACTTACCTAAAAATGCTTCTATTGCAACAAAATTTTACCATGTTGTTCCGGAGGTATACTGAACCGGTTCTCTTGAATATTAACGAAATGGGGTCAAAGGAGCGAGATTTATTCATTGGATTATGCACAGGAGTAAGATTTATTCATTTTATTATGCACAGGCCGAGATTTATTCCACAGCCATTATCCTCATAACTCGAGTAATAATTTGAGTAATGATTTCTGTTATGTTGGAAAGCGTATCATAATCAATGCATTGCATGATTTTACTAACTCTGATAACCGAGCTTGGCGCACTTTCACTTTTACAAGTGCACTCCGTAGACAAAACATTAGAGATCCGGGGGGGGGGGACTGTTAGTTGACATGGGAATTTCCCACGCAAAGAGGAACAGACGCAAACCAAACGCAGGCGATAAATAGATGTTGTGCATTTTTTTGCGGACAGACAGAGCAATTCATAATAGCATTTTTTTGAAAATGAAAGAATTAGGAGAACCGGTAACAAAACGAAAGAAAAACTCCTAAAATAAAAAAAATTACTCTTGATAACTATGTAAAAAAATATGGAAAAATTGAAAAATATTATTTCAGCATTTCAAAAAACAACAAGGAATTAAAAAAGCCCTTAAAAAGCCTTAAAGTTTTGTAACAAATTTTGACTAAATTCGATTTTTTTTTTAGTTATCGTAACATAATATGTTTTATAAAGTAATTTGAAATTTGTGACAATAAAATGGCATAAGGAATTATTATCCTGCAATTTTTAAACCGCCAGTGTGAGTTGTCCGCATCTGGTACGACGAACCCTTCCGATCTATTCAATTTCGGTTTGTCCGCAACTAGCACGTCCGCAAAAAGCACGTGACCGATAAATGGTTGATAAATAGGCGGACAGCAGGGCTTCCCAACAGTTTGGGCACGTTAAGCCGTCGGACCTTGGGTACTGGTCCCCCCGCGGTAATAAATAAAGGCGTCTTCCTACCCCTTTCTACTTCGCTTCCGTGTCACTTTCCTATCGGGCACTCTAGCCCAAATCTCCTAGCTTCCTATTTTTAAGGGTTGTTTAAAACCTGGGGTCAAAAACTCCCTTCCTAAAATCCTCTGCGTATGATCTGATCTGATCTTCCCAACAGTGTACTGCAATCGACGAGCATCGGTAAATGTGGTGATCTGAGCGACTTTTTATCGTGGACGTATTGTCGGCGTAAGACAGATAGGCCATTTTATCGCCCAAGTGGTAAGAACCCTAGGGTTCCCGAGGGCAACCATATCTAGGGTGCACCGTGAAATTTAGGACCACTGGCTTGATGGAAGTGAGAGAGCCAGTACTGTAAGATAAACGCAGTATCCATGCCTCACCGGGATTCGAACCCGGACCCCTTTTTTATTTTTTTTATTGGAGGTTTAACGACCACCGTGAGCAACTCAATGGGCTATAAGCAGTCGCCCGTCCCTAATTTAGGGTCACTGGTTCCAGGGAAGGGACAGAGCCAGTGTCGTAAGACAAACACAACATCCATGCCTCATCGGGATTCGAACCCGGACCCCTTACGGACGAATGATCAGAGGCCATCGCCTAGACCACTGCGCCACCACGGCGGCGATGTTTTACCAATCAAAATACATGTAGCAAAGAAGAGTGGTTTAATAAACTTTACTGAAAAGAAGTCGACCAATAGCTGTAGAACTTTCCATAAAGAAGTTTGATAATTGGTTTGAATTAGTGAGAAATAAAGTTTGTTTTATAACTGTTTAAAAATCATAGTAATAAATTTTAAATAATGACATTTTATACTGCCAACGATTAATACATTAGATCAACAGCACATGAAGCCTTTTATTACTTTTTTTCTGGCAACCGAATCTCTGGACCCTGATAATTTTTATGGATTTAAGTCCGGTGATTAATGTGAAAGGGCTTTTCATTTCATGAAAAGCTTATCCTATGCAACTTTATAATTGTTTTACTGTAAGTCCGTCTAAAGAAAACACTTTAAGACGTTTTAATCATTCGCAAGTCGTATGAAAAACTTTAAAACTGACCTTATAAGATCAGTTTTAAAGAACATTATTCAGAGAAGGAATTGTGCACCCTACGTTGCCGGATGTTCCTCCATTCGCTTTCACCAGATTTATGAATACTGAAACAAGCATGTATGGGTAAAATTGCTTCCGGCAAAGCTTTAAAGTTTTTTTCATACCTTTTTGAGAGTACTGGCTGCTCTTAAAACACGCATGTTGACCTCCACTTTTTTTTTTTTTTTCCTTATTCATTAAATCGAGGTTACAAAATAGAATGCTTAAAGCTGATTAATGCATAATTCACGTCTCATAGAGGTCATTCCGTGGCCCGGCGACAGATTCCTGCGTCTTATTCCAGTTACGTCCTGCTTTCATTTTAAGTTGAAAGATAAAAGCCAAATCAAGTACGAAAATGCCGCCCCGGTGGCGCAGTGGTCTAAAGCGCTGGCCTCTGATCATTCGTCCGTCTGGGGTCCGGGTTCGAATCCCGGTGAGGCATGGATGTTGTGTTTGTCTTACGGCACTGGCTCTCTCCCTTCCCTGGAACCAGTGACCCTAAATTAGGGACGGGCGACTGCTTATAGCCCATTGAGTTGCTCACGGTGGTCGTTAAACCTCCAATCAAAAAAAAAAAAAAAAAAAAACAAGTACGAAAATAAAACTGTAACTCGTTCTAATATCGTTGACCTCATTGATCACATACTGTAAACAAATTTCTGAAATTTCACGAGCCATTTCCCGCGCTTTCTTTTGTAAATTAACGAAGCATTTTCTTGATACTAACTTTTCCTTGAAATGTCCCTGAATTTTATGGATCTTTGGTACGCCAGGAAAGTTCTGATTTGCAGAAACCTTTCCGCAATTCCTTTCGTATATTAACGAAAATTTTCTGTTCTCAGTTATTCCGTATCCGTAATGACGGAAATTTTTCGGTAATAGGAGCGATGTGCAGGAATATACTTAAAGTTTGATTAACTATTAAATTTCAATGGTCTGTAGGAGAATCTGATTTTTGAAGTTCTGCAACGATATCGGATATTGTGAATAGCATCCCTCATGAAATTTTGGTTATTGTGGCACAGAATGTTCCTTCTCCTCCCCCGCATTTTGTGCACTAGCTATTGGGTGTATTGTGTTACCGTAAAAGACCTGGTACTTAAATTGCTGTACAAGTGATTGTATCATCTCTGTGTGTGAGGCTGTGGACCCCTTAAGGCTGTCTTGAATGAGTGTTAGGCTTCATCTTCTGCGATTGATGGCGCAAAATATCACTCCTTGGGCGTGGCTTTTACGTCTTGAGGGATTGTCCCAGAAGTTGGCGTCAGCGAATGACTGAAGACCTTACCATATTCAGAATGGAAGCGGTCTCTCGTTGGCTTCACAATGAAAAAGACAAAATACGCGCTGTTACGTTTTAACAACGCGTATTTGTTTGGGGGTGGAGCTTAGCAGGTAGGCGTAGTTTCTGTCTCAAATTCAAGTGTTTTCTGGTAATGTACCAGGGGCGGCTCCTGTTATGGGGCTGTGGGGCTGCCTCCCCCCCCAAGCAGTTTATTTTTCATGCCGTACCAAGAGAGAGAAGTTTTGTGAACACCACTGTAAGTTTTTCCAGCATAACGCCACGACAGAAGTTTTCTGAACTCAACTGGAAGTTTTTCCTGCATAACACCACTGGGAGCGGAAGGAACGTAGGCGGCCTGCCCTGCTTGCAGCTCTGGCGACTATTGAAACCAACTCATGTGGGAAACTCTGTCTATTCCCACATCAGTTCGTTTCCTTTGAATAAAACTTCCCTGGGGACTGCATTGATGGCAGCTCTCGTTAGCAGGGTAGCTCGCGAATGCAGTCTCTCGTTGGGTGGGAATGCATCACCGGGCCTAGGTTCTTTGTTGATTAATACGGTTTTTGTGCTTCGGAATACGAAATAAAATAGGGGAATGAATTAAAAATAATGACGAATGTCGAAATAAAGTACTAAATAAAGTGTGTTTGAATGTATAACTCAAACTGTTTTTTTTTTCCTTCCAATTTTTGGTTTGTTCCTGCTTTTATTCAACGTATCAACGTAATAATTCTAACAACTATGTTACTCCCATCGAACTGGAGATTATTCGTGTTTGCTAATAACAAATACTCAGTTGCCGGGACTTTTACAAAAAAGTTTTACTTATATTTTTCTTCCATTCAAAATGGCCATGTGAACAAATTGCGATTAAGAATACTGTTCAGTATTGGATAAATTGAAAAAAAAAAAAAAAGGAAAGAGAGAGAGAGAGAGAGAGAGAGAGAGAGAGAGAGAGAGAGAGAGAGAGAGAGAGAGAGACTAATTTCTGCAGCGAAATATTTGCACAAAATTGATTTCTTCACTTACCAAGCGCGGCGAAATTTTCGCTTTCAAACTCATGTAAATTTTGATTCACCAGAAATCATTGAAGCCACTCCACTGGGTACATTTTATTTTTCTACTGCATCCCTCTCCCTCCCAAAAATAAGCTGCGCATTTCAATTGAGGTAGTGCATTATACTTAATTATATACTTTGAAAAGAACATTTAATCAGATATCATTGTTTAGAAAATTTACGAAGTTGGTAAATTTTGGAAAACAAATTTTTCTACATTAAATTGTTATCATGGTTTCAAAATTAAAACTGGACTGAATATGTTTGTAATACGTTTTTATTAAAGAGAATGCCGGTGTGTGAGCACCACAATAACAACTCATCGCGAAATTCCGGCAGACCCTTTAAAATTCCACAAAATGTTTTTCATTGCCGTCCAAGTTGCAGTGGTCGGTATCAAGTTGAAGTTCCAAAGGGAGTGTTTCAGAAGAAAAAATATTTATTGTCATATTTCTAGGGCTCACAATAAGACACTTGAAAACGCGTAGGCCTACGTTACCTTGAGTGCATCTTCGCTGCCACTGGCACACGCATTTTTTTTTATCCTTATATATATATATACGATATAAAATACATTAAAATCACAAATCCAAAAACACTCAACTTACTTACCTCATCAAATGAGATGCGGTAGCCAAAATAAATAACCAGCCCAAGAAAAAGTATCAAAAATAATAATTCATCTCGAAGATTCAGCTGTCATCATCAGGAGGACCCCAGCTGAATATATGGCCTTTCAAAACGACAGCAAAGGCAGACAAGGTCAATACCTGCTGTGTGGGTCCCCTAGGCCATAAATGGAAATAACAATAAACCCAAGTAAAACAAAAAACAAAAAATACAAAACAAATAAGTAAATAAAGGTAGCAGTCCAGAGACACACAACACTACGTCATTCTTCCGCTGCATATTTGTCCCATGGTTGGTCACTTGGATTTCTATCACAAGTTGTTGAGTTATCCGGAGGTCTGTCTGTTGCTTCTTAGTGTGTCTCTGGACTGCTACCTTTATTTACTTATTTGTTTTGTATTTTTTGTTTTTTGTCTTACTTGGGTTTATTGTTATTTCCATTTATGGCCTAGGGGACCCACACAGCAGGTATTGACCTTGTCTGCCTTTGCTGTCGTTTTGAAAGGCCATATATTCAGCTGGGGTCCTCCTGATGATGACAGCTGAATCTTCGAGATGAATTATTATTTTTGATACTTTTTCTTGGGCTGGTTATTTATTTTGGCTATCGCATCTCATTTGATGAATTAAGTAAGTTGAGTGTTTTTGGATTTGTGATTTTAATGTATTTCATATCGTATATTTGAGCACAGTTCGGTCTGCTGCATCGCGCGTCTGGGTGTGTGCTTGTGTTTCTTTGTAATATTTTTTGCAATTTTTGATGTCACTTTCTTGTGTGTATGGCATACGCAGTCTTTTCGTTTAGTCTGCTCGTTCCGCTATTATGCTAAAATCTCTTCGTCCTTAATTTTTCCACACCAGTGTAAATATATATTATTATTATTAAACGGACAGCATCAGCACAGGCTCATAACTTAGCTTAGCTTTCGAAGAGATATGGTGATATCTACAAAATTGAGATGCAGCCCCCCCCCCCCCCCGGCCCTTACATCTCAGCTTACCACGAGCCGCTAATGTAATGTACACATTTTCTCTTCAAAAAACGAACGTACAGTAGAATTTAAGATGATCTGTGTAGAAGACAAGATTCCAATCTCACTTCAGTGCCCATTCTTTGATTTCTATTTGGCCTAGATAATTTAAAAATCAGATAGAAATGAGAGATTTCGTTTCTTCCATACAGAAACACTGCAAAGCTAACTCCTGGCGCCATCTAGCGCCAAATTGGAATACTTTCGAGTCAGATAAATTGAATTTAAAAAAAAAACTCAAACAAATTTTTCGGAAAAATAACTGTTACAAGTATTAGCTGTGGGTCGTTTTTATTTGTGCTCAAAATTTCAAACTCTACAAAGTAATAGTTTTCGAGAAAATGTGTACAAAAGAATTTGCATTACAGATATAGGACAGAATTTCTGTTACCCTCATTCAAAGACAGACTTAAAAAAAAAGTTATTATAGTTATCAAGAGTAGATTTTATATTTAGGAGTTTGTGAAATAATATAAAGCAGTACATTTCACTTTTTCTTAAAGATAATTGAAAGCCATTGTCAGTTTAAAAAGATCTCGAGTTCCAAAGCATTCTGTTACTTCGAAAAATCACGTTAAAATAAAAACTACGTAATTTGTAATAAGTCCTCCTATGGAAAAAATAAAATTATTACAAACCTCTTCAAAGAAAATAAAATGACTAATTCACCAGCATTGTAACAAAAAGCATTCTATCATCGCGCGATTAGAACTCTACCTTGTACGTGATTGTACGTTGCGTGTCTTTCTGGCTCAACGATAGCACGCGGTTTTCTGTAGAAAAGGTCCGGTTTCGAAACTCCGCCGTTAAGGTGGTTCCACCTAAAATCTCTGCCTTATGTTTCCAATGGTAAAACTTCTTTAGCTATTTTCTTTCTCAATTATAGTATTCCCAAGGATGAAAATTTGCACATCGATAGAACTAACTTTAAGTTATAGCATGAGATACTTAATACTTGGTAAAACATAACCATAATTAAGCAACCGAACATTTGTTTGTCTGCTGACGTCATCAATGTACAGGTCGCGCCATCTATTAACAGGTCTGAACATTACTCAAAGAAAAATGATTGATTTTTAATATAATTATGGTTATGTTTCAGCAAGTATTAAGTATCCCATGCTATAACTTAAAGTTGGTTTTATCGATGTGCAAATTTTCATCTTTGAAAATGCATTAATTGCGAAGAAAATGTGTAAAGAAATTTTACTATTGGAAACATAAGGCAGAGATTTTAGGTGAAACCACCTTAAGGGAGGTTTTGAGTCGTAAAAGGGCTGAAAAAGTCAAAATTGAAGGTTTTGCGAAATTTCTCTATTAATATGAGAAAATCTGAAACGCACTTTTCTGAAATAAATGGAATTACTGATTACAGAAATTCCGTCAAAATGTTGAAGTCAGAAGAAACGGAAACTTTTTAAAACGGAAATTTCAGTAAAAGGCTGACCCATACCGTCAACTTCGCTGCACATTATTTTCAGGAATTTTCCGTGAATTCACACCATGCACTTCTTTTTAGAGTGCACCAGAAATGTTTCCGAACCGTAAGCATTAACTTCATTTTAATCCACCGAAAATTAAAAAGATAAAAATCTACAGTTAAAGTTCCATGAAAGAAAATTTACTTCAGAAATGTGCATGAGAAAAGAAACCAATGTTATGCAAGCACTGCAGGTCCAAAATCTATGCACATGCTAAGTAATGCTCTTTTCCCTCTGTGGATATCCCGATGGCAAAGTGTCGTGTCCTGTTTTGAGCGGGTTTCAGTTTTACGTTTTCTTTCTTTTTTTTTTTTTAATGTCTGCGTGTGTTTAACATAATATTTAAAAAAAAAGTAATACAAAGTTAGGTAACACAGAAGTACACTTTAGAAAATGTGAAATCAAATAAAGTATTTCCTGTCATCATTGACAAACAAGTTAGTAAAATCATGCAATGCATTGATTGTGATACGGTTTCCAACATTTCAGAAATCATTATTCAAGTTATTACTCAAGTTATGAGGATAATGGCTGTGGAATAAATTTCGCTCCTGTGTCCTGACCTTTGACCCCACTTCCATGATATTCAACAGAACCGGTTCAGTATTCTTCCGGAACAACATACTAAAGTTTTGCTGCAATCGAATCATTTTTACGCAAGTCATGACGCAATGGAATAGATCCCCCTCGTATGTCCTGAGCTTTGACGCCATTTTGTCCATTTTCAATAGGGTTCAACCCCAGTTGGTCACCTACCACATACTAAAATTTCATCGAAATCGAACCATTTTCACGCGAGTTATCGTGTGGACGGGCAGACAGACCGACACACAGACGGACAAAGCTGGAGCATATACGCATCTTCAACCTACGGTTGGAAAGCGTAAAAAAGATACTTTATTGAACCTTGCTCTTTAACGAGTTCTGCTGCCAAAAGAATATAAGAAATCTGAGAAAGTAAATACTTCTAATGGTAATCAAAAAAATATAGAAACTCCTCCTTGTTTACGCTTTCCAATCGTAGGTTGAAGAAGCCTATATGCTCCAGCTTTTTCCGTCTGTCTGTCCGCACGATAACTCTCATAAAAATGATTCGATTTCGATGAAATTTTAGTATGTGGTAGGGGACCACCTGGGGACAAAACCCTGTTGAAAATGGATGAAATGGGGTCAAAGGTCAGGACATGAAGCGGGATCCATTCCTGCGCTCTTATGCGTAATAACTTACGTAAAAATGTTTCTATTGCGACAAATCTTTAGTATGTTGTTCCGGATGTATACTGAACCAATTCTGTTTAATATAATCGAAATGGGGTCAATGGTCAGGACACATGAGCGAGATTTATTCCACAGCCATTATCCTCATAATATGAGTAATAACTTGAGTAATGATTTCTGGTATGTTGGAAAGCGTATCATAACAATGCATTGCATGATTTTTCAGCTAAAAGCAAGTGTTTAAAAAATTGACTTTATGAAATAGAAGTACTTGAAGAATCAACTGTTAAATAATATCTTCCACGGATCGCTTTCCGGATATTGTCTTTTCCTGTACTATTTCAACCGAATTGAGCGTCTTTTATATTCTTCAGAAGCCGTTTTTGGAAAAAAGTATCAACTGGTCAAGAATAGCGATTAGAAATTAATCAATTAACGCGTTAGTAAAATCATCATATGATACGCTTTCCAATATACCAGAAATCATTACTCAAGTTATGAGGTTAATGGCTGTGGAATAAATCTCGCTCCTGTGCCCTGATCTTTGACTCCATTTCGATGATATTAAGCAGAATTCGTTCAGTATACCTCCGGAACAACATACTAAAGTTTTGTCGTTCTAGAAGCATTTTTAGTCAAGTTTTGAGGATAATGGCTGTGGAATAAATATCGCTCCTGTGTCCTGACCTTTGACCCCATTTCAATGATATTCAACAGATCCGCTTCAGTATGCCTCCAAACCAACATGATAAAGTTTCGTCGCCATCGAAGCATTTTAAAGTAAGTTATGACGTATGAGGGCAACGGAATGGATCCCGTTGCTGTGTCCTGACCTTTGACACCATTTCGCCCATTTTCGATAGGGTTTGTCCCCAGGTGGTCCCCTACCACGTACTAAAATTTTATCGAAATCGAACCATTTTTACGCAAGTTATCGTGCGGACGGACAAAGCTGGAGCATATACGCTTCTTCAACCTACGGTTGCATAGCGTAAACAAGTTAGTAAAATCATGCAATGCATTGATTATGATACGCTTTCCAACATACCAGAAATCATTACTCAAGTTATGAGGATAATGGCTGTGGAATAAATATCGCCTGTGTCCTGACCTTTGACCACATTTCGATGATATTGAACAGAATTGGTTCAGTATATCTCCGGAATAACATACTAAAGTTTTGTCGCAATCGAAGAATTTTTACGTAAGTTATGACGCATAAGAGCAATGCAATGGATCCCGCTCCTGTGTCCTGACCTTTGACCACATTTCGCCTATTTTCAATAGAGTTTGTCCCCAGGTGGTCTCATACCACATACTAATATTTAATCAAAATCGAACAATTTTTACGCGAATTATCGTGCGGACAGACAGACAGACGGACGGACAAAACTGGGAGCATATACGCTTCTTCAACCTACGGTTGGAAAGCGTAAAAAACAGACTTTATTAAGAGTAGAAGATTAAAAAACACCGCAGCGCAAAAAAGAAAGAAAGAAGGAAAAAACTATTTGTTAAATTGAACAGAATGCAAAGTCGAACTACCGAAAAATATAATTAGACAGTGCATGTTAAGTTACGCTTAATGAAAAGAGAGATAAAGGTGTCAGACATTGATCAAACTTTTACATACCTTGAATTAATTCAGAAATAACCGGTGAAAAGATAATAAACTTCACACGGGACTGCATTTCCTATTTATTCTTGAATAAATGATCTATATGCCGTTGAGCTGTTTCTTTTAAACTATTCATAGTTGCGCTGGTACGTCCGGTAAGGAAGGATAACTTTTCCGGCCTGATTGCGGGTCGGCTTTCCTTTCTCATGGGTATGAATGACTTTGGTATGAGTGGCTCACGCTTTTGTCTTGCGGTCTCAGTTTGGAGGAGGAGGAGGATCAGCGTAATTTTCTTGTAGGACTTCCGTCCAGAGGAAGTCCTACAAGAAAATGACGCCTTTTGGGCAGGACACAGAAACGGAAGGAATGAGAGCAAGTCGAGCGACTTTGACAGAACAGTTTGTAGTGAGATTAGAGTACAGTAGATGGCGCCACCGTACAAGTACGATATTGCACATAGAGGGGTGAGAGAATTTCAGGTGGGGTATAGGAAAGGATACCCATTTAACCAGTGGGTCCAGCCTGGGGGCCGTCACTTAACGTACTCGTCCGATGCACGGCGGATATTCAGCGATTGTTAGTAAATCACACCATCTCTGAAAGATCAGCCCAGGCTTGAAACTGGGGACCAAGCATCGATAGTCTGAAACACTAACGACAAAGCCATCCGCGGCTGCGGTCTCAGTTTGGTCGCAGCCCCTAAATGTTTCAACTGACGTCATGATTCCTAAAAGTAGCGAGGAGGAAGACCGCACAAAATCTTTGACCTACCTCTCTCTTCTAAGTACCTTGGATGTTACGGGTTTTCGTAACATCGATGTAAAATTTTGTAGCTACGATACATTGTGAAGGCGATTTCCGTGATGCATCATGAAGGCCGATGTAGATGTCATTACACGATCGAATCCACATACTGCCACCAAGCATAGATCATCATCACACGTTCGTCGTGCATTTCAAATTCAAACGTACATACCGATTCATTGCCTCATTGGACCGCGTCACTTCAGTGCGGCCCAATGAGATGACGAATTTGAGAAACCTGATATTACACGTAGGCAACTATCGGCAATCCGCAAGCTGAGTCGGATGATCTCGTCATGTGTTGTTGAGACGGTGCATCGGGACATTTACGTGGTTATTGGTGAAACATCGGATGTTCTCACGAAAACGAAATTAAAAAAATGCCAAATTTCTGAAGTTGCCGGTTTTCTGGATTTTTGAGGTTTCACTGTATTACAAAATATTCTGCACAGTAGAACTTCAGAATGACCCAGAAAAGCCTTTTTATCGATTTTTCCCCCGGAAAATTCCAATGAAAGCATTTTTTTTTTTAAGTGTGAAACAAAGCAAGCACTTTTGTCGTTAAATGTATGGAAATAATTTTTTTCAAGATTTTAAAGTATCGGAACATAAACAATACTTTTTCCAAAATGCAGCACTGACGGTACCACTTCGAATGACTGGGAACTAAAAATTTTATTTATTTATTTATTTTTTTTTTTTTTTTGCTAGATAATGCACATTATTTTAGAAAAAAAATTCATTTACCATATGTTGCACTGACTTTTTTAAAATCTTATTCACATTTTTAAAATCTGGACTTTTCGTTATGCCATACTATTTGGTGTTCATGACGGATGAATCAGTTTTCTTGAATGCACCTGGTTCTCTGGACCGAGGAGAACCACGTGCATTCTATTATTAAAAAACAATCATCCACAAATACATGTTCTATGCAACGGTATGCATTTTTTCCTGTCGATATAAATTTACAATATTTATATGAGAAAGTTAGGCGAGTGCATTTTTTTCCTTTGGCATCCGTTTATTTGTCTGTACGTATGCACGATAATTCATGAACAGATTGAGCTAAGAATTTAAAACTCGAGATTTATGATCTCCTCTACAACCGTAGTAAATCATAAACAAAATTTCGATTTAGATTAACACTGGCCAAAAGCCATCTTAAAGCAAATTTCAATGCCTGGCGTCAGCTACAAATTTCAAATTTAGTTTTGGACATATTATCACAGCACAAGGTATTAATTTTGTTGAATTTAAATGAAATCAGTCAAATAGTGTTTGATTTAAGAAGGAAACGGCTGAGAAAATTTTTAAGGCTACTTGTGCAGGGGTTTGAGTCACAAACTCCAAAATTGCCATTTGGGATTTTGGGCAAAGGAAATTGTTTTACAAATTTTGAATGAAATGGGTCTAAGGGGGTATGATTTAAAAAGAAATCGGCCAATAATTTTTTCTGTTACAACCTAGGAAAATTACGAGATGAAAATTTTCGACATTGGTATCGCCTACCGAAATGTAACCATTCAGTTCAATTTGGTTCAACAGAACTTTAGTAATTATCGAACACCTGGAGCTAGGAAATCAAAATTTTGTATTTAAGACCTACAGAAAAGTAATCATCTAACCGAATTTGAAGGAAATTGTTTAAGCGTGTTCGAATTAAACAGAACATATATATATGGTGAATATATATCAAATACGTGGAGATAATGTAATTGGACGATGTCATCGCTGTGTCCATGTTATTTTACAACCAACACATAGCAACTGAAAAATTGTGGTTAGGCACCCCTGGAATCGAACCCCAGAACTCTCGATAACCACTCGAATGGGGTTTGATCCCACAGGTGCCGAACCACAATTTTTCAGTTGCTATGCGTTAGTTGCAAAATAACGTGGACAGAGCGATGACATCGTCCAATTACATTATCTCCACGTACTTGATATATATTCACCATTTCTATCGCCCGTTGTATTTATCAGCTCTACAATTAAAAAGGCTGTGTTATATGCCACCAGATGGAGACATCTCAGTTGCTGAGACCATCAATAGGGTTTGTGTAGTCAGATGCTGACTGATATAACCACATATGGCACGGAGAATTGTTCGGCACACTGGCGTAAATTCGAACGCACTCGACTGGTTATCGAGAGTTCTGGGGTTCGATCCCAGGGGTGCCGAACCACAATTTTTCAGTTGCTATGCGTTGGTTGTAAAATAACGTGGACAGAGCGATGACATTGTCCAATAACATATATTTTTTCGGTATTTAGGAATTATTAAAGAGTACTTGACATACAGATTTTGAAATAAATAAGTCACTGGGTTTAATTTAAAAGAAATCGGTCATAAATTTCCTAATGTGTTATCTTAAGAATCGCTTGAGTTGGAACATCCTACTGAAATATAAACATCTCTTTATGCAATAAATGTTAACCTATGTGAATTAAAAATGGCAATGCATCGCTAATTTATATCTGTTCCGTTATCATTGATTTCAGCTTACGTTCGCTTAATTTCTCATTAGTTAAACCCAAAATTACTGTTCACAACTTCAATTAAATTTTTGGTAATTTGTTTATTCATTTTTATACAAGGGTAATAGTTGAAAATAAGACCACATATAATCTAAGGGTAGTAGCGCTTCCATAGCTGCCATGGACTCCTCGCTCATGATGATATTAATTGCAATCAATTTAATTTGGGCTTGGGCTTTTTTCGCAGGTACACATACCAGCAAACACAATTGGCACACGTGTAAACATAATAAATTTCACATTACAGATGGTACACGAAAACCACCTAAACTTGATTGTGCATCTGGCAGGTTATGGAATGCACTAGTAATTTATATTATTAGTTATCAGGATTTTAGATACAAATTTTACTTACCACCATCTGTATGCTTTTCTGCAATAACAATATCTTTTAGTCTTATAAGGGGAGTCATTTAGTTTTTTTTTTTTTTGATGGCTAAACAACAGCCATCAACAATAATAAAAAAACAACTAAATGACTCCCCTTATAAGACTAACTGATGTTATTATTGCAGCATATGGTGGTAAGTAAATGTGTTATAAGCCTGTTTTACTATTTGCAGTTATTCTAATGCCATCTATCACCACACTGATATGAAATTAGTGCATGAGCATAATATACTGGATATTGGCAAACATTATTTTAGAAAAAAATCCCAACAGCATAATATCGGTTGTGGCCAATTTATTATTCATGGTACAGATGATTGTGTTAAGTTTAATTGCGACATCAGTGATGTGAATTATGGGCATACCAAGTTTGTTTATATATACTTACTAATTTATTTTGTATTTTATTTTATTCGATTGGCATATGTTTGCTGTTTATATTAAGTTAGTAAAAGAAACAATGCAAAACTTTTTTCAAACCTGAAAACCTAGCAAAACACTTTATCCCGAATGTCAACGGAATATTTAGGTATTTATTTTAAAGATCAATTACATTAATTAACTCATTTTTAGCGTTTTTATAATCGCTTAACGGAATTTATTTATTTTTGCGATATCGAGTCCTGGTATACGTAACCATTAAAAAATTAAGTGCATTTTGATATAAAACTGCTACTATTTTAAAACGCCGTCAGCGATCGATAATTTTCATTTTTAAAATATCCGATGCCTGAGAAATATATTTGCAGTTTAAAACAAATGCTAATAGAATTGCATCGCTTAAATAACCACGAGCTCTTGGCTCAAGCTGTGAAACGTTTTCGTCTGGAGAGCGCTGGTTCCGCTGCCGTTCGTGATGTCACAAAACGATCGCCCAGGCCTGAGTCAGTATCTAGGAGGCTGTGCTTTTGCCCTCGGAGGTAGTATCCCAAATCGTCAGTGTACTCCAAGGCAAGTTAGCCTTGGGTGGTGACCAAGTTTTAGCCTTGGGTGGTGGCGAAATGACGTCGCGCCAGGAGCAAAGCAGCGAGAGCCAAAGAGGCGAGCCAAGAGCCATCGCTGCTACGGGTTACACTTTAGCAAGGAATGTAAATAAACGCGATGGAAAAGGTTTTCAAATACTAATAATTTCTAACTTCAAAAAATAACATATTTATCTGTGATCTGTTATTTCCTCTTTCACGAATTAATTAATTTTGAAAAAAAAATAACAGCTTTTGTATAAAGAAATATGATGGCATTGCAGTAAACAAACATATTGCTGAACTTCTTAGTTCCGTGTTCGCAGGAAGTTATATTTACAAAAAGTTATTGTCAGCGCGAAAGTAAATTCTTCAAAATCCGAAATTTTTAAAGTCTAGTCTTTCGATTATGATTATCAGCGCATCAGGTAGTCTGGTTAACAGGCTAAACAAACAAGAAGTAAATATGTTATTCATCATTTCATTTCTGCAAAATAAATCTTGTTGTTTACAGAATTCCACTTAGTAGCCTTCAAATACAAACAAAAATTCGCAAGAAATGTTCGTTTTTAAATTTATTTTAATAGGTGCCACAAAAAGCTATAAAAAATTATATAATACTATTGCAATGGCGGGCAGAACTTAAATGAAAATAAAAATAAAACTTATCATAGTGTGCCACGGTCCATCCCTGCCTAAAACTTCCTCCCAAACTAGGCCACAAAAATGCACAGAAAGGGACTGCCTTAAGTTAAGGTGACATGATATTGTTACGACAGTGAGTCATTATCCCACCGCTGTCAATCAAATGTTACGATACCGGGCCGAGCTGGGTTAATCATCCCAACGCTCGCCACCAATTGATCAGATCTACCGTGGGTAGTTACCCCACCGTTGACCACCAATTGATCAGAACGTGCCGAGCGGTATAAGTATACTTCTTCACTGATCTTCTTCGACGTAGTTCTTGGCGCGAAAACTATAATATGTGGGCATACACTTAAACAATTTGAACCAATCACCTGCGTACACATAAATAATGTGTTCTATGACTGCGCTGACTGCCTAAACAAATATTTAATTGGCTATAAAAACATAACAATGGCACACATACGAATAAAATTTAGCTGTCTTCTGAACATGAGTATTGGGTCAACTTTGACCTAAATCAGTTCCCGCGAGATAGTTTTAATGAACTTAAATTTCGCAGTTCAGTCTCACTATTTCTCAGTTCAGTTCTTGAAATATATTATATTACCACCCCTACTCGATGTGAGGGCGAACCATCTGCTGCGTCCTATTCGCTGCAGTGGGATTAATTATTTAAAAGACCGTTAATTTTCGTAACTCTTTGTCTTCTATTATCTTCCGCCTATGGGTGTCTACCGTGAAGTTGGGTTCCCTAATGGAGGGTCTCCAAGCTCAGGGTTGACGGGTGCATTGCGTTGTGTTTCATATGGGAGAACATGGGAAACCCATATTCCTCCATATGCCGCTTGAAATTTAATAAACTCATGATGTCAGATTTGGACTTTTTATCCTGCGACTGGGCTTGCTAAATGCTAAAAGTTATTTTCTTCTTAAAATCTTGGAGTTGCTACTCTATCAAAACTTTACGATTGTTCTACTTAATTATTCAGGTTAAAATAAACAAAGATTCACTTATTTTGAATTTTCAAAGATTTGAGAAACTCGGGTAAATTTCATTATAAAATACAGAATTTATTTTCATTTGTGTTTCCTTAAAATCTATTACACTGATCGGTGGAGATTTCTATTAATTTAAACCAAAATATATTTTAAGTTCATTATGCTTTTTGATATTCGCAATCATATTTTACAGTTCACCTTTCGCAAAATATAAGACACATTATGTTATTCAGCACTTGCAAGAGATTAAAAATATCTTTTCTACCGAGGATGTATAGGAGACAAAATCATGATCATGCTAACGAGATATTGGGAATTATGAAATTTTTCTCACCAAATTCTTTTCTTTTCATCACATTCGTTGTCGTCCGGTATTACTTATAGGTATAAAGTCTATGGTTGGGACCTCATCCGGTCCTGCTGAATGCACACTGCCCGCATGAGATCACTCGATGCTTCACCCGAAATTTTGTGTAAAAACCTCTCAGGGAAAAACATCATACTTCCCTTCACCTGGAAATCAACTTGCTCAATTTTTAGCTTCTTCTCAGGAAAAACCTCCTAACTTAATTCTTTCTGCGATATTCTGCCCAGGATTCATCTAGAGTCCATCTTTGAATGTGTAGCCTGCATTCACCCAGAATCAGAAGTCATCATTCTATCTCCGTGGCCTGCGTTCACCCAGAATCAGAAGTCATCCTAGAATTCCGTGTTCTCTCAAAATCATATCTATCTATCGTCTATGTTTAAGGGGTTGGGGGTGTTCCTGTCCTACCCAAATGGCTCTCCCCTTATTGGTTGGGCCGGTTTTCCTCGCTTCGGCATTGGTTTACATCCCTGTATGGGAATCCCTCCGATTCGTTGGCAAAGGCTTGAAAACATGGAGTTTTCTTGAAGATGAATATTCCTTTATCTTGTCAACTGCTCCGCGGGATGTCCGCGCTGCCTTAGAATTTTCACGTACGCTTCCTGTGTGACTCTTTCTGTTGGTGTCAACCAGTTACGCCCACTACGAGAAATATGCCCTGTTCGTTCCCCGCTAGCGTGCGTAAAACGTGACTTCGTTAATAGAGAAAGGTCCAGTAAATTGGCCCCCACCTGTGATTGCGAGCATTTCACTCTCGTAGCGTTGCTTGTTGTAACCTCCGAGTTTTCTCTTTACTAACCAAGGGGTGTGTTTCGTGAGTATCCCTACGTGAATTCCGGCGAGCTCGGGGAACACAAAAAAAAAATAAAAAAAACAGCAATTCAAAAGAATGATGAAAAAAAAATAAGGCATTTCCTCCTCAAGAAAGAAATCTGCTCAGCCAGGTCTTAGGATAATTATGAAATATGTATTATAATTATCCTCTTAGAATGCCTGTCTGCATTATGCTTCTCGGATTTTCTTTCCCAATTCCCGCGCTCTCTAAATGGTCTACTTGGTAACTACTCTTCCTCGTTTAACTATTTCCTCGTACTATGCGATACCGTAGGAATTATTTGGTGAATATATTGCTTTCCCACACTTACTAATTTGTAGGCCCCCTTTCCGAAATTCATACCTACGAAATCATGGGCCTCCAATGTTACACGATATTCCGGAGGACATACGGGTAAAAATTAGTTCAGTTCCTCAACTAACTTGCGTAGCAGAAATTATAACAAAAACAAAATGTTTCTACTTACATGGATGCTGCCAAGAATAAATCCAAATTGTGATTTAACTTTTCACCTGTAAATTTCTTAGGTATCCAAGCCACCGCTCTTACGCTCATATTTTTCTTTCGCCATGTTTTTATCCCGTCGCACTTACACGTAGTGGCTTCGCTGCTTACGTAACCACAAACACACGCACATGGGGCCTCGCTTCGCCCCGCAGGACCAGCTGGCTTCCTTCGCCGCTTCAGGGAGAGGATGGTACTACGGCACACTGCCGTAGTTGGACTCGAACCCGATCTTTGCTTCTCATTGGAATGACCACTGTCCACTCGCAGGCTTCTTAATTCTTCTGTAACTTTGCTTTCATTGGGCCAACCCGTCGCTAATTTCCATTATGCTCCCAGCCTAGAAATTGCTGCTTTATCACGCGGATTTAGGCATTCTGCTGTCTTTATGGCAAACTGGCATCTCCATCAGCCGCCTCGAGTTGTCGTCTCCATTTCTTACCAAATGCGGGGAGGTTCGCTGCTTCATTTTTCCCAATTCATTTTGCAGATCCAAGGCATCCAGCCTTTCACATCGGAGAGCGTACAGACAACTAACTTTCTTCCTTATTTTTACGCTAAGTGCGAAATCTTATTTTTCTGCACGGACCATACAGAGAGCAATTGTTCTCGAAAATGCCTCAAACAATCGACGAATTTACGATTATTCGCTAAACCTTCTGCCCCCCATCTTCACTCATTTCTACAAGTGGTCTCTCTTCGAAATGTACCCTGTTTAGACCAGCCGACAGCTGCGCCCTGATATTTATGACCTAACAACGCTATTCTGAGACCACCCAGCCAGAGGGAATATTCTTCGCCTCTTTTCTTTCCAAACCCCAAGATAAAACTTTCTCGTCTGTTTACACTTTTAAACTCCAATCAAGCCTCGAACATAATTAATTTCACACATCCACCACGCCCATTAATTACTAAATTAATGGCGGGGGTGGGTCGTAACAATATTAAGTTACTGACAGCACACAAAAAACAACATAATTTTTTTAACTGAATTGTTTAACTTAAATTTAATAGAAGATAGCGTTTGACTATAGGTACAGCATCTTTCAATTTCTTTCGCCAGATAATCCAAGTAATTCTGATTTTAAGTCACGAACATAACTGTCAACAGTAAAATGTTCCGAGCAAATTCCTGCATTTTTAACTTTAAAATTATCCTTTTGTTTACATTTCAGTACCCAGAGTTTTTCCAAATCAGGATTTGCAGGAAAACAATGATAAATAATATCTGTACCTCGAGTCTTTCTACTGTAGGATAAACATCGTGCTATTGCACATCCAGGCATATTGTGTTACACTGATATAAAATAATAATATGCACAACTGATGTTGAGAAATAGCTACTAGTTATGAAGTATATTTACCAATTTCTAAGAATGATTTTGAGTTTGCACTCCCAAGCCAAAGATGCCGTGCTGCGTCGTTCTGGTGTCGTGTTTTCGCGGCGTTTACTCCCGGTGCCACGTCATGCGCAAATCCCAGAAAACGGAGAGTGCAACTGCACATTGTATGGCGCCCCCTGGGTATGAGGACCTCGCCCATGGAAAAAACGCCCACTTTTCGAAAATAGGAAAAAACGCCCACGGAAAATATGCCCACAGAAGAAATGCTGACGGGAAAAATATGTGATCGACTGATAAATTTATATGTCTGTTATAAACGGTGTTCGGACAACTTTTTTTTTTTTTTTTGATTGGAGGTTTAACGACCACCGTGAGCAACTCAATGGGCTATAAGCAGTCACCCGTCCCTAATTTAGGGTCACTGGTTCCAGGGAAGGGAGAGAGCCAGTGCCGTACGACAAACACAACATCCATGCCTGACCGGGATTCGAACCCGGACCCCTTACGGACGAATGATCAGAGGCCAGTGCCTTAGACCACTGCGCCACCGGGGCGGCTTCGGACAACTGGTCACAGACTGCTGGCCAAAAAAATAACCGTTAGGAGTGATATAAAAATTGCGGTTTCTTGGCCACCTCACCTACATAATGAAAATGGGTGTAGGAGAATTGGCCACCGGACGACTGGCCACAAAAGTTCAAGGGTGTGTGTGTGGGAGGGGGGGGTGTAAGTATTATCGATTCTTGGCCTACATTGAGAATTGAATTGGGAACTCCAAACAAATTTCGAGAAAACGTTCTATGTAAGCCAAGCGAGAATTACAGCATAATTCATGTATGTTCGGAAAAGGACCCTAAGGTGGGATTTTTTAATAACGCTGCACTTTTACGTAGGTACTAAATATTACATAACATGTCAAGTTTGCAATATTTTTCTTTTACTTAATTAATTCACAGGCGAAGAAAAAAGTGTTGAAAAGGCTTAGGCCTACGGCCTATTAATTAATGTATGGATTGAATGTATGGTGCATAAGTTAGGAGCGCAATATTATTGACAATTAATACAGACATTTGACGTGGAATAGGAATAGCTGTGGTGCAGTGGAAGCCTATCCGGCGCGTAACTGGAAGACCCTGAGCTCGATTCCTGGTGGCGGCCACTGAGAATTTTTCCGTGACTCACTTATAAACGTGGAAAGAGCGATGACTTCTGTTTGATTATTGACAATACTTGTTATGTAATTTTTACGAATATGGGAATGACGGAACGAAAACTTTTAGAAGGGCCTAAACGTTAGTCCTAATATTATTTTCTGCCTGAGTAATACCGCAATATTAATAATTTGATGTGTTACGTAAACGTTATGAATATAACATCGTTAGAATAAAAACTGTTAAATAGGCCAAGGCCTAGGACTTATGACTTAAGGGCCGCGGGTGGCCTAGTGAAAAGCCAAATGAGATTGTTAACTTTCAACTTCCTACTGTAGAGTAGCTACTTTCTTAAAAAATTCCAGTTCGGCTTTACTGTAATAAATTTGTGACTATTCTTATTTTTTAAAGTAAGGTCTTAATTTTTATGAAACTATGCATGTTTACCGCAACTCTTGTTTAGTTGTAGTTTCTAGAAAATATGCATTCTATATGTATGTGTAAAAGCCGCATATGTACAGATATAACTGTAATTTCTTTGCTTGCTGGCCACCGAAACGGATTGTATGAAATCAATCACTGAACGAGGCCGCCCCCTTCCCCCTCTCTCTCTCTCTACAGCAAGAAGGGCCATCTGCTTTTCGTCAAAGTTGTTTGCATTTCAGCTCCGCAGGAGGGTCATAGATAATTCAACGGAACTCACAGAGCGACGAGACCCCACTCACCTCAAGTAACAAGCTATATATGTCATCTAAATTTATCGGTTGCTTCGAAACTTGCGGCAGTGTCAAGTTACTTCTTGCGCCCAGAATTTAAATCCCCCCAGAGGTTGGTAATTTGGTAATCTGAGTCATATAAAGTTTCCGTCATTTCGTCTTTTCTTAATGGCGATAATTAATGTAATTCTTTATAACAAATATTTATGATCTACATCTCAGGAAAAGATTTAAGGGTTTTAAAACTGCAAGTCTGCAAATTATCTGAGCGCATGTGCCTACTCAGGAAACTTTGGGGGGGGGGTTAATATCGAAACTGTAAGATATGAAAAATGTATCGTCCCATCGGGAGATTTTCAGCATTTACAAGCTACAACTCGACAGATTATTTGAGAGCACGTGCCTACTCAGCAAATCTGGGGGGGGAATATGATAATTGTGAAATATATAGAATTTCTTGTCACATTATCTCCGGGCATGAACCTACTGAGCAAACCTGTCGGGGGGGTTTAATACCTAAAGTGTAGAATATGAAGGATTTCTCTTCCGACCCGGAGATTTTCACCATTCACATGCCTTCAGATAATGTGTCGAGTTGTAGCTGCTAATTGCTGAGAATCTCCCGATCGGACGAGAAATTGGTCATATTTTACACTTTTGGTATTACACCCCCCCCCCCCCTCGCCGACAGGTTTCCAGAGAGTGACATGCGCTAAGAAAATTTGTCGAGTTGCAGTTTCTAAATGCTGAAGATCTCTCGATCGGAAGAGAAATCTTGATATTTTACGATTTTGGTATTACCTCCCCCCCCCCCCGACTAGTTTCCTGAGGCAGCAGATACCCTCAGATAATTCGACGAGTTGTAGCTTGTAAACGCTGGAAATCTCCCGATCGGACCAAAAATTCTTTATACTTCATATTTTAGGTTTTAAGCACCCCTCTCCCCCGACAAGTTTTCTGGGTTTGCACATACTCTCAGAGAATTTTTTTATTTGTAGTTTCTAGAAAAATATCGTATAGCAGTTGGCTTGAAGACAACGGTGAATCATTAGTATGTTTTTAAATAAATGTTGCATAAGACTACCACGGCTTTCAGGCCAACACCATACAACCTCTACAGTAAATCAGCGCAATCCGAACTTTCCTCTCGTATTTGTAAGGTTTGCAGAAAATATTTTACACATCAAATTATTAATTTCGAGGTATTACTCAGGCAGAAAATAATATTAGGACTAACGTTTAGGCCCTTCTAAAAGTTTTCATTCCCATATTCGCGTTATGTAGGTGAGATGGCCAAGAAACCGCAATTTTTATATGACCCCTAACGGTTTTTTGGCCAGCAATATGTGACCAGTTGTCCGAACACCGTTTATAACAGACATATAAACTTATCAGTCGATCACATATTTTTCCCGTCAGCATTTCTTCTGTGGGCATATTTTCCGTGGGCGTTTTTTCCTATTTTCGTAAATTGGGTGTTTTTTTCCGTGGGCGTTTCTTCCATGGGCGTTTTTTCCGTGTGAAGGGGTCAAAGGAGTGCTATCCCCCGTTCCTCCTGCCGTCGACCGCATCCCCCACGGTTCTCGACTCATCGAAAAAATTGGAAACGAAGGGTGTGATAATCCTCCCGCGTTTATCACACAGGTGCAAGGCAATGCATGCCGTATAAAGCGCTCTCCCACGTGTGTGTGTGTGCGTGTGTGTCGACAGCTTAACTAAAAAGAGTTAAGCCATCTTAAAAAACCCGGATTGCCGTTCTACTGCAAGTAATAAGTGAGTACTTTTGTTTATTTGTTTTCCTTTCGATTGATCTGGCGAACTAAATATATCAGCCGATTCCAGACTTTTTGGAACTCTGACACGCCTAGTGACGATAGACTATCGCTTCAAATCTAGCATGGACTTGATTTATTTCAACAGTAGGAGAATAGCTCATGTTTTCACGCAGTAGACAATGTTCAGAATGGTAGGCTCCGCCTACACTAAAATTCTTAAGTATGCAATCTTACTCTATTTTTTTTTCAGGATCTGGTGTTAATAATTCCTGTGTTTCAGCAAGCTGAGAACGGTTTCGCTATACATACCAGCTCCCGGAGGTAATATACGCCAAGCCTCTGGTAATAAACAAACATCAAATCGCTCGGACACGCCTCTCTGAGGCGTGCATTGAAATTAATTAATACTATCGCTCGGCACACTATCGTAGCAATTGGCGTTCAGCGGTGGGATAGTTTCCCACAGGCCGTATCAATTGGTGGCGAGCGGTGAAATGCATAACCTAGCTCTGCCCGGTACCGTATCAATTGGTGGCTGCAGCGGGATCGAGACCACGTTCGTATCAATATAAAGCAGTACATTTCCCTTTTTCTTAAAGATAATTGAAAGCCATTGTCAGTTTAAAAAGATCTCGAGTTCCAAAGCATTCTGTTGCTTCGAAAAATCACGTTAAAATAAAAACTACGTAATTTGTAATAAGTCCTCCTATAGAAAAAAATAAAACTATTACAAGCCTATTCAAAGAAAATAAAATGACTAATTCACCAGCATTATAACAAAAAGCATTTTATCATTGCGCGATTAGAACTCTGCCTTATACGTGATTGCAGGTTACGTGTCTTTCGGGCTCAACAATCGCACGCAGTTTTCTGTAGAAATGGTCCCGATTTCGAAACTCCGCCGTTAAGGTGGTTCCACCTGAAATCTCTGCCTTATGTTTCCAATGGTAAAACTTCTTTACATATTTTCTTCGTAATTAATGTATTCCCAAGGATGAAAATTTGCACATCGATAAAACGAACTTTAAAGTATAGCATGAGATACTTAATGCTTGCTAAAAAATAACCATAATTAAGCAATCGAACATTTGTTTGTCTGCTGACGTCATCAATGTACAGGTCTCGCTATCTATTAACAGGTCTGAACATTACTCAAAGAAAAATGACTGATTTTTACACAGCAAATCAAACATACATCCACACCAAGCTAGGTAAAGAAAACGCTAAAGAGCAGTGGCGTAACTACCACCCCCGCAACTGCGGTGGGTGGGCGCAGGTAAAGAAGGGACGTACTACAGCTGACAGTTATAGTTTTATAAAAAAAATCGAACACGCACAAAAACATACAAACAAACAAATAATTTACCCAAAGATTAATGTTCTCCTTTAAGACATAGGTATTTAGCTTTCCGGGTAAATAAATGTCAAGTTTCGCTTTTAAAACACTGGATACCCTACAGATTGAAGTTATTCCGCCCTTTGGCTCCGGCATGTCATACGATCGCTCTCGAATTGCCCTGTTTCTGTGCTGCTGAGGAAAAGTGCGAAGCCATATGGGAATCCCCCGTAAAGGATGTGCGAAAACAGTCAGTCACCTAAGAATACGAACACGACAGGCGCATATACTCGCAGCAGCCGCAGATCTGCGATGTATAAGAGGGGGATTTCTTCAAATGATTTGCTTTATTTTGAACAAAACAATTAAACGTTGCTATTGCTTTTAGTGTTTCCTTATAGTAAGCATGTCTATCTCATTCACTGTGTAAAAACCTTAATATACAAGCGAACGACATCCATTTGCAAAATGTCACAACAATGTCCAAGTGGAGCACAGTATCGGAGGAAAAGAAAAGGAGAGCGCGCGAAGAAACTCCCCAAACTGAAGCTCTTTTTACGCTGAGTCTGTTAATCTCAAGTGAGGTTTCTCATGAAAAGAGTTATGATTTACAAAGATGACAATTCGATTTTTGGCGTAAATGGGACAAGGCTGATAAGCCAGATAATATCCGAAAACTTGAAAATGTTCATCGCCCTGGAGTGGGACTCGAAACCGCGTTTCCCAGATAGCGCCCGGGTATGCTGACCACCACTACACCACCCAGAACGACGAAGTTTCAAGTTTCCGATCAATTTGAATATAACCATCACAGGATTCGCTATAGTCGAAGCAACCGGCATTCATGTTTAGCGGATCTGGAGGTTAAGAATCCTATCCCGTGATTGCCCGGAGAAGCAGATAAATTGCCGCCCCGGTGGCGCAGTGGTCTAAGCGATGGCCTCTGATCATTCGTCCGAACGCGGTCCGGGTTCGAATCCCGGTGAGGCATGGATGTTGTGTTTGTCTTACGGCACTGGTTCTATCCCTTCCCTGGAACCAGTGACCCTAAATTAGGGACGGGAGACTGCTTATAGCCCATTGAGTTGCTCACGGTGGTCGTTAAACTTCCAATAAAAAAAGCAGATAAATCATGAAAGAATTTATGAGTTATGATTTGTTTTGTTCGTCAATTGTTCAAAGTTTAAAAGCTGTCATTTGACAAAAACTGAGCACTTCAGAAACAAGGGAAAGTAAAACGGATGATTATGAAGTCTTATAATTGCTAACCTTAACCATTTAAATATATTTTGCTGAATTCGTTCCTTGCGATAAAATGTACATTCATGTTCATGTGTCGGTCCGCGCACAGTGTTAATTCTGATTGACTGATTAATAACCTTACACAGTATTTCTGTTTCTGTTTCAAAAATTATTCAAAATGTTAAAACTACAGCGCTCTAGATACCTCTTACTTACTTCTTCAGACACTCTCCCTATCTTCCTGCCCCCCTCCCCCGAACCACACACATATACCGCGAAAAACGCATCCTCCCTCGTGTTCCAAATCCTGGGAAATTTTTGGTGCTTAGGGGCGCTGAATTAAATCTTGCGGAGGAGGGGCGCACGTTGTGCTAGTTACGCTACTGCTAAAGAGGCTTGCTAGTTACGCTACTGCTAAAGAGGCTTCAGACGGAGAGGAAGTCCGCGAAACGGGACTTCCTCTCCGTCTGAAATTTTGTCTCCTCATTTTGTGACCCGCAAATGACCTCGATATAAGACATAGCGGGAATGGAAATAAGGAGGAGAGCCGCGGATGGTTTAGTGGTTAGCGAGTCAGACTATCAATGCAAGGTCCTCAGGTTCGAACATGTGCTGATCTTTCAGAGATGGTGTGATTTACTAACAATCGCTGAATATCCGCCGTGCATCGGACGAGCACGTCAAGTGACGGCCCCCAGGCTGGACCCACTGGTTAAATGGGTATCCTTTCCTATGCCCTCACCTCTCTATGTGCAACATCGTACTTGTACGGTGGTGCCATCTACTGTACTCTAATCTCACTACAAACTGTTCTGTCAAAGTCGCTAGACTTGCTCTCATTCATTCCGTTTCTGTGTCCTGCCCAAAAGGCGATCTCGCTGTAGGTGTCTGGGACCTAAACTCTATTCACTGTGGACGAAAGTCCTACAAGAAAATGACAAATACTGTGGAAAATAAGGAGGAAAGGCACAGCGGGAAGACACCGTTCCTGGGAAGGGAGATAGCCAGGACCGTAAGACAAACACATGCCTCACCGGGATTCGAACCCAGAACCATCTCGGACGAGCGGTCAGAAGCCAGCGCTTAGACCACTGCGACAACGGGGAAGCGAACTTCTGAATGCATGGCTATACATAAATAATAGGAAAAGCGTAGGGAATTTTCAGGGAAAAAAGTTGAAATTAACTGTTGAAAGTAATAACGAACTTTTGTATTGCATGTTGGAGAACAGCGTACAAAGTGCAGCGCGAGTATGAAAAGCGGAAAAATGAAAAATATATTTTTCCATGCAGCAGCCATTCACAGCTGGACAAAGATTTCTCGAAAATTTTCCTAGAAATTTGTCTTGGGGGTGTTTTTCGTGACGCATGTGACTCAAGTGGCCAAAAGGATCAAAAGAACAATAAAGAAATTTCATTATTGTCCTAACACTACGTTTAATTATATATAATTCAAGACTACACACTTGTGATGTTCATTCAGAATAACCATAAATTTTTGTTTGGAAACGCTATTCTTATTGATAAACCTGATTCGACCAACATGCTTAATGTATTAGAAGCTTTCCACATATACCGGAATTCTTCACGATTTGTCAACGACATGACGTCTACGCCATTTCTTTCAACCGCGTGGAAACAACTCGCCAAAAACCGTAACCGTCAGAACTCTGATGATGTCACAATGATTTGAATGTTTACGCTTCATTCGTCCTGATGATGCCGAGCCAAACGCTCTGCGAAAGTGTAGTCGATGTTAATAAAACATTTAATTGTGAATAAAGGTTGATAATTTATTCTAAAACTACTTTTAATTTCACTTTTGCCGCTTCGGTGGCTCAGTGGTCTAAGCGATGGCCTCTGATCATTCGTCCGAACAGGGTCCGGGTTCGAATCCCGTCAGGCATGGATGTTATGTTTATCTTACGACACTGGCTCTCTCCTTTCCCTGGAACCAGTGCCCCTAAATTAGGGACGGGAGACTGCTTATAGCCCATTGAGTTGCTCACGGTGGTCGTTAAACCTCCAAACAAAACAAAAAATCACTTATCCACCATGTTTTTATGCAGGTTTTAGGTCTGATTTTCAGTTAAATTTGTGTGAGGTAAATGTGGTAAAAACGGTTAGAAAACAAGAAGGCACAGTAAAAATTTGCATATGCAGTGTTTGTACACGGAGGGGGCAAACAGAATGTCGTAGTTAGAATTTCTGTTTGTCCCCTCCATGGACGTAAGTAAGCTGAAATTGCTGCGAAAGAAATACCGACGTGTTAAAGGCCATGGAAGTTCGTATCCATGATTCCCAGTACTACATACTGTACGTTGAATAAATACGACGCACAGTTATGTACCAGAAAACTTTTTTTTTTTTTTTAGTGGGAATCAGCAGCAGCGTCGGGAAAAATCTACATAAATGGAATGTTTAGCCAAAATTTCTCACACACCCCCACCTCCCCACCCCCCATGATGCTTAACCCACCTCCAAAGTTCTGAGCTGTTCGCGTCGCCACAGTGGCCTGTACAACAGTAATGCTTTTCTTCTGCTGTATCGCACATTCGTTATTTAGCAAAGCGCAGAACAATTTCCTTAAGAAACACGATGACATTACTATCCTTAGATTCCAGTTGTTTTCCATAGCTGCCTCCGCCCCCCCCCTCTCGCCTACGTTGTGGGCACAGCTGAGGATATAACTGATAAAAAGTTCATAAGGTAGCGCGAACCATGAAAAACTCCCCTCGCTACGGATAGTAAGAAAAAATTGGGTCATCAAAATACCCCGATTTTTTATTTTCTTTTTTTTGAAGAATGGGTCGACTTGGTCTGGCTTTTCAATACCGACCTGGCCTGCGGGTTGGGCCGGGCCGGGATTTTTCCCAGACACTTATGGGTCAGTTCAAATCATTATTTTTAACGCAAAAAGTCGTATTCCCCGATTTCCTGGTGTGTTTAACTGTTTCGCTGACTTTACTTACTTCCGTGACATAGCCCAGGGAGTAATCAGAAAAGCCAGGAGAGGCACTCATATAGGTATAAAGATGTATAACGAAGTAAATTTCTCCGTCATTTTTGGTCCGCGTCGGGAATCGAACCCGAGTCCACTTATTCCGAAACAAGTCGCTCTACCAACTGAGCTACGCAAACGTTCGTTCTCGCTGCTATCTGCGTTTATGTCGTGTGCGTCCTGCGGGGCAGACAAGTCACATCCCCCCGAAAGAAGGCCGGGGGCTTGGCCCACGGGTCAGCCGTGACCATGAATTGCCGTACGCAGCCATCCGCTGAAGAACGTGCACTTGATAACTCCCAGTCAATCTAGTGTGTGAAATGCAACGTCACACACATTTATTTTTCGCTGCGCTGGAGAAGGGATTCTCGTATTTTTCTTATTTCGCGGTGTGGAAAGAACATCACACCACTGCGAGATCTTGAACTGCCGGGTCATCCGGGAAGTTCGGGCGCAATTATACGAAGTAAATTTCTCCGTCATTTTTATTCCGGAACAAGTCGCTCTACCAACTGAGCTACGCAGTTGTTCGTTCTCGCTGCTATATGCCTTTATGTCGTGTGCGTCCTGCGGGGCAGGCACGTCCCAGATGGTAAAACCATTTTGGGGCTTGTTGACAACAAAAAGATTCGACCCCATGCGAGTGTGTGTGTGTGTGTGTGTGTGTGTGTGTGTGTGTGTGTGTGTGTGTGTGTGTGTAGAGTGAAGTACGAAGTATGTCTGCGGCAGAGTGGGTGGGGGTCTGTGTGCTTTTGTATGAGACAGTGGTGCGACATCGATTTTTTCTCCTATCCCTAATCTGTATAGGGATTGACTTTTGTAGTGTTACGGCTTACTAGCTCAGAGAAAGGGAGATTCTGAACGCGCTTAGTCTTCTTTTTTCTATCTTTTTAAAGGTTATATTTTTCGATAGTTGTCAAAGTTTAGTTCATATTTTTAGGCTTACATTCAATATTTTCAATAACATCTCATTTCATTATTTAATTTTCACATTTTAATAAAATACAATAAAAAGACAAAATAATACCAAATGGCACATCACGGACCGGCCCGGGCCGGGCTGGGCCTAAAGCGCACGTGCTTGGGGCAGGGCCGGGCTTTCCAAATTAGGCCCGTGCAGACCTCTAGCATTAGCTGCGCGCCCGTTCCACGACGTTGGCCATTCCCGCAACCACTGACTCCAAATCAGGGTTCGGCAACTACAGATTTAGACGATCCCGGTGGTCATTATACTCAGAAAGAAACAAAAAGAAACGCAAAATATATCCGCCACTCCCACCCCATAATTTTAACAAGAGTGGCATGTACACTATTTTGACAAAAGTCACTGGATACCTAGAAGAGAAACACAACATGGCATTTATTGACATATATTAGTACGGTGTCGGTCCACCTTTGGACTTAATGCATGCACTGACCCTTCGAGACTTGCTTTCGACAAGGTTTTGTAACACAGCGACAGGTATGCGCTTCCATTCAGTACATAATGATGTCGCTAACTCCTGCTTAGTAGTATGCCTTGGTTCCAAGCTTCTTATGCGGCGCTTTAATTCATCCCATAGGTGCTCTATGGGATTAAGATCAGGGCTCTGTGCTGGCCAGTCCACACACGATACTTAATTATCGTCAAACCACGCTGTAACAGTCCTTGTTTTATGGCTCGGTGCATTATCCTGCTGGTACCAACAAGGCTCGGTTTTATAGTATTGCCACAGAGTTGGTTGGGCATAATTGTCCAGAATATCAAGGTAGACGTGCTGGTTAACAGGTTTGTCCACGTTAACCAATGGGCCGCGACCATACTACGAAAAACACCCCCAACACGAGTACACTGCCAGCTCCAAACTTGACCGTAAGAACAGTACACTGTGTTAAATAGCGTTCCACAGGCTGCCGCCATACCCACACACGACCATCAGACTGACGGATCGTGTGTCTGGATTCGTCAGTCCATAGGAGCCGTTTTCATTGATCTACGGTCCACGATAAATGTTTTTTACACCATGCTAAACGACGAGTAGTATTCCGAGTGGAGATGAAAGGCTTATGAGAAGCCGTAGGACCACGGTAACCCATGAAATGAAGTTCTCTGCGAATGGTATGTGTACATAGCATTTTTTCTCACCTGTATACTGAGGTCTAGCGCAGTACTCCGTCGATTAGCTGTAACGACTCTCCTGAGGCTTCGACGTCCTCTGTCACTGATTTTCTTTGGTCTGCCTGTACGTTTTGCGGCTTCAGGCACGCCATGTGTCTTCCACTTATTCAGTACATCCAAAACAGTTGACTTGGGTAGGTTTAAACGCCTCTTGGTTTCTCTTATGGACAACCCACTAATATGACACCGAAAAATATTTCCTTTCTCAAAATAAGTTCTCTCCCGCCGCGAAATTTTCACTCAACCTCACAGTAAGACATAGTCGCGGTCAGCTGCAGGCTTGTTTTTATACCGTTTGTAGTTGTACCGCGGATCTCAACAATGCAGCGGATCCGTTCATTTGCTTTTGAAGGGTTGTCCGGTGACTTTTGTCAATATAGTGTAAGTTACATATATTCAGTGTGAATGACACTTATTATTCTCACTGTATATTTGGAACCATACAGAGAGATATGATATCAAATAGAAGTCATCGCTCTTTCCACGTTTATAAGTGAGTCACGGAAAAATTCTCATCGGCCGCCACCGGGAATCGAACCCAGGGTCTTCCAGTTACACGCCGGATATGCTTCCATTGCACCACAGCAGCCTCGAAATTATCCAGGCTCACAAACGACAAACTGCCAAACCACATGGCAAGGCTGCTTCTTTGGAGCCCCGCACAATGCTGGGGGTTCACTACAGATGAACAGCAGCAACTGAACAAATAAGAAGAAGGCGTAACTGGAAGACCCTGGGTTCGATTCCCGGTGGCGGCCAATGAGAATTTTTCCGTCACTCCCTTATAAACGTGGAAAGAGCGATGACTTCTATTTGATGTCCCTGGTCCACGTCAACTATACACTGAAGAGCAATTGAATTAGAGATACCTGTCTAGTAACGTGTAGCACCACCTTTCGCCCTGATGACGGCGGCGATTCGTCTCGGCATGGACTCGACAAGACACCGGCAGCGATGGGAAGCCATGCGGATCCGCGACCCCTGAATAAGCTCCCACAGTACACGAAGATTTGATGGAGGGGGTCAGAGCCTCGAACATCTCTCTCGGTGACATCCCAGATGTGCTCGATGGGGTTCAGGTCAGGGAACCTAGCTGGCCAAAGAAGCGAGGTCACGTCGGTGGAGTGTTCATCCAACCATTCGGATACAATTCGGGAGCTGCATTGTCTTGTTGTAGGATGAGGTCCCTGGTGGGATGTTGAAGACGCACAAACGGGAGCAAATGGTCGTCCAGGATATCCCCGTAACGTTGACCTGTGAGGGACGATGTCACACGTACCAGGGGTGCCATTTCAGTCCACGTAAACATTCCCAAGACGAGAGTGCCACCCCTACCAGCTTGAAAAGTACCCTGCTAGCAAGAAGGATCCATCGCTTCATGTGGTTTGCGCCGTACTCGTATCCTGCCATCCGCATGCACCAACGTGAATCTCGACTCATTAGTCCAGGCAACATTTTCCCACATGTCTAGGGTCCAGGGGCGATGTTCCCGTGCCCATGCGAATCTTTGTACCCTGTGATGTGCGGTCAGCAACGGTACCCTCGTGGGACGATGGCTTCTGTATCTCATAGCGAGGAGATGGTTCTGGATGGTGTGGCTGCTTACACGTTTTTGTGCACCAACGTTAAATTGCCGAGTGATGTCTTGCACTGTGGCCCGTCTATCCGCTGTTACAATGCGAGCTAGCCGACGATGACCCCGCTCATCCACACGCTGTTGTCCACGGCAGTTGGCCCTTGCAGGGATGGTTTTACCGGATTCGATGTACTCACGGTGCACCCGTGACACAGTGGCTCGTGAAAACCCCAGTGCCTGCACGACTTCCGAGATGGAGTGACCCATTCGTCGGGTCCCGACAATTTTCCCACGATCAAATGCGCTTAGATCCTTCGTCTTACCCATACTGCGTCCGACTCTTACTGATTCCCGTCGCATCACTCCTTATATTGTCGGATCGCTGCATACGTCATGTCGTTTCCGTTTACAGGGCCGCCCACAGCGCCACATTTGCATAACACCAGCTGTCTCTAATTCAATTGTTCTTCAGTGTATATCATTCATTCGAGTAATATGATAGAACAGTATCTAACAGGGCCGGATGAAGGCGGGGTCTATAGGGGCTATAGCCTTGGGGCCCACCATAATCAAGGGCCCAGAAGACATGCCTGGCATGTTATAGGCAGCGAGAGAGAGAGAGAGAGACGGGGGGGGGGGAGTATAAAGCAATTTTACTTTAGTCTCATATGATTTTCACTTGTTCAAAAACGAAGGCTGGAAGACGAACAGATTTCAAGGCAGTGACTTACCAAGGGTAAAGGTTTCATGTCTATGTGTACAGAGGGGTCGGCGAGAGAGTTTTCAGCTTTTTCACGTTATCCACCTACAGCTCACAATTTTTACATGGAACCTTTAATGGTCGAAGTCCTGTGGGGCAGCTAATTGCATAAGAAAAAACGATGCACTAAGAAAAGTATATACAATGCTAAATCATTAGAAAATCCAAGACAGAATCTTTAACTCATTCTCATGTGAGAACAATGAAAAATACCGTGACTTATTACGAAAACTTTGCAGATGATTTAATCGTTACGGTTAGTTACAGTTTCGTGTTTTAACGGACTTCATAATAATTCCCCGTCATAATTTTTTCGAGGGGACCACTCAGATGTCTTAGCCTTGGGTTCCACTCAAATGTCTTAGTATAGGGGTCCACTAAGGTCTTAATACGGCCCTGGTATCTAAAATTCTTAGCAACTGACTCCCACGTAACTCTTATCTTTTATTTTAAATTGCTCCAATTAAGCACTTTTAAGAATTGTTGTTAAAAATATTATAATTAGCATAATAATAAAACTAATAAAAACACTAACTGATGAAAGCAATAAATCAAATTATAAATTGCTTTTGAAAATTTTAAGGTCCGTCTTTCTGGGTATGTTTCATTTTAGAACTACATCATTGCCCTAAACGGGAAATAGCATTACGCTTTTTTTTTACAATATTACGTGTCCTCAATCTATGGCACGGAGTTTCTGTGCATTTCGTGAAAGTCTTGCAGCAATCCCTTTTTCGCTGATGACGTCGAAGCTCAAACACTCGATATATATCGGAAACGAAGCGATCGGATGGAAGTATGTGTGAATCGAAAGAAAATGTTCGTCATCCGCTTGTTATCGACAAGTGCACAGCGCCAATGTTATGTCGAATAATAAAATGAGGGGTTGTTACGGCGCCAGTGTTGCATTTAAAATGGGGGGGGGATGTTATATTTTCGTGATCATTAAAATGATTATTAAATGCGTTTTTGAACACATCTGGGAAAACCTGTGCTAACGTTAAATTGCAGAAATTGTTCTCGTAAGTTATATTTTGTGAAATGATCGTCCAGTTGAAGTACTCCTTGCATATGTAGGTATACAAGAAAGTACAGAGTTGTGATTCACCCATACTTCGTCACTAAGGTGGGGAGATAAAGATTCCACCTGTTAACTGTTAAAGTGAATATACACAGTCGAGTCACATTATTGTGACCACCTCCTAATTTTGACGTCAACAGCACGTAGCCAATGAAAGAAGGCACCTTTCGTGAGCTGGCTTGGAGGGTATATAAGGTGTGCTGTAGGCATTCTGAAAACACATCACTCGTTGCTCTCATGAATAAAAGGAGCGATTTATCATATTTGCAAAACAGGGTGATTACCGCCTTTCTGGACAAGAGTGGCAGTAATTCTGAAACAGCGCAGTTTGTGAACTGTTCGCGTGCTGCTGTGGTTAAAGTATATCGTGATTGGAGAAATGGCACCATTGCGAATAAGCAACGTGAAAACTGTGTACATGATATTGATATGAGAGGTGAACGCCGGCTGCGAAGATGCGTGAGGGCCGATTGGCACGCTACAGTGGAGCAAATCACTGAACAAATGAACCAGGGAGCTACCAAAAGTGTGTCTAAAACGACAGTTCAGCGAGCCCTGCGGCGTATGGGGCTCCGATACAGACGGATGGTCACTGCACCTATTCTAACGAAGATGCATCGGTAGAAAAGTCTTACATTTTCACAGCAGTACCGGAATTGGGCCTCCGCTGATTGGCAAAGGATTGCCTTCTCCGATGAGTCATGTTTTCTGCTTCATCGAACGGATGGACGTTAGCGTATAAGGCGAGAAACATCGGAGAGCAAACACTCTTCAACCATTGCTGGAAGAACACAAGCTGGTGGGGGCAGCATTATGGTCTGGGAAATGTTTTCGTGTCATCCACTCATACCTGTGGAAGGCACTATTGATGAATCCATCCTTGCAGATCACGTACACCCATACATGTTCATTGTCTTCCCTGGGGAGGATGGAATCTTCCAGAACGACAATGCGACGTGCCACACAGCTAGAAATGTCCGAGAATGGTTGGAAGAACACGATGAAGACTTCAAAGTACTCCCCTGTCCCCCTAATGCCCCAGACTTGAACCCAATTGAGCATCTGTGGGACCACCTCGATCGTGTTGTTCGCTCTATGGATCCTCCACCACGCACCTTCCAGCAGCTGTCAGACGCACTGCAGTCAGCATGGCACCACATAGTTGTGAACACCTTCCATCACCTTATTGAGTCACTCCCAGTCCGTCTAGCTGCTGTCCGTTCTGCACGCGGCGGTTACTCTAGGTATTAGCTGGTGGTCACAATAATGTGACTTGACCGTGTATTATATAATTTCCAAAACTAATTTCTAAATTATATAATTTCTAAAGCTTTGAAATATTAATAACTTCCAACATATAACAAAAATTAATTTGTCGCACCATTTAAACAATTAAAAAATTTGATATTGAAGATCAATAAAAATGTGCAAGAACACGTATATCATTAGGTCTTCTGTGGGCGCGACCGTCGTTAAAATAAATGCCATAATTTCTCTTTAACAACTAAGCACATTTATCTTAATTCACTTCAATTTGTACAAATGAACCTGAACCAACAGTAATGTTATTAATAACGAGAAACTATTCAAAAATTATGTAGAAAATAGTAAAAGTTTGCTAGTAATCCGATTTATTGGCGTAGGAATGTATAAACAATCGTTTCCAAGCTTTCGCACATCAACCAGATGGGTTTTTTCAAGGAAGTTCGAGAGAAACTGCAATCTGAATAGTAGAACGCTTTAACAATTTGAACGCGGTGACTTGACTTGACAATAAATAGATACGACGTAATATTCATTTAAAGACACGAGGCATCACGTTGTTTGTGCACGCGATATCATGGTAGAGAGAAGGAGTTACTTGAAGAACTGGCTCCAAATTCGTGGCAACCCCAGTGAGACGCTATCATTGCAAATATCACTGTTGGTAATGATCTCCAAGGTTTTCCGAATGGCTGTACATTTAGGGCTAGAGTAGGCAGCTAATTTCTTTATATCATTCCACATAGGAATAGCGGACTTGAATTTGACTTCTCTGGATAGGGCTGTGGTTATTTTACCGTATTTTGTGTCTCTTTATGCTCTGATTCTAAAGGAACGCTTGGTCATTCCAATGTAGTACTGTTTAGAGCCATCCGGTTATTGTAGGGGATCGCATAAACACCTGCTTCGCTGGAAAGAGGGTTTTTTTTCAGTACTTCTCTTTAGCATAATATATAAAGATGCAGGAGACCTTATGCCGACACCGTAGTTCATCTTCTGGAAAATAAAATGACTAATTCACCAGCATTGTAACAAAAAGCATTTTATCATCGCTCGATTAGAATTCTACCTTATTCGTGATTGTACGTTACGTGTCTTTCTGGCACAACGATAACACGCGCTTTGCTGTAGAAAAGGTCCCACCCCGAAGCTGAGGGCTTAAAAAGTTAGGAGTCGCAAAAGGGCTAAAGAAGTCAAAATTGAAGATTTTGCGAAATTTCTGTATAAATACGGGAAAATCGGAAACGCACTTTTCTGAAATAAATGGATTTACTGACGACAGAAATTCTGTCATAATGCTGAAGTTAGAAGAAACGGAAACTTTTTAAAACGGAAATATCGTTAAAAGACGTACACATACCGGCAACTTTGCTGCACGTTATTTTCAGAAATTTTCCGTGAATTCAAACCATTTGTTTTTTACAGTGACCAGAAAAGGCTCTGAACAGTATTATATATTAACGTAATTTGAATCCACCGGAGATGAAAAAGATAAAAATCTACGGTTAAAGTAAAATGAAAGAAAAAAAAGTATAGAAAGGGGCGTGAGAAGAGAAATCACTGTAATGCAGCACTATAGCTCCAAAATCTATGCACATGCTAAGTAATGCTACTCTCCCTCTGTAGATACTCCACTGCAAAGTGTCGTGTCTTGTTTTGAAAGGGTTTAAATTTTCAATTTTACGCTTTGTTGTTTTCTTCTTTTTCTTTCATGTCTACATGTGTTTAACATAATATTTTAAAAAAACAAGTTGGCCTATATATAAACTTAGGTAATACAGAACATACATTTTAGAAAATACGAAATGAAATAAAAAAGTACTTTCTGTCATCAACGACAAAAAGAAAAAAAAGATGCTTTATTGATCCTTGCACTTTTACGAGCTCTGCTGCCTGAATATAAGAATTATCTGAGAAAGTAAACACTTCGAATGCGGATTCAAAAAAGAATATAAAAACTCCTCCTGATTGAAAAAAATAATCTGTTTTTTTGTTGTTGTTTTTTCAAATTTGAACGGCATCTAAAAGCAAGTATTCTAAAAATTGCCTTTATGAAATAAAGTACTTTGAAAAATCAACTGTTAAATAATATCTTTCACGGATCACTTTTTAGATATTGTCTTTTCCTGTGCTGTTTTAACTGAACGGCATAATTTTTATATCCTTCAAAAGCCGTTTTTTGGGGGGGGGGGGGATGTATCAACTGTTCAAGAATAGAGATTAAAAATTCATCAATAAAAAACTGATTTTATTAAGAGCAGAGATTAAAAATCACCACAGCACAAAAAGAAAAAAAGAAAGAAAAAAACTGTTTCTTGAATTGAACAGAATGCAAAGTCGGAGTGCTGAAAAATTTGGCGATATAATAAGCCCGCCTGCGTGTTAAGTTATGCTTACTGAAAAGAGAGATAAATATATCAGCGACTGATCAAACTCATACATACCGTAGAATTCAGAATGAATAGCCATTGAAACGATGAAGACAAAATTCTCACTGAAGCGCATTACTTATTTATTCCTGAATCGTTTAATTATAATATGTGATTTGTGAAGAGAAACGAACAAAGTCGCAGCCAGGAGAGCCGTGGATATCGTAGTGATTAACGATCGCGACTATTGATGCAGGGAAAGATGACGAATTAAAAGATGGTGGCCTGACTGAGTTCTTCTAACCTCGAGGTGATTCAGATGTTTTCCAAGAAAACAACAAGGAAGTAAAACTTTCTCTCTCTTTTCTGTTACTTTACTAGTATTTTATTTCTCATATCGGACTTTACAAAAAGCCGAATATGAGGGTTTAATAAAGAATTGGTAATTGGTACGGATTTATTTATTTTTTTCCTATCATTTCGTTCAACTCATTCATTCACTTTCATTCTAAAAAAACTTATTTGTAATTCAATTAGATTAACTATATTTCATAATTGTAAGCCTATGAGAAATAACATTTTTAAGGATCCTAAAAAAAAAAAAAGACATTTTTCTAAATGTATTAAAAACATTCTTTCTGTTCTTTAAAAAATAACTCTCATTTCCACTTTGCGGGAGGGAGCCCGACCGGGAATTTCCACCTGAATCAGGTTATGTGCAATTTCCCTAGAAACACTCTTTTAGAAGTCTCTAAGGAGAGGTTCATAAGGGCCCACACACACACCTTCGAAGCTGACGTTCACCTCTCACATCAATGGCACGTGGTGCTCCGCAGTTTCCACTTCGTTTATTTGCAATGGTGCCATTTCTCCGATCACGATACGCTTTAACCACAGCAGCAAGCGAACAGTTCACAAACTGCGCTGTTTCAGAAATACTGACACACTTGGCCCGAAAGCTGATAATCATCCCTTTTTTTGCAAATCTGATAAATCGCTCCTTTTATCCATGACAGCAACGAGTGATATGTTTTCAGATCATGATCCAAATGATCATATGTAGAGGATTTTAGGAAGGGAGTGTCTGACTCCAGGTCTTAAACAGCCCTTAGAAATAGGAAGCTAGGAGATTTGGGCTAGGGCTAGAGTGCCCGATAGGAAAGTGACAGGGAGGCGAGGCAGAAATGGGGGAGAAGACGCCCTTATTTATCACCGGGGGGCCAGTATCCGGGGTCCGACGGCTTAATGTGCCCATCCGACGCATGGCGGAGATTTAGTGGATTGAGCGTTCGTACCTGCCTGGGATCGAACCTGAGGTCCTTTCCGTGGCAGTCACGAACGTTGCCCACTAGGCCATCCGCGGCATGTTTTCACATTGCCTACAGCACACCTTATATACCTATAATGAATATGGCTTTTAACTAAGCAAATTATCGTGAATATAGCTTCCTTCAATTATAATGAATATAATGCTTGTACTAAGCTAACGCTTCTTCTAATGGTTGTTGTGTTATTAATTATGAATAAACTTTCCTGCTAGTAGTGTAGTAATAATAATAATCAAGCTTATAACTGGTAGTAATGTTGTAGTAGTAATTAAGATGAATAAAGTCTTATGCTGGTTGTTACTAATAACACTAAATGAAATAAACCTAACAGCCAGACAGAGGTCTGACAGTAACTATGAACTGAGAAAAACGTACTTACAACAAATTCTTTATTATTGAGACTTCTCGCTCTCACATAAACGAACTCTCTTTATACAGCACCAGCTTTCTGACACATAAACCACAGCTCACTTCGTACAACAACAAACGCTCTCTCTATACAACAACAAACGCTCTCTCTATACAAAAACAAACGCTCTCCTTCACATAAACCAACGCTCTCCTTCACATAAACCAACGCTCTCCTTCACATAAACCAACGCTCTCCTTCACATAAACCAACCCTCTCCTTAGGTATCGTTAAACCCGCCTATTTATACTGGCTACCACCACGTCATGACTTACACTCATTGCCAGATCTCATTCAGCGGGTGAAATAACATCTCGTTCAGTAAGAAGATAATTTACATAGTAAAATAAAATAACCAGAGATAGTAAAAATCAAAAGGAAAGTGAATCGAGAGTATACGTTACATCATCTCCCCCTTAATTTTTTTTTCTTTTTTTTTTTTTCCGAAAAACCTGTCAATTTTGGAGTGTAAGTCTTACACTTCGTTGATTGACGTTTATCGACCTCTTTTTTGCTGTTGTTTTGGTGGCAGAAGTATGTACAATATCAAACTTGGCATGACAAAATCAAGAAATCTGTATTCGTCTGTGAAACACTTTGTATACTTGAACAAAACAAACCTGCATCGGCATACCTTCCTTTTATTCTGCCTAGCAGGAATCACTTTTTTAATTTCAAATTACGTTCTCATTATTCGTTGAATACACACCAACTGTATCAGCAGCGAAGATTGCCTGGAGCTGCCTAACAGTAACAATTTTATTATTTTACCCCTAAGCACATAGATATATAAAAAAAAATTTGGATTAGTAGATGGACATAGAAGAAATATATAAAAAAAAAACACATATATACACAAAAAAGAATGCATAAGCCCACACGAAAAAAAGAAATTCTGACACGCCAACTGGTCGTGCAGGAAAAACAACAAACGGAGAAAAGAACCTGTCCACGAGAATTTACTTATTTCGAGGACGCATAAAAAACTCTAGTACGATAACGTTTTCCAGGCCTAATCGGACTGGTAAATTCAGGTGGCGTAGTGCGTTTCAACGATTTGAATGGATCTGGAACATCTGTATTCTGTCGGTCAAGAAATCCCGGCGGCTGACAGGAACGGTCAGCAACGGCTGAAATCCGTCGGTCAGGAACGGCTGAAGTCTGGCGGTCCGGAAATCCCTGCGGCTGACAGGAACGGCTGAAGTCCGTCGATCAGGAACGGCCGAAGTCTGGCGGTCCGGAAATCCGTGCGGCTGACAGGAACGGCTGAAGTCCGTCGATCAGGAACGGCCGAAGTCTGGCGGTCCAGAAATCCCTGCGGCTGACAGGAACGGGCTCCCCCAGGCTTTTGATATGTAGTCCCTTTGTGCTGGGGCCCGTGTTGTCCTTCCAGCATTCTTTTGGACGGACGTGGCTCCGGCCACATCGTTTGTTTTCGTTTTCGCCCTCGTGGTATGAGAGTAGCAGCAGGCATCGGCCCTGTTTGCCCTGAGCGTAGGTTCCAGGGGCGAAACCCGGACGGATGCAAGGATCTCTGCCTTCGTCGCTGTTGCGGCGAAGTAGATTGGGGAGACAAGTTACGTTTTCGCCCAGCTTTTGGTGGTTCTGGACGGTTTGTAATAGTGAAATTATTGTTCCTAACTGATAAATCAGAAATATCCGAAGCCTCTGAGTCGCTGCTGTAATTTAGTGGTCGTGCAGGGCGATGTTTATTTCTGCCTATAGGAATACTTTCTGACGAGAAATTCAAGGAAGTAGGAGCTTGTGTTGGTGCAGAGTTATCAGTAAACGGCGCAGCAATAGTCTTGGCAATGGTTGGAGGGAAAGGAACGATACTAGTATTTGAAGAACTTGATTCGAGCCTTCGTCTCATGGGAGAATCAGGTTGCGTGTTTGGAAACCCGTCTTGAGGAGGGGAGGGTGAAGAAAAATCACTGGAGATTCTTCAAAAATGTTTGTTGGTTCGTCCAACATTTCTGGAGGTTGATCGTGAGATATAGACTCTTGAGTCTGTGGAACAGAAGGTTGAGTAGGGTTGATTATAAAATCGATATTTCGTTCATGATACTTGCGACACTGAGCAACGTGTACGTATTGAAATTGATTGTCAGGTTTTTCAAGAACAATGTTATTTTCAAACACATTTGCCACCCGATATGGACCTTCGTAGCTGGGTGCAAATTTCTTCACTAAAGTATGAGAAACAGAAGACTGGAAGTGCGTTTCCACGAGAGTGAGATCTCCAACGACAAGATCTGGTTCCCTACGCCTAGTATTATAATATCTTGCTTGAGCCGCTTGTGCTCCTAGCATTGCAACACGAGCTTTTTCTGCCATGATTCGTACTGATTGCGGAGTTGGTCGCTGGTTTAATTCGTCGATAACCCCCGTTAAATTTTCAAAAGGGGTTTTAATTTTGCGACCCAGAAAAAGTTCTGCAGGAGTAATTTTAGTAGATTCGTGGACAGACGAGCGGAGGGCGAACGAAAAAAGCTCCAAATGGTCATCCCATCGCTCGTGATGATCCATGACAAATGTAGCAATCATTTTCACTAGCATGCGGTTTACGCGTTCCGCAGGATTACTCTGGGGATGATATGGGGATATGAATTTATGCTTAATGTGTAGTCTCGCACACATTCTTTCAAAAATGTCAGAAATAAATTGAGGACCATTATCCGAAACTACTTTATTAGGTGCACCATATCTAGAGAATACTTCATTAATTAATACATTACAAATAACTTCTGCCGTAGCGGCTTGAATGGGAAAAACTTCAACCCATTTAGAAAAATTATCAGTTAATACTAAAACGTAACGAGCTTTGTTTTTAACAGATAAAGGATAAGGTCCCAATAAATCTATTGAAATAATGTCAAAAACATGAGAACTTGAACTAGATTTCAAATGACCGGCCGGTCTTACATTACGGTAATTATTAATCTGACACAAGTGACATGATTGAACGTATGCGAGCACACTTTGGTACATGCCAGGCCAATAGGCAACATCCCGCAATTTACAACGGGTCTTGCGAATACCTAAATGGCCTGCAAGAGGTTTGTCATGAAATTCCTTTAAAAGGGCCATTCTAAGGGTTCGCGGAATACATGGGCGAAACTCTGCCCTAGTAGTCCTAGATTTCGTATAGTAAAGAAGACCCTCTATGACTTCAAAATGCTGTGACCTACCAGCCAGAGAAGGATCACTTTGTAGGGGCGAACCCGCAAGCAAAAAATTATAGATATCCCCAAAATCTGGATCATTTATTAATTCTGCCATTATCTGCTCTCTGGATGTTATATCAGCTATTAGAAGTAAAGGCTGACATCCAGGAGTAGTTTTTGTGGGGACCCCACTAATCGGAACGCGAGACAATGCGTCCGGTAATTGATTCTTATGACCTGGCTGATACGAAATTTTGATATTGCTCTCTTGTAACTTCAGAGCCCACTTCATAAGTCTTTGAGATAGGTGCTTAGCAGAATTCAAATACTGAAGGGCACAATGATCCGTAATTATGTTAACTGTCAATTCGTTAAGATAACATTGAAATTTGTTAAGAGCATACACAACAGCAAGACATTCACGTTCCGTAGCTGAATAATTGCGTTCAGCTTTGGCTAAAGTACGAGACCCAAAAGCTATTGGATGCCCAGCTTGTGACAAAACGCAACCAAGACCAACTCCGGATGCGTCAGTATAAATATCAAATTCCTTAGTATGATCCGGGAAAGCCAACACAGGAGGCTGAGTCAACGCAGACTTCAGTGTTTCAAATGCAGCGTTAGCCTCAGGTGTCCAAACAAACTTCTTGTATTTACGTTTCAAAGCATACAATGGCTCACAGATTGTAGCATAAGCGGGGACGAACTGCTGATACCATCCGGTCATTCCCAGAAAGCGTGATAGTTCTTTTGCTGTTTTAGGCCGAGGAAAGTCAACAATAGGCCTAATTTTTTCATTATCCATAAATAAGCCGTGGGGAGTGATTTTCAACCCCAGATATACAATCTCGTCCCTCGCTATCTGGCATTTACTAGGTTTTAACGTCAAGCCAGCATTGTATATGAGTTGGAACACCTGTTTGAGCAGAGAAAGGTGCTCGTCAAAAGTCTCGGATGTAATAATGATGTCATCCAAATATACATGCACATGGGGACCCAGAACAGGTCTGAGAACCGTATCCATAAGCTTTTGGAAAGTAGCAGGTGCAGAAGCTAATCCAAAGGGCATACGTAGGTATTCATAAGCCCCAAAAGGAGTCACAAAGCCTGTTTTATCGACAGAGTCCGGATGTACCGCCACCTGCCAATATCCACTCGCCAAATATAAGGTTGACATCCATTTAGTTGACGACAGGTCATGTAAAATATGCGACATGACAGGTAGTGGATAATTAATCGTTTTTGTGACTTGGTTGAGCTTGCGGAAATCTGTCACGAAACGAAATTCATTGGGTTGTTTCTTTGGAACCAAAAAGACAGGAGCAGCCCAGGCGCTTGTTGATTCCCTTATTATGCCCTGTTTAATCATTTCAGAAATTTGACGTTGCATTTCCTGTTTCTTATGTGGAGCACAAGGGTAAGGCTTCGTCGCTATCGGTTTCGAACCATCAGTGTCAATGACATGATAAACCACCTGTGTGAAACCAGGTTGATCGAAAATAAACCAGGGCTTTCCTGTAAAAGGAGAGAAAGCTGGTTTCGTTGCCTCTCATTCAATTGGCTACTCAATAACAAACTTTTTATATCCATAGGGACCGTAGGAATCATTTCGACAGGTTCCGGAAAGGAAATCACATGTTGTACGAAATTCAAAGTTATTTGAAACGTATGAATAAAGTCCATTCCCATTAGACATTTAACAGGTAGTTCGTCTATAAGCAGGAAAGAATGCGTAAAACGAGCCTTTCCCAGCCCGAGAGATAATGTGACAGTTCCTGTGATACTGAAGATTTCGTTATTTGCACCTCGCAAATACTGCGTCGCAGGCTGAACGTGTATTGCAGGAAAATTGTCAGTGCAAAACTTCGTATTTAGGGCTGATATTTCAGAACCAGTGTCGAACTTTGTCTCGACAATAATATCTTCAATTGTCAAGAATACATCAGGCAACTGAGGAGTTTGTACAGTCACTAATACTGTTTTAGGGTCAGAATGCTTGGTATCAGGAAGCAGGACCGACCCTTGGTCTACTTCCTTTGGAAGTTTAAAGGATTCCTGGTTGGATTATCATGCGGTCTGAAACCTCGACCCTGCCGGGTATCGGGAAAATTTTCACGATGAGGAAAACTGCGTGAAACCTGCGTCGGGAACTCCGCGTGTCTGTTGACATTGTCATATCTATTACTTCTTCCCTCAGCACGGGCAGAAAAATCATCATTGCCCTGAGCATGAAAACGTTCCGAATGCTGCGGATTGGAACAGGGTCGAGCATACTGTGCATTTGTACGATATCCCGAAGATTGTTCAGAAACTCGCGGTTGGTTTGCCACTCTTCTGTGTGGTGGAACGTATGAAGCTTGGGCGTGCACTTGTGTATGCTCGCGCTGAAAGTTATTATGCCTATTATGCCGCTGAGGGTGTTCGTAATAAGCCTCGCGGGGTGCCCGAGCATGGTGAGTTGAACCATGTTTGCCATGTCGCTCTTCATACGTTCGTATGAGGCGAAGGCATTCATGAATTGTAGCAGGGTGTCGAACCTCAAGAAAATCTTGTAAAAATGGGTCGAGCTTCTGCAAGAGGGTATCCAACATGTCGAAATGACTGGCATGTGGATCCCATAAGTTATATAAGCGTGTTGTTTCCAACGCAAATGCAACAGGGCTATCGTTGGGTCCTTGCTGACGAGAAAAAAGTTGTTGTGCAAGGCTAGCTCGACTGAGGCCGAAAGGAAAGACCTCCAAAAATTCTGCATGGAAATTCTCATAATGAGAATCCGGGTTCGACACTCTCCACTGCCGATACCAGGTCTTAGCGGTATCCTTCAAGCAAGTGCCTGCGATTTGTACTTTGCAGTATTCAGGAATATTGTATAGAACAAAATGATCTTCCAAATCTTCGAGGAACTTTAAGGATCCCTCCAACCCATTGAAATGAATTGTTCCTGCATGCGGCACGAAATGGGCAAGCATTCTGCTTCGCTGAGAGGATTGAACTCCCTCAGGTACGGCCCGCGACTCAGAGTAATAGGAAGCTGGTGCATTACGAAATTGTGAAGAATGCCTGGGTACGTGTAGATCACTTATATCAAAGTGAGCCCCACAGGCTTCTTGCAGATGGTCGAAATTAATCCCATCACCACCGAAACTTGCCTTAGGGTGAAAAATTGAAGTTGTCTCAGGTAGTGAAGACATGTGTAATAATTGTCAAGATCTCGTGTTCGAGAAAAGTTCGGGCGCCAATTATAATGAATATGGCTTTTAACTAAGCCAATTATCGTGAATATAGCTTCCTTCAATTATAATGAATTTAATGCTTGTACTAAGCTAACGCTTCTTCTAATGGTTGTTGTGTTATTAATTATGAATAAACTTTCCTGCTAGTAGTGTAGTAATAATAATAATCAAGCTTATAACTGGTAGTAATGTTGTAGTAGTAATTAAGATGAATAAAGTCTTATGCTGGTTGTTACTAATAACACTAAATGAAATAAACCTAACAGCCAGACAGAGGTCTGACAGTAACTATGAACTGAGAAAAACGTACTTACAACAAATTCTTTATTATTGAGACTTCTCGCTCTCACATAAACGAACTCTCTTTATACAGCACCAGCTTTCTGACACATAAACCACAGCTCACTTCGTACAACAACAAACGCTCTCTCTATACAACAACAAACGCTCTCTCTATACAACAACAAACGCTCTCTCTATACAACAACAAACGCTCTCACTATACAACAACAAACGCTCTCCTTCACATAAACCAACGCTCTCCTTCACATAAACCAACGCTCTCCTTAGGTATCGTTGAACGCGCCTATTTATACTGGCTACCACCACGTCATGACTTACACTCATTGCCAGATCTCATTCAGCGGGTGAAATAACATCTCGTTCAGTAAGAAGATAATTTAAATAGTAAAATAAAATAACCAGAGATAGTAAAAATCAAAAGGAAAGTGAATCGAGAGTATACGTTACATACCTTTCAAGCCAGGTCACGACACGTGCCTTCTTTCATTGGCTACGCGCAGTTGACGTCAAAAGTAGGAAGCGGTCACAACAATGTGACTCGAGTGTGTATACATACAGAAAATCTAAAAAAATTAAAATTCCTTCGGTCATGCCTTCAATAATAAAATCAGAGGTAAGTAAGCTAGCTTTAGATAATTCAAGTATCGAAACATCAGAGGGAGGAGTTTGGGGATGATGAATAGGATGCTATATCCGGCATGAAAAGTGTTCGGAGTGAAAAAGTATCTCATTCGGTAACAAATAATCCAAAACAAATGCGGAATAAATTGCCAAGTTTAGCACAGGCCTGTGATCGCACGGGAATTTGTTATACTTTAGCTGCTGTAATAGAAGTTCTGTATTAATGGACGTGGGACTGATAGCAGAGGAAAGTACTAGCAAAATTATAAGCTCAAACTAAAGTTAGAAGAAAAAGAAAGAAAATGCGCGAAGAAATTTTAAAAATCAGTTGGAAAAAAGAGATATACTTCATGCTATTTACTTTGATTGTCGAAAGGATAAAAACTCTTGTTTAAAAGATTACAGGAAGCAAATTTTATAGAGCAACAATGGTCGAAGAGCATATTGTGTTGGTGTCAGAGCCAGGTTATACATATATTGGGCATCTGAGTGTTTCGTCTTGCACGGCCGAAGAAATCGAAGACAGCATAATGTGTTGATCGCACGGGAATTTCTTATATAACAGCTTCTGTAATAGCAAGTTCTGTGTTAATGGATGTGGCTCTGATAGCAGAAAAAAGTACTTGCAAAATTATAGGTCAAACTAAAGTTAGAAGGAAAAGAAAGAAAAAGCGCGAAGAAATTAAAAAACATCAGTCGGAAAAAAGAGATCATGCTATTTACTTTCATTGTCAAAAGGATAAAACTCGTGTTTAAAAGACTGTACACAAAACCCGTCGGAATCGACGGTTAGTTATCTTTTTTTTCTTTTTTGAAAAGAATAAACTCGTATGAAACAACAAATGCGAACTTTATTTGATTGAAAAATTCATTCAACCACTTCAGTAAAGACAATAGTCCTGGTTCGTGATTCTTTTTTCTTTTTTTTTTTTTTTTTGACTGAAGGTTTAACAACCACCGTGAGCAACTCAATGGGCTATAAGCAGTCGCCCGTCCCTAATTTAGGGTCAGTGGTTCCAGCTAGGGAAAGGAGAGAGCCAGTGCCGTAAGACGAACACAACATCCTTGCTTCACCGAGATTCAAACCTGGATCCTTCAGGAACAAATCATCATAAGCCTACGCTTAGACCACTGCGCCACCGGGGCGGCCAGGTTCGTGATGAGCATCACGACTGCACCCTTCTTCAGTAGTAAAATGTGAGGCGGAAGGCCACTCATCTCGATCGTGTGCAAAATTTCAGCAGGATAGCACACTCTTTCACTCTCATTTTCAGTCACAACAGTGTTTGTAAATGTTGTTGGAATGAGTTTCACGTTGCGAATACCCTTCACCCGTCGGAATCGGCGGTTAGTTTTTGTTGTTGTTGTTGTTGTTTTTGAAAAGAATAAACTCATATGAAACAACAAATGTAAACTTTATTTGATTGACAAATTCATTCAACCACTTCAGTAAAGACAATAAATAGTCCAGGTTCGTGATTTTTTCTTTTTTTGACTTAAGGTTTAACGACCACCCTGAGCAACTCAATGGGCTATAAGCAGTCGCCAGTAATATTTTCACTAACAGTGGTCAACGGAATGTTTATTTACATCTTTACATAATGGGAAACGTCTTACCTACATGAATAAACTGAATTGAATGAATATTAAATTGTATATATACATCACGCTGTCCAACGGCACAGCGCAATCGGGTCTTCGAGAGTTTTTGCTGTTCCGATGAGAACTTTAATACCAATGCCTGCTACTGTTGTCTGTCTTGTGCCAGTCTCCTCATGTCACTCCCGCATACTTTCGAATTTCATCCACCCATCTCCCATGTGGTCTTCTTCTGGGTCTTTTCCTGTCGCTTGGAATCCAACCTAAAATTTCAGCTGTCCATCGATGGTCTGTCCTTCTGGCAGTATGTCCAGCCCATTGCCATTTCAGGGATTTTACTCTGATCATGATGTCTTCCACTCTTCTCATTTTTTTGATCCACGAGTTCCTCTTCTTATCTCTCCTGGTTACACCAAGCATGCACCTCTCCATGCTTTTTTGAGTTGTCTGCAGCCTTTGTATGTCTCTTTTAGTTAAGGTCCACGTCTCTGCACCATACGTAAGCACTGGAAGGATGCATTGAACACTTTTCTTTTAAGACATAATGGCATATTGCTCTTGAAAATCATTCTGTTTCTTCCAAAAGCTCTCCAGGCAAGTTTTGTACGCCGATTAATTTCTTCATCAATGTGACCCTCACTTGATATCTGCTGTCCAAGATAAACGTACGTGTCTGTTATGTTCAGCTTTTCTCCATCAACCGATAAATCTTCATTTCTTGTAAAAGCATTGAACATCACTTTTGTCTTCTGAAAGTTCATTTTTAATCCCACTTCTTTACTCTTGTCAGCAAGTTCCTGGATCATACTCTGCAGCTCTGATGGGGTAGTTGCAAAAATGACTACGTCATCAGCTAAACGAAGGTGGGTTAGATAATCTCCATTAATCTTTATCACTTTGTTTTCCCAGTTCAACGATTGAAAGACATTTTCCAATGTGGCATTAAACAGCTTCGGAGATATGGTGTCACCCTGTCTCACTCCCTTTCCAATTTTTATGTTTGTTGAATTTTCAAACAGCCGAATCTTTGCACTTGCATTTTCATAGATGTTATTAATAATATTAATGTATCCATCTTCAATACCGCAGGATTTCAGAGCCATTGTAACTGCTGATGGTTTCACCGAATCAAAGGCTTTTTCATAATGGATAAAAGCCATGCACAATGGAAGTTCATATTCCCTCTCTCTTTCAATTATTTCTCTCAGTACGTGGATATGATCTATTGTGCTGTAGCCACTCCTGAATCCAGCTTGTTCTCTCGGTTGAGCCATGTCCAGTGTTACCTTCAAACGGTGTGAAAGAACTTTTGTGAAGATTTTATAAACCACTGATAGGAGGCTAATAGGTCTGTAGTTCCTGAGATCCTCAATGTCACCTTTTTTATGTAGCAGGATCATTGTAGCGTTGTTCCAATCCTCAGGAATCTTCCCTTCATTAAGGCCTCGAGTGAAAATTTGGGCGAGTACTGTTTCGATTTCTCCACTTGCTTCTTGTATGATGTCTACAGTAATTCCATCTTCTCCTGGAGCTTTTCCCTGCTTCATGTTCTTGATTGCATGTGCAACTTCTGCTGGGAGGACTGGAAGAACTCTGGTACTGGTACCTTTCATGATGTCTGGAGTACATGTATCATCCCTTTCATATAATTTGGAGTAGAAATCTTTCACTCTTGTCAAAATTTCGCCTCTATTTCTTGTTACAGAACCATCTTCTTTTCTCAGTGCCATAATCTGTTTTCTTCCCTTATTTAGATGTCCCTTTGCTATCTTTAGGCTTTGGTTGTTTCCAATTGCTTTCCTCACTAGGTCACAGTTGAATTTCCTTACGTCTTCAGTGATACTTTTTCGTACTGTCTTGCATAGCTCTATATATTCCACTTTGGAAGTCACATCTTCTTTAGTTGTCCTCATCTCTCTTCGTTTTTGCATCAACATTTTGGTTTTTCCTGATAATTTGTTCACATGCAACTTGTTCTTAGACCCAGCTAATTTTGTTGCTGTTTCCATAAGAGCTTTGGTTACTTTTCTGTTAACTTCAGAAATATTCACTTCTTCCGATGTTAGACCTTCTAAAGCAGAGAATCTGTTCTTCAGTTCCAACTTGAATGTATTATGGTATTTTTTAAGGTTGGTTATGTCAATACATTTTGTTCGTCTCATGAGCTTGCCACGTTTGAGTTTAGTGTTGAGGTGCATCTTACATCTCCCCAATCTATGGCCACTGCCTCTGTTGAACTTCTTTAGCACACTGCAGACGTCTTCTATGACGGTTTTTTTTTTTTTTTTTTTTTTTGTTACACATAATAAAATCAATTTCACTTGTCGTCTCCTTTGGATGTCTCCATGTACATTTCCTGTGTGGCTTTTTCTTGAAAAAGGAGTTCAAGATGAAAAACCCTTCTGCCTCTGCAAACTCTACGAGAGTATTTCCACGCTGGTTTCTGTTGCCTTGACCAAATTTACCTACTGAAGTTTCATTCTGTTGCCGTTGTCCTATTTTTGCATTGAAATCTCCCATAATTATCTTCAAGTGCTACTTACCTTTATTATTTAGATGATGAATTTCCTCATAAGATTCTTCAATTTCTTCTTCAGGATGACTTGTGGTGGGTGCATAAGTTTGAATAATCTGAGCCTGGTATCTTCTCGAGAGTTGGATAACGAGTCGTGCAGCTCTCTCAGAGGAACTTTGAACTTCTACAACTTTATCCTTCAGTTTCTTGTTTATTATAAATCCAACACCACTAGTTCTGCCAGTATCTGTCCCACGATAGTAGAAGAGATGTCCACTTTTCAGTTCGATGAGATCTTCTCCTTTTCTCCTTACCTCACTTAGCTCCACGATGTCCCACTTGATCCTTTGTAGTTCCTCCTCCAATTCAAGAAGCCTTGAATCAGAAGATAGGGAGCGTCCATTATACGTAGCCAAGGTCAGCATCAGATGGCAGCCTAGTCCGGTCCTCCGGGGATTCTTAGCACCCTCTGCCTTCATGTCGCACTGGCCGCTGCCTTGGCCAGGTACATTCCAGCTGTAGGAGACTGAGGGCCAAGATTTAAGTTGTGGAGTCATTTTGGAGGGGTTTGGCCATAACTCACCACGCTGGCCAAGCGGGTTGGTGAGTGTGGGATAGCATTTCCCCTAATCCCGAGGGTATAGTTATACCGCTATTGGCGGTCGTCAGAGCCCTTTTAGTGGAAACAGGATGCACCACGAGAAGGCGGGGTTGACATTTGTCAAGGAGAGGCTGTGATGTTACGCATCACCTGACCTTACATCCCCAATGCTATATATACATATACAGTATATATGCAAAGTCAGGTGATGCGCAACATATCACAACCCCTCTTCGACAAATGTCAACCTCGCCTTCTCGTGCTGCATCCTATTCCCACTAAAGGGTCTCTGACGACCAAAAAATAGCGGTATATCTTTATCACCGGAATCTGAGGAAATGCTATCCCACATTCACCAATCCACTTGGACAGCGTGGTCAGTTATGGCCCTCTAGAGTATCCGGACGGCTCCAACCGATACTACATTGGAATAAACAAACGTTCATTTAGAATTAGAGTCAGTGAACATAAATGGGACATAAAGAACTGTAAGGTAGCCATGGCCCTATCCAGAAAGATCAAGTTCAAGTCAGCTGCCTTTATGTGGGATGACGTAAAGAAATTAGCTTCCCACTCTATCCCAAAATCTGCTGCCATTCGCGAAACTTTGGCGATCATTACCAACAGCGAGTCATGCAATGATAACGTCTCGCTGCAGTTGCCACGAGTTTGGAACCAGTTCTTCAAATAGTGAATGCCTTTTGTTTTCCTTCCTTGATCCCGTGTGCTGAACGAACACGACTTCTCGAGTCTTTGAATGAATAATTACATTCTGATCTGTTTGTTTATCGTGAAGTCAAGTCACCGCGTTCAAATTCTTGATGTGTTCTATTATTCAGTCTGCAGTTTGCTGCCTACTTTCCGTCAAAAAGCCATCTGGTTGATGTACGAAAGCTTGGAAACTTTGATTTTTATCCTACACCAAGAAATTCGAATTATAATACTATTTTAAAAATGATAACATATTATCAACTTCTTGTTTGTTTAGCTTGTTAACGGGACTACTTGATGCGCTGAAATCGAATTGCTAGCCTTTAAATAGGTCGGATTTTTAAGAATTTACATTTGCACTGACATTAAATTTTTGTAAATACACGGTCGAGTCACATTATTGTGACCACCAGCTAATATCCAGAGTAACTGCTGTGTGCAGCGCAGACACACTGTTAAAAATTGGTACTTAGAAATTAGCAAAATGTACTCGTTTTTGAGTACATTCTGGACTTATAATAGCTCCGAGTACTTGTGTCTCATTTTTGGAAAAGACACGTACTCATTTTTGAGTACGTATGGGGAATCAATTGTGAGCATATGTGGTATTTCTAATTTGAAATATATGTACTCATTTTTGAGTACACATAAAAAAAATTCATATATTTCAAATATATGTGCTCTAACTTCATTCAGCTTCTGCACCCTTTCGAGCAGGGCACAGAAACTGAAGGAAGTTACAGCGAATCTAGCGATTCTGACAGGACGGTTTGTAAGCGAGAGAGAGCACACTAGATGGCGCCACCGTACAAGCGTACGATTTTGCACATAGAAGGCAGAGAGAAATTAGGGGGCTTAGGAATGAACACCTTTATATTGACTGTTAAAAATTTCGTGATAGGTTGCACTAAAAAGTGGTGCTACACCAGTTGCACCAATTTCTGAGAAAAGATACACCATTATGTGGTGCAAACAAAACCAAACAACATCGTTCCTTCGCACCATGTTATAGTACAAGGTCGCACTACATTATGGGGCCAGGTTGTACCATATTGTTGGGTTTTGTTTGCAGCACACCAATGGTGTATCTTTTCTCAGAAAGTGGTGCAGCTGGTTAAAAACCACTTTTTGGTGCAACCTACCACGAAATTTTTAACAGTGTATAACCGGGGGATTCCTACCCGAGGGGGGGGCGTCACTTAACGTGCTCGTCCGATGCACGGCGGATATTCAGAGATTGGCAGAAATTCACACCACCACGGAGCTAGGTTTAAACTTAGGGTCCCTCTATCAGTAGTCTGAATGTCTAACCACGAAGCCATCCGCGTCACGATTTCAAATTTGGAATACGTGTAGTCCACGCATACTAATTTATTCATAGAATCAACTGGAAGTATATTATTCGACGGCACATTTGGGATAACAGATATACAGGTTGTCACATGCTGGTCAAATGGACCGCACAATTTTATGACAGATATAGTGATGAAGCGACAATATATTATTTATGCGATTGGCACAAATATAGTTAATGTAAAAACGAACACAAAGATACTTTATGCATAATTAAATTACTTGTGATCAGTGACTTTGTCGTACTAATTATTTATGTGTGTCAATTTACATATTTATTAAACAACTTCTGTTGAAATCTATAATATCTAAAATGAAAGTCATACGAGATTATATTTATATTTATTGACGCAACTATTAGTAAGTGTGTATGATTACTTATATTTGAGCATGCCATGTACTCGTTTACGATACGATTGTACTAAAAAAAAACGAGTATGTTCAGGTTCTCATTTCTAAGTAGATTTTTTTCAACCGTGCAGCAGTTAGATAGGCTGGGAGTGACTCAATAAGGTGCTGGAAGGTGTTCACAGGTATATGTGGAGCCATGCTGACTGCAGCGCATCTGACAGCTGCTTGAGGGTGCGTGATGGAGGATCCATAGAGCGAACAACACGATCGAGGTGGTCCCACAGATGCTCAATTGGGTTTAAGTCTGAAGAATTAGGGAGCCAGGGAAGTACTTTGAAGTCTTCATCGTGCTCTTCCAACCACTCTCGGACATTTCTAGCTGCTTGACACGTCGCATTGTCGTTCTGGAAAATCCCATCCGCCCCAGGGAAGATAATCAGCATGTATGGGTGTAAGTGGTCTGCAAGGATGGATTCAGAACGAACTCGGTTCATAGTGCCTTCCACAGGTATGAGTGGACTCAGGGAATGCCACGAAACCATTCCCCAGACCATAACGCTGCCTCCATAAGCTTGTGTTCTTCCAGGAATGGTTGAAGAGTGTTTGTTCTCCGATGTTTCTCGCCTTATACGCCAACGTCCATCCGTTCGATGAAGCAGAATATGTGACTCATCGGAGAAGGCCATCCTTTGCCAATCAGTGGAGGTCCAATTCCGTTACTGCCGTGCAAATGTAAGCCTTTTCTGCCGATGCACCTTCGTTAGCATGGGTGCAGTGTTGGAAAGCGTAAAAAAGTCACTAATTTGTGACTTACTCCACTTTACACTAAAAATCGACCACTAAAACATGTATCAGGAGAAAAAAAAAGATTTATACGAATTTACGTATTATTATTCCTACATTAAATTATTCGCAATCCAAAACTTTTCACTACGTAGGTAGCATTTCGTCATTTTGTGAAGAAGTTTTTATAAGAGTCATAATACAACCTCAACCCCATCTCCTTGAAAAGAAACTCGTAGATTTTAGCAGCTTTTCCTCTGTCTCTATCTCTCTCTTTCTCTCTCTCGGAACTTTCAATCTATATTATCGTCTTTTTCTTAAGCTTGAAGCAAATACTTCATTGAGATAATCATTTTGTCTTTATGGTAGTTTTCGTTATGACGTAATACAGAAGGGAAGTACATGTCAAGACGAAACAGTTCCAGCGATAAATTCGGGTATAGCTTAATTGGTGAAGCATTCGGCTCCAGAGCAGAATGTTACGGTTTCGTAGTCGTCACCGGAAAATTTGTGGATTTCACATCCTGCGTGTTCTTTACATAAATTTTTCACGTAACGACTTTATTAAAATACTAGCTAAATACCCGTTCTTCTCAAGCGGAAATTAAACAATTTCGTAAATAATTGAATAAACAATTTCGTTCGAAACTGTGCATTTAAAAGCTAGCAAGTAGTGATGGGGGTACTATCGATGGCACTATCGATAGTTTTGCCCAACACAGTACATCGATAGGGCATCGATAGTTTTACGTTTTTCAATGCTGTAAGTATAGTATCTAGCCACTATACTGTAAGTGTAAATTAGGATGCTGTAAACTATTCAGCTTCTTTTTTTTTTTTTTTTTTTATTGTAGGTTTAACGACCACCATGAGCAACTCAATGGACTATAAGCAGTCGCCCGTCCCTAATTTAGGGTCACTGGTTCCAGGGAAAGGAGAGAACCAGTGCCGTAAGACAAACACAACATCCGTGCCTCACCGGGATTCGAACCCGGACCCCTTTTGGACGAATGATCAGAGGCCATCGCTTAGACCACTGCGCCACCGGGGCGGCCTATTCAGCTTCCACCGATGGCTTTGATATACATACACACTGACGGAAAAAAATCCCAACACCAAGAAGGGGTTGTGTTAGATAAACGACAGTTGGCAGGCGGTGAGAGTACACCTGTAAGATGACGTCTATGCAAATTTCGCGCTCGGCGCATACGTGTGGCGCTAGTAGCGCCCCTCGGAACATACAAAGCAGGTTTGTTGTAAATACGCGCTGTAACGTTCGTGAGCGTTAGTTATCTTTGAAATTCGACGTAGTGTGTTGATATTAGTCAAGAATGCTTTTAAGAAGACGAAGAAGCCATTATCAACAGCTCACGAAGTTTGAACGAGGTCGTGTAATAGGGCTACGAGAAGTTGGATTTTCGTTCCGCAATATTGCAGAACGACTTGGCAGGAATGTAGCTCACTGTGCATGATTGTTGGCAGCGGTGGTCAAGGAAAGGTACTGCCTCAAGAAGACCGGGATTCGGCCGACCACGTGGCACTACTGAGAGGGAAGACCACCGTGTACGGCGTATGGCCGTGGCACATCGTACCGCGTCTGCGGCAGCAATTCGAGCTGCAATTGCCACCACAGTGACACAACGAACTGTTACAAATCGGTTACTTGAAGGACAGCTTCGAGCCAGACGCCCTGTAGCGTGCATTCTACTTACTCCTAACCACTGCCGTTTGCGACGTCAGTGGTGTCAAGCTAGAGCTCATTGGAGGACGGAGTGGAGATCTGTTGTGTTTTCTGATGAAAGCCGGTTCTGCCTGGGTGCCAGTGATGGCCGTGGGTTGGTTAGAAGGAGGCCAGGTGAGCGCCTGCAACCAACCTGTTTGCAGCCGAGACACACTGGACCTACACCTGGAGTTATGGTCTGGGGAGCAATTTCCTATGACAGCAGGAGCACTCTCGTGGTTATCCCACGCACCCTGACGGCACAGTTGTACGTCGGTCTGGTGATTCAACCTGTTGTGCTGCCATTCATGAACAGCATTCCAGGGAGTGTTTTCCAACAGGATAACGCTCGCCCGCATACCGCTGTTGTAACCCAACATGCTCTACAGAGTGTCGACATGCTGCCGTGGCCTGCTAGATCACCAGATCTTTCACCAATCGAGCACGTATGGGACATCATTGGACGACAACTCCAGCGTCACCCCCAACCAGCATTAACCGTGCCTGTATTGACCGACCAAGTGCAACAGGCATGGAACTCCATCCCACAAACTGACATCCAGCACCTGTACGACACAATGCATGAACGTTTGCGTGCTTGCATTCAACATTCTGGCGGTTACACCGGTTATTAATGTTATTAACTATTTTTTCGTGGTGTTGGGATTTTTTTTTCCTTCAGTGTATATAACTATTCAGCTTCCACTGTTGGCTTTGCCATATTGATACATGATGACACTAATCGAAAGAGTAAACGATGAGGGTATGTGGTTTTTGCACTGTGTTGTTCTTCATGTTAAATCAAGCTTAAAGCAAAAGTGTACGTTTCTGTCAGATAAAGACAAAGCCAGAAGCGCTGTTCTTGTTGTTTGTACTGGAAGCTTAAAGGTGCATCAGGTGTTTGAACAGTTATTTGTTGAAAGTAAGTAATCAGTAATAATGGTTAAATGTAAAATATCTTTTGTTCAACATTATTTTATACATCAAAGCTTAGGAATAATTTGAAATGACAGCATTCAGCCGCTGTCGTTTTAAACGATGCCAGAAAAAAACGACTGAGGAACAGCCCCACTCAAAACTTTATTTATTCAATTTCTCGTGAATTATTACCACGATTTGGCTAAACAACATTATAGAAAAAAACATTCTTGCATACAAAATTGCAGAATTTTCTTCTTTGGCTTTTGTGTACGGAAACATAAAAAAACATACAATACAAACAGAAAATAAGAATGAAGGAGCCACGAATTAGCTCATTCTTCATGCAAATATTTATTTCGTGACGTTTGCTCACTCACTTCGGGAGGATATCGTCAAAACGTAGATTCCCCGCCCCGGTGGCGCAGTTGTCAGAGCGCTGACTTCTGACCATTTGTCCGAGATGGGTCCGGATTCGAATCCCGTGAGAAATAGATGTTGTATTTGTATTTGTCTTACAGCACTGGCTTCTTTATCCCTTCCCTGAAACCAGTGGCACTAAATCAGGAATGGGAGAGCCCATCGAATTGCTCACGGTGGTCGTAAAACCCAAAACCAAAAAAAAAAAAAAGTTAGTTTCGAAGTTTATCGGAGTTTTGCTTTTCGACAACATGGAAACGTAAGAAAAATTCTTGTCAGAAATAAGTTTTCATCCCAGGAAAACAAATTTTCTCCCGAGAAACTTTGCCAACACACTATCAATAGTACTGTCGATAGTTATCGATTGTTATTTTTTGATTATCGAGAACTATCGCTAGTCATAACAATCGATAGTTCTGCACCTCTACCAGCAAGTCAGATCTTTTTGCAAGCGTGAGGAAAATTGTGTTGCCATCGCTAATATCTCAAGGGGGAAACTTTTTTTTTCAAATTTCAATTACTATGAAAATCTATCCCCATATTTATATTTATTGCAGTCACCTTACCACTTATATGACGTCACCGTTACTTCGGTGAAAACGAATGTTGGTAATTTGATTTTGACTCAAAAAACCTTGACATTCGATATGCCAAACGGTAATATAAATGTTTAAATGCAAAGTATATTATGATATAACGCTTTTTACGTGATCTTTAAGTTTTTTGTTAAATAAATTCAGAACAAATGAATTTAGAACAAAATACTGTATATACTAAGCAGGTCAACTCAAGTCATTCAAAACTTAGGGCGGGGCTTCAGTTGCTCGGCAACAATGGCTCGATCATCTCTATTTTGTAAAAGGAACATTCCTGCCAAATATGAAAGTTCTAGGTACAGTAGTTTCTGAGATTCGGTGATGAGTCAGTGAGTGAGTCAGTGAGGGCTTTCAGTTTTATATGTACAGGGGTCATTCCGCGTCAAATCAACCAGTGACTGTTGCTTGACATTTTTAAATATTTTTTATATTTTGCATACAATATTCCCAATATATTAACACTTCAAAAATAAAAAATAAAAATTTTTATAAGTCTTATTTTTATTCTGGCGGCCATTTTTCTTCGGCTTCACATGACGTTTTTGACTAAAATCATCGTTTACGTAAAATTTAATAACTTCTTTACTACTAGAGCTATCAGGTTCAAATAAAGATCATTCTTTTTTACATGAAATGTTCTACAGTTTTGTCTAAGAATGCTTTAGCTACCTCTAGTGAAAAGATATGAAATGGCCCTTACAAAATGCTTAATAATTTTGCTTAAATTACTGATTTCAGGCATAATTTTTTTAAGAATGGTAAAAGTCTCGTACTTCAGACTTTGTATGTTTACATGAATCTAGTTGGACTATTAATTCACAAAATTTGAAACTTGAGACTGCAGTCCTTTTTTTTCTATAGACCTCCAAACATAGTCCGAACCTTAAAAGTGTCACTTTTTTAGGCCTAATATCTCAAAAGGGACAGCTCCTAAAATTCTAATATTTTTGCACAGCAATGTGGTCTTAGGGGTAAACCTGCAGTAAAAATTTCAACTTGTAGACGCAAGTAGTTTTAAGGCTGTGCTACATCAAAATAACGGAAAAATACGACCATTTTTATTTGCGAACTTGTGAGCCAGAGTTGCTTCATCTTAAATATGTAAGGAAAATTATAAATGGTACAGTAATATTTTATTATTCATTGAAATAAAGAAATATTAAAAAAAACACAAAGAAGACAAGCAGCAAAATAAATTTACCTGATTTTGAGTGCATGATTTACAATCGTCCATAAACATATATGTAGTTATAGACAGTAATATGAACATTTTTGTCATATATATTTTTTTTTAGATAAATTCATGTGATTTCCTGTTGGAGGCAGCATAATTCCTGTCACTACATGTCCAGATGAGTCATTGTTTTTGTATCCTGTTCAATTCTTGTTAAGCTTTTAAGACCTATTAAGCTTTTAAGCTACCTGTTAAGACCTGTTTAAAGCTGTTAAGACCTGTACATTTAATGCAGCTATATATACCACCACCCTCATTCTTGTCCCAGTTTGATGTTTCCTTTGTGACTGGCAAGTAGTTCAAATGTGACTATACCTGCAATAAGTGTATTTGTGCCAAATCAAAATGGAATGCTCTGTTGGTGTATATGTCAATGAAGAATGCCATGAATGTGATTATGGATCTGTGACTAAGGATTTATGTAGTGATTTAGAAGCTGTTAAGTGCAGAAGTCTTTGCATTATAAGTGATCAAATGAAGCACAACACAGCTGCATTCCATGTATTCCAGGGTCATCTAATTTCTGACATAAAAAAAGTGGCATCTTCAGTGAAGAAAAGTTTTTATTTCAGTGATGGTGCTGCCAGCCAATATAAAAATAAAAATAACTTCGTTAACATTTGCAAACATTTTGACGATTTTGGACTTGAAGCCGAATGGAATTTCTTTGCTACATCCCACGGCAAAAATGCTAGTGATGGAATAGGTGGTACTACAAAAAGAGAAATATCAAGAAGTAGTTTGCAAAGAACATATACAGACCAAATTTTAACACCACAGGATATGTATAAATATTGCTCCGAAAAAATCTAGGCATTGCATACATTTATGTATCAACTGATGAGGTACAATCAAAGTATGCAAGACTGAAAGCAAGATTTGCAAATGCCGAAACAGTACCACGCACAAGAGATTATCATAGAATAGTTCCTCTCGATTCGTCTCAAATAAGATGCTTTAAAACATCCCAAACATCAGAATTTGAAGACGTATTAGTGTCCTCAATCACATCACATCAAATATTTTCATTCCATAAAAATGACTATGTTGCCTGTGTTTATGATAAAAAATGGTGGATTGGAAAGATTCAAGACATCAGTGAAGAAAACAATGATATGCAAATTCAGTTTTTCCATCCACACGGGCCACGAACATCCTTTCAGTTGTCATTTCCACAGGACATTGTATGGGTTCCCATAAGCCACATCTGTCAAGATCTCTGTCAGCAGGTGGTGAATGACCAACGTTTCTGTTGCGGATCATCACTGGGGACGAGACTTGGGTCTACGGTTACGACCCGGAGACCTAACAACAGTCGTCTCAGTGTAAGAGCCCGGCATCTCCACGACCGAAGGTCCGGAGCGCAACCAAAAGTGGGGTTGTGTTCCGGACCTTCGGTCGTGGAGATTCGTGGGGTTGTGCACCGTGAATTCGTCTCCCAGAGCCAGACAGTCACCACCTTTTTTTACTGCGATGTTCTGCGGCGTCTTAGGGAGGATATTCGCCGCAAACGACCTGAAATGTGGCACAGGGGCGATTTCCTGCTCCATCACGACAATGCAGCAGCTCACAGAGGTTAGCAACATGTCAGTTTTGCAGCCGCAACAGCATGACTACCCTTCCTTGCTCGCCGGATTTGGTCCCCTGCGACTTCTTTCTGTTCCTCAAGATGAAGCAGAAGCTCAAGGCTCGCCATTTTGAAACCGTGGACGAGATCCAGCGCGAATCGCAGACGGTGCTTGACACGATTCACGCACAGGACTTCCAGGGAGCGTTCCAACAGTGGCAAAAACGCTTGCAGTGGTGTATCGCTGCCCAAGGCGACTACTTTGAGGGAGATCATAGTCAGACTTAAGTAACGTAAATACTTTGTCGTATATCGGCCTAGTCTCGGAACTTTTTGATCGGACCTCGTATATATATATTTTCCTGGTACATGTTTTAGTGATTGAATTTTGATGCAAGGTGGAATAACTGGCAAATTAGTGACTTTTTTCTATTTTTTTACCTTTTATACGCGCTCATGTATGAAAATTGCTTTTTTCTTCATTTCCAGTACTGTCTTTAAAGTCACTAAACAATTGATCTCCCTATGTAGCCCGAAAACAAATGTGATATTGTTCTCTTTATATTTTTAAATTTAAGTATCTGGTTTATACACAAATTATTGAACATATAGTAGGGAGTCAAAATGAAAAGTAAAAATTCAATTTGCTATTTCATGGATGTGGAAAAGTTTAAGGTGGATATAATAATAATAATATATTATTATTATTATTATTATTATTATAAAAGCCTCAGAAAAAAACTTCCATCAGAGCAAGGGACCCCTTCACCAAGCGATAAACCAGAGTGACAAGAAGTACACAGCCTTAGACCTTTCTACTCAGAACATCGAAATTGGAACGAGGGAGCCAAAAGATGAAGTTTGGGACAAGAAAGTCCTACACGGAAGGCACTACAACGATCTACAATCGGACCATGTGGATAACACTGCATCCAATGCATGGCTAACCAACGGACCACTCTTCCCCGAGATCGAAGGGTTCCTGATGGCTATACAGGATCAAGTTGTAAACACCAGAAACTACCGGAGGCATATCCTGAAGGACACGTCAGTGGAAAGCGACACATGTCGGCAATGCCATCAAGCGCCAGAAACCATCCAACATATCACAGCAGGGTGCAGAGTCATCACACAGAGTACACAAATAGGCACAATCAAGTCGCCAAGACTGTCCATCAGAAATTGTCAAGAAAGCACCACCTCATTACAACTGAGCCTGTCCCCTACTACAAGTATGAGCCAACAACGCTTCTAGAGAACAACACCCACAAGATGTACTGAGACAGATCGATCAGAACAGATCAGACCTTCCCCCACAATCGATCCGATATCCTCCTGGTCGACAAGGAGAAGAAGTCAACATACCTCTTTGGCATAGCCGTGCCCAACACGTGCAACATCCAGAAGACGCACGGGGAGAAGCTGTCAAAGTATAACGACCTACGATACGAAGTCAAGGAAATGTGGCATACGGAGAACGTCACCACCGTCCCTATAGTAATATCAGCTACAGGAGTTGTACCTAGGACCATCCACAGCTCTATATAGACACTAGACCTTCAACCTAACATCTACATGGAACTACAGAAGGCAGCTATCCTGAACACTTGTAGGATAGTAACGAAGTTCCTGGACAACTGAGAGAAAGAAATACCACTTCCCAGACTTGGGACGTTTTGTACCCCTCCTGGAAGGAAGAGAAGAAAAACCTCAGGAAGAGGTTGAATCTCTAATAATACTAATAATAATCTTTAAATAATAATAATAACTAGACAAAACCAGTCGGAAAGGACGGTAAGTTTTTTTTTTTTTTTTTTAAATAATAAGTTGACATGAAACAACAAATGTAAACTTTATTTGATTGACAAATGCATTTCAGTAAAGACAATAGTCCAGGTCCGTGATTTTTTTGATTTTTTTTGTGTGTGATTTAAGGTTTTTTTTTCGATTGGAGGTTTAACGACCACAGTGAGCAACTCAATGGGCTATAAGCAGTCGCCCGTCCCTAATTTAGGGTCGCTGGTTCCAGGGAAGGGAGAGAGCCAGTGGCGTAAGACAAACACAACATCCATGCCTCATCGGGATTCGAACCCGGACCCTTCACGAACGTATGGTCATAAGCCAACGCTTGGGCTATAAGCAGTCGCCCGTTCCTAATTTAGGGTCGCTGGTTTCAGGGAAGGGTGAGAGCCAGTGCCGTAAGACAAACACAACATCCATGCCTCACCGGGATTCGAACCCGGTAAACAAACCCGCCGGAATCAACGATAAGGTTTTTGTTGTTGCTGTTGTTGTTGTTTTGTTTTTGAAAAGAATAAACTCACATGAAACGTTTATTTACATTTTTACATAATGGGAAACGTCTTGCCTACGTGACTAAACTGGATCGAATTATGCCTCACCGTGATTCGAACACGATAGACGAAACGCGTCGGAATCGACGATAAGTTTTTTTTTTTTTTTTAGAGAATAAACTCATACGAAACATTTATTAAACATCTTTGCATAACGTGAAACGTCTTACCTACGTGAATAAAGTGGATTGAATGAATGTTAAATTGTATATATACATCACACAGTCCAATGGCACAACGCAATCAGGTCTTCGAGTGTTCGCTGTTCTGAGATAAGAACTTTCAAACAAATTCCTGCTAGCGTTGTTTTGCACAACGGTTCGCTGAGAAGAGAGACTTCTGACTTTGGACTATCTGAGTCCCTCCATACTTGCCTTCAACAGCGCGTGAGTAAACCGCAGTCGATCGGATGTCAACCGCACGCTTCTCCCATTGACTTTAACTTTGCCGCCCAACGACGCCCGAACCGTTGCCCCAATCTCATTTTTCTCTTCGACTGGCACACCTACATGGTAAAACCTTTGTTTTGATACCTCAACCATATGTTTACGTTCAGCCGTTCTCTCACAACTGGTCTTACAGTAAAAAACCTTATAGAATTAATATATAGATAATTTGAGATCTGCAAACAAATCTAAGAGTCTGTACAACTAAAGGCCAATTTGAAACTGGGGGGGGGGGTATTGTACACTAAAAGCAAACATTATAATAAATATTTTTTAAGGGTCTCACCCCCAAAACGTAAAAAAGAGCAATAAATATGGAGAATTCCAGCAAAAATAATTTTATTTTAATTTTGTAAACGGCGGGGCCTGTGGACACTTTATGAACAACGTAAGCAAAAAGCGTCAAGACTGAAGCCGAAGAACGTTCACGATAGGTTAAAAGAAATTGTTTTCAGCATTGGCTTTCGACAAAAATTTGAGTTTAAAAGGTTGCACATCAATTACTTTCTCGCAGAGACCGAAGTAAAATAAATTTAATGATTTTCCAAGTATAAGGACATTCGACAAATGTTATATTTCGTGAAATCCAGGCTGACAGTTATTTTCCTGCATAACTCCAATTAATATTTTTTCTGAAATTAGTTATTCAGCCACTTACCCATATTCTGATGTTTACGTAATTGATACAAGTTATACACTAGTCACACAAGAAAGTTGGGGATATTCCATGGAATAAAACATATTTCACAAAATGAAGGATGTATGTATGTATCTGACTCAAGTAACACGCGTTGAAATAACATCAGTGATTCTGCGTAACGCAAACGATAAAGAATACGTTTACAAAAACAGTTTTTCACACGACAAAGTAGAACTGCAATATAGACAAAATGGTATATTCGGAGAATGTCCATACCTCTGGATTTCAGTACCCGATAACACTTGTGTGTTGAAGGACGTCTTGACATCTGCGAGGCATACTTTCTTCTTATCGTAACACGTTACGGAGGTCTGCCAGTGCACTGGGTATGGAACGTGCTTATTAAGACGTCGCTGTACGCGATTAAAGTCCGGAGACCTCGGAGGCAGCTGTAACGAAACAATCCCATGGTTATCCAGCTCCTGAAGCCTCCAGATACAGTGACTGGTTGCATTGTCATCGAGAAAATGGAATGCATGTCCCATGGTTTTCCAGTTCCTGAAGCCTCAAGGTACAGTGACTGGTTGCATTGTCATCGAGAAAATGGAATGCATGTCCCATGGTTTTCCAGTTCCTGAAGCCTCCAGGTACAGTGACTGGTTGCATTGTCATCGAGAAAATGGAATGCATGTCCCATGGTTTTCCAGCTCCTGAAGCATCCAGGTACAGTGACTAGTTGCATTGTCATCGAGAAAATGGAATGCATGTCCCATGGTTTTCCAGTTCCTGAAGCCTCCAGGTACAGTGACTGGTTGCATTGTCATCGAGAAAATGGAATGCATGTCCCATGGTTTTCCAGTTCCTGAAGCCTAAAGGTACAGTGACTGGTTGCATTGTCATCGAGAAAATGGAATCCATGTCTCATGGTTTTCCAGTTCCTGAAACCTCCAGGTACAGTGACTGGTTGCATTGTCATCGAGAAAATGGAATGCATGTCCCATGGTTTTCCAGTTCCTGAAGCCTCCAGGTACAGTGACTGGTTGCATTGTCATCGAGAAAATGGAATGCATGTCCAATAGCAGCGTGTAACAGTGTTACAATGGGCACAATGATCTCGATTCGGTACATTGAGGCATTCATGTTGCCTTGACAAACACGCAATGAAGTACAGCCGTTAAAACACACTCGTGCCTGAGACCAGAAGTTTTAAGGGTGGACAGGCTGTACTTAGTGTAGTTGCATTCATGTGCCGGATATCTTCCACTCGTGTTGTCGTCGATTATCAGGATCAAGAGCGTAACGGAATTCGTGTACGAAAAAGCACATGATCCACTCTGTATTCCACGATATGTACTGTTGAACCCAGGTACATCTTTGACGACGGTGAGCTGATGTCAATGCTATACATCTCAACGGCCTCCTTGCTTTGTGTATGTACTTGTGATGGCGGTTTCGTACCGTTTGCGTTCATACTATGTCACCAGAAGCAGCTCGAAGTGATTCCCGGAGCTGGCTAATGGGGATATTATATAGAGCTTCTCGGAGCACTTACTTCCAGATAGAGATCTTGCCTCCTGGTAGTTATCCTCGGGCGACCACTCCTGGGAAGATCTACAACATTTCCATGCCGTAAAAATCTTGTGTGTAGCCGACTTACAACACTTTGCGAAGCTTCTACAGCAGCAGCCAAATCGATCTGCTTTACACTTGCCTGTAACTGTTAACAGCCCTATTTCTGCTGTCAATGATTAAACGTCGTCCTGACATCATTTCAGGTTTATCCCACATTGAAGGCTATACATTCAACAAATTTCTAGACCAAGAGGTGAAACGGCCCGTTTTTCACTTCTCGCAGGGTACTTTTATCTGAGTTTGCACACCATGTGCTATGTTGTCATGATGCTAATTAACATATGACGTAGCTACTCACGCTGATAACCGATCTTCATTTATTGCACAAAGGATTTAACCAAGGATTCCGTAGTTATTCATTACAAAAATTTTCAATAACATGAAAACAGCCTTAGTGGGAGTGTTTGACTAACTTGATTAAAAATAAAAGAATGAAACACTGTTTGAGAAAATAAAACTAAAAAACAAAATCTAACCCTGGCAGCAGTTTTCCTTTTAAAACTCCCACTAAGGCTGTTTTCATGTTATTGAAAATTTTTGTAATGAATAACTACGGAATCCTTCGTTAGTCCTAACCCAGCAAAAACACAAGTGCTGGGAAACTGCTGGCCACCAGCTGGCAGTGATGGGTCACTGCTGGCAGAAATCTGTTGCTCACGGCCCAGTAGCAGTCCGTTGGTGGCAGCGCTATCAGTTGGCGAGCCATTGATGGCCCTGCAGCATCGCCGTCAATTGTGGGCCTCCAAGCAAGTGCCACTAATGGCCCGTTGATGGCAACCAATGCAACCCCAACAGCAGGTGGAAGCAACGAGACTGCGCATGCGCAGAAGCAACACTTGCTGTGTCTCTCGTGGTACCAAGTTAAAGATGACGCTATCGCCATCGTGTTATTTTAGTGGATGTTAAGAAAAAAAATCCATATGTAGAGAGGTGAATTAATTTCCTAATGAAATTCCACGTCGGCGAAGATATCAGATTAAGCCATGAAATATTAGATTACAGCCATGAAATATTAGATTACAGCCATGAAATACACCCACTCCATTCCCATGAATAACAATTCATGGAATGGAGTTTTTTTTTTTTTTGATTGGAGGTTTAACGACCACCGTGAGCAACTCAATGGGCTATAAGCGGTCGCCCGTCCCTAATTTAGGGTCACTGGTTCCAGGGAAGGGAGAGAGCCAGTGCCATAAGACAAACACAACATCCATGCCTCACCGGGATTCGAACCCGGACCCCTTCGGACGAATGATCATAGGCCAACGCCTTAGACCACTGCGCCACCGGGGCGGCGGAATGGAGTTGGTGAATGTTATTCATGGGAATGGAGTGGGTGAATAACAAGAAAAAATTTGAAACCGCTTGAAACAAATATCCTGGAAAAACATAAAAAAAACGCTTGTTGGGAATAAAAAAAAAAGAGTTATACGCGCACAAAATTTATTAATTATTTGAAAAAATAAAAAAAAAGCAACGCTATGTGGATATAATGTACTCATCCGTGAGTTGAATACACAAGACTGGGAGGAACTCGCTTCAAAAAATAACGAGAAGTAAAATGAAATATCTTTCCTCTTTAAAACAAATGTAGCTTCGGACAACGGAAAGGATAGACACAAGGTTAAAAATGTAACTGAATGTGACATGAACCCGGGTAAATATATATTAATTCAACAATCGCATTTTAAGACGACAAGGACAGTACAAAACTTAGCGACTTTAAGTTGGTACACTCCTTGAAAATGAGGGAAGTTCCCTTAAGGTAAAAAAAAAGCTATCGTTATGTTGAAAAAATAAATTTATGAATTATATGAAACTGACTTTTATGAAAAATACCTCGCAATATTGTAAAATGAAAGAGAGAACCATTCGATTACATATTGCACACGAAATAGACAGCTTCAAGCACACGCTTGTGCGTGGCAAATTAGTCCGGTCGGTAGATAGCTCACCTCCTATGCAAACAGCCCTGGTTCGTATCCACCCAGATCCAAACCGGCGTTTTTCCGGTCTGTTGAGAACATTTCCTCAGCGCAGTGCTGTAATTCACAAGTTTCCTAAGGGGAGAAAGAAAAAAAGGTTACAGCTTTGGGAAACTACGGTGTTATCCTTGATTTTTTTTTAGCTACTACTGGGAAATCGGCGGGCAAGATTCGGCAAGCCATCAGTTACGTCACGTGATTGCCGGCTGCCACTAGCGGACCACATTAGGCTAGCCATCATTTCTGGCACGTGCTTGCAGGGCTGCTGAAGGGCCACCTGTGGCAGCTACTGCCTGTGATGGATAACTGATGGCACTGTTGTGGCATATGACAACTGATGGGGTGCTAACTGTTGGCCTGAACTGCTGGCCCTTCTGTTGGCCGCCCGGATATTTCATTGACGGTTCGGCAGCGGCAATATAGTGCTCGGCCCAGCAAGACTGTTTTTTGCTGGGAAAGAGTTCAACTGATGCAATAAATCGGAATTGCTGAAATGTCCATTTCCGTCTTCCTTTGGATATATATTTTCCTTTCCTTGTCTGATCATTAAATGTTTTCCAGGCTCGGAAGATATTGGGAAATCAGTGGGCCACTTAAATTAATACCATATGCGACTTCATTAAATATTTCTCTTTGAATAGAAAATTCACACAATTTTAGTGAATTTCAAAAAAAAAAAAACAAAAAAAAACTACATTTCCTGATTTTGGTTTTTAATGAAACCATTTGATGGAAATATTTGTTTAAACATGTTGTTTGCCAGACGTGTATTAAAAATAATTCTATGAATATAATTAAGAAACTCTTATACATCTCAAACTGAATCGACATGTGTCAGAAGACAGAAATCACTTATTCTTAATTTTTATTTATTTATTTATTTTTGTATGTGCGTCTTGTTATCAAACGTGAAAGCTCAGTCTCTGTTATTCAGGCTAATCCGTCCCGCATTCCTATATTTCTTCACGCCGTTGAACGACACCTTCCTCTATTCACGTTCCTATCTTTCGTCACAGCATTGAACGACACTTTCCTAATCCTGTCATTTATCGAGGAGCTAATGTTCTGGTGCATTTCTTAAACTCGTTGTTGGAGGAAGAGAATAAAATAAAAGTACTTTTAAAAACTAACAAGCCTTTGAAAATGACAGTAGCTGATGAAATTGCATTTAGTGAGGCGATCACCTGTCATATTTATGATAAAGCTTTAAACGGCGATAAAGTACAGGATCACTGTCACTTGAGTTCAGCTTATCGTGGTGCTGCACATAATAATAGCTGTAACTTAAATTATCGTCACACCTCTAAAATCCCTGTAGTTTTTCATAATCTACAGGGTCATGATTCATATTAAATTATGCAAGAAATAGGGGAATCAAGGATAAAGCTATTGGCTGTATTCCGTCTAATACTGAAAAGTATATTTCTTTCTCATTAGGTCACTTGCATTTGATAGATTCGTTTAAGTTTTTAAACACTTCTTTAGTAAAACTTGTGAATAACTTGGCACAGGAAGGAAGGGATAAGTTTAGGATATTAAGCCAAAATTTCCCTGGTAATAAATTTGGGCTTCTTTTAAGAAAATGTGTTTATCCCTATGATTATGTTGATTGTAAGAAGAAATTTGAAGACACACAACTTCCTGAAGAACGATATTTTTACAACAGCCTTACGAAGGAAAACGTAAGTTCCGAAGATTAAGCCCATGCGCAAAAGGTATGTGGTTGTTTTTAAATATGCAATCTTGGTTAATACCATGATTTATATATGTTAACTGATGTTCTACTTTTAGCAGATGTTTTTGAAAATTTCCGTGATTTGTCATTAAAGTTCTACCGTCTCGATTTGTCTTCATATGTACACGGCGCCTGTATAACTGTATTAGCTTTCCAAGCCTGTTTAAAAATGACAGGTGTTGACCTTGAACTTCTAGCTGATGTTGATATGTATCTTTTTTTATCGAAAAAGGTATAAGGGGAGTAATGTCAATGATTAGTAACAGATACAGTAAAGCAAATAACAAATATATTGAAGCATATATTCCTTCAGAGCCCTCGAAGTATATAATGTACTTTGATGCTAATAACCTTTATGGATATGGAATAAGTCAATATTTATTTTAGATGGTTAAGAGATGATGAGGTTTGAAGATTGGATATTGCACATGTCCCAGAGGAAAATGATCTGGGATATATACTAGAAGTTGACCTTCATTACCCTAAATAACTTCATGATTATCATAATGACTACCCCTAGCTCCTGAAAAAATGAATATTAGCCATGATATGTTATCTGACTATACAAAAAAATAATGGAGGAGCTAAATCTTGTTAACAACTCACGAAATGTGAAACTTGTGAGCAGCTTAAATGATAAAAAGAAATGCGTTCTACGTTATAAAAGTTTACAATTATATTTGAGCTTGGGATGAAATTAGGGAAAACACATAGAGTTCTTGAATTTGTTCGAAGTCCTTGGTTTAGAGAATATATAAATTTCAATACGTAAGAAAGAGCACAGGCGAAAAATCGCTTTGAACGGGATTTTTTTAAGCTGTTAAACAACGCTGTTTTTTGGCAAAACCATGGAAAATTTGCGAAAACGGGTTAATGTAAAATTAGTGCAAACAGAAAAGCAATTACTTAAGTTAATAGCATCACCATCATTTCATTCATTCACATGATTTAGTGAAGACTTAGTTGCTGTTCATATGAAACATGTAAACCTACGTTTGGTGCGACTGAGACTTTCGTCGGCTGAGAACTGTTTAAAGCCGGACAGTATATGCCAATGAATAATCATTGAACTTTAATGATAAATTCAGCCTATGAGCTGTCCCAAAAGGGGCGTGTCTATTTGATGCCCCTCCTTCACCTTCGGTATATAGCCGTCTTCATCATTACCATTATCTGTTTTATTTTAATTGATTAAAGATCTGTTGTCTCGAGCCAGTCCTGAAGTTGCATGAATAATTTATGAGTGTCAGAAAAATTTCTTGGTTTTGATTGGCTGAATTCTTTTCACCATATATATATATATATATATGTGTGTGTGTGTGTGTGTGTGTGTGTGCGTGTAACACGGTTGTATCAGAATATGACGACCCCCGGAATCACAGTGTACCCGCCCAGACGCGTCACAAAGTGCAGGTGACAAAGTCGACCACACGGAGACATAAGTGGCCGACCAGGACAGATGAGCCATAGTGGGTTACGTGACCACATTCAAAAAGAAATTATCATCGGCTATTGCGCCAAGGGTGGAAGAGTCTCAGAAACAGCAGACTTCGTGGGCTCTTCGTGAGGTTCTGTAGTAAGTGTGTGCCAAGACTGGACAGCTGGCACAACGAGTACCTCCTGACGTCATAAATGTGGAGCTCCAAAGGCCATCGACCCCAGAGGAGAACGTCAACTCTGTCGACTGGTAAAGGGCAATCGACGCGCAACAGTGCAGCAATTGACCACGCAAATGAATGCAGCAGCACCCAAGTACGTGTCCTCGATAACAGTAGAGCGAATTCTGTTACGCGTGGGTCTCCGGAGTCGACGTTGCATCAAGGCGCCCATGTAAAACCAGTCCCATCGGCAACGACGCCTGCAGTTCGCATGGGACTACCGTCATTGGACAGAGGAAGAGTGGGAAAAGGTTGCCTTTTCCGACGAATCGAGGTTTCTACTCCGTAGAAATGACGGGCGGTGGCGGATACGGCGTCAAACACACGAGAACCAACACCCGGACACGGTTGTCGGTCAAGTACGTGCCAGCGGTGGTAGTGTGCATGTCTGAGGGATGTTTTCCTGGTATGACCTGGGACCGCTGGTACCACTGGATGGGTCCCTGAACGCCAATTGCTACCAGTCCATCCTCGCTGACCACATGCATTCCTTCATGTTGGACGTTTACCCTGGTGGTGACGGTGTCTACCAACAGGAGAATGCGCCATGCCACGTTGCTAAGGGAGTGCGTGAATTGTTCCAGGAACACGACAATGATGTCTCCGTTCACCCTTTGCCGGCGAGATCGCCCGACCTCAATCCCATAGAGCTCTTGTGGGACTATTTGGATCGATAGGTTCGCCGCACCGACCCACAATCACTTCATTTCCGGGGCCTACATACCCTACGGCAGTCCGAATGGGCACTTGTACCTCGGACAACCTTCCAGGGCCTCACTGCCTCCATGCCACGCCGTCTCGCCGCTGTCATCCGTGCCACGGGTGTTTTTTTTTCATTATTAGGTAGGTGGTCATATTATTCTCATACGACTGTATGTATATATATATATACACTATCTACCAACAAGTAATTGTACACCTGGGATAGCAAAGCAAAACGAAGTTTATTCACCTTCAATAGTTGGTGGAGCCTCCACGAGCGGCGATTACAGCTGCGACCCTCCGGGGCATACTCTCAGCCAGGCGTTGTACGACGGCTAGCGGTATTTTCTTCCACTCGGCTTGGAGAAGACAGGTCAGTTCCTTCACCGATTTCGGACGGTGGGGGCACCCCTTAAGTCGACGCTCCAACTCGTCCCAGAGGTGCTCGATAATGTTAAGGTCCGGGCTCTGCGCCGGCCAGTCCATTCGATTAACCCCATTGTCACCATACCAAGCCATGGTGGACCTCGCAACATGACAGGTGGCATTGTTATCCTGAAGATAACATGGGTCCACCCCGTAAAACTGCCACAACGTAGGAAGCGCATGGTCATCCAAAATGGTGCAGTAGGTCTCGGCGTTGAGTCTACCAGGAATTGCGACCAAGGGTCCGGTGCCATACCAGGAGAAACACCCCCATAGCATTATTCCACCGCCACCGAACTTCACAGTTGGCACAATACATTCCGGCAGGAGGCGTTCTCCAGGCAGACGCCAAACCCAGACCCTGCCATCCGAACGGTAGAGGGTAAACCTTGATTTGTCGCTCCAGAGAACCTGTTTCCATTGTTCAACGGTCCACTGTCGACGTTCTTTGCACCACGTTAGCCGAGCATCGCTATTGGACTTGGTGATCAAAGGCTTGTGGGCGGCAGCACGTCCATTATAACCGAGCAGATGGGCTTCCTTACGGATGGTATTCATCGAAAGAACACTCCCGGATGCCTGTTGAAACTCCTCGCGGATGTGGCCCATCGATTTGGTGCGGTTCTTTCGAATTTCTCTGGCCAGCACCCGTCGGTCTCTAACTCCCAGTTTTGTGGGTCTGCCTGGTCGGGGCACATTCCGACAGTCACCACTCATCTTCCACTTGCCAATCACGAAGACCACTGTCGATTTTGGGTACTTTAACTCGCTGGATATGTCACGTATGGATCGGCCATTTCTGTGATACCCGACGATATGTATATATATATATATATATATATATATATATATATATATATATATATATATATATATATATATATATATATATATATATATATATATATATATATATATATATATACTGTATATATTAGTATATATACACAGTCGTATCAGTCCCAGATGGCACTGTAGGTCACGTTCTTATTTCCCTGTGGTTTCAAACGTAACGGCGGAACTCTCAGTGTGTGCTGGCCAAAATGAGCACCGCTTACAGTCCCATGGAGCAGTGCAATTCACCGTTGTTATACGACTTGCTATTATATTTATTTTTTTGGCGGGGGGGTGCGGAGATTATATATTTCTAATAAAGCTCGCCGAAGTTTATCCTAAGGCGTGTGGCTCAAATTAATTCCCTTGTGCAATATTTTCTTGAAAAGGAGAAGGTTCGTTGCTTTGTTCAGTAAACAATACATTGTTAGTAATATTTGCAGCTGTAAGAGTGCTGTTATACCTGCGGACACCTCAGGCTGTTAAAGCAACTGTAATTTAAAGCTCTCCAGATGTTTTTATTTCCTTGTCGTTTCAACGCAGGGGCTAAACTTTCTGGGGTGTGTGGCCCTTGAAAAAGCCCCACTATTCATGCTTGTTTGCGTTTGGAATAGCGTGGAGTCATAAACACAATTCAACGTTGTGCTACGAGTTACTGTTTTTCTGTCTTTTCTTCGCTGTGTGAATAGATGTGCTTATGAGCACAGATTTAAATATACAATTTGAATTTTGATATTCATTTACGATGAGGAACAGTTCTGACGAAAGTAAGAACTGTTCTAAGTGTCCCATTTTCTGCCACAGCTTTTGCAGATTGTGTAAATATAGTTAAGAAAGGTAAGCCTCATCCTGTATTTGAAAATCATTTAAAATAAAATACCAAATAATCGTTCATAACTCTAATATTTGCACAGGAAATTCAAATGTTTCTTACCATGAGTGCATGTAAAGATCTTTGCCATAAGTAATTAGACCACCGCTAAATAAAAAAAAATTGCATTCGTATGTCGAAAATCAATGCGTGAATTTTGCAGCAGAGGATACATAATAAAATGTTTGCGTGTTTTTCCCATAACAGCGCTCACCCAACCTAAATGGGCATTCGATGCCACTGATATATATGCGGGAGGTAAAGCTAAAATACAAATTGGGAGCCGCGGGTGGCCTAGTGATCAACGTTCGTGACTGCAACGGAGAAGCCTCAGGTTCGATCCTAGGCAGGTACGAACGCTCGAACCACTAAATATCCTCCGTGAGTCGGATGGCACGTTAAGCCGTCAGACCCCCGGTACTGGTCCCCCGGTCCTGTAATAAATAAGGGTGTCTTCCTCCCACTTTCTACCTCGCTTCCGTGTCACTTTCCTATCGGGCACTCTAGCCCAAATCTCCTAGCTTCCTATTTCTAAGGGTTGTTTAAGACCTGGGGTCAGACACTCCCTTCCTAAAATCCTCTACAGATGATCTGATCTGATCTAAAATACGAATTGCAAAATAGAGCCTTTCTCTCATATATAAAATTGCGTATATCTGTTGTTCTATTCAACGACCAGACAACATAAGATGTAAAATGCAGCAAAAAAAAAATAATATTAGGTTAGTAAAACCATGCAATGCATTGATTATGATACGTTTTGCAACATACCAGAAATCATTACTCAAGTTATTACTCAAGTTATTACTCAAGTTATTACTCAAGTTATGTGGATAATCGCTGTGGAATAAATCTCGCCCCTATGCTCTGACCTTTGATCCCATTTCGATTATATTAAACAGAATTGGTTCGGTATACCTTCGGAACAACATACTAAAGTTTTGTCGCAGTAAAAGCATTTTTAGTCAAGTTATGAGGACAATATATTGGCTGTGGAATAAATCTCGCTCCTGTGTCCTGCCCTTTAACCGCATTTCCATGATATTCAACAGAATTGGTTCAGTCAGTATATCTCCGGAACAACATACTAAAGTTTTGTCGCAGTAAAAGCATTTTTTGTCAAGTTATGAGGATAATATAACGGCTGTGGAATAAATCTCGCTTCTGTGCCCTGACCTTTGACCCAATTTCGATTATATTAAACAGAATTGGTTCAGTATATCTCCGGAACAACATGATAAAGTTTTGTCGCAATAGAAGCATTTTTAGTCAAGTTATGAGGCCTAAGGGCGATGGAATGGACCCCGCTCCTATGTCCTGACCTTTGACCCCATTTCACCCATTTTCAATAGGGTTCGTCTCCAGGTTGTCTCCTGTACCACATACTAAAATTTCATCGAAATCGAACCATTTTTATGCTAGTTATCGTGCGGTCAGACAGACAGACGGACAAAGCTGGAGCATATACGCTTCTTCAACCAATGGTTGGAAAGCGTAAAAAAGCTGTAACGTAGTAACGAAAAATATGTCTATACCAGGGTCGAATCAAACACCTTGCACGTGCTAGGCGGATGTGTTAACAGTTATATAATAGGCGTTTCAGTTATATGTTTTACGTTTCCTTTTTTTCAATTTAAAAAATCTAAATAAGAAGGGAGATGTGGTCGACGCAGTTCAGTGGCCTCTCATGGATTTCGGAGATAAGATAATAACTCATTATTTTAGAGTTTGACCACACACGGAATGCACAAAGAAACTATGCTTTGATTTTATGTAGCTGCATTGCACGTACGCACGAGATGAAATGAGCGAACTTCTTTTTCTGGGAATAACGTCTTTAGTCGAGCGGAAACAGGACTTTAAACCAAACAACTGTCAACAGAAACGAAGAAAATCGATAAAATTTTCTGGCACGAACTGCGCGAAGTGAAATAAGTCATCATTTTTAAGAATGGTTGAAAGTGAAGGTAAGTACAGTCATGGCCTACTAATTACAATTTTACTTTACTTGTCGACCACGGTTTCCCTGTGTTTTTATATATTGATGCATCTGAACAAACAGCCGTCTGAACAAGGTCTCCTCCTACCTTATCTCTCTGAGTCAGCCAGTGAGCTACAAATGCCAGGAAATCACGTATATCGTAAAACAAACTGCGCGACCGTGAACATTTTTTTTTCCTTGTTATTAATGGAGTCTAATGTAGAACTCTTTGCGTCTAGGGGAATTTAATGCTGCACTACTGATACAGTCAGCCATCGTATCCATAACATCTTTATTAGAAGAACACGCAACACAAGTAACATAAGACGATAATTAACAACTTAAAATGAATTCATTCCATAACGGACAACTGCCATCAATACCCAAGGTTCTTAGATATCTCAACAGCAACCTTCTTTCTTCTCCCAACGAACTTCTGCTGTGCTCTGCGCGCGTTTCGTCTCATTTTGTATGAAGCGCTCGTTAGACGGTGCTCTGCACATGCGTCGTCTCGTTTGCGACGTAGAATTGTTGCATGTAGTCAGTCCATTTGAATAAGCAGACATCGTACATTAATTCGAGTGGTTCAGTCATTTTATTTTCTGTCGGAGTATATTATTTTTCTTAATAGGTTTGTAATCATTTTTTTTTTTTTCTGTGCGAGAACTTTTCACAAATAAACAATTTTTCATCATGATTTTTCGAAGCAACAAATAGCTTAGCAACTTGATTTTTTAGCACGTCTTTTGTAAAAAAAGATCGTGCTTATGTTATCAGTTTGTCCGTCCGTCTGTACCCACGATATCTCTGCAACTATTAGTCAGATTTGAAAAATTCTTTTTGCATTGGGAAGCTTGAAATATGCGAATGATGATCCTTTATTTCTTTTTTTTTCTTTTTTTACGATGTACAATTTCGCCGCTACAGGGCGTAAATGCAGATGATGTCGAATTCAAAAATTCGTTTTATTCCACATATTTGCTTCTAAACATCCGATTGAAAAAAATATTTCATCTTTCGATTTCATTTGTGTCGAAGAGTATTTTAGATATAGTTACTTTTTCAAATTACTCATAGATTTTCCGCTAGGGGTGTAAATGAAAATTACATTTTTCCCGATGACTCTTCTTCTAAAACTCCGATTTGAAATTCTTTTCTTCAGCGGATACATCACCTGATGGAAAATCTTTTGCATATAATTCCAAATTTTGGTTAAATAATGCTTTGGCCACGAGGGAGCGTAAGTGTTAGTTTTAGCTTCTGATGTATTTGCCATAAAACCTGAGCTTCTAAAATACCGATTGAAAAAATTCTTTCGTGGACTGATGCCACTCACATCGATAAACCTTTTCGGAATATTTTATTCTTAAAATGTTCCACCGTTTCCCCGCCAGGAGGCGTAGATGTACATCTTATTTTTGTCAATACCTCTACTTCAATAGTCCGATTTGAAAAATTCCAACTTTCTTGGATAGTGTTTCTAGTGTGACATGTGGTTCATATAATTTCAAAATTTTCAAGTAAGTCATAGATTTTCCGCTAGGGGGCGTAAATGTAAATTGCTTTTTCCCCTATATCTCTGCTTCTAAATCTCCGATTTGAAAAATTCTTTCTGCACCACATACAGCTCCTGATGGGAAATCGTTTGCACATAATTTCTAATTTTTTTTAAAAATGGTTTGGCCACCAGCTGTCGTAAGTCTTAATTTCCCGCTTCTGATGTATTTGCAGCAAAATATGAGCTCCTAAAATCTCGATTGAAAAAAAAAGTCGTTTGTTGACAGTAGTATAAAAGGACGGATTCTGGCTTAAACCGCAGCCCATAGACTTAACATTAGGCGTCGGCCGCAGCCAGCCGCAGCCGGGTGGATAGGGGGGGGGGGGGCGTGGTCAGTAGCAGCCTCCAATTCCCCGCTGCAATTTTTCCCCCTCGACCGAAGTGTGTGCTTATCTCCGAAGATAGTAGTATTTATCGAATTTTGGGGGGAAATCAATGAAGGTTTATTCCTTTTTTTAAAATTTAATGAAGGTTTATTCATTATTTATTTTCCCCTCTCTCGACCCCATCCCCTTAGGTTATTGTTATGTAAAACGTTTTTTCCCTCGTAATTTGTTGATGTATTTTTTTTTCCATTAATTTTCATGAATTCCTCATGTGTCTTCCCTAATGAAAATTATGTAGGGTAAGTATTAATTATTCATTTCTCTTTTTTTTTTCTCGAATAATACGGTCATGTCCTCATCTCAAGAAATGTTATTATATCTTATTTTTGTTCATAAATGTTTGATTTTGAGGGATGGCAACGCCCGAGTGGGAAAGGGGTTGGATATAGGGGGATGTCAACTCGATGTGTTGCCCCTAGCGGTGCTTCTTGGAACTTTCGATTGAGCTGTGATTTTGAGGGATGGCAACGCCCGAGTGGGAAAGGGGTTGGATATAGGGGGTTGTCAACTCGATGTGCTGCCCCTAGCGGTGCTTCTTGAAACTTTCGATTGATCTTTGATTTTGAGGGATGGCAACGGTCGAGTGGGAAAGGTGTTGGATATAGGGGGATGTCAACTCGATGTACTACCCCTAGCGGTGCTTCTTGGAACTTTCGATGGATCTTTGATTTTAGGGGATGGCAACGACCGAGTGGGGAAAGGGCACTGCGTAGGTGTTAGATATGATGGTGCTTCTTGGAACTTTATTATTTCGATGGATCTTTGATTTTGAGGGATGGCAACGACTGAGTGGGGTCCGTTGGGAGTTTTTGCATTTATTCCTGTGGTTTGCAAGCAGGATTTTCCCCCCTCTTCAATACTATTTTTCCCCCGAAGGAAATTTTTACGTAACGATGCTGAGGAATTTTCTTTCCAAGGGTATAAAAATGCTCTGATGGTCTTAGCGAGGTTCTAACTCACGATGATTTGGTTTCCAAAAATAGTCAGGGAGTCAAATGGTTTTCGTGTACTACGTATTCACTATATATTTTTTTAAATTACTTTTACGTTATTTCTTCATGTGTTTTTATATATTTTTTGTATGTTTTGAGGGAGTTTTTTCGTGTAGATGTAATGAATTTTCTGGGGAACTTTTCTTTTTCCTCCATTCAATTTTATTTCAGACCATGAGACGAGGAAATGCTTCTTTAGAAATTATTTCGTTCTTGTTCGCAGTAATTACTGGACATAGACTTCATGTTAATTCTGAGTCTTTCGCCCCTGCAATAATATTTTCTCGTAATTTTTTCGTATGTTCAAGAACTCTACAGATCTTTCCCAGTTAAAATTCTGCTCAAACAGTAGTTTCTGTCTTTATTTCATTATAGCTTCCCAATTTCCGATATTTTTCTTCTTCTATCTTTGAAATTTCATTAAACTTCTCAATAGGTCAGGATTCTTTTTTTCTTGGACAAACTTATGAGTCCTTTTATTCAGACTATCTTTTTTTTTTTTCCATTTCATTTCAGCAAACGATTATTTTAGATGCAACAAATCGTCAGATTTGGTTTCCTTATATAGCATATTTTCCAACTTGCTTAAAAATATTCCTCAAAGCTTGCATGTATGTCAAATATGCATTTTTTATTCTTTCGTAGTTAGCTATACTTTTCGTGGACTGCCCCGACAGGAAAGCATTCAATGTCAAGACATACAATCTAAAACCTTTTTCTTTCGATACAATTTGTATTCTTTGGGTTGTATTTCAGGAAAATTTTCTTCTTGAAATAATACATGGTTTCTACGCCATAGGGGGCATAGATGTATATCTTATTTTTGTCAATATCTCTACTTCTAATGGTACGATTTGAAAACATCCTTCTTTGTTGGATAGTGTTTCCAATGCGAAATGTTTTTCCTATAAATTCAAAATTTATAAGTATATCATAGACTTTCCGCTAGGGGACACAAAGGCAAATTGCGTTTTCTGAGTTATTTCTGCTTCTAAAGCTCCGATTTGAAAATTTCTTCCTGTATCGCATACAAGATTTGACGAAAATATTTTTTACACAATTTGTAATGTTTGGTAGAGAATGGTTTGGCCATCAGGGGTCATAAGTGTTAATTTCTGCTTCTGAAGTATTTGTAGCAAAATCTGGGCTCCTGAAAACTTGACTAATTATTTTTCTTGGACCGATACCGCTCATATGGATAAACCTTTTAAGAATACTTTCTTCCTAAAATAATGTATGGTTTTCCCACCAGGGGACGTAAAGCCACATCTTATTTTTGTCGATATCTTTCGTCAGATCTATTTTTTTCCATGCCGGTTCCATTGACTTTGAATAGCTTTGATAAATTTAATTTGCGTCAGAACGGATTCAAAAAACGTGCTTATTACACCCGAAAATTCGGTGTCATCTTTCTTGTTTGTGCTGTAACTCACTGGGAGTGTTGCCAAAATGAAAAAACTGTTCGGGAAAATAATGCGCCGTTCAGTTAGAAAATGTTCAAGAACTAACGAAATTCACACTGGAACACAGAAACTCAATGGAAAGGCTATTTACTGGTATACACTGAAGCGCAATTGAATTAGAGACAACTGGCGTTATGCAAATGCGACGCTGTGTGCGGCCCTGTAAACAGAAACGACATGACGTATGCAGCGGTCCGACAATACAAGGAGTGATGCGACGGGAATCAGTAAGAGTCGGACGCAGTATGGGTAACACGAAGGATCTAAGCACATTTGATCGTGGGAAAATTTTCGGGGCCCGACGAATGGGTCACTCCATCTCAGAAGTCGTGCAGGCACTGGGATTTTCACGAGCCACTGTGTCACGGGTGCACCGTGAGTACATCGAATCCGGTAAAACCATCCCTGCAAGGGCCAACTGCCGTGGACAACAGCGTGTGGATGAGTGTGGTCATCGTCGGCTAGCTCGCATTGTAACAGCGGATAGACGAGCCCCAGTGCAAGAAATCACTCGGCAATTTAACGCTGGTGCACAAAAACATGTAAGCAGCCACACCATCCAGAACCATCTCCTCGCTATGGGGTACAGAAGCCATCGTCCCACGAGGGTACCGCTGCTGACCGCACATCACAGGGTGCAAAGATTAGCATGGGCGCGGGAACATCGCCACTGGACCCTAGACATGTGGGAAAATGTTGCCTGGACTGATGAGTCGAGATTCACGTTGGTACATACGGATGGCAGGATATGAGTACAGCGCAAACCACATGAAGCGATGGATCCTTCTTGCCAGCAGGGTACTCTTCAAGCTGGTGGGTGGGTGGGGGGGATTCTCGTTTGGAGACTGTTTACGATGACTGAAATGGGACCCCTGGTTTAAACTGTTGATAACTTTCATTTGAATGTACTTTTTATATAGTATTACTTCACACACACAAAACCTCCTAAATATAAAATTTACTATTTATATTTAGGAGGTTTAGATAGCTATAAATAGCTGTTGTCTTAAGTTGTCCAAAGACTGATACACAGACATTGTATAATCATTTGTACAATAAGTACCCGGTTTCTTACAGTAACACATTATGTAATAAGTAGCTGGTGCACCAAATAGGGGAAAGGAGAAGAAATATCCTGTGCCACAATAAACAAAATCCATGCGATATGCTATCCACAATATCCGATCTCGCTACGGAACTTCAAAATTAGGCAGACGACTGAAATTTTTAAGTTAAACAAAATTCTCACCAATTGCTCCCATTACCGGTAATTTCTCGTCATACGGGTACGGAAAAAGAGATAATAGAGTTTCTCCGTTAATATACGATAGTGGCGTAGCCAGAAATTTCTTAAGGGGGGGTCCATGGGTTTGGTTCATTGGTGAAAGCCTCGTATACACATATATATATCGCTTTAAATTCATGCTCAATCTCCCCTCAAGAGGGATGTTCAACCCCCCTTCCCTCCTCTGGCTACACCACTAGGTTGGGCCTATTGCTAGGAAAACTGGTCGTGCTTGAGCAACTGAAATATAAGATATAATACCAAGGGGCAGGAAAAGACCAGAACAAGATCCCGTGGAAGATGGGTAGATGAAATACGAAATCCTGCTGGAGTGATCTGGAAGAGACAGGTTCAAGACAGATCTCCACGCTTTGCTTCTTCCTCGCGCATCCGATGCAGCCTGCAGGATGCATTTCTTGCATCTCTCCCCTACAGCTGATTCTCACGATTACTTAACCGCCTTGGAATCTCAACATCGTTCTGCTACATCTTTGCGTCATCTTCGCCTCCAGGATGGTTCCATCACTTCGAACCCATCGAAGCTATGCACTTTCACCAGACAGTATTTCATCGCCAAGTACAGTGCGGTAACGCAGTCTTCATCCTCATTAGCTTCTCCTCTTCTCTCCTCTCTTCCTCAGGTCCCCTCTACTTTATCTACTTCTTTACTCTCTCCTTTCTCTCTTCGCGAACTCCGCGAGGCGTTCGCTACTCTCAATCCTCATGCCGCTCCTGGACCTGACGGCCTTCCTCTGTCCTTTTATCGTGCTTTTCTACCGTGCCTTCTGCCTTTTCTGTCTGCGTGTTTCTCGTCTGCTTTTTCCTCTCCTGCGTTACCGCCCGACTTTACTTTGGCACACACCATCCTCCTTCCTAAGAAGGGTGACCTCTTGGATCTTGGAAACTGGCGCCCTATCTCCATCCTAAACACTGACTATAAGTTCTATACAAAACTCTTATCCCGTCGCCTTAATTCTGTTCTCTCTTTCGTTATTTCTCCTGACCAGACATACACTGTGCCTGGTCGGACTATTTCCACTAACGTTTCTCTTCTCCTTCATCTTCACTTCCTCGCTCGCTCTTTTTCTGAACCTCTTGCCTTTCTCAATCTGGATCAAAAGTCCGCTTTTGATAACGTTTCTCATTTTTATCTCTCTGCTGTCCTTTCACAATTTGGCTTTCCTCCTACCTTTTCTTCCGCACTCTTGGCCCTTTATCAGGGCGCCAGTTTCCATGTTCGAGCGGCCACATTTCTAACCGCTCCAATTCCGTTTAAGCGAGGCATCCGGCAAGGATGTCCGCTCTCCGGCCAGCTATTCGCTCTCGCTTTTGAGCCTTTCCTGTTAGCAGCCCGAAGATCACTCCTGGATGTCCTACCGCCGACAGTGGCTAGTACTCGTCATCATCGAATAATTTTCACCGCCTATGCTGATGATGTGACCTTTTGCGTCCGGGATGAATCTCAATTTGCTCGCCTGTATTCTGTATATCAACAGTATGTTGCATTATCTGGAGCAGCGCTGAATGCCACTAAAAGTACTGGCTTATGGTGCGGGGCATGGGCTGCCCGCACCGATGCTCCTTGGGGTGCGCAGTGGACAGCCACTACACAGAAGATCCTCGGTGCGTATGTCGGATTGCCCTTGGCTTCTGCATCTGCCACCTGGACTGCTCTTCTTCCCCGGATACAACGGACTGCTGCCTACTGGAGTAAGGCCCGCCCTTTCACATCGTTCCGTCAACGAGCAGCCGTTGTTCGTCGACAACTTATCTCTCTATGCGAATACTCTTGGATGTCGACGGTTGTGCCCGTGTCACAAATGATGACCATCACTCGCCTCTCAACTTCCGTCATCTGGTCTTCACATCACTGGGTTAAACCTGCCACGCTTCATCTGCCAGCCTCTTTGGGTGGCATCCAGCTTCCTGATCCAGCTTTCCTTTATAAAACACATCGTATTATTCATTTCATTCGCCTTGCCACTTCAACTGTTCCGTCCCTTACCACTACCTTGAATGTTCTAGCTTCTTTCCGTGACCCATCCTTCACCTTCCTACTGTTTCTGAAGATGGATGCATACTCTCTTCTCCCGTCCCACCTCCCTCCTGTCCTGCGAGAGGGCCTTTCTCTCTTTCGTTCGCTTCCTCTTCTCCGTTCATTTCCTTCTTCAACTCTTGATCTCCTAGATGAACCTCTCTTCTTCTCTTCTCTTATTCACCCTCCTAACCTCCCTTACTTTTACTTTCCTCATTGGATCAGCTCTGGTGTGATAACTGTCCGTTCTCTCGTAACTTCTGATCTAACCTGGAGACCTCTTTCTTCATTGTTTCTATCTCCAACCATTACTCTTGCTAACGAATATCTTCTTCTTCGCACAGCGCTTTGGAGCCTCTTTCCACTCCTCGCTTCACCTGATGGTCTCTTCTCGGTCCCCTCTGCTCCTCTTTCCCTACCGTTCTTTCTCCTCATTCGTAGCTCCCCGGTTCTAGTTACTTCTCTCTCCTCCTCTTCTCTTTATTGGCTTCTTCTTTCCCCTCCCGCACTTCCACTTTCTGTTCATTCTGCTCCTCCTTCTCTTCTCCCAGCCATCTGGACAGCATCTACCTCTGCCCTTTCCTCCTCTCTTGAACTCAATGTCCATTGGCAATTTCTTCACCTTCGTCTCCCCGCCCCATCAGTACTGTTTCGCATGACCCTTCTCACCTCTCCGCAGTGCTCCTTTTGCCCTGAAGTCAGCGACGTCCAACATCAATACCTATTCTGCCCCGTTCTCCTGCCAGTCCTAAACACAGCATTTCGTCTTGCTGATCGAATTTGTGCTCGATCGTTACCGTTTCTTGCATATGCTTGGCTACTCCAAACTAAGCATCCACCTACTCACTTGCCTCCTGTGTGCCGTTACATTTTTCTTCTTGTGAAGTTCACTGTCTATGCTTTCCATCTTCAACAACGCTTCCCCGCTCTTATTCCAACTCCTCAGGAGGCAAGTGCTATCATTCGGAGACGCTTCCTAGCACGGTTAACCACTCGCCTCCAAATGGAGCACTCTCGTGCTGCCTCAACAAACACCGATAGCGTTTTTCAATCCACTTGGGCCCAATCGGCTGGGTGGTTCCATATCCACAATTTGCAGTTACATCTCAACCTATAAGTGGGATTTTTGTTGTCGCCCACGTTCACTGTAACAAATCATGTTTTTACGTATTAATTTTGGTGCTTCGCTATTTGTGATTTTTCTGTTTTAATGTGCCATTGAAGATAGCTCAATATGTTTCCCATGTTCTCTTCGATAATGTTGGGTTTTATGTTGTTGTATATAATTCTTCCTTCTGCACAGTTTACTGCCCACGCAATGTCCCCTTCATTATGTTGAATATTTTTTTAAAATATTAGTCACTGTGTGTATAATATAATGTAACAAGATGCCCTTCTGAGTACATTTAGCGTTATTTCCCCTTGTCACTGAATACTTCTGTACATATGTTGTAAATTTTGAATGTAGCATCACTGTTGCATTTCTGTGAATTAGTACCTAATGTTTAATCTTTAGTATGGTAGTAATGCTTAATTGGAATTTGTGCATAGTATAGAATCATGTCTTGCCCTGTCTACAATACTGTAGGTAAACATTTTCGTTTGTATCGCTCGTGCTTTATTGTCTGCCTCTTCTTCGCCCTACGTGGCGAAATAATTTTTTTTATGATTTTAACAATATTTTGTTTTACGTTTCACTGGAAATTTCCAGCTGATGTATATACCGCTGTATTTATTGGCAGAATTCCATTGTCATGTACATAGAAATGTTATTTTACTGAAGAATAAAGGCAATTTTGAAATGTGGAAAGTACTTGCGGAGACCTTCACCCAGCAGTGGATTTATAATGGTTGATGATGATAACGATATGCATGAGTATGTACTCATCTACCCTGCGTTATTTTATTTCTCTCTCCTTATTTTTTTTTAAATTGTTTTTTTTTTTTTTTTTTTTTTTTTGCTCTCGCAGAAATTGAACCCCCCCCCTCCCCGCCCTGAAAATATTAGGTTCCACCGCACATGATCCTTGCATTGTATGGGATGAGAAAATTCTCGAATTCGAATTTGGACGAAACTCGTTACTTCCGGTTCAAGACCTTAACAAGAAAATCTGCTCATGAGATAAAATTTTGACCTGATAAAACTTCCACCAACATCAAAAGCATCTCATCAACATCATCTGAGGATTTACTTGCAATACCTAGGAAATAAACTTCCGGCAACTGATTGGGGATGGAAGTTAGAATACCTGGAAGAAAACGAAGGAAGGAAGAAAGCACTGAGGCATATTCCCAGCAATACCTTTTGTCCCGGATGAACTTCTACGGGTCGTGTTCTGTAGCTGTAAATCAGTTAATGGAAATGATTGTGAGTCGAAAATCTGGATTATATTGCTCTACAATGTGTAAGCACTGCAATGGCCTATCATGCTACACAACTAACCTGCTTTTAGTGTAGAAAGTGACACTTCTATGTATATCTTGGAAATTGCAAATGTATATATAGATTTTTTTTTTTTTTTTTTTAATTGGAGGTTTAACGATCACCGTGAGCAACTCAATGGGCTATAAGCAGTCGCCCGTCCCTAATTTAGGGTCACTGGTTCTAGGGAAGGGAGAGAGCCAGTGCCATAAGACAAACACAACATCCATGCCTCACCGGGATTCGAACCCGGACCCCGTTCGGACGAATGATCAGAGGCCATCGCTTAGACCACTGCGCCACCGGGGCGGCTTATATATAGATTACACCCGATCACAAAAGTAGAAGGAATCACCTGCTGGCGTACAGGTGCTTTCCACTGTGTAGTACGACAGTAGTAGTACCATCCACATGGAGTCATATTTTCTGAAGAGTCATGATGGAAACATATCGATATACAAGTATATATCATACTAAAGCTGTTGAATCAGGCTACAACTTCCATATTAAACACATTCCCATAGTCTCATTTTCAAACAAGTGACAACGTTAAAACTTTGAATATCACAATAAAAATACAGTTTTTTTTACGCTTTTATTAAAAGTAAGCCGAACTATTGGTTTTAGCGCGAAATTAAAGAGGAACAATTTTGCAGTGCGTAATTTGAAGATTAAAACTAAAAAAAATTACATCGTTACGACCTTTGGTTATAGAGATATAAGACATTTTCTAAAAGTCTGCGAATGGGAAGATCGGGGAGGCACAGAAGGGGGGGGGGGCACAAAGGGGAGGTGTGGGGAGTTTGGGGGAAATACTTCTCTCATAGTGTTCTAACAAACTGACAAAAGTTCAGCTTTCCCCTAATTATTCGCGACATTTTCCTTTTATTTACGCTTTCCAATCGTAGATTGAAGAAGCGTATATGCTCCAGCTTTGTCCGTCTGTATGCCTGTCCGCACGATTACTCACGTAAAAATGATTCGATTTCGATGAAATTTTAGAATATGGTAGCGGAAAACCTAGGGACAAACCCTATTGAAAATGGACGAAATGGGGTCAAAGGTCAGGTCATAGGAGCGGGATACATTCCATCACCGTTATGCGTCGTAACTTACGTAAAAATGCTTCGATTGCGACAAAACTTTAGCATGTTGTTCCTTAGATATAGTGAACCGGTTCTGGTGAATATCATCGAAATGGAGTCAAAGGTCAGGGCACAGGAGCGAGATTTATTCCATAGCCATTATCCTCATAACTTGATTACGCTTCTATTGCGACAAAACTTTAGCATGTTGTACCGGAGGTGTGCTGAACCAATGCTGTTTTAATATCGTCGAAATGGGGTCGAAGGTCAGAACATAGGAGCGAGATTATTTCCACAGCTATTATCCTCGTAACTTGAGTAATAACTCGCGTAAAAATTCTTCGATTGCGACGAAATGCAATGCGTTGTTCCGTAACGACTTTGGAAGCAGTTCCGCCAAAAATGTTTTTGTGAGCAATTGCGGGCAGTGCGCATGCGTGAGATTCGTTAGTGTTTTGGTGGGAAAAAAAACATCATTTATTTTGTTTATTGATTTGATTGTTATTTATTAAAAGCGTTATATTTATGCTGGTATTAAAATTTATATGGAAAATATAGAAAATTTAAATTTGGGAGATGGGTGGATGCATTTCGAAACAAAACTGAAATTTTGAATAAGGCCATGAAACAAAATAGAAAAATAAAATAAAATGCCCCACTGAATTTGGTAACTCCCAAAAGTTACTATTGTATTGTTTGCGTTGTTTGCATTTGATGCGTAGATACACCTGAAAGTGTAAGAAAAGGTAACTATTGTTTGCATGTGTACCAAATTTGTAAACAATAAAATTCAATGGTATACAATGTACACGTGTAAATAACCTTTTGGAAGTGGCGATGATCAAATTAGCTAGTTAGGACAAAAACATTGATTTTACGGCTATAACCTCAGATTACATTCCCACCTCAGTCATTGCTGAGGGGGATGCACTTGAACCATGTGATGAAAATTTAAACTGAAAATATCTAAAACTTCACTGCACTAAGGTTTAGGTTTTTGAAAGGCCACTTGGCCTATATTTATTTTAAAAACTTAACAAGTTAAATTTTTAGGTCACAGATTTTATGCCTGGCCACAGGGCCCAATAAAAATAAACGGATGACAGGTTAGTTTCTTTCCAAGAAAAACTAGCACCAGGGACACTACTGATAAAAATAATAAACACAAGAATTTAATTATACTTCAACAGCACCAACACTTGATTTAACATGGTGTACAACTTAAGTATTTGAAGTGAAAATATCTCACACTCTCTCTCAAAAAAAAATATTATATGCATATGTGTACACTATATTGTTCTAATTAAATCGCTCGAACCAACCTTCTCAGACCAGACTTCCGAATCCACTTTTAATTTTAAACTACTATAACTGCCAAAATTCTGCGTATAATGAAAGTTAATTTAATAAAAGATTCCACCCTTCCAGGAAAATTTGTCTTAAAATCAGCATAACCCTGTCTTAAATCAACATTTGTCTTACAATCAACATTTCTAGCATTACCGGATACTCAACCCATTCTATACACCATACCAAAACCTAATGCACTAGATACCTTATTCAAATTACACAAAGTTATCATTAAATTGCTACACCGACGAGAGAATCTTACTTACACCATCATCATGAAAATCCAACATTTCAAAATTCCATACTATACGTTTTCCAGTCAACTGGCACCCATGTAATAATCAACTCGGGCATAAAGCCAAACAATCATCTCAACCAATGAGTCCCACATCTCAAGAAAAACACTATTTTTCGGGGAGAACAACCAAGTTTGAGTCTGAAGGCGGGAATGGGTCGTGAATCCATTCCCAGCTTATACAGTGTAGTGGAGCAAAGTGCGACCTAACCCTTTTCTGTTCCTTCACTCTGATTTGGGGACAACCTATATCACTCCCCTCATAGGTGCCACCTCCTATGGACCGAACAAGCTTACTCGGGCAGAAAACAAATCCCCCAATTTGTTTCGTGCACCCTTTCAGACCCCGCGGCATTGTCTACATAGGGTAAAGTATCCCACAAGAGTTCTCTTGTCCCCAAAATATCTCTTCGTCTATTTTCCAGAAAATTCAATACATCACCCTTTTTCCCAGAAAATTACTTCTTATCCTATTTTCCCCAGGAACACACTTCATATCCTTATTCTCCCAGGAACACACTCATTTCCCAGAAAATCACTTATCTTTATTTCCCAGGAACACACTGTACATATTCATTTCCCAGAAAGCTCAATAATACCATACTTGACACACTATACCAAACCTTACTTTATTTCCTGAAAAATCTATACATCACCATACTTCCTAGATCACTCTTTTCCTGAAAAATCTATCATCACTTCTTGAAGAAACACAACAGCTATTCGGGTTATTTTTTTTTTCACACTACACATATGCTCATATCCGCCTGTATGCCCAATTCTTATATTCTTTTCCCCATAAAAACCTGTTTTTCTAATCTACGGGCTGAAACTAGAAATTAGCCCTCACTAATACCAAAAATTAAATTTTAAAGAATAATTTAGCACCTAAATTTACCAAAACACTAAACCAAAATAATTACCAGCCTACAAGAAAAATTCCCAACTACATAGCACCTACGCTAAGTTCATAAATACAAATTCTACTTCACAAATACAAAAATCACCGAGCACAAAAAGAGTTAAATTTCACCTAAGAGAAATACTGGTCTGGAGAGGTGTTCGTTCCGAAATAACTTAATATTCTTATTATATCATCTATCCCTACATGACCCAGAAAATTATCCACTTCCACTACTTTGTTTCGTTTTGTTTTTCAATTACCTATCCACAGAAGATGACATGAAATTTATTTAAACAGCCTAAGATATTAAAACCAACTCGTTTTATAATTTTAAAGAAACCACAACATAATACAAAAAGAAAATGCCGAGAGAAATTTACCTTTAGGACTGGGGCAGCAACACTTCCTGACAAGCACACTAACCGTCGATAATAATAATAAAAAAAAAAAGGTTTCACAGCCTAATAATAGATAAAATAAATAAATAAATAAAAAAAACTCTCCCTGAGAGAACACCACTGTCCCGGTTGATTTTCACTTCACCTCCAAAGTTGTTTTTTTCTTTTCCTTTTCTGCCACAGCGTGTTTGGCCAACGAAACAGGAAACGGGCATTTTGGAACCCTGCTGGTGGACCCCTTGTTGTAATCAGTAGTGGGCCCAGCTCGACAATTCAGCATTCGAAGGCGATGTCATTCACAAGGCCGTCCATGATAGCCATGGCCTTCTCCCCGAAGCCTGGGCGCAGCCCAGCGTTAAAATATGGAGGCAGCAACAACAAGAGGTGGACTTTCGGTCCTCAGGCACGTTGGGCTTGGAAGTAAGAAATCGGGTCTGATCCTTCTCCGCCATCTGCACCCAACACGGCAGTCGACCGCTACTTGATATTTTGGGTGTATCAGCGGTCATTTCATCTCCGGCAACGAGATCCCTGAAAACAATCACCCTAGCTGACCGATTTTAGAGTCACTTCAGAATACGGGAACACAGCTAGCGGCCAGTCATTCTTACTGCCGACCAGGCCAAAGAAAAAGATTTTTTTTTCTTACACAGGGCCAACAGACCCCAGTGCATCTCATTCTGACTGTCCCCTCCCCGCCAAAAGGCGAGGAGAAAATTTTGCTTTCTTTGCTGTCCACCAGCTAACGCAGCGACCAGAACAAGAGTGACTCCTCAACGGATAACTCTGGGGTGCTTGAAACCGCTGACCCCTCTCATTGGTCGAAACTTCAGCCTAGCAACTCACGGCCTCATAACAGAATCTTCACTCCCACGCCTCGAGTGACCTCTGACCTTCACACGTGTAGACCAAGCTCTTTTTGACCCTGAGGTCTAAAAATAGATTTCTGTTGCTGAATTCCTTCCCCAAAAGACGAAAAGATGTTACACTTTTGGTGACTTTTCCACGACGCTTGGAAACAGGAACGCAAAAAAAAATGGCGAATTCTTGCCTTGCAGAAAATCACTAATTTTAATTTTCTTTTTCTCTCGTTCCGTGATGTTAAACTAAAATTAATTTTGATTCTCTGAGCTGCACACCTACTCGCCTTTTCCTATCGCGATAAAAGAACAGATAAAATAATTATTTTCAAAAGCCCAAGGTCAGTTAAATCAAATATTATTCTCTTTTTTTTTTTTTTTTCTACATTGTTTTCCTGGTTGTGATTAAGACAAGTGAATTTTGCGCACGAATTCCCCTGCCTTTCAACCAGGAATTTTCTTCTAACGTATGTCATGGGAGAAAATTTTTGCATTAATTAATCTCTGATAAACCAACAGAAAGATTGATCAGGTCTCTCTGAAATTCACCAGAGGTTAAAATTTTCGCCATGACAAATACATTCCCCCTGCGAAAAAGACGAGCAAAGCGAGTCGAAACATAAAATAAAATCTCAGAAAATTCGCTTCTACCTACTACTCAACACACACGTGCTCCGACCATGTCAACAAACCGATGAATGTACACAAACCTGCAGCGCCACCTACCTCCGGTGAGCTGACTTCCGTTCCAACATGGCTACCACTCAACGAGAAAAATAAATGTTTCGAAACGCAGTTGTCTACTACTCACATCAACGAGAGAATTACACGAAGAATTTTTTTTTTTACAAGCCAAAAATTTCACAGAACGAAGAAAATCTATCTCTGCGATGATTCAAAGCTCTAACCTATCATTTAATCTGAGAAAATTAATTTAAAAAAATTAAACTGATTATTATCACTTCTTAACTTAACTATCACTGAAGTAATAATCTCATCTAACACTGACTTTATACCGCACTAGAAAATAAGCCATAGCCTAACCTTAAATAAACAGCGCTCTGGGGCACTAAATTATTCAATCTGAAGAGAGGAGAGAATTTACACTTCTTACAATTTTCGCTGTATGTTTTTACAAATTTTACATTACCACAAGCATGTTTGGATGTCAAAATTAACACTTTCCTAACCTCATTCTCAAATTATCAATTTTGCTTGAATGTAGCACATGAAAAATACACTTGAGATGATATGTAAACACAAAATTACTTAGGTATGACACCATGCAATGTAAGTGCAATTAAGAAATTATTTGTAAAGAGAAGTGTGTGAAATCCAAAATTGCTTGTATGCAAAACACTAAATTGCTTGTATGTGTACGTATACTCGTGAAATTATTGACATTATCCGCCAAATACACTATATACACCACACTCATACACTGAAATTATACACTATTCAATTAGACAATGTTACATATGAAAATTGATCCAAAAATTATAAACGGCAAAATACTAGAATTATCATCTGCACTTTCACTTATTAAACCACTTAGAGTAAACACAAATTAATTTTAACTTTCACTAACGTAAACCACTGAGAGAACATCTGGAACCCAGAAAAATTTCACCACCGAGAAAAACACAACTTTTAACACTTTTACTATGTTATCACTGAGAGAGAGAGCAACGAGAAAAAAATTTTCACTGACATACACCATTCACTGACAAAACTGCATCCACTTTAGAATTTACCTAAACTCAAAGTAAGTTATCATATAAACACATACATTTCTTTATTCATCAGCTTACTATTTGTATCAAATGAACTTTAAGATTTTTCTTTAATTTTTCTGTGCAGTGAAGTTGAATTTCATCACAGGGTATGCATCCTAAGGTCACGGCACCAATTGTTTTGGTGGAAAAAAAAACATCATTTATTTTGTTTATTGATTTGATTGTTATTTATTAAAAGCGTTATATTTATGCTGGTATTAAAATTTATATGGAAAATATAGAAAATTTAAATTTGGGAGATGGGTGGATGCATTTCGAAACAAAACTGAAATTTTGAATAAGGCCATGAAACAAAATAGAAAAATAAAATAAAATGCCCCACTGAATTTGGTAACTCCCAAAAGTTACTATTGTATTGTTTGCGTTGTTTGCATTTGATGCGTAGATACACCTGAAAGTGTAAGAAAAGGTAACTATTGTTTGCATGTGTACCAAATTTGTAAACAATAAAATTCAATGGTATACAATGTACACGTGTAAATAACCTTTTGGAAGTGGCGATGATCAAATTAGCTAGTTAGGACAAAAACATTGATTTTAGGGCTATAACCTCAGATTACATTCCCACCTCAGTCATTGCTGAGGGGGATGCACTTGAACCATGTGATGAAAATTTAAACTGAAAATATCTAAAACTTCACTGCACTAAGGTTTAGGTTTTTGAAAGGCCACTTGGCCTATATTTATTTTAAAAACTTAACAAGTTAAATTTTTAGGTCACAGATTTTATGCCTGGCCACAGGGCCCAATAAAAATAAACGGATGACAGGTTAGTTTCTTTCCAAGAAAAACTAGCACCAGGGACACTACTGATAAAAATAATAAACACAAGAATTTCATTATACTTCAACAGCACCAACACTTGATTTAACATGGTGTACAACTTAAGTATTTGAAGTGAAAATATCTCACACTCTCTCTCAAAAAAAAATATTATATGCATATGTGTACACTATATTGTTCTAATTAAATCGCTCGAACCAACCTTCTCAGACCAGACTTCCGAATCCACTTTTAATTTTAAACTACTATAACTGCCAAAATTCTGCGTATAATGAAAGTTAATTTAATAAAAGATTCCACCCTTCCAGGAAAATTTGTCTTAAAATCAGCATAACCCTGTCTTAAATCAACATTTGTCTTACAATCAACATTTCTAGCATTACCGGATACTCAACCCATTCTATACACCATACCAAAACCTAATGCACTAGATACCTTATTCAAATTACACAAAGTTATCATTAAATTGCTACACCGACGAGAGAATCTTACTTACACCATCATCATGAAAATCCAACATTTCAAAATTCCATACTATACGTTTTCCAGTCAACTGGCACCCATGTAATAATCAACTCGGGCATAAAGCCAAACAATCATCTCAACCAATGAGTCCCACATCTCAAGAAAAACACTATTTTTCGGGGAGAACAACCAAGTTTGAGTCTGAAGGCGGGAATGGGTCGTGAATCCATTCCCAGCTTATACAGTGTAGTGGAGCAAAGTGCGACCTAACCCTTTTCTGTTCCTTCACTCTGATTTGGGGACAACCTATATCACTCCCCTCATAGGTGCCACCTCCTATGGACCGAACAAGCTTACTCGGGCAGAAAACAAATCCCCCAATTTGTTTCGTGCACCCTTTCAGACCCCGCGGCATTGTCTACATAGGGTAAAGTATCCCACAAGAGTTCTCTTGTCCCCAAAATATCTCTTCGTCTATTTTCCAGAAAATTCAATACATCACCCTTTTTCCCAGAAAGTTACTTCTTATCCTATTTTCCCCAGGAACACACTTCATATCCTTATTCTCCCAGGAACACACTCATTTCCCAGAAAATCACTTATCTTTATTTCCCAGGAACACACTGTACATATTCATTTCCCAGAAAGCTCAATAATACCATACTTGACACACTATACCAAACCTTACTTTATTTCCTGAAAAATCTATACATCACCATACTTCCTAGATCACTCTTTTCCTGAAAAATCTATCATCACTTCTTGAAGAAACACAACAGCTATTCGGGTTATTTTTTTTTCACACTACACATATGCTCATATCTGCCTGTATGCCCAATTCTTATATTCTTTTCCCCATAAAAACCTGTTTTTCTAATCTACGGGCTGAAACTAGAAATTAGCCCTCACTAATACCAAAAATTAAATTTTAAAGAATAATTTAGCACCTAAATTTACCAAAACACTAAACCAAAATAATTACCAGCCTACAAGAAAAATTCCCAACTACATAGCACCTACGCTAAGTTCATAAATACAAATTCTACTTCACAAATACAAAAATCACCGAGCACAAAAAGAGTTAAATTTCACCTAAGAGAAATACTGGTCTGGAGAGGTGTTCGTTCCGAAATAACTTAATATTCTTATTATATCATCTATCCCTACATGACCCAGAAAATTATCCACTTCCACTACTTTGTTTCGTTTTGTTTTTCAATTACCTATCCACAGAAGATGACATGAAATTTATTTAAACAGCCTAAGATATTAAAACCAACTCGTTTTATAATTTTAAAGAAACCACAACATAATACAAAAAAGAAAATGCCGAGAGAAATTTACCTTTAGGACTGGGGCAGCAACACTTCCTGACAAGCACACTAACCGTCGATAATAATAATAAAAAAAAAAAAGGTTTCACAGCCTAATAATAGATAAAATAAATAAATAAATAAAAAAAACTCTCCCTGAGAGAACACCACTGTCCCGGTTGATTTTCACTTCACCTCCAAAGGTTGTTTTTTTTTCTTTTCCTTTTTCTGCCACAGCGTGTTTGGCCAACGAAACAGGAAACGGGCATTTTGGAACCCTGCTGGTGGACCCCTTGTTGTAATCAGTAGTGGGCCCAGCTCGACAATTCAGCATTCGAAGGCGATGTCATTCACAAGGCCGTCCATGATAGCCATGGCCTTCTCCCCGAAGCCTGGGCGCAGCCCAGCGTTAAAATATGGAGGCAGCAACAACAAGAGGTGGACTTTCGGTCCTCAGGCACGTTGGGCTTGGAAGTAAGAAATCGGGTCTGATCCTTCTCCGCCATCTGCACACAACACGGCAGTCGACCGCTACTTGATATTTTGGGTGTATCAGCGGTCATTTCATCTCCGGCAACGAGATCCCTGAAAACAATCACCCTAGCTGACCGATTTTAGAGTCACTTCAGAATACGGGAACACAGCTAGCGGCCAGTCATTCTTACTGCCGACCAGGCCAAAGAAAAAGATTTTTTTTTCTTACACAGGGCCAACAGACCCCAGTGCATCTCATTCTGACTGTCCCCTCCCCGCCAAAAGGCGAGGAGAAAATTTTGCTTTCTTTGCTGTCCACCAGCTAACGCAGCGACCAGAACAAGAGTGACTCCTCAACGGATAACTCTGGGGTGCTTGAAACCGCTGACCCCTCTCATTGGTCAGAAACTTCAGCCTAGCAACTCACGGCCTCATAACAGAATCTTCACTCCCACGCCTCGAGTGACCTCTGACCTTCACACGTGTAGACCAAGCTCTTTTTGACCCTGAGGTCTAAAAATAGATTTCTGTTGCTGAATTCCTTCCCCAAAAGACGAAAAGATGTTACACTTTTGGTGACTTTTCCACGACGCTTGGAAACAGGAACGCAAAAAAAAATGGCGAATTCTTGCCTTGCAGAAAATCACTAATTTTAATTTTCTTTTTCTCTCGTTCCGTGATGTTAAACTAAAATTAATTTTGATTCTCTGAGCTGCACACCTACTCGCCTTTTCCTATCGCGATAAAAGAACAGATAAAATAATTATTTTCAAAAGCCCAAGGTCAGTTAAATCAAATATTATTCTCTTTTTTTTTTTTTTTTCTACATTGTTTTCCTGGTTGTGATTAAGACAAGCGAATTTTGCGCACGAATTCCCCTGCCTTTCAACCAGGAATTTTCTTCTAACGTATGTCATGGGAGAAAATTTTTGCATTAATTAATCTCTGATAAACCAACAGAAAGATTGATCAGGTCTCTCTGAAATTCACCAGAGGTTAAAATTTTCGCCATGACAAATACATTCCCCCTGCGAAAAAGACGAGCAAAGCGAGTCGAAACATAAAATAAAATCTCAGAAAATTCGCTTCTACCTACTACTCAACACACACGTGCTCCGACCATGTCAACAAACCGATGAATGTACACAAACCTGCAGCGTCACCTACCTCCGGTGAGCTGACTTCCGTTCCAACATGGCTACCACTCAACGAGAAAAATAAATGTTTCGAAACGCAGTTGTCTACTACTCACATCAACGAGAGAATTACACGAAGAATTTTTTTTTTACAAGCCAAAAATTTCACAGAACGAAGAAAATCTATCTCTGCGATGATTCAAAGCTCTAACCTATCATTTAATCTGAGAAAATTAATTTAAAAAATTAAACTGATTATTATCACTTCTTAACTTAACTATCACTGAAGTAATAATCTCATCTAACACTGACTTTATACCGCACTAGAAAATAAGCCATAGCCTAACCTTAAATAAACAGCGCTCTGGGGCACTAAATTATTCAATCTGAAGAGAGGAGAGAATTTACACTTCTTACAATTTTCGCTGTATGTTTTTACAAATTTTACATTACCACAAGCATGTTTGGATGTCAAAATTAACACTTTCCTAACCTCATTCTCAAATTATCAATTTTGCTTGAATGTAGCACATGAAAAATACACTTGAGATGATATGTAAACACAAAATTACTTAGGTATGACACCATGCAATGTAAGTGCAATTAAGAAATTATTTGTAAAGAGAAGTGTGTGAAATCCAAAATTGCTTGTATGCAAAACACTAAATTGCTTGTATGTGTACGTATACTCGTGAAATTATTGACATTATCCGCCAAATACACTATATACACCACACTCATACACTGAAATTATACACTATTCAATTAGACAATGTTACATATGAAAATTGATCCAAAAATTATAAACGGCAAAATACTAGAATTATCATCTGCACTTTCACTTATTAAACCACTTAGAGTAAACACAAATTAATTTTAACTTTCACTAACGTAAACCACTGAGAGAACATCTGGAACCCAGAAAAATTTCACCACCGAGAAAAACACAACTTTTAACACTTTTACTATGTTATCACTGAGAGAGAGAGCAACGAGAAAAAAATTTTCACTGACATACACCATTCACTGACAAAACTGCATCCACTTTAGAATTTACCTAAACTCAAAGTAAGTTATCATATAAACACATACATTTCTTTATTCATCAGCTTACTATTTGTATCAAATGAACTTTAAGATTTTTCTTTAATTTTTCTGTGCAGTGAAGTTGAATTTCATCACAGGGTATGCATCCTAAGGTCACGGCACCAATTGTTTTGGTGGAAAAAAAAAACATCATTTATTTTGTTTATTGATTTGATTGTTATTTATTAAAAGCGTTATATTTATGCTGGTATTAAAATTTATATGGAAAATATAGAAAATTTAAATTTGGGAGATGGGTGGATGCATTTCAGAAACAAAACTGAAATTTTGAATAAGGCCATGAAACAAAATAGAAAAATAAAATAAAATGCCCCACTGAATTTGGTAACTCCCAAAAGTTACTATTGTATTGTTTGCGTTGTTTGCATTTGATGCGTAGATACACCTGAAAGTGTAAGAAAAGGTAACTATTGTTTGCATGTGTACCAAATTTGTAAACAATAAAATTCAATGGTATACAATGTACACGTGTAAATAACCTTTTGGAAGTGGCGATGATCAAATTAGCTAGTTAGGACAAAAACATTGATTTTACGGCTATAACCTCAGATTACATTCCCACCTCAGTCATTGCTGAGGGGATGCACTTGAACCATGTGATGAAAATTTAAACTGAAAATATCTAAAATTTCACTGCACTAAGGTTTAGGTTTTTGAAAGGCCACTTGGCCTATATTTATTTTAAAAACTTAACAAGTTAAATTTTTAGGTCACAGATTTTATGCCTGGCCACAGGGCCCAATAAAAATAAACGGATGACAGGTTAGTTTCTTTCCAAGAAAAACTAGCACCAGGGACACTACTGATAAAAATAATAAACACAAGAATTTCATTATACTTCAACAGCACCAACACTTGATTTAACATGGTGTACAACTTAAGTATTTGAAGTGAAAATATCTCACACTCTCTCTCAAAAAAAAATATTATATGCATATGTGTACACTATATTGTTCTAATTAAATCGCTCGAACCAACCTTCTCAGACCAGACTTCCGAATCCACTTTTAATTTTAAACTACTATAACTGCCAAAATTCTGCGTATAATGAAAGTTAATTTAATAAAAGATTCCACCCTTCCAGGAAAATTTGTCTTAAAATCAGCATAACCCTGTCTTAAATCAACATTTGTCTTACAATCAACATTTCTAGCATTACCGGATACTCAACCCATTCTATACACCATACCAAAACCTAATGCACTAGATACCTTATTCAAATTACACAAAGTTATCATTAAATTGCTACACCGACGAGAGAATCTTACTTACACCATCATCATGAAAATCCAACATTTCAAAATTCCATACTATACGTTTTCCAGTCAACTGGCACCCATGTAATAATCAACTCGGGCATAAAGCCAAACAATCATCTCAACCAATGAGTCCCACATCTCAAGAAAAACACTATTTTTCAGGGAGAACAACCAAGTTTGAGTCTGAAGGCGGGAATGGGTCGTGAATCCATTCCCAGCTTATACAGTGTAGTGGAGCAAAGTGCGACCTAACCCTTTTCTGTTCCTTCACTCTGATTTGGGGACAACCTATATCACTCCCCTCATAGGTACCACCTCCTATGGACCGAACAAGCTTACTCGGGCAGAAAACAAATCCCCCAATTTGTTTCGTGCACCCTTTCAGACCCCGCGGCATTGTCTACATAGGGTAAAGTATCCTACAAGAGTTCTCTTGTCCCCAAAATATCTCTTCGTCTATTTTCCAGAAAATTCAATACATCACCCTTTTTCCCAGAAAGTTACTTCTTATCCTATTTTCCCCAGGAACACACTTCATATCCTTATTCTCCCAGGAACACACTCATTTCCCAGAAAATCACTTATCTTTATTTCCCAGGAACACACTGTACATATTCATTTCCCAGAAAGCTCAATAATACCATACTTGACACACTATACCAAACCTTACTTTATTTCCTGAAAAATCTATACATCACCATACTTCCTAGATCACTCTTTTCCTGAAAAATCTATCATCACTTCTTGAAGAAACACAACAGCTATTCGGGTTATTTTTTTTTCACACTATACATATGCTCGTATCTGCCTGTATGCCCAATTCTTATATTCTTTTCCCCATAAAAACCTGTTTTTCTAATCTACGGGCTGAAACTAGAAATTAGCCCTCACTAATACCAAAAATTAAATTTTAAAGAATAATTTAGCACCTAAATTTACCAAAACACTAAACCAAAATAATTACCAGCCTACAAGAAAAATTCCCAACTACATAGCACCTACGCTAAGTTCATAAATACAAATTCTACTTCACAAATACAAAAATCACCGAGCACAAAAAGAGTTAAATTTCACCTAAGAGAAATACTGGTCTGGAGAGGTGTTCGTTCCCGAAATAACTTAATATTCTTATTATATCATCTATCCCTACATGACCCAGAAAATTATCCACTTCCACTACTTTGTTTCGTTTTGTTTTTCAATTACCTATCCACAGAAGATGACATGAAATTTATTTAAACAGCCTAAGATATTAAAACCAACTCGTTTTATAATTTTAAAGAAACCACAACATAATACAAAAAAGAAAATGCCGAGAGAAATTTACCTTTAGGACTGGGGCAGCAACACTTCCTGACAAGCACACTAACCGTCGATAATAATAAAAAAAAAAAAAGGTTTCACAGCCTAATAATAGATAAAATAAATAAATAAATAAAAAAAACTCTCCCTGAGAGAACACCACTGTCCCGGTTGATTTTCACTTCACCTCCAAGGTTGTTTTTTTCTTTTCCTTTTTTCTGCCACAGCGTGTTTGGCCAACGAAACAGGAAACGGGCATTTTGGAACCCTGCTGGTGGACCCCTTGTTGTAATCAGTAGTGGGCCCAGCTCGACAATTCAGCATTCGAAGGCGATGTCATTCACAAGGCCGTCCATGATAGCCATGGCCTTCTCCCCGAAGCCTGGGCGCAGCCCAGCGTTAAAATATGGAGGCAGCAACAACAAGAGGTGGACTTTCGGTCCTCAGGCACGTTGGGCTTGGAAGTAAGAAATCGGGTCTGATCCTTCTCCGCCATCTGCACCCAACACGGCAGTCGACCGCTACTTGATATTTTGGGTGTATCAGCGGTCATTTCATCTCCGGCAACGAGATCCCTGAAAACAATCACCCTAGCTGACCGATTTTAGAGTCACTTCAGAATACGGGAACACAGCTAGCGGCCAGTCATTCTTACTGCCGACCAGGCCAAAGAAAAAGATTTTTTTTTTCTTACACAGGGCCAACAGACCCCAGTGCATCTCATTCTGACTGTCCCCTCCCCGCCAAAAGGCGAGGAGAAAATTTTGCTTTCTTTGCTGTCCACCAGCTAACGCAGCGACCAGAACAAGAGTGACTCCTCAACGGAACTAGCGTCTGGGAACAGCAATGGAAATCTCGTAGGAAGATCCTCATTGGTAGGAATAAAACACAATCAACCAATTGGCGTGCGTGATGTGTGCGATAGGAAACACAGGCAGACAGGCATTTTTGGCGGGTAGAATTCTTACTGTTGTTACTTCTTACTGCGGATTTTTGGCGTGTTTTCATCAAAGAATTTGTTTTCATATTTCGCGGTGACCATGGATACTGCGAACAGATTCATTTGTTCAATCTGTGGTGGTTCATTCGGGATGAAATATAACTTAAAGAAGCATGTTAAAAAATTTCATGGAACCAATTAGTGTGGGTGATGTGCAGAGCAATAGCTCGTTTTAGATGTTAGTCCTAGCAAATTCTGATGTGTACGTTTGATTCATATAAAAAGGTTTGTATTGAAGTACCAGGTACTACTATGAGTTTAATACGTATTCATTTTTAGTGATGTTCGTCCTAGCAACTCTGTGTACAAATATTCCCTTTATATGCACGTTTGAAATGCGTGCGTGACTTTTTACACACACAGAGAATGCCGTCTCAATTTTTGCAGTGTCTCGGATATCTTTAGCCGCTATATAGTGCTTTTATTTTCAATCAGACTAGTTAATCGTAGTGTTTGTTCACGTTTGAAATCATTATCCTATGTATGCATTACCACCAGTAGCGTTACTAGCGGTGCCCCCCTCCCCCATCGCAAGATTTACTTCAGCGCCCCATTTTTCCAGGATTTGGAATGATCCAGGAAGGATGTGTTTTTACAGTGTGTGTGTATGGTTCGGAGGGGGTCAGGAAGATAGGGAGAGTGTCTGAAAAAGTAAGGGGTGTTCCTAAAGACCTGTGATTTTTACTTTTTGAATATTTTTTTTTTTTTTTTTTTTGATTTGGATTTTAACAACTACCATGAGCAACTCAATAGGTTATAAGCAGTCGCCCATCCCTAATTTAGGGTCACTGGTTCCAGGGAAGGGAGAGAGCCAGTGCAGTAAGACAAACACCACATGCATGCCTGACGGAATTCGAACCCAGACCCTTACGGACGAATGATCAGAGGCCATCGTTAGACCACTGGGGCGGCGAATAATTTTCGGAACAGAAACACTGTGTAAGGTTATTAATCGGCCAATCAGGATTAACGGTGCACGGACTGGTGCATGAACATCCATTTTATCACAAAGAACAAATTCAACAAAATATATATAAATGGTAAAATTAATAATTATAAGGCTTCATAATCATCCGTTTTACTTTCAGTTGTTTCTGATGTGCCCAGTTTTTGTCAAATGCCTGCTTTTGAACAATTGGTGAGCTAAACAAATCACCACTCTTTTCATCAGAAACGTCACTTGAGCTAACGGGCTCAGCGTAAAGAGAACTGCTTGGGTGTGGGAAGTTTCTTCGTGGGCTCTCGTTTTCTTTTCCTCTGATACTGTGGTCCACTTGGACATTCGTGACATTTTACAAATGGATGCCATTCTCCTGTATATGAAAGTTTTTACACAGTGAATGAGAGCTAGACATGCTTACTATAAAGAAGCAATAGCAACATTTGTTTTGTTCAAAATAAAACAAAGCATTTGAAGAAATCTCCCTCATACACATTGCAGAGTTGCGGTGAGTAAATGCGCCTGTTGTGTTCGTAATCCTAGGCGATTGACTGTTTTTGCGTATCTTTCACAGGGTATTGCCATATGGCTTCACACTTTTCCGTAGCAGCACAGAGGGAGAGCGATCATATTACATGCCAGAGCCAAAGGGCGGAATAACCTCAATCAGGCTACCCAGTTTTTAAAAAGTAAAACTTGACATATATTTACTTGCAAAGCTGAATATATCTTTTTTTTTGTGCATATTCGGATTTTTTCATGAAACTATAAAGTCTGTCGGCTGTAGTACGCCTCTTTACTTGCGCTCCCGCAGCTGCAGGGTTGGTAGTTACACCACTGATTACCACAGGCTTGTTTACAATTTACAAGGTGTCTTCCAAATTTGGGAAATGCAATTTCATGACCACTTAAGCTATCTGTCAGTATGTATATATAATTTTTGGCAAATCGGATATATATAACATTTCCTTTTTTAATTGCAATGTAAAATTTGGATTTCTTTTGCATTGTTTTTCAGGTTTAAATTCTCTCTCAAACGAACTCGGAATTTCGTTATAGCCGAAAATCATTTCTATTTATTATGTCACTCTCACAGCTTGAGTTCTCTTTAATCTTCTTCTCTCTGTTTAATAGTAACAGATGAAGAGCATGGGTCGGGCCATGAAGGTTAATGGATGCAAGCGAAATTGTTAACTAGTGCTAGGTCATGCTACTCTACGGAGGATATGACTTATATATATATTTTTTAAACTATTTTAGGTGGGAATGTTACTTGCATCTATGGCCTTGCAGAAACCCATTTCCAACTAGGTCTTTGTGGAAGTGAGAAAATGCAGAGTTTTTGCTGGTCCTTGATAAAGCCAAGGCTCAGTATTCTCGACACCTTCTACATTCAGTTGTTTTATTTTATTTTTTTATCTTTTCTCCTTTTACTCACACAGGTAGATACATAACCTTTTCTATGTTGTACTAGGTGTGAGTCAAAATTATATATGTATTTTTTTGCTTAGGTATCTTCTTTATAGAATATATATATATATATATATATCCCTATGGGATGTAAGGTCAGGTGATGCGTAACATCACAGCCTCTCCTTGACAAATGTCAACCCCGCCTTCTCGTGGTGCATCCTGTTCCCACTAAAGGGGCTCTGACGACCGCCAATAGCGGTATAACTATACCATCGGGATTAGAGGAAATTCTATCCCACACTCACCAACCCGCTTGGCCAGCGTGGTGAGTTATGGCCAAACCCCTCCAAAATGATTCCACAACTTAAATCTTGGCCCTCAGTCTTCGGCAGCTGGAATGTACCTGGCCAAGGCAGCGGCCAGTGCGACATGAAGGCAGAGGGTGCTAAGAATCCCCGGAGGACCGGACTAGGCTGCCATCTGATGCTGACCTTGGCTACGTACAATGGACGCTCCCTATCTTCTGATTCAAGGCTTCTTGAATTGGAAGAGGAACTACAAAGGATCAAGTGGGACATCGTGGGGCTAAGTGAGGTAAGGAGAAAAGGAGAAGATCTCATTGAACTGAAAAGTGGACATCTCTTCTACTATCGTGGGACAGATACTGGCAGAACTAGTGGTGTTGGATTTATAATAAACAAGAAACTGAAGGATAAAGTTGTAGAAGTTGAAAGTTCCTCTGACAGAGCTGCACGACTTGTTATCCAACTCTCGAAAAGATACCAGGCTCAGATTATTCAAACTTATGCACCCACCACAAGTCATCCTGAAGAAGAAATTGAAGAATTTTATGAGGAAATTTGTCATCTAAATAATAAAGGTAAGCAGCACTTGAAAATAATTATGGGAGATTTCAATGCAAAAATAGGGCAACGGCAACAGAATGAAACTTCAGTAGGTAAATTCGGTCACGGCAACAGAAACCAGCGTGGAAATACTCTCGTTGAGTTTGCAGAGGCAGAAGGGTTTTTCATCTTGAACTCCTTCTTCAAGAAAAAGCCACACAGGAAATGGACATGGAGACATCCAAATGGGACAACAAGTGAAATTGATTTTATTATGTGTAACAAAAAATTCGTCATAGAAGACTGCAGTGTGCTAAACAAGTTCAACACAGGTAGTGACCATAGATTGGTGAGATGTAAGATGCACCTCAACACAAAACTTGAACGTGGCAAGCTCATAAGACAAACAAAATCTATTGACATAACCAACCTTAAAAAACACCATAATACCTTCAAGTTGGAACTGAAGAACAGGTTCTCTGCTTTAGAAGGCCTAACATCGGAAGAAGTGGACATCTCTGAAGTTAACAGAAAAGTAACCAAAGCTCTTATGGAAACAGCAACAAAATTAGCTGGGTCTAAGAACAAGTTGCATGTAAATAAATTATCAGGAAAAACGAAAATGTTGATGCAAAAAAGAAGAGAGATGAGGACAACTAAAGAAGATGTGACTTCCAAAGTGGAATATATAGAGCTATGCAAGACAGTACGAAAAAGTATCACTGAAGACGTAAGAAAATTCAACTGTGAACTAGTGAGGAAAGCAATTGAAAACAACCAAAGCCTAAAGATAGCAAAGGGACATCTCAGTAAGGGAAGAAAACAGATTATGGCACTGAGAAAAGAAGATGGCTCTGTAACAAGAAATAGAGGCAGAAATTTTGACAAGAGTGAAAGATTTCTACTCCAAATTATATGAAAGGGATGATACATGCACTCCAGACATCATGAAAGATACCAGTACCAGAGTTCCTCCAGTCCTTCCAGCAGAAGTTGCACATGCAATCAAGAACATGAAGCGGGGAAAAGCTCCAGGAGAAGATGGAATTACTGTAGACATCATACAAGAAGCAAGTGGAGAAATCGAAACAGTACTCGCCCAAATTTTCACTCGATGCCTTAATGAAGGAAAGATTCCTGAGGATTGGAACACCGCTACAATGATCCTGCTACATAAGAAAGGTGACATTGAGGATCTCGGAAACTACAGACCTATCAGCCTCCTATCAGTAGTTTATAAAATCTTCACTAAAGTTCTTTCACACCGCTTGAAGGTAACACTGGACATGGCTCAACCGAGAGAACAAGCTGGATTCAGGAGTGGCTACAGCACAATAGATCATATCCACGTACTGAGAGAACTAATTGAAAGAGCGAGGGAATATGAACTTCCATTGTGCATGGCTTTTATCGATTATGAAAAAGCCTTTGATTCGGTGAAACCATCAGCAGTTACAATGGCTCTGAAAACCTGCGGTATTGAAGATGCATACATTAATATCATTAATAACATCTATGAAAATGCAAGTGCAAAGATTAGGCTGTTTGAAAATACAACACACGTAAAAATTGGAAAGGGAGTGAGACAAGGTGACACCATATCTCCGAAGCTCTTTAATGCCACATTGGAGGGTGTTTTTCAGTCGCTGAGCTGGGAAAACAAGGGGATAAAGATTAATGGAGATTATCTAACCCACCTTCGTTTTGCTGATGACGTAGTCATTTTTGCAACTACCCCATCAGAGCTGCAGAGTATGATCCAGGAACTTGCTGAAAAGAGTAAAGAAGTGAGATTAAAAATGAACTTTCAGAAGACAAAAGTGATGTTCAATGCTTTTACAAGAAATGAAGATTTATCGATTGATGGAGAAAAGCTGGAGATAACAGACACGTGCGTTTATCTTGGACAGCAGATATCTAGTGAGGGTCACATTGATGAAGAAATTAATCGGCGTACAAAACTTGCCTGGAGAGCTTTTGGAAGAAACAGCATAATTTTCAAGAGCAATATGCCATTATGTCTTAAAAGAAAAGTGTTTGATCAATGCATCCTTCCAGTGCTTACGTATGGTGCAGAGACGTGGACCTTAACTAAAAGAGACATACAAAGGCTGCAGACAACTCAAAGAAGCATGGAGAGGTGCATACTTGGTGTAACCAGGAGAGATAAGAAGAGGAACTCGTGGATCCGAAAAATGACAAGAGTGGAAGACATCATGATCAGAGTTAAATCCCTGAAATGGCAATGGGCTGGACATACTGCCAGAAGGACAGATCATCGATGGACAGCCGAAATTTTAGATTGGATTCCAAGGGACAGGAAAAGACCCAGAAGAAGACCACATGGGAGATGGGTGGATGAAATTCGAAAGTATGCAGGGGTGACATGGAGGAGACTGGCACAAGACAGACTGTTGTGGAGGAAACTTGGGGAGACCTTCGTCCAGCAGTGGATTGATAATGGTTGACAATGATGATGATGATGATGATATATCCCTATCAAAGGCAGCGGTATATGTGCAACACACGTTACAGAAGTGAAACACTCCACCCCCTCTAACTTTTTCTATATGAACACCTGCTAGTAACAAAAAACTGACTTCGTCATACTTTTTGACTATGCCTAAAAGTAAGGCATAGTCAAAGGATATGTAATGAAATTGTGTAGCATGATTGTACTACACTCTTTCATTGCAGTCTTTCTTTAGCATTTATACCTGAAAAATATTGTGATTTCCTAAGCAACATATTTTAAAATTGTTCTCAAGATTTTGTAGATACACTGAGTGATCACTGAAGTATGACCACCTACCCAATACTTCATAGGTCATTCTTTCACAATCAGTACAGCAGCTAAATGATGACATCGATTCAATAACATGCCAGAAGCAGTAGGAAGGTATGGCCAACAAAGCTGTGTGTAATGCAGCTTTCAATGCTGATATGGAGGTATTATTGGTGTATTCAGACGACTTGAAATGTCGTTTTATAATGTCCACACAAGTGTTCTATGCGATTGGAGTTCAAAGTCTAATTGATATGCTTGGAAGTCCGAACTGTGTTCCTCAAACCATTCCTGCACAACATTGGATCTGTGGCTTGGCGCATTGTCATCTTGAGAGACATCACCATTCCTTAAAAGTGCAAGATTGCTGGGTGTGCAGAGCTAATGCTTCAGCTAATGAGAGTTGTCCCCTGGAGATGAGATTGACTATTTGAGATAAGTGTTTTGTAGTGGATTTATATGAATGTCCACTAAAATCATTTGTTTCCGATGGTCTCAGTTACAGCAGTAAGCAGATCTGAAGTTCAGGCTACAAATATTGTGGGTAAGTTTCTTTTCTTGTAAATATTTTTGACAGCTGATAATTGTACATTTGTGTTGGCATCAACTTGTCAGAATATTTCTTTACATTGTTATTAGCTCATTTATTATCTTTTGTCAACTGAACCCTCGCTGGGACATGGTAGCTTTGATACATTTTTCCACAGCTTATGACAGTATGAAATGCAGCTCACTTTCAGGCTTTTCAATGAGAGAAATGTGAAAAAATTTCGATTCAGCGGACAAAAATATAACAGCATAAAATTTATTTATGAATAAATGTATTATAATACTAAATTATGAACTTTACTCATTGTGAAACTGTTGCTACTCACTTTTTATCATTTTGGTAGGGAGCTAGATATGATAAGTGCTGGAGAGGTGGAAATGTGACATCTCTTTACCATGCTGAATATTCTCCGGCGGCAAGTAGACAACTGAGCTGCTTTTCAGTTGTCTACTTCTGTGCAGAAGTAGACAACTGAAAAGTAGCTGTGGCATCATTTAACTGAACTTTACTGAAATAACTGCTAAAATGTTGTTAGGATATCCTTTTGCTTTTAGCGAGCAGTGAGATTGACAAAAAATTTCGTCTGTGTTGGGAAACATGGTGTCAGAATGTAGTTAGAGAAATTCTTAGAACAGAACAATGTGGCTGAGTATTTAAATGAGCTGCGCAGAACTACATTAGTTTTGTATTGGACCTAAACTTTTATAAAAGATTCGTCAAGCAAAAATATTGCAAGGCAAATTATGTAATCTTTGGGGTAAATGAAAAAAAATTCTGTTTAGTGAATTGTATATTTACAAAATCTTACCGACACTGCGGTTAACCATCTGATATGTAGCTTTGTTTTCCTGGCATATTTTATGAAACTGATTTTCATCTAAAACAAATCTGAAGATCATGTACTTCACTTTAATAAACAAATTCCATGTAGGAAGGAGCACTTCATTCCTGTTGTGTAGAAAAATTTGTGCACATTTATACACATAATGTATGAAAGAGTGTTTTATGTAAATGGTCATCAACTTGCATGACTGATGAAATATTTTCATTGTTGCATAAAAACCTTTGTATTTACAAGACTTAATGCTCTTATAACACTTGCTTGATAGATAAATCTCTGTTATATAGAAATGTGTGTAGATGTAGGCAAAATAAAACAGTATTGAAGACGATGTTTTTCACTGCTAGTTTGCAAACTTATTATAACATGTTACTGACAAGTTCTGTCGCTTTTCACATAACTCTTCGGTTTGTCGTTTGTTGATCATGTGCAACTTGTGTGAATTTCATTTGTGTGTGTGTTTATTACCATGCGCACTGGTGCATGAAAACACCAGGAATTCTAGTTTAATACTAGTACACACATGTATTGATTTTATGATATCTAATATCTTTTGTCGAAAGAGCAAAAATGACCTACATTTCATTTGTCTGTGGCCCCGTTGTTTGAAAAAGATCACATATTTTCTACCACTTTACATGTATTCCTTTGTGTGTGTTCATTACCATGTGCACAGGTGAAAGCAAAACCATGAATGCACATATATTGATTTTGTTAAAATAATAAAAATTACCTATATTTAATTAGTCCATCAGTAGTCCAGTTTGCAAAAGATCATAAGGTAGGTTCAAAAGTTCCTGAAATAGTTCCAAACTGTGCAAATGAAGAAGCATGTCAGGGGAATTTTCCATCTCATATGTTGGCAGTAATCATGATATAGATTGCTGACAAGTGGCACCTTTGCATTTCCTGTCTGTGTTGAGCACCAACTGTTCTATTGTGGTGTACCATGTGTTTAATAACATTGCAGTTGAAACTTATGGCAACTATAAGACATAATGACATTTTGTGTTTTTCTTCGAAAATCAATGCGACAGACATTAGCCATGCTTCAGCAAGCATATGGTGCAATGGGAAGTTTATGTGTGGCACAAGCATTACAGCTGATCAATATTACAGTTTTCTAACCACCGTAACCAGAAGAGACAAAACATGATGATTTTCGTGTGATCCACAGTCAATCTTTGAAATGGAAAGTAACGCATTTCCTTGACAAGAGACACCCTGTTTGGACTAGTAAGAGAGTGTGCTGGAAGTTTTCTTTCACTATCTGGACCTTATTATTCACTATGAGGTTCTTGGAGAAGGGAGGACTGTGAATAAAGAAATGTACTTTGATATCTTCTGTCTCTTCAGGGATGCAATCTGAAGTAAAAAATGACCAGAAAAATGAGAACAAATAGTTTCTTCATGACAATGCACCTGCACATCATTATATAATGGTCCAAAAAACAATGGGACATCACTTGAGCATTTCCATATTTTCCTGACTTGGTACCACCCAATTTTTACTTGTTTACACAGTTGAGATCTGCCCTAAAATCACCCCTATTCACAAGCAATTGCTGAGGACACCATTTGAATTTTTTTTTTTTTTTTGATTGGAGGTTTAACGACCACCGTGAGCAACTCAATGGGCTATAAGCAGTCGCCCGTCCCTAATTTAGGGTCACTGGTTCCAGGGAAGGGAGAGAGCCAGTGCCGTAAGACAAACACAATATCCATGCCTCACCGGGATTCGAACCCGGACCCCGTTCGGACGAATGATCAGAGGCCATCGCTTAGACCACTGCGCCACCGGGGCGGCCCATTTGAAATGTGACAAAGGAATTGAAAATGGTTTCATAGAATGGATTCCAGGAATACTTGAAACAATTTTATGGACAGTGTAGCTCCCTAAGAAAATTATTTCAAAGGGAATGCAATGGAAATAACAGTAGTCTTATTGCTTTCTGTATGAAAAGGAATTTCTGGAAACTTTTGAACCTACCTTTATATTATTGGTATTGAAAATAATCATACACATTGTTAACATATCAGCATGTCAGTTTTTATTTTATTCTTTCCTTTATTTTGATTGCATATGTACTGTATCTCTGCCCTAAGAATGAATAAATAAAGAAATTTAATTTGCAGTACATTCCTTTATCACTGACTTAACATTTAATTTTGAAGCATTTCCAAGTCTCCCTTCCCTGGAGCCAGTGGCCCTAAATTAGGGACGGGCAACTGCTTATAGCCCATTGAGTTGCTCACGGTGGTCGTTAAACCTCCAATCAAAAAAAAAAAAAAACTAACCTAATTTTATATGCATGTGTTGGAACCTTACATATCTTACCATGTGCCTGCAATGCAAATTTACTTTTTAATTAGTACTAATTACATCTATCTCAAATGTGAATAAAACTTTCTCCCGCCCCAAAATATATTGCTTTGTGATACTGGTTGGCAGAAAATGTGGCAAGAACCTTCAGAAGTGTATGTGTGTGTGGATTTAGGTTTAATGACTACTGTGAGCAACTTGATGTGCTTTATAAGCAGTTGCTTGTCCCTAATTTGCGGCCACTGGTTCCAGGGAATGGGGAGAGCCAGTGCCGTAAGACAAACACAACATCCAAGGCTGCATCGGGATTTGAACCCAAACCCATGATTAGAGGCCATCACTTATGCCAGGGCGGCATCTTCAGAACTGATGGACCCAGAATGCTTTCTGAAAATGAACACAGGAAACCTTATTATAACTTCCTAATTTGTTCAGTACTTGACCACAAGTTCTCGCTTTTAAAATACAATTGGCCAATCATCATTAAAGTAGAATCATTGTTATTAAAGTGATATTTTTAAGATACATGTTACAGGAAGGGGAGAAACAAATATCACCATGCAAAGTTTTATTTTACCAAAATTTTATTATATGTCAGTGAGACATAAAACAAATCCCTTTAATTCTGCATGTGCAAATTTATACAGAAAAATAAAGATGCTTCAACTGCAATGGTTTTCACCAATTTAAATTTCTTAGACTTTGCAATCATAATTACAGTGTGCATATTCATATACAAACTCAATATGCTCATAACTCATTTTAAAACTTTTTTTTTTTTTTTGCCAGTGAGTAGCAACAGTTTCACAATGAGTAAAGTTCATCATTTAGTATTATAATACATTTATGCATAAATAAATTTTTTGCTGTTATATTTTTGTCCGCTGAATCAAAATTTTTTCACATTTCTCTCATTGAAAAAGCTTGAAAGTGAGCTGCATTTCATACTGTCATAAGCTGTGGAAAAATGTATCAAAGCTAATATGTCCCAGCGAGGGTTCAGTTGACAAAAGATAAATGAGCTAATAATGTAAAGAAATATTCTGACAAGTTGATGCCAACACAAATGTACAATTTTCAGCCGTCAAAAATATTTACAAGAAAAACTTACCCACAATATTTGTAGCCTGAACTTCAGATCTGCTTACTGCTGTAACTGAGACCATCAGAAACAAATGATTTTAGTGGACATTCATATAAATCCACTACAAAACACTTATCTCAAATAGTGAATCTCATCTCCAGGGGACAACTCTCATTAGCTGTAGCAAAATGCTTTCAAACACACAATGTGTTCCACAATAAGTATGTGTGTTTGTCCTCTTGAAAAGATTAGTCCTTTTAACTGTTCTAATAGAAAAACTAAAAACACAAGAGGGCGGGGAATGCATGGATACACAAAGGTTTCAGAAATAAAAAATACAACAAAGCTGTAAAAAACTACCAGTGTTAGGTACAAGAGATTATTCTGAGGTGCAAAATGATGTAAGCACCAAAAGAGGCATCACATTGTAATGGGGATTTACATATCTACAGTTATACAAGACAAATGAGCTATGAAGGCATAAAAAAAAAAAAAGGTTTCATGTAGCGGTGACTATTGGAAAGTGAAAGAACACAACCATGGAGTGACTGCGTACATTTTGTCATCTGCTTGAGGAAGGAGTGTGGCACAATTGTGCTGCATAGTTTATTCATTAACGGGCATTTGTTATGGTGCAGTAGCTGGAGTGTTACTTAAAATTGGCAGTTCGCGGAACAGTGCACTTTAACGACAAAACGTTTGAATCTAACTGAAATTCATCGCGAAGTGTCGGCTGTTTATGAAAAAGAGGCAATGTTGCTCACCAAATGTTCAGTACTCTAGGTTCCAAGAGTTTCTGCGACACATAAAATTCGCCCATAGGGTGATCAAGAGGATGTTGGCATAGATACATATGTTTGCATGCTGAGGCCTTTACCTTGCACCTCACTAGTTAGAAGCAATTTTTGGGTTGTTGACCGTAAAAAACAAGTGTTTACATATACAGAATTCAGAGTTTTTCATTGTTTCTTTGCATTTTTATCCAAACTATGAGCACAAAAACCTATATCTGTGGGGTTAATACCTTCTAACTGATGCATTTTCCATAGTTATAAAGGATTGTGAGAACATTTACTTCTTAACAGGCAGAGCACACAGCGCAATGCTGTCAGCCACGTGTTGCGGAGAGTTAATTTCTGACTGAGTGACCACATCAGTATTTTTTTTTTACAGATTCTTTAAAAGCTTCGTTTTTTTACATTGACATCATGGTTTTGTATCACTTAAAAACTCCTGCAACAGAAAAGTCCGATGTCAGCAACAAGTTTAGGGTTGTTGGCCATCAAAACAAGTGAGGAGAGACACTGAAATAACCATCTGCCAATGTTTACAAGTTCCTTGTTCTTAAATCTTTTGTTTTTTTACGTTGACATCATGTTTCTTTGTAAAATTTTAAGACAGATATACTCTGTAACAGAGGAATTACCTACCAGAAGCACATTTTGGGGTTGGTGGGTATATACAAGTGCTGCAAACATAGCCATTTGCCTGTGTTTCTATTGTGCCCCTTTAGGATATGTTGGAGCACCAAAATTGTATGTAGAAGGCTTATTTGATGCTAGACGTGTAGTCTGTTGGACAACAGAGATCCTCTGTATGTAAAGAATGTGATGCTTACACCTCGCAACACTGTTCTAACCTGCTAGGGGGCCGTCCATAAAGTACGTCCATGATTTATTTATTTTTTACTATTTTTTGACTCCCCCTTCCCCATGTCACATTTTGTCTGATTGTTGGCACCCTCCCCCTAAAAAGTACGTCCAAATTCCTGCAACCCCGTTTATTTTTGATGACTGCTTTTAGAAGTCCTTTAAGAAACAAAAAGAAAATGTGTAATTATTTAAAGGAAACGTCCATATATTTACATGTTTGCTTCAGAAAATATTTATAATTTAGGCATTAATTTATTCTCTAATGCTACCCAAAATTTATAATTCTGAAATAAAGATCTACAAATGAACGCACAGATTCAAGGTTGCAACACTTTTGGTTATATAATCTACAAAACACGATAGATTTGGTAGTACAAATACGAGAACTTAATATTCTGATTTAGCTAAATATCAACAGAAATCTCAAATATTTCATACCGTTTTTTTTTTTAACTATTAAAAGAAGAAAAAAACCGAAGAAATACCATCCACTATAATTTTTGCTGCTGGACGTCCGAATTACTAAACCTCCCCCATGTCTCACATTTGGTCCGGTTGTCAGGACCCCCCCCCTCGTAATCTCGGACGAACTTTATGGACGGCCCCCCTAGGAAGTGTTTAACGTATGGCAGACTAGGCTGTTCTATGGAGAGCGGGCCAACATCTAAAGTTTTGTAGTCTTTTCGGCGAGTGCACGTGGTCTTTATCTGAGAAATCTGTTGCTAAGGTCTGCTCGTAAAAGCTCAACGTGTCAGTCGGTGTCTAGGAGGATGAACATATGTCTACTGAGGACATCGCGTTACCCTCTGTTGCTACCATTGGCTAGCTCTGGCTGGGGATGCCACGCTCTTCCAAAAAGCATGGGGGGGCTTGTGTGCCTTGCTCCCTCACTCTTACGCAGGTCCATACTCAGATTTCTGTCTGCAACTCCAAAATGGTGGCACAAACAATCGCATAAATTTAGCATACACTGATAGCCAACCCCCACCCATGCAGAAACATGCTGCTAAGGTCAAAGCCAGTAATTCTTCTATCATCATACCTCCTTTGGGCAGCAAGAACAGGATTATGTTCCCCAGCTTGACCAAGTAATAATGGGCACTTGACTGTTGGAAGAATTCAGCTTGCAGGCAATGTTATCAGCAAAAAAAAAAAAAAAAAAAAAAGGCACATGATCATAGCTCTTAGGTGCACCCTTTTTCACTTGACTCCAATGGGTAGAATTTCCTTCTAAGTAAAGGGAGATAGTAACATTTTGAATACACTTGCACAAAGGGAAACAAAAAAAAATATTTATAACTTCAGTTAATCCATTACTTTATGTATGACCACACAGCAGATTTTTATTCTCCTAACAGCCTTGGCAACAAAAAAAAATATATTATTGTACACCACGGAAGAAAAGAAATGCATTAATACCTGAAACGCAACTGATGACTGCTATTCTGTTTGATGGCGATTGAAGCTTGCATTAACATGAAATAAATATACTTGCAATATGTATTAACATTATAATCAAGTTGCACTAAACTACAGCTATTATTAATTATTGCAGATTACATCACTTAGGTGCTGAGTATCAAATAAAATACACTGTCTCATTACCCAAATAATATTTTCATTACATTTATTTTTTTTTTTTTTTTTTTTTTTTTTGATTGGAGGTTTAACGACCACCGTGAGCAACTCAAATGGGCTATAAGCAGTCGCCCGTCCCTAATTTTGGGTCACTGGTTCCAGGGAAGGGAAAGAGCCAGTGCCGTAAGACAAACACAACATCCATGCCTGACCGGGATTCGAACCCGGACCCCTTACGGACGAATGATCAGAGGCCAACGCCTTAGACCACTGCGCCACCGGGGCGGCTTACATTTATTTCTGGCAGTTGTATGGTGTGGGGCAATGTTTACCTGGAAGAAACGTGAACTCCTGATGCATGTGGAACATCATATGAAATTGGTGCCCACTGTCGTGAATTGCTTACCGACTCTGCACACCCAGCAATCTTGCACTTTTTAAGGAATGGTGATGCCGTCTTTCAAGACGACAATGCGCCAAGCCACAGGTCCAATGTTGTGCAGGAATGGTTTGAGGAACACAGTTCGGACTTCCAAGCATATTGATTAGACTTCGAACTCCAATCGCATAGAACACTTGTGTGGACATTATAAAAACAACATTTAAAGTCGTCTGAATACACCAATAATACCTCCATATCAGCATTGAAAGCTGCATTACACACAGCTTTGTTGGCCATACCTTCCTACTGCTTCTGGCATGTTATTGAATCGATGTCGTCATTTAGCTGCTGTACTGACGGTGAAAGAATGACCTATGTAGGTGCCTAGGTGGTCATACTTCAGTTACAGTGCCTAGAAGAATTAGTGTGTCGTGCTCGCAGAAAAACTTGCTGCCCGCAATCATGAAAGCGGTAGATGGCGCTGCGATCGGATGTCAAGTCGCTTTTCAGGGAGGAAGGACGACGAAAACGCACATCTTTCTATGACACACACCCAGCTCGTCAGTATTATGTGTACTCCTTAAACGATATTTTATAAGCAGATAACTTAAGTATATACGAAATAATCGACACACCTCTTTCACTCCCCCCCCCCAAAAAAAACGAACGTGTGCTCAAGATTCATTATAAGGGTATCGTAGTTTAAGTTAAGCTTTGCATTGTGCTAACGTCAACATTAATGTTAAATATTTCGGAAGTTTTAGAGTCATACATGGGTTACATTATGCAAAAATACTGGAGACCAATATGCAGTTTACAATCACTGAAACATCAACTTACAGTACAAAGTAAAAATAAAAAAAAAAGAAAATGTTTTGCCCCTCAAAACCTTACCAGAAAAAAGTGGGGGAAAATATTTTCTCAATGAGACATCGGCTTTATAATTTGCATTCCAATAATCCAATTAGGTCTTGAAATTCAGTAAACCTAAAAACTTTATAAATTATTTAATAATGTACTTCATTTTTCAGCATTGGTAAGAACATGGGAAGCCTTTTAATGAGTTGAAAATAGAATACAATAAATGCGATTACTGTTTTTAAAACTGGTATATTTTCTAATAATATACCAACTGTAATCCATTTATAAAAATCATTCCTAAACAAACTTTGCCTGTGATATGATAAACAAAATGAATCATACTGGACAGAAGTAAATATACAAAAACTGAATGTATATGATGACATCCTTTTAAAGAAAAATAATTATAACATTTTTCTTTACTTTTCTTCACCTTATAATAATTATGTGATTAAATTTGCTATTCAAATGGGTTTGCAGTGAAGAGAGGAAAATTCTTTTGCACCTTAAGTAAAAAGTTTAATAAGGTAAAAATTAAGAAGTCGGTGTTCATGGAGTCTGTCTAAATGGGATAATTCTATGCAGTTCCTGTAAACTATTTTTACCCTTAAAAAAATAGGAAATTATTAATGTAGCATACACACAGGCGTAACGTGGGGAAGGCACAGTAGGGCATGCCCCCCCCACTTAATAATTGGAAAAACTAATTAGTCGTTCGCCTTTTAAATGTATTTTAAATTTGGGAAAATAGTAGGTATGGCGTCAGGCTTGAGTAATGGTATGTCTCGGCATATTAGAACTTCCTTACCTTGAATAGTGGAACGATAACACATCTCCATGAATTTAGATTCAAAGTACAAGGCACATACAACACAACTTTCATCAAGTTTCTTATCAGCTCTGGGAATTGCCTTATCCTATTTGCTCAACATATCAGGAATTTTGGGGACAGCAAAATGTGATATTTTATTTTTGTAGGATTTATAGCCAGTGTTACATAATAGCACAAAACAGCTGCTTTGCCTTTTCCGTTTTCTATGTTTTTTATTATTTGCTAATGCAGAATTTCCCAGTCCTTTTATAGCTGACATTATTTCCCTATGATCTTATAACTGTTGCAATCGATTTCAGTACTGCACTTAAGTTTAACCACACATTAGGTTTAACACGTGACAGCCAATACTTGATCAACTTCTACATCTTCAGAATAAAAATTTACTCATTTCGGAAATAAATTTCGTTATAAACAATCCACAGTTGAATAAAACTAGCACACTAACACCCGAATAAGCCTATTGCGCTTTAGTGATCAACTGTTGAATTACCTAGTGTATTACTGTTATGATCGAGCTACAACGAATTAGCAAAGATACTGCCAAAAAGATTTCCCTCCACTAACCTTTGTTTTGTGAAAATTTGAAGTTTCGTAAGGCAGTAAATCCTTGGCAAACAAACTTCCCGCCATTGAATAGCATGAAGCCGATGAAGCATCCTAACGTAACTTCCGATGCCAGCGCCCTCTGTCATTTCATGACGATTGGTCACAAAACCGTGAGGGACATCTTAGGGAGCACGTCACACTAATTCTTCTAGGCACTGTACTTCAGTGATCACTCAGTGTATCTGTACAAAATCTTGAGATCAATTTAACAATTTTAAAATATGGTAACTTAGGAAATCACGATATTTTTCAGGTATAAATGCTAAAGAAAGACTGCAATGAAAGAGTAGTATAATCGTGCTACACAATTTCATTACATATCCTTTGACTATGCCTTACTTTTAGGCATAATAAAAAAGTATGATAAAGTCAGTTTTTTGTTACTAGCAGGTGTTCATTTAAAAAAAAAAGAGGGGGTGGAGTGTTTCCCTTCTGTAACGTGTGTTGCACATATAGTGCTGCCTTGGATAGGGATATATATATCCCATTTGCAAAAAAAATTATATATACATACAGACAGATAGCTTAAGTGGTCATGAAATTGCATTTCCCAAATTTGGAAGACACCTTGTAAATTGTAAACAAGCCTGTGGTAATCAGTGGCGTAACTACCAACCCTGCAGCTGCGGGAGCGCAAGTAAAGAAGAGGCGTACTACAGCCGACAGACTTTATAGTTTCATGAAAAAATCCGAACATGCACAAAAATAAGATATATTCAGCTTTGCAAGTAAATATATGTCAAGTTTTACTTTTTAAAAACTGGATAGCCTGAGGTTATTCCGCCCTTTGGCTCTGGCATGTAATATGATCGCTCTCCCTCTGTGCTGCTACGGAAAAGTGTGAAGCCATATGGGAATACCCTGTGAAAGATGCGCAAAAACAGTCAATCGCCTAGGATTACGAACACAACAGGCGCATTTACTCACCGCAACTCTGCGATGTGTATGAGGGCGATTTCTTCAAATGCTTTGTTTTATTTTGAACAAAACAAATGTTGCTATTGCTTCTTTATAGTAAGAATGTCTAGCTCTCATTCACTGTGTAAAAACTTTCATATACAGGAGAATGGCATCCATTTGTAAAATGTCACAAATGTCCAAGTGGACCACAGTATCAGAGGAAAAGAAAACGAGAGCCCACGAAGAAACTTCCCACACCCAAGCAGTTCTCTTTACGCTGAGCCCGTTAGCTCAAGTGACGTTTCTGATGAAAAGAGTGGCGATTTGTTTAGCTCATCAATTGTTCAAAAGCAGGCATTTGACAAAAACTGGGCACATCAGAAACAACTGAAAGTAAAACGGATGATTATGAAGCCTTATAATTATTAATTTTACCATTTATATATATTTTGTTGAATTTGTTCCTTGTGATAAAATGGATGTTCATGCACCAGTCCGTGCACCGTTAATCCTGATTGGCCGATTAATAACCTTACACAGTGTTTCTGTTCCGAAAATTATTCGCCGCCCCAGTGGTCTAACGATGGCCTCTGATCATTCGTCCGTAAGGGTCTGGGTTCGAATTCCGTCAGGCATGCATGTTGCGTTTGTCTTACTGCACTGGCTCTCTCCCTTCCCTGGAACCAGTGACCCTAAATTAGGGACGGGCGACTGCTTATAGCCTATTGAGTTGCTCATGGTAGTTGTTAAACCCCAAATCAAAACAAAACAAAAAAAATATTCAAAAAGTAAAAATCACAGGTCTCTAGGAACACCCCTTTACTTTTTCAGACACTCTCCCTATCTTCCTGACCCCCCTCCGAACCATACACACACACTAAAAACACATCCTTCCTGGATCATTCCAAATCCTGGAAAAATGGGGCGCTGAAGTAAATCTTGCGATGGGGGGAGGGGGCGGCACCGCTAGTAACGCTACTGGTGGTAATGCATACATAGGATAATGATTTCAAACGTGAACAAACACTACGATTAACTAGTCTGATTGAAAATAAAAGCACTATATAGCGGCTAAAGATATCCGAGACACTGCAAAAATTGAGACGGCATTCTCGGTGTGTGTAAAAAGTCACGCACGCATTTCAAACGTGCATATAAAGGGAATATTTGTACACAGAGTTGCTAGGACGAACATCACTAAAAATGAATAAGTATTAAACTCATAGTAGTACCTGGTACTTCAATACAAACCTTTTTATATGAATCAAACGTACACATCAGAATTTGCTAGGACTAACATCTAAAACGAGCTATTGCTCTGCACATCACCCACACTAATTGGTTCCATGAAATTTTTTAACATGCTTCTTTAAGTTATATTTCATCCCGAATGAACCACCACAGATTGAACAAATGAATCTGTTCGCAGTATCCATGGTCACCGCGAAATATGAAAACAAATTCTTTGATGAAAACACGCCAAAAATCCGCAGTAAGAAGTAACAACAGTAAGAATTCCACCCGCCAAAAATGCCTGTCTGCGGTCTGCCTGTGTTTCCTATCGCACACATCACGCACGCCAATTGGTTGATTGTGTTTTATTCCTACCAATGAGGATCTTCCTACGAGATTTCCATTGCTGTTCCCAGACGCTAGTCTCAACGGATAAAACTCTGGGGTGCTTGAAACCGCTGACCCCTCTCATTGGTCGAAACTTCAGCCTAGCAACTCACGGCCTCCCAACGGAATCTTTACTCCCACGCCTCGAGTGACCTCTGACCTTCACACGTGTAGACCAAGCTCTTTTTGACCCTGAGGTCTAAAAATAGATTTCTGTTGCTGAATTCCTTCCCCAAAAGACGAAAAGATGTTACACTTTTGGTGACTTTTCCACGACGCTTGGAAACAGGAACGCAAAAAAAAAATGGCGAATTCTTGCCTTGCAGAAAATCACTAATTTTAATTTTCTTTTTCTCTCGTTCCGTGATGTTAAACTAAAATTAATTTTGATTCTCTGAGCTGCACACCTACTCGCCTTTTCCTATCGCGATAAAAGAACAGATAAAATAATTATTTTCAAAAGCCCAAAGTCAGTTAAATCAAATATTATTCTCTCTTTTTTTTTTTTTTCAACATTGTTTTCCTGGTTGTGATTAAGACAAACGAATTTTGCGCACGAATTCCCCTGCCTTTCAACCAGGAATTTTCTTCTAACGTATGTCATGGGAGAAAATTTTTGCATTAATAAATCTCTGATAAACCAACAGAAAGATTGATCAGGTCTCTCTGAAATTCACCAGAGGTTAAAATTTTCGCCATGACATTAGCCATGATTTTCGCACGAAAACTTCCGTGAAAATTGCCTGATTTAAATGGGATTTTTAATTATAAAACGGCTTATGTGTGGTGGCTCTTGATAATAGAAATAGGTAACACGGGCAGAAAGAGATTTAATTTTGATATATGTGAACCTCAAACGTGTTACCATAGTTTAGTCCCTTCAAAACCAAGGCATTTTCCTATGATTTCTGGTATGTTGGAAAGCGTATCATAATCAAGGCATTTCATTATTTTACTAACTTGTTTCGTGAGCTAAAGGTTTGGTAATATGCCTTTGCGAGTTTAGGATAGATGGAGTAAAGGCCAGCCGTTCCCCTCCTGTAATCAAACCACCGAAACATGTCACAGCCAATCACAGCCTCTGCCGGCATGTTGGTGAGACCAGTGAGGCGAGTCGCAGCCAATCACAACCTCTGCCGCCATGTTGGTATGACGATTGTGAATCAAAGTCGTCTGCTAAAGAGCTTCAAGCACAGCCAACGGCTTCAAAGCTAGTTCAAAGATATCCTTACTCCGTCTATTCTACCCTCCTTGGTAATTACGTGAGGCATTCGCCCTAACCGCAACACGGAACTGGGGAAATTAAAAGGAAAGAGAAAAACAGCTCACTTATCTTTTCTTTTGCCTTGGGAAACGCATAGAAATAGTGGTGTGACATACCGGAAGGAATGGGTTAATTAGATTGGCATTTACTCATTTCATTTCCTACTCGTCTGTTAATAACTCAACAGCCTTGAGGGTGGGGAACTTACTGCTTTTATCGTAACTTGGTTGGGTTCAAGGACAGTCAAACACCTGTTACTCAATACAACATCAAACAACGCCAAGCGACGAGAAAAATTAAAAGAACAATGCAAAAATAATATCTGGAAACTGTAACAATGGAAAAAAATGGGAATCCAGAATTCTCGCATTCTTTAGGGAGCTGTGAAAACCTCGTAAGTGCCCTAAAACATTTTCTGTACGGGGTTTTTTTTACGCTTTCCAACCGTAGGTTGAAGAAGCGTATATGCTCCAGCTTTGTCCGTCCGTTCGTCCGTCTGTGCGCACGATAACTGGCGTAAAAATGGTTCGATTTCGATGAAATTTTAGTATGTGGTAGGGGACCACCGGGGGACGAACCTATTGAAAATGGGACAAATGGGGTCAAAGGTCACGACGTAGGAGCGGAATCATTCCATTGCACTTATGTGTCATAACTTGTGTAAATATGGTTCGATTTCAATGCAAGTTTACTATGTGGTAGGGGACCACCTAGGGACGAACCCTATTGAAAATGGGACAAATGGGGTCAAAGGTCACGACGCAGGAGCGGGATCATTCCATTGCCTTTATGCGACATAACTTGAGTAAATATGGTTCGATTTCAATGAAAGTTTACTATATGGTAGGAGACCGCCTGGGGACGAACCCTATATTCAAAATGGGTGAAGTGGGGTCAAAGGTCAGGACATAAGATCGGGATGCATTCCATTGCCCTTATCCCATATTGTTAAGGTGGACGTCAAGTAATTTTGCTTCCTATACTTCCAATGGAAAAACTTTTGTAAACATTTCCTTCACAATTAATGTTCCCAAGGATGAAAATTTGAACATCGATTAAAATAGCTTCATATTACAACTTGGAAAACTTAATATTTTCTAAAATATTATATTATTTTAGATATATATAATTATATTAAAAATCAATCACTTTTCATTTGGTGGTGTTGAAACCAGAGAAAAGATGGCGCGACCTGTACTTTGATGACGTCAGTGGACAAAAAAATGTTGGATTGCATAATTACGGTTATGGTTTAGAAAATATTAAGTTATAAAATGAAGATATTTTAATCGATGTTCAAATTTTCGTCCTTGGGAACGCATTAATTGTGAAGAAAATGTGTACAGAAGTTTTTCCATTGGAAGTATAGGAAGCAAAATTACTTGACGTCCACCTTAAAGTAGCAATTCTTGTATGTATGTATGTACATTTTATTTTGAAAACGGCTCTAAGAATTTTGATGAAAGTCGTTAACCTACCGTTTTCTGGTACTAGAAAACGATTTAGCTTGATCTCGACTTTAGGAGAATTCGTTTAGTGGGTTAAATAACCAACCAGAATTATAACGTTTTTAGTGATGGCGTTGCTCCATTAATGTTACCAATGCTTAGAAATCTTATGACGTCATAATCTCGCCTTTGAGAATGTTGGCGCGCGGTCACGCCATCTGTCTCATTACGTCACGCAATGTGTGTGGATCCTATTAAAGTTTTATGACGTCACATTTGTGGCAAGCAGATGGTCGCGATTCCCATCTGCCTCATTACGCCACGCGTTGTGTGCGTATGTCGGTCCGCAGGATAACTCGCGTAACAATCGTTCGATTTCGATGAAATTTTAGTATCTGGTAGGGGATCACCTGGGAAGGAACCCTATTTAAAGTGAACGAAATGGGGTCAAAGGTCAGTACATAGGAGAGGGATTCATTCCACTGCTGTTATGCGTCATAACTAACGTAAAAAAGGTTCGATTTCGATGAACTTTTAGTATGTGGTAGGGGACCACCTGGCGACAAACCTTATTGAAAATGGGAGAAATGGGGTCAAAGGTCTGCACATAGGAGCGGAATCACCTCCATCGCCATTATGCGTCATAACTTACGTAAAAATGCTTCGATTTGGATGAAATGTTAGTATATTGTAGGGTCTTGCCTGGGGACGAATTCTGTTGAAAATGGTCGAAATGGGGTCAAAGGTTAGGACACAGGAGCGGGATCTATTCCATAGCCCTTATACATCATAACTTACGTAAAAATGCTTTGATTGCGACAAAATTTTATCATGTTATTTCGGAGGTATACCAAATCGGTTCTGTTGAATATCATCGAAATGGGATCAAAGGTCAGGGCACAGGAGTGAGATTTATTCCACAGCCATTATTCTCATAACTTGAGTAATAGTTTCTGGTATGTTGGAAAGCGTATTATAATCCATGCATTGCATGATTTTACTAACTTTTTTTTTTTGACATATTGAAAAAAAAATTAAAAAATTAAATGCTTCGTCGGCCTGTGTCTCCTTCGATATCTGGAAAAATTCAGTTTTTTTTTTTTTTTTTTTTTCGATTGGAGGTTTAACGACCGCCGTGAGCAACTCAATGGGCTATAAGCAGTCGCCCGTCCCTAATTTAGGGTCACTGGTTCCAGGGAAGGGAGGGAACCAGTACTGTAAGACAAACACAACATCCATGCCTGACCAGGATTCGAACCCGGACCCCTTACGGACGAATGATCAGAGGCCAGCGCCTTAGACCACTGCGCCACCGGGGCGGCGAAAAATTCAGTTTACATCATACATTTGTTGTTGTTTTTACTTTTATAATTATCACCTGCTAGTTTAAGTAAATGCGTTTTATTGCCTATCCTCATTCGCTGCCGGAACCCAACGTACAAGTGAATGCCATAAGAATTTTACATGGACAAATCCATTCGCAGTAGAATAAGAAATTTCGTTATTAAACTTTAAAATGAAATATTCACATTTAGCTGAAGTCAGTGCTGTTTCCTAAATCAGAGGTATGTTTCTTATTGAAAAGACCATTCGAATACCGGTGCAATTAAAAGTGTCCGCTATTAATAAACATTGGAGAAAAAAGTCAGCTCGTATTTGAGGCGGAGATATGCAATTTTCTTGGGCGACAAAATAAAGCACCTAGGTTCTGTATGAAATATCCATTTATTTTAACTGAAATATCTATGATAACTTCGACTTGAAAACAAAAATGATCTCCTAAAATAATTACCAAAGTTTCCCAACCGTCTGGCGAACAGCGGAGATTTAATTCTGGAAATTAGGCAAAGATATTAAATCTCATTTCGCAACTTTTATTTCGCTTTAGTGCTCCTTTCCCGTTTTTTCCACATAGAGTGAGAGAAATTTCGCTGTATCACTCCTCTATTGAAACATCAGGGACACGGTTTATTTAGAGACGCCAGTTTGTCTCATTTTAGAGCATGCGCCTTTGTGTTTTGCAGACAGGTTAGTATTGTGCTCGTTTGATCCTTTGCCTTCTTTATTTCAAGGCAGCCGATTAAAAGCGCAAGTCCTCTTAATTTTTACTTTGATGCTTTGTATTAGCCGATGCCGGCGTGTTTTTCCCATGGGGCTTCGAGGAGGCAAAGGCATGAGTTTGGTGGAAACAAAGGGGGCTAAGGCAGTCATTTCTAGGATTTAAAAGCGAGCAGTCGCAAGGAGGAGAGGAGGAAAGGCCTCAGGTGTTGGGGAGCAGGTCTCAAGCTGACCTGGGAATGGAGTTCTTTCTCCGCAGGGCAGAAAGGAGACGGGAGAAAATGACAGAAGTAGGATTTAGGGAAGGAAATTTGAGTTTCGGGGGAACAGCGAGGAAGAATTACAGAGCTGATGGGCAACCTTTCTGCGATTCAGCAAAGAAAATAACACAAGAGATTTAAAAGAATTGCGAAAAATTATTAGTTATATCTATTTTATTGTCTTCAACGACGCAAGACTTTACAAATTAACATAACCACGTAACAGGAGGTTCGTTAGACGGTCGGCGATCCTGAACTTCGCTCTCACCAAATACCTTATTAGAACTTCATCAAAGCAAAATGAAAATTTTTATTTTTTAAATGACGAACAATTCATACGAAACGGCATCATTACTTGAAACCAGAGATGGAAACGGGTTTCGGGTCAACGGGTTGACAATTTCTTGCGGGTCCAACGGGTCGGGTCAGGGTGTTCCAGACCCGATTTTGACCCGGTTTTATTCCCGTTTTATTTTTGAAAAGAGAAAAATATATTCCAAAGAAAAATGCGCGTTGTGGAATTTTGTAGTCGATACTGGTGCCCACGGAGTGAATAATGATTTGCCATGCAAAAATATTGTCCTCTCTTTCTTAAAGCAACGAAGATTTTCACCGAACAACCTCAGACACGCCGACACCATATCGTAAAAAGATACTTCCTTTGCATTCTTTTACAGTGGGATTGTCCAGGGCAAGGTACAGGAAAACGCCATTCGCCTGCTTCTCAGCTGATTCACTCTCTCCGTGCGAAGTTCACTGTATGACTAAGAGTTACTTTTCACATCGCATCTTTTACATTGAGCATTCAGAGGTTTTCGATTGATGTGCTAACCTCCTGTTCCCATGACATGTCATGTCGAAATTAACTCCTCATTTGTTAATATAGATGGATTTAATATTAAGGAGGTTCAGAAAGGCGTCGAGGCCAACAAATACGTGCTTGTTGAAAACCACAAGGAAAAGGGTGAATGCTGGAAATTTTTTCGTCTCATTAAGGGACCGGTGAATAATTCTGTGTTGTTTGGTCTTTCTTGTTGTTCAAAATGTGGAAAGCGTATAATCACAAAGAAAGATGTCGACCCATTGTAATATACTCACGGTCACGGTCATTGTCAGCCATTATTTCTGGATAACGCAAAATAGTGGCACTAAATATGGCACTAAAATTTAGCAAGTAACTAAATTTTATTATTAGAAAGGATTTCAGTTATTAAATATCACGCAGTTATTGGGATGAATATACACTGGTGTGCAAAAATTAAGGATGAAGAGGAGAAATTAGCATAACAGCGGAACGAGCAAGCAGAACGGACCGAAAGACCACTCAGGAGATAGACTAGGGTCCGGTACGGTAGGGCATGTGCATATATGCAGCATGATGTAAGGGGGGTGAGTGTGAGAAGGGTATAAAGCCCACGGGCGGTGTACGCTCGGCAGTTCGGTGAAAGCTATTGCACGGTGTACATCGGTTTGAACGACGTCGAGTTGCTGCCACCGCGTGATATGGCCAACAGACAACCCAGTAGACGACATCTGGATTACTTTACCCGAGGTCGCGTCATTGGGAAGTTGGAAGAAGGTCGAAGTGTGACTAGTGTGGCCGAGGAGTTCGGGATCGATCACAGCATCGTTTCACGAGCTTGGAGAGCATTTCAAACGACAGGAACAGCTGTCCGAGAATTTAGCAGTGGTCGTCCACGAGCAACCATGGCGGCGGACGGCCGGTATATTGTCCTACAGGCGAGAAGAGACAGACGGCAGACAGCGGGAGAAATGGCAAGGCACATGCAACAGACAACTGGACGGCCGTTATCGCGTTTTACCGTGGCCAGGAGGCTGCACAAAGGTGGTCTATTTGCACGACGACCAGTATGGTGCGTGCCGTTAACTCCTGCTCATCGGAGACGGCGGTTTTTGTGGTGCCAGGAATACAAGAACTGGACACATCAGTAATGGGGTCGAGTTCTCTTTACGGATGAGAGCCGATTTCGTCTGACGAGCGATTCTGGATGTATACACATCTGGAGAGAGCAGGGAACACGCAATCACACCTCCAACATCATCGAAAGGGACCGGTTTGGAGGTGGCGGAGTTCTCGTTTGGGGTGGTAGCCGTACTGACCTCCACATCTTCCAAGGAGGTTCAGTCACTGGTGTCCGCTATTGTACCGAGGTCCTCCTGCCTCACGTGCGTCTGTTTAGAGGTGCTGTGGGTCCTGAGTTCCTCATCTTCATGGACGACAACGCTACACCTCATCGTACAGTGGCTGTCGCAGAGCTGTTGGAGAGTAAAGATATTGAACGCATGGATTGGCCCGCAAGGTCCCCGGACCTAAATCCAATCGAACACGTGTGGGACCTTCTCGGGAGACGCTTGGCAGCACGTCGCCAGCCGCCAGTAACGATTCCGCAGCTGCGGTTGGCGCTACAAGAGGAATGGGCAGCGATGTCTCAACAGCTCCTTGACAACCTCGTCCTCAGCATGGACAGACGTTGTAAATCCTGCAACGCAGTCAGGGGTGATCATATCCCCTACTAAAGACTGGATTTTTCTTGGCAGGCGCCTGTTACAATGACGTTTCTGTCTTCTGTCCAGTTGTGCTCGAAGCTACCTTTTCAATAAAATGCCTTTGTATCCTTTGGATTCCTTGTTTGGACGGTTTTGCTCACTTGTCCCATATTCTTACATCTTGGGGATCTTATGGAATGATTTGAGTCGATGTGGAGCACTTCTGCACTACGTTACATTCGAAAAACCGTCGCGTCCTTAATTTTTGCACGCCAGTGTATATATATTACGTTTATATGTACTATATATAGATATACATTGAGTTTCAAATTTATAGTTCAAAGCATATTTGTCCGGGTCGGGTCCGGGTCGAGTCCAGTTATGGGACGTCCGGAACCGAAATTTTTGACCCGTTTCCAACTCTGCTTGAAACGTATATTGCATTGCGAAATGTTCTATTAAAATTAAATGCTCTCTTTCTTTTAGTGTCGCACCGCTCCCGGAACAGTGTTCTGTTGCGTTTCGGCCATTTCCATATATATATATATTTGGAAATGATAAAAGCTACAGTTAATCAGATAGAAACACCCTCGAATGTGTTGAAAACGAAGCATTTTACTGAATAAATTAATTTCGCAATTTTTAATTGTATTTACAAGCTTATCGCTGCTGGTCCAACCTATCACTAAGATCCCTTCGTCGTTAAGACCACGACTGGCATAAAAAGGTTGAAAGAAAGCTTAACAGAAAGTTACGTTATTTAGAACAAATATTTTAAAATATTCTCGAGCAACCAGAGATAAAAATAAATAAGCCAAGACCAATTTACCATTAAACTCCCAAAACACACATTGAAAAACCAAAAAACGTTAACGTGACGAGAGCCAATACAAATAATGCTAGACTTAGACAAAGGCCTTTTAATAAGACGCTAAATTAGAATTACTAGATTTACAACAAATATTCATAAATTAACGAGCAACCAGAAACAAATCAAATTAAAATGAGCCAATCCCTATGAACCATTAAACTACCGAGACCACACAGAAAAACCAAAATAATAATAATAATAATGTGGCGAGAGCCAATGCAAATACTGCTGGGCTTAGACAAAGGCCTCACCAAAGACGCTAATCAAAATAACTAAAAAACACTAAACTTCTGCAACGAAAATTACAAGAAATGAAAAAACGAATGGGTGAGAAGAGGCAAAATGTGCAAAAAAAGCCAGGACCAAAAAAAAAAAAAAAAAAAAAAAAAGGTAATTAAATAAAATAAATAAATAAATAAAATAAAATAAAATAAAATAAAATAAAAAGACAAAACAGTGCCCAGCGGAAACGCTGAACATGCTACGAAAAACACGTTGCGAAAAACCAAATAAATTGTGGCAAAAAAAAAAAAAAAAATGCTACTAAGCACAGAGAAAAAAAAATTCATTAAAAAAAAAACTGCTGGTAAAATCTCGATTCTATGAATAAAATGATAAAAACATACAGTGAGTCATACCAGAAAGCACGTCTTTCTGAAGGAACAACAGCCACTTAAAATCTTGTAATTATAATTAAAAATTGAGAAATTAATTTATTTAGTAAGGTGCTGCATTTTTAACACATTCGAGGGTGTTTCTATCTGATTAATTGTAGCTTTTATCTGATTATTTGTGACTTGAGAATTAGGCCTATCAGTTAGCATTTTTAACTATACAAGCTTACCGTAGAAAAAACCCATTTCCCAGGTCTCTGCGGAAAGGAGATATACACTGAGTGGCCACTTTATTATGACCACCTGACAGTTTTAAGCAAATCAGCTATGGCTGCAAGCTGTTGCCGCCAGAGGGCGAGGCTAGTGTAAAAAGGGAAAACTTAGTGCTTGCGACAGTAGTAGAAGTGATTTTTGGGTGACGAGATAAGTAAAAAATGCGATTTGACGGACTTTCAACGTGGGATTAGTGTAGGAGCTCGGAGCCATGGAGCGAGTATCACCAAAACCGCCGCATTCGTGAAATGTTCAAGAGCAGCTGTTGTTAAAGTGTTTAAAGACTGGAATGTCAGTCAAAAAACTGGGTCTCTACGTGCAACATGTGGTCGTCATCGACTAGTGACTGCTCGTGCGGAACGGAGAGTGTCCAGACTGGTAACAGACAACAGAAGGGCAACAGTGCAGCAAAGTACAGACCATCTTAATCAAGGATCCCCTCAAATGATCTCTGTTCGCCGTACACTGCATCGGATGGGATATGGCAGCCGAAGGCCTGTTCGAATACCTTTGCTGTCTGCAGTTAACAAGAGCAAACGTCTCCAGTTCGCACAGGAGCACAAGGATTGGACAATCGATAATTGGAAACAAATTATGTGGTCCGATGAATCACGTTTTCAGTTGCACCATGCCGATGGCCGAGTGAGAATTTGGCGGAAACAGCACGAAAGAATGGACCCCAAATGCATTGCTACAACCCTTCAAACTGGTGGTGGCAACGTTATGGTTTGGGGAATGTTTTCCTGGCATGCTTTGTGCCCTTTAATTCGTGTTGTTCAACGTCTGACTGGCACATCGTATCTAAACATCGTTGCGGACCAAGTGCATCCTCTCATGTGGATGGTTTATCCCAATGGCGATGGCTACTTTCAACAAGATAATGCGTCCTGCCATAGTGCTCGTATTGTACAGGATTGGTTTCAGGAACATGCCGGTGAGTTTACTTTGCTTAGGTGGCCCCAACAATCTCCAGATCTCAACCCCATTGATAATTTGTGGGATGAAGTTGAACGAGCCATCAGACAGCTGGATCCACAACCCTGCAATCTCACACTCCTGGAAAGTGCTATTCATCAAGCATGGTCTCAAATTCCACAAACGACCTATCAACATCTCGTGGAGTCCATGCCACGAAGAATCGACGCAGTATTAAAGATGAAAAGGTGGCCCAACGAAGTACTATGGGGTGGTCATAATAAAGTGGCCACTCAGTGTATATAAACGAGGGTTTTACCGAAAGCAATGCAAAAGTGGGCATAATTTTTTTGTTAACGGACAGAGGTCGTTCAAGTTGCACATGATGGTAGAATAACTCTTTCTCTATACAAAGATACTACATAACATAGTCTCCATCACAAGCGATGTATTTGCGCATTCGTTGAACCCAACTCTCGAATCCTCTTTGAAAAAATTCAGGTGTGGATTGCTGTACCCACTTCTTCACAGCCACTTTCACCTCGTCTGTGTCATCAAATCGTTCTCCACGGAGACTGTTCTTCATTGGACCGAACAGGTGGAAGACGGAGGGCTCCAGATCTGGGCGGACCACCGACCAACCTAATTTGCGGATCGCCTGATTTGTTGGCAAAGATGTGTGTGGTCTCGAATTGTTATGGTGAATAATTAATACAGACATTTGACGTGGACTAGGAACATCAAACAGAAGTCATCGCTCTTTCCACGTTTATAAGTGACTCACGGAAAATTCTCCAAAAAAGATTGGGTCTTCCAGTTACGCGCCGGACATGCTTCCATTGTTAAAATGAAAAACCGTTGACTCTTCCCGGTGGCGGCCAATGAGAATTTTTCCGTGACTCACTTCTAAACGTGGAAAGAGCGATGACTTCTGTTTGATGTTATGGTGAATGTGGATCCTTTTCAGATACTTGTTCGGTCTCTTCCACCTTGTGGCTTCTCTAAGCTTCTTGAGGGTCTCAATGTACCGCTCGCTGCTCACGGTGCGGCCACGTTCCAGAAAATCAAGTAGAATGACACCCCTGTCATCCCAGAAAACAAGTCATTATGACTTTCTGTGCTAATCGCTGGCTCTTGAACTTCTTAGGCCTTCGTGAAGAGGTGTGACGTCATTCCATGGATTGATTCTTCGTTTTCAGATCGTAAATATACGCCCACGTTTCATCCCCTATCATCATATCGAAAAAGAAAAAAACATGACTTCATATGGCTTCAAACGCTTCCAGCAGTTCAGAGTAGACTTCCACCCTTCTCTCCTTCAAATCAGGTGTCAACTGCCGAGGCACCCACTTTGTACACACTTTCTGATACCCAAAGTCCTCCACCATCTTTTGTATGGCATTGTGACCACAGTCCAGTTGTGCAACAAGCTCACTGATTGTGACTCATCTCTCCGCACAAATCAATTCATCCAGTCAGTGACTATTTATGCCAGTGGTCGCAGATGATGGTCTTCCACTGCGTGGTTCATCTTCAATACTGGTTTCCCCTTCTTTAAACTTCATCCATCTGTGCACATTGCTCTTATTAATGGTGTCATCTCCGTAACCATTCTGTAGCCTTCTGTGAATATCTGACAGCCTGCACCCTTCCTTCGTCAAGAACTCAATGACAGCACGTTGCTTCTGCTTGGAATCCATTATTTACCTGCAATGAGGAAGAAGGGTTACAGTAGAGACAGAGTTACTCTATCAACATGTGCAATTTGAACGACCTCTGACAGTTATATGTATACAGTATATATATTCCATTTATCGAAACATTGGTTCAGAAAAAATTTTAGTAAAATTACAGGTCGCTCAAGAGCGACAATGTTTACAAACTCAACAAAAACCATGATTGTAATGTTTTTACTTGAAACACTAGTGTTTCAAGTAAAAACATTACAATGTTTACAATCATTAGCTAATCAAAAACATTACAATCATTAGCTAATGCTTACAAGAAGTCGTTGGTTGAAAATTGTTAAAATGAAAAACCGTTGACTCCGATACATGTTAATTGCGTGTTATTATACAGTATAATGCAATTTAACTTTTGTTTTTTATAACAGACTTCCCTTTTTAGGATTTTTTTATTGGAGGTTTAACGACCACCGTGAGCAACTCAATGGGCTATAAGCAGTCGCCCGTCCCTAATTTAGGGTCACTGGTTCCAGGGAAGGGAGAGAGCCAGTGCCGTAAGACAAACACAACATCCATGCCTCACCGGGATTCGAACCCGGACCCCTTTCGGACGAATGATCAGAGGCCATCGACAACTTGTAATCCAAAGTGCTTCTGCTCTTCCGTTATGACTATTGCACCACTAAATTCTTGTATCAGGGCCACTCCTCTTTCAACGAAGTAATTTGTTGACCTCGGGTACTGGCCCCCGGTAATAAATAAGGGCGTCTTCCTCCCCCTTTCTACTTCGCTTCCGTATCACTTTCCTATCGGACACTCTAGCCCAAATCTCTTGGCTTCCTATTTCTAAAGGTTGTTTAAGACCTGGGGTCAGACACTCCCTTCGTAAAATCCTCTACATATGATCATTTGATCTTGAAATATATCACTCGTTGCTGTGATGGATAAAAGATGCGATTTATCAGATTTGCAAAAAAGGGATGATTATCGGCTTTCGGGCCAAGGGTGGCAGTATTTCTGAAACAGAGCAGTTTGTGAACTGTTCACGTGCAGCTGTGGTTAAAGTGTATCGTGATTGGAGAAATGGCACCACTACGAATAAGCGACGTGGAGACAGCAGAGCACCGCGTGCCATTGATGTGAGAGGTGAACGTCGGCTTCGAAGGTGCGTGAGGGCCGATCGCCACGCACCTTCGAAGCCGACGTTCACCTCTCACATCCATGGCACGTGGCGATCGTGAGGGCCGATCGCCACGATACAACTCACTGGCCGAATGAATCAGGGTCACTAACAGCTGAAACACGAGCTTGTGTTTCAGCTGTTAGTGACCTGCTTGAGTGCGTCGAAGTAAAAAAGCTTTTTAAAAACTATCATAACTGGTGATGAATCGTGGGTTTATGGGTATGATCGCAAAAGTAAGGTCCAGTCTTGACCACAAACTCTCCCATACCCAAAAAAACATGACAGAACCTCAGCAATGTCAATAGACGATGCTGACTGTTTTGTTCAATCATGAGGGAATTGTGCATCACGAATATGCTCCACCAGGCCAGATAATCAACGAGTTGTACTACTGTCAGGGCCGGATGGAACTTTTGCAGGGCCCGGGGTGAAATTTCATAGCTGGGACCGGGGCAACATTTCCTTACGGACGCTCGAAAATATATATCATAGTTTAATAAAATCGTTACGTGAAAAATGAAAACACACGGAAACTATCATAAATAAAATAATTATCTCAAATTACTGTGAGCTTAAGAAAAAGGCGATAATATGAATTGAAAGTTCAGAGAGACAGAGAGAGAGAGAGAGAGAGAGAGAGAGAGAGAGAAAGAGAGAAAGAGAGAGAGAGAGAGACAGAAAGAGAAAGAGAGAGAAAGAGGCCGAGAGAGAGAGACAGAGAGAGACAAAGAGAGAAAGAGGCCGAGACAGTGAGAGAGAGAGAGAGAGAGAGAGAGAGAGAAAGAGGCCGAGACAGAGAGAAACACAGACAGACCGAGACAGAAAGACTGCTTCGACAGCGATTAAGTTTCAAATCTGTAGGACTTGTACTCTTTTGTTTTAATAAATTCAGTTTGGTTACTTTTTTGATTACACCTTGAACAGTGATCTAATATAACAAGAAGTAGTACTTTATCTCAAGTGCTTCAATTATTATTTTCCACCCCCTTTCATGGTTAGAGACGTTTTATCGCATGGAGTACCCGGCGTTCGCCGGGGTGCCAGGCTTTGGGGGGGGGTCCATCAAACACCAGTTTGACTGTGTCGCCTAAGGTGTCTGTGTTGTGCCATTTTCTCACTCTGACTAACACTGCAAACAGCGTGTTTTCTATTTCCATTTTAAGATTTGCTGTCATAGAGCCAGTCTGTTCTCTTTCTTCATAAAGGGATTGGTGTGTGAGTCGGTGAACGTTTTGGACAGACTGTTAATAATTTGCATCGGTGTCCGTCCTGCTTCATTTTGTTTAACCCATAGGCGTAACCAAGATGGGGATCCTCGGGTTTTGATCCCCCGCCCCGAGGAGATATTGAGCACGAATTTAAAGCGATATATACACTATATTGACAAAAGTCACAGGACACCTAGAAGAGAAACACAACATAGTATTTATTGACTTACATTAGTACGGTGTCGGTCCACCTTTGGCCTTAATGCATGCACTGACCCTTCGAGACATGCTTTCGACAAAGTTTTTGAAAACAGCAGTAGGTATGCGCTTCCATTCAGTACATAATGCTGCAGCTAACTGTTGCTTAGTAGTAGGCTTTGGTTCCAAATTTCTTATGCGGCGCTATAATTAATCCCATAGGTGCTCTATGGGATTAAGATCAGTGCTCTGTGCTGGCCAGTCTACACACGGAATTATCGTCAAACCACGCCGTTACAGTCCTTGGTTTATGGCTCGGTGCATTATCCTGCTGGTACCAACAAGGCTTGATTCCATAGTATTGCCACAGAGTTGGTAGAGCATAATTCTCCAGAATATCGAGGTAGGCGTGCTGGTTAACAGCTTTGTTCACGATAACCAATGGGCCGGGACCATAACATGAAAATTGAAAAACTTCTTTCTTCCGTCAGATACTATTGTTTTCCATACCGGTTCCATTGACTTTGAATAGCTTTGATAAATTTAATTTGCGTCAGAACGGATTCAAAAGACGTGCTTATTACACCCGAAAATTCGGTGTCATCTTTCTTGTTGTTTCTCTTATGGAAAACCCACTAATATAACACCCAACAATCTTTCCTTTCTCAAAGTCAGTTCTCCCCCGCCGGGACATTTTCACTCAACCTCACGGTGCGATATGATCGCGGTCAGCTGCAGGCTTGTGTTTATACCGTTTGCATCTGTACCGCGTGTCTTAACAACGCAGAAGATCCGTTCATTTGCTTTTGGAAGAGTGTCCGGTGACTTTCGTCAATATAGTATATATGAGTCTGTAGATTTCAGAATATGCTCACGGAAGTTAATTCAATGACGTAAGAGACAGAACAACGGATTCTGAAAAACACGGCAGTCACAAAACAGTAGTTACTAAAACTATCTGGGGAAAACCGATCTCACTAAGATTGCGAAATTTGCAATTCAACAAATCCTTGTAAGGAAGAGTAACACTGGGCGGATTTTATGTGTGTACCGGAGTTAGACTTTCACAGATCATGAGTAATAAACTCAGAACGCAGAATTCTTTCACCAAGGAAAAAAGTTCATCTCGTTACATGATAAATGTCGCAATCGTGTGGGAAACAAGATTTAATATCAAAATACCTGGGATAAACCCAATCTCATTAAGATTGCGAAATTTGCAATTCAACAAATCCTTGTAAGGAAGAGTAATATTGCGCGGATTTTATGTGTGTGCGGATTTTATGTGTGTACAAGAGTTACAGTCTCACAGATCATAAATAATAAACTCAGAACGCAGAATTCTTTTACTAAGGAAAAAGTTCATCTCGCTATACGTAATAAATGTCGCAATCGTGTGGGAGACAAGATTTAATATCAAAATACCTGGGATAAACCCAATCTCACTAAGATTGCGAAATTTGCAATTCAACAAATCCTTGTAAGGAAGAGTAATATTGCTCGGATTTTATGTGTGTACAAGAGTTACAGTTTCACAGATCATGAATAATAAACTCAGAACACAGAATTCTTTCACCAAGGAAAAAAATTCATCTCGCTACGTAATAAATGTCGCAATCGTGTGGGAGACAAGATATAATATCAAAATACCTGGGATAAACCCAATCTCACTAAGATTGCGAAATTTGCAATTCAACAAATCCTTGTAAGGGAAAGTAATATTGCGCGGATTTTATGAGTGTACAAGAGTTACAGTTTCACAGATCATGAGTAATAAACTCAGAAAGCAGAATTCTTTCACCAAGGAAAAAAATTCATCTCGCTACGTAATAAATGTCGCAATCGTGTGGGAGACAAGATTTAATATCAAAATACCTGGGATAAACCCAATCTCACTAAGATTGCGAAATTTGCAATTCAACAAATCCTTGTAAGGAAGAGTAATATTACGCGGATTTTATGTGTGTACGGATTTTATGAGTGTACAAGAGTTACAGTCTCACAGATCATGAATAATAAACTCAGAACGCAGAATTCTTTTACTAAGGAAAAAAGTTCATCTCGCTATACGTAATAAATGTCGCAATCGTGTGGGAGACAAGATTTAATATCAAAATACCTGGGATAAACCCAATCTCACTAAGATTGCGAAATTTGCAATTCAACAAATCCTTGTAAGGAAGAGTAATATTGCTCGGATTTTATGTGTGTACAAGAGTTACAGTTTCACAGATCATGAATAATAAACTCAGAACACAGAATTCTTTCACCAAGGAAAAAAATTCATCTCGCTACGTAATAAATGTCGCAATCGTGTGGGAGACAAGATTTAATATCAAAATACCTGGGATAAACCCAATCTCACTAAGATTGCGAAATTTGCAATTCAACAAATCCTTGTAAGGAAGAGTAATATTACGCGGATTTTATGTGTGTACGGATTTTATGAGTGTACAAGAGTTACAGTCTCACAGATCATGAATAATAAACTCAGAACGCAGAATTCTTTTACTAAGGAAAAAAGTTCATCTCGCTATACGTAATAAATGTCGCAATCGTGTGGGAGACAAGATTTAATATCAAAATACCTGGGATAAACCCAATCTCACTAAGATTGCGAAATTTGCAATTCAACAAATCCTTGTAAGGAAGAGTAATATTGCGCGGATTTTATGTGTGTACAAGAGTTACAGTTTCACAGATCATGAATAATAAACTCAGAACACAGAATTCTTTCACCAAGGAAAAAAATTCATCTCGCTACGTAATAAATGTCGCAATCGTGTGGGAGACAAGATATAATATCAAAATACCTGGGATAAACCCAATCTCACTAAGATTGCGAAATTTGCAATTCAACAAATCCTTGTAAGGAAAAGTAATATTGTGCGGATTTTATGTGTGTACGGATTTTATGAGTGTACAAGAGTTACAGTTTCACAGATCATGAGTAATAAACTCAGAAAGCAGAATTCTTTCAACAAGGAAAAAGTTCATCTCGCTACGTGATAAACGTGGCAATCGTGTTGGAGACAAGATTTAAAAGTAGTGATAATGTGGACGCACGAACAAGTCAGCATTGTCTTTATTTGAGAGGCCAGAATAAAATGTATTTATTAACAAACTTATAAACCCCGTTTCGTCTTTCGAACGAAAGGAAAACGCACGGCTTTATAAGTTCATAAGTTCGTCAGTCCTCCCGCCGTTAGTTACGATATCTCCACATCTATCAGTCAGATTTAAACCATTCTTTTTACCGTGGGTCGTGCTCACAATAAAAACGATGTTTCATGTTCTTTCTAATTTTGGTATTTATTTTCGCAGGATGTCTGCTGTATAAAAGTAAGGTTAGGAAAACTCCAAAATTCGATGATGTAACTTATAAGATCTAATTCTGATTTATTTTCTGACTTGCAAAAATGTTACCGTTATGTAGAGCAAACGTAGATTTCTGGGTGGAATTATAATGCATATTTGCATTTAGTACTATGACTGCGCTTCTAAAGGCCGGATGTGGAAATTATATTTGGCATCGAACAGCTTCGAAAACTTTTATAAAGTAAACTAGCGCCACAACTCGGAAGAAACGACAGGTTTAAAACAGAATGTATTTAAATGACCGTATTTTTCGGAATATAGAACTCGTTAAAAAAAATTGGTTTTAAAATCTATCTTGCATCTTATATGCCGAAGGTCATTATTATAGCCATGAATGTACACAGTCGAGTCGCATAATTGTGATGACCTCCTACTTTTGACTTCATCAGCCGTAGCCAATGAAAGAAGACACGTATAGTGAGCTGGCTTGAAGGGTATATAAGGTTCGCTGTAGGCATTCTGAAAACATATCACTCTTTGCTACCATGGATACAAGGAGCGATTTATCAGATTTACAAAAAGGGATGATAATCGGCTTTCGAGTCAAGGGTGGCAGTATTTCTGAAACAGCGCATTTTATGAACTGTTCGCGTGCTGCTGTGGTTAAAGTGTATCGTGATTAGAGAAATGGCCACATTGCAAATAAGCGACGAGAAAACTACGGAGCACCACGTGCCATTGATGTGAGAGGTGAACGTCGGCTGCGATGGTGCGTGAGTGCCGATCGACGCGCTACAATGGAGCAACTCACTGGCCGAATGAACCAGGGGGCTACCGGAAGTGTGTCTAAAACGACAGTTCAGCCAACCCTGCTGCGTACGGGACTCCGATGCAGACGGATGGTCACTGCACCTATGCTAACGAAGGTGCATCGGCAGAAATGGCTTACATTTGCACGGCAGTATCGGAATTGGACCGCCGCTGATTGGCAAAGTATTGCCTTCTCCGATGAGTCACATTTTCTGCTTCATCGAACAGATGGACGTTGGCGTATAAGGCGAAAAACATCGGAGAACAAACACTCTTCAACCATTGCTGGAAGAACACAAGCTGGTGGGAGCGGAGTTATGGTAATGTTTTCGTGGAATTCCATGTGTCCACTCATACTTGTGAAAGGTGCTATGGACCGAATTCGTTATGAATCCATCCTTGCAGACCACGTACACCCATACATGCTGATTGTCTTCCCAGGGGCGGATGGGATCTTCCAGAACGACAATGCGACGTGCCACACAGCTAGAAATGTCCGAGAGTGGTTGGAAGGGCAGGATAAAGACTTCAAAGTACTTCACTGGCCCCCTAATTCCCCAGACTTAAACCCAACTGAGTATCTGTTGGACCACCTCAAGCGTGTTGGTCCCTCGTTGGATCCTCCACCACGCACCATCCAGCAGCTGTCAGATACACTGCAGTCAGCATGGCTCCACATGCCCGTGAACACCTTCCAGCACCTTATTTAGTCACTCCCAGCCCGTCTAGCTGCTGTCCGCGCTGCACACGGCGGTTACTCTGGATATTTGCTGGTGCTCACAATAATGTGACTTGACCGTGTATATTGTATATGTATGTATGCTGCTATGTAGACTGTTAAATGAGTTTAAAATGTTATCGCTTTATCTTAGGTACAGTACACTCAGGACCGTAGCTTTTCTTATTTGAGAGGGTGAGACTTGAAATTACGCCCCTTCGGGTTTAAAATAATGGCCCTTCGACAATGACGTACAGGGAAAAGTTGGGGCACACTCGCAAAAAATATCCTGGAGGCCCTTTTGTGAATATCATTAGCTTTAAAATACGGAAATTACTGAGTTCCACGTCTTTAACTAGGTTTTATGCCTCTACAAAGTACTACGAAAATCCTACGGCAACTAAATCCAGCCTCTTTGAAATGCCTCACGATCACATACACAAAACACATAACTGCCGTGTGACAGTGTGTAATGAACTTTTCCGATTTATACGAAAATACAGAATATAAATAAGTAACAATTAAGAATTATGGCTCAAAAAAAGTAAAACTACGCAAATTATTTACATCTGAATATACATATAAAAGCACATTTAACATAATCCGTAACGTTTTGCACGCAGTAATTTTTTTTTTCTCTTGATTGTGTTATAAAAAAAATGTACACAAGTCTCTGTTTCTTCATTAGTATTCTGAAGGATCCGTAGATATATGTGCAAACAACTGTAATACAAGTACATAAGATTTTTCTTCATTGGTATAAAAATTTCATTTATTGAACTGACGTTTCTTTCCCATTCTGTTAATATATACATGCATGTATAGGAGCTTTACCTATGGCTGCGAAAAGAGGCCTCAAGTCGTCTGGAATTGCAGCATTCCCATTATCTAGTTTTTATAAACTAAAACCGCGAAAATGATTTCCAAATATTTTACTTATTTATTGAAAAAAAAAATACCAGAAGTTTCCTTTTTTTTTTTTAATTCTTTATTCAAAGCTGCCATAAAAAAATATCTGGCTATTTCTTTAAATAGCTTTATTTCGAGTTTCCGCAAAACATTTTGTAAAATCGCTTTCCTGAGAGGAGAGGCTCTTTTAGTCGTGAGCCCCCACCCCCACCCCCGCAACCCCAGCGTTGCGGGGACTATATTACGCTCATGACCTTCGAGTTCCACTCAAATGATATGTGTTTTTTACTCTCTCACACACCACCGTTATAGGAAAGTATCGTTCAAAAATCGCACTTCAGGTCTTTAATGAAATTTTATTAAAAATGTAAAAAGTAGGTAAATACAAAAGAGCCACAGACGGTAGATACCAAGTAAAGCGTAAATGTTATGTGAACACCAACAACACAACACTTCACAATAATGTAAAACGAAAACAAACCAGCGCAGAACGAATGAGTATCAGATAGTGAACATAACAATAGTGAGAAGGTTAGGGTTTGGAAAAATTCTTTTCACGGTTAAACGCTAAGAGAACTTTCTATGACAAGGCACACATGATTAATTAGCTCTCCATCCCAACGACATGTTCGGAAATGTCATGGAGGTTAGGCATATCAGCATATTGTTTTCTATGCCTTCATTCACTGTTTCGGAAAATTTCCTTCATGTATAAAAGATGTTCAAACCTCATAGTGTATATTACTCTATATGTTAGTTAGCTGCATGGAATATTGTATGAGACTAACTAAAGTCTTAAAAAAAATGCTGAACGGTGTTACCCTTTTTTTTTTTAGTTACAATTTCTATTTTTACTCCACGCCAAGAGAGCACAGAGCATGAATTTGCTCCCCTGGAATGAACATTCTAGGAGGGCAACCATCCTCCCGGTAGCTATGACCCTAAGTACACTGTTAAACATTTTGTGGTAGGTTGCACCAAAAAGTGGGGCTACACCAGCTGCACCACTTTCCGAGGAAAGACACGCCATTGTGTGGTGCAAACAAAGCCCAACAACATGGTGAAACCTTGCACCATAATGTGGTGCAACGTTGTGCAGATATATTATTCTGACCTCCTAGATCGAGATGCAAAAGTAGATTATTTTCGTTAGAAAAACAGTAATAGAAGCTTGTTCATTTTTTTTTAAAGATTTTAGATTATCTCACATTGTAAATGAAGTTGAAATGCGGAGAAAGTGATTGAATGAACTTTTAGTACGATATGAAGGGACATACAGAAAGAAACTTGGATTCTCATGGAGGAAAGGAAATCTTAAAAACGGCCTTCGCAACCGCTGGAACTTATATGAACTGACGATTTAAAACGTGTTGTGGATGACATTTTTGCACTTTATCCATTTCTTTTATTTTTTCATAATTGCTGCTAAGTCAAAGAGGATTATCTTTATAATACAGTTCTATTTAACATTCTTTTAAACGTGCTTCAGTTATAAATATATATCCGATGACATAATATACACTATTCCCAAAAAATTCGCTGCAACCTTCGTAAGCAGGTCAACACAGCCCACAGAGTGACACAGCCTAAGTTAACACTGATTTTGTAACTTTGTTACAAATACAAAACATTAAGTAATAAGCTAAAAGTAAGGAAATAACAGATAACAGCAAAATGTAACGTATTTATTCACAATAAATTACAATGAACGATCAATTCCTCAATAACTTAAACCTTGTAAACATAAAATAAAATGATACTGATGGGTGGAATGTGATACAAGTATTTTATTTTAGCTGAATGTCACGCAGAAACCCATCGAAACTAAATACAGACACGCTGAATTACATTGTCAAACACAGAAAAATCTACACTTGCAAACAGGTTTGCCGCCCCGGTGGCGCAGTGGTTTAAGCACTGGTGTATGACCATTCTCCCGAGATGGGTCCTGGTTTGAATCCCGGTGAGACTTGGATGTTGTGTTTGTCTTACGGCACTTGCTCTCCCTTTCCTGGAACCAATGACCCTAATTTAGGGACGGGTGACTGCTTACAGCCCATTGAGTTCCTCACGGTGGTCGTTAAGCTGGTTCCACCTAAAATATCTCCTTTGTGTTTCCAGTGGTAAAACTTCTTTACATATTTTCTTTGCAATTAATATATTCCAAAGGATGAAAATTTGCACATCGATAAAACTAACTTTAAGTTATAGCATGGGATACTTAATACTGACTAAAGCATAACCATAATTATATTAAAAATCAATAATTTCTCTTTGTGTAATGTTTCACAGCTGTCCATACACTGCTGGCCACCCAAAATGCAGCACCAAGAAGGAAGCATCCGATTGTCCTGAAATTCGCAGCATGCGTCGCCCGCGAGAGGACATGCAAACGATTAGCATTGCAGGGCATATGCAAATCATGTGCGCCCGGCACGCCACCGAGAAGCACTATAAGAAGGGTGCACAGAAGGCGGGGTGTAAGTAGAGGAAGTGTCTTGTGCTGCCGGACCTGTGTGTGGGAAGCTTCCTGATGCCTCGTCGCAGAATACGGCAGTCATTCCAGCACGTTTCGGAGTTCGACAGAGGACGAATAGTGGCTTATCGCGACAGCGGTTTATCATACCGAGACATCGGCACTCGTGTGGGACGACATCCAGCCACAGTGAGGCGAGTATGGATTCGGTAGGTGGAGGAGGGACGGACGGACCGACGTCAGCGATTGATGCAGTCACGGCACCCCACCGAACGAGAGAACCGGCATGTTGTTCGGGGGCATTGACGGCTCGCAACGCTACATCACGAACGTTAGCGCAGGAATTAGGGTGTGTTGCGCAGCAACCTGTGTCAGCACGTACCGTTCGACGTCGTCTGCAGGAGCAGGAACTTGTCGCACGGCGCTCATTGACGTTACACCACCGGCGAGTGCGGCGGCAGTGGGCCATTGAACGCCGCACCTGGACTACGGAATGGCACGACATTGTCTTCTCCGACGAATCCCGCTTCTGCCTACAACACCACGATGGTCGCATCCGCGTGTGGCGGCACCGTGGCGAGAGACTATATGACGCCTGCATTATGCATCGGCATACCGGTCCGTCGCCTGGCGTTATGGTTTGGGGCGCAATTGGATGTGACACCCGCACCCCTCTGGTACGCATCGCCGGTACACTCAACAGCCACCGCTACATTTCCGACGTTTTGGAACCTGTAGTCCTCCCTTACCTGCAGGACCTGCCAGCGGCCACGTTTCAACAGGGCAAAGCGCGCCCGCACGTGGCACGCATCGTGCAACAATTCTTCACGGCCCACCAGGTGTCACTGCTGCCGTGGCCCTCCTGTTCTCCCGATATGTCTCCCATCGAACACGTCTGGTCGCTGATCGGCAACCGAGTGGCCCGGCAAGCACCACCCGCGGCTACGCCTGATGAACTGTGGCAACGTGTGGAAGCAGCCTGGACTGACATATCCCAAGCCCACATCCAAAGCCTCTTTCGTTCGATGCCGCGGCGTGTAACGGCCGTTATTACCAGCAGTGGGGGCTACACGAACTATTGATGTCTGCGTGTTCCGTAAGTCGCACGGGCCTGTAAACTCAATCGTTTCAGCTTTGTATCTGTTGTTATGTGTCCAGTAAATCTGACTTTGCTATCTCGTGTCCTTCTTGGTGTTGCATTTTGGGTGGCCAGCAGTGTTGATGGTGCGACCTGTACATTGATGACGTCAGCAGACAAAAAAATGTTGGATTAGCTTATTTATGGTTATGCTTTAGCAAGTGCTAAGTATCCCATGCTATAACTTAAAGTTAGTTTTATCGATGTGCAAGTTTTCATCCTTGGGAATACATTAATTGCCAAGAAAATATGTAAAGAAGTTTTTCCTTTTTAAACATAAGGCAGAAATTTTAGGTAGAACCGTCTTGAACCCAAGGAGGTCAGAATAAGATATCTGGAGATACCCTTGTTAACGTAGCGGTACCACTTTGCGTGAAACTGTGAGAGACGGCCGTCAAAGTGTGGGAAAGCTTATGGTTTTTTTGGGGGGTTTTATTTTTTATTCGAGGTTTAACGACCACCATGAGCAACTCAATGGGCTATAAGCAGTCTCCCGTCCCTAATTTAGGGTCACTGGTTCCAGGGAAGGGAGAGAGCCGGCGCCGTAAGACAAACACAACATCCATGCTTCACCGGGATTCGAGCCCGGACCCCTTTCGGACTAATCATCAGAATCCATAGCTTAGACCACTGCGCCACCGGGGCGGCCTTATGGTTTTCAAGGCTATTGCAATGCATTTTGTGTTAGCCGAATCGCCTTCTTTCGTCGAAAGTGTTTCCAATTTCGCATCGCAACTTGCTGCCAATGCGTGAGAAAATGCTGAATTCATAAAATTCTTAATTATTTTGAGGCTTTTTCCAATTTTTATTTTAAACCGAAATACAGGAGCGTTGGTGTGAATTCTAAACAAAACATAACGTTAAAATTGAAAACTTCACTAGAATAAAAGTATAATTCCTTCCTTTTTGATATTAACACGGTTTCTGCAACCTGAAGCCACACTATTCCAAAATACACACAGTTGAAATTACGTAGGTGTCATGTAAACAACGTCAAATTCCCACAGTTTGCGGCTTCACTTTTAAGAGACTCAGGGCATTTCCAGAAGTATTATTCGAACCTCCTTGCTTAAACCCCCAATAAAAAAAATCAAACAAGTTTCAGAAGAAATATGGGCTTCTAAAAATCACAAATTTTCAATGTTTTTCTGTAGCAGACACGACCAAAGGTGTAGTCAACGCTCTGTTGGTAATCAAGCACGCTGAAGGATATCACAACAGATCGGCATCAAAAATCCGCGCTCAGTGTGGCTCCTGTTATTTCCGACCTGCATTATTCAGAAAGCAAAAGCTCCACAAAATCAGGTGAAATTTGAAAATGCGAAACGTCAGGTAAGTCTTTGCCTAAACTAAAGTTGCAATAATTCCCTAAGCGTCTAAAGAAAAAGGCCAAAAAAAAAGAAGAAGAAAAAGTCAGGCCTTTTGTTTAAAAAGGAGAAGGCCTGATCTAGCAAACCTGCCATGTGAAAAGACGTGCTTAAACTATCGATTGCTGGGGTGAACAAAACTATCGATTGTGCCAACGATAGTACCATGGATGTAGGAATACAGGAGACACCCTAACCACAGATTTCTGAAGCCGATATGTTATGATATCCTTCCGCCGCTCCACGTGCTTGGTTACCCTCTTGGTCGTGTCTGCATAGAAAAGCATTGAAAATTTGTGATTGTTAGAAGCTCATATTTTTTGTTAAACTGGTTTGTCAGCGTAGATTTTTTCTGTGTTTGACAACATACTTTAGCTTGTTCATATTTAATTTCCATGAGATCCCACGTGGCATTCAGCTGTGCAAATAAATTTAAAAAGAAAATACCAGTTATGTCATTCCACTGGTTAAATATAATTTTTTTCCATTTACTAGGTTTAATTAAGTTCTTTAGGATTCAATCGTCGATTGCAATTTACTGGAAATGGCTACTCTATATTTTGCTGTGATTTTCTTGCTTTTAGCATATTATGTAATGTTCTAAATTTGTAGCAAAATTAAAGAAGTCGCTAGGTTTACGTAGGTTATACAGAGCTGTTTACGAAAGTTGTAGCAAATTTTTCTGGAATAGTGTAGGTTATGTAATCGGAGGTGTATTCATAACTGAACCACGTTTAAAAGGATGTTCAATATAACTACATTGTTAAGATAATCGTCTTTGAATTATTAATAACCCACCTATAATTATGACAGCGTTGATATTCAAAAACTTTCCACTATAAACAACAACGATAGGGGTTAGGAATTAGCTACATTTACCAAAATTTAATCTATTTCTTTTTTCGTGTTTTAGGGCTTGACCAGTATACTAAATTGCAGATTTGACCATAGCTAGTAAATAATACTCATTTACTAATAAACAAGGTGCTTTTGATAGTGTGCTACAAGATCAGTTAATAGAACTGCATCTCCTTTATTTAAAACTGAGCTTCACAGTACAAATACAGATTCTCTGGATTAGCAGAGGACATTAAAACAGTAACTTTTGCATGTGAGACACTGCACTCACCATTTCTTGGAATTATATGACAGCGCAAAACACCACTGTTAATATCTCCTAATTCACAACAAAGCCACTTCGTCTGTGAAACATAAAATGATAGTGATACTAAACACAGTAGAGAGGAGCGACCAATGAACAAGGAAACATTTGAAAGTGACCGAATATGAGTACCTTACAGTGAAGATTTGCATTTCTGGCTCCTCTCATGCTATGACCCTGCAAACATATGTATGCACATTTTGATTTTTGAAGAAATATACTCATAATACATGGAAATACATTAGAATTATCAACACAGCAATCATACATCTCTAAATTGCCCGTATTTCCTGTTCATTCTAAAAATAGATTTGATTCTCTTCAGCCACCCCATTTCTAGTCATTGCACATTTTAGGTATTCTAAAATTTCATATTCTCTTATTCATTTTACAGAGCAGTAAACATTTTAGGATCATCAGTTACTTTGATATTCCATAAATAAGCTATCAGTCATATATTTTATTCACTTCTGGTACTAAATGTTTTCTTTACCTGATTTGTTGCTATTCTGTAATGCATGTATATGTTCCGAGATTAAACATTGTTTTCATGCATTTTAACTCTCATGAATAATCTGCTTTTTCTGTCTAATATTAATTACAGCATATATGCTCTAATTAAACTTTCCCCTTTTGGTTCTCTATTGATTTTTAAAGTCCTTCTTGTTACCTTTTCTTCCTTTACTTCATATCGTACTTTTTTTTGGTAAAATCAGTAAGATGTAGCTAAAAGGTTATTCCTTGCACAGTGGGTGTGGCATGTGTGTTTTGTCTATCGAGCTTATGACCTGTCTCTGTTTTATCAATAGATTGTAATTTCTTTAAAGCTGAGGTATTTGTGAAACATTCAAATATTTATTGTGGTTTATAATATTTATTGTGGTTAGCTGAAACATTCAAATATTTATTGTGGTTCATTTTCTCACAGTTCATGTTGTAATTAGCGAAGTGTAATTAGCCTGTACTGTTTTGCACATCAGTGTAATTACCTTGTACCCAATATTTTGATAGTTGTTACAGATTTCTTGTATTGTATATATATATTTTTATATTCTTTGGTATTCTTGTTGTGCATCCATGCATCCCTCACCCTTCATTTTTTGTTTTCCCATTTGGACTGAAGGACTAAGCCTTTAGCCGCCCCGGTGGCGCAGTGGTCTAAGCGATGGCCTCTGATCATTCGTCCGAACGGGGTCCGGGTTCGAATCCCGGTGAGGCATGGATGTTGTGTTTGTCTTACGGCACTGGTTCTCTCCCTTCCCTGGAACCAGTGACCGTAAATTAGGGACGGGCGACTGCTTATAGCCCATTGAGTTGCTCACGGTGGTCGTTAAACCTCCAATCAAAAAAAAAAAAAAAAAAAAAAAAAGGACTAAGCCTTTTAAACGAAAAGACACTCATACCTGGTGTGGCACCCATTGTATGCGAAGGAAAGCACTTTGCTGCTGCTAGCGAAAACGTACTGAAGATGAGATTTAACTATTTGAGATAAGTGTTTTGTATTGGATTTACATATAAATTTCCATACAAACATTTGTCTATAAAGGTCTGAACTGCAGCAGTAAGCTAAGTTCCAGCTACAAATACTGTTGAGTAAGCTTTGCTTTTCTCGCATATATAAAAATGACTTCAAGAAGTTTAATATGTATGAGGGCATCAACTCATAATAATATTTCTTCATGTTCTAACTAGCTCATTGACTATTGTCTTGTGTAACTAGAAGTATATTGAACCCCCATTAGGAAATGATAGTACTGACATATTTTCTACAGCTTACAATGTACATAATGAGTGTGCAATGCAACTCAGAACTAAGCCTTTTGATGACAGAAATGGGGGAAATCTTGAATTCAGCTGAAGTAAAAATATAACAGCATAAAATTATAAAGATATTAATTGCAATATATATAAATGCATAGTTATGGTAAACAAGTAAATTACTTGATTGAAAACTTTATTACTTAACTAATCAGATGAAATAGGCTGTCATAAGAAGTTCTAGCTTAAAAGCTCAGCACTATTTTTGGAAATCAGATTTTGGTACTGGAGATGTTATATGGATAACAGTGAACTAAAGATGATTTAGTATCTGATGGCAGAAAATCTGCACTTTTATAATTCCTATGCACTTCTGATTAGTTATCCATTAATTTTTGTGGCCATAAAATGTAGGTTAAATGTGTATTAGCATATGGGCTGCTGTTAACAATGCTCTCTGTCATTAGAGCTAAAATTAATCACCTTGTTGTGTTGATTAACCACACCTTATGTGATCAGATTTTCCTATTCTTGAACGTATGTTGTGCTAGCAACAAACTGCAAGATTTGTCCTCAATGAATTCTTTATTAATAAATATAACCTTGCTCATAAATGGTATACGTATATTTCAGAAACCAAATTAAAAATCCTTATTATACATACACACGTCTGCTTCATTTACTACTTAAAAGCTATTAACTTATTGCATTATGAATGTGCCTCTGTTAATAGTGATGTGTATTAGAAGTATAATATTTTGAATGCAGTTGGATTTATTTTAAAAAAGATCTTACAGTAGGAATTATTTCTGCTGCTTATGTAAATCTGTTTTATTTAAGACATTTTATCAAGTCGTATTTCCTTTACTATCAGCAGGACTTGTAAATCCTATTTCCACAAACTAATAAATTGTATTTCTAGATATATTTTGAAACTGCACCCTTGAAAAAGACATAAAGATACCCCCCCCCCCCGAAAAAAAGTTATCTTCCTGTTAAGGCCTGTAGTTTTAAAATTATTTACATTCATACTTTTGAAGCCCACCACAGTTCTAATCAAACCAGTTGGAATTTCCTATCTCCATTAGGAGAAACTAAAATCAGTCAAGTGCTTAAAGCAATTATAAAAAAAATGAAGACACAGTAACGTTATATTTTGAGTCTGATTTTTTAAATTTCTTTGAAGAAGCTCGCATATTGCCCATTCTTTCTATAAAGGCTTTGAAATAAAATCTAGATATTTCATGAACTATTGTTTTTTTGAAAAATAATGTTCACTGAGAATATTCTCCCCTCCTCTTGTTTATTTGCTTAAGAACACTCGCAATTGCTCTTCAAGTAAAACATACGTGAAATGTTGTTGTTTATTTTAATTTTCCTCCTGACAACAAAGCAAAAGTGTTCCCTTCCTTTAAAGAGCGATCTTTTGAAAAAATCACTCATAATACAAATTATCTGAAATTCGACCGATACTATTTATATGATAAACAATATTTTACGATAATCCGCTAAGACAGAGAAAGATTTTAAACGCTTTATAAAATTACATTGAATCTAAACCCATTTTAAATAATCAGTTCATGTACGTCTTAGTCGTTGCGAAGACGCTTTTTTAGACCTCTTTTCCTCCATGAAAATCTAAGTTTTTGTACTAAAATTCCTTTCGTGTAAGCCTAAGAGTTTCTTAAACCTATTCCCCTGCTTTTCCATTTCGCTTATACTTTAAGACAATGTAAAATCTTAAGAAAACGAACATGGTCCCACTTATGCTTTCCTACCGAAAATCGTCTGCTTTTGCATCTTGAGGGTAACCACGCCAAAGCTGGCGGTACTACTTTCAGCGCGGAAGCGTATAAACTCGGCTTCACTTTGATAGCATGGGGAGAGTTGGAGACAGCGTCTACTCTTATTCCTACTGGCTACCTCCATGGACAGTAACCTCCACCTCTATTTCTACTTCTTCAAAATCAAATACTTCTATTATAGTGGCTAGAAAAGATAGTGTGCCGTGCGCTTCTGCAGACGAGTTCTTGAAATTATGAAATCACAGAGGGCGCTGATGACAGCTTCGATGCTATTGCTGTGAACTAAGCTCATAGATACACGTGTTTTTCGTTCCGTGTAATATAGTAATTTCGCTAAAATTTTACCAAAAAAATATATTTTTCGTTCCGTGCAGTATAGTAATTTCGCTAAAATTTTACCCAAAAAATATATTTTTCGTTATCCTGCAGTTATACTAAAAGTTATTAATATCATGCATGGACAGATATAAGTGAATATTCTTCCAAATTAGGGTTTTGGGGGAAGCTGCATCAACTTTAATCGGGAAACGCTTAACTTCGCATTGAATGTAGGCGTTATTAGGCTGATAAGTACAAATTAAAGGTTTTTGGTACAAGTTCATTACTGGACACAAATTTTCTGCGTAATTATATGTCTAATTAAACACTTGAATTTACGTGACTTTTCCGTAAAATATCAACAATTATATGACCCTTAGAACGCTCGACCGTTCATGAGCATTCCAGGAAACATCTCTCTCTCTCTCAGTAAGGATTTTAAATTGCTGCCCCGTTCGCATCTCGCTGGCGATTAAAAGATAAAAATAATGAAATTCACGGATATCCCAAAACAAAATTTTATTGGTAAACTGAAACAAACAAACAAAACATTGTTTGTTTATCCGATTTTATTAAACCCTGGATCAAATAATACTATTAGTAACTTGTTCAAAACGATTTTCGCCGCCCCGGTGGCGCAGTGGTCTAAAGCGCTGGCCTCTGATCATTCGTCCGTAAGGGGTCCGGGTTCGAATCCCGGTGAGGCATGGATGTTGTGTTTGTCTTACGGCACTGGCTCTCTCCCTTCCCTGGAACCAGTGACCCTAAATAAGGGACGGGCGACTGCTTATAGCCCATTGAGTTGCTCACGGTGGTCGTTAAAAACTCCAATAAAAAAAAAAAAAAAAACGATTTTCAGAGATAACCATATTTCGCGCAACAAATCCAGACAGAAATTTAGTAAAAAATATAAAGTATGTGTCACATTAGTGACTTGATAATGTGATACATGGTGCATGAAGTTTACAGAAGAAATTAAAATTCACGGCACTGATTTCCCTATACAATATATAAGGGATGGAGCCCTCACCCCCAAAAATTGGAGCATGGAGCCCCCACCCCCGAAAATTTGAATTTTTTATAATTGTTTAAATAACACGAAAAAGCATTTACTTACCAACTTGCATTAGATAAAACGAAAAAAAAATTCGTTTGTTTTTTTTTCATTTTTATTTTGTACTTGGAAAATTGTAGGCGCATTTATTTAGGAAAATTGTGAACACTGAGCACAGCATTTTCTAAAAGTACTGGCCGAGCTCAGGACGTTAATATTATTTCACCATTTATAAGGGTTTTAAAATTTATTTCAATAAAACGTTCGTCAAAATGGCGTTCACATACCACACACTTCTTCTGTTCTGGCCGTTTGTCACCACGAGGAATTGCCTTGCTCCATTTTTCCCGCCTTGCCTCATTTTTCGGCACGGAAAACAGAGTTACTTTTTGTTCAAAAGATCTGTAACCACTTTTACATCCAGGTACAAAACACTTTCTCAACATTACACTCTTATTATTACTTCTTTTCACGATCGATCTAACAAATAAATTACTTTTTACTCGCTATCCACCAAACACGCCGTAGAAAAGCATGTTAACGTTTCGAAATCATAGCATCGTAGCTCGCAGGACCGTCATCTAGCGGTTTCAAGAAATGAGGGAACTGAAATTTAAGCAGTGAGGTATTATCGCACGGCACACTATTTCATCTAGCCACTATACTTATATGCAGGGGGGCACCATTTCAATGTGTGTGCCGCCCCGGTGGCGCAGTGGTCTAAGGCGTTGGCCTCTGATCATTCGTCCGTAAGGGGTCCGGGTTCGAATCCCGGTCAGGCATGGATGTTGTGTTTGTCTTACGGCACTGGCTCTCTCCCTTCCCTGGAACCAGTGACCCTAAATTAGGGACGGGCGACTGCTTATAGCCCATTGAGTTGCTCACGGTGGTCGTTAAACCTCCAATCAAAAAAAAAAAAAAAAAATTTCAATGTGCAGTTGCAGTCTCCGTTTTCTCGGATTTGCGCATGACGTCACACCGGGAGCAAACGCCGCGAAAACACGACAGCAGATAACCAAGCCGATAACCAACCCCGCACGGCATCTTTGGCTTGGGAGTGCAAACTGATGGTGTAAGTTAAAAAAACTAAGAAATGATTTGCAACGGTAAATATGTTCATAATCGACAGACTCCTGATTTAAGTTTTTCGTTATTTATTCTTGACTAATCACACAACTAAGACATTAATGATGGTTCACGGATATATAATAAACATAGAACGAATGAGTAATTGTTAACAATGAACTTTTGCTTTCTATTTAGTCTGTTTCAAACAGTCTTATCATGATTAACATTCCTTTTAGGAGGTTCACACAACACACAGCTTATTCCGGCGAGACGATGATAATACATATACTCTTTTAGAGCACTTTTGTAAGAACAACAAATATCGTGTTCACACACAGCGAAGCGACGACGCCATCTTGTCTCCTCTCTCTTCACTCTGTCAATTGTCCAGGGTCGTGATCCCATAATTCTTTGCAACACACTGCTTGCTCGGCATCAACGCATTCGTAAACACACTTGCAGCAGGTGTTCGATACTGCCCGCCATTGCAATAGTATTATATACGTAAGTTTTGATAGCTTTTTGTGCCACCTATTAAAATAAATTGAAAAACGAACATTTCGTTCGAATTTTTGTTTGTATTTGAAGGCTACTAAGTGGAATTCTGTAAACAACAAAATTTATTTTGAAAAAATGAAATGATAAATAACATATTTACTTCTTGTTTGTTTAGCCCGTTAACTACTTGATGCGCTGATTATCGAAAGACTAGACTTTAAAAAGTTTGGATTTTTAAGAATTTACTTTAGCACTGACAATAACTTTTTTGTAAATATAACTTCCTGCGAACTACAGAACTACGAAGTTCAGCAATATGCTTGTTTACGGCAATGTCCTCATATTTCTTTACACAAAAGCTGTTAATTTATTTTGTTTTTAAAATTAATTAATTCATGAAAGAGGAAATAGCAGATCATTGATAAATATGTTAATCTTTGAAGTTTGAAATTATTAGTATTTGAAAACATTTTCCATCGCGTTTATTTACATTCCTGGCTAAAGTGTAAGCTCTTGGCTCTCGCCTCTTTGCCTCTCGCTGCTTTGCTCCCTGGGGGACGTCATTTCGCCAGCCAATAGCAGCTCGTTTCCGAAGTGGCTCAACCTAAAGAGATATCTAATAGCCTTGCTTCTATGTTTCTATCTTCTAATCTCCGTAACTGTACCGGTTAGAACGACTAGTGGTAAATAACTTGTTAGTTTTTTTGAGTTGTCTTTATAGAAATAATCGGTATTAAGTGCGCAAATTTAAGCTGAGTTTTTATTTATATTTGGAAGCGAGTTTTTTACTGTGTGCACGAGTGATTATAAATATTAAGATATGTCTTTTCAGCTGTAATGAGATCGAAAGTAACTGCATTTTTCTCTAAAAGTTTATGATTCATTTTCTCTTTTTTTAATGTAAAATTAATTCTGCAATTGTAATATCAGCTGATGTTCAAGTATGGGACAAAAAATGTTGCAGCATGCCAACAACAGTGGACGGACTGTATGTTAGATTTAAGTAAATGCAAACTTATGACTGAAAATTCCGTTTCTTAACGTGGTACAGCCTACAAAGTAAACTCGAACTCTGGAAATGTTTTTTATGTTACATGCCATAAGTTATGGGATATCAATCTGAGAACTTCGTGTTTACACATATTGTGAGAAAGAATTTGTAGAATGAATTTTCCAGCCAAGTTTTGAACAAGTGTGAAAACTCGAATATGTAGTATCTTATAATCTGTGTAACAAAATTGTGTAATAGAAATTGCAAATAATTTTGGGTTCAAAAAATTGAAATTACTAAGGTAAAATTAATTCTGCAATTGTAGAAGCATAGTAACCAGAAAATATCTGCAAAAATAATTATGTTCAAATACTCTATTGCAGAAAATATTGTGCACAGTTCAACAAAATTTAAGAAGCAAATCTTCTGCCACCAGTAACAAATTAATCAGTTTTAAGTCAACAGAATCAAATCATTTTACGTTAAATATGCACAGGTGTAACGAAAATGGTGGCACAAATGCTCGAAAAGATTTTCAACATTAAATGTGCCATTTAAGGCATGAAGACAAGTTAATGAGGAAAATTTATGCATGAAACTACGAACACCAACTCTTCATAGATATAGAATGTTTAACTATACATTGGTTATATCAAGTTTATGTGAGCCAATGCTGTGAAAAGTACTGAGAATAAAAACTTCATACTCGTTGTTAAATACTATAAAGACAAATATGCTTCACGAAATTTATGCTGGTAATGTCTCTGTACCAACTGTTGAAAAGCTCCAGCATGAGTGTAATGTATGCTCCAAGAAATTTACAAAAAAGAGTTCTCTGTCAAAGCATATGCTTCTTCATACTGGTGAAAAACCTCATGAGTGTGAAATATGTGGTAAAAGGTTCACCGAGAAGAGCACCCTTCTACGACATGTGCTTGTGCACTCGGGAGAGAAGCGTCACGAGTGTGGAATATGTTTCATGAGGTTCACTTGGAAAGGACATCTTACAGCCCACATGCTCAAACACACAGGTCAAAGACTCCACGAGTGTGAGACGTGCTTCAAGAAGTTCACGCAGAAGAGTGATCTCTCGAGGCACACGCTGATCCATTCTGGAGAAAAACCTCACGAATGCGAGGTGTGCTTGAAGAAATTCACTCGGAAGGGTGACCTTTCGAGGCATGAGTTCCTCCATACGGGGGAGAAACCTCACGAGTGCGAAGTGTGTGCAAAGAAGTTTGCCCAAAAGAGTGACCTTTCGAGGCACATCCTTGTGCACTCGAATGAGAGGCCTCATGAGTGTGAGGTGTGCTCGAAGAGGTTTGCGGAAAAGAGTAGCCTCAGGAAGCATGCTCGCATTCACACGGGTGAAAAACCACATAAGTGTGAGATTTGTTTTAAAGGGTTTACTAGGAAAGGGCATCTTCTGATGCACATCCTCAATCACACGGGAGTGAAGCCCCATGAATGCAAAGTGTGTTTAAAGAGGTTCTCACAAAAAAGTGATCTGTCTAGACACGAGCTATGTCACTCTGGTGAAAAGCCTCACAAATGCCAATTGTGCTTCAAAAGATTTACACGTAAGGACCATCTTTCAACTCATATGCTGACTCATCCAGGTGAGGAATTGGGACTGGTAAATAAGGCAGGCCTGCTGCCTCCAAAAGTGTATATGAGCAATGCTGTTCCAGAGACTTACATTGATGGTTGCCCTACTAATGCTTGTACAGAAGGCTGTTTTCCTGAAACTTACTCAGATGATACTTTTCATGAAACTTACAGTGATGACACATCCCTAGGAACATATGTGAATGGTATCCTTCCTGAAACTTGCACAGACAATGAACTTCAACATGCTTATATGGATCATATACTCCCAGAAAATTATATGGATAACTCTTTTCAGGTGACTTATACAAAAAGTATGAATGACAGAAATTTGCTTGAAGAACCTACCACAGAGAATGCTCTTGAAACTTACACCAAAGGTGTAATTGTAGCCATACAGGAGAGAACTTTCACATTTGGTGATTCTGAGGGACCTGATGATAGAGGTGTGCATGAGAGAAATGTGCTTCAAGAACCTTGCACGGAGGGTGCTCATGAAGATACTTATACAAAAGGCGTGAATGAGGAAATTGTGCAGGTGGAAACTTTTACGGACGAAGAAACTTGCTGCAAAAATGTGAGTGAGAAAAATCTGTGTGACAAAACTTGATAATGATCTGGAAAAAGCAGGTGTAACTGAAAGAAATGTTCTTTAAGAAACTATAGCTGCTGGTCTTTAAAACAAGGAAATGGCTCAAAAATCTGCTTGTGCATTTCTTATTTAGTAATAATGCAAAAGACTTCAAAACAAATTAGAGGAAAACCTAATCTCCTTTCCTTGTTCAAAGACAAAATCCTATCAAAAATAATGAACAAAAAAATATTAAATAAGTGGACTCAAGACAAGTGCTCTAGCACAACGCTCTCTGCACTTGAAAAGTAAATATTAGAGAGTGAGCTGAGAATGTCAACAACAAAAAAAAAAAAAAAGGAAACCTAGCTAAACATTAAAAAAAAAAAAAAAAAAAGCCTCAATTTTGAACTAACAAAGACCCAGAGGAAATCCACCAGGAAAGCTAGACCATGTGAGGAGACTAGAGTTGCCGCTTGCAGATCAGCAGCTTTCGTATCTCAAATGCTTGATCAATATCTTGATTTGAAAAAAAGAGGACAACGCTTCCTTGACCTTTTAGAAGATTCTTGAGAATGGTGAGATGACAATGAAGGAGACGTGGAAACAGGTGGCCTAATAGAAAATGTGTTCTCCCAGGTGACTTTTACAAACCTTTAAAACTGTGATGGAGTACTCTAGAAGCTCAGAGAATTGTGAGACCTCAGGAGCAGATGTATAAACCATAAAAAAGAAAAAAAAAGCTCTTACCAGCTGGGCCTTGTTCAAAATGTTCTGGTGTAGCACACCTAGAGATAGTTAAAACATTCCTTATTGGAAACTGGTGGAGGAAGCCCTCTGAATAGATATGTGTAACATAGCTAGTGGAGTGCCAGGACAAATTCCCTTGGCTGCTCCATTAGGTGGCTCAGAAGAGCATGAGTATAGCAACAAAAAGGATCGAATGTGCTCATCTTTTACAAGTGGACCTTCTCTGAAATTTCAAGGTAATAAAAATATATTCATAGGCTCTTTTCTTTTACTTTCAATTTTAATATCTGTTACCATCAACTAGAGAGAAGCATACATGTAAAAATGTTTTTTTTTTTCTTTTTAAGCAAAAAATGGAACGCTTTGCTTTGCTCAAAGATGGAATTTTAAGGACAGACATTTCAAACCTCGTGTGTTGTTTATCAAGCCTTCCCTATGTTTCTCCATGAAGGTTTTAATAATGGAAAGCAAATCAGGAAAAGTCAGATTCTCAGACAAAACTTCAAGAACTGTCAGATAATAAGCTTTGAATTGTTGCCCTGTGAAAATTCAGCCTGTTTTTGCCACGTGGGCTCCCTTGTGAGTGGCAACTTGGTGTTTTTGACTCGTGTCACCTTAGTGGTATGTCGCATATATCCCCTGAGAAAGGGCTCGGAAGGAATCCTAGGTTTCTGAGTCAGCCAGCAGACCATGCTTGAAGCAGCTTGCCATAAAAGAAAAAAATCTGATTAATTCCAGACAACAGTAGAAGAAGCATGACACATTTTTTGAACCATTGAAGAAGGAATTCACATTAATTCCAGTGATGTGTATGAGAAGCATCACACATTATCTTCAAAGGACATGGCCAGGAGATCCATTTTTATGTTCAGGCATCAAAGTAAAAATCAAGCCCCATTTTTTGCTGGTGGTGAGATTTGAATCCATGTCTCCTCACTCCAGGGCCAGTTATTCTCCCAACTGAAATACACTGACCTTGGCTTATCGCTGCAATTTGCCATTTTGACTATTGTGTCCCCTCAGTGGTACATCCCCTTGAATTGCATGTCATTTAGACATTCATTCGGAGAGCTTATATTTTGAAAGGTTTTGTAATACAACCCATTTTTCTATGGAAGTTTCTTCTTTTAAGTCTGACATTTAGAAAATGTTCAAAGTTCTACTGTCTGGTAATATATATATATGTGTGTGATCTTGAGTATATTTGGAACTGTAGACCCATCAGCCTTCTATCAGTTGTTTACAAAATCTTCACTAAGGAAAACACCGGACATGATTCACAATCTGGATTCAGGAGTGGTTACAGCATTATGGTTCATATCCATGTACTGTGAGAGCTAATTGAGACAGTAAATGAAAATGAACTCCCATTATGTGTGTTTTTTCTTCATTGTGAAAAGCCGCGAAACCATCAGCAGTTACAAAATCTTTGAAATCCTGCATTATTGAAGATGCCTACTTTAATATTATTAATAACATCTAACGAAATGCTATTGTAGATATTGAACTATTCAAGGAAGCAGCATGTGTAAAAATTGGAAAGGGAGTGAGACAAGGTGACAACATATCTTCCAAGCTCTCCATTGCCACACTGTAGAATGTCTCAGTTATTGAACTGGAAAGACAAAGGGATAAAGATTAATGGGGATGTTTTAATTTGCCTTCATTTTGTTGATAACATACAGTAGTCATTTTTTCAAGTGCTCCTCAGAGCTGTGTATGTATGATTCAGAAACTTGTCAGTAAGTAAAAAAAAGTGGGTTTAAAAATGAACTTGCAAAAAAACTAAATTTAAGAACTCTAGATTTGGAAGTTGATGTGGTAAATGTAGAAGTAACCAACACCTACATTTACCTTGGACAACAGATATCAAGTGAGAGATTTCTAGATGTATAAAACTTGGTTGGAGAGCATTTGGAAGAAACATTACAATTTTCAAGAGCAATTTACTATTATTTCATTAAAAAAAATGTGTTTAATCAATGCTTCCTTCCAGTTCTTGCTTTTGGATCAGATACCTTATATAAAAAAAAAAAGAAAAGACATTGAAGGGCTGCGGACAAATGAAAGAAGCCTTGAGAGGTGTATGCTTGGTATAACCATGAAAGATAGGAAGAGGAACTTGTTGATCAAAAAACTGACTGGAGTTGATGACATCGTAACCAGAATAAAATTCCCCAAATTATGCTGGACATATTGCTAGAAGAACTGACTGTCAGACTTAACTGGATATCAAGAGGCAGGAAAATGTCCAGAAGACTATGTAGGAGATCGCTGGATGAAATTCAAAAAGGCATGCTGGAGTGACTTAGAAGAGACTGGATGAAGACAGGGAAAGGAAGGAACTAGTTCAAAACAAAATTATGGAGGAGTCCTTCATTCAGCAATGGAGTGATGATGTATATATACACTCAAGAAAAATCTTGCTCTCTTGTTCATAACTCCAAAATAATTCTTCCAGTCTGTATTTCTAGTGATATCACTCGAAATATTTATAATATGTAATGGAAAACCGTGGAAAAAACAAAATGTGAGTTCAAATGTTGGGCTTGCGCACCTCTTAGAAAAATCATCTAGTCATTTAAAAAAGAAATGGAAATAACTTGTTGCCCAGCAGGAAAAACTAACACGTTATGGAGAACCTTGGTCTTGTTTTTAGCTATCTGACAAAAAGTTATGCCTTCTAAACTTACTGAAACAAGGTCAAGTTCACTGGTGTATATGTAGAGAGAATCTTTGTATGTAAAGAGTTTATGGAGAATATGTGTAAGATATACTGTAAAAGTGAGCTTTTAGATCTGATTTAATTTTGCATCATTTGGTTTGTACGGAATATGCTATTTTTGCTCCTAAAATTTTGAAAAGATCTGGTATAAATCGAGCTACAATTTAACAGTGTGTTTAATGAAGATTTCATGAAGAAATCTTTTTGACAAACTTTCACAACAGGTTTGATTTAAGAAATTGTATGGTAGGAACCTAAGTGTAGCTGTTGATATTCAGATATGCATATTTTTTAACCACACTAGTTCTGTTCCAGGGTAGCCCAGAAAACTTTTTGATACTCGATGTGTATTAACTATAAATTATTTTAACATACAAATGTGATCATGTGACTGAATAACATAATGTAGTTCTGTTTCTCCTGCATTATTCATTTTTTCACTACAGATTATTGTCAATCTGTAGACTCCTTGGTATTTTAACAAGATGTTACATAAACTGGAAAGCAATGAAATGTGGTGGTATAAAGTTATGTGTGATATCTCCAGAAAGGACAATAAGAAATGACAGGATAATGACAAAAGTGACTGAGGTTTTAAAATTTTCTCAAGAAGCTTCCTACGAACCAAACTAGAGGAAGTCCTAAGTTGAGATGGAAAGACTGTCAGCAGAAGCATGTAAGTGAACAAACAGTGAGATGACACAAGCCAAAAAAAGTAAAGAAAGAGGACCTTGCAACAGTGACCCCACCTTGGAGTAATCCTGCTCTCTCCCTTCCCTGGAACCAGTGACCCTAAATTAGGGACGGGCGACTGCTTATAGCCCATTGAGTTGCTCACAGTGGTCGTTAAACCTCCAATCAAAAAAAAAAAAATATTGGATTAGTGGCTTTAAAAAGCAAACAAACTTTCTCTAGATGTTTTTACAAAGCTATATTCTTATGCATAATAATTTTATTTGAGGTAGATGGATATTATACACAAGAAACGTGCACTAAAGGTTTTCTTTAAGAAACTTATTACCACATTTTTTTTTTTTTTGTAATCAAAAGAGTTCTCTGAAATGTGTGATTTTCTAGTCCAAAAATGAAATGGGCCACAGTAGTGTTCACTATTCAGTGACAAGCCACATGAGTGTAAAATGCAATCCTGGTGATTTTTGCAAACATTATTTAGAACTTATTTGGAAGCCCTTAGAGGACAAGACGTGTTTAGAAGTTTGTTTTTGTGAAAAGTTGTTATTTTAAGACATTCCTCACATCTTGCCTCAGGAATGTGAAACTTGCACAAAGACAGTGGTTCTCAGCTAGTGCCTCGTCAAAAAGAATTATATTCTGTGCAGGTGTTGAATAAATTGCTCAAGGATGAAACTGCTGGTAATTTGAAATGGAAAATACTTGATACAAGGTAGTGAGAGTGCATTTTATTCAATTTATTACGTAAGTAATTTTGATTATATTATGCAGTGCATCAATTTTGCAGGCATGCTAGTGTGTTACCAGTTTCTAAAAAAATTTTGTGAGTTGCTGTTTTAAATTACTGAAAGCTTCAGGTATTTTACAATTTAATAGTTCCCTAATTTATATATTTAATTATAGTTGAAAAACACTACTGTAAGAAATTACTGTTGCAAGCATGATATACACACTTTATGCCTTTTTGTGGAACTTTTAAAAATGCATTTGCCACATAAAAAATGCATATAATGCCGCCAAGAGGGAAGAAATAATTATATTAAGAATTTGTAAGTTTCTTTTGTACATTTTTTTTTTTTTTTTTGTACTAATGAAATGAACAACCATGGGTTAAATTTCCAGCTGTGACCTCTCTCTACAATTTGCCATCTATCGGCCATTGTGAAACTTGTTGCGTATGAGTTGTATAATAATCCCATGTCGTGACCAGGCCTTGATTTTTTTTTTTATTATTATTATTAGCAACAATTGCTGGTGGCCTTATTTTTTTCTAGCAAATTTCATTACCTACTAGTGAAATTTTATTAACATTATACAAAAGAAACTTTAACATGTTCCCCATCATTAGTCAATCATGACAATTTTTGATTTCACCCCTGTAACTGTCACATTGTAATGCTGAAAAGATTTCAAATATTTAGATATAACTCACCTTCTCATGACCTGACAGGTTAACTCGAACTATTTAATTCGAGTGCAAATATTTTATTTAAAAAAAAAAAAAAATATTTAACTTTATTCACGAAATTCAAGAACACTATTCAAAATCTGAAGTTATTTTCCATATGGCTTACGATCTGGGTTTCGGGTCTTTTCATCATTCCCCTTTAAAACAGCAGGCCTAGGGTCAAACTTGTCTTTGGATGGGCCTCCAACCTCAACACTCATGAGAGCACACAATGTTTGTAAGTTTAAACTGCCCCTCCAATCAGCCTGGATTATCTTCATGAAACCAAACCCACTCTCACGTGCAGAAGTAGATAAGGGAAATATACTCAATATTTTTACTTGTGCCAAAATGTTTTTATAATGTTTGAACTTTTCAAGAAACATTTGTTTCCAGAAAGCAGCTGCTCCTTTTTGTATGTCTAAAATATTCCACACGCACAATGCAATGGCACTTTATAGTTCACACTAAAACATTGAAACTTTTTCCACTAGCAACTTGAAGTTAGATGTCAAATTTCTGTAATAATATTTAAAACAAAGGGACAAAAGCTATGTCTACATAAAGTGGCACTAATGATGTTGATACAGTTTACCACTCATATGTACTGTGTCTGATCTTCCCATCAGAGGTATCTACCCACCACAATTGAATAGCATTTTCAGGATCAAAATCTTCAATTGAACGGCCAGAGCATCTAATCATCATTAAGTCATTTAAAGTGTCACTATTCAGACATGCCTAATTACTCGTTTTTATGAGCTTAATTGCTGAAAAGCCACGCTCACAAAGAGCAGGCATTATGGCATTAGATGTAGCAGCTGCATCATCTTAGAAACATTGCCATAACAGTTTGTTTCTTTTTGTTCAGCATATATGCGGATAAACAGAGATTCAAAGGTAATTCTTTTACCTGTAGATGACATTATACTTTGTGCAAGGTATATCATGGTAAAGGTTGGAATGACAAAGATACATATACCATGGCAAAGGTTACTTTAATGACCTTGACCATGTGGTCGCCATACTGATCCGTCAGCAGATTAAGTTTCTCTCGAAGCCCACCTTCACTTCCATTCATTTTCGATGCAGCTGCAGAAATGTGGGCGAGAAAACTGAACTCGATATTCATTCACAAGTGGGGGGAAAGTTGGACAAAATAGTTGCTCACTTGGGGGGAAAAATCTACTGGCCATGGTTGGCTACTATATTAAAAAAATTACTAGCCACTACAAAATATCTGGTCGCCATTTGGCCATTGGCTACTGACATTCACAAGGGCTGATGTAAGATGTTCAAATCTTAAGCTTGGCTAGTTACAGTAGGTGGCCCACTTATCTGTGACAACTGTAGTTCCAGGCTGCACATGTTTCTGGATGAGGGGTAGCAACTAGCAATCATCAGAGTTGTATAAAAATAAAATGTATCTGCGTACACAACCATTGAAACAAAAAATTTGCTGCAAACCGGCGAATCACGATAACAGTAGAATAAGATAGTTTAAAGAAAAATTAATATAACAATAAATAATTATTAGAACATTACAGATTCCAGAGAGGACAAAAGTACATTACAACTGAATGTGCAGAAATGTGTGTAAAATGGACCTGAAAACCAAAACTTTAAAATATTGGACTATGAACCTCATAAAAACAAGAGACTAATTAAAGAAAGTTTTATATCTAGAAAAGCAGTTCCATTAATGAACCTTCAAAAATTATAAATAGTGTTTTCAATAACTTAATTCAAAAATAGACTTTTAAAATACACAATAGTTTTCTCCCTAGATTTTTTTTACAGCTAGGTGGCGAGAAATTTCAGCTGGATGGTACTTTTAACAATGCCTTCCGCAATTTAAAAAAAAAAAAAAAGGCGTTTTGCTAACATTATTATACTTATTAAATATCTTTAGCAGTGTGGTAGACAATGTAATGTAACATGATAAACAACATTAGAAAACTGTACATAAATGATAAACAAGTTAGTAAAATCATGCAATGCATTGATTATGATACGCTTTCCAACATACCAGAAATTATTACTCAAGTTATGAGGATAATGGCTGTGGAATAAATCTCGCTCCTCTGTCCTGACCTTTGACCCCATTTCAATTATATTCAACAGAACCGGTTCAGTACAATTCAAAAATAACATACTAATGTTTTGTCGCAATAGAAGCAGTTTTACGCAAGTTATGAGAATAATGGCTGTGGAATAAATCTTGCTTTTGTGCAATGACCTTTGACCCCATTTCGTTGATATTCAACAGAACCAGTTCACTATACCTCCGGAACAACATGATAACGTTTTGTCGCAATCGAAGCATTTTTTGGTAAGTTATGATGCACAAGGGCAATGGAATGGATCCTACTCCAGTGTCCTGACCTTTAACCTCATTTCGCCCATTTTCAATAGGGTTCGTCCCCAGTGGCTCCATACCACATACTAAACTTTCATCGAAATACAACCATTTTTACGCAAGTTATGACGCATAAGGGCAATGGAACAAAACCCGCTCTTATGCCCTGCCTGACCTTTGACCCCATTTCGCCCATTTTCAATAGGGTTCGTGCCCAGGTGGTTCCCTACCACATACTGAAATTTCATCGAAATCGAACCATATTTATGCATGTTATGACGCATAAAGGCAATGGAATGGATCCCACGTTTATGCCCTGACCTTTGACCCCATTTCGCCCATTTTCAATAGAGTTGGTCCCCAGGTGGTTCCTTACCAAATACTAAAATTTCATCGAAATCGAACCATATTTACGCATGTTATGACGCATAAAGGCAATGGAATAAATCCTGCTCTTATGCCCTGTCTGGCCTTTGACCCCAATTTGCCAATTTTCGATAAGATTCATGCCCAGGTAGTTTCCTACCACATACTGAAATTTCATCGAAATCGAACCATATTTACGCATGTTATGGCGCATAAAAGCAATGAAATGGATCCCGCTCTTATGGCGTGACCTTTGACCCCACTTCACCCATTTTCAATAGGGTTCGTCCCCTGGTGGTCCCCTACCACATACTAAAATTTCATCGAAATCGAACCATATTTACGCAAGTTATGACGCATAAGGGCAATTGAATGGATCCTGCTCTTATGGCGTGACCTTTGACCTGATATATATAGGATTTTTCAAAATTATAAATTTCGGTCACTATGACCATGTGTTCTAGTGTAAATATACTCTTGTGTCAAAATACTGTGAACAATATGACACGTGATGTATAAAAAAAAACTAGTGGAAGAACAAAAGAAAAATGTATGTGAAAACAGTAAAATTTGTGTTGTCAGGTATATGTGGATTAACTTACCAGGTTCAGATCCATGAACTCTGCCAAGTGCAGAGGTGATTTATGAGCTTGACCAAAAATACAATTCACAAGATTTTTCTATCACCTTGGATTCACTTAACACACATGTAAACAAGTAATAAAAGTGACTCAAAAATTTTTTTTTTAGTTGTAAAAAACTGACTTGCAGTTATATTTAATGATGATCAGAATTTTGTTGAGAATTTTTTTTTCTTTTACAGACTTTTGTTTCTTTTGTTTTATTTTTTTCACAAAGCACCCATGAATGCCAAAAGGGGTTTTAGAGTCCAATTTCAATTTTGTTTTGTGGAAATTAGTTATACAATTTTCTTAGTCTAATATTGCAAATTTTTTCATTTCAAATTTTATAATTCTTCATATAATATGATTCAAAATTTCAGTGTGATTATCATTTACTTGAAGGAAAAAATTATGTGATCTACACTTGATATTACTCTTTTAGGTACCTTTTCAAAACATCATGCATAATACAATAGAATGATACACTTTGGCGAAAAAAAAAAAAAAAAATTAATACCATGTGGTTTTCTCAGCGTGTAATGCATTACGACTGATTCTAAATTTCTTCACTTTTATATCATTTGTATTATAAAAAAACTGAACTCTCCCTCATTTTTATAATATCCGATAAATTTCATTTTTCACTACCATACACCTTTTAGGGACCCTGTCATTTCCCAACACAATAAGATATTTTCACACAATACTAGTTTCAAAAGTTGTATCCGGTTTCGTTTTGTATTTTTTTCTTTCAGCTAATTTAGGCAGCAATATTTTTTTTTTTTTTTTTTTTTTTGGAATTTCAAAATCGATTGAGTTGGTTGGACACGGCGACAAAATGAATTACAAAATTACCTTTCTCTACCCTGAAGGGTTTCTTCAGCGTCGTCGAGTTGGTGACCAATGCGGCGTTGTAGTATTTCCCAGAAGGATCATCAGTCGTCGGTTCCGGAGAATAAGTCACTCTTTTAATTTACTGTTCCAGGCTTTATGACATAGAGCTGGCTGGGGGAGACACACGAGGACTCGGTCGTCTTAGAGGAGGGCTGCTGCGTTCTCTTTTCTATTTTTCTTATTCCGAAAATGTCTGCAACAATGGGTTTCCCCAGTCATCGTCAATCGTGAGGTGTTCGCCTTCCGGACGGTGAACAAGATGGCGGGTAGCCGCGTGCACTAGTCCACTCTCTTGTCTAGGCATTTTTGAGAAGCTACAGTGCTTGGCCATGAAATTTGCTGCGATTTTTCGCCGGTCATCGTTTGCTGACCTCAGTCCAACCCAAGCAAGTGAAGTGTTACCCTCTGAAAACTTTTTGAACAAGTGTCTGGGTGAAGGGTGAAGAGAGAAAATTCTCCTTTGCTCCCAACTTTTATCAAAGCACCATCGCGCAGGCGCCAATAGGGACGCTATGGCTTTCAGCTACGCTATTGGCTGAAAGTCAATCTGTCATGCTTTTCTGTAACCTAAGGCAAAGAAAGGGTTCACAAAGGAGCGTGGGGGGAGAACCTGCTAGCCCTCTCTGGCTTTTGACCACGGCTTAGCAAAAATTCTTGGAATTTCACCTGCTATGTCCTGGGTGTTCTATTGTATTTCAAGTCTGCAAGGTGACCCTCTTCCAAAGGAATTCCTTTGCTTACAGGAAGGGAAATTCTTATCTCTGATTTTGGTGACTCCCTGTCTAGTGAAAAAAAAAACGAAATGGTGCAAATTCCGGGAATCCCCTCATATTTACAAGAAATTTTACATCATAAACACTCAATATTTTTCAAAACACAATACAAACATTTTTCCACATTATTTCATTTACAAATTGCTAAATAAGAAATTTCACAATTCGGAGAAAAAAAAATTAATTTCCTAAAAAAAAAATAATTCTACTGACAGTACACGGTTCCGTACTAAATTTTGTTGTGTCTTGCTAACACACCTGAACACTTGTACCTATAAATGCTTCTCACCACACACTATTTTATCTCAGTCATAATGTAAGCTTAATTTAATTTAATAATTATGCTCAATTCACTTTACGATTCCAATGTTCATAATGTACTACATATATATATATGTCGTACCCCCAGACCGATTGTGGTTGGGAGGGACACCAGAAATATTTTAATTATTGTTCTAGTGAGCCGAAGAGTTGTGTTTCCTTCCAGAGAGGGTGACACAATTTTTCAGCCGGATGATGCATTGTGTTTTCATATGAGCACCTGCACAAAAATGTGCGCGCACTCATATGCCGCAATATTTTAGAAAATAAATTTTTGGGGAAAAAAATAATGTGAAGACCGAAATTTACAATAGGTTAAATAAGTGGGGAGTAAAAAAGGCAAAAAGGAAAATGTCCCTCTCATTCCTAACTCTAAATTTCTGTCCCACCACACCTATTAGTGTTATCCCTTTATCAAAATTAATTTCTTTCAAAATAACACACACTATGCCAACTTGTTCTGAAGGAAACGGAGATAAAGAAATAACAATAACAAATAGTTTATTCACTGAAAATAAGTTGGTAGTGTGATGAAGAACCTATAGTGCATTAAATTTACTCCTAAATATTTGATTTCAAATGCAAACTTTGATACTTGTAAAATCCATCTTTCTTTAGAGAATGGTTTACTCTTTAAGAAACACTTTAGACAATTTAAACTTATCGCTCGGAGAAATTGTGCCAGTTTTCACCTAGACATGACTTCACTATAAATTTAAACATTTTAACTAAAATAAGTGGATTGTCAGGGAAATTAAAATGACTCTACCTTGCACCTTTCGTTCAAGACGTCATCTATGGCACTTGTTATCTCTCCGGTGGGAAAGGGGAGTCTCAACAGGCACACTCTAGGAAGGGGGCCTCCATTCATTTAACATAACGGCCGCTCGCGGGATTTGCCGGGCTCACTACCGTCAGTGGGCGACTCTGGCTGTCCACATCTTCTTCCTCTGTCAGTAAGTCCCGACCGGTTACTTCCAAGATTTTTCGAGAAATGCATGAAAATTTTTGTCCGCAAGTTCCGACTTTACCTCGGATTTTTCTAAGACTCCGCCTCCTGGTCCTTTACTAAAATTAATTATTCCCGCTCATTGGTCCGAGCTGAAAAAAGAATCTTTTTTTTATTCGCTCTTACCGAAATCACCAACTTCTGATTTGGTTGGACCCTCTGACAAATTGCGTATGCCCAGCTATGTACGTTTCCCCCGAAATTTAAGACCGTTAGCCATCAATTTTTAAAATTTACGACCCTGTCAGTCTTGTCATTTTTAGGGTACCCGACGCGCTTCTCCCTTGTTCTCGAGTGTGTACGCTGGGAGTGTTCCTGTGTCCGTTGGTAACGTTGATTGCTTACTTCAAAGAGAAGCGAAACAATGTTGTCGAACATTAGGCCTGGAGATTGCCTCGGACGCCGTTGCCTTCCTGTGTCAGTCCTTTCTCCTATTGTCCGGTGTTACCCTGGGGGTTCAGAGCTGCTTGGAAAGCTCGCTCTCTCTGGCTGAGGGGGGGCCCAGGGAGGGTGACTTGGGCTCTGTTCACCTGTCCTTCGAGCGTCCACTGCACGCTAACTGGAAGGGGGTCGAAACATTTGGGGTTCGCTTGCCTGGGAAAAAAATTAAGAAAGATTTCTTTCTTGTCTTTAAACCCTTAGGAAAAATTATTGAACCTAAAATTTGTTCCTTATAAATTCCCCTTTTCGTCGTAAAGCCTAACCCATACCTCACGCTATAAAAACTAACCACCTCCCTTCTTAATTTAAACTTCCTCAGAATGTAAATTAATGGAATTTTAGCTTCTCTCCCTTAATTTAAATAAAAATAAATAAATGCAGCCGACAAACGTAGTTTGGCATGGCAACATTACCTATCCTTCCCGGGGGAAAAGATTCAACTCTAGACTCTCTAAAACTCATTACCTTACTGATCGGCACAATCTCTCCAAAGTATAAACACATATATAATACACTGCAAACAAATCAAACACTTATCAAAATTTAAAACCAAAGCACTACTAAAATGGTTCTTCACTTAATTTTAGAATACAGAAATATGTAATGTAACAAAATTATTCGCTTGCTAAGAACAGACAAATTCATATTAGAGCAATAATTGCATTAAGAAATTATAAATTTCTCTATGCGCTCGTTCAGCATATAACACAACAATTCCTTGTGTCTTTTGTTAGTATTCAGAGTCTGTACCGTAACCTCGCCGCTGAAAGTACAATTAATGTGATTAATTATCATCGATAGAGCTGCTGATATTATTATCGTAAAAGTACTGCTAATGGCAGAGTCTTTTGTGACAGAAATATGATTATGAGTAATAATCTGTTTTAACTCTGCGGGCTCCACAATTCTGTGCATCAGTAGCTGGTACTTGTATGCAACGAAAGTTCGTCGAGAATGTTTTCAAGTCCTTGTGTCTCAACATCACTGTAAGGTCCGCGTTCGTCTCATAAAGACCTACGGGTCGTAGTTTGGTGAAAAGAAAATATAAAATATGACTTGTATTCCTTGGCACTTTGTCAGCTTATATCGTCTGACGAGTTACTATCTGCCTTCTGCCGCCAGAGCACTTCTTGGAATTGAAATAGTACATTTCGTGATTATTGCAGTTCACCGCGACTCCTATCACTCGCGGAATCGCCATTAAAGTTACGCTGAAACATGGGGTTAAAGTTGTTCGGGCGCTGTACATGACATTTAACACAGTCTTTATGCATTGCGCACAATGTCGCATAACCGCTCCTGTTGTCGGTCGACATTTCACCTGTGCGAAAATAAGGCTCCTTCCAATGGAAACAAAAAAAAAAAAATGCTGATACATCAACATTTTTTGTTGTCACCCCTCTGGGGCGTTCTGTTATTTCCAAGTCTGAATTTTCACAGTTTCATCACGTCATCTTCATCCGTAGTGCCGTTGCGCGTAGCGACTTCTGCGTGCTATCTTTCCTAGTGGCCTTCGCAACGCACCTTTGAATAAGGGCTGGAAGTAGTGAAGTTTCCTCCGTCCATCGTCTTCAGAATTGTTCTGCTTCGCTGATAGTAAAATACGTGTATGATAGATGAGAGGAATCATATTCTCTGGTAGTGATACGAAATCATGTACATCATCGCCGTTCGTGAATTATGCACTCTTCAGCGTTGACTTGCAGCAGATTTGACACTGCAACAGAATAAATACCCAGTTCGGTCATGTGTTTAAAGAAAGTCTTTGCTGACAGTTCAGCCCGTCTTCGCAGTTCATTTATGGGAAGACTGAGTAATAACCCATTTCTTCCAAAATGACCATATTCTGTCATTCCGTCATCATTGAAACGACTCTTAACTGTAAAGCAAGGCACTAAACAGCATAGTCATACTTCTCTTGACAATCCCGCTCTCCTCGAAAAGTTAGAGAGAGAACAAAACAAACATTAAATTTACAACTTTATAATTGGCACATTTCCTCGTTGCAATCTGCATTTTCCATTCTCATTTAACACAATACTTCAAATTCGGGTACACATTAAATTATCAAACAACAATGAGTTCATTCAAGAGTTAACTTAAAGGACAACCAACAAAAAAACGAGGGAAATTTCTCCCCTTGAGAGTGAAGAAAGAAAAGAAAATTTAGGGAATATTTTGATTCTTTGTTTGACATGAGTGCATTCGGTCTTCCATTAAAAAAATTTCTCCTTTCCTCCCTCCCTTTTTTTTTCAACACAATTATTCACTGAGTAAATATGTATACCGTCCCTTTACAATTGTACCCTCCTGCTTTACTCTGTTTTTCAGAGTTCCAAATATCTCAGAAGTAGCTTGTAAACTTAGTTTCCTATCGCACTACCGCCGGGCAGTTCTTGTTCCAACTCTCTTGGGATTTCCCTCTAGTGTTCAAAGTCGGCAAACCGCCTGCTCATTGTACTTGAATGGGTAATCCGTTCCTTACCAGGTCCTCTGCCGTTGTATTTTCGTTTGTACGTTCTCAGATACTATAACGTGTACTTCGGTTTCCCGTATATCATGTTCGTCTGCATACTCGCTAAATTAATTCCTTCGACTTCTTTCTTGTACCGTAATTTCCTTTACGTGCCTGCAATTTGTTTGCTACTAAATTATCCTTTCCTAGACTGCTCGCCTTTCAACCAATTTTCTTACGCGGAATTTCCCCCGTGAATTCTCTTCTTCTTTCCAAAAAAAATCATTAATAATGCTAATTAACCAAATTCCTATAATTTCTTTCTGTCACCGCTGCTTCGTTTTCGTACTTAAACATTCTTCACACCTGAGTTTCGACCACTTCTGCTGAAGAGGGAAAAAACAAGTTTTGCGTTCTCCCCTCCCTCTTTGGGCACTTGTGCCTCCTTAAACTAGCGTCTCGCTCGTGGTCATTCCGTGCCCATCACGTCGTGCTACTAAATTATTTACCTGTGCGTCGCCTTTCTCTTCATTTGCCAATACCTGCTGCAACTTGTACGAGAAATATTTATCTGCTAAGTCTAACCATGAATTTCCTTCTAGGTTCAATGGCTGTTGCAAATTCTGTAGGAATCTGTCCATAATTCCTGGATTTTCCTGACTTCCCGTCGCTTGCACGGTATCATTTGCTTGTGCCTGCTGAAAGTTCGCTGCTGTTTCAATCCTCGAATTTTCTTCTGCGGAAGGGTGAGTGGCTCGTTCTCCTGCAGCGGTATAAGTACTCACAGTACGCTGAGGTACTGGGCCTCGAGATCGTAACGGATAAGGGTCTCTGATCACCCCTTTACGTCTTGTTTCCTGGGTGTCAACCTCTTCATGCATTTCCTGTTCATTATCGGCCTCTTCCGCTTGTTCCGTAACCCTCTCCGGTGCTCAGGCGCTGACCGCTCTTGACGCGGGTGTTTTAGGCGCTCTCACCGGCTGCTGCGTTCGTGGTGCCTGTACGGGTGCCGTTGCACAGGGCGTCATGAGCGGTGCCTGTACGGGTGCCGTTGCACAGGGCGTCATGAGCGGTGCCTGTACGGGTGCCGTTGCACAGGGCGTCATGAGCGGTGCCTGTACGGGTGCCGTTGCACGGGGCATCATGACCGGTGCCTGTACGGGTGCCGTTGCATGGGGCGTCATGACCGGTGCCTGTGGTATGTCATCAAAACATGGAAAGTATTCCTCCCTGCTGTCTGACTGACTCCCCAAATCTTCTACTTGTGGGCTGCGCCCCACAGTTACGGTTTTGTCCGCGTCTTGCTCCTCCAGTACCAGATGAGGCTTTCGAGAAATTTCACGGAAAATACGATTTTTGTGTACCACTTGTTCCTTTCCATCTCGGTCCAGTGATTTTATCCTCACATTCACGGCTGAAGGAAAGCTCAAAATAATCCAATCCCCCTTGTTTTTCTTCGTCAGCTTGTCTGCTAAGCCCTTGGCTACATAAGGGGTGTGCAAATACACTCGATCTCCCACCTACAGATCCTTTTCTCGTGCAAACTGGTCAGTATACTTTTCCTGGCGTGCTGCTGCTTCCTGTAGGTTTCCGTGCACGATCTCGTAAACATCACGCATCCTAGAGGTAAATGCCTCTACGTAGTCGTCGTAATCAAAATATGTCCACCGGGTTGGAGGTAATAAAATATCTGATGGTACTGTTATATCTCGCCCAAATACTAAATAACTTGGGGCATACTTGGTGGCACCCCAAGTTCTAATGACAATGAATATTGTCTTTAGCCCAATCATAAAGTTGGCGAGGGGTCATAATTTAATCATTGTAGACCATTTGTAGACTGGCCAATGCCGCTAATCGTTTAACAGTTCCTCCGACACCTTCACATGCATTTTTTCCATGTGACGACGCAAAGAAGTTCCATTCTGCCTTGATGCCAAATTCTTTCTCATGATGGCAGAGATTGAGAAAGTTTGATTTGTTTTTGTACTGTGATGATGCTCCGTCTGAAAAGTAATTCAGCTTTTCGGGTTTATGGAGCAGATTCTGTTTAAGAAAGTTAATCATGAGGAGTTGAAACAAATGAACAGCAACTGTATCATGCACCATACAATCAGAAAGAACAACTAAGCTCAGGTGCGCCAACTTTTGGTTTCCTCATCAACATAGTATATAACAAACGGATAAGAGCATTGTTCCAATGAAAGCCTCGTGCAGAATCTTGAAGCACAAATGCATAATTTTCAGCAAAATCACAAAGTGCAATGCATTGGTTTTGAGGTAGATTTTCTTTCAAGTGTCGCAAATAGGAAGACTGTTGAGTAGCAATGAAAGAGTGTCTTAAAAGTTTTGGCAAACTCTGAAACAAATAATCCCAAAACTCTTCTGTCGGTTTTATAATAGTTTCCAGGACACACTTGTTATCAATCTGCATCCATTGTTTGAAACTCACATTTTCAATGCTATTAAGCTCAAAAGCTTCTTCAAACCGAGCCTTCAAATCATCACTTCCTGGGCAATTAACACAATTTGCGAAGTAACATTTAGATGTTGGCGTTTTGCAAATTATATTGCTTGTTACATCTTTGTATGTTTTAATCGGGAGTTCACCATTTGTCAATTCAGGTATTTTACACTGAGCGATCATTAATTTGGCATTCTGATGTATTGTGCAAACACACACAGAATGTGTCCCACTGGACCAAGAAAGAACACAATGCTTGGGATGAAGCTTACAAAGTTTACAAATTCCAATTCTGTGATCAGGGCAGTGCTCTTTAAACATTACATATGATTATTTTAATGTACTTAGAATTAAATACTTTTGAACATGTAAACGCTTGCCATATTTTTTGACTGAAACAAAGTCTTTTTTACCAGGCATTTGACGACTAACCTCATCATTTTGATAGAATTCTTTGACTAGGGCTACCATTGCAGGGTCCAATGTTCTTCGAGGCTTTGGGTCAGGGGATGACATTATACCTTTTTCATTTAACACTGTTTTTGCCTTTGTAGCAGTAGAATTAGACACTCTGTGACATGTTTTAGCGAGCCTGTGGTTCCCAGGCCCGTTTGGTTCGTTTCGTCCTTTACAAAGTACGGCCTTAAGGAAAATACCTTCAGTTCAGGAATCCATTTGCTAAGAAATCCGAATATTTATTCAAGATATATATATACAACTGTACATTATTTACATATTTATGGGTTATATCCCATACAACGAAAAAACATTATGCTGTATCATCGTGACATTTTCTTCTCGCGCTTTTAATCTCTAATGTCCTCCTTGTCTCCCTTTCTTCGCGAACCCCTCAACGTTTTCGGGGGTTGCATTGTTGACACCTCGTAACGAATGTTCTTTAAGTTCTGCCTCCGACCATGTAAGAAGGCGTACCGAATATCACCATGTACTTGACAACCAACGACTATCTCACGAGTTCGAGCAAAATGGCGTCGTTGAGGACCAATGCGCCCAAAATGTCCAGCAGTGAGTTTGCAAGGATAAATTGTCCATTCTCGTACAAGATATCTTACACGGCTGTCACTTGAACACATACAAATATACACGAAAAAGACGCCTAAATCATATCTAAGTGTTTAAAGGGGCCTCTCATTCATAGAGATCCTCACACCCCTCTTCCGGTTTAACATTACTCGACCAAGGTCGTGAAATGGAAACCACTTATACCTAAAGGGTGTTGCTTTAGTCCCAGTACAGTTTTAGAACTGAGAGCCAAAGCAATTTAAAATTCAATGCACCTTACTGTGCTGTGTGTATTTCTGTATATGTCCCATGGTATAACTTCTTCATTTTTAAAACATAGTTATATGCAAATAGCATTAAATTCCACTCAGACAACATTTTCAATTCACTTGGGCAGGAGTTAATCCTTTCAAGAATCTGACATTACCAATAATAACTCCTTTTCCCATTCTCCATTCATTGGGGCGTTACTCTTAGCATTAGACGTGGTAACTTTACTTTACCAACGTAACATACATATAGCATCCAACATTGCACCTATCAAATATAATATTGTCATGAAAATAATAATACACAAGGAAATATGATTATCTCTTGGTAAACTTTTATCACTTAGATTAATTGCACACAATACTAATTCACACTGAACGTTTACTGAAGTATCATTTACAATGGATCATTCTCTGTTTATTTTTTCCAGTAACCTCTACACATTCTCATGTCCGAGTCTAGAGAGAGCATCCGCATCAAGATTAGCCTTTCCAGACTTATGACGAACTGTTACATTGAAACGAGCTATTGCTAATGCCCATCTTTGCAATCTTGCATTTTTAGGAATGCCTTCTGTCAAGTATTTCAAAGGATTGTGATCACTATAGAGAGTAATCTGTCCTCCATAGGTCCACATCTCAAATTTCTCTAGAGCATAAATAGCTGTGTAAGCTTCTCTTTCTATGGTGCTCCACTTACTCTGTGCTTCTGTTAACTTTTGACTAATGAAAGTTATTGGGCGAACATTTCCCTTGTCATCCCTTTGTCCGAGGCAAGCTGCGATTCCTACTGAATACGCGTCACAGCTTATCTCGAAGGGCTTACTCAAATCAGGGGTACTCAAATATGTAACCTTACATAAAGCGTCTTTCAATTCTATAAAGCACTTGCTCTGAAGACACGCACCCCAAAACCAATGTCCAAGTGTTTACACAACTTCCAAGAGTTCGTCATCACAGAAATCCCACATTTCAACAGGTTCTGCATGATCTCCATATCTCGGCATACGACGCTACTAAAATAATCAGTGTCAATGTATCCAAGAAATTTTGTCTCATTGGTAGTTGACTTCCCAGTTCCGGGAAGACACAATATGTAATGGCCAGGGCACACAACCATGCTACTAGGCTTCTTTTCAATGCATGAGTTGATAACAGCCAGGATAGTAAAGGCATAACATACATCAAGCTCCATACAACGGCATAGGCAGCCCAAATAAATAACGAATATCATTTAACTACTCGTACTCTTTCCACGGAAGCACAATTGTTTAGCAATAAATTCCTTAATGTTTGAAATACAGTTCAGCTTAACATTTCCACCATCTTCCAGTCCATTCAGCAATTCATAGAACTCTTTTCTCCGGTTTTCATCTTCATTTTTAAGGGCATCAAAAAGCAGCGACCCTCCGTCCAGAATGGAATCGGCACTCGTCGCCCAGCAACCACCGAAAAATCGGAGAGGCAAATCTTCCATCGAAGACAATGTTAGTGATGGTGTCGAAATCAGGACTAAATTCAAAGGCAGGCACATCACCAAAATGTTTCAACCATACATAAGTATGTGTATTGTAATCCAGATTAGACATAGCAGGCTTCTTCACGTAACGTTCAGCTCTTCTCTTCAAGACCTTTGTGGTAACAGTCTTCAACAGTTTTCCACTAAAGGGTAATTCATCCTTGTTAACGGTTTCGCCCACACAAGGGGAGTCACCAGTACAGTCACCTTCAAGGAGGAAATACTTATTTGGCACATTCCTAACTTCTAAAGAAAGCTTTCCGCTCACAATATCAAAAAGATGTTCAGGAATCCAAACTTCACGTCTACTCTCAACTCCATTAATCCACTCACGCCACCAAAGTGCGCGATATCTATACTCTCTTCACAACATAATACCACGTGCATCAGCAACCACACCAAAATTCAAAGAAAATTGGGACTAAAAGCAACTTACCCCATTATCCAACGTAAGCATTTCCACAGTCATCACACAATCCAGTTCTTGTCCCATCAAAAAAAATAAATGGAATCACAGTCTCTTTCTCCCACTTTATATTTAGTTCAGCAACAGGGTGACACCTCATCCATAAATAATTGGTTCCTTACATGCGTCCATCAGTTCCTTCTTTCGGTCCATGCTTGGATTTAAGTTTTCCTTTATAGCCTAACTCTGGCGGTAACTGTTGGTATATCTAAAATCCGTCAGTTTTTTTTTTTTTTTTTTTAGCGACCGTGCCAATTCCTTTAATTCCAGTATGAAGAAAAGTTGTTCCGATTCATTCAATTTTTAATTCCAGGCGATGGGCGAATACCGTTCCTATTCGTCCTTTGCTCGGGATGGATCCTTGGCCATCTGCGCCAGTGTGACATGTTTTAACGAGCCTGTGGTTCCCAGGCCCGTTTGGTTCATTTCGTCCTTTACAAAGTACGGCCTTAAGGAAAATACCTTCAGTTCAGGAATCCATTTGCTAAGAAATCCGAATATTTATTCAAGATATATATATACAACTGTACATTATTTACATGCTTTATGGGTTATATCCCATACAACGAAAAAACATTATGCTGTATCATTGTGACATCTTCTTCTCCTCGCGCTTTTAATCTCTAATGCCCTCCTCGTCTCCCTTTTTCCGCAAACCCCCAACGTTTTCGGGGGTTGCATTGTTGAAACCTCGTAACGAATATTCTTTAAGTTACGCCTCCGACCATGTAAGAAGGCGTACCGAATGTCACCATGTATTTGACAACCAACGACTATCTTATGAGTTCGAGCAAAATGGCGTCGTTGAGGACCAATGTCCCCAAAATGTCCAGCAGTGAGTTTGCAAGGATAAATTGTCCGTTCTCGTACAAGATATCTTACACGGCTGTCACTTGAACACATACATATATACACGAAAAAGACACCAAAATCATATCTAAGTATTTAAAGGGGCCTCTCATTTGTAGAGATCCTCACACACTCCAAATTCAGTTTCAATTTTTTTTAGTCCAGTTTTTGGGAAGTGTAGTTAGAATCTGCATTCTAACTCTTTTGTCTGTAGTAGCATTGAACTTTTCTTTCAATTGATTAATAATTTCATTGTCATAATTTTTTGCTGCGTCAGATTCAGTGGTACCTGGATTTAAATTAAGTACTTTCGTTCGAAAAGCTTTTGTCACTTTTTTAATCTTTGCTTCTGGGTATATTTTTTTTCAATCAAACATTTTCTTTTAATAGGTGTACCTTTGATATCAGTCAGACTTTTGTTCAAAGTTTCAATTGCCTCTTTTTTTCTCTGGAGTTTACAATGTATTTTGAACTGGTACTTCAGGAACATTCAAATGGTCTTGTGATTCTGAGCTGTCTGAATGCAAGCTTTCTTGCTCAGTTAAAATCTCTGGAAGCTTTAGTAAAGCTTTATGACACCCATCACATATCTTGTCACCTTCATGTAAATTGGCATTATGTCTCAAAATATTTTCATTTACAGATCTCAATTGTTTCTTATAATAATTATGACCAGGTTTCTTAAATAGGCTACAACAATATACCAAAAAATGCTTTGATGTACTGGGCTCACCCATATTGTCACAGTCCTAATAATAGAGTAGAGTTAAAATTATAAATAATAGTGCAAGTCAAATTGTCTGAAACAATAAAAAAAAAATATCTTATATATAATAATAGGCAGGGCTCGACAAAACCCGGGCGCCAGGTCGCCATGGCGCCTAAAAATTTCATGCGGGCGACAAGAATTTTTTGTGTTTAATTTATGTATTTAACAGATGTGGTTTTCCTATTCTGAAGTGGGAAAATCTACTTTGTCAATGTTTTTACTGTAATTAAATTGATGAAAATGGCAAACAGCTTTTGCGTGAAGAGGGAATTCCCGCAATTTACCAGTGACTAACTAGATCGGCGCGTTTGTATCTGTCGCATACAAAAGCTGCTCCGTAGTTAGGGCACTGAAGCGTTCAAGGCACCAGCTGTTATCAAGGTCTCCTCTGTGGGTCAGGTCGTGACCTTCAGTTGAGGTGATCTGCTAAATAGGAGGAGCTTGCTCCCCGCAGAGTTAGTGGCGTCTGCCACTGCAAGCACGTACAGAGCGTGTATTCTGGTATGATTGTGATCAAAATTATTAGAATGTCAGGAAGGTACTTTATGACAACTACACAGGGTCAGAATAAAAATAATTATCCATTTCCTTTGTAGTATACTCCTATAACTAAAATTATAATTTTTCTCTTTAAAAACACTTCAATCGGGACTCGTATGTAGCTTCTAATATATTTAATTCTTCAGACTTATACAACTGCATGTGAAATAATTTATATACCTACTGGATTATTTTATTTTAATCTTTTTAGCATGTATAAGGCTGTGTGAAAGAGAAATTAATTCATAAGTGGTAATAACTTTACTTTTCCCCAATTGCTCTGTAATGGTTTAGCGGAGAGGGACTGTGTTATTTCCTTCAATGCTATTTTCGATGCTGGCTCAATTATTATTAATTACTAGTCGTGAATCCCATATTCATAACGAGATTCTTCCACGTATTCGTGGAATTCCGCTTTGCCATCATTTGGGTCATTTTCCAGACCGATGCAAAACTGAAGGGAATTTCTTGGGGGAGGGGGTGTCTTTCCCATTTGGGGACGGTATATTCGTGTTTCGAAAGCGTAAGTTAACGGAGTTAAACAATTCCCCCCACAATAGTGGGGTTTTTTTCTTGCGATGTTTCTTATACCCAGTATTGTTGTTAAATATCATTTCATTTCATAAATATTTGTTTTTCAGCTTGAAAATTTTGCCAAAAACGGAAGTCAGGCGGAGTAAAGTTATCTCCTGTAATCACGAACCCCCCCCCCGCAATGTTTCCCCTCTCCTGAGTTGTTAAATGTTATTCCCCCTTGTGTTGTATTTAAGCTTCATAAGCGAGGGGGAATTTCCAAAAATGAAACTGAACGAGTTGGAAAATTTGTAAGAAATGATGCATGGTGTTCAAAAGCATTCATGTTCTCAAAGTTGCACCATTTACATGATGTATTTGTTAAGCTTTGATAACATGAAGTCGTGCAGGAAAGTTTTCAGCATGACAAATGAAATTGTCATCGGAAGGAAAAAGAAAGAAAAGCGACAATGAAGAAATCGGCAAAGAATGATAGCAGAAAAAAATTAAAAATTACAGAATGAATGCTCTGCAGCTGCAGTCAACAAAAGAAACGGAAAGTAGTTCGCATTCTTGCTGCGAAATTTAATTTTTCACCCTGTTAAAAAGTTCCGCGTTTTTTTTTTTTTTTTTTTTTTAATCTTTCGTTGGTCTCGTATGCATATTATTTCCCAAATTGCACAGTACAAATACTTGCCTTTATACCGTATTATTCCTCCATTTGCTCCTTATAAATTCATTACTCAGGTGGCTTTTATTCGTCTTCTATTATTTCCACATTTCCAAAAACAGCTGTTTAAATGCACTTTTATATCTTGCTATGATTTTTATAATTGTTACCTCTGCTTTATTTATGAGTAATAGTTGTGATAATATTTTCAGTACTTCTGAAATTGCTTCGTATTAAAGCATGCGGAGTGGCTTGTATTAGAAACCAGATGCCTTCAATGTAGCCTAGTGAAAGGTTGAAGTGGAGTACGTTCCACATTATAAGTGTAAAATAATAAACCACAGAAGTTATTACCATACTTCTGTGGTTTATTATTTTACATGAAACTGATTTCTTGTCAGATCGTACTTTGATGTAATCATTCCGCAGGCCTTTTCTTGGAAGTTAATATTTGAAAGTGCAACTGCAGATGGCTTTCCATTTTCTGCTAGCAAATGCCTTTAATTTTTTCTGTTAAATGTTTTAAGGCCATCCAAAAATAAAGGAAAGCTGCTTCTCCCGTGCCGCTTGATCCTACAGGTGGGACGCACGCGTCAATAATAGCAAGTGTGCGTGCTCAAAGCAATTCCTCCTTTAGTGGAGAAGCACACTCTGCGCTTGGAAGTGGGAACTCGTAACTTATCAGGAGCGAATGGGCTGATGGCTGAAGCTTCGGCAATTACGCTTGCCGACAACTACTGCCTTTGTTCAGCAAATTGAATTTTACATCAATTTTTTTTTTCTTCGGATTTTGTATGTTGCAACAGAACTTTTAAGCTTCAAAGTTAGCTGAAATTCAGTTGTGCAGGAAGAGTTTTGACCAGGCTCGTAGCCAGGCATAGAAATTAGGGGGGGGTAGGTCATTGAGGTCGGGCAGCTCTCCTCTGGCTACGACCTCGTTTTGACCTTTGTCCGTCCGGTTTCTTTTGCACCCTTCCTCTAACGCGTGTTGCAAGTCGGCAAAACAAAGCATGTGACTAACCATTGACCTGGGGTGAGTTGCAGCGGAAAACATTCCATTTATTTCTCTGGCTCCACTTTCATTGTTCCCCTTCTACCTTACTCTCCCTGCAGGCAGATAGCGTCACGAAAGGTCGCGTACCTGCAAACTGGTTGTCATTAACAGAGAACCCTTCTGTGGTGATAGCTCAACTTTAGTCGCATGATTACGCATTTTATTTTATTTTGGTTTCAAGATTCTGTTGTGTTTTTTAACCTCAGCTTTGTGTGTTTTATTCATTTCAAAAAATGAAACGAGCAGCTGCAAGCAGAGATTTGGAAAATGGGAAGCAATCCCGTTTAACAAGTTTTTTTGTGATTCCACAAAAAAGGAAAGATCCTGAGCCTTCCATTTCATTAGAAGAAACTGAGGTGGAAGTTAATACAGAAGATCTGAACCTCCATTCCCCTTCACTGAGTCAGGCATACAGTGGAAAAAGGAGGAAATTTCAAACAGCATGGTTAAAGGATTTACTGTGGCTTACTTTTAATGAAAGAACAGGTATAGCACAATGTGAAATATGTGCTGCATTTCCTGGGATAGCGGATGTCAGTTCTAAAGTGGTAAAGGGTTTTGTTGGACCTTTCAAACTGGAAACATTTAAAAAACATGAGAAGTCATATCAGCATCAGAAATGCATGGTAGCACAAAATGCAGAATTACATCCAGAAACTACCCCTATTGCAGTGTGTGTAAAAAAAAATGGATCAAAAAATGTTTGAGCACATGAAATCTGTTTTAATTATTGCCTACTTCATTGCTAAAAATAATAAACCTTTTAGCGACTTGGAAGGGCAATTGTTATTGGCAGAAAAATTAGGTATTGAAGTCAGAAAAGAATATAACAATGACAAAAGATGTAAAGAATTTGTGTCTTATATTGCAGCAGGGATAAGAAATGAGCTGATTTGTGAACTGAAAGATCAGCATTTTGTAAGTTTATTGCTGGATGGATCGACAGACAAAGGAGGTGTAGAAGAACTTATATTATATGACAAAGGAATAAAAGAAGTATTTTTATCCATCATTCCACTTGAAAGTGCAACTGCAGATGGATACATGAAAGCAATTTATAGTGAACTTGAAAGACTAGAGCTGTCAGAATGGTTAAGTTCCAATCATCTGATTGGTATTGGGACTGATGGAGCAGCCAGTATGATTGCTGAGAATGGTGTAGTTCAGAAGATTCATCAAACATTGAGCCATGTGGTAGGTGTTCACTGTATTGCACACAGATTAAACTTAAGTGTGTTGAGTGCTGTAAAAAATGTAAAATTCATTGATGACATTGATACAGTTCTTAAGAAACTGTACAAATTTTATCAGTCATCACCAAAGAGAATGCGTCAACTGAAGCAGGTATCTGAAATTTTGCAGGGCCAACTTTTAAAATTTCAATTTCTCTACAAAGTAAGATGGGTTGCCAGTAAAGTTGGTGCACTTGTTGCTCTGGTAAAATATTGGAAATGTGTGGTGGTACATCTTGAAGATATTTCTAATGAGAAAGGGGATGCTTCTGCAGTTGCAAAGGGTCTGTTGAAGAAACTGAAGGATTTCAGGTTTGCCCATATGCTACACTTTCTGTTAGATTATCTTACTGTATTTAAGAACCTGTCTCTCATATTTCAAAGGCAAGAACTTTTCATGAGTGCTGTTGAACTGCACATAAAAAGTACTGTAACAACACTCACTGCATTGATCAATGTTCCTGGTGATTATGAAGACATGTTCATCAGTAGCACAACACTGAAAGGCATTTATCAAGAAGTGCAACTGCATGGACTGAATGCCAGTTCAAGTACTTCCTTTGAAGTTGACAAAAAAAACCTGGTGCAATGCGGAGCACAATATTTAAAGGAAAGATTTCTGAACAATCATGACATCATTCAACATTGCAGGGTTTTTGATACCTTCACGTGGCCAACAGGAAAAGATCTGGAGAAGTTTGGAGTTGATGAGATAAGAGTCTTGGCTCAACATTTCAAAAAACAACTATCATCTCCAGATATGAATAGCAAAACATGCATAAATCTTCTCCAGAACGAATGGTATGTGTTTAAGGTGCTTGGACAAGGGATGAAGCTCAGTGAATTGTTGAACAAAGTGATGTCTAACAGTGACAGATTTCCAGTTTTAGGGAAACTCTTATCAATAGTGTCAGTATTGCCTGTTTCCACTGTAAGTTGTGAAAGAGGTTTCAGCTTGATGAACCTTATTAAAAACAAATTTCGATCATCAATGGAAGCGGAGAGCTTAAATGATTTAATGATGATCAACTTTAATGGCCCCTCCTTATCTGAATTTGACCCTTCAAAGGCTATTGACAGGTGGTATTTTGGTGCTAAAACCACAAGACATATTCATGGCCATAATAGGGCATCTAGGATTTAGTTTTCTTACAATGCTCTTTTTTTTTTTTTTTTTTTTTTTGCTTTTACTCAGTAATTTAATTCTATCTCATTTGTTTATAAAAAATATCCACATTTCAATCCTTCAATTGCTGCACAATATCAGCTAATATTAATATAATTTAATTGAAAGCAATATCGTAAACAGTCTCCATATTATAGGAATTGTGAAAAATCACCTGCTTTATTGTCATAAGTAAATTGAAAGGCAAATATAAATTCAAAGACATAATTCTAAAGAAATTATGAGTCATGCAGCAAACTTACTGCACGTTGTGGTTCTGGAACTGAAATATCTTTGTGATTTCAACAAGCACCTAGACGTTAGGTATGTTTCTTATCGATATGTTTCATGTTATTTGTCAATGGTATGTAAAATACATTCTACTCGATTATATATTTTTATGCTGCTCAGATTTCTTAAAATTGAGAGTAAATAAGAGGTAAAAAAATAAACCTTATGTCTTCCCCTTTCTGTTTATTGATATTTTATCAACTTTAAAGACCCCCTTCCCCCTACACAACCCTGGCTCCTAAATTTTGGAGGTGGCTCCTAAATCTGAATCATATTTGTCAAGGCCTGATAATAGGCCTTCAAGACTAAATAGAACTGACTGTACTTTTGAACTGGAGGGGTCTAGTTGTTCCAAACAAAGATGTCAAAAATGGTTAAACTTATTACTTAACAAACACATAACATTTATTTCACTTCCACTGAAAAAAAAAACTATTAACTTATAAAAATCATATTTTTATGTGAAACACTTTAAGTAATACTGCCAACAACTAACTGTTCACTCACTGAGATCTTAGAGGAAACTAAGCAAAAGTTGAGCTAGAGTGGGCATGAGTCACACTCCTGCAAGAACATGAATCAGACAAGTCTGTACAGGCTTGTTCCAGAACACCTGTGATTAGCAGACTATTTATTCACATGCTATTCCTAATTTGTCTGTAGGTTTAGTAAATCATTATCTGTAATAGACCCTAATGTAAATTGGTTACCTTATAGCCAATGTAATTTTTTTTTTTTTTACCTTACAAAAGTTAAAGGTAGCAATGTAGCCCTAACTGGTATTTAAAACAATACCATTGGTACCATAACTCCTGATCCCATTGAGATCCCACTCTAAAAGTTTCAGGATTTAAAGCTTATAATATTACAAAAAAACATATATATTTTTTTCAAAATTAAAAAAAATGCTATCTTAAAATTTTGTTTTTTTTAATTAAAAAAAAACCATTTTTTCACCAAGCATAGTCAAGTTGCATATCAAATCAAAAACTTATGAAATGCTCTTTAAAATGAGGGGTCAAACACTCTCTAGGCCTTATAGAACTTGAGGAATTCAAGATTGAAATAGTTTATGCAAGCTAAAAAATGACGATTTTTAAAAATTTTAAAAATGAATTACATGAAAACCCAATGAGGTAAAAAAAAAATTAAAAATATATTCTCATTTATTTCACTAGGGAGAATGATCCCTGAAGGTTTTGCATTGAATTCTGAAATGGTCAGGTTGAGTGACTGGTTGATTTGGCATGGAATCACCCTAAACAGTACACTAAAATCATCATGATATCAAGAGGAATGTGATCTTTATGGAACCATATCATAACAGTACCACAACACACCTCATCCTTCCTTGAAACAGACTTCTTCCGGCACCTGAATTGTCCAAAACGATGACACACATCCACCCTGAAAGTCATTGGGCGACCCTTTGAACATCTTGTAGTATAGGGGCGTTAACACCAGGAAATACATGTAGCCTCATCGCTACCAATTCCATTAAAGAATCTCTTCCAATTCCACATCTTACAGCTCAGTAAAAAAGGCGTCCGAAACAAAAAAGAACTTAATGGCTCCTGCTACAAAACACACTAGAACTAAAAGCTACTGAGCACACCAAAGAAAGAATGGACATGCTGCCATCTATCAGTCGATCTGTAATCACAAATAAAAGTAATGGAGAGTGGGCCACAGTTGGCATAGCCCAAACATGACACTGGAAATTTTCTGATTTAAAAAAAAAAAAAAACTTGTCATCAGCATTGAGAGCAATGCAGTTATTCATATTTCTTTTGTAATCTAAAATGATCATTTAACTAGGGTTGGAAAAATACATTCCAGATCTAGGAGCCACGTGAAACAAATTCAAATTTCAAAGAATAACACACAAATGTTGTGCGGTGGTGGTGATAAAATTAAATGTAATGTAATGTAATGGCAGTGCATATTTGCTAACCCCCCTACCCCTGCCTACCACTACTGTTTTCCTAATTGCTGCTTTGAAAAAAATTTAGATTTTGATAAGTACAATAATTTATATGTATAAGCTCGGAGTACCCTAGTTTCCTTCATATAATCTGGGGTGGCATGTAATGTACAGGCCACAAAATTCAGAAACAAGCAAAAAAAAAAATATTCTTAAGCATAATTCATGGCGGAGAAAAAAACTCATAATTTGTAGACCGTGAAATTTAGAAATAAAGTGTCAGCACCTGTTATGTTGACATTAAAAAGTATTAATTTAATATTTGTAGTATTTTAATTTCTGGTAGAAAAGTCACGATTTGCAGAATGATCAAAAAGTTCGAAAAAGCAAGAAAGAAATTATCTTATTAAATAAAAGGAGCTCATGTTTTAAAGGCTTTTGTGCTATTTTCAAGTGACAAAAGAAGAAAAACCCCTAATGTTTCCAAGTAGGAACAGTCTAAAAGAATCCATTTAAAATTATCAGTACCATTGTAGCTTTTTTCTATTTTTGCAAATACGATAAATTTGTTTTATAAAAGTTTTTTGCTGTGTTCAAGAACAGATCTTTGATATGTCTGTCCTCTACTAAATCTGAAAGTTTTTGCTTTATTTTAAGTGGGATTTCAGTCTTCATCAAGCCTGCCTTGTAGTTTCACCAGCAATTTGTTAATCTCAATAAGCTACTTCCGTAGCCGATGGTTGTATTGTTGCAGAAATGTTGCACCAGGAGGATTCGCAGAGGGTTCTGGAGCACCCATTCTTGCCAAATATAACCTTGTTCTAAACTCCCACCTTAGCATAGAACTTTCCCCAACTAAAGGAAACGATGCTTGCGTTAGGTGCAAGCACCTTGCACATTTCAGCTCAGCATTAAAAGTAAAATTTTCAGTAAATCAATTTCCATGACTTTTAGAAAAATTTTCTTCTTCTTTTTTTTATTTTTTTATATAGTTTCCATGGTTTTTCCATGACTCATGCAAACCCTGGCATCAGCCATCAGGTCCAAGCAATGTGCACATCTTTACTCAGTGCTGTAACTTTTGTATTTTTGTGGAATTCAGTAATGAGCCTAATGAATTCATAAGCAGAAACACTGTTCTTCTTCATCATCATAATTTTTAACACCTTTTAAAACAGGATAACAATAATTAGCCATGAAGAGTATTAGCTCAGATCTCAAAAAAATATTTTGTAACTCATAAAAAACTGTAAGTTGCATGACATTTTTGAACCTTCCAGCAGCTAGAAATGGTTCAGCTCCATGAGAGTATCCACCTTTAATAATTGGTGTGTTTGGTACTATAACAATGTCAAGCTGATTACCACATCACTCCTGTCCTTCAGCAACAGAACAGATTTCCAGGGTTGAAGAATACAGAAATTAAACAATAATTAGCCATGAAAAGTATTAGCTCAAATCTAAAAAAATATTTTTTGACACTTCAAAAACTATGTTGTGTACATGTTATGACATTTTGGAATCTTCCAGCAGCTAGAAATGGTCCAGCTCCATGAGAGTATCCACCTTTAATAATTGGTGTGTTTGGTACTATAACAATGCCAAGCTGATTACCACATCACTCCTGTCCTTTAGCAACAGAACAGATTTCCAGGGTTGAAGAATACAGAAATTAAACAATAATTAGCCATGAAAAGTATTAGCTCAAATCTAAAAAAATAATTTTTGACACTTGAAAAACTATGTTGTGTACATGTTATGACATTTTGGAATCTTCCAGCAGCTAGAAATGGTTCAGCTCCATGAGAGTATCCACCTTTAATAATTGGTGTGTTTGGTACTATAACAATGCCAAGCTGATTACCACATCACTCCTGTCCTTCAGCAACAGAACAGATTTCCAGGGTTGAAGAATACAGAAATGAAACAATAATTAGCCATGAAAAGTATTAGCTGAAATCTAAAAAATATTTTTTTGACACTTCAAAAACTATGTTGTGTAACATGTTATGACATTTTGGAATCTTCCAGCAGCTAGAAATGGTTCAGCTCCATGAGAGTATCCACCTTTAATAATTGGTTTGTTTGGTACTATAACAATGACAAGCTGATTACCACATCACTCCTGTCCTTCAGCAACAGAACAGATTTCCAGGGTTGAAGAATACAGAAATTAAACAATAATTAGCCATGAAAAGTATTAGCTCAAATCTAAAAAAATATTTTTTTGACACTTCAAAAACTATGTTGTGTACATGTTATGACATTTTGGAATCTTTCAGCAGCTAGAAATGGTTCAGCTCCATTAAAGTATCCACCTTTAATAATTGGTGTGTTTGGTACTATAGCAATGCCAGGCTGATTACCACATCACTCCTGTCCTTCAGCAACAGAACAGATTTCCAGGATTGAAGAATACAGAAATTAAACTATGATTAGCCATGAAAAGTATTGGCTCAGATCTAAAAAATAATTTTTTGACACTTGAAAAACTATGTTGTGTACATGTTATGACATTTTGGAATCTTCCAGCAGCTAGAAATGGTTCAGCTCCATGAGAGTAGACCCACCTTTATAATTGGTGTGTGTTTGGTACTACTACAATAATATGGCAGTTTTTCATACGGAATGGTCATAATGGTTTCCAAATAGCTGTCTATGTATGATAAGTTAAAACCACATTTTCAAACTGCAAATTAAAATCACTTTATTAAGTTTATTTACAAATTAAAAACTAGTTAAAATGCGAGATCTTTCGAGGCCTCGTGGCCCCATCATCAGGCTAAGTGCCACTACAAACAAAGATGCAACCATTACACAACACATACGATAACCCACAATGTACTCAGTCACCATCACAAGTGATGCCATTTACAATGAATTAAAGTTCAAAAGAATACAGTAAAAATATTATGCAAATTCCTTGTCTTCGAGACACTGTGTAGAAGAAGGTGCAATAAGCCGTCTCCACTCCCTAGGAACGAAAGCCAGGAGCTCAGTGTTACAACAGGTCACTCTATATTTTATAATGAAGAGGCTTTCCGACAGAAAAATTGTACGTTTGTTAACATTAGAATTAAGCACTTTGGCATTCACCCAATCCGGGGAGAACCTCCTTGGTTAACAGCAGTGGTTAAAGCAGTGGTAGTGGATCCTGTTCAAAGAGCGTATTTGTGTTCAGACATCCTGATATTTAAAGTCCTAAGAGTAGATACTATGTAGTACCTAACAGTGCTATTAGTATCCTCAAGAACAAGTGAAATGCAGTATACACCCGGTTTATTGAAAGTTGAGACTTTATCCCTGTCATTCCGTAGCAAGGAAAAAATATTTCTGGTGCTCACTCCAAAGCTTGTTATGTTTATGGCAAGCTTTTTCAAAATGGACCGAAGAGGGGGAAGAAATTAAACTTTTCCGACGTACTTAGTTGAGTTAGTTGCAGTTAACAAAGTCGTAAATCTCAACCGCTGAAACTTTTGTAATAGTCCATGAAAGAAGTGGTCCGAAAAACCAAAGATATGGGCCAAAGACAAGACCCTGGACAATTCTTCATGTCGAGCCGTGCAAGACGAAGAATGCGTAAAAGCACGTTTTATAAAAAAATGAAGGGCAAAAGCCTTATGTTCTGGAGGATTAGAAAAGGCAAAAGGGATAATGCAAGGGGTGAATGTCTGTTTTCAATGAACTGAAAACTTAATTTGGTGGGAATTCAGGTCCCAAGACAATAAAATATCCAGGAAAGGTAGCTGCCCCCTCTCTCCAATTCCATTGTAAACTTAATAGATGGGAACTGGGAGGAAAGACATTCAGTAAATTCATCAAGTAGAGACGGAATGAGGCCAAAATACTAACATGTCATCTATGTATCTTAATAAAAGTGACGATTGATTTAAGGAAAATCCAACAAAACTTTCTTCAAGAGACTGGAGGAGAACCTCAGCCAAAATGGGGAGAGAGGGGGAGCCCATTGGTGCTCCCTCCCTCTGCTGGAAAAACTTACCATCAAATTTAAAATAAGACCACCTTGCTACGAGCTTTAGTGCAGAAACAATAGCACCAGACTCAAGTGGGGAAATAGAACTGTCTTCTTGCAATTTACTAGCAATAATAGAATGAACTATGCCAAGGGGGACACTCGGGAACAGTGACATGACATCCAGTGATGCCATGACAAACCCTGTGCCAAAGGAGTTAAAGGCTTTAATACAGGTCAATGCCTAAGTAGAATGGACGAATTTAAAGTAAGAGATTTCAAAAAGAAGCTAACGCATTCTCAAGCAAGCGGATTGGGTTAGCATACCCAGAAACTAATAACCTGAGAGGTTGACCAGGTTTATGTGTCTTCATTTTACCGAAGACTTCAGGAAACCTTGATTTCTCAGCTTCCCTAACAGTGATAGTAGCTGAAGTTGGGTCGGACCTGAGAACTCTTCGAGGAACCAAATCAATGGCCTGGATCATCCTGGCGTGGTAGTCAACGCGGTCTAGAATAATGATCTAATTTGTTTTATCAGCCCCTATAATTGACAAATTAGGGTTATTAGGCAATTGTAGCAATTGATCTCTTTCATATTTCAACTCTGGTAATATCTTGCTCCGGGTTGAAAGGTTTTTGGCTAAACTGTAGCGAGTAACATCCCGTTCTTTCTCTGGTAATGCATTAATAATATTTTCAACCTGAGGGATTGAATGTGGAGGGCAGAATGATGAAACAGGAAAACTGTATTTAAACCCTTGACTAAGGGCGGGACGTTGAGCATCCAATAATTGAACTGAACTGTAGTTAAGAAATGGTTCTGGCAAAGTAGAACTATTGATGGAACCAACATGTGAACTCACCGGCTGGATCCGAGAAAGACGCCCGGAAACCAAACAATGCCAAGCACATTTTTGAACCTTCCAGCAGCTAGAAATGGTTCAGCTCCATGAGAGTATCCACCTTTAATAATTGGTGTGTTTGGTACTATAACAATGCCAAGCTGATTACCACATCACTCCTGTCCTTCAGCAACAGAACAGATTTCCAGGATTGAAGAATACAGAAATTAAACAATAATTAGCCATGAAAAGTATTGGCTCAGATCTAAAAAATAATTTTTTGACACTTCAAAAACTATGTTGTGTACATGTTATGACATTTTGGAATCTTCCAGCAGCTAGAAATGGTTCAGCTCCAGCTCCATGAGAGTAGACCCAACTTTATAATTGATGTGTGTTTGGTACTATAACAATGCCGAGCTGATTACCACATCACTCCTGTCCTTCAGCAACAGAACAGATTACCAGGGTGGAAGAGTACTGAAAGTGTGGTTATATAGTATATGCAAAGAAAAAAATAATAATAATAACATTTTTCAACATTGATAAAAAGAAAAAAAAAACATTTGGAGCCTTCCCACAACTGGAAGTGGTCCAGCTCCATGAGAGTTTCCACAGTCTTTGATAATTGGTGTGTTTGGTACTATAACAATACTGAGCTGATTACCATAACACTCCTGTGCTTCAGCAACAGAACAGATTGTCAGGGTGGAAAAATACAAAAAAATATGGTTATATAGTATAAGCAAAAAAAAAAATTAAGTAAACTTTAGATCATTACATAGTATCACCACAATAAATATAGAAATCAAGGTTGACGAGTTTCTTCCAAAGTGGAAAAAAACGCAGAAAAAAACATGGAAAAAAACAGCCAGAAGTAGGTTTTTTTCTGCTAGTGGAAAAAATGGAAGAAACTGATTTTCGTATTTATTAGTTATTACCAAAATTATAATTATGTTTGTAAGCTATAGTAAATGCTTTTCTCTTATAGATAACTTTTAATTTAATTATAACAATTCAGTTATATATGCCAAATTAATAATTACAAAATTCTTTTAACCAAGGTCGCACACCTGACTAAAGTTTTTCATTAGGTACCTAGGTCGGCAGATTTTTTCTAAAGTGCAAAATCCTTTGAAAAAACAAATAATGAGATTTAACTGAAGGAAACTTTTTTCTTTTTTTTTACTTTATGAAAAATATGATATTTAGAGACTATTTAAATATCACAGTGTTGCTTTTAGCACCCTTTTTATTCTATTTAAGTAACTAAAAATAATAAAAAGGGTGCAAAATCATAAGGGGCTTTGAAATGCTCACTTTCTGCACTTGAAAATGGTACATTGCAAAAATAAAAGAACATACTTATTAGCTTATCCATTTTTTTCCTGACATTTCTAGAGCAACAAAAATTATCCATTGAACTTTTCTTTTGAAAATTTTTTAACACTTGAACTTCAGGAACTGATGAGGTATTTACAAACTCTCACTCAGTGGTCTCAAACTCTGACCCTCGGAAGGGCCACTTTCCAGTTTGAAGGAATTTAGGGGGCCACATGAAAATTAATAAGTTTCTTATGAATAAATATGAACTTTACAAAACTACACCAATGGCTTGGCACTAGAGTGGAATATTATTTCTAATTATTGGTAAATAATAAAAACAAATGCTTCATCAATCACTGAGAACAATCACTTTTCATAACATTTATTTTCACTTAAAACAATCACATTTTACCAACTGACCTTGGTACAGAAAATATTGCGTGTTATGACCGAAAACTTGGGCTCGCTTTTCTGTCACTAACTTATCGATATTTGGAATACTATCATTTGAACATGCTACTTTTAAAAGTAGGCATAAGTGAGCCCAGTTCGAAAAAACCCACCTGTTTTTGTTTTTTTCAAAATTAGATTGTTTTTCTTCTACAATATTCCAAATTTAATCGGCACCCAATGAAATATTTTCTTTTACAATTAATAACGATAGGAATAATGACTAGATTCTCTTTCTTGCCTTCTCAAAGGTGATGGTTGACAGATTTTATTATTTAGAACACAAAACGAACCTTTCAGATCAGCTGACAAAGCAACTGATCTGAAATAAGATCAAATTAAACAATAATCCTGAAAATAAATGTTTGCATATAAATAGCAAACATTTATTTTATCTATTCATACTAAAGAAACAAAAGAATATAACATACTTAGCTTCTAACTAAAATATTATCATTAAATAAAATTTTCCTGAGAGATTATTTTTGTGCAGCATGCAAACTGCAATGATTTTTGACTATTTACAAAGATCACCTAAAAATTAAACAATGGTACATAATAAAGTATTTTTGCTTTGTATTTTACTAGAACCTCAAAAGCAGTCTGAAATTATCATAGTTTCATGACCAGGCCTCCACAAATTGAAAAAAAGAAAAAAATTGGTAGCCAGCAAAAGTTTTTAGTGGCCAGCACCCCCCCCCCCCAACAGAATTGCTGTTCATGCGCTTCTTCTAGCGTAAATAGTGCGGGACTATGCTTAACTTTCATACCTCCAGAAAAAATTGTTGGTCCCGGGCCCCCCCCTACTTTGTTTTTGACTGTGACAAACATATCCAAAAAAGTTCTACAAAAATCATTTTACAGAACTTGTTTTCAGTCCCTTTTGTAAAATACGAAAGGAACAGGTCTCAGGTGCGGACATGAAACATCTGCAGCATTTTCCCTAGATTCCCGAAAGCATTATTGAAAAAACTCTGATGGAAGAAAAAATTGCATAAACATGAAGTTATTTTTTCACAGACTGAGGATTTGTTATAGATCAATAGCACAGATTTTTTTTTAGCCGTAGCTCATTGCATGGCTGAAAAGATATATTAATAAAACTGCTGAAACCAGTTTCCAATGGTAAACATATTGGTGGACTTCTAGTTACAAGTATAAGTTACTGTATATGCTTTTACATAAATTGCATACATTTATTTAAGTGAAAATCAGAAATTATATGAAGTAAGACTGTACTATTTCAGTAAGAGATCACAGAATGTTTCCATTCTCAAATGTTTGTGCAGTAGTAGTATGCCTTATAAAGGACATCCCACTAGGGGAAAAAAATAAAAATAATTTCTCTTAACATTCTATTTTCAATGTAGTTCTTCAAATTCTGTGTTTCCTAATTTTTGCTTCTTAACTACTGGCATATGTCCTTGTGTGTGTCTAGATTTTTTGGATCCAAAGAACCACCTATCGATCAATAGCTTTCTGTGATTTATAGCCTTTAGGTGGAGGGCCATTCAAGTGAATCATCATGAGATTATTCAAAGTTGATGCTTTAATGGATGTTCTGTTGTTTGTTTTTATCAAATTCATGTGACTGAAACCACGTTCACATGATGCAGTACATGTTGGTAGAACTGCAACAATTTCCAGTAAGTGGCCAAGAACTGGAAATCTCTCTTGGTTAGATAATGTTTTTTTGAGTAAATCTGCAAACCTCGCCCTAAAACTTTAAATTCATACCACTCACTCATTAGAGACTTCATTTTAGTTTCCCATGAGGTTTCATTACGGGAGGAAAGATGTCTTTGAAAGTGCTTGGCAAGAACTTCAATTTCACTTTTTCCAAAATCTTCCAGGTTTTCTTCTGGCCAGACAAAGGTGTCGAACACCGAACAAGCTTTTTGTAAAGTAGTCTCAGACTCTAAAAATCGTTCCTGAAAGTACCTTATCCCATCGCTGATCATTTTGTTCTTGTCTGACTCAAAGCTTTTACTGTCAATGTTTGTAAGTTGAATGCCCAAGTAGTTTCCACTAATAGTTGTCACATTTGTGAATTGGCTTTCATATGAGGCAGGCCTAGATTCCAAGTTCTTAAGTTCATTTAGTGATCTTTTAATGTGTATCTCAACTTGGCTTTAAAAGTAACTGCTCTTTTTGAAAAATCAATGAAACTTCTTTAAATATTAACAAAAAATCCAGTAAAAAGTGCAGCATTGCAACAAATCTGAAACTTCTCATTTTTTTTTACAATTCCTCTGGCTACAGCAGCATCATCATCCTTCTCATTTGATACATCTTCTAAATGAGCTATAACTACATTATAATTCCTTACTAATGCAGTAAGAGCACCAACTTTGCTTGAAACCCACCGAACCTTGTGTAGATACTGAAATTTCAGAAGCTTTGACTCCAGAATTTTAGCAATACTGTTTAACTGTCTCATTCATTTAGGCAAGTTCCGGTAAAACTTGTACATTTTTTTTAGAACAGTATCTAAATTCATCTAGATATTTTACATTTTTTATTGAGCTCAGAACACTCAAATTTAATTTATGAGCAACACAGTGTTGGGAAACAACATCTGAGATGTTTTTCTTTATTTTTGTAGTTAATCCATTTTCTTTCCCAATCATATTTGCCGCGCCATCTGTGCCAAGTCCGACCAACTACTGTCCTTCTAACCAACCAATTCCCAAATTTCTCATTTCTTCATCCAAGACCTTGTAGTAGTAGTACCCTTTAGCAGTAGATGACTGAAGAGGTACTATCGACAGGAACACTTCTTTCACTTTCTTGTCTTTGACATAGCGAACATAAATAAGTAACTCTTCTACTGTGGACTTATCAGTTGATGCATCAAGAAGGATAGTTGCATGGTTACACTGTTTAACTTCTGCAATTAGTTCTTGCCTAACCTCATCTGCAATATGAACTCTTTATACCTCATATCATTCTGATATTTTTCAAGACTCACATTTACTTCAAATTTATTTAATAACACAATCAGATTTGAAAAATCTGTAAATGGCTTATTATATTTTGCCACATAATATGCAGTGTTGAAGAGCTTTTCAAGATGGTTAAACATTTTTTCATCCATCTTTTTGTGACACACTGCTAATGGTGTACACTCTGGTTTTTCTACAGCAAGATCATGCCCAATGCAGTTTCTGTGCATTTTTTATAGCTGGTGTATCTTGAAAGTCTCAATTTTAAAAGGCCACTGGAAACCACAAACAAATTTTGTGTTTTTATCTGAAATATTGGGATATTTTGAGCATATTTTGCATGAAGCTTTATCGTTTTCAAACACTAACCATGGAAATTCTTCACACCATTTTTTCTGAAATTTTCTCTTGCCATCTATTTTCATTTGTCTTTTGAGGCAATCCAAGTTTGTTTTTCTGAGGCACTTGTTCAGTTTGGCCTTTGTCATCATTTTGCGGAGTTCCAAATGGTGGTCGCTTCTGAAAAAATGAAAGTAGACTCTTTTGTTCCATCATAAAAACAACTTGAGCATAAAAGAACCATGCCTCAAAGTGAGCTGAGGAACCAAATATTTTTTAAGTCGCATGAAGCTGGTTATAAATTTTTATTATCACAGTCGGAATCCTTCCAAAGCATCAGAACAGCCAAGTAATACGTGCTTCTCCATAAGCAGCACGGAACCCGAAGTCCAGTGGCACAAAGATAGCACACCTGTGACCCTCACAGTTATGGGTATTGGCACTCGAAGTCCTGTGGGACAAAAGATGGCGCACCTATGACGGGGAGGGAGATGACACCAAAGAATGATGACAGTCTCAATCTCTTGTTCCTTCTGCTGTGTTGCAACGGCGTTTTACGCGAAAAAAATTAAACAACCGTTCAACTTCAAAGATATGCTTGCTTTAGCATAAGTCTGGGTTCTAAAAATAATAGAGTTGATGAAGGAAGTGAATTTCCTAATTGCATACCTGCCAACTAATTTTAGCAAAAATCTAGAAAACTGCTTAAAAACATATAGAAGATATTTCAAAAATCAAGAAAAGAATATGGTGCAAAAGTCAATTTATGAGTCAATAAATTACGAAGAAAACCATTTTTAGCTTTTTCTAATAAATAACACACACACACACACACACACAGAGCTGTATAATTATATAACGAGACGCCAACCTCTGGAAAGGAGTTCCAGAAATCAACACACGTTGTTTACGTAATCTTACCATCATGAATTTACTTTTTAAAAAAAACCTTGTAGCTCGTCTTCCCTTTGAAGCGTTAAGGGTGCTAGCGTCAGGTAATGCAAGAAATGTATAGTTGCATGGAGTAAGACAAATCGGGATTGCACGCTTCTCTATTAATAAAAAAAAAAAAAAATGCCTTTTACCTTGCCATTCCATGCCCCAATCTCTCCAAAGGTAAAAAACGAAAAAAAAAAAAAAAAGAACAATGGGTTCCGCGATGGCTATCTGCACAATGCGTAGTGGACTGAGGCTACATCATTACAGCCGAAACTCTTAACTCGAAACAAAGCGATGACACAAGTTCCGATGATATCCCACTTCGGAAGACGGAGAGCTTTGGTTTACTTTAACAGTGCACAAAAAAGTACGGAGTTGTTTACAAAAATATCATGCACTCAGAAATTGAAGTGATAAAAGCAAAGCTATTACGTTTTTATGCAGAATTACGTAATCACTAAAATATTTTTTTCTTTACAGTAAACGAAGAAAAGAAAATCTATGTGGTTTATTTCCATATCAAACTCTCTTAATGCAGTTGTTTTGTTGATCTGTTAAGTAGGTCAAGAAAGTTGCGACTGGGACAGAAGCTCCTTTAACAAATATTTTGTGTTATGCAGCATAGCAGCCAACCAGCAAGCATGCTTCGTAGTTAAGATTCGTTCAGCGCAAAGGATTCTGGGGCCTCTACTCTTCCTGGATCGAGAGCACCACGAGGAGCCAGCCTTTCCCACCGGTCACGTGATGTGTGGTGGAGGATAGGCAGATAGGAGAGAGAGAAACTGCAGTTTGTGCGGCCACACGCATGCACGCCGCTGTTTGCTGATTTCCATAAAAGATAAAAATACAACCATTCCAAAATCTGCTTCATTACATTAAAAAAAAAAAAAAAAAACTATACTAATTAAAACTGCTGAAAACATAGTCGCCAGCCAAAATATTTTGGTTGCCCGCATTTGTGGAGCCCTCATTATAACTGACTGTGAGGATATTGTCACGACCTTGGGACCCGGATAATCAGGATGCCAATTCTTCCGGACGTAATCTGATCCGCAAGTGTACCTCATTAGCCAATTAGCCTTCCACAGTACACCAAGAAATCAATGAAGTCACAGTATAACAATTAAAAACAGAGATTTACTCGACACTGGCATAATTTACACTGGAATTTCATGTAGTAATAAATACTCTAAAATTTCCGGCCAGCTTTGGCCTTTTTTAGTGTTTCCCAAACCATGACGTAACGAAAAGTCTGTTTGTTCAATATGGGCCACAAAGAATTACTTATAAAGTACTTACGTATAACCTCCAGTATCCAAGTACTGATGAAACTCTTAAACACACTGACACACGTGTGGGTAAGTTTATTCTAAACTAGCAGCACTTTCGCTTTTCGAAAGCGTCGTCGCTCGATGCAGTGAGCTGTGCATACTCAGACACACAATAAGATTTCTCCAGCTCCGACAAACACGAAAAGGCGACAATTAGCTTCGGTTTTTCTCTAGATGCTAGGGGCCTCATCAGCTCTTCCCTTGAAGCCAGGCGTTCCTCTTTTAAGCTTTGAGCGAGGCAGTTCGGTGTCTCGTAGCAGCAGCTCACCTGCAGAAAACTCCTTTTTACGGCAACGTTTGGTATCTGACGTACAGTAAGTTTTTGGAAGTTCCAAGATGAAACTAGAGACAGCGATTCTTCAGCGTATATTTTAGCTTGTTTTCCTGGGGCTCAGGTTTTCAACAGTGGCAGCAAACGACAACAAATTTCTAGCATGAGGAAATTCCCAACCTCTCTCTTCACTATATCAAACAGACTCTGCCGAAAAATCTTTTGTCTGCAAGAGGTGGTAAGCAGTGCATTCCACCACTTGAAAACACGGCATGTTTATTACCAAACCCTTTTAGTCCAAAACCTTTCCCATTGTCTCTCACGCACAGCTTCACTTACTGACAAAGAGCTCCAAAGTGCTTGCCGTCCAAATAACTTTTGAGCTATGGGAAAAAGCTTTTAAACTCTGACCTGTCCCATTTGCGATTATGAGCTCTTTGTTCTCATGGCAAACACCTGCATCTCGCCATTCAAATTCAATGTACTAAAAAATCTTTTTTTTTATACCACCCCTCGCAAGTGTTTAATTATAACTCCCTGTTAATTAAACCCCCAATCAAGTTTCAATTAACATGCATTAGCCACACCTCTTGCCAATTAATTATGTGCGAGGGGGGGGGTGATCGTCACATTGCTCCTTTCTTAAAATGCAACTCGTCTCGAGTGCATATAAGCTACCTGTGATTCGCAGCGATTCCACCACCTGGAGCTGCCTACCCCATATAAGAACTCATCAGTACCCCCTCTTCCATTTCGCCCATCATCGCCTCTGCCCTTACTCAAAACAATCACCTTAAATTGGTCTTTGGCATTCCCTGGGCCCGTCCCATTTTCTAACGAATCTCAGGGAACACCCACAATACCTGCATACCTGAATAATTATTTACACTGCCACTCCCCAGGGCAGTACACAAATACAGCACTACATAATTAATTTACAGTGCACAGTTCCACTACCATGGCACATGACATAAAGCAAGATTAAAATATTTCCTCCAATACAACACAACACCGAGCACACTATACAAAATTATTACAACCAACAAGCTCATTCCATGTTCTCAGGCTCTCCGCTTCTCACCCTTTCACATCACCAAGTCAGCCAACGGGAAACTAACCAATCACCTGAGACATTCATCCTTCAACCGGTTATAATTCGGTATTTCCTGCCCTATACGGTGTAAGCCTATCGATGTGTATGACTCTAACTGGCCTATTGTTGTACAAAACTTTGTAAAGAACATCGTTGATTCTTTTCTTCACTACATAGGGACCTTCCCACGGGCGTTGCAATGTGGGTGACTTTTTCCTGTTTATTCTGAACCTAAAACAAAACTCCACCCACTCCTGTTTCACTAGCATCGGCATCAAGGATGAATGATAATTCCACTTTGGGATAACCAATACCAGCGCTGATATCAGAGCTTCCTTTAGTGTCATGAAGGCTTGTTGGCACTCTTCATTCCACTCAAAGAGAACTTTCACCTCGATGCAATGGTTGGGCTATCTGTGAAAAACCTCTGATAAATTTCCGGTAATAGGAACATACCCAAGGAAACTTCTCACCTCCTGAGCATTCGTCGGCGGTGGCCATTCTTTGACTGCCACAATCTTTTCAGGGTCTGTCCCTATGCCATCTGCAGAAATTACATGTCCTAGGTATTTCACTTCCGTTTGCAAAAATCTACACTTTTTCGGATTCAATTTTAACCCCGCTTCACGGAATCTAGTGAAAACAACTTTCAAATTATCCAAATGCTTAGCAAAAGTAGTACCACACACAATTATTTCATCTAGATAAACCATGCAGATGTCAAACGGTAAACCTAGAAGAAAGTTTCTATTAAACATTCAAATGTGGCCGGTGCATTACACAGTCCAAAGGGCATTACCTGAAATTGCCACAAACCATTACCTGTCGTGAAGGCAGTTTTCTCTTTATCATCTGCATGTATACCCATCTGCCAATAGCCACTTTTTAGATTGAGCGTTGATAACTACTTGGATCCAGCCAAATGATCCAGAGTGTCGTCTATCCTAGGTAGTGGATAAGAATCCTTATGAGTTACTTCATTGAGTTTCCTGTAGTCTAAACAAAATCTAATCGTAACATCAGGTTTAGAGACTAAAACAACAGGTGATGCCCACGGGCTAAAAGAAGGTTCTGTAACTCCTTGCTTCTCCATATTTCTCAACATCTCTTCCACTTCTGCTCGTTTAGCTGATGGTAAATGTCTAGGCGGTTGCTTAATTGGAGCACTATTTCCTGTATCTATTCCATGGAAAACGACATTGGTTCGTCCATAATCGTCCTCACCTGCATAAAAAATATCGGGGAATTCGCATATCGTCTCGGTCCACTCCCCTATCACACTCTTTTGACCAAGAGTACGATTTTCCCAAGTATTTGTGTGGATATACTTGTGGTTGAAGAATGTATTAGATGCATACAAACATTCTGAATGCAGAGTTCAATTAATCTTTCACCATTATCATTCACACCAGGATCATTAAACTTACCCAGAACATTGCCAGAAATTGCATTCTGCACGCCTACTCTGGCATTGAAATCCCTGCTAGTATAACTTTCTCTTTAGTACCAAACTGGCCCAAAACAGCTTTTAGCTCATTCCAGAAATCTTCCTTCCTGTCAGAGGGTTCAGAGTCACAAGGAGTGTACACTACAACAATTACTATTCTCTGAAGTTTCACTTTCAAACGAATCCAAAGAATTCTTTCACTTATGCAACTATAGTGAATCAAGTTGTTCTTCATCTTTTCACTTAAAATCACAGCTACACCAGCATGTCCTCTCACATTATCCAATACTCCCGACCACACACTCACTGTTCCATTCACTTTTTCTATACCAATTTTCTTCCTTTTGGTTTCACTTACGTACAGCAGTCACAGCACATCCAATCTATACTTATTCATCTCTTCAATCACCTCATTCATCTTGCCATTTATACCTCTAGTACATTCCATAGACCAATCATACACGCACTCAGCCGAGATCTCATTCTGATTTTCCTTCTTCCAGTTCCAGGTTTCTCAAGTGTGGTAGGTCCACCATATCCCACACTTGAGTCCACTTTTGCATTTTTTTTTAATTTTTTTTTTGTTTTTTTAATCAGGTAAGAACATCAGTGTGTGGGATTAGCCCACAGCTGATGGTTCCAGTTGGTCATTTAACCTAAGGATTCTGGAACAAAACCCAGTGAGTTGGGGTCTTTTTGCCATTGTCACACAGAACTAGCTGGCACCTCTCCAAGATTCACAGAGGCCCTAGTTGCTGTTGTGTATGCCATTGTTACCACGGAGCGCCTCGGGGAGGCAAACCCATCTCTCACTAAGACCGACTGCCCTCTCACTAAAAATAAATGGGTTTAATACGCTACATGTGTTTCTTGAGTATACATCATGAGATTTTGCATAATCTTCCAGTTTTGAAAAAACTTTCATTTAATTGTAAATACACTAATTTCTTTTCATATTGAGAATATTTTTGTCATAAATTAGATCATTATATTTGGCTTCACCTTCTAAACTCTTTATCAACATGTAAAAATCGGGATGTGGCTCCTTAATTAATGAGTTGAATTAGAAATTCCAACCATCCATAGCATTCTTTATATGGCAATATCAAACATCATGCTTGACTTTTCATCTTTGGGCGAGTCTTCCTCTAACTAGCAGTTGTTGACATCATCGACAGGAAGTTAAGCCAAGGCAGAACATGTGCATGTGTGAAGTATTACTTCTTCATTGTTGGTGTATTTGCTGAATAATCCCAAATTCTGAATTTGTGCCATAAACATTGGTTAAAATATTAATTGTGTCCATTAATATTTATAGATGGTAAGTTTCCTTAATGCATTGATTGTCATCATCTCAAAGTACTATATTCACTGTCTATGGATTACACTCGCTGACATGCTTCTTCACAGGGGAGAATAACTTTTCATATGTTGTTGTTTTTTATTATTTATTGTTAAGGCTTACATAGCAGGAATTAATTTGTGTCTCCTGATGAGCTCCCAATATTTACATGAAAGTATAAAACTGATAACTGCGGTTCTTTAATGTTCCATTCATAAAGAAGGCTTCACGTTTAAAGTTTCTTTTCCTCATTTTGTGGCAAAAATGAATATTCTTTCTTGCATTCTGTAGTTAAATAAAAGAAAACCCCGTTTTCTTTCTGAAGCACCAAAATATCATTTTGATATAATTTCTTCTATATTTTTTGGGGTCCTTGAAGCACTTTGATTTGAATTCAGTGTCAGCTGTGTTTCATAGTAGAATGTAACAGTACTCCCATCATGAATTCATAACCATTATCCATGAGATCATTAATTTCTTCATAATAAATTATTGGTAGCAGTCATTCTTCAGAGCCCACATTTTTTCCATTATTCAAGGGTTGGAAATTTATTAGTGAGAACGTAATGGTTACATTGGAATATAACATAGGATTTGACAAAAACGTTTTGTCAAGAACCAAAGTTTGTTATATTACTGAAAGAGACAGAAAAACTGGAAAATACAATTGTTATTAACAATTAAAATTTAAAAAAAATAAACCAAGAATTCTTTGGTTTTTTGACAAAGAAAGCTGTGATCAAACTATTTTTTTCTTTTCTCTACAGTTTTTCGAAGAGTTTTCACTTCTTTAAGCTTTTGCTGCTCAGTTTCACACATAGTTTGAATGGCCTTCAACATACCATGTGCAATACTAACTTCCTGCAAATTCCCCTTCTATATTACTCTCTTCAGTCATTCATTGGCTTCTTTGAACAGGTCATCAGATGCTTCAGAAATTGCTTCATGGTTCTTTTTTTGCCTGTGATATATATTGCTTTCTATCTTGGCAATATTTTCCCCCTAAACTCTTCAGCTTGTTTTACCTTTTCTGCTTTTTTTAGCTAAACATATCTCCTTCTCTTTCTTTTTTTCTTCCTCTTTCAATCATTTTTTGCTCCTCTAGGTGTGTTGTGTAATGCTTATGTGTGTTTTGTCCGATAGCAATAAGTTTTGATATTATGGGAACCAGTTCAGGTTTGTTTCCGAAGGCTTTCAATGTATCTTTGATCATCAATGTTGCATTCAATATTCATTCACTAGTAGAAACCTTATCCTCTGCCAAAGCCCATCTTGATACAGGAAAACACCTTTTAATGTCTGCATTCCCATGTGATGGAAACAATGTAGTCTTGATAACTTTCACCAATTCCTTTTTTTTTTTTTTCCCTGGTACATTGGTTTTCTTTAAAATTAAATTTTATCCCAATAACTATCAATTCTTTCTTCAAATGTTGGTCCCATCTCCACCTGCAATGTCTTCCATGAGCACATCTCATTTTGTATTGATATAGGTGACTGAAATTGCATCTAGTGACTGAAACAGCATCTCAACAGCTTTTTCAGTTTTTCACAAGAGAAGGGTTTAAACATCTCAGAGCTTTCATCAAACCACAACTTTTCATTGCCTTTTCAATCAAGTATTTTCATCCAGCAACATAATGCTCTTTAGAACTTTTCATAAATGCGAAGAAATCTTTTTTCTGGAAGATATGCAAGTTCATTTTTAACTTCCTGTGAAGCAACAATGTCTTTCATGGGCAACATGTTTTTTGAATCAAATAACTCATTTACATCCTAGTCATCTTCAGAAATAGCCTTGCAAACACAATATAGGTACATATAGAAACAAAGTGTTCCTTCACTATGGAGAAAAATGCTTTCTTTTCTTCTCCCAACATGACAACTATATTTGATGCTTTATTTCCAATTGCCAAATCAGAGTCATCCCTCTGGTTTTCTTTCCATTGAAAATCAAATTATAGTAGTGGAGAGGCTTTTATAACAGAGGGTTTCGCAAACTTTAAGAGCAGATCTTTGAACATATCACACAAGTTATGCAAAATCTGTATTTTTGAACTTAAGGACTGCAGAATTGTGTTCACCCTCTCAAAAGTTGGAATCATGTTTAATAATCAAAAAAGAAAAATAGAAAAAAAAAGGGACTGTGTGCCTTATTTACCTCAAAAGAAAGGAAGATAAACAGCTTTTCCTCTTTTGTCAGAGCTTTATTGTTAACTTTTTGCTTCTTTGGTAGGTAAGTCGAGGCAACATTTTCTCGGTGCCTTTTCTTACAGGATTTTTCATGGTCAGCTTTCTGCTTTTTTGTTTCCTTTTCTTCAAATGCAATGCTTCAGGATAATTTTAGAATGTTATATGATGAAAAATTGGTTGGCTGCAACTTATTTTTCATTTTAACTTCACTCTGGAAGATACTTAGCAAGGAATCCCGTTATTCCACAAATCTGGTTAAACAGCGGCCAAGTGACAACCAACTTGTGCATACATGCAGCAAAATTTTATTAGTTTTTGTTCCATGCAACTTCTGAAAACAGTGCAACTTATCTTTTCAGTTTGCACCTTTTTAAGTAATAGTATATATCAATCAAAATCTCAGCAATTTTAACAGGTTGTATAGCAACACCTTTTTCTGCTGCTAAATTGATCAAGTGGCAAGGACATCCTGTTGTAATGAGATTGTTCTGTTTTTTGTTTGATATATGTAGCAACACCAATTTCTGTACCCAACATACTGTAACATTATCTGCACCAAAAGCTATGCAGGTCCAATTGGAATTTCAAGTCTCTCAAATTCACTTAAGGTTAGAAATGTTCTTGCTAGTTAAATCCCCTTCTAAAGTAGGGATACAAAGAAGACAACTTTTGAATCCCTGCAGATAGTTATGGTACTAACCGAGCGATTACAAGCATTTCCTACTTCAGCAGCAATAGAAACGACAGAGGAAGAATGGGATTTCTTACCGTGGCTCTTCTGTCAGTTTGTGCGGCCTTCCTGAATTCTTTTTTTTTTTTTCTGTAGTTTGCACTGTCCTGCTCCTGCTTCCATCTGTTCACGGCATCATTAACAATTGATGTTGGTATGTTTAGTTTAGTTGCCATGTTTTGTATGGAGAACATCTCAGCTTTATATATGTACCTGCCCACTCTCAGCCCATCCTCCTGCACAACTGTTCTTTGCACTTAGGCAAATATTTGGTAGTGTCCAAATACTTTTGGTAATATAATATATGTTCCTTACCACACCAACTGGAAAAGGTTTTCTTCATTGCACAAAGTATGAAACTGTTTTCTTCACTGCACAAACAGAAAAAAAAAAAGTTTTTTTTTTTTTTTTTTTTTTTTTTTGTCGTCAATCTATTCTTTCATTTTCTGCACAGCTTTTGAGGGAGGTACTAAGAATAAATTTCTGTTCAGAAAACAACTTCAAATAAATTTTTGGATTCTGCAAAACAGACAAATAGCATCTTTGTTGACAGATTGAAACCATTTTTCTAGCTCATTTATGGGTTTCTAAATAACACCTTTCCCCTTTTTCTAAATGCCCTGCCGTGAACTCCTCAGGAATTCTGTTCAAACTCTTTCACAGTATTATCCCAAGCACATGATGGTACTGTCAAACCACCAACCGATATTAATCTTACCCAATTATCTTGAGCAGAATTAGTTTCAGGGCAGTTTTTAGAAATAGTTCCTAAAGAAGGATCTTTATCACAAATGCAATATACCCTGTAGCCAGAGCTATGTAGGCCATAGCTTCCTACTCAGAAATAGAGAGTTCTCTTGACTGTTCATTCAAGTCACTGTGGCCTCCCAAATGATTTTTATACTGTTCCAAGCCATTAGAGATGGGTCTTCAAAAAATTCAAAGTTCATATCCTCACAGCTTTTTTTTTGGTCAAAGTCATTGTCACCAGATCCTTTCTGAAAGCATTTTCTAGCAGTTCAGTTGTTAAATAAACACCCAAGCTCTTTGGACTTTCTGCTTAGGATTCAGTTGCATTAACTTTTGCTGAAAGTTTTGGTAATTTGTTTGCTAGTAGCAACTTTTATTCTGTTCATCATCTCTGTTGTTGATGGATGATCATTAAATTGACCGAGACTTCGTATCTTACTGAACAGACTTTTTAAAACATTCTGCATTGATAGTACCATCAGCATATATTTAATGCTGACTGTTTTTAAATCGTTGTATAAGTCCAAAAGCGATTTTATGAAAACAATCATTCCTTTTTGGAAAATCAAGATTTTCCCCTGACTTTTAACCCACTAATGGCATTTTTGGCTCTTTTTAAAACAAAAAGTTGTTTATCCAAATAATAGGTTTCTATGCCAAAGGTTGCTTTCAAAGCTTTACTAGAAGAAGAATCTGGCTTGCTCCTATTCATACCGTCAAATAAACCATCAGTCAGTTCAAAAAATTTTGGTGTGCACTTCCAACTACTGACCCAGTCATCTGCTACAAGAGGCGCGGTGGCAATAACATGCTGCCATCTATTGGGCAACATGAAATACGCAGCATGGGTTATTTGTGTAATGAATGAGTTTGTGCAGTATTCTGGCTAACTCTTAAGAGCCTAAGAGCCTTTATTAAATGCTAGTTGTGTACCGATGTACGATTCTAAAACATTTACTGGGACGGAAAAGATGTGTTTCCTCCAGAATTAAAACCTGCCTTTCTGGTACAATAATTAAATTAAATTTATTACATACCTGGAAAGAACCATTTGATGATGCGAGTCATCTCCTCAAAGCAGTGTTCTGCGGAAAGACGACAATTCCGTTGGAATAAATATTCCATAATGTGGCCTCCCAAATGATTTTTATAAGTCCCATCTGAAAGTGTGCATTTCAGGGGCAGCCTATTACTCTCTACACCTTGGGTATGAGCACCAGTACTGGGATCCACGAAATTGAGGGAGTGGTTTACTGCCAGATTTGGAATCCGCAGGTTACAGTACGCAGCCCGTCGATCCGCCTTGATAGTAGTTCCTGGTTGCACTTGTTTCTGGATCAGCAATGTCTGTGGAGACCTGTTATTCTCAGGGCAGATCTCCACCCTAAATCGCTTGGTATCTCATTCAAAAATACCAAGGATCCAGATGCCCTCAATGAGGTGACCACAGTTGTACTTTTGCTTTCCAACCTTGGCCTCATCCACTTTAACGATTATTCCTGTGCCACTAAGCTTTCCTTCGTCTTCTTAGGAGGCTACCGTGAACCTTGAGACTAGTTCTCTGCAATACTGATAATAGGCGCTGATTGTCTAGATGGCATGGGAACACCACGCTGTGAAGATTCCTCAATTGCATCATCATAGGACAATCCTTTGGCAAAACAATATACAAGAGTCATGACCATATCAATAGGAATAAGAGCATTCTCGAAACATGTCTGAAGTGCACGGGAGCACTGCTCAGATTTCCCTGAAAAATGATTCTTTCGACACCTGAATTGTCCAAAATGGTGTTACATATCCACTCTCAGAGTCATTGGATGACCTGCTGAACATCTTTGTACATTAATAATCTAAAGCAACTTATGGGAATTTACTAGGAAATTTTTTCATTTATAGCAAATTTTCGGAGAAAACTCTTCTCCTTCTTCAGGCTCTCTTGTTGTTGTCACTTTTTGCTTGTCACTATCATGGTTACGGTTTACCTTGACGGTTACGGTTTACCTTGACGGTTACAGTTAACCTTGACGGTTTAGGTTATTTTTCAACAAATCCTGCCAGATGTTAGGCAGGGAAAATCCTTTGCAGTCATTGATGATGGAATTTTTATTTTTCTCAATCTCTATTCCTTCTTTCAGTTTTCTTTTTTGGAAATTGCTTTGGAAACTGATTACTTTAAGGGAATTCCAATCCATGCTGTGCCCAGTTTCTCTAACATGCCTATCTAATCCAGTCTTGTTGGAGCAATTTTTTATAGCTGCTTTATGCTCAGCTATACGAGTTTCTAGTCTGCGACCTGTTTCGCCTATGTAAGATAGTCCACAACTACAATTTACTTCATAAACTACTCCTTGCATTTTTAAAATATCTTCTTCTCTTTGAACTATTTTAGGGAAAAAATTTTTAACTTTGTTCTCTAAACTTGGAGCTAGCCTAATATTGTATTTTTTACTAATTAGAACAGAGTATGGGTCAGATACTTGGCAAACAATAAAGAAAGTTCAACATGCTACATTGAAGATGGAAAGATCCATAGCTCAAATCAAGTTCCTGAAAAATTGCAAGGTAAATAACTTTATTCCAAATTCATTTAGACTTAGAAAACCATTTAAAGATTTACTTTCAGCCAACTTCATAAGAAAAATAGAGCAAAAAACGTTAAAAAGAAGTATTGAGGCAAAATATAAAAATGTTGCTTATTATAAAAAAGTAAAAGTAGAAAATGAAAAGAAAATTTCTGGAATCTTAAGGGATACAGTAAAAGCAGAATTGGATGACTGGCTAAAAATTGGAGTAAGAAACAAAAATAAGAAATTTGTTAAAAAGCTGAACCTTAAAGAAGAAAAATTTTTGAAGAAAAACTATTCAAGTAAAAACAAAAAAACTGCAGTTCTTAGTCATGTGAAGGACAACACTGCTACTGGAGTTAGCCAAGAATTATTACAAGTGATAAATAAAGGAAGTAATTTCAATCCATCCAAAGAAAAAAATAAATCCAGAAAAATTGGTAATTGAATTGGAAAGCATCTGCAGCACTTTAGAAAAAGAGGACCAAATTAAAGCAGACCTCCTCAGAAAAGATTACTACAATAGCCTTACAAAATTCCAGAAGCAAGTAAGGAAACCTCAAAAAAATTTTGATAATAGTCAATTAAAAGCTCTTAAAGATTTCAGAAAAAATGAAAGTATAGTTGCTGTGAAAACAGACAAAAGTAAGTTGATTACTATTATGGATAAGAAAGATTATCTAGAAAAGATGGAAGAAGAACTAAAAAAACCCATGTATGAAGAAGTAAAAGAAAACCCACTACCAGATTTGATTAAAAAAGTCTCTAAGCTTATTTCACTTCAAAAAAAGAAAAACCAGCTTCCAGAAAACTATAAACAATTCTCAAAATTACAGTTCAGATTACCTCAAATATATGGAATAGTCAAACTGCATAAAGAACACCAACCAATTAGACCAATAATAGACTCAAAAAACTCTATTCTTTCAAATCTAAACTATTTTTTAAAGTCACACCTTCAGAATCTTTTAAAAGAGCCACCTAACTGGATTAAAAACTCAATGCAGCTAAAAGAAAAACTAGAACTTCTTCCTAAATTAGATTCTCCTATTATGGGTAGTTTAGATATAGTGTCTATGTATACTCACATTAATATAGATCAACTTATAGACTTTATAGCGGAAGACTTGGCAGACCTAATAGTTTTTCACAACAAGGAAAAAAACATATTAGTAGGAATTTTTGAAATGCTTACTTTCTCTTTGCAGAACAACTACTTTCAATTTGGGAAAACTTTTTTCATTCAAAAATCGGGGCTAGCTATGGGCTCCCCACTCTCCCCACTCTTAGCTAACTATTATGTGGGAAAACTAGAAGAAAAGATACTAGTACAACCCACATACTTCTGCTTATATAGCAGATACATGGATGACATCTTATTTATAATAGATAGCTCAGAAATTGTTCCAGAAAGAATTCTAGACTCATTCAATGAATTAGATGATTCCCTTAAGTTCACTATTGAACTTCAAAAAGAAAGAAGAATAAACTTCTTAGATATTACTATCTATTATGAAGATGAAAAATTCCTCACTAGTTGGTATAAAAAACCAATGAATACTAAAAGACTACTGGATTTCAATTCGTATCATCCAGTTTCTAATTAGAAAAATGTAGCAAGTCAGTTTTTAGAAAAAATTAATAAAATAGTTTCTACTGCAGATAAAAAAGAAGCCCATAAAGAAGAGCTTAAAGTCATACTTGCAGAAAATAACTATCCTAAAGAAGAAATTGAGAAGCTTCTGAATTTTAATGGTACGAAGAACCCACAAAAGCAAGAAGTAAAATTCACTAGAAAAATTTCTTATCACAAAGGTTTATTTGAGGCTTTAAAGAGAATTAGTAAAAAATACAATATTAGGCTAGCTCCAAGTTTAGAGAACAAAGTTAAAAAAGTTTTCCCTAAAATAGTTCAAAGAGAAGAAGATATTTTAAAAATGCAAGGAGTAGTTTATGAAGTAAATTGTAGTTGTGGACTATCTTACATAGGTGAAACAGGTCGCAGACTAGAAACTCGTATAGCTGAGCATAAAGCAGCTATAAAAAATTGCTCCAACAAGACTGGATTAGATAGGCATGTTAGAGAAACTGGGCACAGCATGGATTGGAATTCCCTTAAAGTAATCAGTTTCCAAAGCAATTTCCAAAAAAGAAAACTGAAAGAAGGAATAGAGATTGAGAAAAATCAAAATTCCATCATCAATGACTGCAAAGGATTTTCCCTGCCTAACATCTGGCAGGACTTGTTGAAAAATAACCTAAACCGTCAAGGTTAACCGTAACCGTCAAGGTAAACCGTAAGCATGATAGTGACAAGCAAAAAGTGACAACAACAAGAGAGCCTGAAGAAGGAGAAGAGTTTTCTCCGAAAATTTGCTATAAATGAAAAAATTTCCTAGTAAATTCCCATAAGTTGCTTTAGATTATTAATTCAATTAAACTAGGAAGCCATTTCTCAATATGAGCTTTATTCAAAAAATCTTTGTACAGTTGGAAGCAATCCCTTCTGCTGACACCAGATTTCCCTGAAACGTGATTCTTTCGACACCTGAATTGTCCAAAATGCTGATACATATCCACTCTCAGAGTCATTGGATGACCTGCTGAATATCTTTGCACAGTTGGAAGCAATCCCTTCTGCAGACACCAGATTTCCCTGAAACATGATTCTTTCAACACCTGAATTGTCCAAAATGCTGATACATATCCACTCAAAGATGTTCAGAGTCATTGGATGACCTGCTGAACATCTTTGTACAGTTGGAAGCAGTGGCGGCTCGTGAGTACATCTACAGGGTGCAATATTCATATAATTTAGGCGCTGCTATACCTTGATGTAATGTATTAATTTTGAAACGAAATGTTATTATAGATATTACTGTACTTTAACTGTTTCACAACTTAATAATAAAGGATTACTTTATTGATCATACTTGTTATAATATGCTAATTGCTCTTTTTTACTGAAACAATTATTTTCATTTAATTTTAAAGTAGTAAAATAAATGCAAAACAGAAAGCTTGTTTTAAGTGTTAAATATTTAGATAGTTAATCATAAGGTCTCATGCTCTCAATTATTAGATTAGATTATTAAACACACAGAAAAAGGAAAATAATCAAAGCTGCTGCATATGATGGTAAGGTCTAGTATTTACTTACACAAATTTACTTGGATGGTAGCTTACACAAATATTTTCTTTAAGTACAGTTTTTGTAAACAAAGTCCATCCTTCTATCTTTTCTTGACACAAAAACATCAATAACTCTTTCATTGAAATTATGGATGTTAGAAATCATTTCCTTCTCGATTGCAAGCATGGCTAAAGCTGTAAGCCTCTCTTGACACATCGTAGACCGCAAAAATGTCTTTATTCGTTTTAGGGTTGAAAAACACCTTTCAGCTTCAGTAGTCGTTATTGGTACTGTTGCAATAATTAATAACAGTTCATAACTTTCAGAAAATGATGACAATAAGTAGTTTTCAATAAAAAACTGTAAAAGACTAACAGCACCATGCATGTTTCTGAAATCAGTTCTTTTGTAAATGATTTCAAGCTCTGTCTTGAGGCGATTTGTTTGAAGAAATGAATACACATTTACTGTATCTTCAAGCAATTTCTCGGGGAATTTCTGTTCAAACTCTTCAAACATTTGTGATTCAAAAAGAGATACAGCTGAGCAAGATGTTGTGAATGAAAATCTTGTTTTTATCTGTGTTGTAATAATGTCACAGGTTTCCTTGGCAGCCACTGTTCTACTTAAGTAAAAATCTTCTTCACGCCTCGATCGTTTAGGTGCATTTTCTGGGTACTGATTAACCAGCTCTGTCACTTTTTCCATGTTACCTTTTTCCTTATCAATGGCTTTGACGAAGTGGTCAACATTGGCTTTAGTTCTCACAGCATCAGTGTAAGTTAGCTGTAATTGGTTGTACAAAATATTCACATGTGGCATCAATTTGTGAAAAACAGAAAGCCAAAATATGAACTTATTATCTCTAAGGAGACGAGCTAGAGCACCAGCTTTAATTATGGTGGTTGATTGCTTAGAAGTTGATTGGATTTCCTCCATACATTCAATTAATTTCTCTCTGTACTCAAAAACAGTATTAACAGTTCTGCTCTTAAAATTCCACCTTGTAGCTGGCGCCCGAGGTATTCGTTTGCCAACTACCTTGTCCAAAACGGACACTCTGAGGGGAATTCGAAAAAAAAATTGTTATATCACTTAAGTCCGAAAAAAAATTTCTGACATCTTGGTTTTGGCTTGTTCCTTGAGCTACAATCAAGTTCAACTGATGAGCGTAACAGTGAACAAAAAAAGCATGTTTATAGGTTTGTTGCACTATGGTCTGCACGCCAGCATGGTGCCTACTCATTACATTCGCACCCTCATAGCTTTGAGATAAGAGTTTTTCTGGATTTTGCACAACATAATCTAAACTGGTACAAATACATTTGGCTATAGATTCTGCGTCGTGCCTTTCAGGGTTATCAAATTTCCAAAATCTTTCAACTGGTTGGCCATTAGCTAAAACATAGCGGAAAACTATAACTAACTGAAATACAGACGAGACGTCTGATGTTTCGTCCGCAATCAAAGAAACATACAGTGCAGTTTTTATTTCTTCTATTATGTTTTCTTGACATACAAAAAGCATACAATCTAACAATTCATTTTGAATTTCTTTCGAGGTACCTTTAAAGGCAGTAGCGGTACTCAAGTGTTCTTTCAAAGATGAGTCAAGTTCTGCAGAAAAGTTTACAAGCCCTTTAAATATACCAGGATTTAAGGAATCATCATCCTCACGATAAACTCAAAGGGCCAACTCAAATGCACCGCAAAATTTAATACAGTCTATAAGCTTAGAAAGGACATACCGGTTTTTAGTCACTTGTTCATTGTGCTCTTTAATATTTTGTCGATAAGCACTGTCAAGCTGCTGACGAACGTCAACCTTTCCCAGCAAATTGAAATCCAATGTAGCACTTATGTGTCTATGAGAACTTGCATGTTTTTTTAATTTTTTGTGTCAAATAAGCTAAGTCACAAACGCCGTTTTTCACCCAAATAGGATCGCCCTTTTCACGAGAAAATAACAAACAAGGAAAACAAAATATTTTGTTTGTTTGTTCACAACCACAAAGCCAAGGAATTTTTTTGTATAGCTCTTCTTTAAATTCTCTTTTTAAAGTTCTAGATTTTGATGTCGATATTTGACTTATATTAAGTCGGGGCGTTGGCCTGCCACTCTCTTTTATTGCTATTTTAACTTCTATGGGTAAATTGCCAAATGCTACTTCCTTTAAATTACTAACTGAGTACTTACAGGTACTTTCCATTATTGTACAGTAAATAAAAACAACAGTTCACTAGCTACCCTACAATAGATAAACTGTAATAAGTGTAATTTCAACTAAAACTTGATCACCAAAAAAATAATCGAAACTGGAAACTCCAAAACACAAATGCAAACACGCGCGCAAAGGTTAGGAGCATCCCCCGTCAACTACAGCCGTGCAACAACTGAGCTGAGCTGTCACAGCAGCTCATCGGTATTCTCCGTTAAGCCGCTTGTAGACATGTCTCCCCCCCCTACCACGAGCAAATGGACTCGCCCGTCTGTCGCATATCCCGTGTATCCAGTATCGAAAGCGACACGTTCAGTCCGCTCCTAGCCACTGGCGCGTCATTACACTTAACCTCACTTTGCATGCTCTACGCTGCTTTTCATTGTCTGCTCTTTTAAACTTACCGAAGATAAGCCATTTAGTACTGCGTCAATAAAGATGTATTATTTATATCATATAATTATTTTTCTATTTTTTATAGGGGTTTACGTGCTCTTGTGCACTTATGGACGAGCTGCTACTGGTTGGAAGCAATCCCTTCCGCTGACACCAGATTTCCCTGAAACATGATTCTTTCGACACCTGAATTGTCCAAAATGCTGATACATATCCACTCTCAGTCATTGGATGACCTGCTGAACATCTTTGTACAGTTAGAAGCAATCCCTTCTGCTGACACCAGATTTCCCTGAAACATGATTCTTTCTACACCTGAATTGTCCAAAATGGTGATACATATCCACTCTCAGAGTCATTGGATGACCTGCTGAACATCTTTGTACAGTTGGAAGCAATCCCTTCCGCTGACACCAGATTTCCCTGAAACGTGATTCTTTCGACACCTGAATTGTCCAAAATGGTGATACATATCCACTCTCAGAGTCATTGGATGACCTGCTGAACATCTTTGTACAGTTGGAAGCAATCCCTTCCGCTGACACCAGATTTCCCTGAAACGTGATTCTTTCGACACCTGAATTGTCCAAAATGCTGATACATATCCACTCTCAGAGTCATTGGATGACCTGCTGAACATCTTTGTACAGTTGGAAGCAATCCCTTCCGCTGACACCAGATTTCCCTGAAACGTGATTCTTTCGACACCTGAATTGTCCAAAATGCTGATACATATCCACTCTCAGAGTCATTGGATGACCTTCTGAACATCTTTGTACAGTTGGAAGCAATCCCTTCCGCTGACACCAGATTTCCCTGAAACGTGATTCTTTCGACACCTGAGTTGTCCAAAATACTGATACATATCCACTCTCAGAGTCATTGGATGACCTGCTGAACATCTTTGTACAGTTGGAAGCAATCCCTTCTGCTGACACCAAGCAATACTATCCTCATCCTTCGCAACTTCCTCGAAAAAACACTTCCTATTCTGCCTGTCAAGGTTCAGAGAGTCACAATGCATGCTGAAAAAACAGAAGTCAGCAATAACAGAAACAGGGTGAACACAAGTAACACACACGGAGCAAAAATGATGATGTAATGGAGGAAGGAGCAGAAGCGCCACCTATCAGGATGTGTGTAATCTCTCGTGATTCCACATTACTTTCTTGTAGCAGATGACAGGGACCGCAGATGGAAGTGCATTCAAATTTTGACACAACTTGATTTCCAGTAAAATGCAAAATCACTTTAATAGTAATTGCTGAAAATAATACCTTAGCCAGAGCCACTTGCAGTCACTCATTTCCTTTTACTGTGAAGTGATTCAGCTTATGTTTGTGACATATTTTGATTTCCCCCTGTATCCTTGTTTGAAACATCTTTAATGAGATCAACTGTTAAAATGTTCCCATCTTCAAAAACAAATTCTTTGTGCAGTAAGCAATTCCTCTGCAATTTTAAATAATGAGGTAAATCAGCCAATATCCATATTTTTAAGGATTCTATGGCTGAGTGCTAGATTTGTGAATAAAAGATTATTTAGAGAAATACCAAGCTCTTTTCACAGAGTTCCTCACCTTTCCAAATCTGACACAATTGCTTTAACTTTGACACCAGTTGTTTTAATGTTCCTGATTATGTGGAGAAAAACATCTTTTTTCAGGGGTAGATAAAAATCTATAAATGAGTCATTCTGTGAAAAGAGGTAATTTTAAAAAAATTCTGAGCAAAAATAAAATTGCTCCACAAATCTCAAAAAGTTCCCCAAACATATATCTATGCTATATTTATCAAAAAATAATATGAACCAAACTGTTCCTCTTAAATCTTGTGGCATATTAAATATTTCAATAATTGAAGAAATGAGGGAATCATGGCATTCATGAGGGAATGACAGATAACTATTTAAACTGACTGTTTTGATGTAATTATTTGTAGACAACAACAAAAAATAATTTCATATTATTTATTTTATCATAGTTACATTTGTAATGCATAGACCTACATTAAATTAAAATGAAGCAGTTTTGTTTATCATAACTTGTGAAATAAAAATTGATGACATGGCACTTGGGTGACAATTAATTATCATGAAATCGGAACTGACTTGCTCTGCTATCACAAGGCATAGGTTGAGGCAATTTGTACTTGATATCCATTAAGCTGTATGTAAGGATATCTCTTTTGACTAGCCACTTGTACCGATTATTTCCAGTTGAAATCATAACATTTATTTTGAATTTTTGGCTCTCCACTGATGGGATCTCTCTAGGATACAAAGTGTTGTCATAATTGACCATCACCCACTCACCGACTTCATAAGGGGCACTTTTAACACTGGTTTTCTTCCCTGGTACTAAAAAAAGAGAGTAATAAATTAGCATTAGTGCCTGAAAATTCAATTTATTTGTTTTACAAATAAATAACCAGCATCTAAAACAAATAAATTTTTAAAATGAAGACTTACCTCTTTTATTGGATGTTTTGATCCTTCTTAGCTATGGATGTTTTCCTTTTCTTTTCGGAACTTAAATGAAAATGTGTGCATTCTAAAGACTTGCACTTAAAGCAAGAGAGCGAACGGAAGTCCAATACCGTATGTGCTGAATTGTATGCAACTTGATGAACTTTTAATGTGCCCAAGAATGGTTTCAAATCTTTTGTCAGCATACTAACAGCCTTGCTTATTAAATCCTCATCTATGAAAATAACTTAATTCCTGGGAATTCTTGTTTTAAAATTTCAATTAAAATGTCAAATGTGTTGACATCTTTCCCTTGAGCTACAACTCTGTCGGCTGTGCGTTTTAAAGTTCCTCCTACACCATCTGGTGCCTCTTTTCCATGGCCTGCCTCCATATAATTCCATGTCAAGTTTTGGATGCCTGGAAATAATTCTTGTATGTGATATCTTACCAAATGAAACATTTTTTTGTTCCTGTATTGTGTACAAGGTCCATCACTTAATATGTGAACTGTGCTAATTGAATGCTGTTCTTCTAGAATGTATTTTGAAATGGTTTTTAGGTGAGCCCAGATAGCTGATGTGTCATGCCTGAGTGACTTGCTTGCAGTGGCAAAAGGAATAGATGACAATAAATCATTTTGTTTCTTGTAAAGAATGCCTGTGTGCAATGATATTTGATCACAAGCTCCACCAAAGTGTACTGATTGGATTTCTTCACCATACTTACAACAATAATTTTCACTGAAGTCTACATGTATCAGTATGGTGTCAGATTGTATATTCTTCTTTAAATCTGCTATGGCTAAATACTGATGTTTAATATTACCGAGATGAACCATGAATGGGTTTATATTGTTCTTTAATTCATTAACCAAATCTAATGCTGTTGCATGCATTTCCTTCTTCACAGGTTTGGTCACGATTTTTTTAACACCCTTAATTGAGTAATTAGTTTTCTTCAAGATCCACTTTTTGTATTTCACTTCTTTTTTTGGTTCAAAGCTGTTAAATGTTACTATATTATCTGCACAAATGACACATTTTCTTAATAAACATTTACATTCATCACTTTCATCACAACACATATCTTTGGCAACCTCTTTTGGTGTTTTATACTTAATAATTTTCTCCTCATACGTCTTTGATACAAGCATTTCCATGTTTGAATGCATCATACATTTGCATGTTTCTCTACCAATAACCTTTGGTTTTGTGACCCAAAATGGCCTTAATCGGCAAAACGTTGCATAACTAATCTTGTAATTGATAGAGCTTAAGAATTTTTTATGCAGATTTTGAAATGTGTCATTTAGAACTCTCTTTTGTTTCATAACTTTATGTCTGGAAATATAATCTTTTTTGCCTGGACGCATTCTCGAAACATCTTTTTCAAAAAAATTCTGTACATCATTTACAATTTTTTTTTGTAACTACCATAGCGTAACTGTTTGTCATGAATTTTGCTTATGGATTTGGATGGTTGAAAGAACCCTTTGTGTCTTAAAAAGATTTATCATAGAAGAACCTTTTATATTTTTTTAAAATTTGCCCACTTACAGCTTTATAAAACTCTCTCTTTAATTTATAGCTGTTCTGCAGTGTTTTGAAATTTGCTTTTAATTGTGAATGCAAAGCCTCTCCATATATCAACCTTTTTCGAACAGCTGATGATACTTTATTTAGAAACTTCTTTATCTTTTTACGAGGAGTCATGTTGTTTTCAGTGCTTTTACTCACAAGTCGTAGATACCTTTTCTTATATCTTTCGGCTCGAGACTTTTGAGTCGAAAGCTGACGTCTTGTTTCATTTAATTCTCGAACTGTTTGTGATCTTTTCCTTAAAATTCTATGACGCCCAGCTGTAACCTGGAATTTTGGAACCCTATTCACATTCTTGCTGCAATTTGGCTTTTGCACATCATCCACATCTAATTTATCCTGTTCTCTGTTGTTACTTTTCTTCTGTCTATAATTTTTGGAATTTGTTTTCCACAGTTTCCTTTTTTGCCGTAATTCACGTGGAGTCAATTTGTTTACAAGCTTGACCTGCCCTTTCTGAATTTTCTTTAAATATTTTAACCTCTCCTTTTCTTTTAATTTGGAATGCAACACTGGATATGATTTCATTTTCTCTCTTCTGATTCTGTCATATTCCTTCTTTTTCAGTCTTGCTTCTTCCTTTGATAGTTTTCCCATCTCAGCTTTATTCTATTTCAAAAATAGACAAAAAAATTAGCATTGCTTTATTTTCATAAAAAAACAATACATTACATGAAACATCTTTTTTTTTTAAATAAAAGTAAGACATCAAAATTTAACATGCTTCTTTGAATAACTATAATAAAATTTTAAGTTTATTTTTAATCTCTCAGAGTAAAATAATAAAACTTAAACTTGTTTAACCATACTTATTATGCTTAAGAAGCAGGAGAATTTCATATGTTTTATTGCATTAAATCATGCTTATTTTCTTGCATAATATATATGTGTTATTGCATTCTGATCATTCTCTCACAATTTGAATCATTCCCTCACAAACTGAAATTGTGAGGGAATGATGGAACCATTCTGAAAACCACTTTATGTGCCAGTGATTAGGCTTAGGTAAATTTTAAGGTACTGAATGTTTTGTGAAACACATTTGAAACAATATAATAACAGAAAAAAGAGTTTGTATTTGCTTTTATTAAATTTATAATAGATGAGGGAATGACAGCTAATAAAAATACTTTGATCTAGAAATGTAAGTCCACGTGCCAGCTACTACAGAATGTTGTTCTGCTGAAAACAAAATGGCTTCTTTATTTTACTGCTATACAGAAGTTCTAGACATATGTAGAGCATATGCTGCCATCTACTGAGTAAATAAGGAAAGATTTGTAGTTATGTGAGGGAATGATGTCAATTACTAGGGACAACATTATAAAATGTCCTTATTCTTTTTTTTTATTGCATGAAATATAAAAAATCACATGTGTAAATCTTTATTTAAATATCTTCAATTAATTTAATTGATAATTTTTATAAGCATCTGGGTTGTAATGGAAGAGAACCAATTTTCCTTTCTATATGTGTGAATGGGGACATAGTGAGGGAATGATATTTGCATTAAAAACATATCAATTTGTAATGTATTTTAATTTCACCAATAAATTTATCACAGTTTATACATAAAACTCATTAATACTGATCATTTAAATTCTTTTTTTTTTTTTTTTTGTAATTTTAAAAATACATCCTCAAGAATCCTGGGACATGAAATTGCTACTTTTCAGAGAATGACCCAAATATAGATTGTTTCCATTGTGAAATTAAACCCCTGATGAGCACAAACTGAACTTTTTGAAAAGACCAAGAATTTGGCATATTCTACAGTAGTATCATAGCACAACTTTGAATCAGTATGCATCTCATCAAAACTTAGAATGCAGATTTTTTTCTACAGTGGATAAATTTATGCAACATATTTTCATTAGCATAAGGATATCATTTTGGAGCCCAGCCATGCATGTGAATTTTGTGCAAAGTTGTGCTAGGCACTTGAATACCAATTTTGTCTCCAAAAATCATAGGATTTGACAGAAGTGCTTGAATTATAATGCATCTTAAAATATCTTCTGGTGTCCACTTTAACATATGTTTGTTCTCACTAAGTGCATTGATCTGGGTTTTAGTAAAAACATTAAGGAATTTCAATCTCTGAAAAAATTTTTTCAGCATATTTAATTTTTTCCTCAGTTGTTTGATTTCAGATAAAAGAGATCTTGAAATTACTCATCTCTTGGATCGCTGAGCACAAGTCCTGAAATTTCTTTTTCTTTTTTATCTTTGTTTAAAGTTTTGACAATCTCTTCAAGGGAGGACATTTTTTTCAACAAGACGTCATTATGGATTTTCATTTTTGAGCGGTTTTTGCTATGTTTTATTTCAACATCTCTGTTGGTATTGTAAAAAAACAGTACTATTGTTATCCCCTTGAATTTCAGTACGCAAGAACATCTTTTTAGGGCTCAATTTTCATGATCATTCTAATATAGCTTGAAGAACTTTCCCTTTTGCCTGTCGACAGCTCATGGAGTTTTTTTTCTGCTGAAGTTATAGTAGATGGCATATTAATAGTGGGAGAAGCTAAAGTTTTTAATAGTTTCCTCAAAGGCAACACCAGCAATCAGTTCTTCATATCATGTTTATAATCACTTGTATGAAAGTGTTTATTGCAGATCTTGGTGTACTTCACGTTCACCGCATCCAGTCATCAGCATCTATTCAGCCATTCTTTTGCCAGAATGGGATCATTCCATGGAAAGATGTGGAAAACAGCGTCCCATCCTTTCACTTTTATATGCATATTTCGGCATGTTGTAATGTCACGTGCCAACATTTCATTTTAAAAAAAATGGAAATAAGCACTCAACTTAATAAAACACAACGTGTGACAAATACAGTACGCCAAGACAGGGCGCGGGCATGTAAAACCATAACAGAGGGATATCGGGTCCTGAAGGGAAGTTGACAAACAAAGCTCAGACAGCAGGCCATCATGATGATGTAAAAACAAGAGCCCTACCGGTCATTTTCCACCCACCCTTTCAGACACAGGTTGGCGTTCGGTCCCTCAAAGAGATGGACTATCCCTTCCTCTGTAAAGCCCTGGCTGATAACATTTTTAATAGGATTAAGAAGAAATGACCTGCAAAAAAAACCTCATCTCGGCTCACTGCAAGCCTTTTTGCAAGTTTGACACTAGTGAAGAATACATTCATTTGAAGGCAAGGGAATCCTACAGCTAAAACAAACCAAAGATGAGTAAAATGCTGCAGGACATTTCACAAGCATAATCAAAAGACATTCACGGCTCAATTTGTGTAACTTATGGAGAAAGCTGGGAAAACCTGCCATAGGTGCATCTGTCGACAGAATTGACTGAAATAGCTTTTGGTGATGATGAAAATCTTCCACCCAATGATTGTAAGTGTGCCAACAAAGACATAGGGGTCCATGTGTGATTTTTTTTTTAATTTAAATAACCATGGTGATATAGGTGCAAATTAGCACTCGCCAGATGGCGATTAACTGACAACTCTGGCGATTAAATTTATTTCAGTGGTCGCCAATTTGGCCATTTGTCATTTTCAGTGCCAATTTACAAATTATAATAATTCAGAAGTAAAAGACGTGAAACCAGTCTTAACTAAGGATGGGCAAGAAACTTCAATATTGCAGAAGCCGATACATCGAGGTTTCATGACTGATGAGAAAGACGATAAAAACTCAACTCCGTTTATTAGGCGTATAAAATAAAAGGATCAAGAGATACTAGCTTTCACTACCTCCAGGTAGCATCTAGAATTTGGTCTTTCCAGGATTGCCTAAACATTTTATTAGTTAACACCATTCATTCTTTCAACATGACCAAACCGATGGTTTCTCTGGTGTTAGGATACAAATTCTATCAATTACACATTTTGCTAAATACTTTTTCTGAAACACTTGGTAATCTGATTTCACAGTAACTCTTGAATTGTTTTTCTACCCTTTGCCCTTGTATACCAGAACCATAACAGTTTATCTTCAGTCACTTGGACCAATTCTTGGATTCCAACATATTTCTACCAGTTTTGTCATATTTCAATAATTTTAGATTATAGCAAAACACGGATCTGCTGGTGACAGAACTTGAACCAGCATCCTTCTGCTCCAGAGTCGAATACTTTCCCTTTGCTGCTTGACATGTATGTCACCTCTGTACTATGTCACAAGGTGTAGTACCATTTATTAGGAATAATGGTTGAAAAATCAATTTTCTTGTTTTTTAAGGTTATTGACTAGTTGGACTTTGAGAAATTAATGTAATTATTATACCACTGTTTGTTAGGAGTAAAACACTGAAAGAAATATCTTTTAACAAATGGTGATTAAGTGTCTCAAACCTTAAGTACAAATAGACCAGCTGCTACTTATGTATGGCCACTTAAATTGTACACAAAAACACACAGCAAGAGAGTAAAGGTTAGCAAATAGACAGCACTTTGTTTTTCTTTATTGAATGTCTTGGCTACGTGCAGGAAGTAAATTAACAGTAGTTCAATTTACAACTATAAATAGTTTCACTCGCTTTGTTAATAAGGAATAATTTGTTTCAATCTGACCAAAAATAAGCAATTTTGTGTATCTAAAAAGGAAAAAAACAAAAGGTTTGTAGCTGATGAAACGGAAAATGTGTGTGCTATGCAAAGGATCAAGTGGGACATCGTCGGGCTAAGTGAGTTAAAGAGAAAAGGAGAAGATCTCATTGAACTGAAAAGTGGGCATCTCTTCTACTATCGTAGGACAGATACTGGCAGAACTAGTGGTGTTGGATTTACAATAAACAAGAAACTGCAGGATAAAGTTGTAGAAGTTATAAGTTCCTCTGACAGAGCTGCACGACTCGTTATCCAACTCTCGAGAAGATACCAGGCTCAGATTATTCAAACTTATGCACCCACCACAAGTCATCCTGAAGTAGAAATTGAAGAATTTTATGAGGAAATTCGTCATCTAAATAATAAAGCTAAGCAGTAGAGATGTGTCGTTTGCGAACGATTCATTCTATTTGAACGAATCAGTGAAGTGATTCATTCGCGAACGGTTCTGTCCTGAAAAGAATCGATTCCGTAAAGACCGACATATGAAAAGAATCAGCCAAATATATGTAACCTTATTTGAAAGTGTATTAAATGTTATTTAGAAGTGTATTAAGTTTTGAATCCGATGGATTTGAAAACTAAGAAAATTGTTTTCGTAAGATTTAAAATAAAATTTAAGAAATGAAAAAATTTAGTTTCGTAAAAAAAAAAAAGAACGACTGCACAGCAGTATAGCTCTTTAAAAACTTATATTTTTTATTTATTGGATGTTTAATAACCACCGTGAGCAACTCAATGGGCTATAAACAGTCGCCCGTCCCTAATTTAGGGCCACTGACTCCAGGGAAGGGAGAGAGCCAGTTTCGAAAGATAAACCCAACATCCATGCTTCACCGGGATTTGAACCCAGATCCATCTCGAACGAATAGTCAGAGGCCATGGCTTATATTTTTCGTTATGTGCTGATAGGAACGAATTAGAACTGTATATAAAAAATCACAACACCTATGATAACAGAAAAACAGCAAAAATACTATAATGGTGAAGGTGAGCACTTGCGTGAGATTCTGTTTATTTCCAAGTTCCACAATCCTATCTGGACGAAAACCCCAACAATGTAAACTAAAGTGGATATATAGGAAATTTGAAGCATAACAAACAGAATGCTTCAGCGAATTTGAGAAGGAAACAATGTCTTATATGGTAAAGTTGCAAAACATCTGTACAGATTTGAAATGGAAACAATGTCTTTATATGCTAAATTTGTATTAGATGCCAAATGTTATATAATAGAAGAAAGTGCCGTGAATTTATGCATTGGCATTTAGGAAAAGCACTTTCAAAAAGTTTTTCGGTGAGAGCCTACTGCGTCTTTCAGACAATAAGAGCCACTCTTTTAAAAAATCCTCTCACAGGGCACTGAAGTTGCCGGTACTAACAATCTTCTTTTCATTATTTGGAAAAGACGAGGGTAGATAGATCTCCTGTTCTTCCACCAAGATAACGGATTTTCAGTCCTGGAAATTAGGGGTTCATTTAAAAATTTATCGAGTTCTATTATTGCTGCGGAAGTAGGATTTTTGTTTTCTAATAAATTTACAATTTCAGAGTCAAATTCTTCTCAGATGGAAGACTGACATTCGCTGACACCAGCAACAGAAACTTCTTCGTTGGAAGTTTGGTCATCTTCCGCTACCTTGACATTTGCAGCTCTGTGCGAAAGTGTTCTATATGCGTGTTTATAAGCAATCTCCTCCCGAAAACCGTGCCGTTTAAAATGAGGGTCCAAAAGAGTGCTTTCACTCAAAATAGCATTGCTTTCGGCTCTTGAAAATCTTGTTGAGAGTTGCTCACTGAGTTTCTGGGCCATTTTTTTCACTTCTGGAGGCAATTTATTTTCGGCCTCTATTTTTTACATGGCGTACTAAAGTAAAGCTCTGCTGAGTAACAATATTTTAGAAATCGTTACATCCTTTTCACTCCCCATATCCATTGTTACTTCTTCAAAAACTTTCAACAGTTCACACGCCTTTTCAATAATCACCCATTCATCTTCCGTCAAAGGCTGCACTGTAGAATGAAGAAGCACTAATGTTGAAAGGATCGGTTCCTTTAAATCTAAGAAGCGCTTGAACATGTCGTAAGTGGAATTCCACCTAGTTGGCATATCTTGTTTTAATTTAAGTTCCCTGCGCTCCATTTGAGCTTGAACGGCAAGCAATTTCGATGTAGCTTGGGAACTTTTTTAAATATTGCACTGTTTTTTTTTACTTTCTCATGGACGACTACAATTTCTTCAAGGCTGGTTTGAACCACTAAGTTTATGGAATGCGCAAAACAGGGAATGTTCTTCCATCTGCCCTGCCGAATAGCAGCTTTAATGTTAGAAGCATTATCGCTTACCACTGCAACAACTTTTTGATCAACCTCCCATTCCGTCAATACTCGTTTCATTTCTCGCATGAGGTTGTCCGATGTATGTCTGTCTGGGATCTCAAAGCAGTCCAATAAATAAGATTTTAGTAGGCAGTCTTCATCAATGAAATGCACGGTTAGAGCCAGGTAGCCTTGATTGTTAATTGATGTCCAACAGTCGGTAGTTAACGCTAATACAGAAACTGCATTTAAATTAGATCTCACTGTTGCAGCTGTTGATTAAAAAAACTGCGGAATCAGATTGGGGGAAATATTTTTTCTGCTTGGAAGTGTATATCCAGGATTGAGCATACTGACAATTTTTTTTAATTCTTTATCGTTTACAACGGAAAATGGGTGAAATTCCTTGACAATCATTCGCAGAAGTTGTTCATCCAGCTTTTTGTGCTTAGAAATGCTAACGGGAGCATGAAAATATTGGGTAAGCTTGGTAGATTGGACCTGCCGATGTGATGTACTTGCCGAAACCTCTGTAGATGTTGTGGGCCTCGCAGGAGCTAGCGCTAAATTATCAGCATCACTTTGCTCTTCTTGCGAGGTTGCAATCCGCTTTTCACGATCAAGCACAACTCCTACATGTTTTGTTTTCAAATGACGTAATAAATTGCTTGTTGATCTTTCTTTGAAGGAAACGGGTAGAACATAAGCCACATTTTGCTTTTCCGCTTTCAACTTGGGTGAAAGTGCTCCATAAAAAGCTACGCTTTCTGGTCTCCATGTCAGTTTTAGCTGCCTTCAAACTTCGAACTATTATCGTGGGTAACTTTATTTCACTGAAAACAACGCTCTCTTTCTCCGATGTTCGTGTTAGATTTCAGAATGCACTTACAGGCGTTGAGTTGTTCACAGATGAGTTTCTCCGAAATTCGGCCCCTCTTATTTATCGGTGAAGCTGTCACCTTCAGCACTTCAGTTAAGCTTTATGGACGTGCTGAGGGTGGTCTACTTGAGGCAGCTGATCCCCCCCCCTCCGACTGGTGCGTCAGTTTGCTTCGCGGAGCTCAGCTCTCTCGACCCCCTCTCCCCTGTCTCTAAATTCTTGTGTTGCTCTTGAGGGTGTAAAAGCGAAAGACTTCCCAACATTCGCAAGACAGACACATTTACAATTGGAAAACATCTTCGCTAGGGGGAGATACATTTCTTCTTGCTTACCTTTAGCAGAAAAAAGTGAATAACAAAAAAAATATATATCATATGACTTCGGAATATTCTTTTTTTAAGAAGAGAGAACCGTCTCTACATACGAAAGCAATATCAATAATCGAACATAACTTTTTCAAGTTAGATTTTGATTATGCTGGTATATATTTCAGTTATGCTTTTTTGTGCGTGTGTGCATGTGTGCAATTGTTAAGGCTGGCACAGTGGTTTAAGTGATGGCTTCTGATCATTCGTCCAAGATGGGTCTGCGTTCGAATCTCGGTGAGGACTAAATATTGTGCTTGTCTTACAGCACTAGCTCTCTCCCTTCCGCAGAACCAGTGGCCCTAAATTAGGGACGAACGACTGCTTATAGCCCACTGAGTTGCTCATGGCCATGGTGGTCGTTAAACTTCCGATCAAAGGGGGAAAACGGTTAAATAAAAAAAAAGTACTATTCTTAATGAGGTCTTAAATCTGGATCTCCTCTTTCTAGCACCCATAAGAAACTTAATTTTTTGTCACATAGAAAATATTTTTTTCCTTTAATAGACTGTTATTAATACACTAAATACAAATGTGAGTTCCAACCTAATCAATGCTGTGAGTGGTACAGCATGAAACCAGTAGTTTAACAGATGTGAAAGTAATCATCTCTCTTTGCTATATACTTACAGATAATAATAATAACAATAAAAAAAATACAAAACCTGCTTTTCAGCAAAAATTCTTGGCTTTTGGAAACTATAACTGTTACCCAAAACTAATAGTTTTATTATAGATGGGCATGTACATTTTTTTTTTTGCTTTAAAAAAATGAAGTCTCTTTAAAAAATCCTGGAAATGAATAAATGAAATTTTCTATGCCACAGACACAGATGCATTTGAATAGATAGGTAACAGTTTTTTTAAAACAAAAATGGTCTCCCCCTTTAAATCATTCATAATACACATACATCACCCCAACCATTATCAATCCACTCCTGGATGAAGGTCTCCTGAAGTTTCTTTCCTAACTTTCTGTTTTAAGCCTGTCAAACCCATGTCACACCAGCATGCTTTCAAAGTTCATCCACCCATCTCCCACATTGTCTTCTTTTGAGCCTTTTTCTGTCCCTTGGTATCTAGTCTAGTATTTCAGTTGTGCAATGGTGGTTAGCTCATTTGGACAAAGTGCTAGAAGAACTGCCCACCATTGGACAACTGAAACACTAGACTGGATACCATTCTAGGAATAATTCTGGACATACTGTGGAAAGAACTGATTACACTGCTGGATGACTTAAATACTAAGGGACATAAAATCACTCAGAAAAAAAATGTCAGAGATTAGTGGATGAAATTGGAAAACATGCTGGAATGACATGGATGAGACTGGCTCATATTACCACAGCCCCAGTAGTACGGTGGTGCGGAATACTTATTACTCGTCTAATTGGATAAACAGTGAAGTTGCGTTCCCATAACTGTAAGGAACCCAATCTCAAAGTTTACGGACGTCGCGCTGTGTTTCATATGGGCTCGTTACGAGGTATTCGTAAAAAACCCATATGCCGCAAATTGTGAATTTAGAAGAATATACACAGCCTATAAAGTTAGCTACACCAGGTTAAGTAATTAACAATGCTTATTAATAGAAAAAGTATATATATAAGCAATTACATCCTTTAGCTGGAGGCCAAATAAAAGTTACGTTAAATTAAAAGATATTGGAATTAGCCATGTTTACTGGTCAACTGCTGCGTACGCCTGTCACACCCTTGAGCTTAACTTTAAATTAACTCCCTCAATCTATTTCGAGGAGGCATAGCGACCATGCATATGTATATATCTAGTTAACATGGGAACTGGAATTGGAGAAAATAACGTCATCTTACCTTCCTTTAAGATTACGTGGTCGCTCGTTGAAGCCCCACGCTGGTAGATGAAAACTTGCGTGGATGTTGACCGCGTGGTTGGTTCGCTGATATCTTGTCTGCCACGCTGGGACCACGTACTATGTCCGTTTCCTAACTAAGCCTCATCCGTCTCATCCTCGACTATCTCTGAAAATTGTACTTCGACTACCATCTCTAGATAACCATCTCGAATACTAATCTCCGATACAAATTTCTTCTCTATCTCATAACCCCATCTTCTCTCGTGTCTGTGTATATATTTCTGTCTCTTTAATTTTTCACGTCATAGGGGCGTGCCTACCACCTTCTACGAACTCTTCGCCTGGGGTCCGGATTGGTCAGCTGAGCTGACCAGTGTTCGGGCTTAGTGGCTATTGGTTGGACCTCTGGTCCAGTTGGCTACCTTTTCGCGGCAGCTGGCCTGTTTTGCAGGTGGTACTTTTGCGAATTCAATAGGGCCCTTTTTTAACGCTCAGATGAATAGTGAAGAATTTAAAGGGGTTTTCCTCTGCCAGAGTTACGACTTTTCTGTGATACCGCGATGTACTTTACGACTTTTGCTGGTGCCTCTCTCATCAAGGAGATGGTCGTAAACCGCAACTCGCCTATTCATCTGACCGCGTTCCGGATTCTTGCCTGTGCCTTCTGAAATACCGGGATGTATTGTCCCATCAGCAACGCTAGCACTGGGGCCATTTCGTAAATTTTGTGAATGCCGTGCTTCTTCTCACAAGAGTGAAAAGAAGGTGAATTCTATGGGCATTTTCCACGGGTGTCCAACAAACCGTTTTGACTACCTGGGTTTTCTGCTTCCGTGGGGAAAAGGGGGTTTATGAGGCAGGAAGGGAGCAAAGGAAAAATAATTTAAATTAAGTAAAAAAAAATAATTTAGGTAAATTACTCCTGGTCTTTAAATTTTAATTAGGCCGCAAACAATGTGACCCGAACTACGAAGTAGTTCCGCGGCAACACTCAAGACAGAAAGTTACAGAAAAACTTTGGAAGAACTTAATACATAACTGAGTTGATGATATATGTGTGTACATTACACCATTTGTGCAGGCTTTCAAAGAGTTTTTTTAAAAGGAGAGAAAATTCTTGTTATATGTGTGTGTATGTTATATGTAAGCACGTATACTTACTGTACAGTCGCTTTAACCCTAAATCTGCTCATGAAAATCAGGATGAATTGGAAAATGGCAATCAACTCATTGACACAAGCAAAGTGCAAGAATGCTTAACCTTTAACTGATGATGTAAAAAATGCTAACACTATGACGATGTGCGTCAAAATGACTCCAATATTTTAAGAAAAAAAATAGGTAATGTTGTTTAAGTGTAATTGGCTTGAAAGTTTATTATGGGAATTTCACATGTTCGATTATCAATTGAATCAATACAGCAGAAATTAAATAAAAGTTTCTCTAGAATGAATTAAACTATCAGTGATACTTAAAAATCTATGTTTTTTATTCAAACAGTAAAAAACACAAAACAGTATTTACCAATAAAAATGTAACTTGAGGTGTTAAAAAAATATTTGTTTACTAACACTTTACATGCTTGACCAAGACAATACACCATTTAAATTTTTAAAAAATGGCACTAGTTTTCTGATGTGCAGCCCACATAAATGGTTTTTGAACAGTCTGCACAAACTAGCTTTTTGTAGGATTAATAGGCTTGGAAAGTTTTTCTGTCTTCACCTCTTGGGCATAAGGAACATCTTTTTCTCTTCAATTTCTCCCCCCCCCCCCCAAAAAAAAAAAACCTGACCTGATGCTCGAGGCTTTTCAGCATAATTTTTCCTAGGATGCAGTAAATAATACAACATAAGTCATGCTGAATTCTCTTGTTTTGACCCTATCATTCTAATTGCTTTTATCAAACTTTCACCAAGTCGTTTTTATAAAATTAAAGCTGGTAAGCTTTTTCACTTTGGGAAAACTTTCATACAGTATATTACATGCACATTGTTTACACTGATGTCCAGAATTGTTTGAAAAACCCTTACTCTATAAGTGATGTGGTGTCATTTGCACCATAAATGTTATAATATAGGTGTAAGGTAGGGAGTTTTTCTATTAAATTTGTATGAGATTTAAAGAAAACATAATTTTAAGAAAAGCCAGTGAAATACATTAATTTAAATGAGGCTGAGCATATTTTTTCAAAATATTTCCCTTTACTGGGGTCATTTTAAAGAGGAATGCTCTGCAATATCAACAGAGATTTTAAAATCTGTGCCATCATCTATATTGAAGAGAAAAAAGCTACTGCACTTCAAGATGTAAAAAAGTTGAAACAATTTACAGACAAAAGTCAATCAATTAAGCAGTTTAAAATTTTACATAAAAATATCACAGTATTAGAAACACAGTGGCTCACTTCAACAGAAATTATTGAAATTTTGCCATCAGTTTTAAAGCAAAACACATGCTTACCAAAAATATAGCACCTAAAAAAGATTTGTTCATATGAGGAAGTCCTTGAAGTGGAAATTAGAAAAAATAGTTTGAATTTTACACAAATGAAACATACATAGAAACAAGGTTGTGGTTAATTGAAGAAGGAAACATTGTTTTTTATATAATCACTCTAAAGTACGTATTTATGTGAACAGCTTTTTTTGTATCTTATACAGAGTTCTATATTGGATACTGTGTATAATTTGTATTTTCTTTGTCTAGCCGGTTATCAGTGTGATTTATATTTTTGGCCATTTTTCATGTAAAAAATAAAGTTTCTTAAAAATTTATAAAATTTATTTAATATTTTTTCAATGAAATATTCCCTTTTACTTCTATAGAGTTCATAACATACTGTGGTGGAAGTTATTGGTGTTCCTAAAAGTTTTCAACAATTACCAGATATTGATTGCTTCATATTAGTTATTCAGAAAATGGCAATAATACATGTACTAAATCGTAATACTTCATGTCTTTGTAGAAGCGTAGCATCACTACAGTATTCATATTGCACATTACTGTAAAGTTCAGCCATTTTCCAATGCCTATTATTTTAATTTTGAGATAACCAGTGTGGGGAATACCTAAAATAATACCTCAAGTTTCCTCAAGGCCACACAATGATGTTTTTCTCTCTTTCGTGCACTACTCTACACAACATCTATGCCTCACCAGGATTCGAAATCGGACACTTCACAGATGAACGATTAGACCACTGCGCCACCAGGCAGTGATGTGATGTTCAAACCTATTAAGCTTCAACATTCGAGGGAGGTACTGAATTAGGTGATTCATGCAGTTAGATTGAACATAAATCATTGTGAAGGAGCTCACACACATGCAACTTATAAAATCTGATTTACTGAATTACAAATTCCTGGCAGATTGGGCCATGGTCAGAATTCAATTTATAACGACATTAAGAATGACAGAGGAAGAAGTAGAAATAACGTGATTGTAATTGTTTCACTATAATCTTACACTGACATATGATCATGGCATATAGGCAAGCCATTATATTTATACATATATAAAATTTAAGGAATTTAATGTCATACACCAATTTTTGCACAGAGAAGTTTTTTTTTTTTTTTTTTTTTAATGAATACTGCGATCATAAACACTTGCAGATAGTGAATGCAAGAAGCATGTTGGGTATTAATAAAAAAATATTTTGTTTTATACTAAGAACATGAATCTAATTAAGGGGCTTTTTAAAATTTGCTCCTTTGACTGTTTCGTCAAATTGAAGCTGATCCTGAGATCTAAAAGATGTGGATTTTCTGCAGTGTTAATTGTTTTATTAATAAAATTGGGTGTATTTCCTAAACTAATTATTCAGGAATCAGTTAAAAGGTAAGATTGCCATCATTCTAAACCTGCAAGTAAGTTGAAAAAAATTAAGATTTGCAAACAGTTTTGAGTAAATAATTTTTTTTTTCAAATTGAAACATTTATATCTTTGATGTGCAAATGAAATTGACCATAAGCTTTGGTCTATTTGAAGAGTTAGAACTCCTTTGTCTGCACAACAAATTTCAATTTCATATTTTCATAATTACTTGGTTTTCATGGTTGCCAAACTTTAAAATTTCTTATCTTTACCCTCAAAAAACTTGGTGTGGGGAAGGTGATATAAAATTTAAAAGCTGTTTCAACAAAGGGACCAATATGTATAAATTCACACCTTAAAGTAACATTTTGAATCTGTTTCCATTTCAAGAAAAAAAAAAAAAAAAAAAAAAAAAGTGGGGGCATTTCCACTGAATTTGTACGATTTAGGAAGTCCTGTTGTTCTTGCTGCACACCTTCCCATTGCTTTTTGTAAGTTAACAGTTTACATCCTGTTTGTGCATTTGGGAGTGTTTTACCATAAGTACTAGTTTCATTGAGATATTTTAGCTCATGTTTGTATACCTCATTTGATTGTTCTACTTTAGACTTTATCTTAAGCACTTTCAGGAACACATTTTTCTCTTTTTCTTCTTCTTCTTTTTTGTTTTTGTTTTGGCTTTGTTCTTATCCATATAATGTGATGGTTCATTCTGAAAAAGTAAAGTCAGGGATTCCTGCTTTTGAGGAATGAAGTTCACTTTTCAATCCCAAGATTTTATTTAGATAGTCAGCACTTTGATAACTTAATCCTGAAAGTTAGCATCTTTTGTTTTTGTTTGTATAACATAAGCTTATAATATTTTAACTATCATGCATTTACACACGCATAAACACATACATAATTATATACACATCAAACTGGACCTGTTACCTGTTCTGTTATTGACCAGAGGTATAAAGTGATGCTTTACAGTTTTTTGTCCTACAACAGCAGCAGTGAGGGTTTCTTGATTCCAACATTTTTATGCGTGATGCAGTCTCTCCTCATGTGGTACAATCTGTGCCGCAACTACTACATTTCACCGAGGACAGAGTGATCAATCATTCTTTTGAAACAGCACAGCTACCTTGTTCACCAGATCTGAACCTCTGCACTTCTGGTTGTGGTGACACCTTAGAAGCATAGTTTATCAGGCCAATGTGTCTAACTTGGCAACCTGGAAAGGCAGCATAACACTGCATGTAAGAAACATAACAGCAGTGTAGTTGCACTCTACCATTGAGCATGCTGTTCAAAAGATGCACATTTTGGTGCATCAGAATGGAAGGCACATTGAGCAATACCATTGTGTGTTTCATTCATTTTGGTACAGCACACTGTGTAAATAATTGGCATAATAAAATTTATGCATCAAGTTCCTGTCTGGTTCATTTGTCTTGCAATTATACTCTTACAGATCAACCCATCAATGCTTTTTCACCTCTCATAGCACTATTACCCTTGGTGATAATTTTTTAAGCTATTTTTCCCATGGAGATATTGCTTCTGGATGTTCTGAATAGCATTTTTACTAAGCTTGGTTGAGTATCTGCGACTAAATTCTCTGCAAATGCCTTGGAATAGAGACACTTTAATTATGATCAACCTGTATATATATATATATATATATATATATATATATATATATATACTGCAACTGAATGACCAGTACATCATATGTACCACATTATCTATAAAAAGTAAAAAAATGTAAGGAGGCAAAATAAAAATAGTTAACCAAAAAATAAACCTTGGATCCAAAAAAAAATAATAATAAATAAAGTTTGAAAGCAGACAAACTGAAATCACGAGACCCCACTGAGATGCGCAACACAGCATATAAAGAAAGAGGCTTCAAGCATATTATAGTCATATAAAACATAAATCAAACAAACAAAGTCCAATCAACAACACTAACCATTAACACTCACAAACAGATTTAAGCCTAATTAAAGGCAGGCCAACAGCACCTAAATACAAATAAAAACTCTAAAATGGTAAGTACGGTCAATAAAAAATACCATGGCCTCACAATTTTGTCTAAAATATGAATGCAAAAACCAAGTCAAAATTTCAGAATGCCTAACTCAGATCCACAAAGAAGAAAAAGAACAAAAACACAAACCAAGGCAAAAACACAAAGCCAAAAATTCAGACTTAGAAATGGGCTGTCTTCATCAGGAGAACACCAACCCTTAGTTACCTTTCATAAAGGGCAATGTCAGACCAGCCCTTGTATTCTCAAGGCCACAAAGTTTGAAAACATGAAATCAAAAAAAAAATTCCTTTCAATTATTATTCAAAGGGACACTGCAAATGCCAAACAAACAAACAAATCACTCAAAATTGAAGAAAATGTGAAAATAAGGAAAACTCCAAACCCTAAGACACCCTGTCGAAAAATTCAGTAACATCAAACCTGTCTGCTTCACAACATTCACTCTGCAACTGAATGACCAGTACATGATGAGTGGAAACAATCAGCAGTTAAGGTCAACGAAAATACCAACAGAAGATAGGAAAGCCAAAAAGTTCAGAAGTCGTCAAGACGACGCATGCGTGTTAGTAAGAAATTGTGGCTGAAGATTTCTTAATAACACGTATGCGTTGTCTTGACAATTTCTGAACTTTTTGGCTTTCCTATCTTCTGTTGGTATCTTCATTGACCTTAACTGCTGATTGCTTCCAATCATTATGTACTGGTCATTCAGTTGCAGAGTGAATGTTGTGAAGCAGACAGGTTTGATGTTACTGAATTTTTCGACAGGGTGTCTTAGGGTTTGGAGTTTTCCTTATTTTTGCATTTTCTTTAATTTTGAGTGACTTGTTTGTTTGTTTGGCATTTGCAGTGTCCCTTTGAATAATAATTGAAAGTTCAAGGAATTTTTTTTTTTTTTTTTATTTCATGTTTTCAAACTTTGTGGCCTTGAGAAGGGCTGGTTTTTTGAGAATTCTGCCATTGCCCTTTATGAAAGGTTACTAAGGGTTGGTGTTCTCCTGATGAAGACAGCCCTTTTCTTAGTCTGAATTTTTGGCTTTGTGTTTTTGTCTTGGTTTGTATTTTTGTTATTTTTCTTCTTTGTGGATCTAAGTTAGGCATTCTGAAACTTTGACTTGGTTTTTGCATTCATGTTTCAGACAGAATTGTGAGGCCATGGTATTTTTTATTAACCATACTTACCATTTTAGAGTTTCTATTTGTATTTAGGTGCTGTTGGCCTGGCTTTAATTAGGCTTAAATCTGTTTGCAAGTGTTAGTGTTGTTGATTGGACTTTTTGTTTGATTTGTGTTTTATATGACTATAATATATATATATATATATACTTAAGAGCAAAACTGAAGACTAAGGAAAAACTTTAGAATTTAAAACGAAGGTTGCAAAATAACCTGAAAATCAAAACGCGCAACGCAGCAGTTTTGAAAATTCAGAATTCACATTCTATAAAGAAGATACCTAAGCAAAAAAATACATATATAATTTTGACTCACACCTAGTACAACATAGAAAAGGTTATGTATCTGTATTTTTTTGCTTAGGTATCTTCTTTATAGAATATATATATATATATACTTAAGAGCAAAACTGAAGACTAAGGAAAAAATTTTAGAATTTAAAACGAAGGGTGCAAAATAATTTAGGTGGGAATGTTACTTGCATCTATGGCCTTGCAGAAACCCATTTCCAACTAGGTCTTTGTGGAAGTGAGAAAATGCAGAGTTTTTGCTGGTCCTTGATAAAGCCAAGGCTCAGTATTCTCGACACCTTCTACATTCAGTTGTTTTATTTTATTTTTTTATCTTTTCTCCTTTTACTCACACAGGTAGATACATAACCTTTTCTATGTTGTACTAGGTGTGAGTCAAAATTATATATGTATTTTTTTGCTTAGGTATCTTCTTTATAGAATATATATATACAGTAGAATCTCAGTTATACATTTTCTGGTTATACATTACTCACTTTGGTACGTAATTCTGTGCTATACCCCAATATTTTACTATTGCTTGTTTAATTTGGTTATATGTAATTAATTTATATGCTTAGTGTTTATATGTTAAATTATAAATTTCAGATTATCAAAAATACACTGTTTGATTCTTTTATACTTGTTAAGTTACAACTCTGCGAGAATTGAGACAGCATTTTTTGCAGGCCATAAAATACATGATGCAATTAAAAACTTATCACATAACATTCACAGTTCTCTTTTTCTCTAGATTCAAGAAAGTTGAAAAAAGCAGATTAGTAAATATTTTACTCAGCACAAATGCTAAGACTGCTTCACAAAGACTGATGCTTGTAATTAAAGAATGTGTAGTAGGAGTATTAAGCATAAAGCAAAATGGTATTAAGATTTACCCCTAGTATTTGAAAGTTCAGGTTTTTTTTATTTTTGAAAATATGAAACATACAGAATTTCTTTGCCTATTTTTTACTGAAATTAGAATTAAAAAATGTATACAAAAGTCAAAAATGATGCAGGCTTGAGGTAACAAAAAATTTCATATATGCATATATGTCTTCCATTATAAATAGAATAATCTAAAATCACATCTCTCCCCTCCCACCCACACTAATTTTTCTATTTAGAAATTTCTTTTACATGCTTTTTAAAGCCCCACCCCTTAGAAAAACGTATAACTGAGGTTCCACTATATATATGTATGCAAAAATAGAGTAATTATTTAAGAAACCACACAGGGCCAATCAGTCAGATGTCTTAAAACATTTCCAGTTTCTTTTCTTATAACCTATGAATATCCTTAGCAAAATTAACAGTACATGATTTAAGTACATATCAAAGTAAGATACGTATTACTTCCTACATATGATTTTTGCTTTTGGGCATTAGTAACCTTTATGAACATCTAATACTATTAGGACTGCAATTTTCCAGCTGCTAATGTAGTGCCACTGGTTCCAGCAAAGTGAGACCAGCAATGTCAAAGCTTTATTTAAGACTCTGACACAGACCTAGATAAAATGATAAACCAGAAACCTAGTATCTGACATCTTGTCAATCAAAGCAAAATGATGTACTTTTAAGTACCCATAAAACCAGGTACAAATACATGGGGGATCCAGGCCCCCTGTTACTCTCATGTTACTTCTTTTCCTTTGAATACAAACATGTACCTGAAGCAGAAAAATGTTGCTGTCAGAAAGAAAAACTGAAAATAGCATTTTCAACACAGATTTTCACTTTGCCTGTGGGGCTTTGAATTACTTTTAATGGTACTCAGTTCAAAAACAAAATTGTTGTATGATGGCTGTACTACTGAACAAAATTCAGTATTTACATTCAAAAGAGAGGTTTACAAACTGATTTCCATAGCATTTGTGATGACCAGTGTGACAATATTTGTTGACACCTCTCACAGTCGCATATGTAAGATATGCAATATGACTTAATAATTATGTGCCTTTACCTTGATACCAAGATCAGTGCCGAAAACAAAGCTCTTTTTTGCACTTAATTGTAACAATACTCTATTTTGATGATTTGGACTGTTCCAATGAGAGTAAGATCTTTGGTCTCCATTGTCTCAAATTACAATACTCGCAGGGTATTTTTTTTATTGTGTTTTACCATTTCACACATAAAAAATGTTAACCTCAGCACCCTCTGAATTTGGTGCAGTGGCACTGCCCTAAAGCTGGTCCTGATTAGAATACCCATTCACCAACAGACCAAATTTTTGTTTAAGAGAAATCTTTGAATGCATCAGCATCTAATAATTGAAGTTTTAAAATAGGAGGTAATTGGTTTTCATTGTTGTATATTGATTATTAAGCGAAGTAAGAAAATCTCTCATGAGAGAGATGCATTGCTTTAACAAAGTCCAAATGCTTTAGAAACTAAAAATTATCCTATGTATATTTATTATTTCCTTTAAAAACTAAAAAGCCACCCAGTGGTCTTAAGTGTTGGGTTCTGACCATTTGTCTAAGATCAGTTCAAGTTCAAATCCCATTGAGGCATAGGGAAGTTGTGTTTGCCTAATGGTACTGGCTGTCTCCCTTCCTTGGAACCAGTGACCCTAAATAGGGGACTACTTATATCCCAAAGAATTGCTCACATTTGTGGTTAAACTCCCAATCAAAAAACAACAACAAAAAAACTAAAATAAGTGCCAAAATCTGGCCCTTTAAAAAAACATGGCATATAGTTTGTTTTTGTAACAATATATGTGTATAATGTATATATTAAACAAAATCATGCAAAAAATCCTGGATCTGCTAGCCTTTTCTTCCATTATCTTTGAAAATTTATATGAATAATATTTTCTTCCAAGATTTGTGTTGTCAGCCAGTAGCGCACCCAGAAATTTCCCAAGGGAGGGGCCTGTCCGCCCTGGCACACAGAATGTTTTTTTTATTGGAGGTTTAACGACCACCATGAGCAACTCAATGGGCTATAAGCAGTCGCACATCCCTAATTTAGGGTCACTGATTCCAGGGAAGGGAGAGAGCCAGTGCAGTAAGACAAATATAACATCCATGCCTCACCGGGATTCGAATCCGGACCCCTTCCAGACGAATGATCAGAGGCCATCGTTTAAACCACTGTGCCACCGGGGCGGCACTCTCAAGGCCCCCTAAATTTACCGGGAAAAGTAGTCAGGTGCTATAACAATTAAGGAGGTTGACTTTTTTGTACATTTATTCTTATCCAGTTACTAGTAATGTTACAGTACAAGAAAGTTAAATGATTAGAAAAGCAGTAGATGAAATTCTTTTCCTGGTTAGATTTTTGTAAATTTATTTAACAGAACTACTCCCTTATAATTATTTTATGTTATAATTTTATGGTACATGATTAAGAAGTATATGTAAATCGGTAGCGTGACCTTTTGTTTCAAACTTCGACATAATAATTTTCTGCTCTATCAGCCCAAGGGGGTGGCCCGGGCCCCATCGGCCACAGTTGTCAGCCAGTATTCAAAGAATTTCGTAACAACCAATGGAGACCCAAAAAGAAAACTGATAATGATCATCTGGGGTTGCAACAAGAAGTAGTTTTGCCCAATATTTTGTAAAACATTTAGTATATAAATGGCCCATATATATTTTATTTTTTTTTTTTTTACCACATATGGCATTGTAGTTGTACAAATCGTCAGAGAACTGCAAAGAAAAGCCAGAATCAAAGGTTGATTGGTTGATTTTTATGGTGCAAGGCCCATGTGCCAGACACAAGACCATCAGAGAAACAGAATCAAATGAGCGAACCGATTCCAACAAATAGTTTCAATCTGATCAAACACAGATTCGAATTTGCATCAAAGTAGCAGTTAGTTGCTCCTTATTTGTTGCACATATAAACCTTTCACCAAACCAATCCAACTGAGAGAGACAACGAACGAAACGAACGGTTGGAGTCCGACTCTGAAACGATTCCCGAGAGTCAGTGGCTGTGGAAATAGTTCACTGAACGATAAGAGTCAAACAAACGAAACGAACAAATCATTTCAGTGAGTCAAATCGAAAGAATCGATTCTTTCAAAAGAGTCGCTTTGCCCATCTCTACTAAGCAGCACTTGAAGATAATTATGGGAGATTTCAATGCAAAAATAGGGCAACGGCAACAGAATGAAACTTCAGTAGGTAAATTTGGTCACGACAACAGAAACCAGCGTGGAAATACTCTCGTAGAGTTTGCAGAGACAGAAGGGTTTTTCATCTTGAACTCCTTTTTCAAGAAAAAGCCACACAGGAAATGGACATGGAGACATCCAAATGGGACGACAAGTGAAATTGATTTTATTATGTGTAACAAAAAGTGCGTCATAGAAGACTGCAGTGTGCTAAACAAGTTCAACACAGGTAGTGACCATAGATTGGTGAGATGTAAGATGCACCTTAACACTAAACTTGAACGTGGCAAGCTCATAAAACCAACAAAATGTATTGACATGACAAACCTTAAAAAACACCATAATACCTTCAAGTTGGAACTGAAGAACAGATTCTCTGCTTTAGAAGGCCTAACATCGGAAGAAGTGAATATTTCTGAAGTTAACAGAAAAGTAACCAAAGCTCTTATGGAAACAGCAACAAAATTAGCTGGGTCTAAGAACAAGTTGCATGTGGACAAATTATCAGGAAAAACCAAAATGTTGATGCAAAAAAGAAGAGAGATGAGGACAACTAAAGAAGATGTGACTTCCAAAGTGGAATATATAGAGCTATGCAAGACAGTACGAAAAAGTATAACTGAAGATGTAAGGAAATTCAACTGTGAACTAGTGAGGAAAGCAATTGAAAACAACCAAAGCCTAAAGATAGCAAAGGGACATCTCAGTAAGGGAAGAAAACTGATTATGGCACTGAAAAAAGAAGATGGTTCTGTAACAAGAAATAGAGGCGAAATTTTAAAAAGAGTGAAAGATTTCTACTCCAAATTATATGAAAGGGATGATACATGTACTCCAGACATCATGAAAGGTACCAGAGTTCTTCCAGTCCTCCCAGCAGAAGTTGCACATGCAAGCAAGAACATGAAGCGGGGAAAAGCTCCAGGAGAAGATGGAATTACTGTAGACATCATACAAGAACCATGTGGAGAAATCGAAACAGTACTCGCCCAAATTTTCACTTGATGCCTTAATGAAGGGAATATTCCTGAGGATTGGAACAATGCTACAATGATCCTGCTACATAAAAAAGGTGACATTGAGGATCTCAGGAACTACAGACCTATCAGCCTCCTATCAGTGGTTTATAAAATCTTCACTAAAGTTCTTTCACACCGTTTGAAGGTAACACTGGACATGGCTCAACCGAGAGAACAAGCTGGATTCAGGAGTGGCTACAGCACAATAGATCATATCCACGTACTGAGAGAACTAATTGAAAGAGCGAGGGAATATGAACTTCCATTGTGCATGGCTTTTATTGATTATGAAAAAGCCTTTGATTCAGTGAAACCATCAGCAGTTACAATGGCTCTGAAATCCTGCAGTATTGAAGATGCATACATTAATATTATTAATAACATCTACAAAATGCAAATGCAAAGATTTGGCTGTTTGAAAATACAACACACATAAAAATTGGAAAGGGAGTGAGACAAGGTGACACCATATATCTCCGAAGCTCTTTAATGCCACATTGGAAAATGTTTTTCAATCACAACTGGGAAAACAAAGGGATAAAGATTAATGGAGATTATCTAACCCACCTTCGTTTTGCTGATGACGTAGTCATTTTTGCAACTGCTCCATCAGAGTTGCAGAGTATGATCCAAGAACTTTCTGACAAGAGTAAAGAAGTGGGATTAAAAATGAACTTTCAGAAGACAAAAGTGATGTTCAATGCTTTTACAAGAAATGAAGATTTATCGATTGATGGAGAAAAGCTGGACATAACAGATATGTACGTTTATCTTGGACAGCAGATATCAAGTGAGGGTCACATTGATGAAGAAATTAATTGGCGTACAAAACTTGCCTGGAGAGCTTTTGGAAGAAACAGCATAATTTTCAAGAGCAATATGCCATGTCTTAAAAGAAAAGTGTTTGATCAATGCATCCTTCCAGTGCTTACGTATGGTGCAGAGAGGTGAACCTTAACTAAAAGATACATATAAATGCTGCAGACAGCTCAAAGAAGCATGGAGAGGTGCATGCTTGGTGTAACCAGGAGAGATAAGAAGAGGAACTCGTGGATCCGAAAAAGACATGAGTGGAAGACATCATGATCATAGTTAAATCCTGAAATGGCAATGGGCTGGACATACTACCAGAAAGACAGACCATCGATGGACAGCCAAAATTTTAGATTGGATTCCAAGGGAAAGGAAAAGACCCAGAAGAAGACCACATGGGAGATGGGTGGATGAAATTCGAAAGTATATGGGAGTGACATGGAGGAGACTGGCACAAGACAGACCGTTGTGGAGGAAATTTGGGGAGACCTTCGTCCAGCAGTGGATTGATAGATAATGGTTGACAATGATGATGATGAACACAGCATGTAAGAATATGCCTCAAGACATACAGAACTAAAACAAAAAGTCCAGCACAAAGTGACAGCACTTCATATTGACATTCCGTTCAGAACACTGAATACTCTACTTCTCTAAGTCCAACTAGTCAATAAATGAGACCAGTTTCAATATTCGTTGTGATAACATTAGTCACTTGTTTGTTGTGATAAAATACCTTATTTACTTTTACTGTGTAGAATTATTTATTTATACCTTGTAGTCATATTAATTTCTTAGAAAAACTAATATATAAATAACACCCCATTAGAATATGCCTAAGTGTATCCAAACCATGTACTCATATTTTTTAAGCTTTGTAAAGGAAAAATAAATACATACCTTGTTGTTTTCCAAGCATATCCAAGATTCTAATTACTCCATCTGGAATTGCCCTTCATAAATTTTTATCATATCTTGCACATACCCATCTTTTCCAACATTAGAGTATTTTGATGTGACCAAAATGCCTACTTTTAAAATTTTCTCCAAGCTTAAAATTGTGGATCTAACATCCATTATGGCATTACCACCATTCATCTGCCTTAATGCACTAAATAAGGATTCTACAGGAACACTATTAAAACATCTTGTTAGCACATAATGATACCTATTATCAAGAAGGTATTATTTTATTATTTTATTTTAATTAGAAAAGCCTTTTCAGCACAATAAGGTATTTATTAATACTGTCTGTACTTAAAATAGGCATTTTTAAGGCACAGCAACTTACAAGATCTTTCAAAGCACCAAGTGCTCCATCGTCAGGTATTTCAATATACATAAACAAAGCAACGGATAAAAGCAAGAAGCATTTTCAAATTATGCGAGCATGTGATAATCAATAACGAGGTTTACAATAAATATAGTAGAAGTTTGGTCATGCGCTAAAAGGATTCAACAAATAATACTATGAATTGCTATTACATATGCGAAGAAATATATACATAGAGGATAATTAATAAGTTAACATTAATCGTCAAACTGTAAATGAATTATTAGGAGTTAAGTGTTGCTGGAGAGGAGCATGCTTTTCTGGCTGCATTAACATGGCCCAAGGCATTGGAACAAAACGTGGAGTTTCTTCATTGCAGCAGTCAGAGCTGTGCGAGAAAATACATAAACTTTCAGCGAATCGGATGGATTATTATTTGTTGATTCTTCATTGCAGCAGTCAGAGCTGTGCGAGAAAATACATAAACTTTCAGCGAATCGGAGGGATTATTATTTGATGATTCTTCATTGCAGCAGTCGGAGCTCTGCGAGAAAATACATAAACTTTCAGCGAATCGGAGGGATTATTATTTGTTGATTCTTCATTGCAGCAGTCAGAGCTGTGCGAGAAAATACATAAACTTTCAGCGAATCGGAGGGATTATTATTTGTTGATTCTTCATTGCAGCAGTAAGAGCTGTGTGAGAAAATACATAAACTTTCAGCGAATCGGAGGGATTATTATTTGTTGATTCTTCATTGCAGCAGTCGGAGCTGTGCGATGAAATACATAAACTTTCAGTGAATCGGAGGGATTATTATTTGTTGATTCTTCATTGCAGCAGTCAGAGCTGTGCGATAAAATACATAAACTTTCAGCGAATCGTAGGGATTATTATTTGTTGAATCCTTTTAGCGCATGACCAAACTTCTACTATATTTATTGTAAACCTCGTTATTGTTATCACGTGCTCGCGTAATTTGAAAATGCTTCTTGCTTTTATCCGTTGTTTTGTTTATGTATATTGAAATACCTGACGATGGAGCACTTGGTGCTTTGAAAGATCTTGTAAGTTGCTGTGCCTTAAAAATGTCTATTTTACGTACAGACAGTATTAATAAATACCTTATCGTGCTGAAAAGGCTTTTCTAATTAAAATAATGTTTAGCGCACGAAGAATCCTTATTAAAGTCAAGAAGGTATCCTATACAATCTGTAGTAGATCTTGTTGTTAGTGTTATGGCTTCATAAGTCTCTTTGCTCAAAAATTTATAAACATCTTAGTTATATCCACATGCCTTTTTAATACTGGAAAAATAGTGCAAAAAATCACATTCCAGCCACTCTAGCCTTTCACCATTGCATGAGAAGAAATGCATCTTTTCTTTATACTGTATGTGCTGATGCTGGTTTGAAATATCATAGATGGGAAACCATTTGTATATATTTTTGAAAAAATCAATGGTAGCTTCAGCATTAGTAAACTGAAGTGCGTGCTTGAGGATGACATGATGAATGGTTCATCAAAAATTTTAAAGCTGCAGTAATGGGTGGAAAAAAAATATTAGAACTGCACGACTGTCATTCATTTTGCCAGTGTTTGAAGGCTGAATGTGTCAACATGTGAGATTTCTTACTGCTCTTATATTTTCATTCTGCTGCAGTTTATACAGAAGCTGCACATACTTACCACTGATAGCTTGCTTTCAATTAGTCATTTCTTTTTCTAAAAATGATGACCTGACATTTTTGATAATGTGATTTGGATCGAAACTCAAAAACAAAAGGCGGCTATCATCACAAGGATGTGGAATTTTGTGACTCAATCTCTCACCACACAGCGACCTACACATTGCGACATTTGGTTTGTGATTGTCTGTAACAATCCTGATTATTACAAATCCACATTCTTCATCTTCTTTAATAACACTTTTGGTCAAGGCATAGAGTTCTTTACCAGTCAGCTGTTTTGAGAAAAAGTATGCACATGGAATTCTATAATTTGTAGATAAACCACACAAAATAAAGCATAACAGGCGATTTGCAAGAGGCTGTTTCACATTTTCTTCAGGATCTTCATTTGTTTTTTGCCCAAAAAAACAAGACTTTTGTCATGTATATATATTGTGGTTTTATTGCTAGTTCATCAATTATGAAAGATTAGAATTTTTCATAAGCATTCAGAGTACAAGATTCCGCTTGCAGGCTTTGTTTAATAAGAGGTGTAATGCCCGCTTCACCTGTCACGGGTCCAACATATCTCAAGATTGTTGTCCTGTGAGGTAGTTTCATAAGATTTCTTTCACGTACTAAATTATATCCTTTGCGGGAGGTTGCATGCCAAAGTACATATTCACGCAAAGTTCTTTCATTCCAGGCTGGGTTTTTTTTTTTTTTTGGGGGGGGGGGTTGTAAAGTTGGAACACTCATTTTCTTTTGCTGATTACAAAAAATGTAAAAACAGTTCTGCTTCAGCCAATGTGCTCCCACCTTGATTTGCTTCAGACATCTCCTGCATCTCATTACCTGGAAAAACATTTCCGAAATCTGGTATTGCTTCTGTAGCATTCATTTTTGTTTTCTTGTTAATTCTAATAATATTTCCCATCTTTCTCTTCTGAACTTGTTCTTCTGAATGCTGATCAGCCTTACGGTCAACAGTATGTCATTTAACAGGTGTTTGGGGCATTTTATTGGAGGAATTCCCCCGGGAAAACAGTGGGAATTGTGCCTTTTTTAGTTTCTTAATGGTAATTCCAGAAGTGTAGTCTTCTGGCTTAAAATGCCTGCTGCATAGAACAGATGAAGCAGAATTGCTATTCACCAAAAAAATTTCATGTGATATTGCTTTTAGCCATTCTGCCCTTGGATGAGGATCTGATGAAAAGAAACTGTGCTTTGTTTCCCATGTTCAGATGTACAAAATGGAACACAACAGTAAACCATGTTAATTTCCCAGAAGTAAAAATAAAATAAAGTTACATAGGTAAGAGAACTAAGCCTTAAAATGCAGTTTTAAGCAGAGAATATCCGAGATAGATTCGCACATGGTTCACGTATTCACATCACCCGCTCAGAATAAAGATAGGCTTTGCAACAGTAGGCTATCAGTGCCACTAGACATAAAAAAACAGAACTACTCAAAACGCCATGATTCCTGGCTGAAGCGTCGTTTTCTTCTCATCGCACAGGCCGTAGAGAGCATCTCCTCGCGCTCGATCGAGTGTGGCCGTGGCCACAGCAAGTTGCACAGGTCTGCGAAATAATTTTTTTTTCTGCACTGTTTTAGGCATTTCTAATGTTTTTCGATACACTGAGTTCATAAATGCTGAGCTTTTCCCTCTATCACATAAGGTTTTCCCACAAAGTGAGAATGAAGATCCAGGTAAATCACACAAAAGATCTAGCAGAGTCAAACAACTTTATTTACGAAAAACTTAAAAATAAGCTTTATTTTACATTTTATTAATTTGTAATGTTTGTTATAGCTACCACAAAGTCAAAAATCTTTATAATGTCTCTTCTTTCCTTCGAAGCTCCGTTTAGAACTTTTTCTCTTGTGCACTGCTTGCGGCTCCTCCTTATTCAGCATCTAGCAGTAGTCTATCATATTCACATTCCACCAGCCCTGATACCTCCATTCCATTTCCTTTATGTCCTGGTGGAATCTCTCTCCTTGTTCTTCACTCACAGTGCCTAGATTTTCAGGGAAATAGCCTAGATGGGAGTTCAAAAGTGGAGCTTCAAGCTCAATCAGCCCAAGGCTGAAGTTTCCAGCTTGTTTCCTACGATGTTCTTGAAGTCAGGGTCTTTCTGGCTGCCAAGAAACTTTTTAAAGGATGTCCAAGCCAATCTCTCAATGTCACTCATTTTGGTTTCAAAGATTTCGTCTTTCATGAGTTTTCGAATGTCAGGACCAATGAAAGCCCCTTCTTTCAGCCGTGGAAAATGACTTGCCAGGTACTTGGAAGTATCACCATCTTTTGGCAGGGCTTTCACAAACTGCTTCATGATGCCAAGTTTGATGTGAAGTGGAGGCAGGAGTACTTTTTTTGGGTCCACCAAAGATTCGAAGTGCACATTCTTTTCCCCTTACTTTTACAGAGATGCCAACCTGAGAGAAGGGTCATCAGTACAAAAATCCGAAGTTTTCAGTACAATTGCTTCAACTTTCAGTAAGATTTTCAGTACAACAAAAATATTTATTTTAAATTTCCATAAGTAATTAATTGGCCTTAAGACTTAATTTAGTTGCTTTTTTAGCTCTGTTCACTTCTTCTTTCGTAAACTTTTTCTCATAGCAAAGTTGAGATTATGCAATGTCCATGGTCTTCTCAACCATCAACGCACTTAATGTTCCTGTTGGCAAGTTGGGTCAGAAATTAGTGGCATTTTTCCGCACCAAAGAGAAAACTCTCTCACTTGCAGCATTAATATGAGGAACAACTAAAACATTTTTCATCAATTTACTTAAATTTTCGTATTTTGTCTTCCCCATTATCGTCTTTCATTATAGAAATTTCATGCCACACTTTGTCCATTCTACTATCTAATTTATCAAAATCAAAAGTTTCATTTTGATAGTTGGCAAATTCTACTTCTAACTTATCCATTTCATCAGTGGAGAAATTAAAGATGGATGATAAAAATTGTATTGAAGAAAAAGTTACTTGTTTTTGCAAACTGATATCAGCAACTACAGCATGTGATAAAAACTCATTATCTAAGGGAAATTTTTGTATGATATAATAACATGCAGCAGCATAAAATTCTCTCACACAATGGTAAAATGATCCAATATCATCTTTGCTCAAAGCAGAACAATTTTTAATGTATGCACAAGTTGTTTCTCCTATCACCAAATCATTATCAGCTTTCTAGTTTTTAACCATGTCATATTTTATAAGTTTAACATTTTTGGTAGTGTCAAAAGCATGAGGTTTGATAAACCTTGAAATTAAACTCATTAATAAATTGTTCACCTTACCTCTAAGCTTAAATATCAATGGTTTTTCATGCTGTAATTCTTGATTAATAGCAGTAAAAACTGGAAGTGTTGAGGACAGGAACAAACAGTTCAATTTGAATAATGGGTTCCTTATTGAAGACTGCAAGTTTTTAAACTGTCCATTATCTTCATCAGCATCAAAAAAAATTTCAAGAGCTTCCCATTGTTCTAAAATTCTATTAACACTTTCAAGAAGTGATAGCCATCGGGTACTTATGTACTTCAATATCTTGTGTGGTTTTGAATTGCAGATTGCTTGGTTTATTTTTAATGCATTTTTTCTTCTTGAGCTTTTATCTAAGTAGAAAAATAACTGAACTACAAATTGCTCCACATCAAAATTTTTAAGCTTTGAGGAAGCTTTTTTTGCAGCCAAATGGATAAGATGACAAGTACAAGGGGCTATGACGATAGAAGGTTGAATCTCTTTTATTAGAGTTGCAACACCTTTTATACTGCCCACCATCGTACTCGCATTGTCGCATAAAAATGCTACACAGTTTTTCCAAGATAGGTTATTTTTTTTCAGTTCACTATCAATGGCAGTGAAAATTCCTTTAGCTGTGTTGTCTGATGTTTCCATCAATGAAAGCACAACTGTTTTATTGCAGCCATTTATCGCATCGAAGTATGTTATAACAAGAGGGTAATTTTTTTTATCATTTGTATCATTAGTTCCGTCAGTTGCTAAAGAAAATGCTTGCTCTTTAAAAACAGACAATATTTTTTCTTTGGTTGAATCAGCTAAACAATGGATGAGTGCTGATGTTTTTGTTCTAGCACACGCATAATTTTTTGCAACTTCTGAATCCGGAAACATCCTACGAAACAGATTTTTGGCATGGTCGGCAGCTGCGATAGGCAAGTTGTGTTCAATGATGAACGACGTAAGTAAGAGCTCTGCTTCAGTAGAATCATTAGTTTTCACAGAAAAAAAATTCTCCAAAGACTGGGATTTCAACTTCACATAATCTTTATGCTTCTTGCTCTCCGCATGATGTCTACAATCATCACGGCCACCATGTGCTACGCAAAAATTGCAGCCGCATGTCTTACAAAACATGTGATTCGGCGAAACTTTAGATGCTTCATAAAAAGTCCATTCTTTACTATATATCTCGTGATACACTTAACAATAAGTTTTAACTGACTTTGCTCTTTTTGTTGTCACAGCTGTTTCACTGCTATGTTTCATTTTGTTTTATTCTAAATTAAAACATTTCATTGCACTAAAATTTTCACGAGCACAAAACCACATGTAATCAACGTAAACAGTTTGCAAAAGGTGCTGAGCAGCTGAGTTCCCGCTCAGTTTTTGCACACGGCACTCTCGAATACAAGCGTCTCGGCGCAGCCAGTTTCCCGAGGGACTTCCGTTTGCTCCTCGTGAACGTGGTTGCACCGTGACATTTGCCTCTCGAATGGCTGTTCGAGGAATCATGTGACGATGAGTGATTACAGCCTCTACTAGCGGACGAAGGGAAGGCGTATAGGACTATCTGTAAAGTGCGTTTTTTTCCCAAAAAAAGGTAAAAAATACAAAATTGCGTTCAGGAATCTTGCTGGGCTTTTCCGTAGTTTTTCAGGTGCCTTCCGTAAAACCGTAAGATGAAGGGAAAATCCGTACAAGTTGGCATCTCTGCTTTTAGCATCCTGCTTGGCCACACCTTATGAGTCCAGTGCTTGGTTTTAGCACGATTGTCCCATTCGCAGAGGAATTAGGGGTACTTGGTGTAGCCACCCTGTTGACCAAGGATCATAGAGTGCACTTTCAGGTCGCCACAGATGGTACATTCGTATCCCTTGTAGTCGGTGGCGGCTCGTGGGTTCAAAAATAGGGTGTTGCACACGTATCTTTTCCCTCAGAAACACTACTGGCGAGCACTGTTTTTATTTTTTGTTGTTAGTGGTGGTGTACTTGGAGGGAAGGATGCTGCGCAGGAAGAGTTTAACATTATTAAAAGCAACGTAATGTAGCAACAAGATACTTTCTACATAATTACCATATTCCAAAATTTCAAATTACGTAATAATTAATGGATAAGAACATGAAATCAGTTCTTACCATAAGTTATTTGAAGAGAAAATCCATCCTTCTCTCTTTCTGTGTAGCGAATTTGTCAATAACTCTCTGGTTGAAGTGGGGAATATCCATGATAAGATCCTTTTCAATAGAAAGCATGGCTAAGGCTGACGACCTTTCCTGTGTCACTGAGTTCCTCAAAAATGTTTTTATTCATTTTAAAGTGGAAAAACACTGTTCTGCTTCAACTGATGTCAGGAATTGTTAGGATAAGCTTCAGTAACGTGTAACATTCCCTAAATGTTTTTCCTAAATTGTTCTTCATGAGGAACTCGCATAAGCCAACAGCCCCTGAGTGATCTGAACTCTTCTGCACAGTAGATGGACAAAAGTTCATGGCAGAGTTTCATTTTATCTATAAATGGATACACAGCACACACTGTTTTCAATGTCTCCGCTGGGAATTTAGTGGCATAATGAGATAACATTTGCGGTAAAAATAACAAAGCAGCAACTAGATGCCCTGTGAAAGTAAACCTTTCCTTAGCCTGAGAAATAATGACATCACAGACTTATTTTGCTTCTCTTATCCACTCAAAGTGGTCAGTTTTCCATTTTTAAAAGAAGTAGATGTACCCTCTGTCGTTGCACTCTCATCAACATAAATTTATTCCCTAATTGTCACTACATTTGTCTCAAAAGCAGTAATAGCTTTCTTTGCTGTTGAGGGATTAAGGTCACTTTTTGAAGTTGACCGAACAAAATTTCTACAAGAGGCATGATTTTAGCGAAAAATGAAAGCCAAAAGCTGAAGCTGTAACCTGTAAGAACCTTTAAATGACCATTAGCCTGGCAAATAGTACTTTCACTTTTAATGCCATTAGACTTGAGAATGGTCTTCAGGGATTTGATAATATCTCTTTTTATCAAAAACCGTATTGACACTGTGCGAGAGAAAATTCCATCTTGTAGGGGAAGCTCGGGGTAAATGTTTTTTTCACAGCCTGATTAAGTACTGCAGTTTGTTGTGGGCTATTTGAAAAAAAGGTACAGATGTCTTGCAAACTAGAGAAAAAAATTTGTACATTTCTATTTATAGAAGCAGCTTTCATCATAACTAAATTTATTTGATGATCATAGCAATGTATGTATTTAGCAGCTGGATAAGATTCCTTCACAACTGCTTGCACGCCATGGGAAGAACCGGCCATAACAGATGCTCCGTCGTACGTTTGTGCAATTAATTTTTTGGGATTTTCATTAATTTTATGTTTCTTCAGCAGTTCTAGTAAACAAGAAGCCAAGGTTTGTGCATCATGTTGTGAAGGAGAAATAAAATTCCAAAACCTTTCAACTGGTTTTCCTTTTACCACGTACCGGTAAACAATGGCCATTTGAAATATATTTGAAATGTCACTTGTTTCATCCGCAGTGATGGCTAAAAACTGTGCTTCTTTAATTTCTTTTGTTATTTCATCATGACACACTTCTAACATTATTTGCAAAATTTCATTTTGAATTGTTTTTGATGTTCCTTTAAAGACAGTTGCCTTTTCTAAATGAGTTTTTAATGCAGCATCTAGTTCCGAACTAAAATTAACCAAACCTTTAAATATTCCAGGGTTAGATGATGTTTCAGTTTCATCATGACCTCTCAATGCTAACTGGAAAACCCTGCAAAACCTAACACAATGTATTAAAATATTTAAAACATATCTGTTATGCCTAACCTTTTCATCGTCCTCTAAAACTTTTCGTCTATATGCTATGTTTAACTGTTCAGCTATACTGACAGCACCAAAAAGTGACAATTTTAAAACATTTTTAATGTGTGTCTCTGAAGCCCCATGTTTTTTAATGCGAGTGGTCAAATGATTAATATCTGTCATGTCTGATTTTGTCCATGAATCCTCGCCTCCAAACAATAAACATGGGAAACAAAATAGTGCATTTTTTACATCACACCCACACAACCACTTATTATTTACGTAGAATTCTCTTTTAAAAAATCTTTTAAATCGTCGCTTACCAGTTGCTATGTTCTGGACAATATTCAAGTCAGGTAATGGCTGTCTCAAGTTTTCGTATATTTTGATTTTCTTCATAGAAAAGTCCAGGAAAAGGATTTGATAAAAGATTTTCAACACTATTCATTTTAAATTTGCAAAAAAAGTATTAATAACAGCAAAGCTAATAACGTATGTTTCATTGGCACAATAAAAAAATAACGAATTAGAAAATTAACAAATACTACACAGCACACACATAACCTCTCCTGAAACGCAAACGTCCGATGTCAGACTATTAAGTTTGCACGTGATGACAAGACAAGAACGCGGAGCTCATCTGCGGGTTTCAGGTTACATGCGATCTCGAGAGCAATGGGTTACTGCGCATGCTCTAGCGGGAGAAAAGCAAAACGAGGTCATTGGTAGTGGGGGTTGCCAAGCATTTGCAACAACCACATATCTACTGGTTGAGAATGCAACGACTGGGTCTAGCATTTCGCGTCATACCTAGGACATTACGGCGTTGGGGTTACAGCTCGCTTGCGACATCCAGTCAAGCGACGGCTAGCTCATACACTACTCTCAACATCGCATCGGTTATTGGATTGTTTGAGTTGACTGCACTATTTATTTTTGACAGATTTCAAGCTAAATAAACCAATTTCTCATAAAAAAAAATGTTTTATTAACAAAATATTATGCAAATTTTTGAAGATGACAATCCGATTTTTTGTGTAAATGTGACAAGGATGGTAATACTAGCTGATGATTTTACCTGCACCGTCAAAGTGTTGACTTCGCAGGGAAACGTTGAACTCTCTCGAAAATTTTGGGATTCAAAGGATCCTTGACGGCGCTGCAATAGCTAGCCCGTCAGTCATCGGAAACCACAGTCTTTCACTCGGACAGATTCAGCCTAGAGACCTGTGGGGTTCTGCCTCCCCCTTGGGACCGGTACCTTACACCCTTCTGTCACAACCCGTGTGTGCGACGCACTATGGGCAGTTGGGCCAAGCAACTTTTCGAAAATTTCCCATCTCGTGGCCAGGAGATCGCCCGCCAACGCAAGTTTTTGGGACAAATGTCCTTTATTAGGTATCCACGTAAACTACAAAACACATGCACATTTCACTATGAGGGTCTCATGCACCCCTCTCACAATATTCAAACACTGAAAAAATATTTAAACACATCACAAAAATCACCATGGTCCACAGTGCTAGGGCCAGTGCTGTGGTGATGACCCCGGGCCAGGGTCATCAAAAATACCTTGGTCAATAGACCCAAAAGCTCAATATTGGGAGCAACGTACCTCCGAGGGTACAACCATCTGTCAACCATAGTTGACCCGGCTCTTCCTTTGCTCAAGTTCCCTAATAAGACTAGGGCATGTCTTACTGAAGCTGGAGTGAGAGACGTCCAGCTTCAGGCGGAACTTGGCATTCGCAGCAGTGCAATTGCTGCACACTGGTGGTGCTGGTACCCAACTTCACCGCAATTGCCGCACCTTGCTTCTGACTCGAGGCAGTTGCCTCGGAAATGACCGAAGCCATTACACCGAAAGCACCTGACCTCCCTCAAAAATTCCTTTAGGCGGAGCACTGACCAACCCAAGTTCAGTGTCTTCCGCCTCGTGCTTGAAGGCCTTGGGCTCCACGTCTGCCACCCAGTGGACCCTACCTCCCTTGCCCTTGATGGGCAAAAAGGCTTTAAACCCGTTCTCGAGTTCTGGGTTCTGCCCGCAAACCGCCTCCTCGAACTCTTTCCCTGAGAGATCCCCGTCGACCCCATAGACTATCAACCGGGGGTGTCTCTTTCATGGGGCCGTGGAGAGTGTGCAATCCTTGGTCAACGGATTGCTGCTCAACTCCTGGGCTAGGCGGTCGAGCTCCCCGGGATGGGAACACTCCACCGCGACCCCTCCTTTCCTAATGCTCCGAATGCTCTTGACCCCTATCTGCAGTTTAGTTGGGTTGACTGCAGTCTTCAGGGTCTTCTTTGTGTCCTCTGAGGATGCACTCTTGACTGTACAAGGATGGTAAGTCAGATAATATCCGAAAACTTGAAAATTTTTATTTTTCCTTTCATAACAAAATATTATTTTTCTTTATAATGAAACTGGTTGTTGCGCAACACTGTAACTTGATCACAGGCCGCCACTGCTTGTAGTTAAGCTTGGTCAGGATCAAGGCTAAATTCTCATACCTCTCTTTCAAATGAACGGAATGTCCAACCGGTATAGAGGTGTATTTGTTGCCGTTGTGAAGATCAGCTTTCAGACTTCTTTGTGATGAGTCAATGAAGAGTCTCCAATCTTCCGCCTCATGCTGAATTTTGAACATTTGCATCAAACCGGGGACATCGGAGCAGTAAACAAGTTCACCGTCTTGAGAAAAGTAAGGCACATAGTCTTCCTCTCGGTTTCGAAACCAATAAAAAGAAGTTCCAGGGGTTTAACAAGTTCTCCTGGAGTCTAGAGCCTAGCAACTGAGCAGAATCTTTTGGAAGGGCCAGATCTCGGATCAAGTTGTTCAATTCTGATTGTGAAAACAGCTGCAGCTCACTGCAGTCATAGACTTGAAAATAGTCATTAGCATTGCCATCTGACTTGCTCCCTGAGGGTGCAGGCACATCGTCTGGAGGCAAAGATTTGGGAATGTCAGGTCCGTGAGGCACAGGGTGCAGTGCAGATTCAAGGTTCGGGTAGAAGATTTCTTTTTTGTTTTTTAAGCTGTACCCCTGTATGTCGCACAAACAAAATTAGCAGTCGTCGCTGTGGTTTTGGGGCTCCCTCCATATCAAAAGATTTCACCTTACCTTAGACCATGTGGTCTAAGGGTAAGGTGAAATCTTTTCACCTTGGAGTCCTTCCACGCAACTTGAACACACTCGATGCGGGGCCCATGACTTGTCTTGGTCTCCAACCCTTACACCGAAGTATGCAAAATACACTTTTCCAACAAAGTCCATGATCTTCCACTGTTGCTTTTGCACTACAAGTTTGCCACAGATATAGCAAAAGCTGTCGGGAGAATTGTCACAACCTCTTGAAGCCATGACAGTCGTAAATGCACACACCTTATCCCTTTCAGGCCCATGTTTGCATTCGGGGGGGGGGGGGTCAGCGTCATTTTCTTGTAGGACTTCCGTCCACAGGTAGTAGAGTTTAGGTCCCAGCCACCTACAGCGAGATCGCCTTTTGGGCAGGACACAGAAACGGAAGGAATGAGAGCAAGTCTAGCGACTTTTGACAGAACAGTTTGTAGTGAGATTAGAGTACAGTAGATGGCGCCACCGTACAAGTACGATATTGCACATAGATGGGTGAGAGAATTTCAGGGAGGACATAGGAAAGGATACCCATTTAACCAGTGGGTCCAGCCTGGGGGCCGTCACTTTACGTGCTCGTCCGATGCACGGCGGATATTCAGCGATTGTTAGTAAATCACGCCATCTCTGAAAGATCAGCCCAGGTTTGAACCTGGGGACCCAGCATCGATAGCCTGAAACACTAACCACTAAGCCATCCGCGGCTCCATGTTTGCATTCAACACATGTTTAAATATATATAAGAAAATATTACAACAATATTCTGGAGACAGAAATTCTTGATTTCTGTCGAAACTGTACGTGATAGAATTTTTGAGTCTTTTTCCTGAAATCTGCATAAAAAAATACATAAGAAACACCATTCACTTTGAAGAAAAAAAATTCATGTCTGACCTGTGTAATTTTATTGTATGGAAACACTTTATGTGTAGAAAATTTCCTTGCAATTGAACATTAAATGTGGGGGGGGCTAGCTTACCATGAGCAACTAATCAGTCACCTGTCTCTAATTTGGGGCTACTGATTCTATGGAAAGGAAAGAGCCAGCATCTTAAACAAATCAGTTGTGGGTGGCAATAAATTTTCTATTTTGGTTTACACTTTGCCATTTTGTTAGGTGCTATGTGTTTTTGATGCTCCTCGATTCAGCATGTTACTAATTCATAACATATATCCTATAATGCAGAAGACATAGTGTAAAGGTGCAATAATCTACTGAAATCAATAGCTGTCGGTACACAATACACCAAACACTCACAAATGTGTAATCCACAGAGTTAAAAGATTTATTATATTAAAATACATATATACACACAAAATACAAGATATTTCGGTTCAGCAGCTGAACCATCTTCAAGTAAAAAGACATCAGGAAGTTACAGGCTACTTGATGTTACATATAAACTAGACAATGTTCGCGACATATGAAATTATACTGCTCAATCGCAAAATTGTTCGTCACCATTAGTTACGTAGACTGGTTCATTATCTCATCTTCACTTGCGGGTAGGGAAGAGGGTAGATTATGGAATGTATGAGAATTTAGGTTTTTGACAAGCGATTTCCTCATACATTCTTTTTTTATTTTTATCTTGTCTAATCTAGTTTAAAGGTTTTGGGCATATTATGTGAAATTAAATTTTCTTTTAATGATTTCTCAGAATATATTAGAAATACCACTTTCTTTTCTTGGGTAGACCAGTACTCGAGTCATTTCCCGAAACCACTTTCTCGGACATCTGCGTTGTTTCCCAAAGAGCCCAAAATATATATTTTGCCCCTGGGTGTTATCATCTTCACTACACCTTTGTAGTACTAAAGTAGTAACAGACAAATATGTAATTTCCTTTGTTCACCCCCTTTTACAGAACACCTGAAAGCTTCAGCGAAAGTTAATTACTCTTTGTAGTTCAAAATTCTTTGCATTTCAAGAAATGGGCCTTCCCCTTTGAAGTGTATGCTACTGTTTTTGTAACAAAATGTGTTGAGAAAAAGACCCAAAAACTTTTTAGTCGGGCCAAAGTTTTATCTCTGTAAATTCAACTAAAAGTTGAGTAAGTTTATTGATCAAAAAAAAAAAAGGAGCAAGGAACATTTTTATCAGCTGTGAGGAATAAAAGGAATGTGTAGTTGTGAGTAGACTCACAACCATTTGAGAAACAAATGCAAAAATAAATTATATGAAAATCAGTAACTGAAAACAATTTATATATATTTAAAACTCCTTATGGGTGTACTTTGTTTTCATAGCATAAAAACGTTTTAATGAAATTCAGCTGTGAAAGAAAATACTATAGAGTGCTGCATTAAAATTCATTTTATTCTTCTTGTAATAAAAGTTAATAAAGATTTTAGTGTACATGAAATGCCTGTTCTTAAACAGTTAGGATAATACTCTGTGATTAAAGGTAGTATAGATGTGCCTGTTTCATGTAATGTGATGAATAAGTGACGTGATTCAAATATATAAAAACATGGACTTTTTCCCTGTAGAACATTATAGCTGTTAATTTTTAACCTTTGTTAATAAAATAATTTTGTACTGTATTTCTTTGCATTTTACCTGAATTTGGATTCATAATTGCAAAATGGACAGTGAAATCTTGTGCAATTTCCTTACTTCTACAGTTGCATTAAAAAATAGCTAAAGTTTTGTGTTTGAAACATGTTATAAAATTATGTACACAGTTCATCCCTTTTCTTACAGAAGTAAAATGTTTAATCATATTGTACCTTTGATTTTATTTCTATTAGCATAGAAGAATGAATTGCCTGTACTCGTAAATTTGTGCTTGTAGTTGCTAATTTATTTTTATGAACTCATTAGAAAAAGAGTTATTTTTTCCCCCTCCTTAGGAGGCTCTTACACTGTGTAACAGGGAATTTCATATTTATAATGTGTAAAGCCCAGAAATTGAGGCAGTAAAAATGCTAAAAAATAGGCAGGCAAATAAGCGAAATAAAGCATCAAAATAGGCATCAAAAATAGGCATTTATAGAAGTGGTAAAAAAATTCTGAATCATACACAGGTGTTTAGCTGAATTGGCAAAATCATTTATCAGATTATCACTTACTTATTTTTGCAGTTACACATAAGTACTAGGTGTTTTTTTTTAATGTTCGAACGTGAAACTCTGCCTTCTGTCACTTAGGATATGTTTTAGAAGCGAAAATGACCTTTCAACTTCTACGGAGGTAATGGGAGCGTATTTGAAACATGAGGCAGTTGTAGGATCCATTTCAATAGAAGTTGAACTTTCACCTTGGAGTATTTCAGCGATGACTTTGATTGTCTCCAAGTCATTATTTGCTGAAAGAACTTGTTGACATTTTCACTCACGATTTGACCCTTTCTCCCGGGAACACATTTAATTGCACTTACTACATCATTTAATATTGTCAAGGCATTCACTAACGTTTCGTTCCTTTTTTCCAGCAAAGTAATCATATCGGGCAACTGTGAAAAGTGTGCTTGAATAAAAAGTTAAATCGTTACGAATGGAATCTTTAGCTAGTATCTGTTGAGCATTGCATATTGCGCAGGATTCATCCTCTTGAAAACTGTTAACGATTTCAGCAATCTTGTTCAAATTATTTGCGTAATATACAGCGGCTGATATCCATGTTCCCCATCTTGTCAAAATCGGTTTAGGCGGTAAAGCAAGATTTGGTTCCATCTCTTTGAATAAGTGAACTCGATGAGGAGCTTTAAGGAAAATTTTCTTCACATTACTCACTAACGCATCAATATCCGGAAATAACCCACATACTTCTTCCACTACTCTGTGGAGTGCATAGAACCAAACAAGTTAAATGAAGCATTTTGGAAAGAGAACTTTCAGGCTGTGGGCAGCCTTTTTCATATAAGGAGCTGCGTCTGTTAAAAACAATAGTACATTTTCATACTTTATTCCGCCAGGCTAAAGAAGAGCTAATGAAGAAGCAAAAAGCTGAGAAATCGTGCTACTATTTGTTTTTGGAAGTTGTTCTGATGTAAGTAAGTAGATAGTTGAGGGCTGAGCAGGTTCCATTGTACCTATAACAACATTTGCCACATACCTTCCCATGGCGTCTGTTGTCTCATCGATACTGATCCAGATATTTTTATCCCCGACATCTCGTATTTCTTTCATTATACCGATGTAGCAGGAATCTAAGTATGTTTCCCGCAAAGCTGCTTCGCACGGAATATTTTCCTTTGTATATTTCTCCAAAAAATTCTTCAGTGAATTATTTTCCAGCTTCCACAAAGGCATTCTAGCATCTATAAAAGCATGGCACAAATCACTGGCAAACTGTGACTGCTTGCTCGAAGTAGAAGTGAATGACGAAATCAAACATGTCTTTTTTTCACCAATCTTCCGAATAACAGCAGCTTTATGTTTAGCTGTTGCCAAACGAAGAATTTCTTTTCGTAATTCAGTTTCGTATTGCATATTTTACAAAACAAAACTATTCCATCAGTGGACAAGATATCACTTCCATACTCTTGAACATACCGACTTAATTTAGCACTGGTTGAAGAAGCAGTTTTCGGCATTATTGTTTCACTTGGACGCAAGGCGAGATCTATTAGGGGTAGCGAACTAACAGAATCTTCCTCCCTTGTTTTGCACTTACGTTCAAGGTCTTATGTGTGTACGTGCATTCTTGGGTTTCACTCTAGCTTGATTGGTTACAATGTTATCTGACTGGATTCGGCTACTTCCGCCATGCGCAGAAACTGTCATCTAAGATTCTAGGGAGAGCAAAACATAAAATGAGATGCCGACCATCGCAGACTCTGCGCATGCGTCTGCCATCGCTGCTTAAATTGAAGCACCTTGTGTTTACTTTCAGATGTCTGCCGACTGTGATTTCGTTTTAGAGAAAACGCCACCTACCTTATGGTTTGTACACCTATACCCTAAAAGAGTTTTTAAAAGAAATTAATAACTTAAAAAAAATTACGTGTTTACCCGGAAACACTACGTACTGCATGCTAGATTGTTATCAAAACTTTGATTTTATCGCATTCTTAAGAAGAAATCATTTTTTAATAGTGCATTTGTTGAGTATAGGCAAAAAAGGGCATTAAAAACATAAAAAGGCATTTTCTTCAAATATGAGCCGAAAAGGCAAAAAAAGCATTTTAAGGCATTTTGCCTCAACTTCCGGGCTTTAATAATGTGTATGTTTTATTACTCGAAAAAATTCACCAGTGTATTTTTGAGAATGTTCAACTATTCAGTATGGAAAAACTTTTGTGTGGTGATTGCATTTTAAATATCGAGTATAAGATTTTTATTTTAACTAGTCATGTGAGAAAAAAAGGTATAACGATAATCCAATATTTACAAGAAAATTGTTAGTTTTTAGAGCGTTGGTCATTTATTCAGTAATTTAAACAGATGTCATATATCATTCTATGATGCATATTTTGTATAGTACTGTAGTAATTTCATTTGAAAAAGCTACATTTTAAGAAATTTCATTCAAGAAAAAGGAAGTACTGGAAATTTCCTTTTACACCTTTAATGAGAACTCTGGTGTACTACTACTGGTTATTCCATTCATGTACTTGCATTCTGCAAGAATCCACTAAAATTCTTGGTTTATCATGTCTGTATAATATCTTGTATGTTTGTTTTATTTATATTCTATTTGTTGTTAGATTGATAAAAGTACTATTGGTAACTAGTGTATTGTTTGTCTGATTTCATGTTTTACACTATTACATAAATACATTCAGGAGTTGGCAACTTTTTTGGCACTTGTAGGCTTTAATAAATGTAATTAATAACCTCTAAAAGGAAGATGAGACTCTACCAGTTCCATTCAGAAACAGCATGACACACAATTTATTTTATTACAGTAGTGGCCAAATTTGTGGAAACCTTTTGGAAAAAGTGTATTTTTGAGGTTTAATGGCTTATAACACCACTTGTTTTTTAAGTAATATCATAAAATTATATATCAATGGAAAGATAATTTCATCAAGAATGTAATGCAATAAAGTTTGTTCAATTATCTGTATTCTATGAAAAGTTATAGCCAAATAACCAGAAAAAGGAAGCACAACTTGCTTAGGTTGATATGAAGTAGCTTTCCTTCATTTGAATTCATCTTCATTTTGCAGGGGTGGGAGGGTACTCAACCGACGTCCAATCGTATCCCACTGCTCAATGGGCAAGAGGTCACTGCCTGACAGAGAAAATGGGAAGGGATTGTGCTCGCCACAGACGCATCCTCATACCATGTAAATCATTCAGGCTGATCCAAGTGGTATGCGGCCGGGCGTTATTCTGTTGAAAAATGGGGTTTGAGGTGCCCTGCAGATACGGCAGTGCCACTGGCCGCAACAGCTCGTCAATATAGCAGTATGCCCGTAATGCATACCAGCGTTGTGCAGCTGTTGGCGCTGATAGCACCCCACACCATGATTCCACATTGCAGTGCCGTGTGGCGCTCCACAATGGCGAAGGAATCTGCCCGTTGGCCATATCGCCTCCAGACTCTCACACTGCGGTCATCCGTGGTGAGACAGAACAGCGATTTGTTGCTGAACACCTCACTGTTCCGTTCAGCACTCCATGCAGCTCTGGAGCAACACCACGCCAAGCAGTGACTACGATGGCTAGCTGTTAAGGGTAGCCTTCACAGCAGACGGCTGGACAGTAAACCAGATGCAGCCAATTGGTGTAACACTGTCCACGTCGATATCGGAGCATCCCAGCCTCCCGTACACTCCTCAAAATGTCGCCTGTTATGGCCTGTAGGTTCGTTACAGCATGACAATCGGTGTGCTCAGACGTCAGTCTCTGTGCTCCATTTTCCCTACGACATTGCACAGATCCTTCCTGGGACCCCTTCTCCAAATGCAACTGACGATTGTGGCATCAGATTGTGTTTCTTCCGCAATACGATGCAAGAACCATCCAGCGGTACAATGGCCTATGATGACTCCTCTCATGAACTCATCTGTTTGACGAAATTGCGTACGACGGCATCTTAACGGCATTGGCACCCCTTGTTTGTTCTCCAGATATGGTTACAGCAGAACCACTCACTTCTGGTGGCCATGAAGTCTCGACAGATGGTCTCAAGGGCTAGTTGTCTGCTTACATCCCACTCGCCGTTCGTGCAATTGGCCTGCAAATGCAATCATTTGAATAACTTGTACATGTGCACCCACTCAGCAATTTGCATAGTGCAGCATTCACATTCTTCGTGTTGTGGCATTTTCTCTGTCAGACAGTGTATGTATACATAGAAGAGGGCAGTAACCCCTACCCTTCCTTAGGATACAGTCTGTAGGTGTTGCCATTCAGGAGACAAATTCCAACTTTTCAATGTTTTACCTCTTTTCTCTATTTCCAGTCCTGAAAAAGTGCTGTTGGTATGTCAGAACTTCTAGAGTTCCAATCACTTTATGTCCTGTATTTGTGTATGTCATATTTTTAACTGCAACTTTTGGTTGGTTCGTTCACACTCTCACTCTCTCAGTCTGCTTCTATGCTGTCTGCCTGTCTCTCTCATCAAGTGGAGACACACCCTCCTGCAGTGAAAAGGGGAAAATATCCATCACAGTTTACATCCCCTGCAGTGAAAAAGAGAAAAACACCCTCCTACAGTAGGTTGTTTTCCTCTTTTTAGTTTAGTTTTGGAAGGTAACTTTATTTTGTAATCCTGGAGCCAGTCTGACAAAAAACCTCCCACTAATCCTCTGACATTTTTCAAATAGTCCTTTATGCAAGTCATTTTTCTGGTTAGTTGAAACCTAGTTTTCAACTTTTACTAAGGATTTTTGGGACTTCTAGGGAACGGTATTTATTTTCTTCCAGAACTTTCTTTAATTCATCCTTTGAGCATTTTTAAAAAAAAATTGAGGTCACATTTGTTTTGATATAATTTGGATTAGTCATGCATTTAATTATTGTTGGTACATTTTTATGTAATCGAGTTTCAATTTTTACTAATGTCAAAGTCCAAAAAGTTAAACTAATTCTCCTTTTGCATTTTCTGGACCAACTTCAAATTTTCATCTAGAGAGTTGAACAAGTTTAGTATGTCATATGGAAGAAAGATATTTATGTTGTCTAAACTGATGATTATATCTTTTATAAAGGTCTATTAGTACCTTTTCTTCTGGTTTTGCAAGAAAATGTGCTACAGGTGAATGCCATTGCTATTCTAGATGTATGCCTATAGAATTTGCTTCCAAATTGAAAATAATTATTTTTAGATAAAAGATGAATATTTCATAAAGTGCTGTGTTTATGAAGGACTATTTTATCAGTCAGATCTTTTGTAAGGAACTCCAAAAAATAGATGTTATATATCCAGACCAGATATTACAGGGTGTTCAAGTTTAGAAATGCCCTTCTGACTTAACTATGGGATTTTTTTTTTAGTAAAGTAGGGAGATCTGTGTAAATATTTTTTTTCAGTTGGCTTAAAAGATTAAAAAAACAAAAAAACAATCCCTTGTCGAATCTACAATGGGCCTTCATGGTTTATGAAGCTTAACTGTTCCATGCAGTTCAAGTATCTGTAATGTAATTTTTAAATCTGACTTTTATGATCACAGCAAAGAAGAACTTGCAAGAATTTATGAAATATTAATATTTTCTCTAAAACAACCATTTACAGCTTGGAAGCAAATTCTACAGGCAAACCTCTGGATTAGCAATGGGCTCACTTTGTAGCACCTTTTCTTGCAAATTATTATGTTGGAAAACCAGAAGAAAATTGATACTAATACACCTTCATTCTTCGGTCTTTATGCAAGATATGATTATCATAAATATCTCTTCCATATGATGTATTAAACTTGTTCAATTCTGTAAATGAACATTTGAAGTTCATCCTGGAAAAGCAAAAAGAGAATCAAGCCAGACATTATTAGTAAAGATTGAAACTTGATTATACTAAAAACCTATAAACAATAATATAATACGAGACTATCAAAACCCCTATATCCATATATATCCAGGTTCCAGTACCCACTCAATTTTTGGAAAAAATAAATACTGAAAATTTAAAAATGCTCAAAGGATGAATTGAAGAAAAAAAAACATTATCAAAACCTAGGTTTCAACTGGTTAGAAAAATTACCATAAAGGACTGTGTCAAAGAATTTTAAGATTTTTTGTAAGACTGGCTCAAGATTACCAAATAAGGGTAGAAATTAATTATCTTCCAAAATTAAAGCAAAAATAAGAAAACATCCTACTGCAAGGAAATGAATTCTGTAAAAACTCATTTTATTGATTGGAAGGGGAACGAAGTATTCAGTGCATTTCCACATTGATTTATTATTTATTTGCTTGTGCATTACAAGGCAATATTTTATACCACTGTTAATTTCATTCCTGCGTAATTGAGCATGCTTTGTAAGTGTGGCATTAAGCATGGCCATCTAGATAGTAAGCAGTTCATGATGTTATGAAAAAAAGGTCAAATCCACCTGAGAGATCTTGTGTACTGTGCCATCAATAGGCAATCACAAAGGCCTACTGTATATTTTGTTGCCAATGTATTAAGAGTCAGCATTAGTAAGATGGGCTGTAAACATTCTGTTTGATTATTTAATCTTTGGTTTTGCAGCTCTTAAGGAGGAAACTGGCAAACAAATAATGCCAAAGTGACAGAAACCTGATGTATTCAATAGATGATCAAAACTTGACACCCAAGCATAGTATTCACATAGCCAGGAGATGGTAAAAATTTTTTGATAAAGTAATAAAAACAAGAAATCGTGTATGAGAACATTGATTCTATGGTAAAACCTATTGGCTTTTCATTTTATCCTGACTAAAGTGTATAAGTAGAAAACTAAAGGTTGCATGCCCCAAAGATTGGGTGGATGGGGAGCACATATTTTGAAGAGACCATTAAACACAGGAAAAGATTAAATATTGTTGGCACAAAGTTATGTTTTTACTGTTTCCCATATAGGCATTTTTTCAGAAAACCTGAAACCGGGAATCAAACCCACATCACCGAATTTCCATCCAAGCCTGCTGCTGTTACAACAAAGTTCTAAACAGATGAAGCTTAGGAGTCTGAAGGCCATTCAGATTTGTGCAAATCAAAACAATCTGGTTCTTCTTCAATCATAGTGTCAATGACCCATTTCTTGTCCAGGTATGGTTATAGGTTCCAGTACTTCAGAGAACATATTAGATACAAATGGGAAATCCTGAAGTAATAATGTTTCACAAATGCAAGGAAGGCCTCTGTTCCAATTTTCTATATTACTTAAACAAAAGGAAAACATAAAAGTGAAAGAGAAGTAAAGAATAAACACATACCTATAGGTTCATTATGGTTGTCTTTGACTCATTGATACATAGTCAAAGACACCTAAAAATATTAACATCGGTTCAAATGGTTATGTCCAACTACCTGAATGTCACTACGTGGCTTATAATAATGAATTTTGACGAGAAATTGTAAAATCTTGTCATTCTTCTGTTCACGTTTTTTTAAACAATTTCGTTAAAAATTCCAATGTCTGGACCCCACAGCATCATATTTAGTCGGTGGGCGTCTAACTGAGAGTGAGTAATATAAACAGTAAAATGTGAACCAAATACAAATAATTCTTAAAAGTGAGGATAAAATGATAGCCTATTACCTTTCGTCGGTCAGTAGTACGTTCTCGGCTATTCGCATTTGGCAGAATTTCGTCATCACCATTGACTTTCGACTGACGCGCGTTTATCAGGGAGAAACCGAGTGAGAGAGGATTTCATGAAACCGAAGTATCATTCGGGCAGTATGTAGCCAAAAAGGTTTGGGGCTGGCAGGCACTTCACTGAAAAACACAACTGATGACGTTATTAAGATACTTATGATAGCTAAAATCCAGAACAACTAAAAGCCCATCTGTCCAACTTCAAATGAAAACGAACATACTTTAGATTCCTCGGTATTGTTGGGTGTTTGACTATAGTATATTCGTTTTCATTTGAAGTTTATGTTGGACAGACGGATTTTAATTTAATTTTATTATTTAATTGGTTTGGTTGTTCAAGTCTCTGCCGGAAGGTTGAACTTTCGCTTTTAGTTGTTACGGATTTTAGCTATCATAAATATCTTAATAATGTCGTTAGTTGTGTTTTGTAGCAAAGTGTCTGCCACCCCAAACTTTTTTGGCTACATACTGCCCGAATGATACTTCGGTTTCGTGAAATTCTTTCTCACACGGTTTCTTCCTGATGAACATGTGTCAGTCGAAAGTCAATGGTAATGGCGAAATTCTGCCAAACACGAATAGCCGACAACGAACTACTGACCGACAAAAGGTAATAGGCTATTATTTTATCCTCACTTTCAAGAATTATTTGTGTTTGGTTCATATTTTACTGTTTATATTACTCACTCTCAGTTGGACGCCCACTAACTAAATATGATGCTGTGGGGTCCAGACATTGGAATTTTTAACGACCTCGTTTAAAAGAATGACAAGATTTTACAATTTCTCGTCAAAATTCATTACCTGAAAACAGTTTTTTAGGCAATTATATAACATGCTGAAAGGAAAATTAACATTTGCAAGTAAATTAATATATGAAACATATATACTTACACTACAAACATTGTAGTACTAACACTATTTTTATAGCACGTTCATTTTTTTTTTTTTTTTGTCGGTTCGTGATATGAACCATGTGTACTTCATCTTTGATATTAAAATATAAATATGTAGAAGTGTCAAATGGTAATATTTTTTTGTGTTATAATAAAACTAATCGTAGGTTTTCGGAAAATATTGTTACTATTAATAATAATTTAAATTTAACTTACCTTAAAACCACATGGTTGGATACTCATTTGGTTAGTAGCGATGCCCAACACTTTTTTTTTTTTATGTTAGTCCTTTTTTTTTTAATAAATTTTAACCTAAAATGCAGGTAGATAAGGTACACAGTCAGATCAAAAATTAGAACCTAGAAGAGAAAACAGCCCAAATTCAATATTGTATTACAAATTAAAATTTTCCAAAATTTGATAAAATAAAATTGATTTTGACTCATAAGTATGAAAAAATCAAGATTTTCTGAACTACTAAAATATAAAGTTTGCAATATTCATGACACAACAACCCTTCCTGAAGTGTGGAAAAAGATCATGAAAAGCTTTTTAAAAAAATAAATAAAAATATTAACAAAAATTTTAAATCATAATAAAATATAGAGGTTAAATTAATAAAAATAAATGTGAAATTCATAACATCCATTAAATTTAAAACCAAATTATTTTCCGCCAGTTATTAAGTAATGTTTATCCTTTAAAATTAAAGTTAAATCAATTTCTGACTGGGATTGTACAATAATCGTTAAAAATTAAATTAAATCAATTTTCTGATTGTTATTGAACCCAATAGACGACGCTCGAAGTGAAAATCTCTCATATAAACAAACTAATAACAGCACAGCGTGCCTGCGCATCGATATAGCTGGTAAAATCGAGATAAGGATAAATACTCGCCATTCACAATTCCTTGACGTGTGCTGTAAGAACAACGTTGGCGATGGTGTCAAGAGATGCACTGAAAACCTAGGTTACGTTTTTATTAGCCACATTCATGATTGATCTGACAGGGTACCTCATCTACCCATATTTTAGGTTAAAATTTATTAAAAAAAGGACTAATATAAAAAAAATGTCTAAGCATCGCTAGTAACCAAATAAGTATCCAACCACATGGTTTTAAGGTAAATTCAATTAAAATTTGTATTAATAGTATTTTTATAAAACCAACAATTACTTTCATTACAATATAACAAAATGTTACCATTTGACCCTTCTAGCTATTTATATTTTAATATCAAGCAAAGACAAAGTACACACGATTCATATTGTGAATCAGCAAAAAAAATAAAAAAATAAATAAATGTACTTTAAAAATAGTGTTAGTACTACAATGTTTGTAGTGTAAGTATATATGTTTCACATATTAATTTACTTGCAAATGTTAATATACCTATAGGCAATTACAGAAAATTGAAAGATTACATTACCAAGCTCTTAAAGTGTGAACTTAAGATAGCAACCATTGCCAGAAAAAATATTGCAAATGTAAAGACAAGTAAGCTCTAATACAGGACAAAATGGAAAAGAGGAATGCCATTTATCAAATAACAATGGATTGCAATAAAAAAAAATATAGGCCAAAACTGCAAGGTAATTAGGAGGGAAGATTAAAAAAGATGACAATACTTTTAATCCTCCCTCCTAAAGATTAAAAGATGTAAAGCACATAAGAATGTGTAGATGCAAAGTATGTGTTATGAACTTGAGTCAGAAAGGTTCAATCAATGAGCCTACTAAAACCATAAACCTAATATTCAATGTTTGGTTTAATTACAACAAATGATATTCAAGAATACTAGATATGTTTTATTTAAAAGATGCTTTAACATGAATCTGTGATCTGGCAACAATCTGTACATTGCACTCTGTCATCAACAAGTGTAAAATATTAAGAACAGGCTTTGATAGTCACCTGAAGACCAGAAAAGTCTGCATAAAAATAAAACACAAGTAAGTGAACCCTTCAACTAATAAAAACTTTAAAATAACGGAGTAAAGCCTAATTTAAATTTCTGATTTTTTTATATAAAATAATCAAAACTTGCCAAGGATTAACTAAACTGTCATGACCGTAATTAAAAAGAAACAAAATATCCTTTAAATACATGTATCTAAAGTTACAGTATTCGATGTACAAACACATCACTGTTTATTACTTGCTAATTTACAAAACACTGCATGGGAAAAATCATGTCTGGATGGTAAAAAATTTTCCCTTTAGTGCCACATTTTCTGTGTTGCTAATTAAATGTGTATATCTATGGAGAATACATATATAGCCAATCCAAAGCTTTGACCACAGAAAGGCCTGAGAGGTCACATAATAATTTAGTTTTTTCTAATATTTTATAACCATATTTCTCATATAAAGGGTGCCTTCTTGTTTCCATATTAGATAAACTTATATGGTAGGAGCTTCAAAAAATGTTACTGTAATGTGGGGACTTCAATCTGCTATTCAGATATTTTCACGTTCTTCTAATGACAAAATGAGAGAAAGAAAAACAAAACTGATAATAGTGGAGACAAGAAATGGCTAAGTGTGACCCAGAAGTGAAGAACAAGAGCAACAATATTTCTCTTAAATAACAGTCTTAAGAATGCCTCAAACACATAATTTGGCTCATAGACTAAATACTTAAGCAGACCCCAGTGATATCACTTTCCCCACAACATGGCAACCACATGAGGAATGAACTCTGAGGGGATTCTGGTGCATTTTCATGCTTTCCAACCGTAGGTTGAAGAAGTGTATATGCTCCAGCTTTGTCCGTCTGTCTGTCCGTACGATAACTCACGTAAAAATGGTTTGATTTCGATTAAATTTTAGTGCGTGGTAGGGGACCACTTGGAACGAACCCTATTGAAAATGGGGTCAAAGGTCAGGACATAGGAGCGGGATTGATTCCATTGCCGTTGCGCATCATAACTTGCGTAAAAATGGTTTGATTTCAATTAAATTTTAGCATGTGGTAGGAGACCACCTTGGCACGAACTCTATTGAAAATGGGGTCCATTCCATTGCCTGTATGCATCATAACTTACGTAAAATGCTTCTATTGTGACAAAACTTTAGTATGTTGTTCCGAAAGTATACTGAACCAATTCTGTTTAATATAATCCAAATGGGGTCAAAGGTCAGGGAACAGGAGCGAGATTTATTCCACAACCATTATCCTCATAACTTGACTAAAAATGCTTCCATTGCGACAAAACTTTAGTATGTTGTACCGAAAATATACTGAACCAATTCTGCTTAATATCATCAAAATGGGGTCAAAGCACAGGAGCAATATTTATTTCACAGCAATTATCCTCATGACTTGAGTAATGATTTCTGTTATGTTGGAAAGTGTAGCATAATCAATGCAGTGCATGATTTTACTAACTTGTTCCTCTTTCCTAATGGAAGTGAAGGAATCTATCAGGGTACCCTTCACAGAAAAATGCAGCAGACAGACAGAAGGAAGTGAGAGAAAAAAATGAGGGTTCAAAAGGTTGCTTTAAACATTTTCCAGGCATGGAAGAAACGGGCAACAGATTGCATTGAAAATGCAAGAGACAGTTGAAGTCTGGCTGGAAGGAGCAAAAGATGCTTTTGAAAGACGTCTATTCGGAGGCAGAATATATCAACTTTGGGAAGCCCTTATAACTAACTGTCTACCTGTACAGTGGCCCCTTAGTCAAAAGAAAACCCTCTGCTGACAGGGCTACACACTTTTCATAAATGAAGAAGCATCCTAGTATACTGCTGACCACAAATCACACCAAAGAAGGAAATATGCCACTCCCTGTGAACCCAAGTTTCACAGTAACTTCCAAGCTTAAGTTTGCTACAAGGCAAATCACCAGCGCCCAGTCGTCGATGTGCGCAATTTGTCGGACTGCAGGGATATTCAACCCAGTGTACTCCAAATTGGATCCTCAGCCCAAAAAAGGGTATGCAATTAAAAGCAGAATAAGTGCTGTGGCACGTGGATATTGAATCCCAGTCGTCAGTGTGCATACTGAATGATGGTACTGTCAAACTCAAGGGCAGAAAAATGTTTTCTTCAACTTTAGCGTTGTAGCTAGGTCATTTTTCCACACCACTGCATTGAGAAAATTCAGGGCCTAATGGGTGTATAAACACTTTCCAACTTTCATAGCCTCATGAGGAAAAGCACATTAGATTTATAATTGAATAGAGCCAGCAAGTAATATTTCTTTAATATTTTAGTGTGTGTTTATATATATATATATATAACACCATAATATCTTCAAGTTGCAACTGAAGAACAGATTCTCTACTTTAGAAGGCCTAACATCGGAAGAAGTGGATATTTCTGAAGTTAACAGAAAAGTAACCAAAGCTCTTATGGAAACAGCAAAACAAAATTAGCTGGGTCTAAGAACAATGTTGCATGTGAACAAATTATCAGGAAAAACCAAAATGTTGATGCAAAAAAGAAGAGAGATGAGGACAACTAAAGAAGATGTGACTTCCAAAGTGGAATATATAGAGCTATGCAAGACAGTAAGAAAAAGTATCACTGAAGACGTAAGGAAATTCAACTGTGAACTAGTGAGGAAAGCAATTGAAAACAACCAAAGCCTAAAAGATAGCAAAGGGACATCTCAGTAAGGGAAGAAAACAGATTAAGGCACTGAGAAAAGATGATTCTGTAACAAAAAATAGAGGCGAAATTTTGACAAGAGTGAAAGATTTCTACTCCAAATTATATGAAAGGGATGATACATGTACTCCAGACATCATGAAAGGTACCAGTACCAGAGTTCTTCCAGTCCTCCCAGCAGAAGTTGCACATGCAATCAAGAACATGAAGCGGGGAAAAGCTCCAGGAGAAGATGGAATTACTGTAGACATCATACAAGAAGCAAGTGGAGAAATCGAAACAGTACTCGCTCAAATTTTCACTTGATGCCTTAATGAAGGGAAGATTCCTGGGGATTGGAACAACGCTACAATCATCCTGCTACATAAAAAAGGTGACATTGAGGATCTCAGGAACTACAGACTTATCAGCCTCCTATCAGTGGTTTATAAAATCTTCACTAAAGTTCTTTCACACCGTTTGAAGGTAACACTGGACATGGCTCAACCTAGAAAACAAGCTGGATTCAGGAGTGGCTACAGCACAATAGATCATATCCACGTACTGAGAGAACAAATTGAAAGGGCGAGGGAATATGAAATTCCATTGTGCATGGCATTTATCGATTATGAAAAGGCCTTTGATTCGGTGAAACCATCAGCAGTTACAATGGCTTTGAAATCCTGCGGTATTGAAGATGCATACATTAATATTATTAATAACATCTACGAAAATGCAAATGCAAAGATTCGGCTGTTTGAAAATACAACACACATAAAAATTGGAAAGGGAGTGAGACAAGGTGACACCATATATCTCCGAAGCTCTTTAATGTCACATTGGAAAATGTTTTTCAATCACTGAACTGGGAAAACAAAGGGATAAAGATTAATGGAGATTATCTAACCCACCTTCGTTTTGCTGATGACGTAGTCATCTTTGCAACTACCCCATCAGAGCTGCAGAGTATGATCCAGGAACTTGCTGACAAGAGTAAAGAAGTGGGATTAAAAATGAACTTTCAGAAGACAAAAGTGATGTTCAATGCTTTTATAAGAAATGAAGATTTATTGATTGATGGAGAAAAGCTGGAGATAACAGACACGTACGTTTATCTTGGACAGCAGATATCAAGTGAGGGTCACATTGATGCAGAAATTAATTGGCGTACAAAACTTGCCTGGAGAGCTTTTGGAAGAAACAGCATAATTTTCAAGAGCAATATGCCATTATGTCTTAAAAGAAAAGTGTTTGATCAATGCATCCTTCCAGTGCTTACGTATGGTGCAGAGATGTGGACCTTAACTAAAAGAGACATACAAAGGCTGCAGACAACTCAAAAAAGCATGGAGAGGTGCATGCTTGGTGTAACCAGGAGAGATAAGAAGAGGAACTCATGGATCCGAAAAATGACAAGAGTGGAAGACATCATGATCAGAGTTAAATCCCTGAAATGGCAATGGGCTGGACATACTGCCAGAAGGACAGACCATGGATGGACAGCCGAAATTTTAGATTGGATTCCAAGGGACAGGAAAAACCCAGAAGAAGACCACATGGGAGATGGGTGGATGAAATTCGAAAGTATGCGGGAGTGACATGGAGGAGACTGGCACAAGACAGACCGTTGTGGAGGAAACTTGGGGAGACCTTCGTCCAGCAGTGGATTGATAATGGTTGACGATGATGATATAAAACATGAGAAAATACACCGGCTTAGGCGTCACAGCTTTGGAAAAACAAAACCTTTTAAACGATAGTCCCAAGCTGATAAAAAATGTTTTGCTGTAGTCTGAACATAAAAACCAGTGGTCTTGGGTGTCAGACTACCTGATTTTTTGACTCCCTGTGCACACAATTTATAAACTATTGACATGTGTATATCATTAACCATTATCAATCCACTGCTGGATGGTCTTCCCAACTTTCTGCCTTGAGCCAGTCACTTCAGCATGCTTTCAAAATTTTCTCACTCGGTCTTCTTGTGCCCCTTTGTGTGTGTGTGTACACACTACTGTTTGTGAAAATTGCTACACCATGAAAGGCTGCTAGTACTAGTTTGAAACTACCAGGATATGTACAGCAGGTTCGGACATGCAAATGATTAAAATGTCAGCGAAAATGTGCATGTGGTTACAGAGCAGCACCCTCTGAACTGTCTGGTCTTTGGTATAAACAGCTGGCTGCAGCAAGATGTTGCTGACATTGAGTCAAAAGGGTGTTTCTTGTGTATGTCCCATTGCAGAAGGTCACGTTTTAAATTCCTGACAGACTTTGAGCAAGGAAGGATTGTTGAGATGAAAGAAGCTAGATTTTCCTACCACAAATGCCACTCGCATGGGACAAAATGCCAGTGCAGTAATGCGAATGTGGTGTCAGTGAACAGATAAGGCTTGGAAGCAAAAAAATCTGGGAAATACACAACTGCACGGGATGACAGACACTTCTACTGCATGGCAGTGACTGATTGCACAGCAACATCCACTGTGCTTTAGTGAAGTGGTGGAGCGCTATCACATGTCAGGCTTTTTCCTATATCACAGTTGGACATTATCTGCTTAACAGAGGACTGGTCGCTAGCAGCCTATTGCTGTGCATTCATCTGACCCTCAACTACAGATGCCTCAAGCTGAAATGGGGTCTCGAACACAGACATTGGTGTGCTGATCGGCAACAGGTTATGTTTTATGAGGAGTCACAATTAAACTTGATGCTCCAGGATGGTCGCATACATGTTCGAAGACATTGTGGTGAACAGCACCTTGCAGCATGCATTTTGCAGTGTCATACTGGCCCAACGCCAAGCGTCATGATTTGGGTGGAGTTAAATTTGTGATCTTTCCTAATACGAACTAAAGAAACTCTCAACAGCCAGTGGTACATCCGGGATGTTTTAAAGGCAGAAGTGTTGCCCTTTCTTCAGAGTTGCCCTGGTGCTATATATTCCAGCAATACAATTGCTTGGCCACATGTGGCCTGGAATGTCCAAGATGTCTTCCATTCAATGTAGAAGCTGTTATTGTTGCTTGAGATGGCTTCACATGCTACTGAGTTTTGAAGCGAAAAATCTTGTGTAGCTCTACAGATGTAATCACATATCTCCTGTAACATGAGGAATCTGTTATATAAATTTCATTTGAATAGCACAATTCTTTCTTGGTGTTGCAGTTTTCACAAACAGTAGTGTATGTGTGTACATACATACAAGGTGCACCAAAACGTTTGGTAAGTGCATAGTAAAAATGAAGTACAGGTGATATTTAGGAAAACTTACTTTAGTGGCCTTCAAGCACCGCCTAACAGGGCCACTATATCCATTAGGCAGTGTAGGCTTTGGGCTTACAATATTTCATTTGCAAAAATAAATACAGAACAAATGAAAAGTCCAAAATAAGAAAAAAAAAATTAATTTAAAATGTTTATTTAGATAGATATTTGAATAAAAAGATTAATTTAAGTTGTCGTGTTTCTCAACAGCCTCACTGATACGATCACAGACACAGTAGTATTATAGTAGGTCTTTTAGTTTAATCGTTTCACAACAGCCTTGCTGATACAATCACAGACACAATAGTGCAGTAGGTACTATCAGTTTAATGTTTAAAAGTTCAGTTTGCAACAATTTTTATGTGTAAATTTAGAAATTATGTTGTCGTGTCATTTGTCATATAACATTGTTTGCAATTGAAAGTAGTGAAAGTGACAAAATATTCGTTGCTTCCCCATTGTTAATCGAAGATAATTTTTTTATCAATTTCATCTTTGAGAAGCTCCTTTCTCCTGCACTCCTTCCGAAAATGGAGAGATAAATTCTGAGTGCTACGTTTACATTTGGAAAGCTTTTTATCAATTTGTGAACGAATCATATCTACTAGTTTTTTTACCCTCATACATTCTTGAAAATAGTGATAACTCTTCAATAAATCCATCTTCAAGATCTAACTCATATATATTCACTATGACTTCAGCTCTAGTCATGCATTTGTCCTGTAGGAAATTAAACCTTTCGAATAGAATTTCATAAGCTTCAGGTCTTTTTGTCATCTCATTTATAAGTCTAGATTATAGCACAAAACAATTGGGCACGAAATTTGTCACTGGCACTCAGACATAAACTTAGATCTGCGTTATACAGACTTCATCTGCAAAGCGAGTTCTTATTCATTTACATTGTGCACATTCCTTGTAATTGGATGATGTAAATTTTCTTTCCACGGTCTTAACTACATCAAATTTATTTCATATTATTTGAAAATGTGCTAACAGATTGTCGTATAATTTCACAATGGTGCACAATTTGGTAATGTTCTAATACAGACAACTTTGAAATCCACCGGAAGATGCAGCAAAGTTTTGTGGCATAGATCATGAGCTGACACAGCAGCTTTCTTTGTTGACTCTTGGACCTCTAAGGGGCCTGTCTGCAAATTGCATTTGTATTGGGTTGGTGCGAATGAAATTTCTGGCGCGAACGAGCAGTGGAGACAGGCCCCCCACCACAGCAGAATGGAACCACCCACAGGTGTTGCAGGTATTACGCCACAGAGTTACTATAAATAGCTAGTACGTCTGTGAAGAACAAGGTTCAAGCATGGTTTGTTTGGACATAATGTGGCTTGCAAAGGAAACATGCAGACACCAGATTTGAGAGTCATCATCCTGTATGAATTTAAGCTGGGCCATTCTGCAGGAATTAGCACTCGAAACGTTAACAAAGCGTTTGGGGAGAACACAGCCAATGAACGAACCATTCGGCGATGGTTTGTGAAGTTTCGAAGCGGAGATACGGACCTGCAAAACGAAGCATGTGGTCGCCGACCTGTTGCTGCTTCTGACGATGTTCTGTTACATGTGGTTGAAGTGGACCCCAAAAATCATGTCGTGAGATAGCGGCAGAGGCAGGTGTCCACCACACCACAGTTGTTCGGCGTCTGGCTGCACTGGGTAAGGTAAAAAAGCTGGACATGTGACTGCCGCGTGAGTTGACAACTGCCAACAAGAGTAGACGTTTGGAAGTCTGCACGTTGCTGCTTGCCAGGAATAAACAGGAACCTCTACTGCATGGAATCATCACCTGCGATAAGAAGAGAGTCCTTTATGATAATCGGAAACTATCTGCACAATGGTTAAGCAAGGCAGAGCCTGCTGGGCGGCATCCTAAGCCACCCCTACACACCAAAAAGATGATGCTCCTTGTCTGGTGGTCCACAGCCAGGATAATTCATCGGAGTTTCTTGGCAAGAGGTCAAACCATCACTGCAGAATGTCATTGTGTTGAATTACACCAGATGCACCAGAAATTGCTGCAGAAACAACCAGCTTTGGTCAACAGACATGGTGTTCTGCTGTTTCAGGAAAATGCCCGCCTTCATGTCGCACAACGAACGATGCTGACACTAAGTGCCTTGGTCTATGAAGCACTGCCACGTCCTGCCTATTCCCCGTACTTGTCTCTGACAGACTGTCATCTGTTTCATTGTCTGGATCACTTCTTGTCCAGAAAGCAGTTCACGACAGACAAGGTTCAACGTGCAATTCATGACTTCTTTGGGTCCCAGCCACAAGACTTTTTTCGTTCCGGGATCATGGTCTTGTTGGACAGATGGTAACAGGATTGGATACATTTTTCTCTTTTAAACATAACACAAATAGGTTTAATACCACAGGCAGAGTAGCGTGTATCATTAAATGCGTGCAGACTAAAGCAAATTGTTCCAAGGAGTTATGCAGCACGAAAACGAGTGAGAGTCCAAATAGTAAAAGCAAGGGGGTCAGTTTATGCAAATGAGAACTTGGTTGGTTTATGCATTACCTGAACTAAGGGTGATACAGAAATGTAATACCACTTGTTTGAAAGCTTAGAACAAATGCTATCTGGAATACATTGTCAGAATGGACCCTGGGCTAACACCAAAAACGTTATTAAATGTTATAACCCTAACAGCAGGTAAAACAGTGAGGCAACTAGAGAAAATAAAGCTAAAGGGCTATCTCCACAATTAATGGAGATACAGATAATACCACTTGTTTTAAAGCTTAGGACAAATGCTATCTGCAGTACATTGTCGGAGTAGACTCTGGGCTAATACCAAACAAGTTATTAAATGTTATTACCCTGACAGCAGGTAAAACAAGAGAGGCAACTGGAGAAAATAAAGCTACTTTTCAACGTAAGGTTTTCATAATCAGTATGCATACATTTTATGGTACACACAGCCTTTGATATTAGTGTATTATACCTATTTGTGCTATGTTTAAAAGAGAAAAATGGGTCCAATCCTAGCTGTGTTTCCTAGGTTACCGTTAAAGACACAATTTGTAGACGGACCCCTAAGAGGTCCAAGAGTCGATGGTCGTCAGCAAAGAGAGCTGCCGTGTCTGTCCACAATCTTCACTTTAGTGGATTTCAAAGTTGTCTGTATTAGGACATTACCCACATTTCAATGCCAGGTTTCTGTAGAGTCTGATTGACAATATCAATATTTTGCAGTAAATCTCCAAATTATGCACACCAACACTGTATCAAAATGATCAGCCTTTTTTTATCACAGATCTTGCTTCACTTTCAGTTATATCAACCAATGCTTGACGAATTTTAGAATAGTTTACAAACAGAGTGTTAATATAGATTCATGCGACCATCTGGTGTCTCATATTTTTCACACAACACTGATATTTTCTTTCGAAATATTGGTGTAAAAAAATGTTTAGACCATCTCTGTGGTGAAGCAGAAAAAAGTACATAGATTGCCTGAGCAAAATTTAAAAAAATCACTGCCACTAAACAACATTCCACTACATTGTTCTAACCAAGACTGTGGGTTGCACATGGTTATGAGTACAGCCTTATGTGTAGTTGCACTTGTCGCAAACCAGTGGCAGACCCAGACTTTTGTGTCAGGAGACTTTCATGGTTCTTTGCAATTTACAAGTACTTTTAAGATTAATAAAACAAATTGCAACACATATGTGCAAATGATTAAATTAGCATGAAAACAAGTAAAAATTTTGGACAGAGGCATCTAGAAATAAAAGTGCCTAGGGCCTGCAAAGGTCTTAAAACAGCCCTGTCCCCTTATACAACATACAATACACTTGTACAGTTTTGACATCATTTGTATAACTGCTGGAAGCTATGGAAAAAGTCCTGAATTGTTATCGTCTGCAGCTGAGCCTTCACCTTCACTTGAAGTACAAAATGTTTGTCTCCCCTTTCAGCAATCCTGACACACGACTCAAGCTTTTTTTTTTTTAATTGGAGGTTTAATGACCACCATGAGCAACTCAATGGGCTATAAGCAGTCGCCTGTACCTAATTTAGGGTCACTGGTTCCAGGGAAGGGAGAGAGCCAGTGCCATAAGACAAACACAACACCCATGCTTCACCGGGATTCAAAACCAGACCCTTCACAGACGAATGATCAGAAGCCCTACTCAAGCTTCACCAACACCTATCATGCATCTCACACAAGACCTTTTGTGCTCACTATCTTTTTTCTCTGCAAGCATTCCTCAGTCTGGCCCCATGATGCACTTTTTATCAGTTTCAAGACTCAAAAGAAACCTAAATAATTTCATAATTCTTTAAAATTGCAATTCTTATCATTCCTGACTTCCCTCAACATTTAGCTGTAAGAAAAATAAATGTCACTGAAAATTTATTTTTAACTCCAAAATATTCTATAAAACAGTAATTTGTGTGTTCAAATATTCCCATTTTACAATATTCAGTATTAATTACAATGTTCTTGGTAGTGCAACTCCCACATGTAACAGGAGTTTGCCAAACAAACAGCATTACTTTTTTTTATATAATTTAGTGATTTTCACAGGAAATTATTCATGACAATCATATTACTTACATCTGTTAACATTATAGCTATTATTATGAAATGCACTCAATCTAATGAATACACTAATGGCAGTTCAAAATTTCATTTATTTAAAATAAAACATTAATAAAACAGAATTTCTAACCTTTCAGTAACAGACTAGATACAATAGCTGTAATCAAGCACTAAAATAATTACAATGTGTTTTAAAATTTCATAATCAGGAAGCTGAATACATTTATAGCAATTCCAGAGTCAAATGAACAGCAATTAAATATTTAATGAACATTGCCATTGCCTTTTGTTCAGAATTCTTTTTAACCAGTTAACAATTCTTATTTTAAAACATTCATAAAATTTAATAACCTTTCAGTATTATAATAAATAATCATATGATCATCTGGATGCATGTACAATGCAGTTCAATAATTTATATATAAAAATATTAGTATCAATAAATTCAGAAACTTCTACATTTTGAGTTAAAATGTACACCAATGCTGAAGTCATTCTATGCTGTTTCAAAACAAAACATTTGGAACAGGTTATTTTGTGTGCTACTATTGTTACAAGCTTGTACTCTAGTTCTCCTGACAATATTTTTTTTGTGTTTTCTCCCTTTTAAAGTTTGAGTTTCATTGCACTGTAGCCCAGAAAACCATACTACAGTTGAAAAAAACAATAGTAATAGAACACAACCCAATAATAATTTCCATATTTATAGTACAATATGCCATACCTGCCAACTAATATAAGCAAAAGTCCAGGAAATTTGGAGCAAACTTATTAATGATTGCATTTTCAAAATATTTAAAAATTACAAAGAAAGACACTTTTAGCTTTTTTTCTTCTGATAAATAACATTAAATAAGTGGCAATACTGAAGAACGACTTCACATTTTTAATGAATATTTTTCTTTTCCTGTATAGTCCCTTCTTGCTATAGGGGATCATTCCATGTAAAATCACATTTTTTTTTAGTCTAGTCATGACTCAAAAATTACCGATTTGCCTAATTTTTTTTTAATTTTTTTTTCTAGATTTGGATTCCCCATAAAATGAACCCTGATTTTTTTCAGATTTTTTGCATCAGTATTTGCAGAGATATAGCTCCTTGAATTTTGGTGGTCGCAGTTTCCGACTGTGGTTATAAAGAAACACCTACGCCATTTCTTTATTTATGAACCGATTTTCATGTATTTTGCACCAAAATAAAGGTATTAAAGTGTAGAATCCAAATATTCTGAGAAATATTAGTTTTGAACATGCACTGTGGCACTAGTGAGCCGCAACCCATAGAAAATGTAAATTCAATGGAGTTCCATGGAACCCTTCATATCTCAGCTGTCACACCTAACAAGCATTTCAAATTTTTTTTTTCAGAGAAGTGCATAACCTAAGTGTCAAATATTAAAAAAATTGTGAAGGTGTTCTGAGGAAAATATAACTGTGATGTTTTCTAGTAATTCGTATTAAAGTATCATTTTCAAATTGCTTAAATGTAAACAAATTTTAATATGTAACTACATTCTTCTCAGAAATAGCTGCAAAATATAATAAATTTTCACTTCTTCCATTTTAAAACATTTATAAATTGTAACTTTACTGTTGTGAAAACCAGTGTTGACAATACAATGGTTTTGTTGTCACAGTGAATTATTACTTTATTAACGTTGTATCAGCTGACCTTTTGAGTTGTATTGTGTTGTTTTGATAGTACTAATTATCTAAAGTCTTAATTTAAGTTTCCATTAAAAGACAAGTCTGAACATGTTCTGAACTTACATTAATTATAAACTTGATTTCTACTTTCAGAGGCACTGACAGGTAGGTGGCCACCACTTTGTGGGAGGATTTTATGGAATGCATGTGTGTAACTGCTACGCTCTGTGAAGTTTACAATGGAACAAGATATTTCATGTTTTCTAGGAGTTTATTTTAAAGAACAGTGCCATGAACTGAATTCAGTGACTGATGAGGGATGGATGCTAGCTGTAGGTATCTTAACAGAAGATCAAATGGAAATTTAACTACTACGAACTGGATGTGATCCTGAAACGTTGTGTTTATTTCATAAAAAGAATTTTTGGATCTATATGTAGACAGGCAACGTTCTTGTTGTAACCCCTATTTTAAGCCAAATCACATTGTTAGAAAGTCACTAAAATTAATCATGCTGTCATTTGTAAAGAAACATGTGGGCTGTGGTTTAGTTTCAGGAAAGAAACTTTGTATCACATGCTATAAACAGATTTTGGCTTCAGAATCATGTGAGAATGTTCCACATGAAATAGAAGATGACAAAGCCTATGGATCCAGGACCATCATCTGCTCTGGAAGACTTCAATCGTAGTTGTGAATTTTTAGGTTGCAGTCCTGTGAAGTTAACTAAGCGCAGGAAAGATGCAGGCTACATGGTATATGACCAATAAGTTACCAAGACTTTGTGATGAACTTACCCATGTAGCTGCGAAAGCTGTTTGTTGGTGTTGATCCAAGTGAACTAAATACCTCATCTTCTGAGCAAATGCTTGAGACTTGTAGTGATTGTTCATCGCTTATGGAAGATTTAAGAAATTGTTTCCGAACTGTGCCCATAAGAGAGAAAGTTAACATTTTAACGCTGGCACCAAATTCTAGACGATCGATGAAACAGTGAATTATTTTGGTACAACATACTTGGTACAAAAAGCCCGGGTCTTGAAAATTCACGAAGGTGTGCTGGCAATGCCAGGGAAAAGAAAGGCCACAACCTTGATGCTGAAAAAGAAGCGGTTAAAAGGTTTTATTATGAAGATGACATTAGTTGTCAGTGTGCTGGTATGAAAGAATATCGTTCAGTGATCACAATTTCGGGGTAATGGGTGCGAAAGCAAAAGCTTTTGATCTTGCATAATTTAAAAGATGTCTACAGTAAGTTTAAAGACAAATATCCACAGCATAAAGTTGGTTTTGCAAAATTTTGTGAATTAAAACCTATGGAATGTGTCACCGTTGGAAGTTGCGGAGTTCATTCAGTTTGTGTATGTACTTACCATCAGAATGTAAAGTTTAGTTTATGTATGTACTTACTATGTATTAGTTTGTGTATGTACTTACCATCAGAATGTAATGTCATACAAATATCTAATACAGGGAGTACTACCAAAAATGTCATACAAATATCTAGTGTTAAAACTTGTTTGTTCTTTGGATTCAGAAGAATGCATGCTACATCGATGTACCTCTTGTCATGGCGTTGAAGTTCGTGAATTTTTGTATGCGGTTTGGATGAACTGTCAATAGATGATGAGGAAGTTTCTTATAAACAGTGGCTTCAAACAGAGTGTACATTGCTAAAAACTGAGACTGAATCTACTGATGAATTCATTTAATTGTTAATTAGCAAGCTACAACAACTGTGCAAGCATCATTTTGTTTCCAAATGTCAAACTGTGAAGCTTCATCTTGATGAATCAACTTGAGTGGCAACTGTAGACTTTGCTGAAAACTGCACATGCATTGTTCAGGATGCCACCCAAGGTTTTCATTGGCACAATATCCAGGTCACCTTACACCCATTTGTTTTCTATAACAAGGAAGAAGGTGAAAGTGAACTGAAATCACCATCTCTTTGTTTTGTAAGTGACAATCTGCAGCATGATACTAATTCTTTCTATTGCTTTCAACGAAGAGCTGTACAATACCTCAAGGAGACTACACCTCAAACCAAAAAAATAGTGTTTTTCAGTGATGGAGCTGCATTGCAGTACAAACACTACATAAATGTTGTGAACCTATGCCACCACAAAGAGGACCATGGACTGAGTGCTGAATGGCATTTCTTCACCACAAGTCATGGAAAAAATTCTTGCGATGGTGTTGGAGTTACATTGAAGTGCTTAGTAATCAGAGCAAGCCTCCAACGACCTTATAATGATCTTAATCTGAGCCCATTGATTTTTTTTAAATTTGCAAAGACTGTGAAAGGAATAACACCGTTTTATGTTCCTGAAGAAATCACTTAAATGAAGCAGAAGCTCAAAAAATTATACACAGCTGCTCACACTATCTCAGGCACCAGACAAAACCATTGCTTTATTCCAGTAAATAAAGTGAAGCTGTGTATGTTATGAGTCTCAAGTTCACAAGCAGAAAAGACATATGTAACAATTGGGGAATTAAATACAGGTGGTGATCTTAATTTAAAAAATCACAATTATGTTGCTTGCATATATGGAAATAAATGGTTCTTAGGGAAAAGTAGTGGAATCTTCAGAAGAACATGATTTTAAAATTATCTTTATGAAACCAAATGGGCCTTAGTTCTAAGTCTTACTTTTTTGGCCTGAAACTGAAGACGTTTGTTGGGTACCATCTGAAAACTGCCTGTGCAAAACCCCTGTGCCGCATGCAGTAACTGCAACAGGAAGAAATTACACTTTGCCACCAGGCTCAGATAAAGAAATACAGCAGATATTTAATTAGAAAATATCACATTAATATTTTCAGAATGTGTATTGCATGTAGTTTAAGAATCAGTTTAGATGTCTAGCAGCCTGTAACTTTATAATTCAGAAGTGCTATACCATATTATATATATTAGCCTAAATTTTTTGTTTAAAACTGGAAATCTTTTCTAGCTTTAGAGTGATGTTTATTTTGAGCATGTTTTATAATAATGGCATGCAAAATAGGTAATTTTATACACATAAATACCTGATAGCATGTGATTTCTGATGGAATAATGCATACAATATATCAGTTACCTATATGTTGTTTATTGATACTCTGTCATCTCTTAGAACACAGAACACCTTCACAAGTTTTGTAATATTTGACACTAGACATGTTTTAAAATGGAAGAAGTGAAAATTTATTATATTTTGCAGCTATTTCTGAGAACAATGTAGTTACATATTAAAATTTGTTTACGCAAGCAATTTGAAAATTATACTTTAATACGAATTACTAGAAAAAATCAGTTTTATTTTCCCTCAGAACATCTTCACAATTTTTTTAATATTTGGCACTTAGGTTATGCACTTCTCTGAAAATTTTTTTTTAAATGCTTGTTAGGTGCGACAGCTGAGATATGAGGGGTTGCATGGAACTCCGTTTAATTTACATTTTCTATGGGTTGCGGCTCACTAGTGCCACAGTGTATGTTCAAAACTAATGTTTCTCAGAATATTTGGATTCTACACTTTAATACCTTTATTTTGGTACAAAATACATGAAAATCAGTTCATAAATAAAGAAATGGCATAGGTGTTTCTTAAATACTGATGCAAAAAATCTGAAAAAAATCAAGGTTCATTTTATGGGGAATCCAAACCTAGAAAAAAAATTAGGCAAATCGGAAATTTTGGAGCACACGTGATATTTGATTTGACATGGAATGACCCTTGGGGCAATATCATTTCTAAGCTTCGTTCTTTTGGCCGCCGTGGTGCCCTCTCTTGTTTGTTTTAGGTTTCAATTTTTTAACATTTTTATTTTGCTGTTCTGCTTTTATTAAATTCTTCCAGTTGTTACTAATAATATTTGGATCATATGGTTACAAACTTTAGCTCTATTTTTCAATAATATATTTTTTTTCAGTGGTTAGAGACACATTTTTTTAAAAAATGTGTGTCTAACAAAGGTTCTACAGAAACTGCAATGACTAAGATCAGGGACACTGGCCCTCTGTGCCAAAAATTCTGCCACCTTTTTCAAGCTGAAACACAAAAACTTATGGAATATGATTATATTTAACAAAAGGACAGAGGTATCCCTACAGAAAAAAAAAGTAGGCTGATGTTACAGGAGAAATCTTTGCTCTGTCCTACTTCAGTTTCCAAAAAAAAAAAATTTCAATTTCAAATACAAACATTTATGTAATTAAATCATGATTAAATAATACAATGAAAGGAAAACCCAGCGGGGGGGGGGGGGGCTACGGGAGAAATCTTCACTGCCTTTAGCTTCCGTTGTCGGTAATGTAACCATTTTTTCTGGACCAAAAAGTGGGACAGGTACGACACGGTTAGTCAACTCACGTGACAAACGATTAACCATGAGTTATTATTATTCATGAAAACCCAGAGTCTCAAAACTATTTTCTAAAGTGAATGTTAACCATATTTAATGAGATTCTTTTTTTAATTACCAAATTCTCCATAATTAGATTCAATAAAAATATGTTTTATTTACTTTAAAAATGTGGCAGTTTTCATTAAATTATTTTGTGGCTTTATGAAATGTAAGTGATAACTTACATTTCCTAAATTAGCAAAAGATTAACCTAACCTATCTGAATCCAACAATGCACATCAACTACAATTATCTCTCATCAGCCAGTGTGCATTGGGATGGGATTGTTAAAATTGGCTGAGGTAGACACCCATTTTTTTTAAACAGAAATTTGATGTTTTCCAATATTATTGAGTATTTTAATTAAAGTAGTGCCCAGCACACTATTTACAGTTTAAAAATAAAATATCAATGCAGAAATTTGACTGTTGATTTATTTCACATTTAACTGTGCATGCACATTCAATTGTAGCCTTCTAAGTTTTAACTATCAAAATCATCATCATCATCATTGTCAACCATTATCAATCCACTGCTGGACGAAGGTCTCTCCAAGTTTCCTCCACAACGGTCTGTCTTGTGCCAGTCTCCTCCATGTCACTCCCGCATACTTTCGAATTTCATCCACCCATCTTCCATGTGGTCTTCTTCTGGGTCTTTTCCTGTCCCTTGGAATCCAATCTAAAATTTCAGCTGTCCATCGATGGTCTGTTCTTCTGGCAGTATGTCCAGCCCATTGCCATTTCAGGGATTTAACTCTGATCATGATGTCTTCCACTCTTGTCATTTTTCGGATTCACGAGTTCCTCTTCTTATCTCTCCTGGTTACACCAAGTATGCACCTCTCCATGCTTCTTTGAGTTGTCTGCAGCCTTTGTATGTCTCTTTTAGTTAAGGTCCACGTCTCTGCACCATACGTAAGCACTGGAAGGATGCATTGATCAAACACTTTTCTTTTAAGACATAATGGCATATTGCTCTTGAAAATTATGCTGTTTCTTCCAAAAGCTCTCCAGGCAAGTTTCGTACGCCGATTAATTTCTTCACCAATGTGACCCTCACTTGATACCTGCTGTCCAAGATAAACGTACGTGTCTGTTATCTCCAGCTTTTCTCCATCAATCGATAAATCTTCATTTCTTGTAAAAGCATTGTACATCACTTTTATCTTCTGAAAGTTCATTTTTAATCCCACTTCTTTACTCTTGTCAGCAAGTTCCTGGATCATACTCTGTAGCTTTGATGGGGTAGTTGCAAAAATGACTATGTCATCAGCAAAACGAAGGTGGGTTAGATAATCTCCATTAATCTTTATCCCTTTGTTTTCCCAGTTCAGTGATTGAAAGACATTTTCCATCAAAATAATATACTTGTATAAATACAGTAAACCAGAATTTTTTTGGCATTCAGCAGGATACATTTTTAATAATATATTGCACCTCTATGCAGCAGACTCCTGCTCATATTTCTCATGGGATGCAATTTGTTTTAATAACTCCTTTTTATTTTTTAGAAATTCAAAAAATTCTTGGCATGACTTGTTAAAATTCACCTTTGTAATCAACGATGCTTTTAGTGTTACTATAGACAGTTGGGTCTTTTGTGGTGTCTACAGTTTATTAACATGAGAGAAAATTTGTTCCACAGGAGCATTTGTCCCTGGCAAACAAAGCACATACTGAATAAGTTTTACCATATGTTTATGTTGAATGTTCGCATTTTTGAAATGTGTGAACATCTCAACCCAACGCTGCTCCATTGGCAACTTATCATTGTTCCATTGAGATATTTTATCCTCGTTCGCATAGCTAGTAACATACATGCATTCGTCATACAATTCTATATCATATTTAATATCGAAAAAGTTTTTCTGTGAAAGATAGTCCGTCGATTTTTCAATATATGACCAGGTAGGTGAAGCATTTAATGATCCCCACTGAAAACAGCTAAGTCTTTGAAATGAGTATCCCACTGATCCAAATAGTGAGCAGATGTGTCATAAAACTCATCTACTGTTTTTAGAATAGACAGTTCATCTACCAAGCCATCAGAATACAGCTTTTTCATTTGAGATCTAACAGAATATGGCAGGAACACATCCTTTTTTTTTGTTGGATAACACATTTTGTTTCAGGTCATCTATTGTTTTCTTCACATCTACTGCTGATACAATTTGTCCCTCAACCACTTTAATGCTTTGATTGAAGATTACTGCTTGACTGTGGACAAAGTTTAACCAAAGATCTGGGCCTGGGTTTTCAAGAAAAGTATGCAAAATATCGGGACACTTATCCTGCCAAAAAATTATGACTTGGGGTGGTGGATGACGCCAACTGCATAAAGTGGGACTTCGTCAACACAGTTTCCAAAAAGCGGGACATTTCGGCGTCCCCGAAGGATTAGGGTGGACAGCGGGAAATAGAGGTAAAAGATGGGACTGTCCCGCTAAAATCGGGACGTCTGGTCACATTAGTTGTCGGCCTCCAGTCTACGATATAACGGGAGAAATTTTAGCTTCGTCAAACTTCCGTTTTTGGAAAATTTTCCTCCATTTCCAATCTTAAATACAAACATTTATCTCATAAAATGATATTTAACGACCATACAGGGCAGTGGGTATATCGCAAAAAAAAAAAAAAAAAAAAAAAAAAAAAATGAATTTAAGGTTACAGGGTTCCATCTAACTTTCATTTTCTGAAGTTGCCTCTATTTTCAAACTGAAACACAAACAGTTATGCAAAAAATTATATTTAACAATACCGGACAATCCTCTTGCAACATCGAGGGAACATTGCCAGAAAAAAAAAATTATGATTACTGCAGAAATCGTCACTCCATCTGACTTCTGTTTTAGGAAATTTTGAAAGAAAGAAAACTTGCATCCATGATAGAGGGTCTGTAAGAGGATTTAACAGGGTTTTTAAGATAAAAGCATAGCCAGGCATTTTATGCTCGGCTATGCCTTTTTCAACAATCTGCACTTGATGTAATGTAAGTTTTAACTTTTTATCTTCACAAGTTTTTAGATTTAAGTTGCTATTTTATGTGGTTTTTTATCATGAGTATTAGTGATTTTAGGTCAGAGACAGTTAAGGGTTGAGCCGATGGTATATAAATAAATACGTATGAAACAGTATGAGCTAGTACATGTTACTAATAGCAAATTATTAATATTTAAGCCATGTAATACAAATGTTCATGATTTTATATGGAACATATACCTTCTTTACTACAAAGTTTAATTAATTTATAAATACAATTAAATCAACTGAATGAAAGAAATAAGAAGTAATTTCTACTTCAGATGTTTGTAACGTTTGTTAACTAGTATTTATGTTTGATTAAAATATATTTCTTTCCTTTTTAAAATAACGGTTTTACTTCAGTTTTATACCAACACTCTCTAATTATATCCTCAGCTGCATAGTAACCTCTTGGCAGGGGGGATGCAACACAACTGAGGATATAACTCATCTCAAAATAAACAACTCATGGTCTAAATCATAAGCAAACATGCTGGCAACTGCAGCGGGAGAATTATTGTGGAAGGGTTTACATCACGCACCCACAATACACAACCTCAAACAAACACTGCTGAGCCAAGGCTGAACTGGATGAAGAAAAGGCTATAACATTAGCGTTGAAGATAATAGACTTTTGGTGATTGGCCAGTGGGCGTTAGGGACGATTTCAGCTGTTAGATGGCACTGTGCCCCAAGGTATAAACATCTCAGTTTTCACGTTGTTTGAATTGCTGGATTGTGTATGTTCGTCGTTTTTTTTTTTTTTTTTTTTGTGTTTCTTTTAAAACAACCTTACAGTTTTAAAACCAAACTGTTGTTTTCACAACAAAATCTAACCCATTTTAAAAATGGTTTACTGTTGTGTGCCAATATGCACATCTTCTGTGAAGAAAAACGTGATTTTCATTCCATGAGTTTCCCTCAAATCAGAACCTAAAGCAACTGTTGCTGAAAGAAATATCTCGTCAGGATTTGGCTCCAAATGACAAGTTACCTTCAACTGTTGTTTGTGGTAAGCATTTTCATTCTGATAATTACGTACCTAATTCAATTTTAGAAAAAAACCTCAGCTATATAAACTCATATTAAGTAAAATAGTAGGTAAATGTGTAGATTTGCATTTTAAATTATTTCGTCGGAAAAATATTAGTACTTGGGAAAAGTGTGACGTACAGGTTTTAGATTGTGAAAATTAAGCAAATGGTGCAGACATTTTCTGTTTCAAATGTCTTTTAAAGACTTTTTATCGTAACATTTACCAGTACATTCGATACGTTAGGCCTACGGCAGCATCTCTTCACAGCATCGAACTTGCAGGTAAATGTTACGATAAAAATCTATAAAAGACATTTAAAATATGAAATTTCTGCACCATTTGACATTAATTTCCATACTCTAAAATCTGTACGCGCACTCTTTTCCAGGTACTAACATTTTTCCGACGAAATAATTTAAGACGCTAATCTACACATTTACCAAAATCTCAGCCCTAGATCATTGAAGAATAAAGGAGGAATGAGATTTACACATGAATTACACCAGTTTCTACAGAAAATTTCTCTTGTCCAAGTACTACGAATTCAGAATACAAATATCAATCTGTTAATGTGAAAGTGAATATAAATAAAATCTCAAATGTAAATTCTGATACGGAATCAGTTTGTTAATGTGAACAACGTCAATAGATGGCGTTGCGTCCCAACTCATCTTTTCTGTCCTTGCTGTTTTTGCTTAATGTTACAGCCTGATAGGATCGAGTTCAGCCTTGGCTGATCGATACCTGCAGGACTTTGGAAGTGCTTTTAAAATAATATTATGTATTCCAAAATTAAAATATTGGCGACCATTATTTATATAAGAGGTTCCAATGCATAGAAGAAGAAAAAAACATACAAAAGGTGGGACCACAACAGTGCTGAGATGGGCCGAGCCCGAGGTCAGGCTCCGGCTGCATAATACTGGAGTTCGGGCTCGGGCTCTGAGAAACGGAGAGAATTTTCTTTTCTTTCTTTTTTTTTTTTTTTTTTTTGTATGATTTAGCACACAACTTTTTTTTTTTACACTATCTGGTTGTTAAAAATAGAATTCTTCAGCAACTGGTTTTAGATGGTGAGTGGGAACTCGGCAGGGCTATTCATTCCGGGCTTGGGTAACAAATACCATAGGCCATGAATTACTAAATTTCTACGAAGGTAAATTTTTTCCAAGATCTATAGATAGTAGATAGCAAGCTGACAAAATTTTCCTTCCTACTTCAACGAGGCAGCTCCCTGCTAATTCTATTGAGCAACGTACGACGTAGATTGTTGTGCCTCCCTATTTTTCCTCATGCCCGATCCTCCGAAATATTTCAGGAAGAAATGAATTGCCAAAGGAACTGCAGAAATAGATTACCATCTCTTCTCCCACTCCACAGTTGAGAGAGACATTGGTTAATTGCATAGGAGGAAAGCGTGGAAGTCTGGAAGAGCAGATTTTTAAATGCCTAAACAGGTTCATCATAGTTTTCGGACTCTATCTTGCAGTATAAAATTCGGGCTCTTAAAATTGAGCCCGAGGCTCTTAAAATTGAGCCCGAACTCAGCTCTGGCCCACAATCAGTACAAAAACCTATTTTAACATTAGCATTGGCAGAATTATCGGTGTAACCCAAATTTGCTCTGTATAAGGTTTATATGGATAAGTTCTGTAGTATATGACTCTCCCCACCATAAATGTATATTGAAATATTATAATCCCAATTATGTTGATAAAGCAGCTCAGCTGAAACAATTGCCAAAAAAAATAATATGTGGCACATAAATAAGGCCCTTCAAAACACAGTAAATAGATGTGGGGCAATATACCAAAATCTGCAAGCAAAAGCCTCTGTCTACCAGCTAAAGTTTCCTTGGTAAGAAAAAAACAGACTTTTCCAAAACTGTCAAACTGTTTCCATCCCCCTTCACACACGGATCTGGAATGTCAGAGTTGCAGATCACAAAAAATGCAAAATTATCAAAACACACCTTTTACCTCATACTTCATCGCCTGTGCCCTCTGCTTGCTCAAGAAGACGTTTTGCAGCCTCTTCAGCTTTTTGCTGCTTAGCTATCATTCTATACATGTATGGTCCCTCACCTGTATGCGTACGCATGTGTTTAGCAAGATAACTTTTTAATGCAAATGGTTTCAAGCACAAGTTACACACATGAGGTTTCTCACCCGTATGAAGAAGCATGTGGTTTGTTAGATCACCCTTCTGAGTGAACTTCTTAAAGCACAGTTCACACTCATGAGGTCTAGCACCTGCATGGCGATTCAGGTGCTTGGAAAGTTCGCCCTTCACTGCAAATTTCTTGGAGCAGATGTGGCACTCAAACGGCTTGACACCCGTGTGGAGGAGCATGTGGTTCGCGAGGTACGTCTTCCGCGTGAACGTCTTGGAACACACTTCACACTGGTGAGGCTTGTCGCCCGTGTGGAGGTTCATGTGTCGTGAGAGGTTACCCTTTTCTGAGAATCTCTTTGAGCAAATGTTACACTCGTAAGGTTTCTCTCCAGAATGGAGCAGCATGTGCTTTAAAAGATACCTCCTCAGAGTAAATTCCTTAGAGCACACTTCGCACACATGTGGTTTCTCACCTGTGTGAGTGAAGACGTGTTTCGAGAGATCGCTTCTCCAAGCAAAACTCTTACCACAGATATCACACATATAGGGTTTTTCACCTGTATGAAGGCGCACATGCTTCAAGAGGTGACCTATCTGCGTGAATTTCTTGAAGCACACATCGCATTTGTGAGGTTTTTTGTCTGTGTGAGTTAGCATGTGCACAGGAACAGAAGCTTTATGTTTGAACCTTTTATCACACACTGGACAGTTGTATGTTTTTTTGCTGCTACGATTTAGCAGATGCATTAAACTTTTTTCTGTGAATTTCATAGCACACACATTTGGTTCCACAGAATGTTCTTGCGTGTCTATTTGATCTGGAACTATGAAGTCTGAAGTTATTTCTTTTACTGCCTTCAATGCATTACCTTTGCTATGTGTAAATTCTGCAACACTCACTTTAGATTTCACATTATCTCCATGCACATTGGTTTCACCTAGATCCATGGAACCCTCGGATCCACTTTCCACCAAGTCAGTGTCGCAATCTGTGTCATCAATTTCAGATTCCACATAGCTTTCTTTCACATTACATACATCATGTTCTGAAACCATGTCCACTGAGTTACTCTCAGCATATGTGTCACCAGTTTCACACTTTACTGGGCTTTCTGTTACCATTTCAGTCACAGTATCCAACAGAATGCCTTTATTCCCTGTGTTAGGCATTTCAGATTTTATGTGACACCTACGCTTGCCCATTTTGACATCAGACTTAGTTTTCAACAAACTTTTATCATCTGCGAATTCCTTATCGTCGAGTTCTGATTTGACATGAACTTCTAGTGTGTTAATTTCACTTCGCGCTGTAACAGGCACAGTTTTCTTGACTAGGATGCTCATATTGATAAATGTTTCTTACCTTTAAGGTAATAACACACGTAACGTTAATCCACATTGATTGTCAGAAATTATTTTTCTGGTAGATTTGAGTATCATTCCTTCCAACTTGTTTCACTGTAGTTCACAAAATAAATTCTAGTCTGTTTACATGATCTTAAAAGCTTGTGCCTATTGCCATTTCCTGCTATAAGTGAATTTCTGCAATTATTTGACCATATCGACCACCACAAGCCACTAATTCAAACAAACAAACATTAAACGGACTGTTGTTCATGAAAACCAATACCTCGCGTACTAAATTTAACAACTATTAACCACAATAACTACATTACCAACATTTCACACTAGTGGGATCAAAACAGAGAAAAAAATGGAAAAGCTGAACCCTTCAGCATGTAACAAAAAATTATGTCGTACAGTGGTACCACTGTTTAATGTTACACCAGAAGTAGCCCAATTCCTAATCTACATGCTACATGAACACGATTTCAGTAGTTTCCCCCACCAACACCCGTGCGTTGCAACAACGACGATCATATGTTGGATTTGTGAATCTGTCAGATAGTAGCGCAGTGTGGGATTTGTGAATCTGTTAGATGAGAGGAGGGGACAAGGTCAATAACGTCCTTGGGCAATGTTGGATTTGTAACTCTGTTCGATGGGAGGGCAATCTGTTAGACGGAAGGCCGATGCGCGGTGAATAAGGTCCAATCAAGGAGGTTAGAATCTTCTCCTTGGGTCCAATGGGCCTTATTTCACCTCGCATTGCATCATGGGAAAGCTTTTCTGTGGCCACAGATCAACAATAGCTTGTTTACATGCAACGTTGCAGGGGTTCACGAAATTCGTTATTTTCGTAAATTTATCAACAATTAAGTCCTTGCACCCAGGGCCGTAGCCAGACCAAAGACATCGGAGAGAACAGACTGGCAAATACCTAGTAACTTCCGTGAGTTTTTGAAAACCGGATGTTCCGCCATTAGCGAGGAGTGAATGCTGTTCATGAGCATATGCTGGTTGCGTGCGTATTGAAAATCGTGCTCTGAATAGTTCTCATAAAAAATAAGTATTTTCAGGTTTGGATCAGGTACTGTTTTAGACATGGATACAACATAACTGCCGACAAAAAAAAAAAAAAAAAAAAAAAAAAACACGGGTATTTTCCAAGGTGGTTAGAATACTAGCGTCTCGCAACAGCGGTATCCACATGTATCGAGTTATCTCATTAGCAGCAATAAAACTGGCACCCACCAATTGGCGACCGGTACTGAAACGGCACTTGTTTACAGACGCTAGTGTTCGTATACGTCGTCGAAGTCGTGACACAGGTTGTTTACATCTTAGTTAACATTAGTTTCTTCACTGGCGGCTGTAGGTACAAATCGAACAATTTAACCTGTTTGCAGTATACATCCAAATATAAAAATGGCTATTCTTCCACAAACGGGCGCATTCCTCATTTCTCACAGCTAAGACAGCGGAACGCTAGAACAGCTCCGTGAGCAATCTACTGTTTTCGATCTGGCAATGCATCTGTTGTTTACATTCGAATGCAAACATTATGGGTGGTTATCTTTGCATTCTGTTCTTATTTTTTTATTCATCATGATGACTAACGTTGGTTTCTTTTTTTTTTTTTTTTTTTTTTTGATTGGAGGTTTAACGACCACTGTGAGCAACTCAATGGGCTATAAGCAGTCGCCCGTCCCTAATTTTGGATCACTGGTTCCAGGGAAGGGAGAGAGCCAGTGCCGTAAGACAAACACAACATCCATGCCTCACCGGGATTCGAACCCGGACCCCTTACGGACGAATGATCAGAGGCCATCGCTTAGACCACTGCGCCACCGGGGCGGCAACGTTGGTTTCATCAAAAATATATATATATTTCGTGTACTAAATGAAAACTATAACTGAGATGTTGAAAAAGAACTAAAAAAAATTAACGATCTTACCGCTATATACGTTGGGAGACTGATAAAAAAATTATACTTTCGTATTTACAGTAAGTATTTTAATTCGTACTGAGAATTATATAGCAAAAGACAATTAAAGAAGAAAAGCAGCGATATTTATTGCCATTAGTGATTCCTTATTATTTCAAGGGTGGGTAGCGAACCATATATTTCACACCATGATATGCATGTTTTTCTATCTCATACGACATCGTTAACGGGACTATACAAATTCCATTGAGGCATTATAAAATACAACAGACCAATTCAACGACAACTTCATGGAATTTTAATACTATCGAAGAGTAATATGGACGGACAACTTAATATTTACTGAGCGTTGCCAGATCGAAAACAGTACATTGCTCGCGGAGCTGTTCTAGAGTTCCGCTGTAAACAAGTGCCGTTTCAGTGCCGGTCACCAATTGGTGGGTGCCGGTTTTATTGCTGCCAATGAGATAACTCGATACATGTGGATATCGCTGTCGTGAGACGCTAGTAGGTTAGAATAAGATATCTGGAGATGCCCTTGCTAATGACTAGCGTCTCGCGACAGCGATATCCACATGTATCGAGTTATCTCATTGGCAGCAATAAAATCGGCACCCACCAATTGGCGACCGGCACTGAAACAGCACTTGCAGTTCGTATACGTCGTCGAAGTCAAGGCAGAAACATCCATGTGACAGGCAGCTGCCAAGAAAATTCCTATCTTTAGTTTTTTTTTTTTTTTTTTTTTTTTGATTGGAAGTTTAACGACCACCGTGAGCAACTCAATGGGCTATAAGCAGTCGCCCGTCCCTAATTTAGGGTCACTGGTTCCAGGGAAGGGAGAGAGCCAGTGCCGTAAGACAAACACAACATCCATGCCTGACCGGGATTCGAACCCGGACCCCTTACGGACGAATGATCAGAGGCCAACGCCTTAGACCACTGCGCCAACGGGGCGGCCCTATCTTTAGTAGGGGATATGATCACCCCTGACTGCGTTGCAGGATTTACAACGTCTGTCCATGCTGAGGACGAGGTTGTCAAGGAGCTGTTGAGGCATCGCGGCCCATTCCTCTTGTAGCGCCAATCGCAGCTGCGGAATCGCTGCTGGAGGCTGGTGACGTGCTGCCAAGCATCTCCCGAGAAGGTCCCACACGTGTTCGATTGGATTTAGGTCCGTGGACCTTGCGGGCCAATCCATGCGTTGAATATCTTCACTCTCTAACAGCTCTACGGCAGCCACTGTACGATAATGTGCAGCGCTGTCGTCCATGAAGAGGAACTCAGGACCCACAGCACCTCTAAACAGACGCACGTGAGGCAGGAGAACCTCGGTACAATAGCGGACACCAATGACTGAACCTCCTTGGTAGATGTGGAGGTCAGTACGGCTACCAAGCATGATACCGACCCAAACGAGAACTCCGCCACCTCCAAACCGGTCCCTTTCGATAATGTTGGAGGTGTGTTTGCGTGTTCCCTGCTCTCTCCAGATGTGTATACGTCCAGAATCGCTCGTCAGACTAAATCGGCTCTCATCCGTAAAGAGAACTCGACCCCATTGCTGATGTGTCCAGTTCTTGTGTTCATGGCACCACAGAAACGGCCGTCTCCGATGAGCAGGCGTTAATGGCACACACCGTACTGGTCGTCGTGCAAATAGACCACATTTGTGCAGCCTCCTGGCCACGGTAAAACGCGATAACGGACGTCCAGTTGTCTGTTGCATGTGCCTTGTGATTTCTCCCGATGTCTGCCGTCTGTCTCTTCTCGCCTGCAGGACAATATACCGGTCATCCGCCACTGTGGTTGCTCGTGGACGACCACTGCTAAACTCTCGGACGGCTGTTTCTGTTGTTTGAAATGCTCTCCAAGCTCGTGAAACGATGCTGTGAGCGATCCCGAACTCCTCAGCCACACTTTGACCTTCTTCCAACTTCCCAATGACGCGACCTCAGGTAAAGTCATCCAGATGTCGTCTACTGGATTGCTTGTTGGCCATATCACACGGTGGCAGCAACTCGACGACGTTCAAACCGATGTACACCGTGCAATAGCTTTCACCGAATTGCTAAGCGTACACCGCCCGTGTGCTTTATACCCTTGCGACAGCCCCCCCCCCCCCCCGTTATGCTGCATATATGCGCATGCCCTACCGTACCGGGCCCTAGTCTATCTCCTGAGTGGTCTTTCGGTCCGTTCTGTCTGCTCGTTCCGCTGTTATGCTAATTTCACCTTTTCGTCCTTAATTTTTGCACACCAGTGTAGAACGGAAATATTATCCAGGTAACCTGACTTTATATTCACTTACATACTAGTATTTTAGAATCAATTACATCAAAATATTTAACAATTTTTTTCATTCTGTTTTTCCTCTCATCCTGTTTTCATTTTATCCCTAAATACAAGTTATGTAAAAATGCACTGCAATGAAACACATAAAAAATGCAATATCATAATGAAATCTGTCTGAAAAGAAAAAAGATATTTGCATGATATTCTTAGACTTTCTTATTTATGATCTATTATTATACGAAAACCACATATGCAGTGCAGTTAATAAAACACATTAATTTACTTCCTCTTATTTATATTCATAGCAAGCAAAAATATGTAAAAGGAAACTTCCACTCCAAATACAAGTATTCGAAACATACGTACAATGAAATGTCATAATGAATATTGTTGAACAATATGGATCTGCATATACTGCTGGCCACCCAAAATGCAACACCAAGAAGGAAGCATCCGATTGGTCTGAAATTCGCAGCATGCGTCGCCCTCGAGAGGACATGCAAACGATTAGCATTGCAGGGCATATGCAAATCATGTGGGCACGGCACGCCACTAAAAAACACTATAAGATGGGTGCACAGAAGGCGGGGTGTAAGTAGTGGAAGTGTGTTCTGCTGCCGGACCTGTGCGTGGGAAGCTTCCTAATGCCTCATCGCAGAATACGGCAGACATTCCAGCACGTTTCGGGGTTCGACAGATAAGAATAGTGGCTTATCACGACAGCGGTTTATCGTACCGAGACATCGGCGCCCGTGTGGAACGACATCTAGCCACAGTGAGGCGAGTATGGATTGGGTGGGTTCAGGAGGGACGGACGGACCGACGTGAGCGATTGCCGCAGCCGCTGCTCACCACCGAACGAGAGGATCGGCATGTTGTGCGGCGGGCATTGACGGCTCGCACCGCCACATCACGAACGTCAGCGCAGGAATTAGGGTGTGTTGTGCAACAACCTGTGTCAGCACGTACCATTCGACGTCGTCTGCAGAAGCGGCGACTTGTCGCACGGCGCCCATTGCTCCGATCACCATTGACGTTACATCACCGGCGAGTGCGGCGGCAGTGGGCCGTTGAACGCCGCACCTGGACTACGGAATGGCACGATATTGTCTTCTCCGACGAATCCCGTTTCGGCCTGCAACACCACGATGGTCGGATCCACGTGTGGCGGCACCGCGGCGAGACTGTATGACGCCTGCATTATGCATCGCCATAGCGGTCCGTCGCCTGGCGTTATGGTTTGGGGCGCAATTAGATATTACACCCGCACCCTTCTGGTACGCATCGCCGGTACACTCAACAGCCACCGCTACATCTCCGACGTTTTGGAGCCCGTAGTCCTCCCTTACATGCAGGACCTGCCAGCGTCCACGTTTCAACAGGACAATGCGCGCCCACACGTGGCACGCATCGTGCAACGATTCTTCACGGCCCACCAGCTGTCACTGTTGCCGTGGCCTGCCTGTTCTCCCGATATGTATCCCAACAAACACGTCTGGTCGCTGATCGGCAACAGAGTGGCCCGGCAAGCACCACCCGCGGCTACGCCTGATGAAATGTGACAACGTGCGGAAGCAGCCTGGACCGACATACCCCAAGCCCACATCGAAAGCCTCTTTCGTTCGATGCCGCGGCGTGTAGCGGCCGTTATTACCAGCCATGGGGGCCTCACGAACTGTTGATGTCTGCGTGTTCCGGAAGCCGCACGGGCCTGTAAGCTCAATCGTTTCATCTTTGCATCTCTTGTTATGTGTCCGGTAAACCTGGCTTTGCTATCTCGTGTCCTTCTTGGTGTTGCATTTTGGGTGGCCAGCAGTGCATATATATAGGGTATATCATTATCATCATTGTCAACCATTATCAATCCACTGCTGGATGAAGGTCTCCCCAAGTTTCTTCCACAATTGTCTGTCTTGAGCCTATCTCCTCCATGTTACTCCGTCATGCTTTCGAATTTCATCCACCCATCTCCCATGGGGTCTTCTTCTGTAACACGTAAACTATGATTTAACTCCGGGGCTCCAGATGTCTTTCCCTGAAGAGTGGTCTGGGGTTCCTGAGTTGCTTTATTTATGTCATTTGTGTTTAGAATTATGAAAGTGCGTTGCTTGTGGTTAATTCTATGTTTATTTCTACTATGTCTAATTCCTGCAGCAGGGAGCGGTGTTGATGTGGTCTAATTACATGAGTGGGCTGTACTTCTTTTTACTGATCGGATCCCACCACCAGATTTTGAAACACATGGCGTAATGATGTTTCAAAATTTGGGGGGTTCCGATCACTCATTGTATGTATACATACACTGACGGAAAAAATCCCAACACCAAGAAGGGGTTGTGTTAGATAAACGATAGTTGGTAAGCGGTGAGAGTACATCTGTGAGATGACGTCTATGCAAATTTCGCGCTCCGCGCATACGTGTGGCGTTAGTAGCGCCCCTCGGAACATGCAAAGCAGGTTTGCTGTAAATACGCGCTGTAACGTTCATGAGCGTTAGTTATCGTTGAGATTCGACGTAGTGTGTTGATGTTAGTCAAGAATGCCTTTAAGAAGACGAAGAAGCCATTATCAACAACTCACGGAGTTTGAACGAGGTCGTGTAATAGTGCTACGAGAAGGTGGATTTTCTTTCCGCAATATTGCAGAACGACTTTGCAGGAATGTAGCCACTGTGCATGATTGTTGGCAGCGGTGGTCAAGGGAAGGTACTGCCTCAAGAAGACCGGGTTCTTTTTTTTTTTTTGGTTGGAGGTTTAACGACCACCGTGAGCAACTCAATGGGCTATAAGCAGTCGCCCGTCTCTAATTTAGGGTCACTGGTTCCAGGGAAGGGAGAGAGCCAGTGCCGTAAGACAAACACAACATCCATGCCTCACCGGGATTCGAACCCGGACCCCTTACGGACGAATGATCAGAGGCCAGCGCCTTAGACCACTGCGCCACCGGGTTCTGGCCGGCCACGTGGCACTACTGAGAGGGAAGACCGCCGTGTACGGCATACGGCCGTGGCGCATCGTACCGCGTCTGCGGCAGCAATTCGAGCTGCAGTTTTTTTTGATTGGAGGTTTAACGACCACCGTGAGCAACTCAATGGGCTATAAGCAGTCGCCCGTCCCTAATTTAGGGTCACTGGTTCCAGGGAAGGGAGAGAGCCAGTGCAGCCAGTGCCGTAAGACAAACACAACATCCATGCCTCACCGGGATTCGAACCCGGACCCCTTCGGACGATTGATCAGAGGCCAACGCCTTAGACCACTGCGCCACCGGGGCGGCGAGCTGCAGTTGCCACCACAGTGACACAACGAACTGTTACAAATCGGTTACTTGAAGGACAGCTCCGAGCCAGACGACCTGTAACGTGCATTCTACTTACTCCAAACCACTGCCGTTTCCGACGTCAGTGGTATCAAGCTAGAGCTCATTGGAGGACGGAGTGGATATCTGTTGTGTTTTCTGATGAAAGCCGGTTCTGCCTGGGTGCCAGTGATGGCCGTGTGTTGGTTAGGAGGCCAGGTGAGCGCCTGCAACCAACCTGTCTGCGGCCGAGACACACTGGACCTACACCTGGAGTTATGGTCTGGGGAGCAATTTCCTATGACAGCAGGAGCACTCTCGTGGTTATCCCATGCACCCTGACGGCACAGTTGTACGTCGGTCTGGTGATTCAACCTGTTGTGCTGCCATTCATGAACAGCATTCCAGGGGTGTTTTCCAACAGGATAACGCTCGCCCGCATACCGCTGTTGTAACCCAACATGCTCTACAGTGTCGACATGTTGCCGTGGCCTGCTAGATCACTAGATCTTTCACCAATCGAGCACGTATGGGACATCATTGGACGACAACTCCAGCGTCACCCCCAACCAGCATTAACCGTCCCTGTATTGACCAACCAAGTGCAACAGGCATGGAACTTCATCCCACAAACTGACATCCAGCACCTGTACGATACAATGCATGAACGTTTGCGTGCTTGCATTCAACATTCTGGCAGTTACACCGGTTATTAATGTACCAGCATTTCACATTTAAAATGGCTCTTCTCGCTCTTACAATAAGCTGTGATTTTGAAACCTTAATCGATTAAATATGTTACCTATACAAATGTATTGCCGCCATTTCATTCCTCTACAACTATTTTTTCGTGGTGTTGGGATTTTTTTCCGTCAGTGTATATATACAATATTATATCATCATTGTCAACCATTATCGATCCACTGCGGAATGAAGGTCTCCCCAAGTTTCTGCCACAATTGTCTGTCTTGAGTCTGCTTCCTCCATCTCACTCTGGTATGCTTTCGAATTTCATCCATCCATCTCCCATGGGGTCTCCTTCTGCCCCTCGGAATCCAGTCTAAAATTTCGGTTGTCCATCGGTGGCCCGTTCTTCTGGCAGCATGTCCATACATACTGTATAATAAAGAGTTTGGGACCCGCTCGCCCTACACACGCAGGAGCAAAGCAGTTGCTGAGGCGCGATCTAACGGGCACGACATAATCGCCTCTGTTGGTGAAGTGTGGAACTGTCATGGCGAAAATTTTAACCTCTGGTGAATTTCGGAGAGACCTGATCAATCTTTCTGTTGGTTTATCGGAGATTAATTAATGCAAAAATTTTCTCCCATGACATACGTTAGAAGAAAATTCCTGGTTGAAAGGCAGGGGAATTCATGCGCAAAATTCGCTTGTCTTAATCACAACCAGGAAAACAAAATTTCATGTTGGAGAAAGAAAAAAAAAAAAAAAAAAGAGAAAAAGAATAATATTTGATTTAACTGACTTTGGGCTTTTGAAAATAATTATTTTATCTATTCTTTTTATCGCGATAGGAAAAGGCGAGTAGGTGTGCAGCTCAGAGAATCAAAATTAATTTTACTTTCACATCACGGAACGAGAGAGAAAAAAAAATTAAAAGTAGTGATTTTCTGCAAGGCAAGAATTCGCCAATTTTTGCGTTCCTGTTTCCAAACGTCGTGGAAAAGTCACCCAAAAGTGTAACATCTTTTCGTCTTTTGGGGTAAGGAATTCAGCAACAGAAATCTATTTTTAGACCTCAGGGTCAAAAGCGGGGTCCCTACGTGTGAAGGTCAGTGTGTCACCCCTGGCTTGCGAGGGAGTGAAATTCCGTTGGGGAGTCGTGAGTTGCTAGGCTGAAGTTTCGACCAATGAGAGGGGTCAGCGGTTTCAAGCACCCCAGAGTTTTATCCGTTGAGAAAACACTTTTGTGCTTGTCTTCTTGCTGGCTGGCAGAGAGAGAGGGACGGCGGAGTTTTTCTCCTAGCCTTTTGGTGGGAGAGTACCCACAGGAAAAAAAGTGGTTTTTCTTGACTGCCTTTGCTGACCACCAGTCCACCACAAGGGGACACTCTGGATCTGGGCTGCCTATTGAAAATGTTGACGATGCAGAACGCAGTTAAAGCGGCATTCCGCCGGCCGGGAACCTCGCCCTGAAAAACTAAATGGCGGAAGGCTGCAGGCTGGGACAATGTCGTTAGTGGAAAGTTCTTGGCTGAAGGGGGACATGCATTCTCCCTTATGGAAATCCCGGAAAGAGTGGGCCCAGCCTCTACAGCTTCCCCTTCGGTTGCTACTCCGAAAAGGAGGCCTGCTTCAAAGGCCGAAGGAAAGAAAAAAAAAATTAAATAAATAAAGGTTCCATCTCATCCCGAGGTTTCGAAAATGGTTACCTCGGCTATTAACCGTTTAAGGAAGGGAACTGGGAGGAAGAAAAGAAAGAAATACTAACGAGACTGTGGTTGTGCCAGGACTGTAAGCTGTGGTGGAAAAAAAAGGAAAAAAAAGAACGCCAGCTCGAAGGTAATGTTTTAGTCCATATCTTTCTGTATTGATATATAACATCCCACGCAGGGTACCTAAACTTCGAGCTGAGCATAAGAAACAAAAAGAAAAAGAGCAAGTTTTTTTTTTTTGCCTCTGATTATGGCTGTGTTGTCGTTCAGCTTTCAAAATTAAAATTTATTAGTTACTCAGGTATGAATTCAGAAAAAGAAAGAAAAGAAAAGAGAGGGGAGTTGAAAATGCTTTCATTTATGTTTTTTTTTTGTGTTGTCATGTCTGGTAGTTTAGCAACTTCCCAGGCCAGTAAATTTTAATGTATCGGAAAAATTTAGTTTAATAGTTGGGCACAGTGAATTTTGGTGCATCGATAATAGTTTAGTTGGGCATGTGATAATTGAAAAGCAGTGTTATTGTGATGTCGTGGGTGATAAAATAATAGTAAACATTTCTCTCTAGTCTTTTACAGCGTTGAGTTATTTTCTTTTTGAGTGAAGATAAATTATGGGATGATTTATATTGGAATTTTGGGAACATATTATAGTGTGATGAAATTGGAAACCTAAAGTGTTGTTTACATTCTTGGAGTGTTGAGTGTCGAAATTAAGATGGTAGGTGTGTTATTTGAGGACCAGTATTTTACATGCTCCAGATGAGTGTTAATCTCCCATTGGAAAGGGGGTGATCTTAGGGCAAACCGGGAACTTGTCCTAGGGCAGAGGGCTCTGAGTAGGGAATTTTCACCAGGATGCGATATGTGCAGAATAGAAGTTAAAGTATTTTTTGTTCTCAAGTTTAGTATTTCACAAAAAGAATGAACATCATGGGTTGAGAAGACACACTTTTGCTCACCAGTTCCAGTATTAATTGTTCTTTTCTTTGGCCTAAATTTTCTTGTTTTTACTATAAGGTTAAAAAGTCTAAATGTAATTTTAATTTTCAATAAGGTGAAAATATGTAGTGGGTTATGTAAATGGTCAGTGTTATTGTCTGCAGTGGACCTGCGCATTGCCATGGTGCGGAAGAATTTCCTTGCTAGTGATTTTTCCTGGGATATATGTGGATATAGAGATAAGTGAATTTTCCTGGGATATATGTGGATATAGAGATAAGTGGATTTCCCTGGGATATAGAGAGATAAGTGAATTTTCCTGGGATATATGTGGATATTGTGATTTAGGATTTCTTGGGATATATAGAGAGATAAGTGAATTTTCCTGGGATATATGTGGATATTGTGATTTAGGATTTCTTGGGATATATAGAGAGAAGTGAATTTTCCTGGGATATATGTGGATATTGTGATTTAGGATTTCTTGGGATATATAGAGAGATAAGTGAATTTTTCCTGGGATATAGTTGTGTTGGTTCTGGGCCGGATGTGCCTGGAGTATTTAGGGTTGAAGTACGACAGGCTCTTGCAGGCGTGGTTGATCAAGGTGGGATCATGCATTGGTTCGAAAAGGGAGATCCTTGAGGACGTGGTTTTTGGGGGGAAAACTTGTCTTCAAACCCCCAGTAGTTTCGCTGCTCACGGAGATATGTACTGCCAGCGAGGGTCGGTCAGGTGTTGCTTCAATAATTGGCGAGATCATGTTAGAGGAAATTCTGTGCCTGATGATGATGTGTCGCACTTGAGGATTTTTTTCCTTTCCTTTTGCATAGGCTGAAAGTGGATTCACGACCCAATTTCACGCCTTCAGCCTGACTGGTATTTTCTTCCTGTGTTGGTTCTCAAAAACCCAGGGTAGTGTCTGAACTGAGAGTATTTGCCTCACCGCTACCTCAGTAATTCACTGCAGGTGTTAAATTTAAGTTTGTTTGGTGATTTAAAGTATCTAAATTTATTTGTTTATGATTTGCTGTAGTGCTAGGGATGTAAATTCTGGTTGTTAGTGTTAGTGAGTATGATATTTAGTTTGGAAATTTAGTTAATTGGTATTTTGAGCTTTTGTTTACAGTATAGAGTTATTAAGTATCTTGAGCTATTATGTGAAGTGCAGAGTGAGGTGATTTTTATGAGCAAGCTAGTGCAAGAAGATTGTTTGAATTTCTGAATTATGGTGATGTTATGAATAGTGATAATTTTTAAGATTAGTTAGTGAGGTTTCTTTGTAAGTGAAGTAGGTTCATTCAGGGTAGTTCTATAGGTTATGTAATGTTAATTAATGCTTGTGCTCAGTGTAAATTCTGTTGTGAGGATAATTTACTTGGTTTGTTTACTTTCAGATAGTAGATCTGGTTAATGTATAATTTGGGGCTCTTATTGTAACTGTAAATTTAATTGAAGTCTTTGAAGCTGGTCTGGGAGATTGCAGAGTTTGCTAAAATTGTTTAGGTGCTGTAAATTTAAATCAATAAGTGTAAAAGTGTAAATTTGTCATTGAGCTAACTAGGTGAGAGAGAAGAGAGTACGTTTCAAAAGAACAGAACTTGTCCACCTTGTGGAATTAAAAATAATCCAGTATCTTTTTTTTTGTGTAAGCTATGTGAATCATGGTATAATTTTGGATGCATGCCTAGTGTTCAAACCAACTGTGTTGAAATATGTAAAGTTGTGCTGTTCATAAGGCCAGCGGCCAAAGAGAAATAGAAAAGAAATTGAGATTCTGTTTTTATACTGCTGTGTTTTAGCAAACAACAAAAAGGAAATGCCATCTGATTGTCCACTAAATGACCTTATTAAGTTTTTAAAGAAAAATAATAAATACAGGCAGTAGCCTTTCAAAAAAAGTCCAAAATTAGTGCAGTGTGAAAATTTTTGTGTGCTGTTGTCTTCCATGACTTGGTCCCATGTACACCACCTTAGCTTGACTAAGGCTATCGATCCGAATCCTGGTTTTATAAGGTATTTCATAACTGCAATTTTTGTCCTATCCTTTTAAATTGACTTTCACCGCCTCCACAAGTTGTTATTGAACGAGTACATTTTATCCTAGGACTTATAGTGACACATTTTCATACACATGCAAAAATATTCACTTATTTTGCACTTTCAGGTGAGCTCATTTACACTGAATAGTCGTGTTCGAGTCATGCGTAAACACAAACAACGCAAACTTTCCAATAACTTCTTGTGGAATGTAAATTTTCAGATGCATTTTTGTTTAGGATGTTCATGGCCTTCTAATACTTAGAAAATATTTTTTGTTTCGAAATGCATCCACCCATCTCCCAAATTTAACTTCTCTATGGTTTCCATATTAAATTGCAATACCAGCATAAATATAGTAACGCTTTTAATAAATAACAATCAATTCAATATACGCAAAACAAATTAAAGTATTTTTTTTCACCATAACAGAACTTAGCTAACACAACTGTAAAACTATGATAGATGGGCTAGAAATGTAAATTACAAAGTTGTAGAACTGACTTTGCTTATTAGGAATCGATATCGGTTTTATTAAGTACACATTATACACGTGTTTGCATTCTACGAAAAATTATTGGCCGATGCCGACAAGGCGAATTTGCATAGCCGGTTACAAGGAACGCCTCGTAGGAGGAACTACCAAACGCCCATGCAAATTGAATCGGTTCAGTCCACGTGTATAAAACGGTATTTCAGACAGATTTCAGCAGTTTGGGACGTAATGTAGCAACCCGACGTGAGATCAGTGATTTTACACGAATTCAAACTTGGCCAGAATGTGTCCAAACGGTCGCAAATGTCAATAGAGCGTGGGTTGTTGGAACGACGAGTGACAGAACTGTCCGTAGACTGTTTTCCAAGTTCCATGCTGGTGATGTTGCCATCGACCATAAGCCAGAAGCCGGTGGTCCGGTTCTGTGTGACACTGTACATTTAAGGCGAAAAGTGGAAGAATAACCAACGTCCACAGTACATGAGCTCAGTGCCGAACTTGTCGTATCATCAGCGACAGTTTCCAGACACCTGGCAGCTATGAGCAAGATTAAAAACTGGATACCTGTGTTCCACACAAACTCACCGAACAGCAGCAGATACGGCTTCTGGAAACATGCATTGCCTTCCAAAAACGTGAGGCTAGTGCTTCCTTTCTGCATCGTATCCTTACGGTTGATGAAAAATCGGTGCTTTATGACAAAAGGAAGCGAACAGCGCCGTGGCTCGATAAAGGGGAACCACCCAAACACATGTCCAAATCAGAGTTGCACCCACAAAAGGTTCTGACTTCTGTGTGGTGGACTGCCAAGACTGCGGTTCATTATGAGTTTTTGCCGCGAGGTCAAACAATCACAACGGACGTGTGCTGCCGTCAGCCGAACGAATGTCACCAGAAATTATGCAGCAAACAACCATTGCTAGCCAATCGTTTGGGTCCCATACTGCTTCAGGATGGCGCATGACCGCATGTGTCTATTGGACGCATGAGAAAAATCAACGCCTTGGGGTACGAGGTCCTCTCTCACCCTATTTATTCACCTGACTTGGCTCTGTCAGACTTTCACGTTTCGCTATTTGGACCACTTCTTGAGGGGCAAACGGTTCGCTAACAAGGATGCTGTGATTTCCGCCGTTAGCGATTCCTCGCTGAAAGTGACTCTTGAGTCTGAGTTATTAGAGATCCCAAGAGAAGTCATTATGGAATTCTCTATGTTCTTACCAATATTGCTAGAATTTGACAATTACAATTCCAGTTTTCAAAATTTTTGTTATGGCACTGTTTACGCTTGATGCATTGGTATGACCACTCCTTCCACCAAGCATGCGTACATATCCAAAAAATGACTCTACGTCATCACTTGAAAATTTTCGTGTCAAGACATAGTGGAATCCTTCATTTTAAAGATATTTAGTGCATGACACTGTAGATCTTGTAGTGACTACTAATGCTTCATATGTTTCATCGCTTAAGAACTGTAGCTTAATATTGGTGCAAGAAAGCTTCCTTTGCTCAAAATATGCCAGGAAATCAATTTCCAGCTAGTTTAGCCTCTTGTCAGAAATACACAGAAACTGCATACCATTAGGATGATTTTTATGGATATGGTATGTCGTACTGTTTATATTATAGTACAAGGACCATTTGTGTACCACTTCTATAAACTCAGTGGTCTTAGCAGAACTTTCAAAACCATGTATAGAGCATAGATGACCACGATCACGAAGGAATCTTAGAACCTCTGTCACTTCAGGTGAAAATATCTGCATTGCTCTCTTAACGCTATTTTTTTCAAAACTGGTAGAAAACAAATGTTTCTTAGTGAGGCACCGAACTGGCTTAAGAATCTCACCTGGCTTCAATTCGTACAACCTAGTGAGATAATAGGGTGTGATCACCAAGCCTTCATTTACAAAGCATTTCTTTGATGAAAGAAACTGTGAATGGATATTCTTTAGAATATGACAGGGGTCAAAGCTAATGCACAATTTGCATTCTGCATCTAAAGGGTCGGCAATCTCTGGCTTAATGGAACCATCACACAGCAGCCTAAACATCACAGCATTGACTTGTACAGTCGTCTGTCCCAATACGAACAACACGGAAACCTGTTTTCTCTAGTTCTGACAAAACATGGGAGAGTCAAATCATAGAGTTCTTTTCCTTGTAGTTGCTTAGTAAAATAGTAAGCAACCAGAATTCGAAAATGCGTTGCCAATCCAGAAAACAAAAAACAGAGCAGTCGATTTGCAAGTTGTTTCTGGGTTCCCGAGGTTTCTTCGATACCCTCCATTTCTACGTTTCCTACCAATCTGTCTTGCAGTTTTTTGGTAGGTGAGCATGGGCTTAATGGTCATCTCATCTATGATGATAGAACCCAGAAGTTCTTTTTCTGTCAACATTTTTTCTTCAGCTGCAAGTCGTTGCTTTACAAGGTCAGTAAATCCTGTTCTCCCAAGTGTTTCCCATGCATTTTTTTAGAGTGGTTTCAGACGGAAGTTTCAATAAACCATTATCTCTAATATAACGGTAGCCTGTAGGTGAACGACTGTGCCACATAATGCAAAAATGGACAGATATCTCATTCCAACGGGGTTTCACCATAGTTCTCGCTTTCAGCTGATCAATTAAAAACATTGCGTGATGATCAGCATTTTCAGCATCATCAATAACACATTTCACATTCAGACTTTTTAGACTGGTCAACAAATCATTATAATTTTTCTGCAATGCTGATAATTTGGACCGGCAACTTTGTAATTTTGACTTTGCATGCAATAGCTTTAACGACATAATCCTGTTATTTTTCCTCAAAATAGCATTAGTTTTTCATCGTATAGAACTATGCCGAGCAATTTTTCTGGACACAGCAGTGGCTGCCTTGGAACAATTTCTAAATCTTGAGTCTGAGATTCAATAAACGTTGAACGTTGAGATTCAATAAGCGTTGAAGATTCAGGACTTTCTTCAAAAACTGTTCAGAACATCAGGTTGTGATATATGTGATGTACTAGCAGTGGAAAGCTGTGGTATATAATACGTACTGGCAGCAGTAACTGATGCTTTTACATGATTTACCAGTGGCCTCCTTTTGGTAATTTGTTTCGGTTGCAGACTTTGTGGATAATCGGGGAATACCGAAGGCATGACATCAGGTTTTAACAATTTCTTTTTAAATCCTTCTCTAAATTCCTCCGGCAGAAAATTGTTTGTCACAAACAAATGAGTACTGTTTTGGCTGCCATGGGGATCCCTTGGTTAGGCCTACAGAGTAAATAAAATAGCTTGCATTTTAAAACAGTGCACCATTTTGTCGGTAAGTACACAAAAAATATTTTTATTTTCTTAAAGATTTCCAAGGTATGTTTGACACACGCAAATAGAAAACAAAAGTAAATTTATTAACATATAGCATCTGATGATGAGATTTGTAGTTACCACCGCTACAATGTGAAAAACTAATAAGTGATTCATATGTATACCAGTTAGAGCTTTTGTTAATTGTGTACAGGAGTCATTCTGATCACAGTTGAATACCCAAAACTATACACTTGCATTTAACATATGTTCCAACATTTGTTTCAGTCAGTATTGTTAAATAAATTTATATGAAAGTAAATTATTATGGGGAAACTATGGCCTCAGCTATGCTGCAATGAATTAATCCAAAAGCAACTAAAAATTGGAATCTATGGAAGTGTGTATGTGTGTGGAGGCATTAGTGCAAGGTAATGAAATTTTGACAAAAACTCGTTTTTTTTGTTTTTTTTGTTTTTTGTAACCCTTCAATGTAAATAAAGTGTTATCTTTAAAACTAAGAGAGTGCAAAATGTTCTGTGTATATTTTTATCTACTACAACCTACATATCATAAGGCATCACTTACTATTAGATGCACCAGATGTACACAATTATGGGACCCATAACTCTGAAAATGAGGGTTTCATTATGCACAACCTACATACAGTCTGGAATCATAGCCTACACGTTTGCTTTTTTCCTTAGGCTATGCTAAAATACATGTTGTTATTACTATAACTCAATTTTAAATAAAATATGCATCAAATGTGCCTATTCAAAGGCTTCATGGAAGTTCAGATCCCCTATGCATCTACTCCCATGACTCCAATTAATCTTACTGTATAAATAAAATTTTAGAAATATACATAGGCCTTTCAGTTTTGTCTGACGAATCATAGGAGCTACATGTTTTAGGAAAATTTTATTTTATTTGCATTCCACGCATTATATATATACACTATATTGACAAAAGTCACCAGACACCTAGAACAGAAACACATAGCATTTATTGACAAATATTAGTACAGTGTCGGTCCACCTTTGGCCTTAATGCACGCACTGACCCTTCGAGATATGCTTTCGACAAGGTTTTGGAACACAGCGATAGGTATGTGGTTCCATTCAGTACATAATGCTGTTGCTAACTGTTGCTTAGTAGTAGGCCCTGGTTCCAAACTTATTATGAGGCGCTCTAATTCATCCCATAGGTGCTCTATGGGGTTAAGATCAGGGCTCTGTGCTGGCAAGTCCACACACGATACGGAATTATCGTCAAACCACGCCATAACAGTCCTTGCTTTATGGCTCGGTGCATTATCCTGCTGGTACCAACATGGCTCGGTTCCACAGTATTTCCACAGAGTTGGTAGGCCATAATTGTCCAGAATATCGAGGTAGACGTGCTAGTTAACAGGTTTGTCCACGATAACATTTTGGGCCGGGACCATACCACGAAAAACACCACCACGCGAGTACACTGGGGTAAATAGCGTTCCCCCAGCCAGCGCCATACCCACACATGGCTATCAGACTGATGGATCATGTATCTGGATTCATCAGTCCATAGAACCCGTTTCCATTGATCTACGGTCCACGATAAATGTTCTTTACACCGTTCTAAACGACGAGTAGCATTCCGAGTGGAGATGAAAGGCATATGAGCAGCCACACGACCACGGTAACCCATGGAATGAAGTTCTCTGCGAATGGTATGTGTACATACTGAGGTTCCAGCATTTTTACTCACCTGTACACTGAGGTCTTGTGCAGTATTTCGTTGATTAGCTCTAATGACTCTCCTGAGGCTTCGACATCCTCTATCACTGATTTTCTTTGGTCTGCCGGTATGTTTTGCTGCTTCAGGCACGCCATGTGTCTTACACTCATTCAGTACATCCAAAACAGTTGACTTGGGTATGTTTAAGCACCTCTCGGTTTCTCTTATGGACAACCCACTAATATAACACCCGACAATCTTTCCTTTCTCAAAGTCAGTTCTCTCCCACCATGACATTTTCACTCAACCTCACAGTGCGATATGATCACGGTCAGCTGCAGGCTTGTTTTTATACCGATTGCAGCTGCACCGCACATCCTAACAATGCAGCAGATCCGTTCATTTGCTTTTGAAGGGGTGTCCGGTGACTTTTGTCAATATACCGTATACACTGAAGAGCAATTGAATTAGAGGTACCTGTCTAGTAACGCGTAGCACCACCTTTCGCCCTGATGGCGGCGACGATTCGTCTCGGCATGGGCTCGACAAGACACCGGAAGCGTTGGGAAGCCATACGGATCCACGACCCCTGAACAAGCTCCCACAGTTCCCGAAGATTTGATGGAGAGGGGTCAGAGTCTCGAACATCTCTCTCGGTGGCATCCCAGATGTGCTCGATGGGATTGAGGTCAGGTGACCTAGCTGGCCAAGGAAGCGAGGTCACGTCAGTGGAGTGTTCATCCAACCATTCGGATACAATTCAGGAGTGATGGCATGGTGCATTGTCTTGTTGCAGGATGAGGTCCCCAGTGGAATGTTGAAGACGTACAAACGGGTGCAAATGGTCGTCCAGAATATCCCAGTAACGTTGACCTGTGAGGGACGATGTCACACATACCAGGGGTCCCATTTCAGTCCATGGAAACAGTCCCCAGACGAGAATACCACCCCTACCAGCTTGAAGAGTACCCTACTGTCAAGAAGGATCCATCGTTTCATGTGGTTTGCGCCGTACTCGTATCCTGCCATTCGCATGTACCAACGTGAATCTCGACTCATCAGTCCAGGCAACATTTTCCCACATGTCTAGGGTCCAGTGGCGATGTTCCCGTGCCCATGCTAATCTTTGCACCGTGTGGTGAGCGGCCAGCAGAGGTAACCTCGTGGGACGATGGCTTCTGTACCCCATAGCGAGGAGATGGTTCTGGATGGTGTGGCTGCTTACACGTTTTTGTGCACCAGCGTTAAATTGTCGAGTGATTTCTTGCACTGTGGACTGTCTATCTGCTGTTATAATGCTACCTAGCCGACGATGACCCCACTCATCCACACGCTGTTGTGCACAGCAGTTGGCAGGGATGGTTTTACCAGATTCGATGTACTCACGGTACACCCGTGACACAGTGGCTCGTGAAAATCCCAGTGCCTGCACAACTTCCGAGATGGAGTGACCCATTCGTCGGGCCCCAACAATTTGCCCACGATCAAATGTGCTTAGATCCTTCGTCTTACCCATACTGCGCCCAACTCTTACTGATTCCCGTCGCATCACTCCTTATATTGTCGGATCGATGCATACGTCATGTCGTTTCCGTTTACAGGGCTGCCCACAGCGCCACATTTGCATAACGTCAGCTGTCTCTAATTCAATTGCTCTTCAGTGTACATAGGCCTTTCAGTTTTGTCTGACGAATCATAGGAGCTACATGTTTTAGGAAAATTTTATATTTTTTCACACATTATATATATATATCATCATCATCATCATCATTGTCAACCATTATCAATCCACTGCTGGACGAAGGTCCCCTAAGTTTCCTCCACAACGGTCTGTCTTGTGCCAGTCTCCTCCATGTCACTCCCGCATACTTTCGAATTTCATCCACCCATCTCCCATGTGGTCTTCTTCTGGGTCTTTTCCTGTCCCTTGGAATACAATCTAAAATGTCGGCTGTCCATCGATGGTCTGTCCTTCTCGCAGTTTGTCCAGCCCATTGCCATTTCAGGGATTTAACTCTCATCATGATGTCTTCCACTCTTGTCATTTTTCGGATCCACGTGTTCCTCTTCTTATCTCTCCTGATTACACCAAGCATGCACCTCTCCATGCTGCTTTGAGTTGTCTGCAGCCTTTGTATGTCTCTTTTAGTTAAGGTCCACGTCTCTGCACCATACGTAAGCACTGGAAGGATGCATTGATCAAACACTTTTCTTTTAAGACATAATGGCATATTGCTCTTGAAAATTATGCTGTTTCTTCCAAAAGCTCTCCAGGCAAGTTTTGTACGCCGATTAATTTCTTCACCAATGTGACCCTCACTTGATATCTGCTGTCCAAGATAAACGTACGTGTCTGTTATCTCCAGCTTTTCTCCATCAATCAATAAATCTTCATTTCTTGTAAAACCACTGTTGTACATCACTTTTGTCTTCTGAAAGTTCATTTTTAATCCCACTTCTTTACTCTTGTCAGCAAGTTCCTGGATCATACTCTGTAGCTCTGATGGGGTAGTTGCAAAAATGACTATGTCATCAGCAAAACGAAGGTGGGTTAGATAATCTCCATTAATCTTTATCCCTTTGTTTTCCCAGTTCAGTGATTGAAAGACATTTTCCAATGTGGCATTAAAGAGCTTCGGAGATATGGTGTCAACTTGTCTCACTCCTTTTCCAATTTTTATGTGTGTTGTATTTTCAAACAGCCGAATCTTTGCACTTGCATTTTCATAGATGTTATTAATAATATTAATGTATGCATCTTCAATACCGCAGGATTTCAGAGCCATTGCAACTGCTGATGGTTTCACCAAATCAAAGGCTTTTTCATAATCGATAAAAGCCATGCACAATGGAAGTTCATATTCCCTCGCTCTTTCAATTAGTTCTCTCAGTACGTGGATATGATCTATTGTGCTGTAGCTACTCCTGAATCCAGCTTGTTCTCTCGGTTGAGCCATGTCCAGTGTCACCTTCAAGCGGTGTGAAAGAACTTTAGTGAAGATTTTATAAACCACTGATAGGAGGCTGATAGGTCTGTAGTTCCTGAGATCCTCAATGTCACCTTTTTTATGTAGCAAGATCATTGTAGCGTTGTTCCAATCCTCAGGAATTTTCCCTTCATTAAGGCATCGAGTGAACATTTGGGCGAGTACTGTTTCGATTTCTCCACATGGTTCTTGTATGATGTCTACAGTAATTCCATCTTCTCCTGGAGCTTTTCCCCGCTTCATGTTCTTGATTGCATGTGCAACTTCTGCTGGAAGGACTGGAAGAACTCTGGTACTGGTACCTTTCATTATGTCTGGAGTACATGTATCATCCCTTTCATATAATTTGGAGTAGAAATCTTTCACTCTTGTCAAAATTTCGCCTCTATTTCTTGTTACAGAACCATCTTCTTTTCTCAGTGCCATAATCTGTTTTTTCCCCTTACTGAGATGTCCCTTTGCTATCTTTAGGCTTTGGTTGTTTTCAATTGCTTTCCTTACTAGTTCACAGTTGAATTTCCTTACGTCTTCAGTGATACTTTTTCGTACTGTCTTGCATAGCTCTATATATTCCACTTTGGAAGTCACATCTTCTTTAGTTGTCCTCATCACTCTTCTTTTTTGCATCAACATTTTGGTTTTTCCTGAAAATTTGTTCACATGCAATTTGTTCTTAGACCCAGCTAATTTTGTTGCTGTTTCCATAAGAGCTTTGGTTACTTTTCTGTTAACTTCAGAAATATCTACTTCTTTCGATGTTAGGCCTTCTAAAGCAGAGAATCTGTTCTTCAGTTCCAATTTGAAGGTATTATGGTGTTTTTTAAGGTTGGTTATGTCAATACATTTTGTTTGTCTTATGAGCTTGCTACGTTCGAGTTTAGTGTTGAGGTGCATCTTACATCTCACCAATCTATGGTCACTACCTGTGTTGAACTTGTTTAGCACACTGCAGTCTTCTATGACGAATTTTTTGTTACACATAATAAAATCAATTTCACTTGTCGTCCCATTTGGATGTCTCCATGTCCATTTCCTGTGTGGCTTTTTCTTGAAAAAGGAGTTCAAGATGAAAAACCCTTCTGCCTCTGCAAACTCTACGAGAGTATTTCCACGCTGGTTTCTGTTGCCGTGACCGAATTTACCTACTGAAGTTTCATTCTGTTGCCGTTGCCGTTGCCCTATTTTTGCATTGAAATCTCCCATAATTATCTTCAAGTGCTGCTTACCTTTATTATTTAGATCACGAATTTCCTCATAAAATTCTTCAATTTCTTCTTCAGCATGACTTGTGGTGGGTGCATAAGTTTGAATAATCTGAGCCTGGTATCTTCTCGAGAGTTGGATAACGAGTCGTGCAGCTCTGTCAGAGGAACTTTCAACTTCTACAACTTTATCCTTCAGTTTCTTGTTTATTATAAATCCAACACCACTAGTTCTGCCAGTATCTGTCCCACGATAGTAGAAGAGATGTCCACTTTTCAGTTCAATGAGATCTTCTCCTTTTCTCCTTACCTCACTTAGCCCGACGATGTCCCACTTGATCCTTTGTAGTTCCTCTTCCAATTCAAGAAGCCTTGAATCAGAAGATAGGGAGCGTCCGTTATACGTAGCCAAGGTCAGCATCAGATGGCAGCCTAGTCCGGTCCTCCGGGGATTCTTAGCACCCTCTGCCTTCATGTCGCACTGGCCGCTGCCTTGGCCAGGTACATTCCAGCTGCCGGAGACTGAGGGCCAAGATTTAAGTTGTGGAGTCATTTTGGAGGGGTTTGGCCATAACTCACCACGCTGGCCAAGCGGGTTGGTGAGTGTGGGATAGCATTTCCTCTAATCCCGATGGTATAGTTATACCGCTATTGGCGGTCGTCAGAGCCCCTTTAGTGGGAACAGGATGTACCACGAGAAGGCGGGGTTGACATTTGTCAAGGAGAGGCTGTGATGTTACGCATCACCTGACCTTACATCTCATATATATCTCTATATATGCAGAGTATGATCCAGGAACTTGCTGACAAGAGTAAAGAAGTGGGATTAAAAATGAACTTTCAGAAGACAAAAGTGATGTTCAATGCTTTTACAAGAAATGAAGATTTATCGATTGATGGAAAAAAGCTGGAGATAACAGACACGTACGTTTATCTTGGACAGCAGATATCAAGTGAGGGTCACATTGATGAAGAAATTAATCGGCGTACAAAACTTGCCTGGAGAGCTTTTGGAAGAAACAGCATAATTTTCAAGAGCAATATGCCATTATGTCTTAAAAGAAAAGTGTTTGATCAATGCATCCTTCCAGTGCTTACGTATGGTGCAGAGACGTGGACCTTAACTAAAAGAGACATACAAAGGCTGCAGACAACTCAAAGAAGCATGAAGAGGTGCATACTTGGTGTAACCAGGAGAGATAAGAAGAGGAACTCGTGGATCCGAAAAATAACAAGAGTGGAAGACATCATGATCAGAGTTAAATCCCTGAAATGGCAATGGGCTGGACATACTACCAGAAGGACAGATCATCGATGGACAGCCGAAATTTTAGATTGGATTCCAAGGGACAAGAAAAGACCCAGAAGAAGACCACATGGGAGATGGGTGGATGAAATTCGAAAGTATGCAGGGGTGACATGGAGGAGACTGGCACAAGACAGACCGTTGTGGAGGAAACTTGGGGAGACCTTCGTCCAGCAGTGGATTGATAATGATGACAATGATGATGATGATGATATATTCAACTGACAATCCTGACACTAAATGAAGTGTTCTTGTGCTGTGCTTATTGCTTAATTTTGAGCACAAGCCGCTTAATAAGTAAACCTGGCTTAACAGGAAAATTAACAATAATTATGTAATAATATCACTTACCTTGTCTTGAAATAAATCTCAGCCATTTCCCCCTCAATTCAGCTCTGCTGGGGATCTGATGAAAACTTGCCACATCACATAAAGTGTTTGACGAACAGAAAGGTACACAACACAGCACCAATGTAACATAGCATAGCTACTGGCAGTTAAAAATATGTAGAAGGCAAAGTACTTAATTGAAGTAAAAAACAAGCAGAAATAATTTGAAACTCGAGAGCTTAATCCAAGTGCGACAAAACGAGATCAAAACATGGCAAACCACGTGAAGCAATGGCGAGAAATGACTTACAAAATGTTTGTACGTAGGCTATGATTTGTACGGATCGTTAGGGCCACTCATGGCAAAAATCAGAAACTTTGCTATCAGACAAGTTTTTTGAAAAACGACAGGCATCCTTCTATTACGTAGGCTACGGCCTGACTACATGGAGAATGAAGGGACCAAAGACTTTAAGGATACAGACTGGAAAACCGTTAGATAACTGCGCGAAATTTGAAATTCAGCACTGTACATCCAGAATCTCTCACATCCTGTAGTTTTCTAAAAGCGTTTGAGGGTTTATATCAGTTACACCCATTTTTTATATAGAACCACTAAGCTTTACATGTTTTTTTCATTTCTATAAACTGCATATCTATATTGTAAAGTATTTCAGAAACGAATATAGACAGATAAGCCAATTTTTAATGTCAAAAGCAATACTCCTTATGCACAGGGACATCACTAGACTTCAAAATCAGGGTGGGCAAGTATTATTTTTGCTGGGGCAAGTTTGATAGCAACTTTAGTTTTACTAAACACTGAAAGAATGAATTTTAATGCATTTTACTACAGACTGCAAAGGAATTCATGCAATTCCCACTTCCTTAAATACATATTCATTAATTTTGGAACTGTTTTGAAGTTTTTTTACTTTTTGAAATACAAAAGAATTCAAAGTTTGGGTCCTTTTTTTTTTTTTTTTTTTGTTAATGTCTATTTGTGCAACTAAGTATGGGAATAAATGTCTGTGCAACTAAGTAAGGGAATACTTAGTTGCACAAACCCATACTTTTTTTAATCTCATACTTAGTTGCAGAAACAGACAGTAGTGTCTATCTATTTTTAATAAAATTAGTAAAACCTGAAAAGTTACATACTATATAACAAGCATGACACACTGCCACCCCCACGCAGCACACACTGATTAAAAAGAAAATTTTATGCCTAGGAGAAAGATCTGAAAACAAACGTTTTCATGAATTAGGATTGAGAGGAAATAAGAAAACGTGCAAACACAACACCTTACCATTCCTTAACCCCTTCCTTCAAGCCAGCGACCTTTTCTTGCACTCATCTCTTCCAAAGCAGTAGTCATCAGCCACGTCTTGCTTTCTCTAGCCCAGAGCAGGCTTAAGAGCACTGGTATAGCTTTAAACTCCACTTTACGTATTAGAATCCCATACTTAGGTGCACAAACAGACAGCAGAGATATTAGTAATGGCCTCTCTCTCCTCAGATAATCCCTACCCACTTTCTTCATTCGCCTTTGGCCATATTAACATGAAAAACAGATTAAAGTAAACATTTTGAAAAGTGGAGAGCAGTAACATTTCCATGGCCCTGCGGACACTATTTCAAAAGCACTTCTTAGGGAAGGGCTACACGAATTAAAACACCAGACTTATCATTGCTCAGCAAAATTCATATTATGTTTTAAAGTTTAAAAAATTGGAAAATAACATAACACATCTTGAGCTGGGTGAGCGAGAAAACTTTCAGGGCTGTAGCCCACCCTTGCATCCCCTTGGTGACGTCCCTGCTTATGCACGAATAAGAATTTGAAGTAACTGCTTATAAACCTATTAATTCAGACTAAATTTTGTTATCAAATGTATATGGGCTTCCTGCCTAATATAATCACCTATGTGCCAAAAAGTTTATACAGTGCTGTGCAAAAGTATTGCATCATTTGCAAAAACCGTGAATTTTTAAGTTGAACTCTTTTTTTAACTAATAAATTTCCATGGTTATTTCATCATTTATCTTCCATTTGATTCGAAATTTAATGGAGATCTCAAAAATGCCATAGTTTTTCCTGTAGCTACTTCTGTTCTTAAAATATGTTACAAAAATCATGACCAAGTCGAAATTATTATGAAAAGGATCATTTATCCAATACTTAGGTTCACAGCAGTAAATCGTTTTTGTAATTCATAAGGAATGAAATAACATTTAAATAAAGAAATATAATAAAGCAAAATTATAAAATGTACCTAATATACAGGGTGTCCGAGAATTATTGGACACATTACAAAATTACATAAAACAAAACATTAAACAGATAGAAAGAAACTGACTGTACTAACTTACAATGTAACTACACAAGTTAATAAATTTCAATGTGAGATCCCTTGGTTGCTCGTAGTACGTCCAAGTGATACTCGATTTCATGCCATGTATTGGCAAGCATCTGAGGAGTTATGGAATTAATAGCAGCTGTGATACGCTGCTCCAGTTCCAACAAATCAGTACAAGGCGTCTGATAGACACGATCCTTAATAACCCCAGATGAAATAATCCAATGGAGTTAGATCTGAAGAGCGAGGAGGCCACGGAATGAGACCACCACACCCAATCCATCTGTCGGGGAAATGCTCATTTAGGCACTTACGTATATATGTTGACCAATGCGGAGATCATCTTGTTGGAAAACGACGTCATATCTTTTGATCTGAAGTATAGTGAAATTTTCTAGCATATCCAAGTAAATGTCACCATTTATGGTTTTTTCACAGAAGAAGAAAGGGCCAATCACTTCTCTTTTTGATAGGGCGCACCACACATTAACTTTTGGAGAATCACGTTCCAGTTCAATAGCAGCATGAGGCGGTTCACTGCCCCGTATCCTACAGTTATGACAATTCACAATACCTGATACATGAAATGTGGATTCATCACTAAAAATTATAGTACTGAGAAAGTTTTCATCTTTTTCCACTCGATTCAGCATATCCACAGCGAAATCGTATCGCAGAGTGTGATCATTTACATGCATCTTTTGCACTATTTGAATTTTATAAGCATGAAACTTTAATTTCTTGTGCAAGATATCGTGAACTGTTGATTTTAGAATGCACAGTTCTCTGCTTGCTTTACGAACAAATTTCCCGGGGCTTCGTCGGAAACTTTCATTAACTTGGTCAACCGTCTCACCGCTGAGGCTAGGTCTATCTACCAGCTCCTGCACGATGTTCCACATTGCCAGTTTCTTCAAACTGTTTCATCCACCGCTTAATTGAATTCGTTGACAGAGGATTACAACCATACTCTAAACAGTACGGTCTTTTAACTTTAATGACAGACTTTAATTCCGCAAGCCATAACACACACACATCGCCTTCTGCTGTACGGATGACATGACTACTGATTGCACATTTCTCATACATTCCTCATCAGGCCACACCTAGCACCATCTATCGGATTCTGGGAATAACAATTCTGCAAAACAAAAATATAGAAACCGTGTTAGTAATACGTGACATAGAAAAACAGACAATGCTCATAGTTTTTTTTTTCGTACATAATTTTGTAGTAATGTGTCCAATAATTCTCGGACACCCTGTATACTGTTTTTAATTTGCAATATGTAATACTCCCAAGTAGCTAAAACTATCTGATAACGTGTGAAACAGTAACTAACAATACAACACAATTGTTGTATAGGCTTAAATGAGGTGTAAAATATTTGAAAATTGCTTCAATGAAGGGACTGAAGCATATAGATTTATCCCTGAAAGTAATGTTTAGTATGTTTCTTTGACTGTTTATGTTTTAGAAACAGTGTATAAAAAATCAAAGGGGCACAGTAGCAACTGTGCCGCAACATACAACATAGAACTACTCCAATTGTCACTATTTCATGGCAGTATCTCACTGGTTCTATGTCCTTGAAGTATTCAGAGAGGGACAGTTGATGTAGCAATATGTTGCAGGTTGCGGAACACTTTCTACTCTGCCTCTTTGATTTTTTTATCTAAAACATAAGTAATCCACTTTATTTTGGTTTATCAGATCCTTTCGTTAGTTCTGACCGTTAGCTACAGAATGTGGGGTTGATGTGTACTTGCAAGGTAAGAGGGATTTCATGATACCTATTGAAGTGTAAGTAGTGATCGTTCCTGTTGATATAGTCACGGAGTTATTGCCTACCTAGGCCTAATTTAAGAACTATAATAACATGACGAAACAGAAATATTAGCATATGAACATTAGGTATTCATTGAATATATATATCGTGGAAATGCTTGTCTGATGTCTTGCGTTGACATCCATTTCACTATTAAAATTAAATCTTCAACAAACCTAGCTTCTTTTCAATCTTTCCCTGAACCCCCTTCATCCAACCACTTTCTGATGTGAAATCACCATTTAAAAACTCTTGATAAAGAGCACACACACCATGTGTAATTTGAGTACATATGACTGGAAACATAGCCTAGAGTTCATGAAGAAAGTCTATAAGGACCATTATGCTTCTCAAAATGTTTCATGCATTAACATGTTTAATACAAAGCCAATACGAAAAATGCCACCAAATTATTTCTTAACAAATGCACTATGAATTTTCAGCGAATTACCGTAATGCATTTCAATCAATGAGAAATTGGAAACACACTAATCAAAATCAGTACAGTTTTTTTATCTATGTAAAAAACATAAAACAATATATACATCTTATTTACATTATTTGTTAAATTAAGGGCTAGCTGAAAAGACTTATTTCCCAGAATGTCTGTCATTAACATATTTGTGCCTGTCTTCTCTGTCTCTGTGGCTACTTCGATCTCGATGTTTGTAGTCATCATAATACTTATCCCTAGAATAATATTTGTCTTGATCTCTCCTATAATTTCTGTCATCATCTCTATGATCTCTTCGGTCAAGGCTTTTCATGGGAACAATAGGTTTCTTGAATGGTCGAACTTTACCACCAAATCGTAGCTGGCCACTTTCTTTTTTGCCACTCAAACCACCACCTGTGAAAGATGCAATATTTAATAATAAGGCACTGGCTTTACACAAAATTGAAAAACTACAATAACTGCGGGGAATTTTAAAAAAAAGCACATCCTTATTGTTAATCATACTTCAAACACTTTATTGGTGTTTTAAATGATGAAAAATAAAAGTAATAACACAAAAAACTACATCTGCCATGGGGATGATGCTATCAGTTTGCTATGTTCATAGAATGCCAACTAATGATCAAAATCAGTGAAGTATGTGGAATTTGACAGCTTCAAATGAACATATGCTACTCAATTAAGAACAGGAGTTTACCTGCTTGTAATGTGAGACACTAAAATCAACCCCTTAGGTTCCTGTTAGTAGAATCACTGAAGACGCCTCTAACTTCACTCTCATTCTCTTTTAAATTTTTCTTCTTCTATTTTAATATCCTTTCCAGCACTGAAGTCTAGAAACAGTCACACATTGCTAACCTTCAGTTTCTAAAAAGGTTTGGAAAAGAATCAGAATGGAAAATTAAACACAAGCTCTCAGCAAGAGGAGCTAGAATCATATCCACTTCACCAGTGGACACTCTCTTTGTACTCTTTTACTACTAAACAGAAAAACAGTCACAGTGCCTGCTTGCTAATTTAAGCTACCCAAGGAAGTAATATTTTTTTCTTACAGCTGTGGATATGACTTTCTTAGAGTACACAGGCAAATGCATGTTTTACAGTTTGTGCAGTCCTAATTGTTTAGATGTTGAAGTATGATCTTTCAAAGTTGACCACAGTTCTTTTTATACTTTAGCAGAGTTTGTACTGATTTTCGGAAGTCTATTTAAGGAATTTTTCAGTGGTACAAAACCAAAGTTATGGTTTTTGAGTGAGGAACTGGCAGTACTGAATGTAAAATAAGTCTAAATGGCACAGTGATTGATCAGGTGAATGAGTTGGTGTATTTAGGAAGCATGTTTGACAGAGAGAACAAATTGGATGGTGAAATTAGTAGGCGCGTGAATTCTTCATTGAAAGTCATGGCTGCTTTGGGAGGTTTTCACAGGAATGATGGGTTCTCAACAGAGTTTCGCATGGCTGTGTATGAAAGTGTAATTGTTCCTACTCAGATGTATGACAGTGAAACCTGGGTACTACAAAACAACAACAACATAGGAGCTGTTTATGTGCTGGAGAAATCTGTTACTTACGGGAAGTTTGTGGCAAGACACGTTCTGATCATGTGAGGGATGAAGATGTGTTGCAGTTGTGTAATGTGAAGCAAAATGTTATTGTTATTAGCAAGGTGGAGACTAATATTCTTAGGTGGTTTGGCCATGTTGAAAGAATGAGAGATGAGATGCTTACTAAGAAATTTTTTTTAGCCCAAGTGGTAGGAAGGATAGGCAGAGGAAGGCCAAGGAAGTCATGGGAGGACCAGATTCAAGAGTGTCTACACGAGAAAAAGATTATGAGTATGAAGTATAGAAGGTCTTGTACACGTCGAGTGATGGATATCAGTGAAGCTCGAGTTGTGTGTCAAGATTGCTGTAAATGGAGAAGTTTGATACGGCAACAGAAAGTAAATAATCAGTTAAAAATTTATCTGATAGTTTGTATTTCTTTGTGTAGCTAACCTCTGAATCTCAGAGAACAGCATAGTGATACATATGTACAAAACCTATGTTCCATGAGTCAACAATGACATCAGAACATTTAAAAATTTTAATTTCTTGGAAAATGCATAGCTTCCTGTTATTTAATCAGTTCTTACTATGTCAACAAACAAAAAGGGAAAGCACAACATTTTTTTAAAAAAGCTCAGTCGGATGTTTTTTGGGGGGGGGGGTTGGGTGGGGGTTAGGAAGGTATTGGACTTTTTTTTAGTTTTATTGGGCTTTTATTAGGGTTGTTCACGGGTTTTTTTGTTTTTCTTATGTTTAACATTGTTCATCAATAATTTAACATTGATAGGAAATTGGTACGTGTTTACCATATGAAATAACCATAAATAATGTAAACTGAAGTTGTTTTTGGACAAGAAATTGGCACAGAGTATGAGGGGCTGTGTGTCAAGCTGAAATTTTTCTCCTTACTTAATATCTCTGTTACATGTGTTAGCATATGCATGAATGCATATATCTACATTGTCTGTCAGTAAAAAAAAAAAAAAAAAAAAAAACACAGATACAAAAATTGGATGAGACAGAGCTCCTCCAATAAGTTTCATCAGTAGTCTAACTGGGCACTAGGTCATTTTTATTTGCTGACAATCTTGCATTGACAACACAGTGTGACAACTTCAGAGAAGTTGAGAGTGCACTTAACTGCTTTCAAGCATATTATGTTAGAAATCATTTGCCACTTAATCCAGTCAAGACACAGGTTACAGCATTTCATCTGAGAAATCATGAAGCAAACAGAAAACTAACTATAATGTTAAATGACTCTTCACTTCCAAATATGGATTCACCTAAATACCTAGGAGTTACTTTGGACAGAGCTCTTACTTTTAAGATGCACTGTGAGAATACTAGACAAAAGATTTTTGCCAGAAATAATTTGCTTCGTAAACTTGTTAACTCCTCATGGGGAGCAAATCCCAGATTGGTGCAGACCTCGGCACAGGCTCTGTGCTTTTTCTGTGGCTGAATATGCTTGCACTGTTTGGGCACGTTCGGTGCATGCCAAGAAAGTTGACATCGCTTTGAACGAAACTTGTAGGATTGTTACAGACTTTAGAAAAACTCTATGTAGTGGCAGGAATAGGCCAGCCTGTAATAAGGAGAGATACCCTGGGATGTGGAAATGACATAATATCTTAGGGATTTCAGACATGTTATGCATGGTTATATGCCCTGCCTGTCTAATTTGAAATCAAGGAGAAGTTTAATGAAGTGTGCTGAAGAGATCACTCAGGCACCATACAGAGTACATGTGAACCAATAGACATCCAAACTTGGCAGTTTGGCTAAGTGGATGAAACCAGTGAAGGACATCTCACCTGGACATCAATATGGATGGATTGTGTGGAGAACTCGCAACAGGCCGAGGACTAGCGTGGACAGATCAAGAGACAATTTGGTAAAATGGGGGTTTCTTGGTTCTGAACACTATTTCTGTGATTGCGGCAATATACAAACAATGTCCCATTTATTAGACTGTTGCCTGAGCCCAGTGTGATGTGATATGAAGGATTTAGTGTTTGTTTCAGAAAAAGCAATACAATTGGCACGTCCTTACAGTTTGATGATTTAAATAGTTTTTAGTTGTGTTGAGATGTCTAAGTTTTTGCATTGTATTATGTATGTTTTTATCATTTCGATTTTGTGATTATTCTTATTGACGTATTTTGTGATTTTATGGATGTAGTGTGCACACTTATGACACGAAATAAATAAAGTGGTCCAGCTTCTTCTACCTTTTTTTTTTAATTTTCATTCCAATAAACTGTTCTTATGTGCAGCTTGTGCACATTTTGGCTTTTCACTTTACTGACAACTTGTTCTTCAGTACTCCTTCCCCATTTTGTGTCTTCTTGCTTGATTCTTATATATACATACAACTTATGTCCAAAAGGTTTCATGACTGAGGTAATAAAGAGTATAAAAAAGTACCATACTCACAATTGATGCTGGTCACCTTCAAAATATTGCCCTTCTGAATCAACATAATTTCCAGTATTTCTGAAGATCCTGAAAACAGTTTTAGAAGGCACTTTCTGGGATGTCTATCAGTTGTTTTGTCATGGCTGCTTGGATAGATGTAATGTTGGCATGATACTGTCCTTTTAGTGCCCATTTTATCCTGGGAAACAGGAAGAAATCACAGGGTGATAAATCAGGGGAGTATGGCACATGTGACAACACAGTGATTTGATGGTGAGCCAGGAACTGTTGGACTGACAATGCGGTATGTGGTCTTGCGTTATCATGGAGCAAGAACCAATTTCCAGATTCCCATAACTGGGGATGATGGCAATGAATAATGCTGTGTAAATGTCATAAGACTTGTTTGTAGAATTCTTAATTTACCTTTGGGCTCACTGGTACTCATTCCTTGTGGACAATACCTTTCAAATAAAAAAAAGGCTATCAGCACCATCTTTGTCTTTGATGATTGCATGCAGGCTTTCTTGGTTGATGGTGAGTGAGTACCTCTCCAATCAGCGCTTCATCGCTTGGTCTGTGAATCATACTGCAGGCACCATGTTTCATCTCCTGCAATTATTCTAAAGCAAAAATCAGGATCCTCAGCAGTGTCCAGCAGATTGGAACAGATTGATGAACAAGCCTCCTTTTGCTCATCATTTAAAATTCAGAATGCAGGTACCAATCTGGTAGTAAGATTTTGTTTTCCTAGATCCTCACGTAGAATCTTATGACAGATAGACTTACTGATGTCCACCGACTCAGCCAAAAGTCTGACTGTAATTGGACATCTTTCTTTAACTGATTTTGCACCGCTTCAATTTTTTCTACTGTCCGCACACTAGAGGGACGCACATATCTCGGATCATCATCAAAGGATTCCCGCCCATCATGAAACTCTGCATACCATTCAAAATCTCTGCTGCAGGATAATGCTAATGCTGTGCCTTCACAAGCTTCTTTTAACATTCTGTAAGTTTCAGTAGCTGTTTTGCCAAGTTTCCAACAAAAACTGATGTTCACTCTCTGCTCTTCCATGGATAAAATGAAATAGGATGAGAACGATTGCTACGATTCTGTTAATGCCCGTGAGTACTGGTATAAACCAGTTTTCAGTTGTTTGCTGATTGGCCAAGGACTGCTATCTTCTGGCATGCGTGTGATATTTTTATCCCACTACTGTCACGTCAGTTATGCGGTCATTCCTAGAACTTATTGGACGTAGGTTGTATATACAGTGTAACTTGTCTAATTCGAACGTTTTTAATTCAAATTCTTGGTTAATTCGATTTTTCATTTGGTCCCTTGAATTTTCTATATAAATAATGTTAAAAAACAACAACCCTTTAATTCGAAATTTTTGGGTTTAATTCGAAGAAAACCCCACTTTCGTATTCTCGTATTTTCAACAATTATCTTTTAAAATGGGTACATACTGTTCTGGATGAAGCAGCAAGTTAAACCTGAAACTATAGCCAACTGCTTCGGAAAAGCAGGCTTCCAGCACCCCGATGATGGATGATGAGTCTCAACTACATCAAGGTAATGGTGGGGAGGAGATTATACCCACTGTGGAGTAGGGAAGGCACAGGCAGTGCTGTACCGTATGAGGCCTTTGTGAGAGTTGATGACAATTTAGCTGTTTGTGGTGAGCTCACAGATGATGAGATCTTGGCTGATGTTATGAAAAAGAACACCTGCTGTGTATCTTCAGATGAAGAACTGAAACGGCCAGAATTTCCTGAAGAAGCACCTTCCAAATTTAGTAGAGACCTTGGTTCACTTCCAAGAGTTAAGGAAGTTTGTTGAGGGACAGCAGAATGTAAGTGACTCTCTATTTCATTCACTCCATGAACTTGAGGAATTTACACTTACCCATAACATAAATTCTAAGAAGCAGGCCAAAATTTCATGTTTTTTTTTTTACAAAAAAATTGTAAATTTACTGTACTGTACTTACTTTTTTTTTGTGTATATTATGAATAAATATGTTGTTTCTTACAGTACTTGAATGTGCACATATTCAAACTTGCCTAATTCGAATTTGTCGATAATTCGAATTATTTTTGTGGTCCTTTCAGCTTCAAATTATCCAAGTTACACTGCATAAAAGATTCCCTGTCTCCTCCATTTGTAGGGAGGAAGCAGGAGGTCTTTTCCTTTTAAAATAATTTCCCAAATAACCTATTCCAAAATCCTTGACAAAATCAATGAACAGATAAATGAAAGTTCAGGGGGTGGATCTCTTACCAAGGAGATATACACTGAGTGGCCACTTTATTATGACCACCTGACAGTTTTAAGCAAATGAGCTATGGCTGCACACTGTTACCACCAGACTGCAAGGCTAGTATAAAAAGGAAAAGCTTAGTGCTTGTGACAGTAGTAGAAGTGTTTTTGGGTGATGAGATGGGTAACAAATGTGATTTGATGGACTTTCAACGTGGGATGATTGTAGGAGCTCGGAGCCATGGAGCGAGTATCACTGAAACCGCCGCATTCATGAAATGTTCCAGAGCAGCTGTTGTTAAAGTGTTTAAAGACTGGACTGTCAGCCAAAAAACTGGGTCTCTACGTGCAACGTGTGGTCGTCATTGACTAGTGACTGCTCGGGCGGAACGGAGAGTGTCCAGACTGGTAACAGACAACAGCAGGGCAACAGTGCAGCAAATTACAGACCATATTAATCAAGGATCCCCTCAAATGATCTCTGCATGCACTGTTCGCCATACACTGTATCGGATGGGATATGGCAGATGAAAGCCTGTTCGAACACCTTTGCTGTCTGCAGTTAACAAGAGAAAACATCTCCAGTTCACACAGGAGCACAAGGATTGGACAGTCGATAATTGGGAAACAAATTATGTGGTTTGATGAATCACGTTTTCAGTTACACCATGCCGATGGCCGAGTGAGAATTTGGCGGAAGCAGCACGAAAGCATGGACCCCAAATGCATTGCTACAACCCTTCAAGCTGGTGGAGGCAACGTTATGGTTTGGGGAATGTTTTCCTGGCATGCTTTGTGCCCTTTAATTCGTGTCTGACTGGCACATCATATTTAAACATTGTTGCGGACCAAGTGCATCCTATCATGTGGATGGTTTATCCCAATGGTGATGGCTACTTTCAACAAGATAATGCGTCCTGCCATAGTGCTTGTATTGTACAGGATTGGTTTCAGGAACATGCCGGTGAGTTTATTTTGCTTCTGTGGCCCCTACAATCTCCAGATCTCAACCCCATTGAGAATTTGTGGGATGAAGTTAAACGAGCCATCAGACAGCTAGATCCACAACCCTGCAATCTCACACTCCTGGAAAGTGCTATTCATCAAGCATGGTCTCAGATTCCACAACCCACCTATCAACATCTCGTGGAGTCCATGTCACGAAGAATCGGCACAGTATTAAAGACAAAAGGTGGCCCAACGAAGTACTGAGGGGGTGGTCATAATAAAGTGGCCACTCAGTGTAGTGGGATCCATCTCAATCTGAAGTTTAAAAGCCAAATAGTGATATATAGAAAGTCTCTGTAGATATAACAGCCGTGAGTCTACTTTGACTTTATTTGGCATTCTCTATCACTCCTGTCTCACATTGTAATTGTGTATTCTTCATCATAGCAAGCAAGTGCAGCTTGCTTTTTCCTCATAATTTACTATAAGGGACAACTGCCAATGTTCCCCAGAATTACATGATGTAGTTTTCAATGCATCAATGGGCATGCGCATAATGCTTTCGTGGGAATAATCCGAAGCATCACTATGCTGTCACTCGACCTTAAGAGGTTTGGAGAGACAGGTAGACAATGTGCCACTTATTTCTCCATGTGATGAGGCCACTTCAGTTGCAAAAGGGATGCATGGCCATGTCTAACTTGTGTTTTACTTGTGGCTGCGTGAAATTGCGAAGCGTAAACACAATTGTGTTATTACAACAAACGATTTTTTTCAAAATTAAAAATTTTAATTGGAGGGGGGGTGTAGATCTTTTTTCTACACCAGAAAGAAGTAAAACATTTAGGACCAATTGTTCTTGCAAAAAGCAATGGTGAATTGGACAAATAAAAAGACAAGTTAATATTATTATTAAAAACAATTTATAATATGTTTGTTATATATGGCATTGTTGTGTTAAATAGTAGATATTGGTACACACTGTACACATGCATTGTACACTCCAGTGTACTATGAGTATTTTTCTTTATATCTCCACCTGCTAAAATGCATTAGAGCTACAACTGGAATGTTTGTTGGAATATCTTAATATAATTTTACAAGCTTAATTCTGGAAGTTCTCAACACTAATTACTCACTGGAATTCCTGCCTTATTGGCAATGAAATAATAATCTACCTGTTGTTTTGACAAAGTCACCTACATGTTTTGACTGTTGAGTTTTGTTAACTGCTGTTTACACTTTACACCCAAGCTTTCCTTCAACTGATTTAAAATACTAAGTACTTTATAACTGCTCATTATGTTTAAAATTACTTGGAGCAGAAAGCATATCGTACAAAAGCAGTCAACTCCCTTAATCAGAAAAGGAAAATTGTGTTGCTTTGAAAGCTTCAAAATACCCAATAAAACTCACTAAATTAGAGTGGGTTTTACCGGGTTTTTTAAAGTGGGCTTAAAAAAACAAAAAAAACAAAACATTCTTTTGGGGTTAGTAGGGTTTTTTTTTAAAACCCTGTACATTTTTTCTTTATTTCACCAAAAAAAAAAAAAAAAAAGGTTCAAAATCAGAACTTCAACTCTTTATCAGTCTTTTTTCCCCACGTAAAAAAATTGTTCTCTAATGAAATATAAAAACTAAGAATATAATCATGGAGAGAAATGGAAAAAAAAAAAAAAACACACACAACTTAAACAGAAAAATCCAAAAATCATGGAATGTTCTCATTCCTGCTAGAGCAATGATTTCTAGCAGTCCCAAACATTTTTAGATGGCATGCAGACGTAAAAAGAAGAAAAAAATGAAGCAGTGTCTTGATATTGATAACATCCATTTTAAATAAATATTCTAAACTTGAAAATATAAAAATAAGCTTTACACAACTCTCAAATAACACTATTTTAAATACTGATCATAAATACCTGTAAGTATATTCTATAACATCAATATATGTGTGCATTAATTACACTACATTAGATGTACTTATTACGTGGCATAATATATGATTATTTCAACGTAAACATTATCATTACTGTACTTCATGATATGTTTTGGTTCGATACATAGTTCATACTGGCGTGACCCTATGTCTAATAAAATTGTATTGTAAAAGAACATATTATACAACATTTGAACACTAAAATAATATGTCTATTCACAATGTTTCTCACCTATTACACCTATATGAGTGGTTTCATAGCTCTTATGCCACACCTCGACCTGTCGTCGTATGTAATAAAACTCCTATGCGAAAACTTATTTCGTCGTCAAGTTATCAATAAAATGTTTATACGTAAATGAAACACCGGTTTCAATCCTGAGCTTGGATCAAGTCATATGCACAGGATGTCATGGGTGATAAACATACTAGCAAACGAACGACAAACATACATACCAACGAAAACCAAACATATAGAAATCCAGGACAACAGAAGGTTCAAATCACAACATGATAAAATATGCCGAAACCGGTCTGGTTGTCTAGTTCAGTGGCGTTGACCTAGTTCTTGTCTTTTACCTCTTTGGCCGACATTCTTTTATTGTCTTAATCATGTTGTGATTTGAACTTTCTGTAGTCCGGTATTTCTATATGTTTGGTTTTCGTTGGCATGTATGTTTGTCGTTCATTTGCTAGTATGTTTATCATCCGTGACATCCTGTGCGTATGACTTAATCCAAGCTTGGGATTGAAACCGGTGTTTCATTTACGTATAAACATTTTATTGATAATTTGACAAGAAAGAAGTTTTTGCATAGGAGTTTTATTACGTATGATGATGGGTCAAGGTGTGGCATAAGAGCTATGAAACCATTCATATAGGTATAATAGGTGAGAAACATTGTGAACAGCCATATTATTTCAGTGTTCAAATGTTGTATAATAAGTTCTTTTATAATGCAATTTTATTAGACATAGGATCACACCAGTATGAACTATGTATCGAACCGAAACATAACGTGAAGTACAGTAACAACAACGTTTACGTTGAAATAATCATACCTGTAAGCAGAGTTAAGTATAAAAATAAAATGTATCTGCGTACACAACCATTGAAACAGAAAACTTGCTGCAAACCTGCAAAGCGCGAACCATGATAACAATAGAATAAGATAATTTAAAGAAAAATTAATAAAACAATAAATAATTAGAACATTACATGTTCCGATGAAAACAACATAAGTAACTGAATGTGCACCAATGTGTGTGAAATGAACTTTTATGGCAAAATATTAAAACATTGGACTATGAACCTCATAAAAACAAGATACTATTGTAATTAAAGAAAGTTTCTATATCCAGAAAAACAGTTCCAACAATGAACCTTCAAAAATTATAAATAGCATTTTCAACTGGTTAATTCAAAAATACTAGACTTACAAAATACAAAAGGAAATGATTTTAATTTAATAACTGGCAACTGCAAGAGGAACCTGGCAATAAAATTTAAATTCTTTTTGTGTAAATGAAACTTTTGATTCAGTTCCTATACATTGAGAACATGCCTTGATAAAATCTAGAGGCTAGAAATGTCTGTAAAAACAAAAGAACTCAGAAGATGTGAAAAATAATTGAAAGTTCTTCAAGATAAAATAGAATTAAGTATATTAATCTGAGTAAAGCCCTAAATAAGTGTTTTAATTGCTGTAAATAACATTTTCGTTTTTTATAAGTTTTAAACTGCAAGCAAAAACTATCTGCAAAACCTGCTAATAATTTGGAAACTATCCGCATACAGAGTACGTGCGCACATGTATATTCTACTAATCTGCCTGTAGGACTGATAAAAAAAAATACTCTTCTTAGGTTTTTAATCTAAAAACATGTCAAATCAAAATTAATTACACAAATGGTCTCATAAGAATACCAGATACCTCACTTTCTTGTAGATCCATTCTTTTACCCCATTCATCACACGTTGTTTCCTCTGATTGTCTTTCATCCGTTTTTATGTCATTGGAGGAGGGGCAGGCTTTCAAACATTTAGTAACACATAAAAAAGATTTAACTATTTAGCTCATGATAGCTTTTTTACTGTTATAATTCCGCATAATTGTAATGATCTTACTATACTTCCGAACTTCATTTTAATTTTTAACCTATTTTTAGCAAAAATCTAATTGTTAAATTTCATTAATATTTTATTGTACAGGGTGTTTTACTAGGTAGTCTCCCAAAAGAATCATTCATATTTTGTAACACACTCTACTTAAAAACATGACATATGGTTTACAACATACCTTAGTTTATGAGAATGTTGCACCATTCACAATAAACACAGGAAATATCCTCCAACGACATCCAAACACACTTGAATGCGATGCTGCATATTATTGAAGATGCTCCGCAGCACGTTCTCATCAGTAGTCCGGATTGCTGAACTGATGTTGCTTTTTAAGTCTTCTAACGTGTGAAGCTTATTGCTGTAAGCACTACACTTCAAATATCCCCATAATAAAAAATCGGGTGGAGTCAAATCCGTTAAACATGGTGGCCACAGTTTTTTTTTTTTTTTATTGGAGGTTTAACGACCACCGTGAGCAACTCAATGGGCTATAAGCAGTCGCCCGTCCCTGATTTAGGGTCACTGGTTCCAGGGAAGAGAGAGAGCCAGTGCCGTAAGACAAACACAACATCCATGCCTGACCGGGATTCGAACCCAGACCCCTTACGGACGAACGATCAGAGGCCAGCGCCTTAGACCACTGCGCCACCGGGGCGGCGTGGCCACAGTTCTTTGGAGATCACTTGGTCACTGAAGAAAGAGGAAACTTCACTCATGCTCACATGGGATGTGTGGCATGTTGCTCCATCCTCTTGAAAGTACCCACTGTCAAATTTGTTGGTTAATTGGTCCACAAATTGTTTGAAAATGTTCACATATGACACTGAGTTTTTAATTTTTTCTTCTGCTAAAGGAGGACACCAGCCACTGTATTGGTTTAAAACACTGCCCGTGGTTTCAAATTTCTTCACTAACCTGGCGATATAACATTTGTCTGGTGCTTTCCTTTCCCCCAAACTTCTCCAGGAATTCACACTATGTTACCTTTACAGACTTTGTTACCCAATAACTTTTCACAATAAACACCCATTTTGCAACGGTATACACAGCCATCCTGAATGACGTTCAATGACATAGTAAAGCCCACACATTGCCTCCGGACAAAATTACCATGCCCGACCATCTGATGGGGTGGCGTCCTGCGTATTTCTCAAGGATCACAGTAACTTGTAAACCAAACATCATGTTTCTATGTAGAGTGGGAAGAAAACAATAGTTAGTTCATCGAGGGGGACAGACTAGTGAAATACCCCATAAAGATCAGATCAGATCATACGTAGAGAATTTTAGGAAGGGAGTGTCTGACCTCAGGTCGTAAACAACCCGTAGAAATAGGAAGCTAGGAGATTTGGGCTAGAGTGTCCCAATAAGAAAGTGACACAAAAGCAAGGTAGAAAAGGGGAGGAAGATGCCCTTATTTATTACCGGGGGCCAGTACCTGGGGCCCAACAACTTAACATGCCCATCCGACATACGGCGGATATTTAGTGGTTCGAGTGTTCGTACCTGCCTGAGATTGAACCCAAGATCGTCTCAGTGGCAGGTGCGAGCAGTTGGCTTAACAGTTGATTAAAGCCTTTCACCACATCCTGTGGTGGTCCAGAAAATAATGTGGTTTTGAGAACGCCACAGGATGTGGTGAAAGGCCTCAATCAACTGTTAAACCAACTGCCTTTGACCCATGTGTGCGAAAGAGGGACAACGGCATGTATGTTTTCAATTTTTCCTTATATTTATGGCTTAATAAAGTAAATAATACACTAATACAATAACATATGAATGAGAGTTAACAATTAGACCTTTGCTAAAAATAGGTTAAAAATTAAAATGAATTTCAGAAGTATAGTAAGAGTGTTAAAGTGAAGCAAGATTATAATAGTAAAAAAAATTTCATAAACTAAATAGTTTAAATCTTCTTATGTATTACTAAATGCTTGAAAACCTACAACAACAACTAAACGGACAAAGGACAGTCGGAGGAAATAATGGATGATAAATGTGGTAAAAGAACAGATCGACAAGCAGGTGAGATATGCTCATATTCTTATGAGACTATTTGTGAAATTATAACACTGAGATTTTTGATTTTCATAAAATATTCAGTTTCCCATACTCTATGACAGACCAATGATTTTTGTAGTGACTACAGCGAATCCATAGCACTTCGAGTGTCCGTATCTTCTTTGAAGCAATGCACAGAAATGTGATGAAGTTTATCCAATTACTCCTGTTGCTCACTCCATCAGAAGGAAAGGACCAAGTGCATGTCAGCTGGGAAAGGTGAACTCAAAAACATTTCCAGCAGACAAAGAAAAATCTCAAATTTAAAAACAAAGGCAAAGGTTAGAAAAGTTTACCTCCAAGCCTTGAATGGCAATGTATGAAAGTGTAATTGTTATTATCAGATCTATAGTGGTGCATCCTTGATACTGTAGAAGAGACACATTAGTTGTTTGGTGTTCGAAAGATGCATTATTTATGGGGAGGAGTATAAGTGCAAATTAGCACTCGCCATTCATCAGATGGCAATTAACTGGCAACTTTGACGATAAAATTTATTTAAGTGGTTGCCAGTTTGGCCATTTTTTATTTTCAGTGCCAATTTACAAAAGTATAATAATTCAGAAGTAAAGTTAAAACAAACTGAAACCAGTCCCAACTAGGGATGGCAAAAAACTTTGATGTTTTTGAACATTGAAGTTTTGCCATCAATAATTAATAGATGTTTAAACCTCGATGTTGCAGAACCCTTTTAGTGCGAAGGTGATCGATTCATCATTTTGCGTGTGTTTTGCTCAAAGTGCGGCGGGCTGAATGATCAACCCTTGATTTTGACCCGAGTAGTTCCCGAATCAGACAGCAGATATTGGTGTGTATGATCATATCATTTATTAATCATATTGTTTTGAAATTAAATTTCCACGAATCATACTGTCAAACAGCAATATTATCGAAAAAATCATGAGAATACAGTCTGTAAGAATCATGTCGTAAGTTCGCGGACGGTATTCTCTTTCCACGCACCTTCGGCATGTGATGGGAGGATGGCAAATTTTAGCCAAAACTTTTCTTACTACAGTTGAGGCTATTCACATGGGACTTTTCTTACTACAGTTGAGGCTATTCACATGTGACTTTTCTTACTACAGTAGAGGCTATTCACATGGGACTTTTCTTACTACAGTTGAGGCTATTCACATGGGACTTTTCTTACTACAGTTGAGGCTATTTACATGGGACCTTTCTTACTACAGTTGAGGCTATTCACATGGGACCTTTCTTACTACAGTTGAGGCTTTCATATGAGACTTTTCTTACTACAGTTGAGGCTATTCACATGGGACTATTTTTACTACAGTTGAGGCTATTCACATGGGACTTTTCTTACTACAGTTGAGGCTATTCACATGGGACTTTCCTTACTACAGTTGAGGCTATTCACATGGGACTTTTCTTACTACAGTTGAGGCTATTCACATGGGACTTTTCTTACTACAGTTGAGGCTATTCACATGGGACCTTTCTTACTACAGTTGAGGCTATTCGCATGGGACTTTTCTTACTACAGTGGAGGCTATTCACATGGGACTTTTCTTACTACAATTGAGGCTATTCACATGGGACTGTGGGTGAATTATAGAACTTTACACTGTCAAATCAGTTTTTTAAGCCTCGTTCAAAATGCAATAATAACGTGTAACTCATAGTCCAGTGACAATGGCGTGTTTATTTGTCTTGCAGACTGTTGCACAGGAGAACAAAATGTGTTTTGTTACTAGAAACTCTTCACATTATTCATTTTTTTCCCCCAAACAAATGGACACAATCACAAAACTCTCAGTGAATTACGAATCCCCCACATCTTTTTCCAAATTCGTGTGTTAGCTGAGGACAAACTTTATTGATAGCCTTTTTCTCAGTATTTGCAGACGTGTGTTTTGAATCACCTCAGATTAACATCAGCCTGTAAGCAAATCTTGAAATATTTAGTTGAAATATTTCAAGATTTCCTTACAGGCTGATGACAATCTAAGGTGATTCAAAACGCACGTCGTTTAATATTTATTAAAATTTATGGAAAGTACAGCTTTTTTTCTGGAAGCTTCTAGTTTCTAAGAAAATGGCTTAGCATTTCTGGCATATATACACACACACACATTACATGTAGAACTAAAAGGGCTTAAACCTTGATGTTTGGGAAGTCGATACATCGATAAAACATCGGGGTTTCATTACTGATGTTTGAAACTGGCAAAGAATATTTTCTGCGTAAAGTAAACGAATTTTTTTCTGTTGCATTCTTGTAAAGAGGAAGGGAATACCATATTCTTTTGTCGTTAACTGGCTGTTTTGGTCAATGTTTCTTCGGCGAAATCGAGTTCTTTTCCTCAATGCTACAGGAACTGATACGCCAAAAAAAAAAAAAAAAAAAAAAAAAAATCGAGGTTTCCACTAATACATCAAGCGTTTTAACAGATACTATTATTGGTCACCAGATTTTATTTGGTGAGTAATCATCATTATATCAAGTAGAGAATTTACCCACCGATGTGCCCATTTAGTGATGCAGATGGAAAAGTACGAATTTATTTGCTTCTTAGCAAAAACATAAAAACATTGAGATTTTCACTGACTAATGGTAAATTTCTACTGATACTATCAATGTTTTGGGAATGAGTAAACCCAGAGGGAAAATAAAAGAGTTTTACAAAATGTCTTCATTTTGCACATTGAGTGGCTGTTATGTTCAAATAAAGCCATCCATGTAAATAATAGTAGTTACATTAAAGTCCTCTTTTTTTTTATTATGCTGGAAGCTTTTTTTTTTTTTTGTCACTAAGCCTTGTTAACTTACTGGCCAGTTTTATTTTTTTCTTGGCGACTAACTTTTTTGGACTTACTGCCAACTGGTGGCCCCTTTGCTGAAATTCCAGTTTGCACCTATAAGGGAGGAGGTGTAGCAATGTAGCAACACTCATTCTGATTATGTGCTGAGCAAACATGTTGAAGATGTGTTATGTGAAGCAAAATGCTGTTAATAGAGTGGAGACAAATATTCTATGGTAGTTTGGCAATGTTGAAAGAATGAGTGATGAGATGATAACTAAGAGTTCAAGTGACAGAAAAGAGAGGTAGAATAAAGGAAATCGGAAGAAGGGGGAGGGGCAGATTTGGAATTCAAGCAAAAGACAAAAAAAGATAATGAATAAAAAGTACAAAGGACATTGTGTAAGATGTGCAATGGATGTTAGTGACGAGTAAGTTGTGTGCCAAGGTCACTGTAAACGGAGATGTTTGATAGATCATCAGCAAGTAAAATGTAGCACCATGAGTAAATTCAATTTGGCAGATGAGATTTCTTTGGGGAGCAACAACCTTTGAATCTCAGAGAACAACTTAGTGAGTTGTATGTGTGCAGAAGTTCATTCCTTTTGAACAAATTCACAAAGTGAGTCCTCTTTCTGGAAAAAACAGAACACAACGAAAACCTCTTACTGAAAAAATTGGGATGCTAAAAGAATCAATACTTCTGATGAATGCAATGTTTTAAATATTTAAAAGCAATCAACATAAAACAGAAATTTAAGAAATGAAAAATAAACTCCCATTTATGATAAAAAAGTTCAGTGTTTGGTTCTGTTGTAATAGTGATGAGGAGGAATAGGAATATGCACATTTCTGGAAAAAAAAAAAGAAAAAAAAAATGAAGAAAGAGAAAGGGAAAGAAAGGAAAAGTAAAAACAACTGAGGAAAGTAAGAAGGCAGCTTTCGCTGATGCAAAATTCACAAACCAAGAAAAAATTTCATTCAGCAATTTTCGAATCAAAATGACAGTGAATACGCAAACTAAGTGTTCCACATGGATTCCATCTTAAAAAGCACATGAATCAACTTCAGAACAGATCTGTTCTGCTTGAATTTGAAATCAGAATAATAAAACTTATTCATGAAGGAACCTTTTCAGTTCAATATGCAAGAGTTGTTCATTCACATACCTAAAAGATTTAAATGAATGGATAATTTGAGCAAATTATTTCATTGAGTATAAAAATTTGTTTTCAATATCACATGTCTTAATATAAGGGTGTGATTTAATTTAATCAATGACAATGATTTTTTCATTCTACAACTTCAATGACATCATTTAAAGCACCAGTTTTAATTACTCATGTGTATAATATGTAAATTAGTAGGTTTAACAGGTGATTATGCCCATTATCATTTATATACTGTTCTCTCTAGAGCCTTTTTACTGGGAGGCCCACCCATTTAATCTTGTCTGCCGCCTGGCTACATTTCCTTTAGTGAATTTTCACAATGCACATAATAGTGAGACTGGAAAACTTGTTCCCACATACACCATCAGTGTTGATGAAAACTGACTGAAATCTATGTCACCAACCCAGTGGTGCAGTGGTCTACCAGGGTGTCTACTGATTTCCAATGAACCAAATTCACGACTTTTCCATGGCATCTTCAGTTAAATTTATGACTTCTCGACAATGCATGGCACAATGACAACCATTCTATACTCATAATACAGTACCCTTGGCTTGAGATCCCAGGTTATTTTTTATTTTTACAAACACTGAAATTAATTCCATGCGGCAATAATTTAGGCAAAACTGATGTGTCTATAATACCATTGCTGCTAAGATGGCTATATGGTGGTGGTGGGGGATGTTTTACAATGGACCCCTACCTGAAAGCCAGTTGAGATGAAAGCTGAATGTAATTCGTATGTCACTAAAATTGCTTGTTAACATGAATAATGTAATTATGCATGACTTGCACTATGCCATTCACCAAATTGTATGTGTTTAAAGAAATAAAAACATTCAACTCTCATCTAGGATGGGGTATGGCTATTTTCAGAAATATTTATCATTACATTTATTAATACACAAATTCTTTTAACATGGTAATGCTGTAAAAACTTACAAGTTTTTATTAAGGTAATATAGAAACACTATGAATGTGTACCGGGTCCCCGTGGGATCCGTTCGTGCCTGGTGCATGATTCGTCGATCCTCTCTACCGGTGGTCCTCCTGGTCCGCCTGGAGCAGCTCTGCATTGTGGCAGTGCCGTCACGTGTCCAGAGCTCCCAACACAGTCGGACGGTATGGCCAGAACGATCAACGTGGCGGGCCTATATAGCGTGCCGACCACCCTGCGGTGTTCAGCCCAATGATCAGGCCTCTCTCAAAGTTCGTAAGTTGCGTAAATCAACGTCTCTGGCGTCTACCCGGCATTCTTGTCACTCTGTACTCTTGCTTGTGTCGGCCACTGCTTTTCGATTTCATGGGGCATCGACTACACGCTGGTTTATAAGGGTGAAGGTTCATGTTTTTTTCTACGTGCGCAAACTTGTCTTCATTTAGGTGCCGATACAAAAAAGAAAATTTCCATGACCACCTGCTCAATTTCATTATTTTTTCATGACTTTCATGACCAGTAGAAACCCTGTCTACGGGCTGGCATATGAGCATTCGTTGGTGAAGGGTCCAGGTTCAAATCCTGGCGAGGCATGGATGTTGTGTTTGTCCTACGGCACTGGTTCTCTCCCTTCCCTGGAACCAGTGGCCCTAAATTAGAGACAGATGACTGCTTATAGCCTATTGAGTTGCTCATGATGGTTGTTAAATCTACAATCTACATAAAAAGAAATGTGTCGAACATGATTTATTAGTAAATACTCAATTTATTAAATAATTTTTGTACAATTTTCTATCTTTGTTTATCATGTTACATTACATTAAATGCCTATCACACCACTAAAGATGTTTAATAAGTATGTATAATAATGTAGAACAAAACATTTTTTTTTTTACACTGGTGGAAAGTGAAAAAAGAACACCAAGAAGGAGACGTCCGATACCAATGAAATTTATACAGCATAATAACGGAATACAGAGGATAACGTGATCAAAACATTTTGGCAAAATACAGCTGTATTTGCTGGTAAACTGAAAAATAACATTGCCATGTAACATGGTTAGTACGAGGTTGAACCACCATGAACTGCGTCATACTGTGCAATTCTGGCATGGAGTCTGTCGTACAGAGATGTTGGATGTAAGTTTGGGGTATTGAGTTCCAAGCATCCTCAACCTGGATGCATAAATCGGGGATGATCGTGGCTGGCCGTGGAGACCGGATAAGTCGTTGTCCCATAAAATCCCACACGTGCTCAATGGGGGACAAATATGGTGAACATGCAGGCCATGGAAGTTGTCTCACACCCTGAAGTGCATGTTGCGTTGCACGTGCCGTGTGTGGGCGTGCGTTATCTTGCTGGAAAACACCACGATGGATCGACCTTACAAATGGCACAACAATGGGCTGAATGATGATGTTGATGTAGGAGGTGTTGTTTAACGTACCCAGTACAAACACTAGTTGTGTACGGGAGTGATAGCTGATCGCTACCAACACCAGGAGACCAGGTGTAGGCCCTGTGTGTCGCTGGCGGATGCATGAAGTGTGGAGATGCTCAACTGTGCGTCTGCGAAACATGCATACGGCAATCGGAGGCTCCCAAGCAGAATCTGCTTTCATTGCTGAACACGACAGATCGCCATTGCGTTCTCCAGTGCAGACGTTGGCGACACCACTGCAGCCGTTCCTGACGGTGGGCTGGAGACAGAGACACGCATGCACGTAGTCCTGCATCCAGTAGATGGTTGCGGATTGTTCGCACAATCACCTCAGGTGCAACGGCAGCTCGGATTTGCGTTGCAGTGGATGTTCTGCTTGACAACACCGCCCTTCTTATGCGTCGATCGATCCGCTCATCAGTCCGTCTGTGACTTCCGGTTCCACGTCTTCTCGTGTGGGAATGTTCCTCGGACCATCTACGCCACCATCGTACCACCACCGTTATTTCCCGTCCAATTCGCTCCACAATACGACGATACGACCACCCGGCCTCGCGGAGTCCGACTAGACGACCTCGCTCAAAGTCCGATAACTTCTGAAATCGTACACGTCTTCCATGTCCAGGCATTGCAGCTTCTTCAGACTCTTCGCACGTGTCCGTACGCCGACGACTGATTACATTCACTTCGCCATACTCCTTGAATACCACCAACGATAATTTGCATATTATGCCGTGCTGTGGCATAAGCGCTAACCGGTTGGTCCCAAAATTAACATCACACCTACGTAAACTCGACCCCATTAACATATGTAAATTTCATGATCGTCCGCGAATTCCTTCTTGGTGTTCTTTTTTCACTTTCCGCCAGTGTGTTTGGGAAGGTCTTGTTAAAAGTATCGCCCAGCTAAAATTCCATGCCACCCAGCTGTAAAACAATCCAGGGAGAATACTATTTTTAGAACTAGTCATTCTTACAACATTCTATGCCACTGTTTCACAGTTTACTATAACAGCATAATCTGCAATTTTAAAGCTAGGAAAACTAAAAAAGTACCAATGAATGAAATATGGGATTACACACACCACTGTATAATACAAATTTTGAAGTTGTGAATGCGTTTATTGGTATAAATATGACATGAATGGTAAGTTAGATAATATCCAAAAACTTAAAAATTTCGTTGTCCTGGAGTGGCAACTGAACCCGCATCTCTTGGCTAGCCCCTGAGTATGCTAACCACTACACCACCCAGAGCGACCAAGTCTCAACTTTTGAAATAATTTGAATATAATCATCACAAGATTTGCTAGTCAAAGCAAAAAATTTTAATATAATCATCACAGGATTCGCTAGTCGAAACAACAAATTAAAATTAATCGGAAACTTGAGACTTAGTCGTTCTGGATGGTGTAGTGGCTAGCATACTCGGGCGCTAGCCAGGAGACGCAGGTTCGATTCCCACTCCAGGATGACGAAATTTTCAAGTTTTTGGATATTATCTGACTTACCACTCATGTCATATTTACACCAATAAACAGATTCACAACTTCGAAATTTGCATTAAAAGTACCAAAACATGAAAACAGAAATGAAGACACATGAAACATCTATGAATTTCAAAACTATACTTTGTAGTGATGATAATGAACATGTCTAACGGGCGCTACTGTGAGAGTACAATAATGTGCTTGAACTGAGATTTATATCTCATTTTTGATACTTACCAAGCCTTCTAGGAACCCAGCCAGGCAAGGTTCTCTCACATTCAGCATCAACTAAGATTTCTTTATCATCCAGAACGTGCTTATGAAGTTCCTTTTGAGCTTTTACTGAATCATACTTATCATAATATTCAACAAATGCATAGCCCCGAGAAAGTCCTGTCACCACATCTCTTATTAATCGAAGCCGTTTTATTTCCCCACACTTTGAAAATAACTGAAATATTTCATAAATATAAATTACAATATTTAAATAAAAATTCAATGCCACAGATAAAAATGTGCAATATTGAAAATATTTTGTATGTTACATTACAGTATGTACATTAATTCCTCACCTGATCAATGAGATTTAGTGCAGCAAGGAAGGGTTGGAAACAGTTAGCAGAAAAAAGCATGCAATATATTTACACAAAAATTCAATAAAGACGTCTGTCTTAAGTACTACATAGATAGTCCTTCTGACCATTAAAACTTTATATAATCATACATAAAAAGGACAACAATGTAAGGAAAAAAAACCAACCCCCACACACACATAATGCAGCATTCAAAAGTGTGTTAAAGTACAATTACATTCAAATAGCATTAAGCACTAAAATCTAAGCCCTGCAATATAATGTAGATTAGATGGATAGTGCAAGTTATACTCTGCTGTCAAGAAATAGGCTCTATTGCTACCAGGAAATAGGCTCTACACTTAACATGAAGGTAACAAAGCCAAATTTAGTCATATTTATGGCATAAATGATAACAAAGCCAAATTTAGTTCACGATAATTACATCATCAGGGGTTGCGCTGTCGATTGCATTCTTCGCAATTTGTGAAAAAAAAAATCGTTTTGGCGAGAATATTGGTGATTACTTTTTTCAATGGTCTGATCTTTAAAAAAAGATTGTCTTTGCTTGGATGTCATGCCAAATTTTGCTTCAGCAATGCCAAGGATATTTAAAAAAATAATATAGAATCTTTTATTTGCGATCGTATTTGCGGATTTCTTATTTTTTGATGTGAACCATCAACCAATATTGCACGACTCATATGAAAATATTTATTAGATGAACGTTGTATAAATAGTAAAATGCAATTTTTCAACATCTGTATTTTTTTTTTTTTACACTGGCGCTACCTTTTAGATCCAAGCCACAGAATAAATGTAAAACCAAAGTTTTCAATTTACTAGAAATTCATCCTGCCAATAACTCCTTATTTAAAACTTTTAAAGTAATAGAAAAATCAGAATTGAAAATAAGTGTCTGTGTATAAGACACTTATTTTCATTTCCTTCTATTAGCATTCAGGATGTATAACATAAAATCTTGCTGCTTAATTGTAAAGAATTTATAACCTATTGTTTTTGTACTGTTAAAACACTAATGAAAATTTTCCAAATAGTTGGAGACAATGTAAATAGACAAAGTCATCACTCTTTCCACATTTTTCTTTAATTAACACACAGAAACCAAAAAATTGTTATCCGGACACCGCTGGGATTGTACCCCAGATCTCTCGATAACTAGCTGAGTGTGTTCGCCTTATGTTACGGTGGCCAACAATCCACGGCACTGTGTGTGTTTATCTGTCAGCATCTGACTTCAAAAATCCATAGAGATGGGCTCAGCAACTGAGATGTCTCCAACTGATGGGGCTTAACAGCAGAAGTTATTAAATTATAGCTAATAAATCCAAAGGGTGAGAGTGATAGTGAAAATCTTCCAAATACATGGAGACTAAACAAAGACATCGCTCTTTCCACGTTTTAACACCACACAGCAACAGAAAAATGGTTATTTGGTCACCGCTGGGGAATTGAACTGCGGATCTCTCGATATCTAGCCGAGCGCGTTAGCCTTACACCACGGTGGACAACAATCCATGGCGCTGTGTATATTTTTCTGTCAGCTTCTGACATCATAAATCCGTAAGGTCCTAATGCACTCAGCTAGATATTGAGAGATCAAGGGTTCAATTCCCCAGCGGTGACCTCATAACAATTTTTCGGTTGCTGAGTGGTGCTAAAATGTGGAAAGAGCGATGTCTTTGTTTATTCACTGACGCCATGTATTTGGAGGACTTTTCACTTTGGATCTCGCCCTTTGGATTTAACTGCTATAATTAATTTATAGCCAGTGTTGTTAATGCCCACCAGATGGAGACGTCTCAGTAGCTGAGCCCATCTAACGGATTTATGTCAGAAGCTGACAGAAAAATACACATAGCGCCGTGGATTGTTGGCCACCATGGTGTAAGGCTAACGCGCTCGGCTAGATATCGAGAGAACCCGGATTCAATTCCCCGGCAGTGACTGAATAACAATTTTTCGGTTGCTGTGTGGTGCTAAAATGTGGAAAGAGCAATGTCTTTGTTTATTCACTGACTTTGGAGGATTTTCACTTTGGATTTAACTGCTATAATTAATTTACAGCCAGTGCCGTTAATGCCCACCAGATGGAGACGTCTCAGTAGCTGAGCCCATCTTACGAATTTATGATGTCAGAGCTGACAGAAAAATACACATAGCATACATACATACATATCACTAAGCTGTTCTCTGAGATTCAGAGGTTAGCTCCAAAAAGAAATACAAACTTCCAGATATTTTTACTTATTGTTGTCGTATCAAACTTCGCCATTTGCAGCGATCTTGACATACAACTCGTGCTTCACTGATATCCATTACACGCCGTACACAAGATCTTTTATACTTCATATTCACAATCTTTTTCTCATGCAGACACTCCTGAATCTGATCCACCCATGTCTTCCTTGGCCTTCCTCTGCCTTTCCTTCCTGCCACTTGGGCTGAAACTATTTTCTTAGTAAGCATTTCATCACTCATTCTTTCAACATGGCCAAATCACCAAAGCATATTGGTCTCCACCTTGCTAACAACATTTTGCTTTACATCACACAACTGCAACACATCTTCATTCCTCACACAATCAGATCATGTCTTGCCACAAACCCCACGTAAGTAACGCATTTCTCCAGCACACAAGCGACTCCTATGTTTCTTCTGCAGTACCCAGGTTTCACTGCCATACATCAGAGTAGGAACAATTACTGTTTTATACACAGCCATACGGGACTCTCTAGAGAACCCATAATTCCTGTGAAAACCTCCCAGAGCAGCTATGACTTTCAAAGAAGAATTCACTCGCCTACTGATTTCACCATCCAACTTGTTCTCTCTGTCAAACATGCTTCCTAAATACACAAACTCACTCACCTGGTCAATCACAGTGCCATTTATACTTACATTACATTCAGTGCTACCCATTCCTCTCTCAAACACCATAACTTTGGTTTTCCCTTATTTATACTCAGTTTGAATTTCATGCAAACTTCGTGCATCTGAGTCAACATACTCTGCAACTCACTTTTTTGCTCTCTGCCAACAGGACAGTGTCATCAGCATACAGCAATCTGCACACACGGATATCACCAAGACATAAGCCACTATTATCTATTTTGGCCTCACGCATGCATGCGTCTATAAATATATTAAACAGCCATGGTGACATTACACAACCTTGTCTAACTCCTGCACCAATGGAAAACCATTTTGATAAAACACCATTCACTCGTACAAAAGCTCTACTACCAGCATACATGGCTTTTACACTATTAAGTAGATTCCCAGTAACACCATATTCATTCAATACTTTCCACAAAAGTGTCCTATTCACTCGGTCATAAGTTTTCTCTAAATCTATGAAGGCAGTAAAAACTTTCTTCCCAACAGCCAGATACTTTTCAATCATCGTGCGTAATGCAAAAATCTGGTTAGTGCAGCCTTTACCAGGCATAAAACCACTCTGAACATCCCACACTTTCAATGATGTAAGAACCCGTACTTTTTCAATAACAACCTTACCAAACACTTTCCCTGGCACACTCAGTAGGCTAATACCACGATAGTTCTTGCATTCAGTCTGATCACCTTTTCCCTTATACAAGGGAACAATGATAGCATCCTTCCAATCCCGAGGGACCATTCCTAACTTCCAGCACAACTGACAAATTTTAGTTAACCAGTCAATTAGAGAGTCACCACCATACTTCAACATCTCTGCAGTTATGCCATCAACTCCTAGAGCCTTACAATTCTGAAGAGATTTTAGAGCTTTACACACTTCTTCTCTTGAGATCCCTCCTGTGCTTTCATCCCTCATTGTGACATCATCTGCATCTGTCTCAGAATCATTTTTGCTCTCCTGATCTAATAACTCACAGAAGTATTCGCCCCATCTGTCACTTAACTCATTGGGCTCCCATATCATTTCCCCAATCTCATTCTTCACACAACTTACAACTTTGTTTCCCCTATTTTTCCTGAGTCTCGTGTACTTCCAGAAGGACTTTCTATCTTTCCAAAAAGCCAGTTCATGCTTTTCCACTTTCTCTTTCCTATCTTTTGCCTTACTGTGGCGAACCAGCTTAGCAGCTTCACGCTTCTTACAGCGATATTCATTCACAGAGACTCTACCTTGCAACATCCCCAAATAGGCTTCCTGCTTTTTCTTTACTGCCTCATCAATCTCACTATTCCACCAAGCATCACCTCTATTGTTACCCACTATTGTGGTGCCACAGACCTCTTTAGCAGCAGTAACAACACAGTTCTTAAAACATTCCCACTTCTTTTCTACATCCTTCTCACAAGATTTCAGATCCTTCAGTCGTTCTTTGAGTAAGTAGGAATACCGCTGATGATCTTCAAGGAGCCTATCAACCTTTATTCTTTCTATCCTTGGTCTCTTCCTATTCCTTTTCCTTCAACCAACATTAAGTTTCACTTGTGACACTACCAAGGAATGATCAGAACCAACATCCGCACCTCTCATCACACGGGTGTCAACAACTAAGTGTTTCAAACGCTGATCGTAAACAACAAAATCTATCACACTCTTTTGACCAAGAGTACGATTTTCCCAAGTATATGTGTGGATATACTTGTGGTTGAAAAATGTATTAGATAAACATAAATCATTCTCAATGCAGAGTTCAATTAATCTTTCACCATTATCATTCACACAAGGATCATTAAACTTACCCAGAACATTGTCAGAAATTGCATTCTGCACACCTACTCTAGCATTGAAATCCCCTGCTATTATAACTTTTTCTTTAGCACCAAACTGACTCAAAACAGCTTTTAGCTCATTTCAGAAATCTTCTTTCTTATCAGAAGGTTCCGAGTCATAAGGAGCATACACTACAACAATTACAAGTCTCTGAAGTTTCACTTTCAAACGAATCCAGAGAATAATATAGCGCCGTGGATTATTGGGTACCGTGGTGTAAGGCTAACACGCTCGACTAGATATATAGAGATCTGGGATTCAATTCCCTGGCAGTGACTGAATAACAATTTTTCGGTTGCTGTGTGGTGCTAAAACGTGGAAAGAGCGATGTCTTCGTTTATTCACTGACGCCGCATATTTGGAGCATTTTTACATGGAGACAATGTGAATAGACAAAGTCATTACTCTTACCAGAGCCCATCTCTACGGATTTGTGGTCAGATGCTGACAGATAAACACACATAGCACTGTGGATTGTTGGCCACCATAGCGTAAGGTGAATGCACTTGGCTAGGTATCGAGAGATCTGGGGTATGATCCCAGCTGTGTCTGGATAAAAAAATTTCAGTTGCTGTGTGTTAATTAAAGAAAAATGTGGAAAGAGCGATTACTTTATCTATTCCTGTTAAAACACTTTGTTTGTATGGTTTTTACATTTCCGATGGAGAGTGGAAAAAAAAAAAAAGGTGACCTCAGATTACATTTGGCGAAAGAAAATTGAATTTGGTGAATGGGTTGGCGAAAACTTTAAGAAAGCCAGAGCAACTGCTGTATCATTACTGAGAATTCACAGCTGGAGAGAAAGGTTTTCAGTTTTACATATGCCAAAACTGAGCTACACTATTATGTGGATTGCTGCCATATTTTAAGTTCATATAACTTTCAGGTTAAGAGGCTGTTCAATTTTCAAGTCATTGAAAACTTAAAAAGTGTGAGTTGCAACTACTCTGGAGTCCAAAATTAAAGTCCAGAAGGCATTTGTTGGGATAAAAATCAAAACAAGTAACAGCAGGTGGAGACATTTGGCACATAAAGAGACACAATTATAAGGGTAGTAAACACTTTATAACAAAAGACAAATATGTACCACATTTTGCATATACAGGGTCATATTTGCACATGTCACCAAAGGTGAGATGCAAGAATATAACCTAAAAATGTCTTAATAAGGAATGTGATCTCCTTGTATGGACAGACAACTCTCCCAATGATGATACATACTCATCATCAGGTAGTTGAAGAACTCTGGAGCCAAAGAATTCCATTTCATGATGAGGGCGGTGTGTAGCTCGGGAAAGATTCTGGAAGGGGGATGATGAGCTGCTGCATGTCGTCCTAGAGCATCCCAGGCATAATCTATATGATTCAGATCTGGAAACCTGGCTGGCCAATCTGCATGCCAAATATCCTTACTCTGCAAGAAATTGTGGATATGTGAGCCGTGTGTAGGCGAGTGTTATCATCCATTAAAAAAAACTGAGAGCCAACAGTTCCCTGAAAAAATAAGACTTGTGGCTCTAGGATCTCGTCCATATAGAGCTCAGCATCACATTGACTGTTGTGAACATGTGGAGTGCTGTGTGACCAATTGAACACCCCACCACCCCACACAAGCAGACCGTTGCCTCCGAAGGAGTCTCGTTTGCAGACATTTGCAGAATCAATACGGGTTTCCTACATATGAAATGCCAACAAGAAACCATTTGCAGACTGAATTTCAGCTCTTATCTCATTATGGTTATTATTAGACCAACAACCATAAACGTTATGTGGTTACTATAATTTTATTCGAACAATAGGTTATTGTTACTAATACTACCATTTCACACGTTGTATGCAATAATGTCACTTGGTGCTGGATGCCTTGCTAAATATGACTTATGGCTCTATGGGTCTCTATAATAACAATGAGATTAGATTTTGATACTGCGATTGATTGTAGTATTGTATTCAACATTTATAGCAAGGCATATCCAGCACTAAATGGCATTATTGTGTACAACGTGTGAAACAGTAGTATTAGTAACAATAACCTATTGTTCGAATTAAAAAAAAATGAATTTCAACTCGTTTGTAAAAAGAACACCAGCTCACTTGTCTGGGCTCCAGGAGCTATGTTCTCTGCACCAGTCCAAACAAGCTCTCCCGGGCTATGCATCAATTTGTCGCGGAAAAATTCATTGGGTCCTGCAATTTTAGTTACATACTAGTCACATGCAGGAAAGCGTACAATTCTGGATATCTTTCCTTCCATCTAGCTCCTCTGCAAAAACAGCCCTTAACTTCGAAATGTTGATCTGCTTTTTCTGTCTCGTGGATGGTTAGTTAGTTTTTATGGCGCAAGGGCCATGTCTGGCCAAAGAGCGCTCATGGATGAAGAGAGCAGAGTTCACCAAAATGCGTAATTACGCATCTAGTACGTATAAAAAAATGTGTTTACGCATTGAAATTTTACCAACGCATAAAAATATGCATCGAAATTTTGCCAACGCGTAAAAATACGAATCGAGAATTTTAAGCTGAAAATGTTTATTTTCAACTTTTTATTCGAATTTTGTATTTTAAACATATGATCAGCGGTATCCTTTGTTACCTCAGGCCAGACCTCGCATTGTACGTGATCCATACCTGGCTGTGGTTTGCTTCGCGCGACCGGAGTTATGGCGGCGTGTCTCGCCAGCCAGTCAGGGCGTGATGTCAGGGAGACATCGTTTCTTACCTTGACGTCATCAGCTCATCGGGAGCGCAATCGCATGGGCTGCAGCTAGCAAATCTACTGTCATTGCTGCTACAGCTCGTGCTCGATCAGATGAGCGAAGTACGCTTTCGCAATCGCAAATCCGGAGCGCTTCGTGGTCGTGGAGTCGTGATTTGTAGAGATTGAAACAGCTTTATCAGACACTGTAGTATCGAATGATGTGTCGAAACAACGTACTTTAACGTCTTTTTTTTTTTCGGCTGAACTCAGTCCAATGGTGTAGAAAAGAAACAAAAGGCAGAGGAAGGAAACAATGAAAGCTGCAAAAAACTAGCGGTGGAAATACGAAAGCAACCAACAAACATGGACACTTCATTAGAAAATCAAGAATGCGTTCATAAAGACTGTTTCCTGTGTTACATCGACGTCAAAGTCGGAAATTCATTCTTGTTTTTTACCAAAATGGTACAAAGAATTTCCAGGGATTACTTTCCATGCGCTTGTAGTGTTTACGTTCGTTATTTATATACTATACATATATATTTTTGTTTTAACTAAAAAAAGAAGCAAAACGTCCAAATACATTCAGTAGTAGTGAAATATTATTTAATATGAAAAAAAAAAGTTTTTTTTTTTTTTTATATATATAATTTCCGTTTTTTGGAACCTTTTTTTTTTTTTTTTTCGCTCGTTAATATTTCTAAAATACTCCTCACTTTTAAAAATTACTCCCTAAATGTTTCCAAAGGAGTAAAAATACCCCTTCAAATTATTTTTTCGGCAAACTCTGGGAGAGAGTTGTATAAGATTACAGACCTCACATCTTCCATCCTTTTCCTCATCGGTTTCTGTTTTTCTGTCCACAGAAAATATATTTCTGCTTCTTACAGCTAGGGAAGAAATATGGTCTGTGACTGATAGATACAGGCATGCGTACAAGATTAAAGCTGTCTATCCATACGTCTGTACGTTCGTCCGCAGAAAACATATCTCCCCTTCTTACGATCAGATTGAAGCAATTCTTTCTGTGATTTACTGAGACAGACAAGATTATCGATGCCTATTCTTCCGTCTGTCTATCCATCTGTAGAAACAATACTTCCACTTGAAATGTTGAATAGAAAATTTTCTTCTGTTCGCCAAAAAGAAAATACTAACATAAAATTTCACAAATCTCTCCTTCCATCCATCCATTCCTCAGTTTGTCTGACAGTCGGTCCATGTGACTGAAGCAATTCAATCTCTGCTTCAGATGGCCAGATCAAAGAAATTTGTTTTGTGACTTATATGGAAAAGCATTGTATTACAATGCCTGTCTCTCCTTTTCTGGGTCTGTCCTTCCATCAGCAGAAACAATATCTGCACTTCTAATTATTGGATCGGATAAAAAATTTTCTGCACAGTAAGGGCAAATATGAGCATAAGGTATCACAAATCTTTCTTCCATCCATTCATTCCTCAGCTGGTGTGTCTGTTGGTCGGCAGAAATTCAATCTCTGCTTCTGTATGTCAGATTAAAAAAAAATTATGATGTGGCTTATAGTGAAAGGCATGGGAATGGTATTACCAAGGTGAAAATCCTCCAAATACAAGGCATCAGTGAATAAACAAAGATGACTTAAGGCTCTTTGACATCGTGGAAAGAGCGATGTGGTATTAGCAATGTCTGTCCATCTGTCAGTAGAAACGAGATCTCCACTTATACAGATTGAAGAATTTTTTTCTTTGCACTATAGAGGAAAATGTGTGCATAAGATATAACAAATTTCTCATTCCATCTATCCATTCTTCAGTTTGTCTGTCTGTCCATCTGCAGAAATTCAGACTCTGATTCTGACAGCTAGATCAAAGAAATTCATTTTGTGACTTATAGCGAAAGGCATGAGCATGGCATTTGCCAGTGTATGTCCCCCTTATGCTCACTCTCTCTGTTTGTCAGTAGGAATGATATCTCTGTTCCAATGATTGGACTCAAGAAATTCCTTATTCAATGGAGAAAACATGTGCACAAGATCTATGGCCACAATAAAATACTAGAGAATGTCATGTGTGGGGTAGAAAGAGCAATGTGCCAGTTTTCAACATGTCTGTTGTTTCATCTTTCCATCGGTCGAGATGTCTGTGTAAAGTCTCAGTGTACATTCGTGTCGAGGTTGGATAAGCCGTTTCATTTGTATGGAATTACCCCCCCCCCCATTTTTTTTAATGAAAAATGTTAAGGAAAACTTTCCGCAGAGGTATATCAAATGAAACCTAATGCCTTGTTGATAAAAGAAATCCAGCGTAAGAACTAAACAATGTTAAATTCCTCAATGCTGGGTTCCCACGCAAACATCACAAAATTTGTGCATTATGCTGTTAAATTTCTTCATATAGTTTGTAAAAAAAAATGTGCACTCTCTTGCCTGACACATAATGATTGTTTCAATGAATTTTTTTATGGTCACTTCTTTAGATTTGTTAGTGTTTTCATTTACGAAAGACTAAAAGGATAAGAAAACAGCGAGACTCTGAGTTAAAGAGTTTCTGTTATTACACAAGTAACTTCTAGGTAAACTTGTGTTTGTTTATTTCAATAATCTTCTGTAAATATTAAATAAAATGATAAAAGCTTTTACTTTCATTCAGATTTACCGGGAAAGGACTGATGCCGTCAAACTACAACTATGGTGATATGCTTATGGAATTTAACTCGATAACCATCCCATAAACCCTTAGGGTGTGTCACTGCAACAGGAGGCCAAACAAAAAGATATTCAATGCTAATCCTTCAATTAACGCTTTGCCCCTCGGGTAGAAAGGAGCACAGCTTACTGCCCTCAAAATCACTTGACTGTCCTTTTCACAATTTAAACAGTTATTCTCATTAGACCAGCATAGAAAGTTTTCTTCATTGCACTAGTAAGTGCTGATCTGTTCTTTGGAAAATGCGCAAAATGGATCTAATCGAACAAACTGAAGTTAGATTCCATAAGCGTATCTCGATAGTGGTAGTTCGAAGATGTCAACCCCTTTTTGGTACATCTGAATGAATATAAAAGCTTTTATCATTTTCTTTGATATTTACAGATTACTGAAATAAACAAGCACAAGTTTACCCAGAAGTTGTATGTGCAATAACAAAAATTCTATAACTCAGAGTTTTACTAGCTTTCTTATCCTTTTATTCTTTTCTAAATGAAAACACTGACAAATCTAAAGAAGTGACTACAAAAAAAATTCATTAAAATAATCATTATGTGTCCGGCAAGAGAGTACAACAAAGAGAGTACAAATTATATGAACGAAATTTGATGACATGAAGCGCACATTTTGAGATGTTTGAATGGAAATCCTGCAGAGAGGTATTTAATATTCTTTCATTCTTACATGGGATTTCTTTTACCAACAAGGCATTACATTTCATTTGGTACAGCTTTGCAGAAAGAAACTTTTCCTAAACATTTTACATTTAAAAAATGTGGGAAGAGGGGGACAAATAATCTCATAGACATGAAATAGCTTATCCACCGTTAACACTGAGACTTAATACAGAAATCTCAACCAATGGAGAGATGAAGTAACAGACATGTTGAAAACTAGCACATTGTTCTTTCTATCCCATTCATGACATTTTCCAATATTTTATTACTGCTAAAAAATCATGGACACACGCTTTCTTCATCAAATAAGGAATTTCTTCAGTACGATCATTAGAAGTGCAAATATCGTTCCTATTTACAGACAGAGAGATTGATATTGGCAATCATGCCTTTCTCTATAAGTCACAAAACGAATTTCTTCGATCCAGCCATCAGAAGAAAAGTCTGAATATCTACGGAAGGATGGGCCCACAGACAGACAAACTTAGGAATGGATGGATAGAGCAACAGATCTACGATTCCTTATGCTCATGTTGTCCCCTACAGAAAAAATCAACAGCAATCCGATAATTAGAATTTTTCAAACAGATGATTAGAATTGGAGATATTATTCCTACTGGCAAATGGACAGACCGAGAAAAGGAGGGACATATATTGGTAATACCATACTTTTCCATAAAAGTCACAATTTAACAAATTTCTTTGATTGGGCCATCATAAGCTGAGATTGAATTTCTGCAGACAGACAGACCAACTAAGGAATGGATGGATGAAATGAGAAATTTATATCCTAAGTTCGCATTTCCCCCTATAATGCAAAGAAAGAATTTCTCCAATCAGATAATTAGAAACAGAGATATCATTTCTACTGATGGATGGATAGACCAAGCAATGGATGAACAGATATTGATAACCATGCTGACGTCTTTCACTATAACCCACAAAACTAATGTTTTCAATCTGACCATCAGAAGCAGAGAATGAATTTCTGCGGACGGGCAGACTGACAAACTGAGGAATGAGTGATGGGCTGGATGGAAGGAGAAATTTGCAAAATTTTGTGCTTATCTTTGCAATTAACCATTTCTTGAAGTTGACCTTTATCCAATTTTTGCTTTTTGGCTGGCCGATCAATTAAGGGTACAACTTTTGATATGCTGACATCAGTTTCCTTAGACACTGTTTTAACAATGTTCTTTTTCTCAAGTTCAGGCTGAAAAAAGCAGTTTTCATTTTGGATAAAAGCTATGAGAGGTGACCACTGTTCCAAAAGGTTCACCACACAATTATTTAATGATAACCACCTTGTAATACAGTGTTATAATTTTTTTTAGTTGCAACACAAGAAATCTCTTGAAACTGTTTGAGTTCTTTTTGATGTTTGAAGCTTTTATTCAAATAAAAATAAATATCTATTAAGAACTCATCGATGGCAACTGGTAGTTTTGTGCATGCTCTTTCTGCAGCAATATGGACAAGATGGCATGGACAACCTTGCACAAATACATTTTCTTGTTGTTGAAGAATGTGTTTGCTAACTCTTTTGTGTACACTAACAATTACAGATGCACTATAACTCCCAAATGCAACATAGTTGCTCTATGGAATATTTCGTGCTACAAACTCATCATCCAGAAACTTGGAAAATTAATGCACCTGTGGATCTCTCAACATTTGAGACACAGTAATGTTGAAGTGCAACAATACACAGTAATATTGAAATCACTTTTCAAATGCAATGTCAAAATATCTAACAACAATGGGGTACAATTGTGATGTTCCTGTATCATTACTGCCATCTGTACAAACAGCATATGGACCATTTTGCATAAAAAGTCTACTTTCTGAGATGTTGCACGAGCTAAAGTTGATACCATAACTGTTGTCTTGGTGCGGCCAGCACTGTAGTTTCCCACAATTTTTGAGTCCGGAATGTTATGCTCAATAAGGAAATTAGCAAACAATGTTTTGGCTTTCGTTATAGATTTAGAATCATCAACTTTAAAGAAATAATTAACTGTACTTGTGTTTTTAAATCCAGCAGCAAGTTTCTGATGCTTCGGTCCAGCAATATGTCGACAACAATCTTCACGACCGTCATGCGCTACTGAAAAATCACTACTACAAACAATACACAGTGTACTACTAGCAGTTTTTCCTTTTTTCAAACATAACCATTTTGCATTATATACCAGTAAGAGCTTCTAATTTCTTATTCTCTTTCTTTTAGAAATTAAGTCAGCCATCATTATTATAAGCAGAGAGTACGAATCAAGGAGAGCTACTTCTCAGTTGAGTTGCCTTACCACAGCACGCATGCGCGGTTGCGGTTCCACCCCAAGCAGATCCATCCTTTACTGAAGGGATGGATCGCTTAACAAACAAACCACGAGCGGTTATTTTAAGGCTCTAGCACTTAAGCGCATCTTTCATGATGGCTGCCGTCAGAAATAAAAACTGAGACTACGCCGCAGCTTCATTGATAAGCAGAATTCCTACACCAATTACATAGAAAAACACATACACAAACACAAGCATTTATCTAAAAAAAAAAGAAACCCCAAAAACAAAAACGACAAAACTACACCATATTTTTTTATTGCCGATCCGTACTTCCGTATTTTCATAGAAATACTGGACAGACTCCGGAATTTCTGGAGTGGTTCCTTCACCTGTCATTCTGCTAATGCAACTAAGACTGAAGAATTTCACAGACATTTTATAAATGAGACTCTGTATGATCACGTTTGTTTGAAACAATGGGACATTTTATTAAATGTGCACTAAAAATTAAAATAAGCAAAATATATTACTTTTTCGATTGTGTCTTCTGTAGTCTTGGGATTTAATCGGCCCACAAACACAGTGCACTTAGGATCTCCTACAACCAACTTATTGGGCTTATACTCTGCCTGTTAAAAGAAAAATTTCAACACTTAAGCATGCTTTTTAACAATTTTTGTGTTTGATATGCATGAAATGATACACACACAAACACACACACACACACACACACACACAGAAATTGTTTACTAAGTAAACCCTTATATTTATGCCCTGCCCTTTACAACATCTTACATACAACTCCCAGTTCATGGCCATATAATTGGCCTGCAGTTGAAACAAATCATAGGCCGTGACTACACCAGTTCATGTTTGACTTTCTTTTCATTGAAACAAATCATTGTAAACCTTCCACCATGATGTATGCTTCTTGGTCTGATGCCATATATATTTCAAATGAAAATTTTCAATTTTCTGGCTCTAATTCTAACTCTTCCCCATTTATTCATTGTACTTAGACTTACCATAAATACTGTTACAAAGTATTCAATGAAATAACATAAGAAATTTAAAGATATATTGATATACCTATAATATGACATAAGTAGTACTCTTGCGAATACATGGCACTAATCACTTTTCAAAATGGAATCCTTTTGCCTCCACACAGTCTTTCAGTCTCTGTGGCCACTCATCAATAGCTTTACACAGGGTCTCTACAAGGAAAGCTGGAACTGCCTGCACCAAAGAGCATTTGAGACTGCCAATACGGGGGCATTTCTTTCTGCAGGTCATGTCCTCTAGTGTGGCTCACAACTTGTAGACCAATGGGTTGAGGTCTGGGCTGCTGGAAGGCCAATCAGCTGGAGAAAGGAAGTCTGGCAAATTTGCCTGAAGCCACTCTTGGGTTGACTTGTCCTTGTGGGCAGGTGCAGAATCCTGCTGAAAGCTTCACTGCTGGTTTTGGAAGAAGGTGTGACTCACATTTTTGACCACTGGCCCCAAAACCCTGTCCTGGTAGACTTTGGCAGATGTTTTCACTCCTTTCTCACAGAAATATAGCTCAGCGGTACCCTCGAAGAAGACTCCCTACCAAATCATGACAAAAGCAGGATGATTACCCCTCATGATCCCTGGAGCTTTCTCCTGAGCTTCTCATGAGGTTGACTCATACACCCTGTCATTTTGGCGGTTGAAAGCCTCTTCAATAGTGAAAATTTTTTCATCAGAGAAAAGGATCTATCTGTAGTGATTGACTGCATAATGCTGCAGCAAACATTTCACTTTTAACACCCTCTGCTGCTTCAGTTGTGGGGTGAGGAACTGCTCTGCACCCTACCACTAAGCTCTCACCCTTAGGTCACTCTGCAACATGAATGAAATTGACATTCTTGAAATGCTCAGCTCACGAGCCATCACTGGTTGTTTTCTGACAGGATTTTGTTGAATATGGGCTGCCACTGCTTTCACTAGGCAAGCAGTCCTCACGGTATGTGGCCGACCCTTTCTTGGGCAGTCAGTGACAGTCCCAGTCTCAAGGAACCTTTTTATGGTCTGGTAGACAAAAATTCTGCTGATTTTCAGCTTCCTCAGCATGTTGAAAATCTTGGAAGCCAATTTTCCAACTTTCTGCAGTACTATTACACCAACACGATTCTCATAATCTCCCCAATCCATGGCAGGTACTTCATGAATCACGTTATCTCCTCTGTGACTGAACGCATAATGATTCACTAGCTGCTTCATGCGTCCAGGCTGGTCAGTGACATTGCACACCAGTTGAGAGCTATCTGTCGAACATTAATCAGCAATGGAAACCAAACCTAAGACTAAAATTACTGACTTACTGACCATTTTGATTACAAAAACTGACTTTACTGATTTGGACATAAAAAAAAAAAAAAAAACAGACTAAATACTGACTCAAATTTCTCATTAGGAAAGAAGAGTCAAAAGCATTTTTTTTTTAATCTGGCCTCCACCATCCCCATAGCCAGCCAACTCACACCTATTTATTGTTTTAATTGTAATCAACATATAAAACTATTACAAAATTACATATAATAATAATAATAATAATAATAATAATAATAATAATAATAACAATAAATTATCAGGAAAATCATTGCACTTTATTTATAATAATACTGACATGCTCTTATTCAGCACAAATACACCTAAAACTAGAAAAAGCTTTAAAGTGCAGCTGTACAGTACCATTTTCAGAATAATACAAACAAAATGTTTACAACTTTGAATTTTGAAATGTAATGTGGAAAATCATCTAGCTTTCTTTACAAAATTAGGTCATTAAGTCTCACTTTGTTTTTGCTTCTTTGAAAAAAATGTTGTTAAAACACTGCTTTTTTGCTTATCACCTGCTTTCTGTACCATTTCTATGTCTTTAATTTTCTTCACTTCTTGTTCCCTAACTTTCGTAGCACTTTCCAACATTGCTTGGGCCACACTAATTCCCACCAAGTCCTTTTTATTTATTGCTTTTTGTAAGCACTTGTTTGCATCATCCAGTAATCTGTCAACAGTCAATCTTTTCTCCTTTTCTTCCTCTTTCATTTTCTTCAGTGCCTGTTCAACCGTGTTCCATATTTACTTTTTCTTTTTCAAACTTACTCTTCATACTTGCTTGCAACAATTTTTCTTTTTCCTGTTCTTCTTGTTTCCTCAGTTTTTCCTCAGCCACTCACTTCTCATCTTCACAGTACTGCTTGTATCTGACATGAGCTGTGCGTGCCAATTGAAGAAGTTCCTGAGTGATAATTACAAAGTAAGCCTTCCCCTCAAACACATTCACCACAGCATCTCTTACAGTCAAATAAGCATCCAATGCTCTTTTACACATATTTGCGATGTCTTCATTCAAGATGTTCCCCGACAATGAGAATCCCCTTTCTACATCCGCATTGCCATGCGAAAGTGCAAGTGCAGCCTTCACAATTTTTGTAACAGTAGGGTATTTCTTTTCTCCAGAGGTATATGTCTTCTCAAAAAACTGACTCCAGTAAACGTCCACTGGGTTCTTGTCACTACCTGATTTTTCTTCTTCTAACGTCAATAGTTTCCATTCATCAACTAGTGCATGTTCACTGTACTCAATTGGAAGAACTGCAGCTAATTTCACTATGTTTTTGTATGATCCTTCTTTCACCCTCTTTGCAGGATGCAAACATCGAAGATACCACAACACAGGTTTATCCAAAGAAGACTTTTCCAAAATATGCATACAAGCAGACACATAGTGCTTTCTAGTTTTCATGGAAATATAGCATCTTTCTTGTGCGCTTAGCTTCTTGAGATATTCACTTTCTCTAGTGTCGAACACTATGTTTTTCAATGGCAAGTAATATTTATCAAAAAATGCTTCCAGACTCAATGGAGCAGCACTAACACAAAATTGATTCATGAGTGTTCTGACGAGGTTTGTGAGCTCATTATAGATTAGATGCATTAAAGGATCTCTCTTCTGAAGGAAACCAGTGAATCTTGAACATGTATGAGCACTTGCACAAGCAAACATAATTTCTGCTTTGGTAGTTTTGTCTTTTAATAGTTTAACAATATTCTTGTATTTCAAAGAACTCATCAACTTGCTTTTGTGCTGGGGTATGAACTGAAGAAAGTATTTTTCAACAGCTGACCATTGTTCTAAAAGTCTCTCTCCAGCTGGTTCTAATGTCAGCCATCTAGAGGAACCATGTTTCATAAACCGATGACCCAGAAGTTTCATATCTGATTTTATTTTTCAAAATCTTCCCAACGAGATGTTTGGCCATCAAAAAAATTATAGAGAAACAAGATAATGTCCGAAGCATTTTCACCAAAGTCTTGTAATCCTTTTTGGAATGCATTATGGATGATGTGTATGTTACATGTGCCAACATCAATCCACTGTTTTCTTCCCAACAGGATCAGAGAATCATTCATAAGACGATTCACAGTTTTGTTAACATTGGGTCCATCACAACCTAGCATCAATAGCTTTGAACGAGAAAGCTGGGCATTATCCAAGGCTTCATTTAACTTGGAGTAAATATCACTAGCAGTGGCTTTACCAATGAAGAAAGTCTGTAGATGTCGTGTCATAATCATTTGTTTGGAATCAGACCAGTATTTAACTACAGTTTGAAGCTCTTTCTTTGAAGCTGCATTCACAGTTTCATCAAAACAAAGAGAGAAATGTGCTCCTCCAATATCATCCACCAACTGCTTTTTAAAATATGGAGCTAAAGCATCACATACTAAATATCTTGCCTTTGCCATTGAAAGGGTGAACTCAGAAGGAACACTTCCTGGAAACATTGCCTCAAAGGTTTCTTTGACATCTTCACAAGCTGGCTGAACAGCAAAGTTCCCTCCAATCATTTTCAAACACCAGATTAACTCTGCCCTTGAAGCAGCTTGTCTAGCAGAATAAAGCTGAATTGATGGTGTAGCTCCGGGGGATGAAATTACACCACCACTGCTACATCCAGGACGAGCTGAAGACAAATGTAGTTGTGAAGAACTCAGTTTCACTTTACATTGTTCTCTGTGCTTCCGAGTAGAAGCATGCTGCTCTATAGCACTAAAGCCCCAAAAAACTGAAAATGTTTGTGCGCACAACATACAAAAATCTTCACTGTCACTTTTTTTCTGTCCCCATTCAGAAACCATGAAACCGTTGCTGTCCTTTTTTTGTAACCATTCTGATTTTACAGTACATTTTCCCATACTTTTGTCTAAGTAATCCAGTTAATCAAAAAATGTATGATTTTATAAAGACAGCTGCATTACCTGAAACAACAACAAATAAAAAAAATTAGGATTACTATTTATTACAGTATGAAGTGAAGAAGAAACACATATGCACACACAACTATTCCCCTATATATATATATATATAGTATGCGGGAGTGGCATGGAGGAGACTGGCACAAGACAGACCGTTGTGTGTGGAGGAAACTTGGGGAGACCTTCGTCCAGCAGTGGATTGATAATGGTTGACAATGATGATAATGATGATGATGATATATATCATCATCATCATCGTCAACCATAATCAATCCACTGCTGGACGAAGGTCTCCCCAAGTTTCCTCTACACACAACGGTCTGTCTTGTTTGATGATGATATATATCATCATCATCATCATTGTCAACCATTATCCATCCACTGCTGGACGAAGGTCTCCCCAAGTTTCCTCCACAACGGTCTGTCTTGTGCCAGTCTCCTCCATGTCACTCCCGCATACTTTCGAATTTCATCCACCCATCTCCCACAGACACACAAACAGACTGACACACAGAAACCACTTAGAAAATAGTGAAATTGTATTAGGGGGACCCCAAAACATGTATTTCCGTTGAAATCTCGAATTCGAATTTTTGCCCGAATACAATACTTCCTCATACTAATGTATGAGAAAGTAATAAGAAAAATTATAGGAAATACAGTACAAAGGCTCAAAATATAGGAAATACAGTACAAAGGCTCAAAATATAGGAAATATAAGATGGGTAGGAGCATTCTTTGCGTATATGCACACACACAACTCTTCCCCAAACCAAAATAATACATCTGGCGAGGAAAGTTAACCGAAATTTACTTTTTTTCACTTAGATAACATTCCCAATATAGAGATCAAAAATTACTCTCTAGTGCACAAGGTTGTTAACAAAGTTATAACTCAGAGCCTTCTCAACGGCATTTTCTAATTTTTCAATCCATCTGCCACATAAAACATTACTTTACCGACCACAAACTATTTTTCATATCATGTAAATCTTTTTTAAAAAAGCCATGGTATAAAACTGAATTTACAGACCAAAATTGAAAAATACAGACTAAAACTGGCCAATCTGAAAAATACTGACATTTACTGATTTTACTGACCATTTTCCATCCCTGACATTTGTAACAGTATTTATGCTAAGACAGGGTATATTTATGTACTATAGCCTTATCAATCCAACCTTATCTGGTAATTTTGTGATATAGTGCATTTTCCATAAATGTGGCCATGTACATTTTTTCTAATTCTTTCTCTTTCTCATTTATTACTTGTACATAATGAACTACAGCCTGATCACTTCATGCTCACCTGATAATTTTATGAGATAATTTTCTATAGAGTATTTTAAATTTTTAATTGTAGTAATTTACGCAAATTGCGAACATACAGATTTGCTTCAAATTTCTCCATAACAAGGTATATAGTTATAGGTTTAAAACTACAGTTGTGGCAGATTAAAAAGGTGGCAACCTAAATATCATGAACTGCCTTTAATGTTCAACATGTAACTTCTCACCACATCAGAAAAATTGAAAATTACATCACTCTGGAGCAGGAATTAAACCCGCATTTCCTGATTTCCATTCGAGCATGTTATCCATTACATCACCGAGGACAACAAAGTTCCAAGTATCTCAGGATGAAGAATTTGAACAACTTCAGATTTTTTGCCAGTTAAAACAATCCGATACTTTATTGTAGTGTAATACATCATCAGTATCTCAGATATGGAAATTATGGAAGACATACTCCTTACAAATACACGGAACAACTACAAGATTATTAAAACAGCAATCTAAATAGGAGACATGTTCAATAAATGATGCCCCCATGAACGTGTTTCATGCATGATTTGTTCCTAGTAACCATTCAGACTGCAAATGATTCTTTGTGCCATTAGCTTCATTTTACTGCATAATAGAATTTCGTACATCTATTTGTTTGTATTTAAAACGAATGATTCTTTTTCAACTGTGTCCATGGGTGTCAAACAACGATCAGTTACAGAGCTTTTAACTCATGAAAATGTACTTTCCAGAGAAATTCACGCTAGATTAGTGGCAGTTTATGGTTCTGGAACTTTGGACACAAGCACTCTTCATCGTCGGGTAAGAAAATCAAATGACAGTGGAGGAATGTTGGCCGTGAAGTATCAACCGCTGAGTGGGAGGCCCGTAATCGCAACTTGCGATTTGAACAGACAAAAAGTCGATGAGCTCATAGGGGAAAATTGAAGAATAACTCAGAGAACCGTAGCAGGTAAACTGAAAATTAGTTTAGGTAGAGTCAACGACATTGTTAATGTTTTAGGATACAGCAAACTGCGCACTCGCTGGGGTACCATGTCACCTAACAACTGGAATGAAAAATCAAGACTTAAAACATACCAAAGGTTGCTTGCTTGCTATGAAAAATATGGAAGCGATTTTCTCCAGAGCACTCTGACTGGTGATGAGAGTTGGGTTCACAATTATGATCCAGAAATGAAAATCAATTGCTAGAATACCAACACCCATCTTCTCCTCGAGTGAAAAATTTCAAAATGCAAGTTTCTACCGGTAAGTGCGTGCTCACTGTGTTATGTGACTTGACCGTGTATATACATACACTGAAGTGCCAGAAAAACTGGTACACCAGTCTAATACTTGGTAGGTCTCCCACGGGAGCGCAGGACTGCAGAAATACGATGGGCATGGACTCCATTAGCTTCTGGAAATATGCTGTAGGCAATGCACACCATACTTCCTGCAGAGCGTTCCACAATTCAGGTGTATTCCGAGGTCTCGGATTCCTGTGTTCGATAGCGCGTTCCCAAATGTGTTCTATCACGTTCAGATCTGGGGACTTGGGTGGGAATGGCAATACGCCAAACTCAGATGAATGCTCCTCTAAACATAATGTGGTGTTTTACAGTGGAGGCGCATTGTCCTGTTGGAGCAGGCCCGACCCGTCAGCATGAATGGGTGTACCTCGTCAGAAAGGATGCGCACATAGTGTTGGACGGTCACAGGCGTTTGTAGACATACCAGGGGTCCCAATGAAGTCAAGCTAAACACACCCCATACTAGCAGGTGCAGTTCCCTGCTGACAGACGGGATCCATGGCTTCATGGGGTTTGCGCCACACATGAATCCTTCCATCTGCCCGATACAGTTGGAAACGCGACTCGTCAGACCAGGCTACATGTTTCCAGTCATCAAGTGTCCAGTGGCGGTGTTGCCGTGCCCAAGCAAGGCGCATAGCTCTGTGTCGTGCACCCATCAAGGGGACTCGAGTTGAGTGTCGGCTGTCAAAGCCCATATCGTGCAGGGTACGTTGCACAGTTCGGACACTGATGCTTGTTGAGGCTCCAGCATTGAATTCGGATGATGCCTGCAAGAGTGTTGCACGCCTATTGCATGAAACGATTCTTGGCAGCAGACGATGGTCACGTTCACCCAATGTCTTTTTACGGCCACACTGGTATCCTAGGTTTGAGGTTCTGCCGGAATTCTTGTAGTCGCCCTTGCAATGGTCGTCTGTGAAAATCCGAACTTCGTTTCTACCTCCGAAATACTATGGCCCATTTCACGAGCGCCAACTATGACAATGCGTTGAAAATCGCTTAAATCGTTATTACTTGTCATTTTCATGCCAAAACAGCTCTGACAGCTGGCAAAGATGTCTATCGCTTTATATACGCACTGGCAGATGCAACCAAGTACGAGCATAGGTGACATTGCTATGTATTTTGCATAAGCTCGTCTGTACCAGTTTTTCTGACACTTCAGTGTATATACAGGGTGTCTCAAAAATACACAGCAAAACAGCAGGAATGAGTTCCTCATAGGCAGATAAGAAAAAAAGTTTATATCAATATAGGTCCGGAAATACTTGGTTTTCAAGTTATGAAGCTCTGTCTATGACACTTAACTGTTCACATTATCTTATAGTAATTGTTCAAAATGTCCACCTTCTCCCTCAATACAGGCCTCACATCGATGTCTCATGGACCAGAGTACACGCTCCCAAATTCCTGACATGTGTCGTATTGTTTCACAACCAGCCACAATTTGATTGCGCAGAGTTTCCACATCTGCTACTGGAGTCGAATACACCAACGATTTTAAATGGCCCACAAGAAGAAATCTAGAGGGTTTAAATCTTGTGAGCATGGAGGCCAGACAGTTGGTCCACCTATACCTATCCACTGACTAGAAAACTTTCAATTCAAGTAATTGCGAGCTACGTGGCTAAAATGTGCGGGAGTGCCATCGTGCACAAAGTGTGCTTGTTGACGAATGATCAGTGGCGTGTGGTCCAAAAAATCAGGCATGTTATTTTCCAGAAAGGTGTGGTATGCCCGCCCCATGAGTTTGTTGGGAAGTACATGGGGCCCAAATAACTTAAAACCAAACACATCTGCCCAGACGTTTAGGCTGAACCGCTGTTGGTGACATGATGGAAGAATTGCATGTGGGTTTTTTTTTTTTGGCCCATACATGCTGATTGTGAAAGTTTAGGATTCTGTCCCGTGTGAACTGTGCTTCATCAGTGAATATCACTAAGGCAGGAAAGTTAGGACTTGTTCCACGCTGCTGCAAGAACCACTGGCAGAACATTACTTGTGCAGGGTAATCTGCTGGTGACAAGGCCTGTACCCATTGCAGATGGGTCGTCCTCTGTCGGCATCACAAGATATAAAGATCCCATGACATATCTTTAAATGGCCAATCACTTACCCAAAAGTTCTTGGTCACTTTTTTTTCTCATACTTCAAGCAGTGAGTAAAAAAAAAAAAAGTGTGAGAAAAAAAGTGACCAAGAACTTTCGGGTAAGTGATTGGCCATTTAATGATATGCCATTAATGAATTGCACGTAAATATGCGCACTTTGCTGGTGTTTAATACCTTAAAGGTGCAAATATTATGATAAAGGTCCCATGTTCACAAAGGCGGCGACGGATGCTTTGAAACGTTTTCCTGTCTGAACATCTTCATCCTGGTAACCTTTCGTGGTACAAACAACTAGCCTCCAGAGCATTGCCATCCGCCAGACCGTACATAAGTTCATATCAGCTTGCTCTTGATTTGAATACATGGTTGGAAAGGAAAACCACCAGATTCTGTCAGTACCTTGTGATGAAGGAATTCTCCTGTGGAAGATAAAACATTCTGGTGAATAACTGGGAAACCAATACAGACCTGAGTCAGATTATGTGAACAGTTAAGTGTCATAGACCTTCATAACTAGGAAACCAAGCATTTCCGGACTTATGTTGATATAAACTTTTTTCTTATCTACCTATGAGGAACTCATTCCTGAAGTTTTGCCGTGTATTTTTGAGACACCCAGTATATATGCATTATTAATTCTTCTGGCATTGGCAGGATCTTTCAGCACAAAGAAAAATAAAAAAAAAAAGGAAGTTGAATATGAAACAAATAGCTACAGGCAGTATTATACAATAAACAATCATAACTTTTTAATTTTGCATTTCTTATGCAGTGTACTACGATTTCAATTCTTATTTCTGCTTACAGTCTTTCATATTACACTTATAAGGAATTGAGAGATAAAAGAAATATATTTTGTTATTATCCAATTATATTAGACCAAGGTTCGTACTCTTTCACACAAAATAAATATTCAAGCACTTTTTAAAACTACATTATCTGATGTGTGAATTGTCGGTTGGTCAGTAGGTAGATATTTCAGCAAGTTCAAACCATTAAACTTAGCTGGGATTGGTATACCTTCAATGGCCTGCCTGTTACCTCTTGCCCCTATTTGGTTTATTTTATTAACTTTGAATTGCCCCTCTGTTTCGGCATCTTTCAAAATCATTTTATTTTGTGGAATATTTTGAAAGGGCACAATAATTTCGTATTCACCTTTTGGCAAGAACGCATCCCTAACCCCAGTAAACAAAAGCCAATCACGATACGCAAGTACATCATTTCACTTAGTTTACTCCCATGGCTGATGTTTTACTCTGTAATGATGTTGCAAGGTTAATAGACAGTAAGGCTTATTCATCCCGCCTTCCTCACAGACGAATAATCAAGATGTCACTGAGTGACATCACCACCCTAACATGTAAATCGTAGATCCGAACTGTAGCTACGGAGGACGATGTCTTGTCAGCAATTTTTATAACTCTAACATAAAACAAAAGCTTGTGCAAAAGCACATTTACATTAAATACAGAAGAAATTCCCAGTCATGTGAATATTTTAGTAATGGAAATTTCAAAAATACCTCCTGCACATTTTTGTTACATGAAGGGTGGGAAAGCGGTTATACTTTTTAAATGTTAATTTAGTTACAAGTGGAATTTTTGCTGTTTTTATATAAATTTAGAACGGAAAACACACTGCATGACATATAATTGTCATATCATAAATAATTTCTGTCTGTTCTACCAAATCAGAACGCTTTCAAGTAGTTCCTGATTTTCCATGTATTGTTCTGCTTTGTTTACGTGCCACCTGAAAGAAAGTAGTTCACTATAAATTTTACACTTATCTTTCATAGAATTTAGTTCAAATAGACACCTTAATGACTATTTTTATTTGTAAATACATTTTATGGAGGAAATATATCAAATAACAGAACTAGATTTGTTTGTTTTTCTCCGGAGCCAGCATATTTCTTAAACGAAGCTATTTCCAACTTTTGTTCTTGAATAAGTGGCTAAGACTGATGCCTCATTTTTTGATAATATTTATTCAGATTTAATAAATTATGCCATTTCACTCATTTAACAGTCAATCACACAAAAAGTTTTATAGATCCTCACAGTGGAGCTCATACTGAAAGTATCAAATCCAATTGGGGAGCTCTCAAGCAAAATCTCAGAAGCCATATTAACAAATCGTAAGAACGACTGGCGGATAGTCTAATGGAATATTTGTTTCGACGATTTTGTAAAAGACAAAATTTAGATCCATTTGAACAGTTCATTGAAGTACTTTGTCCTACCGAGTAGAAAAAATTAATGTTAGACACATTAATTTTGTGAAAACGGCGTTGCATTTACTTTATCGGAATTATGATGCATAAATCTGTGATATGAAAATAAAGGTATTATTTTCCATAATAAAACAAATGCCTATAATTATTTCCATTACAATAACATTCATTTCGATGAAAATAGTAAAAAAAAAAATCTGTATATTATCGTGAACTACTTTCTTTCACGTTGGGTGTGATCAGGTTGTATGTAAACAAAGTGGAACGATGCATGAGAAATTGGGAACTACTTGAAAGTGTTCCGATTCGGTACACAACTTTTTAGCACAAACAATTATTTTACACATGTTCTTTCATATCACTGCTCAAAAAACAAAACAAAGAAATTTTTTTTCAGGTACTATTTACAGAGTTATTAAACTTTTTCAAGTACTTTCAAGGACTTTTCAAGGAGCGTACAAACCATGTAGACATTTCCCTTAATCTTCCAATTATCTGACATTCTCCTAGCCCTATTTAGGTTGGATAATTCAGACTACTACAATACAGGGTGTCTGGTACTAAAATCCATCCATTTCATATATGTACATGTAAAACTTGAACAGAATGTACAAAGCAAGATAACATAGAAGAATCGGTTACACTAACTCACAATTTGCATTGTGGACAATCATTTGTTTCTAAGGGCTGTAACCTTGCATCTTGTATACATATAAACATAGATGTTACAGATGTTTGTTAAGAACTTCATGCACAGTGGTTTCCAGTACGAAAATCTCACACGATACCTTCCAAATGGATTTTTGTGGGTTGCTTTGTGAACATGTTTGACACAATCTCCCTGGAAACCGATGGCCTCCCAGGCTTCACATTCTGTGCACAACTTGTAGCCAAAAAATTTAATGCTAATAATTTATTGAAAACTTGTGTGCTGCATCTCTTCCACAAACATGGCAAAAATTGCACTGCACTGTGATTACAAACTGTTTTCACGTTCTATATGACATAGTATGCCTTTTCCTTTTTTTTTGTTAGATGGAACAATGCTCACAATCAAACAAATGTGGACCGGACCGCCGGGATACCAGGAGAATTCCCGGTGGGCCATCATATTCTGGGCTAATAGGCCTTATACTAACTCAAGCAAAAAAAAAAGTAAATATATACTTGTACTTCAAGAGGAAAAGCAAGTAACGCCAAAACGACAAAGTTTGTCTATAATTTGGACGGTTTTGAAAAGCAAGAAACATGTTTTAATGAACCAAACTGTTTTGGTACATCCCCTCCTCCTTTAGCCTGATATCCTCTTGACAATCATATTTAAATAATATAGTCTGGGATAGAAATTCAAAATTTATTGTCTACGTTAATGCATTGAGATTCACATATGGTAAAATTTTGGGGTTACAGCTTTTTCTTTTTTGTATGAGATCTGCATCTGATTTACTACTTTTTGGGTCCTTCCAGTTACACAAATTCTTGAATTGCAGTTCTGGGAAGACTGTTTCAGCTATAGCTTTTTAAAAGACTTTTTCCAGTTTTTTCTTCTTCTTCCTCTTCCTCCTTTTTTTTTTTTTTTTTATTTTTTTTTTTTTTTTTTTGAGGTTTAATGACCACTGTGAGCAACTCAGTGGTCTATAAGCAACTGCCCATCCATAATTTAGGGCCACAAGTTCCAGGGAAGGGAGAGAGAGCCAGTGCTGTAATACAAACACAACATCCATGCCTCACCGGGATTCGAACGTGGACCCATCGCGGCGGAATGGTTAGAAACCAGTGCTTTGACCACTGCGTCCTTTTTCCAGCTGAAAGTATTTAGACAAAAATTAATTTCGCATTCTTTACAATTTATAAATTTGCACGGAAATTCTGGACATTTCCAATTCCCTAAGGAGGTTGTTTTTTTGTAATTGTTTCAGTAATTCTTCGAAAGGACATTAATTTCTAGCACATTTGGATTTCTGTTCTCACTACATCTGAAGTGTTACACGTTCTGTCTGTCTGTCTGTGTGTGTGAGAGAGAGAGAGAGAGAGAGAGAGAGAGAGAGAGAGAGAGAGAGAGTGAGTTAAGTTTTTGCAATAAAATTCATAATTCATAAGAATGGAATAAAGTCTGCAGTCTCACTGTCAGAGAATGCTTGTTGCTTCTCACCAACAGAAATAAATTTTTCTTACATTAACTTTTACTAGAGAGCTGCGATGTGATGTGTCCAAGAAAATGGGTAAAATGTTGGTAAATGTTATTGCCTCAATACAAAAAAACAAAACAAAAAAACCATCAATGATTCATAGACTTCTGTTAAGAAGATAGATGTTTAAATGGTGATGCTGAAATAATGCTTTTTTTTTTTTTTTTTTTAATTTGATGAAGCACCTTGGTAATTTTGTAATTTTTCCCAAAAGTGGGCCGCTCAAAATCAACTCAACTTCTAGGGTCCTTTATGGGTCGCCAGCCTGCCACTGCAGTCAAAGTACCAAAATATACATGAACAAAGATTACTTGTACCAATCCGGGGGGGGGGTACATTTACCCAGCACTGCGACCTAAGGTCTATTGAGCATTGAACAAAGATTAAAATAATAAGTAAACAAAATCTGTGCATATGATGCACCTGGTTCCAATTGGCACACGATCTATGAACGGAAATAGGCTTTTTGAGCCAGGGCTGTAGGGGGTGGGGACTGAAAGTGAAAGTTTTTGAAATCCATCAGGACAAAATAAAAGTTAATTAAGAATAGAAGAAAAAAATTAAAGCATTATTTTCTGTTGTAAGTTTACGCATTTTTATTAAATTACAGAGTTTTTTCTAATGTAAGTCACATTTTAACAAAGAAATGAAACACTTTTGGGGGAGCAAAGGCCCCCTTTCCCTCCTCTAAATACACTACTATTTTAAGCTATCAGATTCCACTGCTGCATATCTGGCTTGACTACACATGCCTAGTAGATACTGGTTTAAAATGAGTGGTTATTGGACAACTTGTATAATCAACAAAACCATTAGGTGTTTGTTTTCTTTTATAGAAACAGTACTATTTTAGAATACTACAGCAAGAAGGGATTAAATGATGCCAGATGTGAAGGAAAGATAAATGTTATCAAAGTGTATGGCAAATTCTGATTCCAATGTAAACAATCAAAAGAAAAAAATACTGTGGAAAGAGGGAAACTTTAGAGCAAGTACAATTCTTTTGGGGAGTTGCAACTGTTAATGATACCCTTTATACCAACATGGAATGCAATTTCCACCAAACAATCATTTGCTTTGATAAATCAATATCTCAACAATTTTCTTATAAGAGAATAAGAATTTTTTTGACATGCTGTATGATGTTCACATAGTCAGATTTTACCTCCATGGCACGAACGATTCCATGATCATGAGGAACTGTGTCGGTGCCATCAATGCTTCCTGCTTTCAACGGGTCGTATGTCACAGCTATAGGTTCCCATCTGTCAAAAGCTGACATCTTGATACTAGTTGTATGTATATGTCTAAAACAAATAATTGCATTTTTAAATTTACATGTTCAGTCTCTGTTCATAATATTCAAAACAACTCTACAAAACATATATCAAAAAAAAAAAAAAAAAAGATAACTGCTTACATGGGTTGCACTTTAGCACTTTTTTTTTTTTTTGCATGGACCTATATTTTTCATTGTCCATGTGCACAACTATGCATGATAACTGGCATACATCATTATTCTTCTCTCAAGACATTGTAGAGAAATGTCACTCCTTCCATCAACAAATGCAGTACTGTGCTAAAGAAACACACATTGATTTCACACCAAAGAAAATGATGATTTGAGAGCTTTTCCGCATTCCATTCTATGTATTTTACTTGTGTTTCACTGACATATGTATTCTTAGAAAAAAATTGATTTCGTGGTAGAATTACAGTCACACCTTCTTAAAGCAGCAACATTTGCTTCATACCTTTTCCTGGCAGTATAAAGAGGGTAAATGACAAATATGGTGATTCTTGAGAAAAATATTGGATGAGGATCAGTGTTTCTTAACTTTCATTTTTATACAAATGAACAAAAAAAACCCCCGATGTATCTTATAATAGTCTCTTTGAACAATAGTTTTCAATTTCTTTCCCATCTTTTTACAAAGATTTGGAGAAACAAGTCATGAAATTTCTGAACATTCTGATGAGGACACATATCGCCATGGTATCGCTGCCAATAATGACCAATAAATTAATTTAAAACTTCATTATTATTAATGAGAAACTTTATATAAAGTAATACATAAGAAAATTTTCCAGTTTTCAGCTGTACTCCAAATTGCTGAGCCTCTTCCCAAATACATAATTTAATCCGTAATGACATCTCAATTTGTCCTATTCTTATTCTAAGGCCAACTTATTTTGTCTAGTTCCAACTTATTTTTGTCATTTTTTATTTTCTTTACTGAATGCAATGAGTGATTTTTTTCCCAAGCCCATCCCACTTGCATTTTTCATTTAGAATATCTTCCACTCTTGGCCTGCTAATAAGTTTCTCAAATAAGCAAATATATATATATATATATATAGGGATGTAAGGTCAGGTGATGCGTAACATCACAGCCTCTCCTTGACAAATGTCAACCCCGCCTTCTCGTGGTACATCCTGTTCCCACTAAAGGGGCTCTGACGACCGCCAATAGCGGTATAACTATACCATCGGGATTAGAGGAAATGCTATCCCACACTCACCAACCCGCTTGGCCAGCGTGGTGAGTTATGGCCAAACCCCTCCAAAATGACTCCACAACTTAAATCTTGGCCCTCAGTCCTCCGGCAGCTGGAATGTACCTGGCCAAGGCAGCGGCCAGTGCGACATGAAGGCAGAGGGTGCTAAGAATCCCCGGAGGACCGGACTAGGCTGCCATCTGATGCTGACCTTGGCTACGTACAACGGACGCTCCCTATCTTCTGATTCAAGGCTTCTTGAATTGGAAGAGGAACTACAAAGGATCAAGTGGGACATCGTCGGGCTAAGTGAGGTAAGGAGAAAAGGAGAAGATCTCATTGAACTGAAAAGTGGACATCTCTTCTACTATCGTGGGACAGATACTGGCAGAACTAGTGGTGTTGGATTTATAATAAACAAGAAACTGAAGGATAAAGTTGTAGAAGTTGAAAGTTCCTCTGACAGAGCTGCACGACTCGTTATCCAACTCTCGAGAAGATACCAGGCTCAGATTATTCAAACTTATGCACCCACCACAAGTCATGCTGAAGAAGAAATTGAAGAATTTTATGAGGAAATTCGTGATCTAAATAATAAAGGTAAGCAGCACTTGAAGATAATTATGGGAGATTTCAATGTAAAAATAGGGCAACGGCAACAGAATGAAACTTCAGTAGGTAAATTCGGTCACGGCAACAGAAACCAGCGTGGAAATACTCTCGTAGAGTTTGCAGAGGCAGAAGGGTTTTTCATCTTGAACTCCTTTTCAAGAAAAAGCCACACAGGAAATGGACATGGAGACATCCAAATGGGACGACAAGTGAAATTGATTTTATTATGTGTAACAAAAAATTCATCATAGAAGACTGCAGTGTGCTAAACAAGTTCAACACAGGCAGTGACCATAGATTGGTGAGATGTAAGATGCACCTCAACACTAAACTCGAACGTAGCAAGCTCATAAGACAAACAAAATGTATTGACATAACCAACCTTAAAAAACACCATAATACCTACAAATTGGAACTGAAGAACAAATTCTCTGCTTTAGAAGGCCTAACATCGGAAGAAGTGGATATTTCAGAAGTTAACAGAAAAGTAACCAAAGCTCTTATGGAAACAGCAACAAAATTAGCTGGGTCTAAGAACAAATTGCATGTGAACAAATTATCAGGAAAAACCAAAATGTTGATGCAAAAAAGAAGAGTGATGAGGACAACTAAAGAAGATGTGACTTCCAAAGTGGAATATATAGAGCTATGCAAGACAGTACGAAAAAGTATCACTGAAGACGTAAGGAAATTCAACTGTGAACTAGTAAGGAAAGCAATTGAAAACAACCAAAGCCTAAAGATAGCAAAGGGACATCTCAGTAAGGGGAAAAAACAGATTATGGCACTGAGAAAAGAAGATGGTTCTGTAACAAGAAATAGAGGAGAAATTTTGACAAGAGTGAAAGATTTCTACTCCAAATTATATGAAAGGGATGATACATGTACTCCAGACATCATGAAAGGTACCGGTACCAGAGTTCTTCCAGTCCTTCCAGCAGAAGTTGCACATGCAATCAAGAACATGAAGCGGAAAAGCTCCAGGAGAAGATGGAATTACTATAGACATCATACAAGAAGCAAGTGGAGAAATCGAAACAGTACTCGCCCAAATTTTCACTCGATGCCTTAATGAAGGGAAAATTCCTGAGGATTGGAACAACGCTACAATGATCTTGCTACATAAAAAAGGTGACATTGAGGATCTCAGGAACTACAGACCTATCAGCCTCCTATCAGTGGTTTATAAAATCTTCACTAAAGTTCTTTCACACCGCTTGAAGGTGACACTGGACATGGCTCAACCGAGAGAACAAGCTGGATTCAGGAGTGGCTACAGCACAATAGATCATATCCACGTACTGAGAGAACTAATTGAAAGAGCGAGGAATATGAGCTTCCATTGTGCATGGCTTTTATCGATTATGAAAAAGCCTTTGATTCGGTGAAACCATCAGCAGTTGCAATGGCTCTGAAATCCTGCGGTATTGAAGATGCATACATTAATATTATTAATAACATCTATGAAAATGCAAGTGCAAAGATTCGGCTGTTTGAAAATACAGCACACATAAAAATTGGAAAAGGAGTGAGACAAGGTGACACCATATCTCCGAAGCTCTTTAATGCCACATTGGAAAATGTCTTTCAATCACTGAACTGGGAAAACAAAGGGATAAAGATTAATGGAGATTATCTAACCCACCTTCGTTTTGCTGATGACATAGTCATTTTGCAACTACCCCATCAGAGCTACAGAGTATGATCCAGGAACTTGCTGACAAGAGTAAAGAAGTGGGATTAAAAAATGAACTTTCAGAAGACAAAAGTGATGTACAATGCTTTTACAAGAAATGAAGATTTATCGATTGATGGAGAAAAGCTGGAGATAACAGACACGTACGCTTATCTCGGACAGCAGATATCAAGTGAGGGTCACATTGGTGAAGAAATTAATCGGCGTACAAAACTTGCCTGGAGAGCTTTTGGAAGAAACAGCATAATTTTCAAGAGCAATATGCCATTATGTCTTAAAAGAAAAGTGTTTGATCAATGCATCCTTCCAGTGCTTACGTATGGTGCAGAGACGTGGACCTTAAGTAAAAGAGACATACAAAGGCTGCAGACAACTCAAAGCAGCATGGAGAGGTGCATGCTTGGTGTAACCAGGAGAGATAAGAAGAGGAACACGTGGATCCGAAAAATGACAAGAGTGGAAGACATCATGATCAGAGTTAAATCCCTGAAATGGCAATGGGCTGGACATACTGCCAGAAGAACAGACCATCGATGGACAGCCGAAATTTTAGATTGGATTCCAAGGGACAGGAAAAGACCCAGAAGAAGACCACATGGAAGATGGGTGGATGAAATTGAAAGTATGCGGGAGTGACATGGAGGAGACTGGCACAAGACAGACCGTTGTGGAGGAAACTTGGGGAGACCTTCATCCAGCAGTGGATTGATAATGGTTGACAATGATGATGATGATGATATATATATAAATATATATATATATACTAATAAAATTGATGCAAGCTGAACTAGTTATGATATAAATGTACAATGTAGGAGCACCTCAGCGGGTCTTGGGTTATTCCGGCGGCTTTTGCGGAGTTTCAAAAGGTCATGATCCATGAGCCGGTGTTCACCTGATGAGATCAGCTTGAGAGGTTTGTTTTTTGGATATAATGCTTTTTGAGTCTCTTTGTATTAATATTTTTTTCCTCATTAGTTTTTTTTTTTTTAAATTGTGGTTTGTAGTGGTATGTTTTTATTGATAGTGTATGTATATATATACAGTCGAACTTGGTTAAGACGAGCTCGGGTATAACGAGGTCCCGGCTATAGCGAGTAAATGCCAGAAGAAGTTTGGTTTCGTATGCAATTAGTGTTAAATTATCCCGCTTGTTACGAGTATCAACTCTGTTATAGCGAGCAAATTTGCAAGACTTTCAGAATTTATTTTTTTTTACACCCAGTAAAGATAGCGCAGCATTGAAAGGTGGCGTCAATTAGCCACCTGCTACCCAAAAAGACAGTCTGTGTGTCACCTGCTCCCAGAGAAAAGCGGGCGAGTGTTTTATGACTTCTTGCATTTCAGCCCAAGGGTAGGTGGGGGCGGCATTTGTGGGGGAAAGCTTCCCAGCCTTTCCTTTGCCACTGTTTAGGAGAAAGTTCCTGGAATTCGCTTTCTCTCATTGGCTGCTATGGTCTAACCACACGCATGTTTTCTTAGTGCATTTAGTATTTCAACTTCCCACGGGACACATCGTAACCCTTTTTTAATCAGAAAGTCCCACGCAGCCCTACTCTTGCGGCATCACTTATGCTTTCCCTCCCCCTTTTTTATTAAGTGTGATATTGTGAGCAAAATGGTTGGTGTTAAAAGAAAGGCTCTCTCCATCAGGGAGAAAATGGATATTATTTAGGAATTGCAAGAAAAATTCAGCTGTTTTCAAAAAGTATGGGCTTTCGTCATCTACCGTATCTACATTGTGGAAGAACAAAGATGCAGTTTTGTCAGCATTTGAAAACAATCTTACAGATTGCAAAAAAATGAAAAAGTGTGAAAAAAATGATATTGATGAAGCTTTACTTTGTTGGTTTAAAGTTAAACGTGATGCTGGTTTTCCTATCAATGGACCGATTTTAAAAGTGCAAGCGGAACAATTTGCAGTACAGTTCGGTCATGAGAATTTTATATGCAGTAATGGGTGGCTTGATCGCTTCAAGAACAGACACAATATTGTTTACGCAAAAATGTCAGGGGAATCAATGTCTGCGGATACGGAATCTGTAAGTCAATGGCTAAAAAGCGTTTGGCCCAGCTTTATTTCTGAATTCAGTTAGCAGAACATATTCATTGCTGATGAAACAGGAATTTTTTACAAGGTAACCTCTGGCATGACTAACATTTAAAGGCGAGAAATGCATTGGAGGTAAATTGGCAAAGGATCGGCTAACCGTTCTAATTTGTGCGAACATAGCAGGAAATGAAAAAAAGAAAATTATTGGTGATTGGCTAATTGTTGAAAGCCTCGATGTTTTAATAATGTTCAGCATCTCCCGGTTGATTGTAAAGCAAACAGAAAGGCGTGGATGACATCAGATATATTTACGGGAGAACTTCATAAATTGGATCGTGAAGTACGAAAGAAAAACAGAAACATTTTGCTGTTAATAGACAACTGCCCAGCACATCCCAAAGTAGAAAACTTGACAAATATCAAACTTGTGTTCCTATCACCAAACACAACATCAAATCTACAGCCTATGGACCAAGGGAATATTAGGAGCTTTAAGTGCCATTTTCGGCGATTTCTAACAGTACAATTAATCCACAAAATGGAGAAGCTAGAAATTAAGGTTTCCGTATTGGATGCTGTTCGTCTTATGAGAGAAGCTTGGGATAGTGTCACTCCGACAACCATCAAAAATTGTTATAGGAAGGCTGGTTTTCTAAAGGAGACTTTAGTAGAAAGCACTGAAGTGATTGATGACGATGATCTCCCCTTATCAGAATGGTTAAAAAGTAGAGATTTAAGCACCTTTAACAATTGCAATTCTCTTGATGATTTTATTGACATTGACGCTGTGGTCCTAACAACTGGAATTTTAACGGAGGAATAAATTGTGCAAGAAGTCATTGCGGTGAATGAAGAAACTGAAACCGACAGTGACGGTGAAAACATTACAGAAACACCAGAAGTTGTGACTTACAATCAAGCACAAGATGCCTTGGATATTTTGATTAGATTTTATGAAACTAATTCTGGCAATGACTGTGTGTTCAGTGCATTATCAGTTGTTAAGCGTAATCTGATGGATTTTCGGTTGAAGTCAAGGACAACGCAGCTAAAATTAACCAAATTTTTTCATACGAAATAAAAAGGATATGTGCTTTGGGCAGATAGTACTGTACCTGTGATTTGGCCAGATAGTACTGTATGGTACAAAAATTACAATACTGTATAGTACATATTGTATTTCATACAGTACGTATGTAGTTTACATGTCCGTTATTCAAGAATTTTAACTTAATCTGCATCACGTCATACGTACTTACATATGTATGTACTACAGTATGTATAATGGTACGTATAGTTTTGTGTGTATGCAGTACTGTACTTATGCATTTTTCAAAAATTCCACAACTAACCGAAAAATTGTACGGTAATTTCAACTAAACGTAAGTACTCTGTATTTCTCAACATTAAACATTGTATGTACTATATTTGATAACGAAATTTATTTTTTGAATGATTTCCTTGATATTTTGGGTCTTTCCCGGATTATACGAGTAACGGCTATAACGAGCAATTTGTTCGGTCCCGAACAGCTCGTCTTAACAGAAGTTCGACTTTATATACACTGAAGAGCAATTGAATTAGAGATACCTGTCTAGTAACGCATAGCCCCACCTTTCGCCCTGATGACGGCGGCAATTCGTCTCGGCATGGACTCGACAAGACACCGGAAGCGTTGGGAAGCCATACGGATCCACGACCCCTGAACATGCTCCCACAGTTCACGAAGATTTCATGGAGGGAGGTCAGAGCCTCGAACATCTCTCTCGATGGCATCCCAGATGTGCTCGATGGGATTGAGGTCAGGTGACCTAGCTGGCCAAGGAAGAGAGGTCACGTCGGTGAAGTGTTCATCCAACCATTCGGATACAATTCGGAAGCTGCATTGTCTTGTTGCAGGATGAGGTCCCCAGTGGGATGTTGAAGACGCACAAATTAGAACAAATGGTCGTCCAGGATATCTTGGTAACGTTGGCCTGTGAGGGACGATGTCACACTTACCTGGGGTCCCATTTCAGTTCCCATAAACAGTCCCCAGACGAGAATGCCACCCCCACCAGCTTGAAGAGTACCCTGCTGGCAAGAAGGATCCATCGCTTCATGTGGTTTGCGCCGTACTCGTATCCTGCCATCCGCATGTACCAACGTGAATCTCGACTCATCAGTCCAGGCAACATTTTCCCACTTGTCTAGGGTCCAGTGGCGATGTTCCCGCGCCCATGCTAATCTTTGCACCCTGTGATGTGCGGTCAGCAGCGGCACACTCGTGGGACGATGGCTTCTGTACCCCATAGCGAGGAGATAGTTCTGGATGGTGTGGCTGCTTACACGTTTTTGTGCACCAGCGTTAAACTGCCGAGTGATTTCTTGCACTGTGGCCCGTCTATCTGGTTACAATGCGAGCTAGCTGATGATGATCTCGCTCATCCGCACACTGTTGTCCACCGCATTTGGCCCTTGCAGGGATGGTTTTACCGGATTCGATGTACTCACGGTGCACCCGTGACACAATGGCTCGTGAAAATCCCAGTGCCTGCAGGACTTACGAGATGGAGTGACCCATTCGTCGGGCCGCGATAATTTGTCCACAATCAAATGCGCTTAGATCCTTCGTCTTACCCATACTGCGTCCAACTCTTACTGATTCCCATCGCATCACTCCTTATATTGTCGGATCGCTGCGTACATCACGTCGTTTCCTATTACAGGGTCACCCACAGTGCCACATTTGCATAACACCAGCTGTCTCTAATTCAATTGCTCTTCAGTGTATATGCAATACATTGCCGCCTTGAAGAATGATCTTTTCCTCTTGCATGCACAAACAAATTAAAATTTTTGATTTTAATTGGATTTTGACTACTGACATTCGACAATTAACCTCTTTCAATGGGAAATGAAAGGCACCTGTGATTAGCTTCTTTTGTGCGCAGAGGGTGGTACAGCAAGGTGGCGGTTCTTCAGCAGGTGGAAAGTGAGGTGATCGTTTGAGAAAGGGCAATTAAAAGAGGTTTGACTGTATTTATATTAGGTGGGGGTGGGGGGTGGGGGGAGAGCTGTGATCTTAAACATAAACAAACCCACTGGCAACTGCTGCAGAATACACATAAGACTTAGGAAGTACATTTCCTGGGGGGTGGCTTAAAAACATATAAATGAAATTTCAAAATGATAAATATTATTATAATATTCTGAATACTCCCAAAAAGAAAAAAAAAAGGGGGGGGGTAAGATACTTGTAATTTCAGATTATGTTAATTTATAATGTTAGACATACATTATATACATGAATACTTTGTTTCCTGCTTTACGCTTATGTCTGTTTTAACTTTTGAATTAATTTTTTGATTCAAATTTCAGTATAAAAACCAGGTTAAGAAAAAAAATTCTGTACGATTTCACATTTCTAACATATGAAAAATAATATGAAATAGTAAAGCTGAATACCATTTTGTTTTAATATATTTGATACACTTATTACACATTCTGTATTTACTTTACTTATAAGCATCACTTTTTTCAAGGCAGTTTCTCCACTAGTTGATTTAGCATTGATGCTGAGTAAAATACTAATCTCTGCTTGTTTAAAATATCTTGAATTCAGACAAAATAAAAAACTGTGTGCATTATTTAATAAATATTTACTTGTACCATCTATTTCAGGGTTGCAAAAAGATGCTGTCTCAATTCTCACAGAGTTGTAACATATCACGTTACATACAAAAGAAATGTGTATTGTTGATAATCTGAAATTCAAGATTTAACGTATAATCGCAAAGAGCGGGTAAATGAATTGTGTATAACTAGATTGAAAAAGTTATAGAACTACAGTAAAATATCGGGACTAGCGCAGAATCATGTATAAAAGTGAAAAACGTACAACCAGAAAACATATAACCATGGTTTCATTATACACCACCTTCAGTTTTCACCAAATTATTTTTCTACAAAAAATACACATGCAGCACAGAATTTTCATTTTCTTTCATTCATGAGAAGAAAACAAATTGATTACCTTCAACATGAGTATAATAGCATACGAGATGCAGATATGATTCTCTGAACTTGTTTGTTGGATGATAAAAAATGAATATTTTAATATCAAGAATGAGGATACATGTAAAGATAAAGACTAACATGTTTGCTTTACATTATTGTCCAATAACATCTTTAAAATGCATTTTGAGAGCACATGGCTTTGAATGACAACATTTTCTCAGTGGTAACCTGTTACATTAAGCACTGCCCAAACTGACATTCACAATTTAAATTAAAAATACCAAAAACTACTAAACTTGCTATTTACATAATATTAAAAAGAACTTAATAGTATTATATAGAGAACATGCATTAACATATACAGTTTTTACCAATTCATTTCTACTAAGACTATTTACAAATTGTTACATATAGCTTAAAATTATATTATTTTTATACACTTTAAATTATATTGATACAATTAAAAAAAAACGATTAAAAACATCTAAAAAGTAGGTTACCTCCCCCACAAAATGTGACCTATCCATATCATTAAGATATGTATAATGAGGTCCAGAGATGCACCAAGCAGAGGCTTAACTGGTGTGAAGCACCTGGGTGCCAAGCTCAGGGAGAGACAAGATGCCTCAATCAAATTTTGCACTTGAGTGACATGGGGGAAGTTAAGAAAACGAGAAATCATACTGTTACGTACCACATTTATTTTTTTAGGAAAAATAATTATATATAATTCAATAGAAAATGACTTAAAAAATCACAGAATAATTTTTATTGTTTTGTTCTGTAACTGATACTGCCGGCAAAGGATTAACAATTTGTTTTCTAAATCTTGGAGATTTTAGCATTCATGATATGCATGACCAGCGCCAAAACAATGGGGCCAATATGCAGGAGAAACACAATGGACTTCAAAAAACATAATTTTTTGACCTAAAACCCTTATGCATTTTATGTACTTTGAGAGGCTCATACTTTAAATCTGGTCTAAATAGCGATGAAAAAATTTCTCTAGAAATTGAGAACATTTTCAGCATTGTTCAAGAAATATACGCTTTCTTTTCTGAATTAACTTACCACTGGGTAATTATAAAGAAAGAGCTGCCAGCGTTGACCACAAAACCGTGCTTTGAAACAATGTGAGAAAATAGAATCGATGCAATAAGGGTAGTGAGGACTGGGGAACAATTTGATATAATCCACGATACGTTATATTAGCACTTTAATGAATCTTTTAGAGAGACTAACACACAAAATTTAACCAATTTTCTTGGAAAAAAGAATAAAAGAAAAACATGCAAGTTTATTTGTTCCAGAAAAATTTGGTACACTATTTCAACAAAAATTAATGTTAGTAGTAGCAAATTAATAACCAAATCTGTTGCAGTTACACCAACCATAATAGAAATGTTAAAACAAGTAACTCGCTATTTAAAATAATGTAAAACACATGGGGGTTTTAAAGACATGTTAGCTGAAGATAAAACAATCACCAAGTAAATAGATTGTGAAAGAGAATTTCCAACTGTTGGATCGGTTACACCACGTAAAAAGCAAAACAAAAGAAATGAATTCTTAGTACTAAAATATGGATGAGATATTGATGTGCCAAAAAGAAATAAAAATAATAACTTTCCTATTGTTTGGTACAGCGATAAGAACGGTTTGAACACCTGAACATTCATAATGTCAGCAATTTATTTCTTCAAATTAAAGTACAATTCTCGCTTGGCTTACGTGGAACGTTTTCGCGAAATTTGTTTGGTTTGTTTGGAGTTCCCAATTCTGTTCTCAATATAGGTCCTGAAACGGCAATCTTTATAGACACCCCCCCCCCCCCCTTTGAACTTTTGTACCCAAGTAGCTGAAAGGATGTGTGGCAGGGTTGTTGCCGGTAAATTGCCACACCTGCCACACCAGAACACTGCCACACATCAGTGTTCCTGCTTTTTTATTGGAGGTTTAACGACCACCGAGAGGAACTCGACGGGCTATAAGCTTTTAGGCGCCCGTCCCTAATTTAGGGCCACTGGTTCCAGCGAAGGGACGGAGCCAGTGACGTAAGCCAAACACAACATCCATGCCTCACCGCGATTCGAACCCGGACCCCGTTCGGACGAACGATCAGAGGCCATCGCTTAGACCACTGCGCCACCGGGGCTGCCAGTGTTCCTGTGTAGCAGTTTACAGTAAAACGTTTGTTCTGGGGGTATTTTTACCTACATCAGGGGCACGGCTGGGGGGGGGCGCCCCGGTGGCGCAGTGATCTTAGCGATGGCCTCTGATCATTCGTCCGAAAGGGGTCCGGGTTCGAATCCCGGTCAGGCATGGATGTTGTGTTTGTCTTATGGCACTGGCTCTCTCCCTTCCCTGGAACCAGTGACCCTAAATTAGGGACGGGCGACTGCTTATAGCCCATTGCGTTGTTCACGGTGGTCGTTAAACCTCCAATCAACCAATCAACCAAGGCCGGGGGGGGGGTCCCCCTTAAGGGCGACCACGCGTACAGAGACAGTCAGCTTAAACTTAAGATTTTTTTTTTTTTTATTGGAAGTTTAACTACCAAATCTTAGTATTCAGCAGTAAACTTCCTACGAATCAGCTGCTTCTGTGAAGAAACCAGACATTGTATTACCCAAATTCTTACTGTGGTATGAAAAAAACAGCTTCTAAAACACACATCTACATTGAAAACACGACATACACGGTTTAAAGATAAATGATGCGGGTTACAGATGAAGAGAAAACAATCAATTATTACAAATCAACGCAATTACTAAAAACATTGCACACCGTTCGAGGAACAATTCTTTACATTTGTTTACTTGTTTTGAAAGAGCCGGTTCTGGTTAGGTGTGAGTCAAAATTATATATGTATTTTTTTGCTTAGGTATCTTCTTTATAGAATGTATATATATATATATATATTTTATAATAAAAGATGATGAGGCCTATAGACTGAGCTTTGTGCCTCACAGCAACTAGTTGGCCATGCGGTAATAGCGAAAATGTCTCCTGATCACTAAGAATCTCGAAGATGCACGACCAGCCAAGGAGGTGAACCTCCTTGCGACCAGCACATGAAGCCACGGCAGCATCACAAATATCCATCATAGGAAATGCTCATGAGAAGGAAGGTTAGAAATGAATCGTTCCCAAGGAGAAGCGTCTTGAGAGAGTTATAAATTTCTCCAAGGCCCGAACTTTACGTTTTGCCACGGAACTTCCTAGACTGGAAAATTAAAATTAATACTGACAAGACACAAGCAATTCTGTTCTCCCGTAAAACATACAATTACAATCCTGACTTTGAAATTGAATTGTATGGTAAAAAAATACCTTGGGTAAAGGATGTCAAATATTTAGGCCTCATTATGGATCATAATCTGAATTGGAACAAGCATATTAAGGAAACCCTGGCTAAAGCTCTTAAATTAAGAGGATGTCTCCAACCCATAATTAAAAATAAAAGGCTTAGCAAAAAAATAAAACCTTGTTATGGAAAGCATGCTTCAGCCCGGTGATTACCTATGGCTGTCCTATCTGGGGTAACTGCAGAAAGCAGCAAAAAATAATATTACCTCGTTTCAAAATAAAACTCTTCGTATGATGGTAGGACTAGATGGAAAAACATCCAATAATGCTATCCGTTGTATGCTAAATATCAGCTCTATACATTATACTATGTATGATCTAGCGCAAAGGTATTACGAGAAAGCCAAGAAACATCCCAATCCTCTTGTCAGGGAGGCCCTTAATTATGTTGTCAGTGATACTGACAAATTTAAAAGACCGAAGGCTATTTTAAATAAAATTCCTGAAAAGAATCCAGTTCACAGTTATACTTCCAAAAAAAGAAAAAATAACTGGGACTAAATTGAAAATTGAAGTTATTCCTCACACGTAGGACGAAAGCAAAAAATCGAATAGCAGTTTTGGGTAAAAAAAAAAAAAAAAAGAAAAAAAGGGCCATTTTAGGGGCCGAGCAAAATGTTGCATAAAAGATTTATCTTTTTTGTACTAAATATCTCAGCCCCTAAAAAAACAAGGTGTTGTTGGTCTTGTCTTTTATATTAAAATTTGTTGTTGTATTTTCCTGTTTAAAAAAAAAAATAAATAAATAAAAATAAAAAACGGCTCTTTTAAGAGCCGAGCAAAATGTTGCATAAAAGACTTATATTTTTTGTACTGAATTTTCTGCTCCTAACCAAACAAGGTGTTGTTGGTCTTGTCTTTTATATTAAAATTTGTTGTTGTTGTTTCCAGATTAAAAAATAAAAAAAAAACAACAACAATAAACGAAAGAAAAAAAAACGGCTCGTTTAGGGGCCGAGCAAAATGTTGCATAAAAGACATCTTTTTACGCACTAGTTCTGAAAAAAAAATATTAATAATATTTAAACAAAACAGGATTAAATTTTTTCCGCTGTTGCACATAATTATGCAACAAGCAGGCAAGTAGCGAAGGAAAAAAAATGATGAATGATTGGCCCATAAACTACCGGCTTCCTAAATAAGGAATAAAAAAAACCCTGGTTGTGGCTTTTTTTTTATTTCTCGGTTGTTTACTCAAAATGAGTATCTTGAACCTCGATCGGTGTAATATTGTGATCACACCACCTCAACTATGGTTACTCCTGACATGCCCACATGTGAAGAAACCATGTTAAATGAAAAATGAGGAAAAAAAAAGGGCTCTTTTAAGGGCCGTACTCTGATTTGCAAATATACTTCACACATGTTGTGAAAAAATCTCGTTAAATTAAAAAAAAAGAAAAAAGAGAGGGGGCTCCTTTAAGAGCCGTACCCTGTTTTGTAAACATACTTCACACATGTGAAGAAACCTTGTTAAATGAAAAACGAGAGAAAAAAAGGGCTCTTTTAAGGGCCGTACTCTGATTTGTAAATATACTTCACACATGTGAAAAAATCTAGTTAAATAAAAAAGAAAAAAAAAAGGGCGGGGGTGCTCCTTTAAGAGCCGTACTCTGTTTTGCAAACACTTCACACATGTGAATAAACCGTGTTAAATGAAAAATGAGAAAAAAAAGGGCTCTTTTAAGGGCCGTACTCTGTTTTGCAAACATGTGATCACACTACCTCAGCTATGGTTACTCTGACATGCCTGTCAAGAATCAACAAAAGTAAACCTGTGAAAAATCCTGTAAACCAATGGGGAAAAATCTTTTCTCTCATTGGCTGGCAAAAAACACTGAGCAAATGGCCAGTTTTGTCTTACCCGGTGTTCAAGACGATTTTTCTCTGGGAAAGATGTTCTGTGTGTGATGTTTTTTTTTCAGGTTCCCCTTTCCCTTGCCCTTTCCTTCCTTTCCCCCTGTACTCTTCTGTGGCACAGGTGTACCTGGCATTTTTCTGCGGAGAGAAATATCACTTGAAATGGCTTGTTGTTACACGTAAGTATGTAGGGCAGCTTACAACTTCACTTCTTAACGGGTAAACGTCTACTCCCTCTCCTCTAATATTTCCATACTTTTCTTTCGTACTATTCTATCAGGGAAATCTGTTCCCAAATATCTAATATTCCTCTTTTTCACCTGACAAAAGGCGCAGAGCGCTGAGGGTTCGGGTCTCTCAACCTCAGATAGGGAAATCTCTCTCTCCCGAAATTCCAACAAGGAATACGTTTGAGCAGAGACGGAAGTTGTGGAAGGAGGGGTTGTCACTCCGAAACAAACCCTCCGATATGCGCTGTACGCATGGCAGGAGAGGAGGAAGTGAGGAACTGTCTCAGGCCCAGAGCCACAGAAGCACATCGGGGAAGAACGTTTCCGAATCAGAAAGAGGTAGCTGTTTAAAGGTGCCATGTCAGTGCGTAATTTCGGAATTATGATCGCTGAGGAACTTCGATAACAATGTTCTCTACGCCATCTGTGACGGAAGCTGATGAACGGATATCGCTCTGCCCACACGGACGAAAGCTAGGCTGAATCAGAAGCGGAGATGAGCATGTTATCACTGTGCCGAGCAGCGTCGGAGGCTGTAACTGGAGGGGGACGGGGCCAGGCCCTCAGCATGACCCCGTCGGGCCGCAGCGTCAGCGGCCTCATTCGCTGGAAGACCAACATAAGCCGGGCACCAAACGAGCACAATGTCCTCGTAGAAAGAGCGGAGGCGTTGAAGAAAATCATGCAGAAGAACAATAATGTCTTGAGATTTGCGATTTAATGCCAACAAATCCTAAAGAACAGAACGACTATCAGTAAGCAGCAAGGTGCTACCACACGGGCCGGGAGCAAATTCAAGCGCTGTGTTAGGGCCCACGCTTCAGCCGAGAACACTGAGGAAATAATCGAGAAGGAGAACGAACGACTAGAATTGCTCCGTGGAAAAAAATGCCCGATCGCCACCGAGGAGTTAATCTTCGAAGCGTCAGTTGCAATGATGTGGTGCGACGCTAAGTAATGGGCCAAGAACACCCCAAAGCAATGTGTGAGAAGCATCGGATGTAGATATCGGTGTTGAAAAGGGAGACCCGAGCAGATAGTCAAGTAGCAGGGTGCAGACAAAACAGGAGGACTGGTAGAGCCTGAAGAAGATCGCTGTTGACGAAAAGCGGCTCCTATCGGAAGCGACTGAGCATGATTCCAAGGGGAAAGCCATGGGATCTCCAAGCGTATAATGACAACGCGTGCTCTTCCAAGAAAAGATTAGCGATAGGCGAACGCTAACCCATCGACAGGTGGCGGTACAAAAATCGGACTGTCAGGAGGGTGATTCGAGAACGAACGCTAGCGATTCCACATTCAGCACGCAAGACCGCAACAGGCGTCGAACGAGGGTGTTGAATGGCTGCACGGAGTGCATGGTTGAGCAGAACTTCTAGAGCGTCGTAGAGATAGGTGGGGATGTGAACATGACCGGAGCCGCATATTCCAGAATAGGCCGAATCACAGCAACGACAAAGGCAAGAGCGTTGGGGAAGCGAAGACCCCATTGGCGATTGCAAACTACTTTAACAGCAGACAAGGCTCGGAAGACTGACTTCTTGACGTGCGTGAGTTGGGAAGACCAGGTTAAGGAGGAGTTAAACAAACCCCTAAAATCTTGATTGAGGACTGCCAGGTCACTGAGTCGGAGTCCAGCCGGAAAGGAGGGGCCGGCGACCTGCGCTTACGAGAGAAGTCAACCGCGAAGCTTTTAGAAGGAGAGAGACGTAAATCCCAGGAAGATGCCCACTGAACAATGGAATCCAAAGTGAATTGCATATAGCTAAGTGCAGGCGCCAAACAATAAAAATGACGTCTGCAAATAAAAACATATGCGCATTCGGATGACAGCAATCCACCACATCATCAATGTATAAGTTAAAACGGATAGGCGAAATAGAGCTACTCTGAGGAACACCTCGACACTGCGGAAAGGAGGATGACATCGTTCCCCGCCAACGAGAGTGAAATCTGCGCCGAGCAAGGTAGTCAGCCAGCCAACGGAGAAGACGTCTACGAACACCCAGAGACGCCAATTTATCCAGGAGAGCCGGATGACAGACCGAATCATATGCCGCCTGAAGGTCCAAAGACACCAGAAAAACATAATTATGTCTAGCTCGAGACACCAGAAGATGACGGTGGATCGACAGAAGGCACGCCGATGTGGAACGTCCTGGCAAAAATGCGAACTGCAGCTTGCTGATCCGTTGATGAGAGAGAATGAAGTCTGTGAGGCGAGAGACCAGGACTTTCTCCAAGATCTTCGAAAAAACCGATGTGAGAGTGATCATTCGGTACGATGATAAGTCGAGAGCCTATTTGTTAGGCTTCTTTATTGGGATCACCCAGGTATAGCGTCTAAAAGGGGAAGTGTGCCGTGCGAACTCAAAATCTGCGTTCGAAATATGTCCCACGCCGCATCGCGGCGCTGCAGACGGCGTCTGTGTCAAAGATTGTGTGTACTGTTGTGCAATGTGAACCAAACAACAGGGGTTGGATTAGGATATGTACGATTTTCTTAAGTGTGTGATTATGGAAACACATTTTATGGTTCAGTGAAATGTCTACGTCTGGCGCAGAGTGCAGCGTCGGCAAATGTAATTGAAAGTATAATTATGCGTGATTTAAATTGATATGCTACCTCCTCGAAGAATGCCTACCAAAAGGCTAACAAATGGCTTGTATGTGCCAAGTAAAGAAGTGCTGTTTGGAAAATTTAAATGTATGTCACTTAGTAGCGGCTAGTGGTAAGCTGAGTCGAATCTGACGAAAAAGACAGGCTACGGTGCGAAATAGTCACGTGCACAACTTAGTGCTGTCGCCAAGTCAATCGGTTGAACAGCCATTGCGTTTCATTGTTGGTTCACATTTGTTTGTATTGAGTGAGTGTTCCGTTTATTGCCATTTGGATACACGTATAGTTTTGTAAGGTAGGTATTATTATATTTCTAAGGTAAGGTTAATTCTTAGTAAACGTTTTATTTAGTTTTAGTAATAATTATAGGTTTAATGAGTAGATCTTAGTTTCACACGTGTTGAAATCTGTTCATGTCTCGTGAATAGTGAAGTATAAAGAAGTGAGTTATTCTGTAGTGTTGAATTCTTATTTCAAATAGAATAATTAATATATTTTGCCAATGCCGATTCACATAGAGCTTGAATATTACCAGAAATCAGGGCAACTTTTCAGGAAATTAGCCTTCGTAATTTGTATAACATTTGCATCTCCAACAATCGTTAGCCCTTTCTTTACGAAATTAATGCTTGAACTGTTGTTGCATTGTAATGTGTCTCTGAATTAAAGAGTACATTTTTTAATTTCGTAACTTAATGCAACTGTGATATAGCATTTGTCTGATTGAATTTACTAAAGCTGTCTGAACAGTGTGGACAGATTATGTTGAAAAACTTGCATGATCAACTTTATTCTAACTGTACAAAACATAGGGAACTACTTTCGATTAAAAATTTCATATCTAGTTCTTCACTTGTATTAAAAGGTGTAATTCTTTTTACAGGAATTGCCAAAATTTGCCATGCCACAGTGTTGCAGTGTTAGTGGCTGCTAGTTAAATTATAGAAGTCAAAAGGAGACTTACAACTTTTGCCATACCAATTGTCTTATACAAAATCTGCTGCATACATTTAAACAGACAAAGTTCTGATTTTAGATTTCCTTGTTCATTTTCCGTGGAATGTTTGTGTATGAGTAGCTTGAAAACTAAATAGGAAAACATAACTCTCCTCAGCTGGAAAATACTCTTGAACAACTTAGTGAAAGCCAAACATGACAACTGAAATTATTTGAAATCACGTGAAAGGAAAATTAAGAAGTTGAAAGTCTGAACGCTTAGTTTTGTGTGCCTCTCCTTAGTGCATAGTGTGCACAGAGTAAGTCCTGAGATAGGAAAAAGAGTTCAAACTTATCAAATATTTTATATGCAAAAGTGTATAGCCAGGTTGGTTAAAGTATTGAAATGTATTTTTCTTCTGTAATAAATGAAGATAACATTTCTGAAAAGTTATCTTTGAAACTGGAAAGTAAAGATCCGTCATATTTGGTTTAATTTTATTTGAAACTTGTATACCAGGAAGCAGTACTTCAGTTAGCTTCTCGTAACATATTTCCAATCTTTTTTCTGCTTCATCACATATTCACACAGTGATGCGGAGTGGTTGGTGGCATTCTGTACTGAAGATTTGTATTTAATATTTGGTGGTGTCTTTTTTTTTTTTCAAATTGGAACTAATACTGTTTGTGCAGTGGTTGCCCGTCTTCAAAATGGACCAGAGGTCCTCATTTACTAGCAGGTTTGATTTCATCTGTCAAAATTCATTTGAAAATCTATGGACTATTTTCTTTCCGTGGAAGATGATGCTGTACTCCTTCGCGTCATGGGGTCCGGCTAGTCCCTCAACGACACCATACCCGTACGAGTTCCATGTCACTTATTTTCAGATTAATAAATGTTAGCAGTAATATTGTAGCATTTTTGTTTATGTTTCAATACTGTACCAAAAAATTCCAGGAAATTTCTCTTATTTTTCATACTTACCACTATGACTTCATTGCCATAAAATTTTTGATAAAAACACCTGTGAGAAATTAACTGAAGTGTTACTGTGTGTGTGTGTGTCAGAGCTGAGTTCGGGCTGAATTTCAAGATCCTGAGCCTGAAGTATGTCAGCTCGAACGAGCCCGAAAACTATGATTAACCTGTTAAGCATTGAAAAAGTCTTCCAGACTTCCACTCTTTCCTACCCATGCAATTAACTGATGTCTTTCTCAACTGCGGAGTGGAGAAGGGATGTCTATCTATTTCTATAGTTACCTTTAACCATTCATTTATTCCCGAAATGTTTTTTTGGGGGAGGGGGGGACATCTGGAGGCACAACAAACTATGTCGTATGTTGCTCAATAGAATTAGCAGGGAGCTGCCCCTTTGAGGTAGGGAGCAAAATTCCGTCAGCTTGCTATCTACTATCTATGCTTCTTAAAACTTATCCTTGGCAGAAATCCTGTAATTCATGGCCTATGGTATTTTGTTATCCAAGCCCGGAATGGATAGCCCTGCAGAATTCCTACTCCCCATTTGACCCAGTTGCTGAAGAATTCTCTTTCACAACTAGAAAGTGTAAAAAGTCTCGTGTGCTAAATTATATAAAATCACATTAAAAGAAAAAGGAAGAAAATTCTTCCCCTCTCTCCAAGCCCGAACTCCAGTAAGTATTACACAGCCAGCGCCCGGTTCGGGCTCGGCCCGTCTCAGCACTGGTGTGTGTGTGTACTAGTGCTTAGCTTGACATTTATAGTAGGTATATTGAAAGTAAAAATTTAATTTTACTATAATGAGCAAATTTGGCTTCTAGTAAAGAATGTTAGTAAAATGTATAAATTCCCTAGTGTTATGAAAAACTACTAACCAATTCTGCTTAATTCCTTTAGAAATGTGTGGGAAATATTTATTTATACTGTTAAAATGTTGTCTAATCTAAAAAGTGATATCAAATATGTTTTATAAAAAAGTAGATCACAGGTATGAACATTACAAGAGTAGATTTTAGGTAAAGAAAATAATTGACATAACTCATACATAAAATATTCAGATGGTAACACACACTGGAGGATCTAAAGCTGAGATAATTTTGATGTAACTTGTGATGATTCAAACTATTTGAAACAGATGTCTTAATTTCTGCCATTGGTTAGCAAGAATTCTTTTTTTATTTTGTTGTGTGTATCTATAACTTTGTTGCAGATGCTATCACATAAAGGAAGTTTGGGTAACAATCTGAAGCTGAATACTGTTTAGCTTGTGATGACTTCCTTCTTTCAAACTATTTGAAACAGACATTTGAGGTACATTTATGTAAAAGAATGGACCCATTTGTTTATTTTTAATAGTATTTTTTACTTTGTTCCGCTTGAAGATACAAGACAAATTCATAGTCAATAGGTAAGTTGATACTTTATCCAAATGTAGTATTTATGCTAATTTTTAAAACAAACTAAAAAATTAATTTCTGAATTGTAGCAAAGTGCTTTAATAATATGAGGGTGGATCAAAAAGTTAGTTACACTGTTGAATAAAAAAATCAAGGATATACTCAGGGGATGTATGTTGGTTTACAACATTAATTCATTTTTCGACATAGTCGCCTAAGGACTGTAAACATTTATCGGAACGTGCGATTAACTTTCCCATACCTGTACAAGAAAAGTCCAGTTTGGTGCAACTAGTTAAGGACCGCACTTTTCACAGCCTCATCCGTTGGGAATCATTGTCCACTAAGCTCCTGTTTCATTTTACCGAACAAATGGTAGCCGCATGGGGATAAGTGGATGCTGCCACAATTCCGACTTGAATTAATGCAGCAATTCCCTTAGTTTTCCGTGCTGTGTAATGTTCTTGGACATCAGTGTGACACCTTCGCTCAACTTACCCCGGCATCTGTCCTTAATTGAATTTCGCAAATTTAATGGTGTTTGGCAATATGAGTCACTTGATGGTTGTCTCTTTTGACAGAAATTCTGTGTAAACAACAGATTCACAGTCATCATGACCACTCCCGCAGACAGAGACAGTTGGACTTTTCACGTCTTCCTTGTTGGGGAGGTGACATGTTTCCATTCCATGGACGATCGTTTGATTTCAGTTACGTAACAGTAAATATGTGATTTCAGATTGCTTATAGAGATATATTTCCCACGTATAATAAGAAGAAATATTTCTTCCCCAGTGTTTACCTGTATAACTGGGAATTTGCTAAGCATCGACCTGACTCTAAATAGCTGAGCTACGATGAAGCAAGGCTCGCTTTGACTGGCGAAAATCTGATATGAAATGTAAACTAGAACAATCTGTAGGATGCATAATGCTGTATTTAGTTCCAGAACAGTCTGCTGATATACCAAATGTCTTCCACATATTCCTGGTCCAAGAAGCCCCATCACACGTAATGAAATTAACAAACAGACCTGCATTTTCAGTGAGAATAACAGCTTTAATAATTAATTTTGCTAGCAAAGTTCCACTTATATTGTTACTTGTGGCAAAAACACCAATTATTTGGGTCCAATCTCCATTTAATGGCTGAAACACCATTACCAGTCCGTGATTACATGGGGTATACTTAACAGTTTTTGAAGTGTATGGCCCAATATGAACAAACCCTAATATTTCACCAGATGATTTTGCATGCAGTTTTTCTGTAAGCTTCACTTCATCTATTAATATACCACCATGTCTTGCAAAAGGCTCCATTTCACTTGTTTTCTTTGAAATAGTTTCAAACGTCAGTGCATTGAATCCAAAACTGCTGTTGTAATTTGAAATATACTTTCTAATAGTTGTTCTATTAGGTAGGATCATGATTTTGTGTTTCCGTATGTGCTCGTACAATTTTGGACTTTTTATGTGCATTAGTAAGCATTCAAGTAACCATTCTTTGGTATATGACATACCTCTTGCAGATTTCTTTTTGCTGCCTTATAACAATGAATAACCATTTGCTGCTGCTTAATGCGTAATTCTGCTATTTTTTCATTAATGGAAAGTTCTGTAAAATTCCTTTTTTTTTTATTTTTTTTTTTTTTTAAGTTTAATTAGAGAGCGAAATAACTAGTTTCTTCAGCCTGTTGATTTTCCGAACTGTATTTTGATACTTATTTTTAAATGTAGCCTTTCTTCTATGATAAGCTATTTTGTGCAAAAGTAAGCCCTGCAGATACTTACATCTGAGGCAAGTCTTTGTTGTTCCTTTCGTTACACAATTTTTGCTGTACAAATTATTCTAAAAAATAACTCCACTTTCAAGGTACTTCATGTTATTTTCAAATTCTGAAATGGAGCCTGTGCCATGACATACTGTTAGCCTATCAGTGTCTCGAATAATGGATTTTGATTCATCTTTAGAAGTAATATTAGAAACTGAGTTAATTTTTATTCCACGTAAATACACTTTACAGGTAACCTCTGGTTAACTTTTGGTAACAACAACCAGTTTTTCTGTTGTCAATGAATTTGACAATTCACATTTGAATGAATGAACATGGAAAATTATGCACTTTGAATTATTTGCAGGAATTTGCTTACCCCAAAATACTGAAGGCTGTGATATTCAGAAGGCAGTTCCGTGTAACTCTTTGGGAAGTGAATTCCAAGCTATTTAAATTACCATCAGGCTTATCATCGGTTTCCCTAACTTTCCTGTATTTTGCCAGAGTTTTTGACAAATAATGGGGAAGGTTTGGAAATATTGTTGGAATTGCATCTGGTGTCAAGATGGGCCGATCTCTGGGTATTAACACAGTCTCCTCATTTATTTTATGCACAAAATTTCGAACCACAAATCTCTCAAAGTGCAGTTCACATACAGCACTAAATTTGTCGTAAGTTTTTATCTGCACATCTGCACCGGGAATCAATCTTTGCCACTGCTGTAAAAGTTTATCATTTTTGGGTATTCCAAAGAGTGACGGCTTACTGTTTTTGTACTGAGTATTGCAACCTGGCACAAAACTATGGTTATTTCTCTTCCGCATAATGAGCTAAGTATAACTTATATACAATATTTAGGTAATCCACATTCCTTCTAAAACCTAAAACATAACACGTTTTCGTCTAAATTACCGTTCTTTTCACAGTAAGCAACACGAATTTAGTTTCCCGCTCCCATCACAGTAAGAAAGAGGGAAGGGAAGGCGATCGAAGCGCCATCTACGAAGGGGACAAATTTCGGTATCCACGCCAATCATTACGTACGCTAGGCGCTCGGCACACTTTCCCTTCTAGACGCTATAACCCAGGACTCCTTACAGCATGAAGGGTGAACGCCGGCAGACCAAAAGAGGTTAAGGAGGTCAGCCAGCCATGACGAATTCCACCTCCATATACGTCTCACCAGTTCGTAAGTACATCCATCAGGACCAGGAGCACAGCGTCGGGCGGTCCATTAATAGCCCTGGCAACCTCACCGGCTGTAAGTAACGCATACATCACTAGGGAAGAGTCATCATGGTCAATAGAAAAGGAGTGCACCGAACAGCCTCAGGCTGTGGAAAAGAGATCACCAAACGCTGAAGCCTGCTCCACCGGATCAGCAACAAGGGAATCGTCAATCCGAAGACGCAGGTGATCCGGGCTCAATCCAACATGAGATTTCAGACGGCGAAAGAGGAGAAAACGAAGCCTGGCCTCGAGGTGTCGTTGCATTGTGCCTTCCAGTAGGCACGTCTCTTAAGTGTGAGAATGTGGCGAAGATTCCGTTCTTCCTGCCGATATAACGTCCAAGCGAAGAGGCAGCCGGACGACTTGGCATAGCGAAGGAGGCGGCATTTCTTGCGAAGCCGCTGAGCACAATCAAAGTCCCACCAGAGAGACCAACGTCGACGCTGACCGCTAGGCCGACGAGAAGCATGGGGAATCTGGGAAATCCGGTCCAGGATCAGAGCGGTACCGTCAGGAGAGGAAGGAAATTCACTTCGGATAATCTTCTGGATGGAAGGCCAAGCCACTGACCAAGCAACTGGCTGCAGACCCAGTGAAGGAGGAGGAGGGGAACCAAACATACCTGCCGCCAAAGTTGTAATGACAGGATGATGGGTGCTACCGTAGAGGTCGTTATCCACTGACCAGGAGCAGTACGGAATCAGCTGAGGAGAGCACATGGTGTGGTCCAAGGCAGAGCAACTTGACACCCTGCAGAAGGTAGAGGCCCCCGAGTTTAGGAGACAAAGATCCTGTGAGCAAAGTCAGTCCACGAACTCAGTACCTCCCCGGCTCGGAGAAGCAGAACCCCAGCTAGGGTGATGAATATTGAAATCCCCAAATACCATACAACAATCAGTGCGCAGTTGTTCGATCCGTCCAAGCAAGAGCGCCAAGAGGGGAGGAGAGCGAATGTATAAATTGATAATCCTGATCGTGGTGTCGCCAGAGAAGATATCCGTAGCAAGAAGCTGTTCGTTCGAATCCGAGCTGAAGATGTCCACCAAACTGGAAGAGATATCCGATCTGATTGCAGTAAGGAGGGCACCCTCAACCCTCTCCCCCGATCAATTCTGTACACCGTACGGGCTGGGAGGGAAAAAGAGATACCAGAAGATTGCCAGGATTCTTGGATAGTCAAGATCGTGGCTGTAGCAAAAATAAAACTGTCGGTGAAATAAGGTCTTTTCGAGCGAAGGGACTGCGCATTCCATTGGACCAGCGACCAACTATTCATGAAGAGAAAGTGATCCGCTAAGCCAGATGCCGTCTTGAACCGCATGGAACAAAGGCTACAAAGAAACTTACCGTCGTCACGATGAGCTTTCAAGTGAGACAGCAAGGCAGGACGCGAAGAGAAGGGCATGGCGCATGGAGAATACGAGAAGGTTCTGGAGTGAGAAAGTTAGACGGATTCAGCAGCAGACTCCTCATACGGAACCACAGATTCTTCACATGACAGGAATTCATCGGCGCTTTGGCCAGTGTCAGGAGGTTTCTCAGCAGGCACTGAAGAAGCAGGGCACGCTGCAACTGTAGTGGGAGGATTCTGCAAAACTTCAGCCAGTGGCACCTGTGCATCGGTTGAGGTGGGACCGGCATGTAGGGAAGGAGGTGAAAGAAGATTCGTCAATGAGTCCAATCTACTGGCGAGTTTGGAGATGATGTCCAGAAGCTTAGGAAAGGCAGGGGGGCAAGCACACGGAGGTTGAGCCTGAGTCGCCGCATATGAGGCCTGGTGGACTTGACGCACAGAGTCTCGAGCTTCTGGATAGCTGAGATGCTTCGTAGCCATAATATCTAGGATCCGCTTTTTTGGAGGTAAATTGGGCAGTTCGTGTCAGAAGCAGGACGAGAGCCCTTGCACAATTCCCACTGGAAGCTCGACGCCGAGCATACCGAAGTGTCGTGTCCTTCACCACAACGAGAACAGCGAGCGGCACTACGACAGGTTGACAGCAGATGTCCATAACGCTGACAATTTTTACACTGCCTAGGCGAATCCAAGACGGGTCTGACCGTACATCTGGAATACCACAGATAGATAGTGTCACGGTTAGACCGGAGAAGTAGGGACCCTCGAGGAATTTACTGAACGTCGGAACCGAACAACACGAAAACAGTTCACACCACGGTCCAACAAAAATTCCGTAGCAATCTCATCAACAGGGGCTTCAATGTCCACATCTCGAACTAAAAACTTCGTTGTCACAAGCTTAGTGAGGACCTTAGTTTTTATAGGTTTCCAGCAAGCAAATGAGATTCGAGGAACACACCAATAAGTCCCCCGAACGTCAAAACTGAACGTCTGAAATCAAGTCATGTATTGAAATATTGTCCATGAAGAATCTCTTCAACAACATGGGACGGACTCTGGGTAGCTTCCCAGAAGTCACGGAAAGAACTATTTCACCACGAGTCACTCCGCTCGCAAATGCCCTACGCAGCAATTCCTGAGAAGACATTTGAATCGAACAAACAAAATCATTAACTGGTACTAGCAAACCATCCAGCTGAGGAAGCTCATCACCCGCTGAAGAACGCATCCTTTTAGCCGGAGTCGAGGAATCAGAGTCCCCCATCCCCGCCGGACCCACCGGCGGTAGCTAGGGCCCACCCCGAATCAACTGACCTCAACAGACAAGAGCATGCAAAGAAAAATATCCTACCTTGGATATGGGAAGAACAAACCACCCACAAAACTTTATCAGGCAAAGAAACGAAAATAGAAGAGCAAACAACAAGCCGCTGTCTCAAAAATGCAACGTAACACCCAAAACACACGGTATCCTACGGGGTTCACGACTAGAAACAGGAGAGCCAACTTCACACCAGCCAACCGTTGCCAATCAGCACCCAAAACTCCGGTTATGGTTAAGAAGGAAAGAACGCCTTTAAATAAAAAAAAATCTATGATTAGTCTCTGATAAGTAAGGTGACCAGATATTGAAACACTGATTTGAGGGCAAAAGTGCGCGGCGTCCCCAAATCGGCAGTTCATTTGGGGACACATACGTATTCAATATAAATATGCAAATCTTTTTGTCACAAAAACTGCATTCTTCTTTTTTTTTTTTTGGTTGAAGGTTTGACGACCACCGTGAGCAACTGAATGGGATATAAGCAGTCGCCGGTCCCTAATTTAGGGTCACTCGTTCCAGGGAAGGGAGAGAGCCAGTGTCGTTAGACAAACACAACATCCATGTTTCACCGGGATTTGAACCCGGACCCCGTTTGGACGAATGATCAGAGGCCATCGCTTAGACCACTGCGCCACAGGGGCGGCAAAATTGCTTCAATCAGTGTGATATTGCATATGAAAATTTATGTCTTAAAAGGATACATCTTGTAGAATGTTGGTAATTTGTAGTGACAAAGTAGAATTATGATGGCCGGAACCTATTAGCAAAAGTGCAACGCTTTACCTTGTATATGTGCCGAATTAAAATCAAGCTGCACACCAGACTAATTGCATGGCGCATTTTTCATTTTGTCAAAGTTTTTGGAGAAACTTAGATCAAGTACAGTTGAAATATAATCGCGCCAGTAGTTCAGTGTCCTAGTGGTAGCCACTGACCATTCGTACAAGTAGGTATGGGTTCGAGTCCCGATTGAGACATGGATGGTGTGTTTGTCTTGCAGCACTTGCTCTCCCCTTCCCTAGAACGAATGTCTCCAAATTAAAGACAGGTGACTACTTATAATCCTTAGAATTGCTCACGGTGGTCGTTAAACTCGGAAAGAAGAAAAAAGAAGTCAACATTTGTTTTCACAAGAAACATGTTGGAAAATTAGTACAATGAAAACTACTTTTAAGAACATTTTTCATTAGAAATCTAACGAGCTAATGAGGAAGTGTAAATTCGAGGACATTTGAGGACAGTCATCAAAATTTGAGGACAATTTGCGTCTCTTAAGGCATCAGACGTTTTTGGGGACAGTAAACTAAATTCGAAGACTGTCCTCAAGAATTGGAGACTCTCTGGTCAGCTTACTGATAAGTCATTTAAGATTGTCTGATAAGTCAAATCTACGGTTGTGGGCGTTACTTTAGCGTGGGCCTCCCCGGTGGCGCAGTGGTCTAAGCGATGGCCTCTGATCATTCGTCCGAACGGGGTCCGGGTTCGAATCCCGGTGAGGCATGGATGTTGTGTTTGTCTTACGGCACTGGCTCTCTCCCTTCCCTGGAACCAGTGACCCTAAATTAGGGAAGGGCGACTGCTTATAGCCCATTGAGTTGCTCACGGTGGTCGTTAAACCTCCAACCAAAAAAAGAAACTTTAGCGTGGGTGGTTGTATGTGTTATCACTGATGCTATAAAAAAAGAAAGAAAAAAACCCAGTAATGCCTGATATCTGGTAAAGTGGTATTTCGGAAACATTATGGGGTCCCTAGCTCATCGCTCATATCAGGTTTCATTTGTTTTAGCACACAGAATATTAGTTTCGAAATTTATATCACGTACTCGAAAAGTGAGTGGTTTAATTTCCTTTTCAATATATAGTTATTACGTAAAATTAAATTTCTGTATCATATTTGGTAATCCTACGAACTACCTACAGAGATATCCATGTTGTGTTACTATCTTAGCATAGGTGGTATTTAACAGTGGCATCTGCTCAATCCTGTATTCCTATGAAATCTGCATGTGTGCGGGATTTGTGTAAAAATGAAAACGTATATTGGCGTTCAGGTATTGGGTATGCGATATTGTCAGTGATGCTGATCATTGCTTGCATACAGGAACGTCGCTAGACTTCGAAAGCAGGATCGGCGACGGGTGGGAAAACATTATTTTTGGTGGGGCAAGCTTGATAGCAACGTTTTTTTACGAAACACTGAAGGAACGAATTTTTAATGCTTTTCGTTACGAGCTACAAAGGAATTCGTGCAATCCCCACCCCCTACATCTGGGCCAGGGCCGTAGCCAGACAGAGATATTGTATCGGGCGGCTGATGATTGAGGTCTGGTAAAAAAATCAGAAATTTTACTGTCTCCTTTTTACTATACTATATATATATAATAGTGTGTGTGAGAGAGATATATATATTTATTTATGCTTATTATCCCGTACTACAATTTTCTTCCGAGGAAAAAAAAATAGCATTTCTATAGAAATATAACACTAAACAAAACACTTAACTATAAAAGATCAACGTGTCTGATTACCTCTTTATAATGACTATAATTATTTTGAAGCACTTACCCATTTCTATTTCAAACTCGAATTGATGAAACGTCCGCACAAGTTCAAAACAAATATAACGTTAAAATTAAAAACTTCACTCTTTTATGAAGCATAATTCATTCCAGTTTGATATTAACACTATTACTGCTATCAAAAACCAGGCAACTCGAAAATTCATACAGCTGAAATTGTATGAGAATCATGTAAACAAATAAAAATTTGCACAGTTGCTCGCTCTAAACTTCCTTGTGAGAATATACAAAAGGCACACAGCAATACCTCATTTCTTTTATATAAAAATAATTGAAAAAAACAAAAACAAACGAGAATTATACAGTTTCGTAATCTACGGCAGTATCGGGCAGTATACTAAAAGCACTAACGGTAAGGCAAAGTTGTCCTCGGTAAAGCGGCCTCTGGTGGCGTTGGTGGAAATCAAAAGTGTTTCCGTTTTTTCGAGGAAATTTGTCCCGAAATAACAGGCTTTTTTAACGATACTCATAGGCTACGGCCGTCGGGCCGTGGCATCTGCTCTAAGTGCTTCAAGTTTGTGACGTCACCCTTACTCCACCTGTTCTAACATCAAACAGAGGTCATCTCTCTTTCCATGTTTAAACGTGGAAAGTGAGATGACCTCTGTTTGATGTTCGTAATACACGACAAATGTCTTTATTAATCATCTATTCTAACCTCCTTGGTTTTTACCATTCTAACCTGATTTTTACCATGGAGGTAGAATAAGGGGAGAAAGTATGACGTCACAATTAAACTTGAAGCCGAGGCGCTTGATGCTTTCTTAGTAGACGATGTTGACGGTGTGAAGGTCATCTTAAGCCGCTAATGGTGGTTTTGAGCCATTGGGATACGTACGTGAGAAGTTTGATTTTCGAAATCTGAAGTTATTATTTTTTTAGAAATGATGTGTTGTTGCGCTTACGAATGTCAGAACAATTCTGGGCTACCACCGCCTGGAATAACCTTTTTTTTTTTTGAAGGTTTAACGATCACCGCGAGCAACTCAATGGGCTATAAGAAGTCGCTCGTCCCTAATTTAGGGTCATTGGTTCCAGAGAAGGGAGAGATCCAGTGCCGTAAGACAAACACAACATCTATGCCTCACCGGGATTCAAACCAGGACCCCTTACGGACGAATGATCAGAGGCCATGGCTTAGACCACTGCGCCACCGGGGCGGCGGAGTTACTTTTCACAGGTAAGCAACGGAGAAATATTTAATATGAAATCTTTTAATTTTCGAAGAGCATTTAGTAGTAAAGCGCGTATACGAAGTCAATTTAAATATGACCAGCTTAATTCCCCATTTTCGATTGACAGAATGGCACGGAATGGTATGACGTTTTGTTGTGCTAACAGAGGAAAAAATTCTAATAGAAACTCGGAAAACTCTTTCGGAGCATATGCACACGGGTGAAAAGCCTTACTACCGTGATGTATGTTCTAAGCAGTTTACTCGAAAAAGTGGTCTTTCGAAGCATTTATTTACTCATTCAGAAGGGGGAAAGCCTCACCAATGCGATGTATGCTCTAAACGATTTATTCGAAAAAGTGAACATTCGAAGCCTTTTATCATTCACACAGAGGAAAAACCTCACCAATGTAATGTATGCTCCAAATAATTTGCTCGAAGGAGTGATCTTTAGGAGCATTTACTCATTTAGACAGGAGAAAAACTTTATCAAGGTGATGTACGCTCCAAACCATTTGCTCAAAAAAGGGTTCTTTCGAAGTATTCACTCATTCACACGGACGAAAGCCTCACCAAAGTGATGTATGTTCCAAGCAATTTGCTCGAAAAAGTGTTCTTTCGAAGCACTTACTCATTCACAGGGGGGGGTCACCAATGTGATGTATGATCCAAACAATTTTCTTGGTTGGAAAAGTCTTTCACAGCACATCCACCTTCACACTGGTGAAAAGCCTCAATAGTGTGATGTTGTGCTCTAAGGAATTTTCTCAGAAAAGTAGTCTTTTAAGGCATATGTTTGTTCACAGGTGAAAAGGCAAAATCATAATATATCTGATATAAAGTAATATCGTGGTATTAGAACTTAACATTAATTTGCGTGCACTATAATATTCTCTTCATTTTAACAGAGCAGATCTTTGTAAAACGACACTAAACTTAGATTAAAGCTCGTCACTACACTTAGATTATCATACACCCAACTTTAAAAACTATGAAATTACACGGCGGTTTTACCTACAGAATGAGTAAAGTACTTACGCTGATCCCCCAGAAGTCATCCGAAATGTTTTTTAAATTCTAAATACTTGGAAGCAGCCGTAACGCCCTAAACATTGATAAATCAACTAATAATATCCTTTAGAACAGTATATCAGCGATTAGTATAATAAAGAAGGGCAAATTTATTAATATTTAAAACAAATTGCCAACTTCGTGCCTCGTATAGCGTTAACAGCTATGGCATAGGCTGCTTATGCCAGGCTTAAGATGGCTGCCGTGAGGTCACATTTCGCTGACTTCACATGGATTGCATTGAGTTAACAGAGAGTGATTTCTCTCCTTATTCCGAACTCCATGGCTTTTACACGTTTTAATAAATGTTTGCAAATCGGAATGGCAACATAACTCATTGCGTCGTCTGAAACTTTATGCTGAGAAGTGAAAACTTCAGCAGTGGCGTGTTTCGTGCGCAACTTGAGCATGTGTGATTGTGTGGTGTGTTATCACTGATTGTTTGCACACAAAGTTATAAAAAACAACAACAAAAAACGTCGATGCCTTATATCTGATAAACTAGGCCATATTTTTCGGAAACATTATGGCGTTCCTAGCTCATCGCCCGGCTCATGTTTCATTTGATTTGGCACACAGAATACTGATTTCAAAGTTTGTATCACGTACTAGAAAAGTGAGTGGTTGTAATTTCCTCTGCCATATATACTTATTACGTGAAATTAAAAGTTTTGTGTTTGAGTTACTATCTTAACGTAGGCTATTTTTGAAGTGGTATATTCTGCTTAATCCTGTGAAATCTGATACTTCACATCTTGAGGGGCATTTGGGTAAAAACTTGCGTTCGCGTTTTTGGGATATCCAGTGATGCGGATTATTGCTGAACTATAACAGTGTTTTTATACGAATTTTCACAGAGAAATTTATTTCGATGCGCAGTTTGTGTAATTTTGAAACATGTAAGCTACTATGAAAATTTAGTGAATTGCCAAAGCTGCAGGCATGTAAAGGGAAACCAATCTATGCCGCCCCAGTGGTGCAGTGGTCTAAACGATGGCTACTGATCGTCAGCCCGAAAGGGGTCCGGGTTCGAATCCTGGTGAGGTATGGATGTTGTGTTTGGCTTACGGCGCTGGCTCTCTCCCTTTCCTGGAACCAGTGCCCCAAAATTAGGGACGGGCGACTGCTTACAGTCCATTGAGTTGCTCACGGAGGTGGTCGTTAAACCTCCAATCAAAAAAAAAAAAAAAAAAAAAGTCTGTTGTCGACTGTAGGGAAATTTATAATTTTTATGAATTTACTTTCAAATTTGAAAAGTATTTTTGCTGCAGCAGAAACAAGTTTTCCAGAACAACAGTTGAAGAATTCATGTAAGGCCCAAAAAGTAAATCTTTATATAATAAATCGGAGCAAAAATTGCTAATGGCATTTCATTATACTTAGATCGTTTTTGAATCAAAGATCATACTTATTAAAGTGCCAGTAAAGTAAATTATAATGGACCATGGTTTCAGCCACTGGGCTCTCTTTAGCCATCCAAATGCATATGTTGTTCTGTTCTTGATCAAGAATAGAGCAACATATGCATTTTGATGGCTGAACATTTAAGGCCGCCCCGGTGGCGCAGTGGTCTAAGGCGTTGGCCTCTTATCATTCGTCCGAAGGGGTCCGGGTTCGAATCCCGGTAAGGCATGGATGTTGTGTTTGTCTTACGGCACTGACTCCTCCCTTCCCTGGAACCAGTGACCCTAAATTAGGGACGGGCGACTGCTTATAGCCCATTGAGTTGCTCACGGTGGTCGTTAAACCTCCAATCAAAAAAAAAAAAAAAAAAAAAAAAAAAAAAAAAAAAAAAAGAACATTTAAGGAGACGGGGGCCCGGGGGCTGGACAATATTTTGGGGTCCCAGTATTACTGGCACATCTAGGATTTCACTATGAGTTGGATGAATAAAAATGCTCTGGAGAAAACATTCTCACAATATGATGAGGAAGCCATAAAAATATCCCCTCCATATAGAAGTGTGTATCCCATGATACATAGACGAATCATGGTAGCAAGAAAATGTAAAAATGCATGGTTGAAAAATGGATATCAGTTCACTCCTGTTTTAATCTACCCTCCTCCCCCACTCACCACAGGGTTGGGTTCATCTTGTTGAAATTATATTGAAGTAGTGGGCAAAATAATATGATCCAAATATCACGATTCAAACGGATTCTTAATGGATGAAAATTTTCCCAATTACAGATGTGTGCAAAAAACATTTGTAATGCTTTCGAAAGATATGAGGATGGACGGGGAGACTATACTTTTTGCGGACTCTTCCTAAAAAGAAATAGAAATTTTTTTCCCCAAGGCAGTTTCTTATACTTTTTGCTGTGCTATCTGAAAAAACAAAACAAAAAAAAAAACACTGTAGAACTCTGGCAATTCTTTGAGCGCAGTCCTGGTGGCACAGTGGTCTAAGGCTAATGATCATTCATCCGAGATGGGTCTGGGTTCAAATCTTGGTGAGGCATGATGTTTGTCTTATGGCACTAGTTCTCTCCCTCCCCTAGAACCAGTGGCCCTAAATTAGGGACAGGCAGCTGCATATAGCCCACTGAGTTGCTCACAGTGGCCATTAAACCTCTGATCTAAACAAAAAAAAAAAAAAAATGTTTTTCAAGCATCCTGCATAATTCTGGGGCTCCTTAAAAATGTGGGGCCAGGGGCTACAGTGCACCTAGCCCCCTCTTAAATGGGCTCTGGCCCTAGTGACTGAAACCATCATCCCATTTCCTTTACTGACATTTTAATAAATATCATCTTTGATTAAAAAACTAAGTAGTAAATCAGATACAGATCTTGTCCCTTCCCCCTTTAAAAATAAAAGCATATATGTACATATAAAAAGCATTGACCCCAAAATTTTACTGTCTGTGAACCTCAATACATTTACCCTTCAACTGGCACATTTTTTTGCAGTTATGTAGCTAATTTGGCAGGTTTTTTTAATGCAAGTTTATTTTTTGTAGGTTTTTCTTTATTTTATATTCTGAACATTTAAACACCACTTCTTTATGAAACATGGTTACAAAAAACATAGTTACAAAATAAATGGTTACAAAATAATACAAATTTATATTTACAAAGAAAAAAACTTCAAAGTGTGGTATTTTTCAATACAGCCTATAGCACACAGTCCTTTGCCACATACCATGTTCTTGTTTCTTTTCTCTTCTTCCCATCTATTTTTTTTTTTTGGAACAACAAACCACACACTGTCTTCTAGGTTCTCTTTTTTTGTCAGTAGGCGGCATAGGGGAAATTACTGGGGAGAGGGGAGGGGTCAGGACCCCATCTAGATTTTCAGAGTCTGGGATCCCCAATGTAAAGGACCCCCCAAATTTTTTGGAATATAATGATATAATGCACACTTTTTTGTGATGTAAACCAACTAAATTTAATAATATAAGATTGTGATTTTTCGTAGAATGCAAATACATGTATAATGTGTACTTAATAAAACAGTGATATTGATTCCTAATAAGCAAAGTCAGCTCTACAACTTTGCAATTTATATTTCTGCCCTATCTATCATAGTTTTACAGTTGTGTTCGCTAAGTTCCACAATTCGCCAACAGAGGCGCTTATATGTAAATATACGATGTCATCGCTCTGTCCACGTTATTTTATAAACAACGAATAGCAACTGAAAAATTGTTCTACTGACACCACTGGTATCGAACCCCAGATCTCTCGATAACTAGCCGAGTGCATTCGCTTTACGCTACGGTGCCAACAATTCACAGCGCTATTCGTGGTCTATCAGTCAGCATCTGACTACACAAATCCATATTGATGGGCTGAGCAACTGATGTGTTGCCATCTCGTGCCTCAGCAACTGTTTTGCTCCTGTGTGTGTGTGTGTGTGTAGGGGGGGTGGGGAGGTCCCAAACTATTTTATACAGTATGTATCATCATCATCATAATCGCCAACCATTATCAATCCACTGCTGGACGAAGGTCTCCCCAAGTTTCCTCCACAACAGTCTGTCTTGTGCCAGTCTCCTTCATGTCCCTCCCACATGCTTTCGAATTTCATCCACCAATCTCCCATGTGGTCTTCTTCTGGGTCTTTTCCTGTCCCTTGGAATCCAATCTAAAATTTCGGTTGTCCATCGATGGTCTGTCCTTCTGGCAGTATGTCCAGCCCGTTGCCATTTCAGGGATTTTACTCTGATCATGATGTCTTCCACTCTTGTCATTTTTCTGATCCACGAGTTCCTCTTCTTATCTCTCCTGGTTACACCAAGCATGCACCTCTCCATGCTGCTTTGAGTTGTCTGCAGCCTTTGTATGTCTCTTTTAGTTAAGGTCCACGTCTCTGCACCATACGTGAGCACTGGAAGGATGCATTGATCAAACACTTTTCTTTTAAGACATAATGGCAAATTGCTCTTGAAAATTATTCTGTTTCTTCCAAAAGCTCTCCAGGCAAGTTTTATATGCCAATTAATTTCTTCACCAATGTGACCCTCACTTGATATCTGCTGTCCAAGATAAACATATGTATCTGTTATCTCCAGCTTTTCTCCATCAATCGACAAATCTTCATTTCTTGTAAAAGCATTGAACATCACTTTTGTTTTCTGAAAGTTCATTTTTAATCCCACTTCTTTACTCTTGTCAGCAAGTTCCTGGATCATACTCTGCAGCTCTGATGGGGTAGTTGCAAAAATGACTATGTCATCAGCAAAACGAAGGTGAGTTAGATAATCTCCATTCATCTTTATTCCTTTGTCTTCCCTGTTCAGTGATTGAAAGGCATTTTCCAATGGGGCATTAAAGAGCTTGGGAGATATGGTGTCACCTTTTCTCTCTCCCTTTCCAATTTTTATGTGTGTTGCATTTTCAAACAGCCAAATCTTTGCATTTTCATAGATGTTATTAATAATATTAATGTATGCATATTCAATACCGCAGGATTTCAAAGCCATTGTAACTGCTGATAGTTTCACCAAATCAGATGCCTTTTCATAATTGATAAAAGCCATGCACAATGGAAGTTCATATTCCCTCGCTCTTTCAATTAGTTGTCTCAGTACATGAATATGATCTATAGTGCTGTAGCCACTCCTGAATCAAGCTTGTTCTCTCGGTTGAGCCATGTCCAGTGTTACCTTCAAGCGGTGTGAAAGAATTTTAATGAAGATTTTATAAACCACTGATAGGTCTGCATACTGATAGGTCTGTAGTTGCTGAGATCCTCAATGTCACCTTTTTTATGTAGCAAGATCATTGTAGCGTTGTTCCAATCCTCAGGAATCTTTCCTTCATTAAGGCATCGAGTGAAAACTTGGATGAGTACTGTTTTAATTTCTCCACTTGCTTCTTGTATGATATCTACAGTAATTCCATGAGCTTTTCCCGGCTTCATGTTCTTGATTGCATGTGCAACAACTTCTGCTGGGAGGACTGGAAGAACTCTGGTACTGGTACCTTTCATGATGTCTGGAGTACATGTATCTTCCCTTTCATATATTATTGTATATATCATCATGATGATGATATCATCATCATTGTCAACCATTATCAATCCACTGCTGGGACGAAGGTCTCCCCAAGTTTCCTCCACAACGGTCTGTCTTGTGCCAGTCTCCTCCATGTCACCCCTGCATACTTTCGAATTTCATCCACCCATCTCCCATGTGGTCTTCTTCTGGGTCTTTTCCTGTCTCTTGGAATCCAATCTAAAATTTCGGCTGTCCATCGATGATCTGTCCTTCTGGCAGTATGTCCAGCCCATTGCCATTTCAGGGATTTAACTCTGATCACGATGTCTTCCACTCTTGTCATTTTTCGGATCCACGAGTTCCTCTTCTTATCTCTCCTGGTTACACCAAGTATGCACCTCTCCATGCTTCTTTGAGTTGTCTGCTGCCTTTGTATGTCTCTTTTAGTTAAGGTCCACGTCTCTGCACCATACGTAAGCACTGGAAGGATGCATTGATCAAACACTTTTCTTTTAAGACATAATGGCATATTGCTCTTGAAAATTATGCTGTTTCTTCCAAAAGCTCTCCAGGCAAGTTTTGTACACCGATTAATTTCTTCATCAATGTGACCCTCACTTGATATCTGCTGTCCAAGATAAACGTACGTGTCTGTTATCTCCAGCTTTTCTCCATCAATCGATAAATCTTCATTTCTTGTAAAAGCATTGAACATCACTTTTGTCTTCTGAAAGTTCATTTTTAATCCCACTTCTTTACTCTTGTCAGCAAGTTCTTGGATCATACTCTGCAGCTCTGATGGGGTAGTTGCAAAAATGACTACGTCATTAGCAAAACGAAGGTGGGTTAGATAATCTCCATTAATCTTTATCCCCTTTTTTTCCCAGCTCAGCGACTGAAAAACACCCTCCAATGTGGCATTAAAGAGCTTCGGAGATATGGTGTCACCTTGTCTCACTCCCTTTCCAATTTTTATGTGTGTTGTATTTTCAAACAGCCGAATCTTTGCACTTGCATTTTCATAGATGTTATTAATAATATTAATGTATGCATCTTCAATACCGCATGAGTTTTCAGAGCCATTGTAACTGCTGATGGTTTCACCGAATCAAAGGCTTTTTCATAATCGATAAAAGCCATGCACAATGGAAGTTCATATTCCTTCGCTCTTTCAATTAGTTCTCTCAGTACGTGGATATGATCTATTGTGCTGTAGCCACTCCTGAATCCAGTTTGTTCTCTCGGTTGAGCCATGTCCAGTGTTACCTTCAAGCGGTGTGAAAGAACTTTAGTGAAGATTTTATAAACTACTGATAGGAGGCTGATAGGTCTGTAGTTTCCGAGATCCTCAATGTCACCTTTCTTATGTGTAGCAGGATCATTGTAGCGGCGTTCCAATCCTCAGGAATCTTTCCGTCATTAAGGCATCAAGTGAAAATTTGGGCGAGTACTGTTTCGATTTCTCCACTTGCTTCTTGTATGATGTCTACAGTAATTCCATCTTCTCCTGGAGCTTTTCCCTGCTTCATGTTCTTGATTGCATGTGCAACTTCTGCTGGAAGGACTGGAGGAACTCTGGTACTGGTATCTTTCATGATGTCTGGAGTGCATGTATCATCCCTTTCATATAATTTGGAGTAGAAATCTTTCACTCTTGTCAAAATTTCGCCTCTATTTCTTGTTACAGAACCATCTTCTTTTCTCAGTGCCATAATCTGTTTTCTTCCCTTACTGAGATGTCCTTTTGCTATCTTTAGGCTTTGGTTGTTTTCAATTGCTTTCCTCACTAGTTCACAGTTGAATTTTCTTACGCTCTTCAGTGATACTTTTTCTTACTGTCTTGCATAGCTCTATATATTCCACTTTGGAAGTCACATCTTCTTTAGTTGTCCTCATCTCTCTTCTTTTTTGCATCAACATTTTCGTTTTTCCTGATAATTTGTTTACATGCAACTTGTTCTTAGACCCAGCTAATTTTGTTGCTGTTTCCATAAGAGCTTTGGTTACTTTTCTGTTAACTTCAGAGATGTCCACTTCTTTCGATGTTAGGCCTTAATACTTGAAAGGTATTATAAGGTTGGTTATGTCAATAGATTTTGTTTGTCTTATGAGCTTGCCACGTTCAAGTTTAGTGTTGAGGTGCATCTTACATCTCACCAATCTATGGTCACTACCTGTGTTGAACTTGTTTAGCACACTGCAGTCTTCTATGATGAATTTTTTTTTACACATAATAAAATCAATTTCACTTGTCGTCCAATTTGGATGTCTCCATGTCCATTTCCTGTGTGGCTTTTTCTTGAAGGAGGAGTTCAAGATGAAAAACCCTTCTGCCTCTGCAAACTCAACGAGAGTATTTCCACGCTGGTTTCTGTTGCCGTGACCGAATTTACCTACTGAAGTTTCATTCTGTTGCCGTTGCCCTATTTTTGCATTGAAATCTCCCATAATTATTTTCAAGTGCTGCTTACCTTTATTATTTAGATGACAAATTTCCTCATAAAATTCTTCAATTTCTTCTTCAGGATGACTTGTGGTGGGTGCATAAGTTTGAATAATCTGAGCCTGGTATCTTTTCGAGAGTTGGATAACAAGTCGTGCAGCTCTGTCAGAGGAACTTTCAACTTCTACAACTTTATCCTTCAGTTTCTTGTTTATTATAAATCCAACACCACTAGTTCTGCCAGTATCTGTCCCACGATAGTAGAAGAGATGTCCACTTTTCAGTTCAATGAGATCTTCCTTTTCTCCTTACCTCACTTAGCCCCACGATGTCCCACTTGATCCTCTGTAGTTCCTCTTCCAATTCAAGAAGCCTTGAATCAGAAGATAGGGAGCGTCCATTATACGTAGCCAAGGCCAGCATCAGATGGCAGCCTAGTCCGGTCCTCCGGGGATTCTTAGCACCCTCTGCCTTCATGTCGCACTGGCCGCTGCCTTGGCCAGGTACATTCCAGCTGCCGGAGACTGAGGGCCAAGATTTAAGTTGTGGAATCATTTTGGAGGGGTTTGGCCATAACTCACCACGCTGGCCAAGCGGGTTGGTGAGTGTGGGATAGAATTTCCTTTAATCTCGATGGTATAGTTATACAGCTATTGGCGGTCGTCAGAGCCCCTTTAGTGGGAACAGGATGCACCACGAGAAGGCGGGGTTGACATTTGTCAAGGAGAGGCTGTGATGTTACGCATCACCTGACCTTACATCCCTGTATATATATATGTATACCTATAATTTGGGGGGGGTGTCCGATTACTGTGTACACATATAATCTGGGGGTGTGTGTGTGTCCGATCACTGTGTGTGTGTGTGATCGGACCTCCCCCTCCCCCCAGATTTTGAAACATGGTTACGCCACTGGTAGGCAGTATATAAGAGGGAAAATGTCTAGCAACTAAATGAAGTGGATCAGGGAATGCACTTTTATGTCCACCTTTCTTGTTTTTACCTGGTGTAAAGTAGTGAGCTAACATTTTCTGACACTAAATTCTGCCTAAATTCCAGAAGCATTTTATGCTGTCTTGAAAGTTTTTTTTTATGAATAATGAAAAAAAAATGTGTATTGCTTGATCCACTAAGTGCGAAAATACTTTATTATATAACACTAATCTTTTTCGTACACTTTTGTATGGATGCAGCTCCTGATGGAAAATGCTTTGCATATAATTTTTTATATTTGGTAAAGAAGTGGCCACCATGGGCATTAAGTCTTTATTTCTGCTTCTGATGTATTTGCAATTAACACAGACATTTGACGTGGACTAGGAACATCAAACAGAGGTCATCAGCCTTTCCACGTTTATAGGTGAGTCACGGAAAAATTCTCATTCGCCACCACTGGGAATCGAACCCAGGGTCTTCCAGCTGGCGCCGGATTTGCTTCCACTGCACCACAGCGCCTCAAATTCCTTCAGACTCGCACACACTAACTGCCAAGCCAATTTGGCAGGTTGCTTCTTGGAGCCCCACACAATGCTGGGGATTCACCAAAGATGGTAAGCAGCAACCAAACAAATAATTAGAAGGCGAATGAATAAGTAATACAGACATTTGACGTGGACTAGGAACATCAAACAGAGGTCATCGGCCTTTCCACGTTTATAAGTGAGTCACGGAAAAATTCTCATTGGCAGCCACTGGGAATCGAACCCAGTGTCTTCCAGCTAGCCCCGGATTTGCTTCCACTGCACCACAGCGGCCTCGAATTCCTCCAGATTCACACACACTAACTGCCCAGCCAATTTGGCAGGTTGCTTCTTGGAGCCCCGCACAATGCTGTTGATTCACCAAAGATGGTAAGCAGCAACTGAACAAATAAAACCCTATGTTCGATTCCCAGTGGCGGCCAGTGAGAATTTTTCCGTGGCTCACTTATAAATGTGGAAAGAGCGATGACCTCTGTTTGATGATGATGAATTTGCAGCAAAATCTGAGTTTCTGAAAACTCTATTCAAATTTTTTTTTTCGGGGGTTGATACCACTCACATCGAAAAACCTTTTGAGAATACTTTCTTCTTAAAATAATGCATGGCTTTTCCTGCAGGTGGCATAGATGCATATCTTAGTTTTGTTAATGTCTCTGCTTCTAAGAGTCCGATTTAAAACATTTTCTTTGTTGGAGAGCGTTTCCATTGCGAAATGTATCTAATTTCAAATTTTTCTTAATGCAAAAGTCTGCCACCAGAGGGCTTAAGTTCAATTTTCTGTTTACAGCAATATCTGTGGGACTAAAAGCAAGAGTAAAAAAAACTTCTTTCTTCATTTAGATACTACTAACTGTGCAAGCTGTGTGTGTATTTTCTCCCCAAAATAATGTACAATTTCGCCGCTGGGGGCACAAATGCTTAATCTGTTTTTCTCAATATTTCTGCTTCTACATGTACAATTTAAAATATTCTTTCAACACCGGATGCCATTTACTTTGTAGAACACTTTAGGAATTGGAGGAAAAAGAATTCTGTGTGTCATTAAAGAAAGTTGCTTGTCTAAAAAAATTTCTTTGTCTGTGTGTGTGTGTGTGTGTGTGTGGTGAAGGGGGGGGGGTTCCATGGATTTGATTCATTGGTGAAAGTCTGCTGGATAAAACACTCCAAGTGGGAATAAGCCCAAAATCTTTGAAAGTCAAATAACGAAATAAATATTACTGAGAAAAAACCCTTTTTGAAATATGTATTAGGGTGTTTCATATTATTGGGTTAAAATAAAAAATTACATTTTTGTTGACTTTGCTCATGCCCTCATTCCTATTGATACAAAAAGGATATCTGACAACTTTAATGAAGATTGGGTATTATTTAGAGGTTGCCACTTTTCACACTAATATATAATATATATAGTATATAGGCTAAAGAAACAAGATTTTCAATAATTATTATTTTTATTCTGGAACCCATCCAACAAAACTAAACTTCAAACAAGACTTAGATGAAACAACTTAAATAACATTCATGCTATCTACATTAGTTTAATTTGAAAGACGCAACTCCTGTTTTCGTTCACTTGATAATAACTTTTATGTGGTGCTCAACAATCCTGAACAGGAACTGTTTCTGGTGTTTATCTCTGACTGACTCATTGACTTTCTTTATTAGGGCTATGCCCCTTTCGGCAGTGTCGTCCACCACTTTAAGGGCATTGATGGAGCTTCTTAGTGTATTGCTGCAATATTCCTCCACATCGTTGACCCTAAGCAATCCAAAGAATATGGTTGGCAACAATCGCTATTAACATTAATTGTATGGCTGGTAACAAAATCGCTCAGGTCTTTCCCTTGAAAACCTAGGTGTATTCCATTTAATCGTTTCATTCCATTTTTCCTTTCAGGCTTCTCTAAATTCTGGAACATCTTTTTCTTCTCAGCTAGAGTAATACATTCATCCAGGAAAAGCCAATCCAATATTTGTTTCTGAAAGATACCAAAGGTGTCTCTTAGCCATCTTCAAAGCACTCTCCTTGACATCTCTATCTGTGTAAGAGTTCAGAAGTTTAATCATATCGAAGTCACTTTTGTGTCCATTGACTTACAACTAACTGCCTTATGCCAAAAGAGGACATATATGAGACTGACAAAATATGCTACTTTTCTCATTCCCTTCAATTCTCGATCAGTCATCTCCAGTTGTTTATAGAATAGGACAATCTTAAGTGCATATATGACCTTTGCCATCCACCTTGCTTGATCATAGGCTCCAGGAGCCCTGAATTTGAAATCACTTTTAGACCAGCCTCTAAAAAAGAGAAGAGACAGATGTAAAAACTCTTCATAATCTCTTGGATGACTTGCATCTTTCAAGACTTTTTGAAGGTAGTCAACCATTTTCACACATTGGTCTTCTAGAAAACCTTGGATGGGCTCTTCTTCATCCAGCATTGTCGTATATGACTTCTTATAAACTAAATTGCAATGGTTTTAGAGCTTTCTGAAAGATCTGGATATCAGAACCACTCTTCAAAGACGGCCTTCAAGATCTGTTCATGGGTTTGATGGCGGCAAACCAGCCACAACAGAGTCTGCCCAACTTCCTTCTCAACAATCGTACATGCTCCTCGAATCAGTCCTGTATTTGACGCTGTATTATCAAACGAGAGACCAATGATATGGTCACACAAACTGAATCGGTTCAACTCCTGAATGATGACTCGAGCTATTTGCTCACCAGTTCCTTTTTGGGCAACAGGCACTCCAGGCAGATGTTCAAAATCTTTTCCAGTTACAACAATAGCAACTTGGTCTTCCAGAGGTTTGACATTCCCAGTGGCAACTGTTGGCAACAATTTGCTGTCCCAATGTAAGACCAAATGAGGAGGATTTTTGAATACTGACTTTTTGATGTCCTTTGCCATTATTTGACTCTTGTTCTTTACCCAAGCTCGGTGAACAGTAGATGGAGATACGGCAATCTGTGAAATATTATGGCCAAGGCTCTTTGCAGTTGCAATTAATGAACAACTTGCCTGCCAAACAGAGAGTTACTCTCGATCCCATGTAACTGTGAGTGCAAGATCAAGAGGTTTTAAACGATGACATGGCACTTTCTTTGGTAAAAATAGTGCAGCAATTTTGTCTTGTTCACCACTTGAATTAGATGTGGAAGATGAAGATTCTAGAATCACTGTCTTGTTCATTTCCATGATCTCTTCAGACTATTTTCCTTTTTGAGCTTCAAACTTTGTCCTCTTTTCATTTCTTCTTTTATGAGTTGTGGCATGAACCTTATCAACACCACTCATTGATGAACTCATTCTGTCTTCTCATTGTAAAGAAAGGAAATGCCTTATCTTCTTGTAATACGCTCTTTATTGTCATCACGTCTTGCTGAGTGATATCAAATAGTTCCTCAAGATCACCTTTCCAAATCTGCCACTTCATATTTGCTGTTTCTGTCTTTCTTTTTCTCTTTACCCAGATTTTGGTACTCCTTGTATAACTTCTGAATACCAGTTCGGATATTCTCCTCCGTGTAAACATCCCTGTAATGGAGAATATCCCATTACAGGGATGTTTGCGTGCATCCACACTTTCTGCAGTTTGATACTTGTGGATTTTGCAGCAACAGAGAGCATTTCCTTCATCTCCTTGTGATGGTAGATGAAGACTAATAGCACCTGTTCTCTGGAGGGGAGCCGAGCCCCCAGAAATTAACCACTTGGCATCTTCTCAAGTAACCAAATTCTTTTTCTAGTATTCATTTTCACAACCTGAAAACGAGAAAAGAATTAGTACACTACAATTTCAGGAAGGAGTAGAGTACACACATGCTACAGCTCTCTAGCAAAAAAAAAAAAAAAAAAAAAAAAAAAAAATCTGAACCCTACAAAAGTGTGCAATCTCTAAATATTATTCAATTTGTCTAAAATTTTCCATAAGGATCACTCAGATGAATAGAACCAAGGGGATGAGCAAATTGACATGAAAATAGGAACTTTGGAAAATTGAAACACCCTAATATGTGTACATATATATTGCTGAGGGAAGTGAAAAAGCTGGAGGCATTTGAGATGTGGAGCTATAGAAGAATGAAGAGAATAAGTTGGCTTGATAAAAAGACTAATGAGGAGGTCCTGGAGAGAGTGGGAGAACCCAGGAATCTGATCAACATGTTAAAGAAATGAAGTATGTTATGGATAGGACACACATTGCACCATGAAGGCCCGATTCTGAAAGTTTTGGAAGGGAAAATTCAAGGCAAGAGAGGAAGAGGGCATCCAAGGAATAGTTTTGTGGCACAATTACTCTGAGACTCTAATACTAGGACACATTATGACTTGAAGAGAACAGCAGAGAATAGAGAGGAATGGAGAGACAGAGTACATCTATTGGTCAATCAGTCCTTGGGCTGAGTAGCCAAGAAGAAGATATATTGCTTTAAATTCGTACTCAGTCCCTGGGGGAATGTGTTTGTGTGTGTGTGTGTGTGGGGGGGGGGAGTCCCAACCCAAGGACCCCTTTGTCTACGTCTATAGTGATGTGCTAATTTTTCTGTTAACTGGATATGTCTGCTGCTGTAACATGAAATTTATCATTGAAGACTGCAGTGTGCTTAACAGGTTCAACACAAGAAATGTCCATAGAATGTGAGTTGTAAGGTGCATCATATCACAAAACTCGAGTGACACAAGCTTATAGAGCAAATGAAAAATATTGAGATACACCAAATCTTAAAAATATGAAACTTGCAAATTGGAGCTGGGAAACCAATTCTCTGTACTAGACAATAGAGTATATTGAATGTTATAGAAAATATAATTTAAAATCACAAAATGTAATTTCCAATCCACATGGGAGGTGTAGTAACTTACTATTTTATGATGTAGCCATGTCAAAATTAACTCTCACTGATGTTGCCAACTGTTCACAAAACTTAGAATTTCATCATCTTGCTTCAGGAAAACTAAATTTTTTAGTTTTATGAAGAGGTGGTCACACATATGAAATTTAATTCTAGTATCTGTATGACATAAATTATGCACAACTGAAATTTTCAATCAATTACTGTACCTTGTTTATACACAGCCAGCTCAGGCCCAGCATGAAGGGGCAAAGGAAAAGTTAAAAACAGGACAAAAAAAAAAAAGATAGAAATCTTACAATTTAGAAAGTTTTTTTCTTTCAAATAAAATATATTTAAAATATAAAATGTATATAATGGAAAACAAATCAGTACACAAGGTGTAGAACAGAAATTTGTGTCTTTATAACAGATCAGGTGAAAACATTTGTTGCACGGATGGGGTCTAATACTAGTTTTATTTTATCGTTTTGCTATATATTTAATTTTTGTTCAATAAAAATATTCTAAAAACTCAAGATTTTATTTGTGTGGGACACTTATATAGTTTTTTGGCCTCTTCATTTTATCCTCAGCTCTGCCCCTTCCCCTTGTAACAAGGAAGGCCCAGCTATCGATAATAACTGGCATGTATGATCAGTACTTGAAATAAAATTTTATGGGTACCAACATATTTCAATCAATTACATTCTTTGAATTAATATTTTCATTTTCTTATGGCAACTCCTGTTCTGCCCTTTGTGAAATTGGTTTTGTGTGTATGTCCCTTTATGTTTGAGTTCATAGCCTTGGACCATTGAAGGTAAGTGCAAACTCATAGCTGAACGGAGCGAGCAGGGTGACAGCTGAAATTTCGCTGAAAGGAAAAGTCTGTTCTATTATTATTCTTTATTTCATATAAAAGAACACACATTTTCATGTATAAAAATATTAGAGCATTAAAATTAGTATTTTTCTATAAAAATACTTCTTAAGAAATTTATCTGGAGATGGTTCTTTTGCCTCTTCACACTGGGCGTTAGTAGGCTGCATGTAAACAAAGTGGAGTAATACAAGCAAAATTGGAAACTTCTTGAAAAGTCGTTTTGGAATTTCACTCCAGAAATTATATTCTGAAGGATTCTGTTCGCTAATGAAATGTCTGTAATTGTCGAGAAATGATTGTTTTGTTTTCTTTTTAGGGTCAACTTGCATTGTTTTCTGTGTCATCAAAAAGGAATGTAAAGTTTGTTGATAGTGCGACTGATGCTGTGAAAGATATCAAGGATGATTCTAAATTACTCATTGGAGGTAATTTTGGTTTTTACTTTTATGTAGATAAGTGAATTCTTGTTTTGTGAGTGAAGGGAAGTATAGTGGAATGGAACTCTGATGTAAACTAAGTTTCAACAATATCAAGGACTACCCTGTGATTGTGCATGAATTATTCTTTGGTAGCATATTATACATAATAAGTACATCCACTGATCCACATGTGTAGGTGTATCATGAGTTCATACCCATGTACAAAAAAAACACCCCCCCAACAAAATATATCAGGAAAATGTAAATTAAATAAATTCACTAAAAATGTTATCCATGGGATTTGGTTTATTGCATACTTTCCTGCCTCTGAATGACAGCCATTGCTAATGGTGTCCCCCTCCCCATTGTGGTGTCCTTAGATCTGTTTCCATCTGAATTGGGAGGTAGCACATGTTAAGGGAGTTTTCCAGTCTCTTGTATGGCACACATGACTCTTGATGTTTTCATCAATGGAATAAAGTGAACAAAACAGGAAGAGATTCAGTAAAAAAATATTTCACTGATAGTTGTTTATTTTTTGTTCACAATCAAAGCCTATGATTAGTGGTTGTAGCCTTGCTTACAAATTGTACTTACAACTGCTTTGTGAACAGTGTATTTGACTGCAGTTGCCAGATTCTAAAGTTAATGTTGCTTCTAGTCACTCAAACAAACTAAATAATAGTGAAACTTCATTAGCTGTTGGTTGCCTATGCACATACTGAACACAGTGGTGTATATTCCAGACTAGTTAGGCTAGCTACGATTCCAGACTAGTTAGGCAAAGCCCAGGGAATGCAAATGCCAGAGAGATATGACAATTAAAAGTCAATTATCAATGTTATTAAGATACTGTATGTCAATTCTTTCACTACAAAAAAACAACAACACATGAGCGTATTCGCTTCCTTTGACCGAGAATCTGTCGGACGAGCAAAGACCAACATGGCCTGTAGTGGAGGGATGGTGTCATCAAGATGAAACCAGCTCTAGAAGTCTTCGAAACAATTTAAAACATCAAGGGCATCAATCGAAACAGTTGAAGCAATTGGACATATCCTGACCTCGATTAAGCAAGACGACCGCATCCACACTGAAATGAGGTGCTCGTACCCATTCCATCTTTCATTCCCCTACCAGAGCTGCCAGAGGATGAGGAATCAAGCATGTCGGATCACATACAAGATAACAGTGCTCAGTGGGGAAAGTGACAGTGATTTCGTAGTAACTTCATCAAGTGCTTAACCTTTTAACCAACATGAACTGAGTGACCTCATCAGGGATCTGAACCTCTCAAAGGAGTCTTCAGAATTGCTGGTCTCCAGGTTGAAAGAAAAGAATTTACTTCAATCTAGAACCAACATTAAGTTTTACTGTAGCAGAGAAAAGGATTTGCTGCCCTTTTTCTCTAAGGACAACACACTAGTGTTCTGCAATGATGTCAGTAGCCTTCTCAGGAAAATGAGTCTATCATCATACATGCCAAATGAATGGTGCTCCAAGCAAAGTTTAAAATACGTTCTTTTACACAGCAGCAACAGATATGGCCCAATTCCAATTGGTCACTCAGCTAGTATGACAGAGACGTATGAGACGATCTCTCTATTCTTGGAAAACCTGAAGTATCAAGAACATCAATGGATGATTTGTGTAGACCTAAAGATGGTGAAAGTTCTCCTTGGTCAGCAAAGTAGCTACACAAAATATCCGTGCTTTATAAGTCTTTGTGACAGCAGAGCCAAACATGACCACTGGATAAGAAAAGTGTGGCCTCTCAAAAAAGATATGGTAGTTGGAGAACAAAATGTCATTAAGGAACTTTTACTAAGCAGAGATAAAATCATCCTGCCACCTTTACATATCAAGCTAGGCCTAATGAAACAATTTGTAAAGGTGTTGAACACAGAAGGTTTGTGCTTTGACTATTTATCACATACATTCCCTGGACTGAGCATGGAAAAACTGAAAGCAGGGATTTTCGATAGTCCCCAGATAAGGCAGCTTATAAATGATCTATATTTCATAGATTCAATAGACAACATTGTCTTGTGCCTTGACTTCGTTTGTTCTTGTTGTCTAAAACTTTCTTGGCAAACATAAGGCAGACAACTACTCTGAATTAGTTGAGGACATGCTCTCCAATTTTAATAAGCTCAGCTGTAATATGAGCATCAAGGTACATTACCTACACAGCCACCTAGATCGCTTTCCAGAAAACCTTGGTGATTTAAGCAAAGAGCAAGGTGAAAGATTACACCAGGACATAAAAACTATGGAAGACAGATACTAGGGTAGGTGGGATACTCACATGATGACAGATTACTGCTGGAACCTTCAGCAGGACTGTACTCATAGATCTCACTCTAGAAAGTCCTATAAAAGACGTTTCTCATATGTTGAATGACTGATCATTTTATATGTTCTTGTGTTGAAATATACAGATTTAGTAATATGTGCTTGTTTCAGTAGTATGTATGTAGTATCAATATTTGTCTAGATCATGTCAAAAATAGTCCTATAAAAGATGTTTCTCATATGTTGAATGACTGATCATTTTATATGTTCTTGTGTTGTAATATACAGATTTAGTAATATGTGCTTGTTTCAGTAGTATGTATGTAGTATCAATATTTGTCTAGATCATGTCAAAAATAACAGATCATGCGATGTAGGATCCCAAAATTTCATGGATGACCAGTAGAATCAGTATTTAAGGTGGGTATGCCCTATCTCCAAAACTAGAGCTGATAGGGCAAAAATAATGCCATTTGTGGGCTCTGCACCTCAAATATTTCCAAATATATCCAAGATTTTGTAATATGTACTTGTTTAAATAGTATGTAATATTAATAGCATTAATATTTGTCAAAAACATGTCAAAAATAGCAGATCATGCGATGTAGGATCCCGAATTTTGACGGATGACCGGTGGAATCAGCATATAGGGTGGGTATGCCTTATCTCCAAAACTAGAGCTGATAGAGCAAAACTGATGCCATTTTGGAATCAGTGTCTCAAATATATCCAAGAATAGGTTTCAAGGCACCAAAATGTGTTGGGCAGTGTTAATATTTAATTGGACTTTGCTATCATGCTTAATATGCAAAGTAATGTTTTAAGAACAAAACTCGAAAGTTGTATTGTACTGAATTTTCTTGACACAGGTTATAGCTGTCAGATATTGTGTTGAATTAGAGTTAACATTTTATTTTGAAAAGAAGGTTGGTGAGAACTGTTAGTATTTTATTTAAAAGGACAATCCATTCTGCTCCATGGTAAATTTGATTACCCTTCTAAGACATGATGGTACACCTGAATTGTCATTTATATAAAACTGTGATTGGTAAAAAAATATTTGACATGCTTTTTAATTCTGAACTTTCCAAAAATATACCTCTGGAACAACATGATAAAGTTTTGTCACAATCGAAGCATTTTTACGTAAGTTATCATGCAAAAGTGGGATGGAGTGGATCTTGCTCCTATGTCCTGACATTTGACCCCATTTCTCCCATTTTCAATAGGGTTCGTTCCCAGGTTGTCTCCTGCCACATACTAAAATTTCATCGAAATCGAACCATTTTTACTCGAGTTATCATGCCGACAGACAGACGCAAAAAGCTGGCGCATATACACTTCTTGAACCTGCGGCTGGAAAACATAAAAAATTATGATAGCTGTTTGGCTGAAACTAAAATTTTGACTTCAAAGGACAAAACTTCAGAGATTTTTATTGACTGGTACAAAAAAGAACAATAGGTAACTGGTAGTGAACAACCAATAAACTAAATTGCTGGTCATGTTCACCATTTTTTGTGAGGGGCAATGAAGTCTGGCAGGAGAAGGGTTTTAATGATTTGAAAAACCTACCACATGCTTTGGATAGACACAAACATGTAAATAATACCTACTTTCAGACAGTTGTTAAATTAGAGCTGTTATGCAAAACAAGGATAGACTATTCTCTTCGTAAGGCTAAGATAACACATGACTTGTGTCACAATGAAAAAGTAAGATGAAATTATGGTGAAATGAAGTTAATTGACATCATAACATTATTTGTTTGGCAAGAGCTTTCATTTTATGGACACAATCAGAGTGTAATCCGTGAAAATAAAGGAAATCACTGCAAGATTATTGATAATTGCCAAGAATGATGAAATATTTAAGGTGCTTATGGAGAGTAGTACAACTTTTTCAGGTAATTCAAAAACAACACGGAATGATATGCAGTAGATTCTGGTTAATTGGGCACTTCAGGGCTAGAACACTTTAGCCTGATTTAAGCAAATGCCCCAGTTATGTGAAGTTTTATACCAAAGAGCTAATTTGAGATGTTCTCCAAGAACTGTCTCAAATAAATGGCTGCCACAATTAACTGGAATCTATGGTAATTGAATCAATTGCTTATATAGTTAGGAATGAAAGTAATGCGGATATTTAAACTGGCCAGTTTTATTTTTGGTAGAATGGTGAAGCAACAGACATAAGCTTCCATGAACTAGTGTTTATAGTTTGATTCATGAAAGACAGAATACTAATAGAAAGATTCTCCTAGGATTTTTTTTTATGTAAGTTCTGATCAATGTGATACTTTGCTTAAAGAATTACTAGATTGCTAGCTGGGAAGATTGAGGTACAAAGAAAAATTTGTTGCACACACATGGTGGCATCAGCACTAAATAGATTGCAAGCAAAAGTAAAACATGATGTCCCTCCAGAACTTTTTGTCATTTGCTGTACTTACAAACAATTTAGTTTTCAGCAAAGCAGAATCAGTATCGAAGGAGTTGCACATTTTTTTTTCCAAATATAAATGGAATCTGTTGGTGGTTCCAAACCACCTCATGTATCACAGACAAAATATGATTTCAAATCTTGTGCAATATCTGCTATAACACACTACAGTTATCGCTAATTGAAGTATTTGGTACAGTCAGATGAGATCTGGCCGACATAAAATGGCACAGGACATTAAAGCCACCATAGCAATTACGCACTGTGTGAAGAGACGAATTCTAGTTTCATAAAATGATCTTGGCTGTGCATGGAACCAATGACAGACAGACACTCACACAATGTCATGAAAGGTATATTTCTTGCCTTGTAACAATATTTCGGGAGCTTTTTATGGTCAGGGCTGTAAACATGATGTTGAAGCACATCTCACCTAAATTTTTTTAATGTCTTCCTTGAAACTTGAGCGGTGTGTGGTTTGACCTTTACATGGAGCAGGAACCCCATCCATCAGAAGACCTGGGCACTTGTTTTTTGATCACACAATGTAACCATCAGATTCTCTCAGTTTTTGTTTTGCGTTGATTGTTTCACTATGTTCCAGTAAATCAATGAAGAGCAGGGTTTGCATAGCCACTGGAATTCTGGAAATGTCCTGGAATTTGATTCCCCCCTTTTTCCAGACCTGGAAAGTCCTGAATTTTTCATAGTTATGTGAAAGGTCCTAGGACAGCCCTGGAATTTTTTCTTGCAATGGAATTAAAAAAAAAATCATCGAAATGTTTGGATTGATTGCTTCACTTGGGTCTAGCTTCCTGTGGCATCTGCTTCCAATGACATCACTTTCTTCCATGGAGTGTGGAGATGTGTTGTCATCTTTTTATCTCATGTGATTCTGCAGTGCAAGATGCTTGAGGCCATATTTCCAGCAACCTTGGTTAATGGTATAGCAGTTGTAGTCCCAGCAGCACGGGGAAACCTTTCCGCAATTCCAAGATGGTTGTTCCTTCTAGCACTCACTTTCCTGCCACCAATATGTCTGGGAATAGATGTCTGTGGAACAGGCAATCTTTAGTGCCGTGGAAGAATAGCCTTGTATTATTGTATCATTGTGCTAAGTTTCAGATTGCTTCATATAAGTTTTATGCAGAGCAATTATTTTTATACAGGGAAATTTTGCCACTTAATTGAAGATAAAACACTTACTGAATAACACTCTGTAACAGCAGAACCCATAGGACTTCATAAGAATTCTAAATGCATAGCAAATTTCACTTAAATTTGCAAAACATAAAACAGGGTACTGTGATTCTAGCGCTCCTGGAATTTTTTGATAAACTGGAAAAATTTTGGAATTTATTTTCTGTAAATGTGTATCAATCCTGGAAAGGAGGTATGAAGAGTGCATGCAGTACACAGGTAACAGATAAATGTAGGTTGTAGAAAAAGCTCGCTAGTTACATTAAGAAATTTTACAAACACAGAAACACTTTCAATGTAGCTTAGGTCTTGATCACCTGTAAACAATCAGAGCAAGGCTGGTTGCCAGATTTGGATTTCCAAGTTCTTCATTAAACTGTTATTGCCAAATGATTGGAGTGATTTCAAAATGATGGGGATAAATCATAGTATTACTAACTATATGGCTGAGCATAAAAAGGATGTTATCCATGGTAGACCTAATTCTCTTAGATACTTCAGTAGTGCCTCTCTGGAAGAATACTGAGAAAATTGCTCCTTTTGTTAACAAATGAACTTTACGTTTTTGTGAGAACATTGAATTACACTGAAGAGCAATTGAATTGGAGACAGCTGGGGTTATGCAAATGTGGCACTGTGGGCAGCCCTGTAAACAGAAATGACATGACGTATGCAGCGATCCGACAATATAAAGAGTGATGCGACGGAAATCAGTAAGAGTCGGATGCAGTATGGGTAAGATGAAGGATCTAAGCGCATTTGATCGTGGGCAAATTGTCAGTGCCTGACGAATGGGTCACTCCATCTCGTAAGTCGTGCAGACACTGGGATTTTTGCGAGCCACTATGTCACGGGTGCACTGTGAGTACATCGAATCCGGTAAAACCATCCCTGCAAGGGCCGACTGCCGTGGACAACAGCGTGTGGATGAGCGGGGTCATTGTCGGCTACAGCTCGCATTGTAACAGTGGATAGACGGGCCACAGTGCAAGAAATCAGTCGGCAATTTACCGCTGGTGCACGAAAACGTGTAAGCAGCCACACCATCCAGAACCATCTCCTTGCTATGGGGCACAGAAGCCATCGTCCCACGAGGGTACCGCTGCTGACCGCACATCACAGGGTGCAAAGATTAGCATGGGCTCGGAACATCCCACTGGACCCTAGACATGTGGAAAAATGTTGCCTGGACTGATGAGTCGAGATTCACATTGGTACATGCGGATGAAGGATACGAGTACAGCGCAAACCACATGAAGCGATGGATCCTTCTTGCCAGCAGGGTACTCTTCAAGCTGGTGGGGGTGGCATTCTCGTCTGGGGACTGTTTACGTGGGACTCACAGGTCAACGTTACCGGGATATCCTGGACGAGCATTTGCTCCCGTTTGTGCGTCTTCAACATCCCACTGAGGGCCTCATCCTGCAACAAGACAATGCACCGTGTCATCACTCCCAAATTGTATCCGAATGGTTGGATGAACACTCCACCAACGCGACCTCGCTTCCTTGGCCAGCTAGGTCACCTGACCTCAATCCCATCGAGCTCATCTGGGATGCTATCGAGAGAGATGTTCAAGGCTCTGACCCCCCCCATCAAATCTCCGTGAACTGTAGGAGCTTGTTCAGGGGTCGTGGATCCGTATGACTTCCCAACGCTTCCAGTGTCTTGTCGAGTCCATGCCGAGACGAATTGCCGCCGTCATCAGGGCGAAAGGTTGTGCTACACGTTACTAGACAGGTATCTCTAATTCAATTGCTCTTCAGTGTATATACCTGTTCAAACTACAATACCAATAGTTCATATTGTGCACCCATAATTCAGATATCACTTATCATATGACATCAACTATAATGAAGAACTTGGAGATCCAAATCTGGGAACTAATCTCAGATAACGAGTATGCTTTTCCTACAACCTACAGTGAAGCAAGGTCCATGGTGGTCGAAGAAAAAGGCGTATATCATTTTGTGTGCTCATGATTGTGCCTTGAACTTTGAGGTGTGTGTGCGTTCACTGCAAGCTGATTGGCATTCTTTTGAGCTGAAAATGGTGGCACCACATCTTGTCACCAGCAACTAACCAATCACTAGTATCGTTTCCCTTGTTAGAGTATCACTGCAAATGCATCAAACAGGTAGCCACGTGTTCCTCCTTTTGTGTAGTGCTGAGGCAATTTGGCAGTCACTGCACACAAATTTTCTGGTACTGAAGATGACTAACACCAAATGATGTTGCACTTTCGTCCTTGGTTATGTGTCTGTTGGCCTGTACAAGCTCACTTGCCCTAGACACATTTACATATGTGGTGATGGTGTTTTCCTGCACCAGAGTATGGATCATCCATAAGGAAGGCTAACCCATTTAGGAGCTGCTAACACCACTGCTGATGCTCTAGTACAGTGGTTCCCAACCTGTGCTCCGCGGAGGGAGCCCTAAGGGCTCCGCGTGCACTTCCACAGGCTCCAGAGCCGCTCCAGGAAAATAAAAAAAATAAAAATTGAATGAAATTACAGAATAAGAAACAAAACGTAGAATCAAGATAAGAAAACTAGAAATTACACACTGAACGGAAATTTGCCAAGTTGAATTTCGCGCCTCCTCTAGCAGACGACGCTTGATCATTCTGTTGCCACTAGCTCCAAAATTATTGTAGCGTGAGGCGGACAGACGACGAGGCTGAGCGGGGCGCCGGCCTGTTGCGCACAGTAAAATCAAATAGGAATTGTCTTCTATAATGAATAATAAAAATTTCGGATAACAAGTAATGAACGAATATGTATTTGGAATGAATTAGATGTAATGATTAAATTGGAGGAACTGAGTTTATTGTATGAACCTTATTGTTGCTCTCACCAATAATGTAAAATCTGTTGTAACGCAAATGGTTTGATTTATTGAATTTTGGAAGAACTTTTATGTATCGCCAAGTTTTGACAATATCAGCTGTATTGGTGGTAGTTGAGAATAAATTGAGATATTATGGTAAATTTCAAAGTTTTAAAAATATTATATCATTGCATGGACATTGCACAATTGTTTACTTTATATATCTCTTTACTTTACATTCCCCTACTATCGACTCCCCCCCGTTACATTACTTCTAAACACCTTTAACTTGTAAGACATAGGGTAGTCCTAAGGGGCTCTGCCATAGAAATTGATTCTAAAAAGGGCTCCATGAGTCAAAAAGGTTGGGAACCGCTTCTCTAGTACTATTATTCGCTCACTCAGAAACAGAGATGTAGCTACTACACAAAACACTTTAAAAAATAAGATTTAAAGGTTGCAATGAAGCTTCAGTTTCCAAACCGTGCAGAAAATTATTTTCATGAGGTAATAGGCAGTGCCGCAATTCAATTGAAGTGCCAGTTTTCTGATATTGAGAATTTAAAATTTCTTGAGTTGGTTGATGTACAGTGCTTAGCAAGTCATTCTGGATTCTTTTATGAAAATTGTTTCTTAGTATAAATAAGGAAAAAAACAAGTCATGGTTTTTGATGGAGGAACTGTTTGTACTGAATACAATATGTCTAAATGTCTCAGAGATTGACCAGGTGAATAAATTTGTATACTTAGGAAGCATGTTTGACAGAGAGAACCAATTAGATGGTGAAATTAGAGGCGAGTGAATTTTTCTTTGAAAGTCACAGGTATTTTAGGAGGATTTTGTGGGAATGTCAGGTTCTCAAGAAAGTCCCAAATGAGTGTGTATGAAAGTCTAATTGTTTCCAACTCTGATGTACAGCAGTGAAACCTGGATGCTGCAGAAGAAACATTGGACTTGTTTATGTGCTGGAGAGATACGTTATTTATGGGGAGGGGGGTTGGAAAGATACTCTGATAATGTGAGGAATGAAGATGTGCAATGTGAGGTAAAACTTTTTTAATAGGGTGGAGACAAAGGTGGCTTGGCCATGTTGAAGAATGAGTGATGAGATGCTTACTACGATAATTTTTTCAGCTCAAGTGGCAGGAAAGAAAGAGGAAGACCAAGGAAATCATGGGAAGACCAGATTCAGGAATGTTTGCATGAGAAAAAGATTATGAGTATGAAGTACAAATGGTCTTGTGTGAGACCTCTGATAGATGTAAGTGAAGCTCGAATTGTGTGCCCAGATTGCTATACATGGAGTTGTTTGAATTGTCAGCAGTTATAAAATCTAACATTGTCAACAATCACTTCATTTTGACATAAGATCTTGCTTTGAGGAGGGTAACCTCTGAAACTCAGAAAAAAGCTTAGTGATATGTTAGTTTAAAAAAAAAAAATCAAAATAAAAAAAAATCATGTAGTTCCTCTCTAAAAATTGTGGATTCATTACAGTATGTTTCTAATTAAAATATTCATAATGAATATCAGAGATGGACATCAAAACTTATTCTTTAGATACAAGTTACAGATATTAATACTTTAATATTTTCAAAAACAGTGCATTTTGTAATTCTTATAGGATTTGGAATATGTGGAGTGCCAGAAAATCTTATCAGTGCTCTAGTGCAGTCTAATGTGCGAAATCTTACAGTTGTGAGTAACAATGCCGGTGTGGAGGATTTTGGTATTGGATTGCTTCTACAATCAAAACAGGTAATGTTTTAACTGACTTTCACTTGCTCACACTACTTATGTTTTTATATTTTTATGGCATGATGTATTAAACATGAGTGTGGAATAACTTTTTTACGGGTCTTATAGAGGTTATTTTTCATGAAAGTTGGTTGTCAAATTTTCGAACTAAAGCCTAGTTCGTCATCAGGACTATGTCACTTGGAACAACCTTTTTACGGATCTTATAGAGGTTATTTTTCATGAAAGTTGGTTGTCAAATTTTTGAACTAAAGCCTAGTTCGTCATCAGTGACATAGTCCTGATGACGAACTAGGCTTTAGTTCGAAAATTTGACAACCAACTTTCATGAAAAATAACCTCTATAAGACCCGTAAAAAAGTTATTCCACAATCACTATGAATAGAGGTGCCATAAATGCATTTACAACTAGGATTAAACATGAGTGCAACAACATAATCATGAATTCTGTAGTTAATTCTAGTGTCTTGTCAACATTTATTATTTCTTATTCATGGTATAAATCTTTAGAAGTAGTGAAATACTAGTGCTTCATATGAAAAATATGAGCTGTGCATGTGTAATTTAACCTGCTCAAACTGGTCCTGGTATGGAATGGACACCAGTTCAAGATAGAAAAATGAATAATGATTTTCATGCTAAATTTCAAACTAAAAACTATATATAACTGTCTGAGCAAGATAACAACTCACTAGATACTAAATAAAAGATGTTATTTATTTACATTTTAAAAACTACACACACGTAATTTAAAAAACGACCATAGTGAGATATTTTAGAGGTACTATACCTCCATCTTCAGGCCTAAGCGTGCAGAAATGGAAGTGTCTCAAGTATAAATACATTCATAAGCAATACCATCATGCCCCCAGTCGAGGAGAGTACTTTGCGAACTGAAAGAAACGTTATTATAGAAGGCAGATAGTCAAGATAGAAATTTTTTTCTGTTTTGATACAAGTAAAATGCAAAGAATGTTCTATGCTATGCAATTTCAGTTCTAAGAAAATCAGTGTGTTGGTTGAGGTTTTAGCCAAATTTTTAATCAGTTACCTAAAAGAAATTTGTGTAGTAGGCAGGTTTAATACATCTTAGTAAAACTGTAAGTAAAAGAAGTACAATCTGGGGTAAAATCATTAACAGATTTCACAGTAAGCTGTAATTAATATGTACTTTCAAACAGCAAGCACATTTGTAAAAAACAATAAATAAAAAAAAAAGCTTGCAAGACATCTAAAAAACCCAAAGAAATGAAATTCACCAGAAAAATTGGGAAGTTTCCGATTTTGATGGATTTGATTGAAAAACTATGTGTACCAGATATTTTCAGAATGTTGTGCGTGTATTTTTTAAATTCTTAAGGTATAAATGTTTTATAATTGGTTTAAGCGCCTTATGAATTCTTCGAGTAACTTTTTATAAAAGAGGTAGTATGGTGAGTGTTATACTTACGATTGAATCTTGTTTAACTGATAATTTTATTTATTATTTGAAAGATCAGGTACTATATTTTTATCTACGTAATGTTTTCAAGATTCCACGGTGGTATTCTTCACCTTACTGAGAAGGTGCAGCGTTTCTGGTGATTTTTTTCATTCCACCCCTTTTTTTATCGCTGCGGTGTATACGCCAGTGCGGCTTATTTACCTGAAATTACGGTACCTTCTTTTGTAGGATAATGTGTCATGCCACACAGCTCTGTTCATTTGAGAATGGTTCACAGAACACGAGAAAGACTTCCAGGTATTGCCATGGCCTCCAAAGTCCCCAGACATCCATCCAGTCAAGCATTTGTGGTTTGTGTTGGAATAGAAAATCTGATCTGTGATGCTCAACCACGTAACTTACAAGAATTAAAGGATTTACTGGTAACATGTTGGTACAAGATACCACAAGACACCTTTACAAATCTTGAAGCATCCATGCCGCTCTTGGTAGGAGCTGTTTTGGCAGTGTGTGGAAGACCAACATCATACTATAATGTTTTGGCTTTTTGGTGTATGTTTCTTTTTCCCTTGAGAATGGAGTTTTATAATTTTAAATATTTTTCAAGCTTTTTGGATTTTTAAATGAATTTAACAAACATGAAGAATGATGTATTGTGGGCCTTCCCCAATATATCAGTCATTGCTGGAGATCTAAAAAATATCATTGCATATGTAAAAAGAAAGTAGAGGCATTGCTAGATGTGACTTCAAGCTGTTAATACACGTCTGATGCAACTAACTTTTACTTTGCATTATCTTGCTTCTGTAATCCTGTTTTTCTTAATATAGGTTTCCTATACACTATTCTTCCTAATATGATAGGTACACTGCACCACTGTATGTGTCTTTCACCTTGGTCTTCATTGAAGAGAACTTAAAGAACTGTGTCTATATCTTTTTTACATCATCATCATCATCATTGTCAACCATTATCAATCCACTGCTGGACAAAGGCCTCTCCAAGCCTCTTCCACAACGGTCTGTCTTGTGCCAGTCTCCTCCATGTCACTCCTGCATACTTTCGAATTTCATCCACCCATCTCCCATGTGGTCTTCTTCTGGGTCTTTTCCTGTCCCTTGGAATCCAATCTAAAATTTCGGCTGTCCATCTATGGTCTGTCCTTCTGGCAGTATGTCCAGCCCATTGCCATTTCAGGGATTTAACTCTGATCATGATGTCTTCCACTCTTGTCATTTTCGGATCCACGAGTTCCTCTTCTTATCTCTCCTGGTTACACCAAGCATTCATAGAGAGGTGCATGCTTGGTGTAACCAGGAAAGATAAGAAGAGGAACTCGTGGATAATGTAAATGGCAAGAGTGGAAGACATCATGATCAGAGTTAAATCCCTGAAATGGCAATGGGCTGGACACACTGCCAGAAGGACAGACCATCGATGGACAGTCACAATTTTAGATTGGATTCCAAGGGACAGGAAAAGACCCAGAAGAAGACCACATGGGAGATGGGTGGATGAAATTCGAAAGTATGCAGGTGTAACATGGAGGAGACTGGCACAAGACAAGACAGACCGTTGTGGAAGAGGCTTGGAGAGACCTTTGTCCAGCAGTGGATTGATAATGGTTGACAATGATGATGATGATGTAAAGAAGATATAGACACAGTTCTTTAAGTTCTCTTCAATGAAGACCAAGGTGAAAGACACATACAGTGGTGCAGTGTACCTATCATATTAGGAAGAACAGTGTATAGGAAACCTATATTAAGAAAACAGGATTACAGAAGTAAGATAATGCAAAGTAAAAGTTAGTTGCATCAGACGTGTATAACAGCTTGAAGTCACATCTAGCAATGCCTCTACTTTCTTTTTTCCTTTATTTTACTTTGTGATAGAGATTCAGTCATTTTGACATGCAGAATTGCGCGCGCGTGTGTGTGTGTGTGTTTGTGTGTGTGTGTGTGTGTGTGCTTTATTTTACACCCCAGCATCATAAATTCATATGTGTTTGTTTATGTATAACTTCAGTTGTATAATTTTGCTGTACCTAATTTTTAGGTGAAAAGAATGATATCTTCCTATGTTGGTGAAAACAGTCTATTTGAAAAGCAGTACCTCTCTGGAGATCTGGAATTGGAGTTTGTTCCACAGGTATCATTTTACTTTTTTTATTTTATTTAAGAAGCTATTGATGTTGCCAAGAATCATGATTTTGTGTAACTTTCATTATTGCCTTTCTAAATTAATTTCTGGAGAGATCTGCATTTGTTAGACAATTAATGTTTTCTTATTTCTGACTGACACAAAATTTTAATAAAATTGGTTCATCTTGATTTCCCATAATAAACATAAATAAGACTGTTGTCTTACTGCAACTAATCAAACTTTTTATAATTTGATTAGTTACAGTAAGACCTTGTTTATCTGATCCAGTTGGGACCAGGGTGTCATTGGAAGATGGAAAATTCTGGATAATTGGGAACACTGTAGAGGTTACCAGTCATAGCTAAATAAGGTTAACATAATATAAATTAGTTTATTTATTAAACTTTCAAAATACACTGTTACAAGATGAATTCAGCTCCAAGTGATTTTCAGACTGGGTATTTAAAAAAAAAAAAAAGACTGGAGAAGTAATACCATTCGATTTTAATCTATTAAAAATTTTATTTATTACTATGTGTAGGTGTTTGGTTATCAAGAATATTTGGAAGTTTTAAAATTACATAATATTCAGCTAATTTGTTCACAGAAGCTGAATGAGAGAAGAATATACACAGTGCGTCAAAGAATTTTTAAGACTGGCGCTAGATTTCAGCCTACGGTGGCGCCACCAGTGTAATCACGAATGCGTTATAAACCATGACCATCTGCTTGCTTTCTGCCAAAAGTACTGCGCAGTTGTTAAAGTAACTCAAATGAAACGGCCGTACTTTAGGGAAGTAAAATTTTTTTCATGTTGAATTATTAAGATGGAACAAAGGGCTGTTATTAATTTTAACGCAAAACTTGAGTAAAAGTGCCTCGGAAACGTACCAAATGATGAAACAAGTTTACGGTGAGTTTTGTTTAAGTAGATCAAATGTTTTCCTGTGGCTTAAACGTTTTTTGGATGGAAGAGAGATGCTAAAAGATGATAAGCATACCGGAAGACCAAGTTCATCTAGGACACCTGAGATTATTGAAAAAGTGCATGATTTCGTGGCAAACAATCGACGTGTGTCACTAAGAATGATGGAAGAGTCTTTAAACATCAACAAAGAAATGATTCGAACCATCCTGCATGAAGATTTGGGCAAAACAAAAGTCTGTGCTAAATTTGTTCCACACACGTTAACCAATGAACAAAAATCAAGGAGAAGTGCACATTGCAGAGACATCATTTCAGCTGCTGAAAATGACCCAAACTTCTTAAAATCGGTTGTTACTGGTGATGAAACATGGTGTTTTCAATATGATCCTAAAACAAAGCGACAAAGTGCGGAATGGAAGTCAAAAAACTCGCCACAAGCCAAAAATAAAAAAACAAGAAAAGTTCCATTGAAAATCAAAACAATGCTCATTACATTCTTCGATACTAAGGGTATTATCCACAAAGAATTTGTTCCAAGTAGACAAACAATAACTGGTCAGTTTTATTTAAATGTTTTGAGGCATTTGATGGGCAGAATTCATCATATTCGTCCAGAATATCAAGATGAAAACAGTTGGTGTTTGTTGCACGATAATGCACCCAGTCACACCTCACTTCTTGTTTGTAGATTTTTGGCAAAAAATAACGTCTGTGTGTTGAATCATCCACTGTATTTGTCTGATTTAGCACCCTGCAAATTTTTCTTTGTTCCCAAAACTTAAAATGACGTTAAAAGGATGTATTTTTTATGATATTTTGACCATACAAACAGCTTTGACGCGTGCTTTGGAGGCAATTCTGCAAAGTGAACTGGAACTGGCATTCGAATCATTATTAAATCGCTGTAACAAGTGTATTGAAACTGGAGGGACTTATTTTGAATAACAAACCAAAATAAATTATAATTTCTGGTTTCTATTTCATTTTACAGACCCAGTCTTAAAAATTCTTTGACGCACTGTGTATGTGTATATATATCAGCATAAACCATATAGGTATATCATCATCATCATATATCATTATCAGTCCACTGCTGAATGAAGGTCTCCCCAAATTTCTTCTACAATGGTCTGTCTTGAGCCAGTCTCTTCCATGCCACTCCAGCATGCTTTTGAATTTCATCCTCCCATCTCCCATTTGTTCCCGCACGGGGATAACTGGTTTTCCAGTTATTTGGGGAGCGGCGCCCCCACGGCCCGAGCTGACCTTGTGACGGATCAGTATTTCATTTCGTCTTGAACAATTATATAACCGAAGGGACAGCTGTTCATCCAGCTGATGGGGGATGGCGTCCCCACGGCCCGAGCCAACATGAACTATATGTGATGAATTTCACTTTTTAATGTTTTTTCACTATACATGAACCCGCCTCAGTTGTAGGTTGCTGAGGTTGTGATTATGCGCCAGCCCAGGATTTTAGTTTCTCGTTTTCTTTCCTGTCTTCTCCATTTCATGTTTCTTTCTTTGTTTTCTGAGCTGGTTAGCTAGACCTGCCTGCACGTTTGCCGTGTGCGGTGACCCGTAAGGTGGAAAAGGGGATGCTGGAGGCTGAGGTTTCTGGAGGCCTGGGTGTTGTTGTCGCCAGTTGCCAACACTCCTCTTTGCCCCCTGCTTCACCCTAAACGGGCGGCTGGGAACTAACCCACTCCTAGTCAATGAGGTCTGTGGCCGAGTGGAGCCCAGACCTCTAACGGCTTGTCGTCTCGTACGACAGGGTGAGTCTGGGGATAGGGTGGGCATGCCAAAGGGGTGTTCCCCAGGCATGGGAAAGTCTGGGTGCTCGCCGAGCGCATGTCTGCCCTATCAACTTGCTATATCCGCTTGCTATCCCTAGAGCCGTGTCCTGCGTCCATTTGGGCTTGCGGACCTCCGGTTCTCCCTTGTTGGGCTCGATTGTGGGTGGGGAAGTCGGCGGATGAATCCTTTAAATTTTTTCATGGCTCTCAATGAAATTTCCCATGAACCCAAAACTAAAAGAAGTATGGAGGAAGGTTCAGGTCCTTCCGCCAAAAAATTTGTCGCAGATGTTTCCAATGCTAGATTCTTTTTTGTGCACTCATTGGACCCTTCAAAGCCTTTGAGTGCCAAAAGTCCATTTTGGATCCACAAAGCGCTGCAATCAATTGCAAGCTCTCCTAAAAGCGTCAAGAAGCTCCAGTCTGGAGATCTTCTTGTTGAGATGTCTACTGTGGCCTACAGTTCCACACTTATCAACACCAGCATGCTGCTTGAGACTCCGGTCAAAATAACACCACACGGTTACCTAAATTCATCTCGAGGTGTTGTCTCCTCTCGGGATCTTATTGATTGCACTGAGGAGGAACTTCTCGAAGAACTGAGGAGCCAACATGTTACGGGTGTGCTACGTATTTCTTTCAGGAGGAATGGGCAGTTTGTCCCATCCTGGAACATTATCTTGACATTCAACTGCCCTTCCCTGCCTACATCCATCAAGGCAGGGTATCTCCACCTCGAGGTACGACCGTACATTCCTAACCCGTTGAGATGTTTTAGGTGCCAGTCGTACGGGCACTCTCAGCAGTCATGTAGGAGTACTCCTGGGTGTGGACGCTGTGGTGCCACAGAGCATCTACTCTCAGAATGTGTGGCCGAGGCCGAGTTTTGTGTGAACTGCAAGGGTTCACACCCAGCATCAGCCAAAGATTGTCCCAAGTGGAAGGAGGAGAAGGAAATCCAAAGGCTCAAAACGGTGGAAAATATTTCCTATCCTGAGGCCAGAAGAAGAGTGGTTCCCGTTACATCTGATCGGCGATCATACGCTTCAGTGGTGGTTGCCAAATCTACGGTTGGCATTCAGACCGACGTTCAGATCTCCCCTAACTGTCCATTCAATATGGAGGAAATCATCGCAGCCGGACTGGAGGCACTCCAGTCGCGAGCTAGGAGTCTGAAAGCGGCACCCGCCACTTCACCGAAGCAGACTCACTCCAACACCAGCAAGGGAACTCAGTCCACTTCTTCTGGCAAAAACGCCAACACTAACACCAACACCAAGGTCAAGGATAAGAAGAGCATTTCTTCTCCTTCAAAGTCTCAGCCAAACAATCAACGGCGAGCAAATCCCGCCAAGACACTTGGGACAAAGCATTCACCAATCTTGGCCCCTGGTCACACACCACCAAATCTGGGGGAACGCTCACCAGAGGAAATGGAGGCTGACCAAGTTTAATCATTTCCTTTTTCATTTCATTTTTACCCATGGGTTCAATAATTCAGTGGAACTGCCGAGGTTTTCGCACCAGTTTTGATGACGTGAAACATCTGCTTTATTTGTACTCTCCGGTGTGCCTTTGTCTTCAGGAGACAAAGCTTAAACCATCGGACCTGCTTTCAGTTCGAGGCTACAGTGCATTTCGGACAGACCACTCGTCTGGAAATATAGCCTGTGGGGGTGTCGCTATTCTCGTCCCTCACAGGGTTCCGGTATCTTCCGTCGCGGTTTCCACAACTGTGCAGGCCATGGCGGTTCGTATTTCTATGCCTGTGCCTCTTACTGTTTGCAGTGTTTATCTACCACCGGATGAGGATGTTAGCGTCTCTGTTCTGGAGAGCTTGATTGATCAGCTGCCCTCTCCCTTCCTTCTTTTGGGTGACTTTAATGCTCATCATCCTTTGTGGGGTAGTGTCAGCGCCAGCGCTAGAGGTCGTCGCATAGAGTCTCTTCTGTGCTCGGCCTCTGTGTGCCTTTTAAACACCGGTGCTGACACTTACTTCCATGAGCCGACAAGATCTTTCAGTGCGATCGATTTGACCTTGGGTTCACCATCGATCATTGCTGACTGGTCGTGGACGGTGTGTAAGGATCTCCACGGGAGCGACCACTTCCCAATCGTCCTCTGGCACCATGCAAACGTGCCATATTCTGCCTCCCGCCCACCTCGATGGAGGATGGATTGTGCCAGATGGGAGGTCTTCACATCGTCCGCGGTGATATCTTCTGAAATGGTGACCCAAGAGTCAATCGACGCAGCTGTACTTAAAGTCACAACTTGTATTCTTCAGGCAGCTGATCTTTCAATTCGTAAGACATCAACGAAGCTCCCCAGAATTCCGAAACCTTGGTGGAACCCTAAATGCGCAGCGGCTAGGAGAGCTCAACACAAGGCCTGGTCTACTTTTCGGCGTTATCCAACCGAGGCTAATCTCGTTGCTTTTAAACGTGCTAAATCCTATGCTCGGTTGGTGCGTCGACGTAGCAAGAGGGAGTCTTGGATCCAGTATGTATCATCTCTTACCTCACGTGCCAATTCGAAAACTGTGTGGGAAAGGATTCGTAAGATCCGGGGAACCTACAGTTCACACCAGATTGCCATTCTCGAGAGTAACGGCTGCACATATGCTGACGTCGGGGAGATTGCAGATTGTTTGGGGAGGCGTTTGCCTCAGTTTCGAGTGATCTGGCGTATCCGGCCTCCTTTCATAGGATTCAGTCCTCCGCGGAACGCCAGAGAATCTCTTTTGCGCCGTATACCGACACTGGTTATAACTCCCTCTTCAGCATGTGTGAACTTCGGGTGGCTCTGCATCGGTCCGGGGCTACTTCTGTCGGTCCCGATGACATCCACTACGACATGCTCCGTCATCTCTCCCAGTCGTCTCTCGAGAACCTTTTAATCTTATACAACCGCATCTGGTTAGAACACAGTTTCCCGGAGTCCTGGCGAAAGGCTTTTGTTCTACCTTTTCCGAAGCCTGGCAAGGATCCTAAGTCTCCCTCTAGTTATCGCCCAATTGCTCTCACTAGCTGTCTGTGTAAAGTTCTCGAACGCATGGTTAACTCACGATTAATTCATTTTTTAGAACATCATCAATTACTTTCACCATCACAAAGCGGTTTTCGGCGTCATCGTTCACCTCACGATCATCTCCTGCACCTTGAGACATCTGTGCGCGAGGCGTTCGTGCGTAGGCAGCACCTGGTTTCTGTATTCTTTGACATCGAGAAAGCCTATGATCGTGCGTGGCGGCACGGGATTATCCGTGACCTCCACGCATGCGGATTGCGAGGGAATCTTCCGACCTTTATTGTAAATTTTCTTCGCAATCGGGTGTTCCAGGTGCGCCTGGGTACGACGCTATCTGCAACATTCCATCAAGAACAAGGTGTTCCTCAAGGTTGCATTTTATCTGTCACATTGTTCATCCTTCGCATAAATTGTCTCCTCACAAATCTTCCTCCTGCGGTTTCGGCTACTGTGTATGTCGATGACTTGCACATCTTCTGCTCGTCATCGAGCATGCGTTTCATTGAACGGCAGTTGCAGTCTAGTATTAATCAGATTTTTAAAGCGGCGAATAGCAATGGTTTCGTTCTTTCTCCCGACAAGACAGCGTGTGTTCATTTCTGCCGGAGGCGTGGCCTCCATCCTGACCCCGAGCTGTATTTGGACCGTGCAGCCATTCCAGTTTTGCCGGAGACCAAGTTCCTTGGACTGACCGTCGACCGTGCGCTTACGTTCTGTGTGCACGTTCGGCGGCTCAAGATTTCCTGTCTGCGTGCTCTTTCTATTCTAAAAATCCTTTCGAGAGTTTCGTGGGCGCAGACAGGATCTCTTTGTTTCGCATTTAACACTCCTTAATTCGGTCGAAACTGGATTACGGCTGTATCGTGTATGGCTCGGCTCGTCCTTCCGTTCTCCGGCCTTTGGACGCTGTTCATCATCAGGCGCTGCGTCTTTGTACGGGAGCATTTCGAACATCTCCGATTCCCAGCCTTTACGCTGATGCGAACGAACCATCGCTTGAATTACGCCGTCTGCAGCTGTCTGTCCACTTTTACTTAAAACTTCGGTCTCTTCCAGACCATCCTTTGTATGGTGCAGTTTTCCATCCTCAGCATGCTCGTTTATTTGCGAACCGGCCCTCGTGCGTTCCAACCTTCGGTCTTCGTATGGCGGCCGTAGCTCGTGATGCAGGGCTCGACTTGTCGCTTGTTGCAGCGACCAGGGGCTTTGGGGATCCTCCATGGCACCCACTTGGTGTCATGGTTGATACCACCTTTACGTCTTTCGACAAATCCTCAACCCCTGCATCAGTGTACCAGCAGCTCTTCGCTGAGCACCGTGCCCTCAAAACTGAATACACTCCCATTTTCACTGATGGCTCTAAGATGCATGGAGTCGTTGGATCCGCAGCTGTCTGTGTTGATGACGTGTCAGTAGCGCGGATCCCAGCTGAGGCCACGGTGTTTTCGGCGGAGATGCATGCTGTGTATCTTGCACTTCTTCATGTTCAATCGAGTTCTCATCATAGTGCTATGGTCTATACGGATTCCTTAAGTGTCCTGCAGTCTTTGTCATTGCTGGACTATTGTAATCATCCTTTTCTTTTGAACGTACGAGGGCTTCTTCGTTCCTTGCTCGGGGCCGGTGTCCAGATTCAATTCGTCTGGATTCCTGGGCATGTTGGAATCTCGGGTAACGAGTGTGCTGATGCGGCCGCTAGATCTGCTTCCTCTTTGGTCGTCACACCCTTGCCACTCTTTCATCGCGATTTTCGATTTCTTGTTCGTGATCATATCAAACGAACGTGGCAGGGTCTGTGGGACCAACAGGTGGAAAATAAACTGCATCGTATAAAACCTACTCTCGAAATCTGGAACTCCTCATCTCGTCGGAACCGCAGGGAGGAAGTGGTGCTTGCGCGTCTCCGCATTGGGCATTGTCGTTTCACTCACCGCTTTTTGCTGTGTGGCGACACTGCGCCGATGTGTGAGACGTGCAACTGCCGACTCACCGTCACTCATCTTTTGTGTACCTGTGTTCGTTTTCGTGATGTACGTTTTCATTTCTTTCATTCTCATTTGTTGAACGAGGACGCCGCTACACTGCAGCGGCTCCTCAATGACCACTGCAATACTGTCGCTATGTTTTCGTTTTTACAAGAAATTGACTTTTTTAAACGCATTTAGATTTTAGCTCTTCCATCATCCTCATTTTTCAGTTTTAATGAATCAACCGAATTTTAAACATTGTATCATGTTTTTAATGCTGTTTGTTTCATTGTCTTTTAACCCTTCCATCACTCTCATTTTTCACTTTTACTTAATCAGCCAGGTTTTAAGTTTTTTACCATATTTTTAATACTGTTTGGCTGTCCTGTGTCTTGTCTTGTCTTGTCTTGTGTTTGGCGCTCTTTGGCCAGACATGGCCCTTGCGCCATAAAAACAAACCAACCAACCAACCATCTCCCATTTGTCCTGGGTCTTTTCCTATCCTTTAGTATCCAGTCTAGAATTTTGGTTCTCCATTCTTCTGGCATTATGTTCAGTCCATACTGGCATTTCAGGGATTGTACTGTGATCATGATGCCTTCCACCCTTGTCATTTTCCTGGTCCACGAGTTCTTCTTTTTACCTTTCCTGGTTGTACCAAGCATGCACCTTTTCATGCTTCTTTAAGTTGTTTGCAGTCTTTGCATGTCTTTTTTTTTTTTTTTTTTTTTTTTTTAGTTAAATATCCAAGTCTCTGCTCCATACATAAGAACTGGTAGGATTCATTGATTATACCCTTTCCTTTTAAGACATGATGATATATTACTCTTGAAAATTGTACTGTTTCTTCCAAAAGCTGTCCAACTAAGTTTTATATGACAATTAATTTTTTCATCAATGTGACTTGCTTGATAGCTGTTTCACATGGTAAATGTAGTTATCGGTTATCTCTAGATTTTCCCCATTATTCGATAAATCTTCATTTGTTGTAAAAACATTGTACATCAGTTTTGTTTTCTGAAAGTTCATTTTTAATCCCACTTCTTTACTCTTTTCAGCAAGTTCCTGGATCATAGTCTGCAGAAATGACTATCATCAGCAAAACGAAGGTGAGTTAAATAACCTCTCTTAATATTTATCCCCTTGTTTTCCCAGTTCAATGATTGAAAGACATTTTGCAGTGTTGCATTAAAGAGTTTGGGTGATATGGTGTCACTTTTTCTTACTATCTTTTCAATTTTTATTAATGCTGTATCCTCAAATAGCTGAACCTTTGCACTTGCATTTTCATAGGTATTATTAATAATATTAATGTATGCATCTTCAATACTGCAGGATTTCAAAGCCATCATAACTGCTAGTGGTTTCACGGAATCAAATGTCTTTTCATAATCAATAAAAGCCATATGTAATGGGAGTTCACATTCCCCCTTTCTTTCAATTAGTTCTCTCAGTACATGGATATGACCTGTAGTGATGCAGCCACTCCTGAATCCAGCTGGTTTTCTTGGTCGAGCCATGTCCAGTGCTACCTTCAAGGAATGTGAAAGAGCCTTGGTGAAGATTTTATAAACCACTGATACAGGCTTGTAGTTTCTGAGATCCTCAATGTCACCTTTTTTATATAGTAAGTAGGATCATTGCATCATTGTTCCAGTCATCAAGAATCTTCCCTTCATTGAGACATCTAGTGAAACCTTGGGCATGTGTAGTTACTATTTCTCCACTGGTTTCTTGTAAAATAGCTAAATCCATTTTTGGGTGAAAATTCTTACCATGCAAAATATGCATACATGTTTACATTACAAATCCATAACAATGGGATATACTTGAAAGATTTAATTTACTGCAGTAGTACTATAGTTAATTAATTAAATCTTTCAAGTATTATATATGATGCAATACACATGTAACTGATAAATATAAATTGTTGAGACACACACGTGATATGTTTATAAAGAGACTAAAGAAATATAGTAGCTTTCAGCCCAGCTTGGGTGTTGGATCACCTGCAAACATTTGGATCCAGACTAGTTGTCAGGTATGGTGTTTCAAGTTCCTGATTATGGTTGTTGCCAACTTGTAGGAGGAACTTCCAAATGATGGGGACGAAACAAGGGCTATTGGTATTGATGTTGAAAGATGTGCATCAACTGTAATCATGAACTTAAAACACCACATCTGGCAACCAGTGCAGATCTAAATGTTGGGAGGTGGTCAAGGCCCAAGCTGGGCTGATAGCTACTGTATTTCTTTAGTCTCTTTAGGAATGCACCATGAGTGTATCTCAGTAATGTATATCTTTCAAGTATATTAAATTTGTGGTGGCCATGTGAGACTGACCGCTGTTTAACTACACAATGCACACAAAGCAAAAGCAACACTGCTCCTCCCTGTGAAAGGGAAAATTAACGTAATTCCAGGAATTATTATCTCCTGTTTTCCTTCCAGCAGCAACCCTTTCCATTCCAATACTCCCCTATCTCTTTCTAACAATCGTCTCCCAGAAGTCCACTTCTAAATGCAAGACCCCACCCCATCCTCATTTTGTCTGTGAGTAGGTGGTCTATTTTCAGCTGTGCTGACAAGATATTAGGTGTGTAAATAAGTTTTAAAGTGTTTTGTGTATGACGTATACCGCTAATTTACATATCTGACATTCCCCCTCATTGTTGTCACATGACCGTAACTGGTCTAAACTATAAAATGTGACACAGAAGTTTGGCCCAACAGTCAAATGCACTTGCACATTGGTAGGTGAAAGTTGGCAAGCGATGCTGCATTTATTCGACACTGCATTCGTTACAAATTTCATCAAGGAAAAAGTGCTGCGAAAGCATGTGCATCAATATGTTCTGTTCTGGGGGAAAATATTGTATCGAAAAGCATGTGTGAGTTTTAGTTTAGACGGTTTAAAGCAGGTGATTTTGATGTTAGCGATCGAGAACGTAGCGGCACCCTGCAGAAATTTGCACATGAGGAACTGCAAGCATTGCTGGATGAAGATTCATCTCAAATGCAAAAAATAACTGAACAACTGGGGGTAACTCAACATTTCCAATTGTTTACGAGCAACAGGAAAGATTCAGAAGGAGGGAAAATGGGTGCCACATGACCTGAGCCAGAGGAACAAGGATGAGCATGTCATGAAGTGTTTGAATCTGTCGAATAAACAACACAGAAAGTCTTTCCTGTGGAAAATTGTTATGGGTGATGAATAGTGGATATGATACGACAATCCCAAACGCAAAAAAAACACACACTGGGTAGACCCCTTTAAAGTAATGACTTCTACACTGAAACGCAATATTCACTCCAAGAAAGTTCTACTGCGCATCTGGTGGTATATGAAGGGTGTGCTCTATTATGAACTATTGGAACCGGGTAAACTGTTACTGCTGATCACTACAAGCAATAATTGCTGCGATTGAACCAGGAAATCTGTCGGATACGTCCATTCACAGGCAAAGGATTGCATCCCGTGAAATTACTGCATGACAACGCTAGGCTGCATGTTGTGAAATCGGTCAAGTAAACGTTATTGACACTTGTCTGGGAAGTTTTGTAGCACCTGGGGTATAGTCCCAACATAGCCTCTTCAGACTATCATTTGTTCCGATCGATGCAATGTCTGCTGTACTGTTCCGGACATGTGATGAAGTGCAAAAATGGGTTGACGACTTCATCACATCACGCGATGAAGTATTCTTCATGGCTGGAATCCGTCAGCTGCTCGACCAATGGGGAAGGTGACAGATAATGATGGTGCATATTTTGATTTGTAAAGGTAGTGTTGTTTTCCCTCAAATTACATGTTGTGTTGTCTTAAAACGCTTTCAAACTTATTTGTACACCTAATATATCCAAATATTGGAGTAGGTGGCAGGGAAAGTCTCTTGCACAACTCCCTTGGTGAGCATTTGATCACATTGCTTTGCTATCATCATTCTTCCACTTGCACATAAGGATTCGCCTCTGGTTTTGCAATTTTGCTCTGTATTCAACCATTTTTATTTCTTCAAATATTATATTTATGTCATCATCATCATCATTGTCAACCATTATCAATCCACTGCTGGACGAAGGTATCTCCAAATTTTCTCCACAACGGTCTGTCTTGTGCCAGTCTCCTCCATGTCACTCCCGCATACTTTCGAATTTCATCCACCCATCTCCCATGTGGTCTTCTTCTGGGTCTTTTCCTGTCCCTTGGAATACAATCTAAAATTTCGGCTGTCCATCGATGGTCTGTCCTTCTGGCAGTATGTCCAGCCCATTGCCATTTCAGGGATTTAACTCTGATCATGATGTCTTCCACTCTTGTCATTTTCGGATCCACAAGTTCCTCTTCTTATCTCTCCTGGTTACACCAAGCATGCACCTCTCCATGCTGCTTTGAGTTGTCTGCAGCCTTTGTATGTCTCTTTTAGTTAAGGTCCGCATCTCTGCATCATAAGTAAGCACTGGAAGGATGCATTGATCAAACACTTTTCTTTTAAGACATAATGGCATATTGCTCTTGAAAATTATGCTGTTTCTTCCAAAAGCTCTCCAGGCAAGTTTTGTATGCCGATTAATTTCTTCATCAATGTGACCCTCACTTGATATCTGCTGTCCAAGATAAACGTACGTGTCTGTTATCTCCAGCTTTTCTCCATCAATCAATAAATCTTCATTTCTTGTAAAAGCATTGAACATCCCTTTTGTCTTCTGAAAGTTCACTTTTAATCCCATTTCTTTACTCTTGTCAGCAAGTTCCTGGATCATACTCTGCAGCTCTGATGGGGTAGTTGCAAAAATGACTACGTCATCAGCAAAACGAAGGTGGGTTAGATAATCTCCATTAATCTTTATCCCTTTGCTTTCCCAGTTCAGTGATTGAAAGACATTTTCCAATGTGGCATTAAAAAGCTTGGGAGATATGGTGTCACCTTGTCTCACTCCTTTTCCAATTTTTATGTGTGTTGTATTTTCAAACAGCCGAATCTTTGCACTTCCATTTTCATAGATGTTATTAATAATATTAATGTACGCATCTTCAATACCGCAGGATTTCAGGGCCATTGTAACTGCTGATGGTTTCACCAAATCAAAGGCTTTTTCATAATCGATAAAAGCCATGCCTCAATGGAAGTTCATATTCCCTCGCTCTTTCAATTAGTTCTCTCAGTACGTGGATATGATCTATTGTGCTGTAGCCATTCGTGAATCCAGCTTGTTCTCTCGGTTGAGCCATGTCTAGTGTCACCTTTAAGCGGTGTGAAAGAACTTCAGTGAAGATTTTATAAACCACTGATAGGAGGCTGATAGGTCTGTAGTTCCTGAGATCCTCAATGTCACCTTTTTTATGTAGCAAGATCATTGTAGCGTTGTTCCAATCCTCAGGAATCTTCCCTTCATTAAGGCATCGAGTGAAAATTTGGGCGAGTACTGTTTCGATTTCTCCACTTGTAAATAATATTAAATAATATACTCATCCTTTTATTCCCTAGTACTTCTGAAAACCTGTGGATATTTTCTTTTTCTCTTATAGGGTACCCTAGCAGAAAGAGTCAGAGCTGGAGGAGCTGGAATACCTGCTTTCTTTACTCCAGCTGGCTATGGCACTTTGGTTCATGAAGGTGGTGCTCCTTTCAAGTACAATGCTGATGGAACCATTGGTTTGGCAAGCAAACCAAAAGAGGTATGTCATGTTTTTCCTACAACAATGCATTACTGTTGATGTGTGGTGCTCATAATAAAATTCTTATTGACTTATACAAGTTGAATTACAAGGGTGACTTAAATTTTCTAGATTCAAAGAAACTATGACAAATAACATTATTTTCTCTTATCGTCTTAAAGAACAACTTTTATTTACTGAGGATGCAGGTGGTGCTCCAGGTGTTCATATTCAGTTGACCTACAGCATTGGTCATATTTACAAGGTTCGTATGTTTCTTAAAAGTCCTTAAAAACTCCTTATTTTTGATTTCCATTTCTAAGGCCCTTAAAAGTACTTAAAAAGCACTTATTTTTAAAACCAAGTGCTTGTTTTTACACTGCAGTAATGGGCATCACAACCCTGCCCCCCCATTTTTGTTTGTGTGTCTATAAATATGCTAACCCATTCACCAGGGGAGCTTTCTTCTAGCTCATTGAAGAGAGATAATCCCCTGGAATGTTCTTAGAAATGATCTTCCTTCACCCCCTCCCCCCACTTTTCCCATTGTAGCCTGCATGACTTGCCTTGCGTGACCTTACCAGTGGGATCAACATCTGTGTTATGTGTCTTTTCAAAGGTCAGAAGGCAAAGCAAAGGTGGGGGTAGGGGGTCTGTTTGACTTCACAATTTATGGTGTCAGTTGTCTTATGTGGTCTGATCTATCTAGTGTCTACTGAACTCAACTTGGCCACCCCGGTGGCGCAGTGGTCTAAGCGATGGCCTCTGATCATTCGTCCGAAAGGGGTTTGAGTTCGAATCCCGGTGAGGCATGGATGTTGTGTTTGTCTTACGGCACTGGCTCTCTCCCTTCCCTGGAACCAGTGACCCTAAATTAGGGACGGGCGACTGCTTATAGCCCATTGAGTTGCTCACGGTGGTCGTTAAACCTCCAATTTGAAAGCGATGATGATGAACTCAACTTGCTTCATTGTCACTGTGTCTCCTGCTTGTCCTTTTTTTTTTTTGGTGTGTATTTCATTTTGTTCTTTGCAGGTAAAGTAGTTTATAAACTGATAACAAGGAACAGTACACCAATTAAGTAGTAAATAGTAACACTGTACTAGTGGTCCGATTTATTGGCATAGAAAGTAGACACATTAGCATTTCCAAGCTTTCGCGCATCAACCTGATGGCTTTTTCAAGGAAGTTAGACAGAAACTGTCTAACTTCCTTGAAAAAGCCATCAGGTTGATGCGCGAAAGCTTGGAAACGCTAATGTGCCTACTTTCTATGCCAATAAATCGGACCACTAGTACAGTGTTACTATTTACTAAAGTAGTTTATATTTGGGGACAAAATGCCTGGTAAGTGGCCACTAGCACTGTTTAATCCCCTACATATGTATTATATACATACACACACACCTGGTGATATTCCAATGATGCAAAATACCAATTGAAGTGTATATCCTTAGAAAGTCCTTATTTTCTTTTCCACAGAAGAGGGTATGGACCCTGATTTAGTTGACCTACACATCATTATTGTTTAACATAACCATAAAGGACTGTATAAGCATTTTCACACCATGATTTTTTACCATTTTATGGGCAAACTGAGTTCAACAGGAATGCTTGGAAAGATAGTAGAGAGCCCTTCCAGAGTTCCACCATCTCACACAATAATTTGTGAGTGGTTTGTGGAATTTCGTCAAGATAGAAAATCTCTGAAAAATAAAGAGCATGAGGACAGCCTGGCTGCAGTAGTCATGGAAGAAAATGTCACCTATGTGAAAGCCTTGATAAAGAAGGATCCATGGGTAACTAATAAAGAGATAGAGTAGACTGTGGGCATTCATTCACCTTAGGTTTTGGAAATCTTACACAAGTATTTTCATGTGCAAAAACCTTGCTGTTGTTGGATGCCCAAGATGGCCATTCCTTTCAGCACACACTTTCCTTGCTGAATGAGATTGATATCTGGTCTCCCTGCTGCCAATGTGCATTGGAATAGATGACTATGGAGTAGGGAATTTTCACTGCAGTTGCAAAATTGTTTTGCGTTATTATCATTATGCTTAGTTCCAGATTGTTTTATATAAAGTTTTATGCAAGAAAGTTTTATACGATAAATTTTGCCACTTCATTGAAGTTGTAACTCACACTCTAGAACACTCTGTAACAGCAGAACCCATAGGACTTCATAAAAATTCTAAATGCTTAGAAAATTTCACTCCAATTTGCAAAATATAAAACAAAAGCACTATGATTCTAGCAAAAACTTAAGCTCCTGGGATTTTTTGATGAACTCTTGGAAAATTCCTGGAAAAGTCTTGGAATTCGTTTTCTGCAAATATATATGCGTTCTGAAGTAATTTAAGCAGAAACTTCACTTCTGGTGAAAAATTTATGTGGAAGTTTAAATTTATTAAATAAATTGTATCAACTGAAATATCATTGTGCTTAATCTTGCTAGGGTGAAATCAGTTATAGCAGCAGTAGTAGAAATGATGTAGTTTACCAGTCTAAATTATAATTTTTTCTAAAAGTTTCCCTAAGGTTTGACATGTCTAGTTTTTTAGAAACAAATTTTTTCTGCAGAATGTTATATTTAATTATTGTTCAAAGAATAATGTAAGTTATAAGAAAATGTGCTTCTGATGTTGATGTATATAGAGATTTGCAATTGTGAATGAAAAATATTCCATGAAGTTTTGCAAATTTGTTTTTGAGAACTGTACAATAAAAGCAAAAGCTGTGGATAAAAAGAAGAGATTAGCAATTACAGTGGTGGTGATGAAAGAAGAATTGTTCATTTCTTAATAGACAAACTGTGTTGTTTTTCTTTCTTTTTTTTGTCAGTAATATCACATTTCTTCTTCATTCACTTCCTATCTCTTCATTTAGGTGCACACACAATTAACTGAAAATAAATCATTGCTATCAGATAATGGTGGAAAATGACAAACAAATGAATAAGTAATTCATGAATTTCACTGTAAATTCAATTCATATTGAAAAATTCCATACAATAGTGAAATTGAATATTAAAAGGCTGAAGTCTTAAATGTTCACACATATAAATTGTATGTTATGAACTTTTGTCACATATTTCATAAGGAATTCGTGTTCCTGAGGCATGCCTTTCAAAACTGCAAATTCTAATTTTAATCAAAACAAATCAAATGCTCTAAATTGCAAATTATTGTTAATTAGAAAACTTTTAACTCTAATTAAAACTGTCAACAACTGTCAACAAAAACGAAAAGATCTCTGTCTTTCCTTGGAAATATTTTTTCTATGAGAAAGAGGATTTCCACCTGAAGGCAAACCAAAAAATAAAATAAAATAATAATAATAATGTAGAAAGGCTGACCATTGAATGGGCAGAAGGAGGATGGGGAATGATTGATCTCCTGGAACACTGAAACAAAGAAATCAGCAGCCTTAGAAAATAAATACTTCCAACTCTGGTTTATTGCTTGGTGAAGGGGCCCCTTTACCAAGCAATGAACCAGGGTGACAAGAAGTACACAGCCCTAGACCTCTCTACTCAGAACATCGAGATTAGAATAAGGGAGCCAAAAGAAGAAGCTTGGGGCAAGAAAGTCCTACATGGAAGGCACTACAACGATCTGCAATTGGACCATGTGGATAAGACTGCCTCTAATGCATGGCTAACAAATGGATCACTCTTCTCTGAGACCGAAGGGTTCCTGATGGCTATACAAGATCAAGTTGTAAATACCAGAAACAACTGGAATCATATCCTGAAGGACACGTTAGCAGAAAGTGACACATGTTGGCAATGCCATCAAGCACCATAGACTATCCAACATATCACAGCAGGGTGTAGAGTCCTCACACAAACAGAGTACATGAACAGGCACAATCAAGTCACCAAAATTGTCCATCAGAAATTGGCAAGAAAGCACCACCTCTTTACAGCTGAGTACTACAAGTATGAGCCAACAACTGTTCTAGAGAACAACATCCAAGAGATGTACTGGGACAGATTGATCAGAACAGATAAGACCATCCCCTACAATCAGCTTGGCATCATCCTGGTCAACAAGGAGAAGTCTACATACCTCATTCATATAGCCATGCCCAACACGTGTAACATCCAAAAGACACACAGAGAGAAGCTGTCAAAGTATAACAACCTACAATACAAAGTCAAGGAAATGTGGCATATGGAGAACATCACCACCATGCCCATAGTAATATCAGCCACAGGAGTTGTACCTAAGAACATTCACAGCTCTGTACAGATACTAGACCTTCAACCTAACATCTACATGGAACTACAGAAGACAGCTATCCTGAACACTTGTAGGATAGTAAGGAAGTTCTTGGACAACTGAGAGGAAGAAATACCACTTTCCAGACTTGGTACATCATACCCGTCCCAGAAGGAAGAGAAGAAAACCTCAGGAAGAGGTGGAATCATCTCTATAATAATAATAATAATAATAATAATAATAATAATAATAATAATCCAAAATAATTGGAAAAAATGACTAAATATAGAGACCTGGCCATAGAAGTTACCCGGTTATGGACTAAACACACAACGGTAGTCCCCATTGTCATCGGGGCACTTGGAACAATGTCAAAAAATTTCATGAATCATTTTGAAAAATTGCAGCTTTCTGATATGCCACCTACAGAACTGCAGAAGACAGCTTTACTTGGGACATCATATATTTTACGCTGATTCTTGACTGATACCTAGGTCTCCGGTGAAAACTCGTATCAGTTCAACAATACGAATCAGTGATAATTTATTTGTTTGTCAGAGGCTGTGATTCATATATTTCGAATAAAGAAAATAATAATAATAATAATAATGAAAATTTTGCATCTTATTACTGACACAACCAGGCAGCCAAGATACTACATCAAGAGCTTGGTGTTAAATATGGCCTTATCCAAGGCTATATCATCATCATCATCATTGTCAACCATTATCAATCCACTGCTGGACGAAGGTCTCCCAAGTTTCCTCCACAACGGTCTGTCTTGTGCCAGTCTCCTCCATGCCACCCCTGCATACTTTCGAATTTCATCCACCCATCTCCCATGTGGTCTTCTTCTGGGTCTTTTCCTGTCCCTTGGAATCCAATCTAAAATTTCGGCTGTCCATCGATGATCTGTCCTTCTGGCAGTATGTCCAGCCCATTGCCATTTCAGGGATTTAACTCTGATCATGATGTCTTCCACTCTTGTCATTTTTCGGATCCACGAGTTCGTCTTCTTATCTCTCCTGGTTACACCAAGCATGCACCTCTCCATGCCGCTTTGAGTTGTCTGCAGCCTTTGTATGTCTCTTTTAGTTAAGGTCCACGTCTCCGCACCATACGTAAGCACTGGAAGGATGCATTGATCAAACACTTTTCTTTTAAGACATAATGGCATATTGCTCTTGAAAATTATGCTGTTTCTTCCAAAAGCTCTCCAGGCAAGTTTTGTACGCCGATTAATTTCTTCATCAATGTGACCCTCACTTGATATCTGCTGTCCAAGATAAACGTACGTGTCTGTTATCTCCAGCTTTTCTCCATCAATCGATAAATCTTCATTTCTTGTAAAAGCATTGAACATTACTTTTGTCTTCTGAAAGTTCATTTTTAATCCTACTTCTTTACTCTTGTCAGCAAGTTCCTGGATCATACTCTGCAGCTCTGATGGGCTAGTTGCAAAAATGACTACGTCATCAGCAAAACGAAGGTGGGTTAGATAATCTCCATTAATCTTTATCCCCTTGTTTTCCCAGCTCAGTGACTGAAAAACACCCTCCAATGTGGCATTAAAGAGCTTCGGAGATATGGTGTCACCTTGTCTCACTCCCTTTCCAATTTTTACGTGTGTTGTATTTTCAAACAGCCTAATCTTTGCACTTGCATTTTCATAGATGTTATTAATAATATTAATGTATGCATCTTCAATACATGAGTTTTCAGAGCCATTGTAACTGCTGATGGTTTCACCGAATCAAAGGCTTTTTCATAATCGATAAAAGCCATGCACAATGGAATATATATATATACTCCACCTTATTACAAGTACTAACCAGAACCTATTCTCGAAAATCAAAATTCCATCATGTACTGGGTCAAACCTATCGTCACAGACAAGACCATTGACCACAATTGACCTGACATTATAATTGTAGATGAAAAACTGAAGAAGACACAACTGATAGATGTAGTGGCTCACTTACAGAAAACATCCAAAGGATCTGGAAACAAAGCATGACACAGATCATACCAGTTGTCATTTCGGCAATCAAAGTGGTACCAAATAACTTGAAAAATCTCAAGGAATTAGGATTGCCACAGTGACTGCTTCACCCAATCCAAAAGGCAGTCATTCTACAAACCTGCCATATTACTAGAAAATTCTCAAATTTCCAGGCTTGATGTGGAAATCTCCACCTTATTCTCCCTGACTCTGGTCGAGAAAGTCAATGACAATAAAAACAATAGTAATAAATAAGTAAACAAATGAAAAAAACTTCTGGATTTTAATTTGTTAATAGAAAACACAGTAAAAAGATAGAATGAAGAAAGTAGTACTATACCTTTTGTGGAAGCCAGTAGATGGCAACACAGTTTGTATATAGTGAATGATGATTTTGCTGTAGAAAAGCAAAGTGCCAGGAACCGTACTTAATGCACAGAATGTCCATGTGAGGATGAAGTCATGTTACATGGAAAGTGCTCATGGAGCAGTGTTGATAGTCTTCATTATCTGAAGCAAGCCTTTCTTGAACAGTTTTTATAACTTTTAAATGTTTTTATGGGGTCCTATATATTTAATATAATTTCATTTTTAGAGTCAACTTAGATAGAAATGCAACCACATGATTTAATTTTTGTTGAAAATGAAATGTTTTTGGTTAGGGTTGAAGGTTTTTCAATTAAGAACAGTTTGTAATTTTGAACATTAGATTTATTTTGATTAAAATTAGAACTTGCAGGTTTGAAAGGCATCCCTTGCGGAACCAAATTTCTGTATGAAATTGATAAGTCTGAGCATTTGAGACTTTAGCCTTTTGATATTCAAACACATAAATGTCTAAGCCTGTAGATCAGAAGTACCATATTTTGCAGAGCACACAATTACATTACTATGTAGAAAAGTAAGAAACGAAATGAAGGAATCATTATGTGCTATGTAAAAGGAAGTTTCTGTGTGTACATTACCAGTAAATTTTATTTGATGTGTAATAAAACATAAACACTTCATGTTGCTTATTACCCATATGACACTGTATAAAGTGCAAAGTACCGTAAATGTTAACATACAAATGAACATTGTTTCAAATCAAAAACAGATATACAGAAATCAACTGTTTAGGTTAATTTCAACTCTGTAAATTATTATGTTCTTTCATTCATTTCAAACACATTACTTTCTCTTGTTCACTTAATATGTTGCATTTATTTCTTTAGAGCCGTCTCTTTAATGGGAAACATTACATCATGGAAGAAGCCATAACTGGTGATTTTTCTCTCATTAAAGCTTGGAAAGCAGATAAAGCAGGAAATTTAATATTCAGGTAAATCTGCAGAAAAAGATTTATTGGTCAGATCAGATCACTAGTTAGAACTATATTTAGATAATTTATGTGACTTGGTTTAGCTGTTGCAAGCATCACAAAACAATGACAAATTTCAGCAAATGAATTATTAATCTATTTACAGCTGGTGTCATACAAAGGGTGAGTCAAAAGTAATGAACCATTGGATAGGAAAACTTCAAACATGTGCAAAGTACAAACGAATACAACCCATTATGTTCTATGGTCTGAAGCCATCTTTCTTCCAAATTATGAATTCCCACTCTGTACCACTCCTTGGGTTTTGAGGTGAAAAACTCTTGGACCCCGGCTTCCACCTCACAACACTTTCGGAAGGTTCTGCCATGGAAGAAATGTGCCATCGACCGAAACAAGTGGTAGTCACTTGGGGCAAGGTCTAGGCTATAGGCAGGATGTGGAAGAAGTTCGATTCCATCGAGCTCTCGGATCTTATCCCTCGTTGAACGGGCGGTATGGGGGGAGGGGGTGCGTTATCGTGCTGAAGGAGAACCTGTTTTCCGTTGACCAGGACCGGGAACTTACGAACCAGAGCTTCGTACATCCTCTGTAGTTGTTGAGAGTAGAGAGCAGCAGAGACACCTTGCCCAGCTAGAACGAATTCAAAGTGTATGGGCCCCTCAAAATTCCACCAAACACACATGACTTTGTGTTCGAAGCGTCCCGCTTAGTGACGGGTTCTGGAAGCTGGCCCGGGTTAATCCATTGGTTTCGCATGTCGGGATTACGGAAAAAGATCCACTTTTTATCAGATGTAACAATTTGCCTGATGAAACGCTTGTTCATGGAGTAGTTCAGAAGCTCTCTGCACAATTCCATCCGCCTTTGAGCTTGTGCTGTGGTCAATTCGTGGGGTACCACTTGGCAGCTCCTATTGACCTTCCCAAGCTTGTGGAGATGGCGAACCACACTGGATTGTGATGCCCCAATCTCGTCCGACAATCTGAGAGTGCTTGTGGTTGGTGTTGCCTCTACGGCTTCACGCAAGGCTTCCGAATCCATCGTTGGGGGTCTGCCAGAGCGAGGCCCATCTTGAAGGCTAGTGTCCCCCTTGTTAAAGCGATCAAACTATCTTTTTGCTGTGGCATAGCTGACTACACCCACACCTTCCAATGCACACATTTTGGCGACCACAGCATACACAGATAGTCCTTTTTTCTAATAATGACGCAACAGTACTCGAACTGCCGTTTTTCGTGCATGTTCTGAAAGCAAAAAAAACAAAAACAAAAAAACCCACAATTAATTCATATTCATGTCCACCACCAAAGCAAATTGGGATAGTCCATGAAATGCTCTTTCTACCTATAAACAAGTTCCAGTCCAAACGATTGTTTATTTCCAAAAAAACAACGTCATCTCAAACTACCTCTCACATGGCTCTTTACTTACGACTCACCCTCTGTATAAGAAATTTTTAAGAGGCATTAGCCATTACCATATGATTACAATATACTCTTCACTTTATATTGCACATTGTAGGCTTGATTTATAGGAGTGAAATTTTTATGAGGTGAATCAAAATTTATATATTTCAATAACAATTTCCAAGTTTTAGATCATGTATCAATCATTTACTTATCCTACTACACTGTCGGAAAGTGAAAAAAGAACACCAAGAAGGAGACGTCTGATACCAATGAAATTTATACAGCATTATAACGGAATACAAAGGATAACGTGATCAAAACATTATGGCAAAATACAGCTGTATTTGCTGGTAAACTGAAAAATAACATTGCCATGTAACATGGTTAGTACGAGGTTGAACCGCCATGAACTGCGTCACACTGTGCAATTCTGGTATGGAGTCTATTGTACAGATGTTGGATGTAAGTTTGGGGTATTGAGTTCTAAGCATCCTCAACCTGGAGGCGTAAATTAGGGATGGTCGTGGCTGGCCGTGGAGACCGGATAAGTCGTTGTCCCATAAAATCCCACACGTGTTCAATGGGGGACAAATACGGTGAATGTGCAGGCCATGGAAGTTGTCTCACACCCTGAAGTGCATGTTGCGTTGCACGTGCTGTGTGTGGGCATGCATTATCTTGCTGGAAAACACCACGATGGACCAACCTTACAAATGGCACAACAACGGGCTGAATGATGTTGTTGATGTAGGAGGTGCTGTTTAACGTACTCTGTACAAACACTAGTTGTGTACGGGAGTGATAGCTGATTGCTCCCCACACTAGGAGACCAGGTGTAGGCCGTGTGTGTCACTGGCGGATGCAAGAAGGGTAGAAACGCCCCTCTGTGCGTCTGCAAAGACGCATACGGCCATCGGAGGCTCCCAAGCAGAATCTGCTTTCATCGCTGAACATGACAGATCGCCATTGCGTTCTCCAGTGCAGACGTTGGTGACACCACTGCAGCTGTTCCTGACGGTGGGCTGGAGTCAGAGATACACATGCCAGAGGCACATGTGCACGTAGTCCTACATCCAGTAGACGGTTGCGGATTGTTCGCACAGTCACCTCAGGTGCAACGGCAGCTCGGATTTGCGTCGCAGTGGATGTTCTGCTTGTCAACGCCGCTCTTCTTATGCGTTGATCGGTCTGCTCATCAGTCCGTCTGTGACTTCCGGTTCCACGTCTTCTCGTGTGGGAATGTTCCTCGGACCATCTACGCCACCATCGTACCACCACCGATATTTCCTGTCCCATTCGCTCCGCAATATGACGATACGACCACCCGGCCTCGCGGAGTCCGACTAGACGACCTCGCTCAAAGTCCGATAACTGCTGAAATCGTACACGTCTTCCATGTCCAGGCATTGCAGCTTCTTCAGGGTCTTCACACATATCTGTACGCCGACGACTGATTACATTTACTTTGCTGTACTCCTTAAATACCACCGACGATAATTTGCATATTATGCCGTGCTGTGGCGCAAGCGCTCACCGGTTGGTCCCAAAATTATCATCACACCTACGTAAACTCGACCCCATTAACATATGTAAAGTTCATGATCGTCCGCCAATTCCTTCTTGGTGTTCTTTTTTCACTTTCCGCTAGTGTATATGTGTAGAAATCCACTATTTTACACAAGTTTTATCGCATTCATGACATGAACCTCTTGTTTTCACATCATGAACGCTATAAGACATGCATAAAAATAGTGGATTTTCTACACATATAGTAGGGTAAGTAAATGATTCATACACAATCTAAAACTTACAAATTGTTTTTGAAACATATGGCACATTTTAAATAATGTAGTTTTCTTTTTAAATTGTTTTATTGATTCAAAAACAGTGTATTCAAAGAATTTATACTTGGTGTTTATTGATTTTGGGAGGACTTTTAACCATAAGTACCTAGGAACAAACAGTTTATTATATTAAAAGTTAAAGTAAAAAATATGTTGCAGAAATCAATCAGGAACCCATCTACCAAGAGTCTTGGGATGCATTACATCTTCGGCCCCCATCGTCTGCTTCAGCTAATGCGGCACTAGAATGCCAGGGTAATGCTTTGCGATAGGTGGCGCTGCAGCTGCATCAGCGTTTTTGCTTCTTCTCTGCGTGCATTACGTTATCGGTGTGTGTGTTGTGCGGGAGGAGTGCTAGGGACGCGAAATATGCGGCGGGGGGTATTTTTGAATGGAAGGGGTTTATTTTGTAATATGACTGGCCCTGAAAAGGGCCTTTATGGAATGTGAGTAGTTCAGGTGTTGTTAAATATTTATAACGATAGAAAAGAAGTGTTTCCTCCTCATTTAGAGCTGGTCTATCTAGTACGAATATTTAGTGGAAAACATTACGTTCTAGGGAAGAACTGTTTGGTGATAGCAATCATCACCTCAAAATAGTGTTCAGAGGAAAGACAGCAATTTCATCAGAATAAATATTCCAGAATGTGGTCTGCCAAGTGGTCTTTGTGAAATCCATTAGATAGTGTGCATTTGAGGGGCCGGCAATTGCTTTCAACACCTTGTGTATGCGCCCCAGTAGTCGGATTGATGAAATTGAGTGAGTGGTTTACTGACAGATGTTGGAAACCACAGGATAGGAGATTGCGGTACGCAGCCTACTAATCCGTCATTACAGTACTTTCAGGTTGAACATGTTTCTGGATGAGCGGCAGCAATGTGTGAGCAGAGCGGCTATTCTCTGGGCAGATCTCAACCCTGAATCGTTTTGAATCTCTTTCAAAGATGCCAAAGATCCAGGTGCCCTCAATAAGACGACCACGATTATGATTCTGCTTCCTAACCTTCGCCTCATCCACTTCTACGGTGACACCAGGGCCTCCAAGCTGTCCTTCGTCTTGTTCGTAGGCTACCATAAACTCTACGACTAGTTCTCTGCAAGACTGATAATAGTTACCAGTTCCACATGGCTACTAACAGAGCTACAACGCACGCTGAAAAAAACACAAGCCACGTATCGCTTAGAAAACATAAGCCACGTATCCTTAGAAAACACAAGCCATGTATCACTTAGAACAGGGTGAACAGAAGTAAGTATACGGGATTCACGGCTCATGCACTCAGCAAGCTGCGATTACATAACACACACAGCATGGGAGAAAACTCTGACGCATCTGCAGCGCCACCTATCACGAAACATTTCTCCCGGCATTCTATTGGCACGATAGCTGAAGCAGACGACGGGGGTCAAAGTCTAAAGTGTAGCCGAGTCTTGTAACAGACTGGATGGAAGGAAGTACTGGTCAGTGGCTTGAAATTAAGTGTGGAATAAGATTTTACAAGTTGTTCCCTTTCTATTTATGATCTATATGAATAAACTTGCTTAAAGAAAGTAACTTTGGTATGATATATTGAAGTAGGTGGTTTTGGTATCAGCACTTTGTTGTATGCAAACGAATTAGTGCTAATTTCTAAGAGCGTAACAACATAATCTGAATCATATATTCATATCATCATCATCATCATTGTCAACCATTATCAATCCACTGCTGGACGAAGGTCTCCCCAAGTTTCCTCCACAACGGTCTGTCTTGTGCCAGTCTCCTCCATGCCACCCCTGCATACTTTCGAATTTCATCCACCCATCTCCCATGTGGTCTTCTTCTGGGTCTTTTCCTGTCCCTTGGAATCCAATCTAAAATTTCGGCTGTCCATCGATGATCTGTCCTTCTGGCAGTATGTCCAGCCCATTGCCATTTCAGGGATTTAACTCTGATCATGATGTCTTCCACTCTTGTCATTTTTCGGATCCACGAGTTCGTCTTCTTATCTCTCCTGGTTACACCAAGCATGCACCTCTCCATGCCGCTTTGAGTTGTCTGCAGCCTTTGTATGTCTCTTTTAGTTAAGGTCCACGTCTCTGCACCATACGTAAGCACTGGAAGGATGCATTGATCAAACACTTTTCTTTTAAGACATAATGGCATACTGCTCTTGAAAATTATGCTGTTTCTTCCAAAAGCTCTCCAGGCAAGTTTTGTACGCCGATTAATTTCTTCATCAATGTGACCCTCACTTGATATCTGCTGTCCAAGATAAACGTACGTGTCTGTTATCTCCAGCTTTTCTCCATCAATCGATAAATCTTCATTTCTTGTAAAAGCATTGAACATCACTTTTGTCTTCTGAAAGTTCATTTTTAATCCCACTTCTTTACTCTTGTCAGCAAGTTCCTGGATCATACTCTGCAGCTCTGATGGGCTAGTTGCAAAAATGACTACGTCATCAGCAAAACGAAGGTGGGTTAGATAATCTCCATTAATCTTTATCCCCTTGTTTTCCCAGCTCAGTGACTGAAAAACACCCTCCAATGTGGCATTAAAGAGCTTCGGAGATATGGTGTCACCTTGTCTCACTCCCTTTCCAATTTTATGTGTGTTGTATTTTCAAACAGCCTAATCTTTGCACTTGCATTTTCATAGATGTTATTAATAATATTAATGTATGCATCTTCAATACCGCAGTTTTCAGAGCCATTGTAACTGCTGATGGTTTCACCGAATCAAAGGCTTTTTCATAATCGATAAAAGCCATGCACAATGGAAGTTCATATTCCCTCGCTCTTTCAATTAGTTCTCTCAGCACATGGATATGATCTATTGTGCTGTGCTGTAGCCACTCCTGAATCTAGCTTGTTCTCTCAGTTGAGCCATGTCCAGTGTTACCTTCAAGCGGTGTGAAAGAACTTTAGTGAAGATTTTATAAACTACTGATAGGAGGCTGATAGGTCTGTAGTTTCCGAGATCCTCAATGTCACCTTTCTTATGTAGCAGGATCATTGTAGGTGTTCCAATCCTCAGGAATCTTTCCTTCATTAAGGCATCGAGTGAAAATTTGGGCAGTACTGTTTCAATTTCTCCACTTGCTTCTTGTATGATGTCTACAGTAATTCCATCTTCTCTTGGAATTTTTCCCCGCTTCATGTTCTTGATTGCATGTGCAACTTCTGCTGGAAGGACTGGAGGAACTCTGGTACTGGTATCTTTCATGATGTCTGGAGTGCATGTATCATCCCTTTTATATAATTTGGAGTAGAAATCTTTCACTCTTGTCAAAATTTCGCCTCTATTTCTTGTTACAGAACCGTCTTCTTTTCTCAGTGCCATAATCTGTTTTCTTCCCTTACTGAGATGTCCCTTTGCTATCTTTAGGCTTTGGTTGTTTTCAATTGCTTTCCTCACTAGTTCACAGTTGAATTTTCTTACGTCTTCAGTGATACTTTTTCGTACTGTCTTGCATAGCTCTATATATTCCACTTTGGAAGTCACATCTTCTTTAGTTGTCCTCATCTCTCTTCTTTTTTGCATCAACATTTTCGTTTTTCCTGATAATTTATTTACATGCAACTTGTTCTTAGACCCAGCTAATTTTGTTGCTGTTTCCATAAGAGCTTTAGTTATTTTTCTGTTAACTTCAGAGATGTCCACTTCTTCCGATGTTAGGCCTTCTAAAGCAGAGAACCTGTTCTTCAGTTCCAACTTGAAGGTATTATGGTGTTTTTAAGGTTGGTTATGTCAATAGATTTTGTTTGTCTTATGAGCTTGCCACGTTCCAGTTTAGTGTTGAGGTGCATCTTACATCTCACCAATCTATGGTCACTACCTGTGTTGAACTTGTTTAGCACACTGCAGTCTTCTATGACGAATTTTTTGTTACACATAATAAAATCAATTTCACTTGTCGTCCCATTTGGATGTCTCCATGTCCATTTTCTGTGTGGCTTTTTCTTGAAGAAGGAGTTCAAGATGAAAAACCCTTCTGCCTCTGCAAACTCAACGAGAGTATTTCCACGCTGGTTTCTGTTGCCGTGACCGAATTCACCTACTGAAGTTTCATTCTGTTGCCGTTGCCCTATTTTTGCATTGAAATCTCCCATAATTATTTTCAAGTGCTGCTTACCTTTATTATTTAGATGACAAATTTCCTCATAAAATTCTTCAATTTCTTCTTCAGGATGACTTGTGGTGGGTGCATAAGTTTGAATAATCTGAGCCTGGTATCTTCTCGATAGTTGGATAACGAGTGGGTGCAGCTCTGTCAGAGGAACTTTCAACTTCTACCACTTTATCCTTCAGTTTCTTGTTTATTATAAATCCAACACCACACTAGTTCTGCCAGTATCTGTCCCACGATAGTAGAAGAGATGTCCACTTTTCAGTTCGATGGGATCTTCTCCTTTTCTCCTTACTTCACTTAGCCCCACGATGTCCCACTTGATCCTTTGTAGTTCCTCTTCCAATTCAAGAAGCCTTGAATCAGAAGATAGGGAGCTTCCGTTGTACGTTGCCAAGGTCAGCATCAGATGGCAGCCTAGTCCGGTCCTCCGGGGATTCTTAGCACCCTCTGCCTTCATGTCGCACTGGCCGCTGCCTTGGCCAGGTACATTCCAGCTGCCGGAGACTGAGGGCCAAGATTTAAGTTGTGGAGTCATTTTGGAGGGGTTTGGCCATAACTCACCACGCTGGCCAAGCGGGTTGGTGAGTGTGGGATAGAATTTCCTCTAATCCTGATGGTATAGTTATACCGCTATTGGCGGTCGTCAGAGCCCTTTAGTGGGAACAGGATGCACCACGAGAAGGCGGGGTTGACATTTGTCAAGGAGAGGCTGTGATGTTACGCATCACCTGACCTTACATCCCTATATTCATATACGACATTGCAAATGTCAAAATGTCATTTAGCTGCTTAATTATTAATGTGCTATTTAGATATAATCTACATTTTGAGGTTACTCACCTTTATCCCAAATATCATTTAGGAGGTTTTCCTCACCTGCCAACATTTCCTACATGTACTTCTCATTAGTCACATCATGATTCAAGGCCCAAAACACACGTCTTTTTCAACTCACACAAACTTCATTTTTTTTTTCACTATAACTGAATGCCGATTCAAAATAATCAACTACAATTTCACAAATTCAACTCCTTAAAACACCAATATCTAATTAAAACTCCAATCTAAAAAATCTATATTACACATTTCCTAAAACTTCAAAGTTAAAAAACTGTAACCCATAATTATTTCAACTGCACACCATTAATTAATTAAAACAAACCATAACTTACCTGAATGCTAGAAAAGTATGGTTGTTGCTGTGTGGGGAGAAATCCGAAATTATAAAGGATAATGGTATTTGTTGTGTCAGGTTTGGTTTGTTTCAATTAATTAACAGTGTGCTGTTGTAAATAATTATGGGTTACAGTTTTTTAACTTTGAATGTTTAGGAAATGTGTAATATGGGTTTTTTTAGATTGGAGTTTTAATTAGATATTGGTGTTTTAGGGAGTTGAATTTGTGTAATTGTAGTTGATTATTTTGAATCGGCATTTAGTTATTGTGAAAAAAAAAAAAAAAAACAAAAAAAAACGAAGTTTGTGTGAGTTGAAAAAGATGTGTGTTTTGGGCCTTGAACCATGATGTGACTAATGAGAAGTACGTGTTGGAAAGTTGGCAGGAGAGGAAAACCTCATAAATGATATTTGGGATAAAGGCGAGTAACCTCAAAATGTAGATTATAATCTGAATCAGTTGAGCCATGATGTATGAAAAATATGTGGATGAAGATAAATCTTTAGAATCATTGGTCCTAAGCCAAACTTAAAAAAATGATTAATTTGCATAGTACAAGGTAAGTCAAAATGATGTTCCCGATTTAAATGATGTGGTACTCATGTTTAATGTGAAGCAGATACACACAACTAACACTGTTGAAAAGCATATTTCGTAAAGTTTTGTTCAACTTACTTATAAATGTTCAATATGCACTCCACATGTAACACGGCACACATCAAGTTGGTAATCAAGTTCCTGCCAAACTCTTTGTAGCCTGTCGGTGTAAATTTCAGTGATGGCTTCTGTGATGCGAGATTTCAAATCAACCAGTGTCGTTGCAAGTGGTGGTACATAGACACGGTTCTTTATGAAAACCCACAAGAAAAATCACATGGGGTTTAGATCTGGAGATCGTGGTGGCCAACACAACAGTTCTTCATACCCCTCAGTTGAATAGTCAATCCATTGTTATGGCAACCTGTCATTGAGGTGGCCCTGATCCTCGTTATGGAAATACTTTGGAGCACAGTCGAGTTGAGAAGTCTTCTTCCAGCTGTGAGAGAAGCCATTGTTCGAGCATGATGAGATAGGTAATTCCTGTCACAGTGGCTTCAGTGAAGAAGGGCCCATACACCTTTCAGTGAGTAATTCCACAGATGACACTGACTTTTTTGGAAGCACGCTCGTGCTGCAAGATTGCATGGGGATTTTCAGTGCCCCAAATTATCACGTTATCATACAGTAATCAAAGTAGTTGCTTTTGATGCACGATCATTGGTAGAAACCCCACACAATACTAATTCAAATCACTGATGGAATTTAAAAATTTATTGTACAAGGCTGAAAGGTTAAAAGTGGAACCATTAAGTAGTGTTTAACCTTTTAGCCGTTTACAATAAATTTTTAAATTCCATCAGTGAGTTTGAATTTGTGTTGTTTTGGGTTTCTAGCAAAGATCATGCATCAAAGGCAACTACCTTGATTACTATATGACAATTTCTGCACAAATTTGGATATCTTCATGTTCTCAAGTTATGCCTGTTCACCTTTCCTGAAATGTTGCTTCGTCACTAAAAACTAACTTTTCAGAAAAACCGTCATCTTCCATTAGAGTGAGAAATCTTTCACAGAAAGACGCTCACAGGTGGCAGTCATCCCTCTTCAACTTTTGAATCAACTGCAAACGATATGATTGCATGTGCAAACATTTCCTCAGAACTCACCGTACAGTTTTCTGCGGGACACCAAGTTCTTGACCTGCTCGATAAGTGGATTTCTGAGGACTCCTTACATAACTTACCTAAACACGCTTCACTATGTCATTTCCTATCAACGGACGTCCTGTCGATTTTCCCTTGCGAATGCAGCCTATGTCTTGAAATCGTGAACACCAATTACGAATTGACTTACCACTGGGTGGCTGTATCCCAAATTTTGTCTGAAAATGCCGTTGAACAGTCACAACTGACCTGTTTGTAGGAAAATCGTGAACATAAAATGCCTTATGTTGTCCGCCTGCCACCATTGTATGACCTAACTTATCGCGCCATCTACCGACCACCTGCGGAATTGGTAGCATGGCAGTGGAACTTGAGAGATTACCTTGTGAAGTACACATCTCACAGCGGAAAATACTCATTACATGTCGTGTAATAATGCATTGCAATCGGGAACATCATTTTGACTTACCCAGTACAGAACAGGGCTCGAAAATTATATTATCCGACATGCCCGAGGTGTGTAAACCTTCTGTTCAGTTATTATATTTGTACTTTTAAGGTATTAACCTCTTGCAAAGTGCGCATAGTTTACGTGCAATTCATAAATGAAAAAACCATGAGGAATAACCACTCACCATAAAGATCATGGTAACCTTCAATGGATGAATGACGTGTTGGAAGTGTATGGTCCATTGAAGGTTACCATGATCTTTATGGTGAGTGGTTATTCCTCATGGTTTTTTCCTTCTGTTCAGGCATTATTCTGTTTTCCTACATGCCCGATTGGGCATGTAAAAACGGCTTTTTACAGGATAAAAAGTTTTTTTGTTTCCAGTCATTTTTCTTACTACTCAAGAGTCTTCTTCCTCTGCTTTATTTAATAAAATTAATAAGTTGTAATTTGAAAGATTAAAGCTCAAAATGGATGACCTTGAAAATTAAAGTGCCCATAATGTGATTCTGTGATATCTCAAAAGAAAGCTCATGTAATAAGCTTTCAAGTGGGCCAAATATAAACTCTGTTGACCCACTAAGTCTAGAGTTATTATCATTTGTGATAGGCATGGAATACACAAAAATGTTTATTTTTTTTTTTTGTAAATTTCAAAGTTCTACAAGGAGTATTGTATGTAAGAAGCTGAAATTTTACACTGATTAGTTTCTCTGTAAAGCCTGCAAGTTCACCAAGTTTCATGAAAATCAAAAGGGTTCAGGTCAGAAATGTTGCTTTTTTCTGCTGACATAAAATGATCCATAAACAAGTTCATATTTCATTGCACAATTTATGAAATGCAGTGCAACATAAGTGAGTTTAAATTTCATTGCCGGGGACAATTTATGAAATGCAGTAAAAGTACTTAGTTTCTTATATTGTTTTTGAAATATCTAGAAAAAAATAGCACAGTATGAGCATGACGTGTGTGTATTTTGGCACGTAAAATTACAGAAAGCGTCCATGATTATGAATTATTCAGAGTTGCAAAGGATGAACTTATTGCAAAATAAAATAAAATTAGAGCATATTTTGTGAGATTTTTGGTCATAAAAATTGGCTGCAACCCAGATTGTATTGCTCCAAGGTGCTGAGACTCAGTGCTCCTGATGTGCTGGGAAGTGGTAAATGTCACATATCTATCAAGTTAGGTTTACATAGTCTGCCCAGCACTTATGAGATCGATTGTTGATGCCTAGCTTGGATATTGCCAACAGTAGTTGTGAGCAGCTACACACAAATTCTTTGAAGATTTAATGTAAACTGAAAGAGAATGCCAACTGATTTTGTGACAGGCATCCACCATATCAACAGCAGTGCTGATTATCAGTGGCAAAATGGTTATGCCACCTTTGTATAGCCATATAACATCACAAAAAATTTCCAGGTGAGTCACAAAGACAAGGTTGAATGCACATGAACAATTATTTCATCCTCAACTGATTGTCAGATATTGTTAACATGTCAAATAAATGGATAGTTTAAGACCACTGTTGTCAGTACATGTGCAATGCTGGTGAATTTCATTCCTGGACCACTATATTCCACTCGTGTCATCTTGTGTCTTAGATCTGGCAGTGTCATTGAACATATGAAACTGAACATTGGGGAATGGCCATTTGGAACAGGCTTTATCTTCTTACAATACTTTAGTTTTTTCACATAAATTTTACTGTTTTGTAGCTATTTTTAAAATATTTGTCTGAAAAGTGCTTGTGTATGTTTTTATAGTTTTGAAAAAAAAATACTACTTTTCTAAAACAAAACAAAAATGTTTGGTATTTTATTTTTGAGTTCATTCATCTTTAAAGTTTTAACATAATGTGTAGTAGGTTTTAATTTTAATTTTAGGTTGTCTGCAAACAACTTTAATCAACCTATGGCTAAAGCATCAAAAGTTTGCATAGCTGAGGTATTAAGAAGTAATCTTATAATTGAGATTTCATTTTAATATACCACTATTTAGTTTTTAAAGTTTGTTGTCTTAAGAGTGATGAAATAGTTGATATTTCAATTTTCTTTTTCTGTGTTTAGTGTAAATTATGAACATGTTTCGTACACAAAACAGAAGCTGGTAGATCCCACTCTCTAAACATTGCAATGCTAAATGAAGATGATGATTTAAAGTGAATAGTTAGAAAATTTAATACAATTTTTAATGATCTTCTTCTTGTGCTGACACTACCTGAGAAAAAAAAATTAGAACTTGTGATCGTTGGAGATAGAATATCTTTGTTGTATTGCCTTCAAAGTGCCCCCCTCCCCCTAACTCTGAGAGGAATGATAAAATTGATTTTTACAGCAATATGCAAGTTGAATCAAAGTGTGCAGTTCAACTTGTTATGATAATCCTTATTTAGCATCAACTGCAGTTTCTCTGTGCATGTGGTCCAGCTTTATAAGAACAATTAGTGTATTTGCATGTGTATTCAAATTTTTGTGACAATAACAGTGATGCTGACATGCATAAGTTTTTTTTCAGGGTGTTTCTATGTGCTAGGGAAAATGGAGTTGAATGTAAATTGGTACCATAAATACTTAACAGAAATTATAGAGGATAAATTTATTAAGGTACATTACCTCTCAAATCTTCGATATATACACTAGTTCATCATCAGGAGTTCTTGCATCTTACTACTTCCATAGGTCTGGCGACCAAGCCTAGTGGATTTGCCATCCAGCATGGCCGTTGATGTTGCCACCTTGTGTCTTGTAAATTCCCAGAGATTCTTCTAAAGATTCATCTTGGGAATAAAACCTTGGGAAGGTTTTAATTCCCCAGATAAATCCCTGAAATTCACTTTAGAAGAGCAACAGGAAAATAAGCTAAATTACCTAGACATTACTTTGAAGTGGGAAGGAAAAAATCTTACCACAGAATTATACAAGAAGCCTACAAATACTGAAAAAGATTGTAAATTATAAATCAGATCACCCTAATTATATAAAGAAAAATGTAGCTTTACAATTTAAAGAAAAATTTGAAAAGCTGAATTCATCTTCAGAAACTAAGGAAAAACATAAAAATAAGTTAAAATCAATCTTATAAAATGATTATCCTTCAAAAGAAATTTGTGAACTATTAGAAGAAAATCCTACTGGGAACAGAACTTGCACTACAGACAAAAATAAAGAGAAAATCAAATATTTATTCACAAGAAAAGTCACTTACCACAAGGCACTGTTTAAAAAAATAAAGGAAATCAGCACTAAATATAAAATTAGGTTAGCTCCAGGTTTAAATAACAAAATTAAAAAATACTTACCATCCCTAAAACAAAGAGAAGAAAGTGCTTTACTCCAGGAAAGGAGTCATTTATAAAATCGAGTGTTCATGTGGCTTACCATACATAGGAGAAACAGGACGACAGTTAACCACTAGAATTAATGAACACAAAGCAGCAGTAAGGAATATTTCAAATAAAACAGGATTAGACAGGCACATACAACAGACTGGCCACAAAATGGACTGGGACTCCTTGCAAGTAATCAAACATCAATCCCATGCAATTATCCGGAAATCAGAGGAATCCCTGGAAATTTACAAGATGCAAGGTGGCAACATCAACAACCATGCCAGATGTAAAATCCATCAGGCTTGGTCGCCAGACCTGTGGAAGTAGCTAGCTGCAAGAACTCCTGACGATGATCTAGTGTACAGATTGAAAATTTGAGAGGTAATGTACCTTAATAAATTTATCCTCTATAATTCCCGCTAAGTATTTATGGTGCTGAAAGTAATTAGAGGAAGCCATGAAGTCATTAGATGTAAATTGGTGACAAGTTTCCCGCTCCACGGCGATGAAATTTTCAAGTTTTCTGATGTGATTGAATTCACGTGTGAAACAGTAATTACAGTCAATTCAGCGATGTCTGATTGCTGTGTTCATTATCAAGTTACGTGTAATTTTGAAATATATGGAGCTCTAAAGCATTAAGTTTAGTGACTGAGTTAGCCTTGCCATTCAGTAGAACTAAGAACGTTTTAGCTGGCAGTTTACCCTAAGAATGATTTTTGATCTTCGGAGACAGAAAATCTTAAAATTTTAGAACTTGTAAGAACGTGTGATCTCTGGAGTCAGAATATGCTTGTTGTGTTACTTTCAATGGTTTTTTTTTCTACTAACTGTGAGAGGATTGATAAAATTGGTTTTCTACAGCAATATGCTAGTTGAATCAAAGACATTTCAACTTGTAGCTGCAATAATCTTTATTTAGCATCAACTGCAGTTTCTCTGTGTGTATGGGTCAGCTTTATAAGGACAACTAGTGTATTTGCTTATGTATTAAATTCCTTGTGACAGTATCAGTGATGCGGACACACAGTTATTTTTTTTTTCAAGGTGTTTTCACAAGCTAGAGAAAATGGAGTTAAACTTAAATTGTTGACAAGTTATGTGTAATTTTGAAATATATGAGCTTCTAAAGCATCAAGTTTAATGACTGAGTCGGCCTTGCCATTCAGTTAAACTAAGAATGTTTTGGCCGGCCTTTTACTCTCAAGATTTGTACAGTATCTTTGACATAGCACCTTTATAGCTTTGGAAAGTGTGAAGTACAAGCTTACATTCATTCAGATGCAATTTACACTTTCATTATAAGCTACAGAATGTGATTGTCTGCAAAAGAATTTAGCAAGTAGTATGATTGTTGCAGGAAAGGAATGGGATACAATGGCTTCTAATATATGTACTTAATAACAGAAATTTTATTATTCTTGTCCAAGTACAGGTAATTTTTTTTGGCAATTCTTTCTGTACCTGTTGGACAAGAATGTTGTACATATCTTTGTGCCTTGTGCTCATTTATTAGTTGATTCTGGTGTATCCA